>OY747107.1:5844680-8244680 GCA_963556455.1 Epiblema foenella | reverse complement strand
AAATGTCAGTTAGATCTACCTAGCATAAGTTTTTCATGTTAGTGAATCAACTAACAGGTCTCTAGAAAACATAAATATACACAAAGTTTATTACAAAAACATAAGGTGAACGTCCCAATATTTGACACCTTCACCCTAACCTATACCTAACCTATGTTCAGCTCTAATAATAAGATACAAAATTGAAAGTGTCATGTTTTGGGGCAGTGTAAATCATTGGCACTAAAATTAATTTTGTCTTCCATATTAATATCTATTTATAAGCAACAGAAGTAAAAATATTGTATTCAGGTAATACTATATTTTTTTCACTTGTAAAAATAAGCGCGCAACGATCACAACAGCACTCAATCCTCCTAACGTTTTTAAATAAAGAAATCAAGCCAGAAGCGACACATCTCTCTAGAAAATACACGGTGCTATGCAATTATTTTATGCTAAACCAAGTGACGTTCATTTCCCACAAAAATATCCCGTGCAGACAATCGCTCTGCATACGAAAAATTCTCTCCTATTTACATTTAGGACTAAGCTTGTGGTTTTAGTTTTGTAAAATCAAAAACCTGGATGACGAATAATCTTAAATACCTAAATTGTAAATTGGTTGACAAAATAAGGAACACCGATTAGTACTACTATGTTATGTAACAATAGTTTTAGTGCTGGCGAAATAACATATTTTAAACAGTGATAACATTCAGAAATAAGCATAATTTTGAGGTTCGGCGTTCACAAATCACCGCACCGCGTTCACGTCAGTAGCATATCACTAAATCCCACTAGTTAACTATTATATATTACCCTAATTTTAAACGTCCCAATCATTAACACCTTGATATCCAATAGTTAGCAACTTTTCGACTTATAATCCTATTATTCCTATCCTACTAATCCATATCCATATACATATCCATACTAACCCCCTTATTCATAAACGTCTATCAAACGTATATTAGTTAACTAGCCGCTCGTTTGTGCTTATTTGTCACTTTGACATGTACGTTTGTGAGAATGGGACAAAGAACATTTTAGTTAGTAGAGGTTCGTTAAATTTTATGAATTAGGTGGTAATTTTATAAATGGGAAAGTAATACTGTATGTCTGTTACCTCTTCACGCTTAAGGTGCTTAATAGATTAAAAGTGTCATGTAGAGAATTAGTGTCAAGCGCTGGCACGTTTACCTTAAATAATAAACTATATCACTAATATTGCCGGAGTATCGCTTACGTCCTGCACAGCTTCCCCTGCAAATGCGAATCTAATGCCGTCATAAATCGTACCTCCTGCGCATCCCTGAGCCCCTAAGTACCAACTGTGAAATTAGTATCGATTAGCAAACAACCAATCTATGCCATAGAAGCTGAATAAAACATGACTTGACTGGTACATCAACTACATTTTACGAAACTACAAAAACGATTTATTAATAAGGTTAGCCTCACAAAGGCGCTGTAAAACCTTTATCTCCAGTGTAATTTTTTTCCAAACAAAACACAAACGAGCGCGTTTGCGAATAGTCTCAATTTGTATGGCAACGCGAGCAGCGCCTCTGGTGGCTTTTGGTGGAAACTATTTTTTTTAAGACTAAACGCAAACCGTTCAGTTTGTGTTTTGTTTCAATAAATTTATAGTAGAGGTACTTGTGTCGCTTTAATGTAATGTTTAAACTACCGTAAACTGGGGTGACTTTAAGAAAAACGGGGCTACTTTGATACATATAAAATACATATATTTTCATCACTAAGTATTTCTAGTTTGATTCAGTTTAGTAAATAGTTATGAAAATAACGAAGGTATAACTTGACTCAATGTTAACTAAATAAAAAGTAATACACGGCATAAAAACTGAATTTTAAAGTTGCCCCTCAATTTGATAGTAACCCCGGTTTACGGTATCATAGTTTTCCTATGGGTGAAACGGACAACGGCCAAAAGTGTCCATGTACGAATTTTCCGTGTTCAAACAGCGTCAATTCCTGCGTATTTGGATATATAACAGTGGCTCTTCGGTAAAGGAAAACATCATGAGAAAATCGGTATAATCCCTTGGGTTGTTTTGGGTGTGAACGCTAACACCGGGGTCTTTAGGGCACAACCGGGAAAACGGATAGGATGAAGAAATAAATTTAAATAAATAAATCCGCTTATTTCAAAATCTTTATTAACTGAGCGCTCCCGTGCTTTGGATGACACCATTGATCCCGGCTGCTGTCTATGGGGGCAGTCGTTAAGCCAAGTTAGAGGCCTTCGGGCGGCTTGAGAACATCTAACAGTCAAGTTGCCCACTCACTCGAAAAACGTAATTTCAATAATGTCTGGTTTCCCCTCGGATTATGGTCAGATAGTCGCTTCCGTTAAAACTAGTGTTTCCGTTAATCTAGGGATTGGGTAACGGACCCCGGGCACCCTTCAGGATGCAATTGTACTGGGATAACGCTAGGAGGATGATGAGGTTGAAGACTAATATTTCCGTGGATTTTGTTTAATGGTAATATAAGAATTATTTATTTTTTCTGTTGTCAACTACTTAGGGTCGATATTACATTCGCCAGATAAAATTATCCGTCAGTTATAATTATCGCTGCCACTTTCTAATATATACATATAATAAAGCTGAAGAGGGTCGAAGGTACATGGAAAATATTCGAAAAAAAGTTGGCTGCGGATACTTAGAATCGATAACAGAAGACGTTCTAACAATTTCTAGAATCTTTAGAAAGTTCTCAACAGTCTCTAGAAAGTTTGTCTGTTTTTTTTATGTTATAGAGGGCAAACGAGCAGACGGATCGCCTGATGGTAAGCAATTACCGTCGCCCATAAACACCTGCAACACCAGAGGAGTCGCAAGTGCGTTGCCGGCCTTTTAGAAGGGAATACGCTCTTTTCTCTGTTTGTCTGTTTATTTGAACACGCATCACGTGAAAACGGCTGAACGGCTTTTACATGAGATGCAAACTTCACTAATCTGTTGAGAAAATCCCCTGTCAAGTTATAGGGCATAAAAAATATACAGATTGGGGATGAAAGGCGTTTAAAAGAGGGGTTGAATTTCGTATGAGAACTTATTAAAATCGTGATATAATAAAGGCTTGAAAATTGGTAAGTATATACATAAAAAGAACCCCATTCAAACATTGTACAATTAACGGTTAAAATGTGAAATGGGGGGTGATACAAAATTATTTAGGGGCTAGAGACAAAAAATCAAAAGTCCCTCAAATCATAGTAACTGTTTGAAATGAGAGATCAAATTATGTTGGACAGTCAGTCGCTATCAACTGTCACAAACCGGTCACCTGAAATACTCCTACCTAAATATATTTCATATGTCTTTAGCGGTTATCTGGAATTTAAGGTTGTGTTATATCCCTCCAACCATAGTAATTGTTTCAAATGAAAGACCTAATATAAATAATAAAACCAGTCGATCCAATAGAGTCTAATTTAAACATGGAATACATGTTATCCCAGAAATCATTTCGAAACGATATGAAGAGCGGAGTAGAAGTTGATATGGATGTTCACGCGAACGAAGTCGCGGGCAAAAGTCCATTATAAATGCGAAAGTAACTCTGTCTGTCTGTTACCTCTTCGCACATAAACCGCTTAAACGGGTTTAGATGAAATTTGATATGGAGATGGTTTGTATCCCGAGGAAGGACATAGGATAGTTTTTATCCCGGAAATCATCCCCTAACGATATAAACGATTTCCACGTCGACAAAGTCGCGGGCAAAAGCTAGTGTCATATAAAAGCAAAAGACAGAGAATATTTATCTGAAAGATACTTTTATGTGGGGATTGAAAAATCGGCCCTTACTGTTTGATTCTCGATTTGAAAACTCTAACAAAAGCCTATATCGTACTAACCAATATGAAGGTCTAGCATTTGGATGTTTCACACCTTAATAACTTAGATGACACATATTTTTTTCATCTCTACATAAGATTGAAAATGTCAACTATTACATCCATGTCAAACACTGGGCCGTTTTAGGCCGATCTTACGTTATTTTTACTTCACACCTAAGATAAGGTAAATATTTCAACCGATGACACCCTAATGACCAATAAATAGCTCGCAATAATTTCTCACCTCTATGAATATGACATATAATATGATAAACGTTGAAAGTGTCCAGTATTGGGTCAGTGTCAAGCACTCAGCCTTACGTTCTATTTATTTTGCACCTAAGACGGTTCCTCTATTCTGCTCAGTTTACAAGCATTAATAGTCTAAAAGTAAAGTTTGCTTTCGGAAACTTGTATGAGTTATATTGAAACTAAACCAATTTCTGCATTTAAGGGCAATTCAGATCTCTGATGAAAATATTGAAGTATGAACTTCCAGTGTGAAGAAATAATGTAAAATTAGGTACAAACCACACAAAACTTTCTGTAGACTGAAAAAGAAACTTTTTGGCCTTTGAAAATATGCTACCGGCAAAAAACAAAAACTATTATTTACTTGATTACCTGGTAGTTATTTTAATTTTAACATTTCCTCACATTGTTTATGAAATGCACTATACACTCTACCCTAAACTCGTCCAGCAATCCCTTACTTCACGGCCTCTGCAGTAATGTATTACAAGACCGGGATTAGTTCATGAAAGAGAACAAAGAGAAGACACTCGGAATAGCTGTCATTTCATATACACTTTGACTTCACAACTAATACTATTCTAATCGCAACTAGGTAAATGCTGCCGATTTTGTAATTGTCAACGACAATGATATTTTTATTTACATAAAGGATAGCTTTTTATCGTTCTAACACAATACCCAGATAGATATTTCATAAGTAATACAGTATTTAATATGTACTAAATATTTACGAAACTACGCGCTGAACTTCCGTAGAGAGCGGGATGGTTAATTGCAAACTCACGCGTATTAGAGCGGGTCATTTGCATTGCAATGGAATGGCGTCGTCTTAAGATAATATCAGTTCTAAAAGCGCGCGAATATTCCGGAGCCCTAATGGAACTAGCTTATCGAATTGAGACGCAGCTAATATTACTAGAGGAAATACTGCGGATATTGAAATCCCATATCTATTAAAACAACTTGTAGTAATATGACGAGTGTGTTTTCTAAAAATAAGGTAATACATATTACTGTTGCATAAAAGTTACACTATCAACCTATCAGAGTATTTAATTGGCACATACATTCGCGGACAAAGAATATGAGTCGGTAAAATACCGTGATATTTCCTAAAATCTGCAAACTTGTTTTTTTAAATCCTGTCATAATTTTTATTTAATTTTAACTTGCAAAATAACAGTTAAAAAAATTAACGCCTCGAGATTTAAATCGGACTCCCATGGACCCATGAACAAAACAATGTTATTGAAGTGAGATATCGCAAAAATCGTTAGTTTTGGAGATTGATATTTTATGATAGGATGCCGGGAATTGCTAATACTGTTGGGTATTACGAAGAATAATATATCATGGAAATAAAACTAGTGCAAAATATAAATAAAAAACCTATTGCGGTTATTTAATTTAGGGTAACCAGAAATTTTTGACCTCAAGTGTACATTATGTAATCCCTCTAAACGCCCATACTCAAGAGGCCTAAATTTTACGTGTCTGAGCCGTAATTAGAATAAAATATAAATCTATATTTTTTGTGACATAGTTTGCGTCTATTTATGTTACACTTAAAAAAGAGCCCTGCTGCTATTAGTTGTTTATCTGGTATATTCTTTAAACCCCTTTTCTCATAATTGCCATGCCGCACTTGGACGCTCCCTAAAATTACAAACGTGTCCCAAACTTCTTGGCTTTTTAAATAAAGAAATACATTAGCCACGACATGAGATACATCAAACTTTGTTTAAGAAAAAAGTGTATAAAAGATTTATCCAACCTGAATGCATAATTTCCTGTACCGTTTACAATCGTGAGCGCACAGCCCTATTTAACTATATTTGGCACATCACTACAGCGCGGGCCACGAGCCAGCAGTTGTGTCGAAACTGTCGAAGCTCTCGACGAATGTGGACGTCCGCAAATTGTTTGAATACATCAGTAATGCACCAAAGTATCTAATTGCCACGAATTTGCTTTATAATTCATCTGTGAATGTCCGCATCTTGCTGCTTACTAAAATGAAATTATGATTCTAGGCTCTATAGGTTGTGATGTTTACATATAAACGATCTCTGAATGAAGTCGGTTTTTTTTATAATGCCTTTGTCGCTAAGTACCGCAACGCTAATTGCCAGGACTTTTATAAGAGCCACAACGCTAGAAGACCGCTTCTGCTTAAAAGTAATAAAATTGATAATTCACTATACAAACAGTCGTGGCGATGAGGCTGAGAATATCAAACTTGAGAAAGGCCGTATACCGGTTTCCTCAAGATGTTTACTTTCACCAAAATGATTACTGAAAAACCCAGTGGTACGAGCCGGGGTTTGAACCCACAATTTCCTAATTGAATGTAGCGTGCCTGTACCACTTTGCTAACAAAAAAATTAACTGCGAAGAAGTCTCTTAAATTGAACGCAGGCTTCAGATTTTCATTGCTCTGAAATATATTTCTCGGCTTAGATGGATCAGGCAGTCAGTATAAGTTAATGTAAAATAACACGTACATGTAGAAAGTTCTAGTAATAAATTTTATTTACGAGTGCACTCGTGGCTAAACGAGATGGTTCTACGCGCTACGTCGCTACATCTACGTCGCTACATCTACATCGCTACGCTGCTACGAGCTACGTGCCCAGTGATGTTTCGTTACCGGGAACGGGAACATTAGATAATTGGCAACATTCTCTACAAAAATGCAGTAGTGGAAATACTGCCGGCAATTTTGGACAGACAACCACTTATGAAATTCTTAATTTTTTACATAAATTTACACTAATGTGAAATATATTTGCACTTAATAAGAGAACAACATGTCGCAAATAGTGATTTTCCAAGTGAGTTCCAACCGTTGTTCTTTATTTTTTCTTTACACTTCTTCGCAATTAGATTCTGTCATGGACATATCACATGTATTCACCACCTACTGGGCATATTTCCGCCCACAGAAATAAATTTTCAGTTTTTAGTAGATTCACCGGCAATATTACTGTAATGTCGGGCTAAATACAATAAAAATCTCGATTCGTGGTTCACAGTTCTATTCCGAATCAAACATCACAAACGACAGACAATTAGATTTTGCCAGCCAAGTAGGTAAAAACATAAAATAGGTTCGCATACGCCACACCTCCACCTCTATTTAGTTACTATTGTAGTAACTGCAACATAATAAACTATACATAAAACAATGAAAAATGATGTAAGTAGAACAGAACTCTAACTACAGTTTTACAAGTTATGACATATAACAAGGCGGATTCTTGAGTCGACATTGACGTACAGGTCGCGAATGGGACGGTAAGGCGCTCGGCGGGTGCGACTCCCCGCGTGAAACTAACTGTTCAGTCGCTTCCGCAGCCACGGTAGGCTCGGGCCTAGACCCCTCCCTGTCGGTCGCATTTTGTGTACTGTCGAGCACCCCAGACCCTGCAATCCCAGGACCAGTGACTGTCCCAGATTGAGCCTCTTCTACTCGGGGTGAGCCACTTCCCTGCCTCACCGGACTACTAGGGCACACTAAAGAACTCCTAATCCTTCGCTTCAATTGATCCCTATGCCTATGTGCTGACTTCCCTTGTTCGTCTACAACTCGATAGTCTCTAGAACCTAACTGCTGTGTAACCTCGCCCGGAACCCACTTCGTTCCCCTTTGATATTGACGTATCCACACTGGTTCTCCTGGTGGCAAAACGGGCTCTAACGTTCCACTACTGTTCCGCTCTTGTCGTTTTTGTGCCATTCGGACCTTAGTATCACACTCGGGCCTTAACGCGTCCAGTTTCGTGCGAACCTGCCTATCTAACATCAGCGCCGCTGGACTAACTCCGGTGGTACAATGCTCCGTATTTCGATAGTATAAAAGAAACGTGTTTAGGGCTAAGTTAACATTCATTTGTTGTCGCACCGCTTTACGTATAACCCTCTTCACCGTACGTACTCCATTTTCGGCAGCACCATTCGATGCCGGGTGGTACGGCGCGGCAAAAATATGTTCTACTCCCAGTTTACACAAGAAGGTGGCAACTTCGGCACTGGTGTAAGGCGGTCCGTTATCTGAAACTATCTGTTTCGGTATTCCCCACCGCGCAAAAGTCTCACTTAACTTCGCGATAGCGTGTTGCGCCGCTGTGCTGGGTACCTCGAAGACCTCTAGCCATTTTGAACTCGCGTCCACCATCACTAAGTACATCTTTCCAAAAAGAGGGCCCAGGTAGTCAATATGCACACGCGACCAGGGTTTGTTATGCCACGGCCACAAGCTCGGTGCTTGCCTGGGCGGCGCATCGGCCTCCGCGGCGCACACTGTGCAGGCGCGGCACAAACTTTCAATCGCCTCGTCGATTCCTGGCCACCAAACGTAACTCCTTGCCAACGCTTTCGTTTTTACAATGCCCATATGGCATTCGTGTAATACTTGCAGAACTTTACCACGACACGCGTCCGGAATAACCACTCTATGGCCCCACATAATACAGCCTAACTCCTCATATAATTCAGTTTTGCGATTGAAATAAGGTTGCATGGTCTTGAATTCATTTACTTTTGGCCACTGATCCCTTACATACCCTAATAGACGACTTAAAGCCGGGTCGCGTAGTGTGTGCTTCTTAATAATATTATAATCCAACGCTAAGGCATCCTGAGCAAAATGTAAGTAGGTTTGCTCCGGAACTTCGCGAGAGCGTTCGCTGCTGCTCCTGACTAACGGTAAACGCGACAAGCCGTCCGCTCCGTTCTGTTTCGTATTCACGTACTCGATGTCATTAGTGTAAGCTGACAACTTGATAACCCAACGTTGCAACCGGCTAGCCGCCATAGTCGGGACGCCGTGTTTTGGTCCAAAAATGCTTACTAACGGTTTGTGGTCCGTACGCAAGATAAAACGCCTTCCATACAAATATTGATGCAATTTCTGTAGGCAGAAGATAATGGCGAGCGCCTCCTTATCAATCTGTGAATAGTTTTTCTCCGCACTGGTTAATGACCTCGATACATAAGCAACCGGACGCTCGTTTCCTCCTACCCCTGGTTGGGTCAAAACCCCTCCGACTCCGCGATTTGACGCATCACAGGTAAGAATCAATTGTTTATCCGGGTTATAATGTACCAACACGTCAGCACTAGTAAGAATGTTTTTAATCGTGTGAAACGAATGTTCACAGTCGCCACACCATTTCTACGCAACATTTTTCTTAAGCAAATTATATAGAGGCGCTAGCACAGTACTGATATTTTTGACGAATTTCCCATAAAAATTCACTAACCCTAAAAATGAGCGCACCTCGTTAACATTGCTGGGCGTAGGAATATTCGTTATTGCTTCAACCTTAGCAGGATCTACCTTTAATCCTTCCTTAGAAATAATATACCCTAGGTACTTAACCTGATCCACCATAAACAGGCACTTCTCTTTCTTAAACTTCAAGCCGTACTTTTGTAACCTACGGAATACCCGTTCTAACGTTTCCAAATGCTCCTTCACCGTTTTTGTAGCTATTATGATATCATCAAGAAAGAATTCCACATTTGGAATGTCATGCAGTAGGTTTGACATAATGCGCTGGAAGATACCTGGACTAGATGATAACCCAAAAACGAGACGGTTATATTTAAATAAGCCCCTATGAGTATTAATCACAATAAATCCCTTGCTGGTCTCATCCAATTCAACCTGATTGTAGGCCTGCGACAAGTCAATCTTAGAAAAAACCTGCGCCCCGTTTAACCCCACGAGTAAGTCGTCTATCCTGGGTAGCGGAAACCGGTCGACTAGTAATGCAGGATTCAACGTAATCTTATAGTCAGCACATATACGCAAACTACCGTCCGGTTTCCTTACGGGCACAAGGGGTGTGGCCCACTCCGAAGTATCAACAGGCTCGATAATACCTTCTCGTAACATGTCGTTGAGCTGGTGATCGACCTGGTCCTTGATCGCGTACGGCAGGGGGCGCGCCCGACAGTACACCGGCGCGGCACCCTCGCGCACCCGCAACGTCGCCTTACCGCCCGTAAACCGCCCGAGTCCGCCGCTGAATAGGTCCTTATACCTGTCAATAATCACCGATAAATTACAACATTCCGTCTTACAATTAGCTAACTCACTACGAGAATGATCGCTGTTCTTCCAAGTGGGTGCGTCAATATTCAACTCGGCTAGCCAGTGACGGCCCAGCAAGGAGGTAGATCCTCCGTCTACAACAAACAATTCTAAGACCTTAACATTATCTTTGTATTTAACTACCGGTTTAATTACACCAACTGGTTTTATTTTAGTGCCATCATAAAATCGGAAAACGATATCAGAGCTACAGAGCGGCCTATGACTATACATGACACGGCAGCGCCGGTGCCGACCTCCATGTTCACTGGTACATTATCAATCTCAATATCGATGCTCACCGGTTTATAACTGTTCAAACACAGCTGGTGGAGATCGCCCTCTAACTCGGAGTCCTCGTCCTGGCTACCCTCAGTAGACGCCGCCGCTGCCGAAACTTGCAAGGTGTAAACGCCTGAGCGCCCTCGTCCTTTACCGGCAGTGCCCGAACGCTCCGGGCAGACTCGTTTAAGGTGGCCTTTGTTGCCACATAGGCGACAAACAAAGTTCTTGAATCTGCAACCTGTGCTAGCGTGATCGACTGCCCCGCACGCTTCGCACGGCGACGCCTGGCCGGCCCGTCGCCCCGGGCCCGGTGCTGCGCTGCCGCGCCGGCCGCGCCCTCGCTGCGTGTGTTCCGCTCCTGCCACCAGAGCGTGCACTGCGCCCCCGCTGTCTCCTGAGCCTCCCGGGCCGCTCGATCCCACTTGCTCCACAGCTGCCGCATCGCGCTCCGCTCCTTCCAAGGCGCAAGCGAGCCTTACAGCTCGTTCGTACTTTAAACCGTCCTCCGCAAATAATCGTTGCCTAATCAGTTCACTTTTTATACCGCATACCAGCTGATCACGTAAATTATCTTCTAAACTCGAAGAAAATTCACAAAATTTTGCCATTTTTTTGAGCTCTGCGACATACTGAGTGAAGTTCTCGTCCGCATTCTGACGACGTTGCCGGAAACGGTATCTTTCAGCCATTATGGAGCGTTTGGGCTCTAAGTGCTTCCGTAGTACTTCTGTGACTTTTTCGTAACTCAGATCTGCCGGCTTCTTCGGATTAACAAGGTTACTTAATAATTCGTAAGTTTCTTCGCCCACAACGGCGATTAGTGTTGGCAACCACAAATCCTCGGCGATGGCATTCACCTTCAAGTACATTTCTAAACGTTCAACGTACAACGACCAGTTGCCCGTCGCGGGGTAAAACTCACCGATTTTACCGACCGACATATTTTCGCGTTACCCCAGCCGAAATGAATCCGAAATCCTCGTCGCCAATGTAATGTAGGGCTAAATACAATAAAAATCTCCATTCGTGGTTCACAGTTCTATTCCGAATCAAACATGACAAACGACAGACAATTAGATTTTGCCAGCCAAGTAGGTAAAAACATAAAATAGGTTCGCATACGCCACAATTACCTAAAACACTCGTTGTACTAGTTTGTCGCGGCAACAGGAACTATCATCTCGCCGAGAGATTCGCTTGTCTCGCTTGTCAATCCACTTTGCATGCGTCACCACGAGCGGAGCGGTGCGATTAAATAAATAAATATTAGAGGACAATCTTACACAAATCGAACTAGCCCCACAGTAAGCTCAAGAAGGCTTGTGTTATGGGTACTAGACGACGATATATTTAATAGACATAAATACTTAAATACATAGAAAACATCCAAGACTCAGAAACAAATATTCATGCTCATCACACAAATATTTGCCCTGACCGGGATTCGAACCCAGGACCGTCAGCTTCACAGGCAGGTGCACTACCCACTAGGCTAAACAAAAGCCAGCCAGCGATTAATCGCCCATCGCACTCGCACACTTGCTTATAGCCGAGCGATAAAACTATTAGCTTCTCGTCGCTCGCTAACTCGTTTCTCGCTGATCGCTGGCAGTGGCACCGGTGCCTAAAATAAAGGGCCAAGGGATGGTCCCGAAAACGCTGGCAGTATTTTATGTCAAATTTATTAAGACTTTCAATGGAAAATAATGTTCTCACTTTATTTGTACGACGCGTAACAAATGTCATACAAAATTTTCATCAATACGTCGATTCCAACAGCCCCGATACGTGCCTCTATACGAACAGAGTTTGCGGGGTCGGAAGCGCTGTGCTTTTACTAAATTAAATTTTAATATATTTCCAATACTTATCTGCGGTAGTAGTCTGCGTCAATCCGATGAAAAGTGGATTTGTAATAAGCCTAAAATAAAAATGTTAGTAGTATATTTTTACAAGCCTTTTAGCTTTATCTGTTTGGTACCAAAATATTGGAAGCTGATTGTCATTTTGCGACTCACTTATAGTTTCACGTTGATTTAAAATTAGTAGGGTTTACTCTTAAGGTATAATAACATATCGCTCTTGCAATTCACGAAGGCGAGTGTATTAGACGAAATTGTACTTTAAAGTCAAATAATAGGAACTACTCCACTCGCCTTCGTGTATTGCAAGAGTTTTTTAGATTTAAAACACATTAATTATCATCGTTATCATCAGTCTATATACGGCCCACTACTGGGCATAGGTCTCCTATCATGGATGAGAGGGAACACACAGTAGTCCCGGCGCGGGCCCCGTGCGGGTTGGAGACTTCACATTCACCTTTAAAAAATTCGCGGATGTATGCAGGTTTCCTCGCTATGTTTCCATCATCAAAAAGCTAACAGTATATTTTCAAATAATAATCTAAAACAGTTCTCTAAAACTTATCATTTCAAGTTAATATTTAAATAAGGCGAGGCAGAACTAACAAGTTTCTGGAGACTAAGCCGCGCTTAGCGATGTTTTCCACTAGCGCCGACACGTACCTAAATTAAGTAAGAGCTCCTCGGGTCGTCTGGGCTGGAAGGTCCCGGCTAGTGCCGCGAGTGAATCCAGCGGAAACCGAAAGTTTACTGGTCGAAACCCACTTCCGGGGTGCAAAGTAGTCGATGCAACTTGGGAACAACAAGAAAAAACTTATCATCCAACGTAAGAAGAGTAGGAGATCGCTCAAAGAATAACAGAGCGAAACAAAACTGTAAATAGCCAGGCCTGGACGGAATCTACCCTGCCCTACTAAAATAGGGAGGGCAAATTCTTATTAAATACATATCCAATTTCCTATGTAGCTGCATTGCCTTCAGATACATACCAAAGAAATGGAGAGAAATAAAAGTTATATTCTTGCCAAAACCAGGGAAAAGTGATTACTCTGACTCGAAATCCTTCAGACCTATAAGCCTAACTTCCTCCATGTTAAAAACTCTGGAAAAACTCTGCGACAGAGAAATGAAGGACACGGCCCTCAAAAACATGAACATACACCCAAACCAACATGCCTACAGTCAGGGCAAATCAACAGGCTCAGTCCTACATGCTACAGCATGCAACATAAGCAACAGAAGAAGCGCTGGATAAAAAGAACTCTTGCATGAGCACCTTCATTAACATAGAGGGAGCCTTTGACAAGACTAATTTCAGTAGCATCAAACACGCACTAGAGAGGCACAAAACGGAATCACTACTAACAGTGGATTATCAACATGTTAAAGAAAAGAATCATAAGATTATCTGAAAACCTGAACCACCAGGCATTAGTCATCAGATGATGCCCACAAGGAGGCGTTCTGTGACCACTACTGTGGAACCTGGTCTTAAACGATTTAATAACAAAACTGAACAAAAACCAATTTTTGACAATAGGGTATGCTGACGCTATAGTCATACTAGTCAGTGGAGTGATTATAAACACGTTGTGTGAACTCATACAAACGGCACTGAGAATAACGGAGAAATGGTGTAAGGAGAATGACGGTAAACCCAAAGAAAACCGACACAATTCTCTTCACTAAGGAGTAAGAGCTCCTATTAATGTTAAGAACAGATGGCTGCACCGCGGCATCACTTTTTGTTTTTTGTATCATCTGAATCACTCACATCATCAAACATACAAACCTACATTTTTGTTTTAATGAGAGGTAATCTTCACTCAATTATCATTTTAAAATATTACATAGGTCCCGAATAAGACTGAACCTAAATTTAGCTCACTGTTAATGAGTACATTGTTAATTTGGTACGCATTAAAAGCGGGCGCAGTGTAAAACGGGTCGGAAGACGCAAATGTCCCGTTGTCGACTCCAGCCTTTATCTCGCCAGCGTTAACGCTGCACCGTAGGCTAACTGTTACCACTTGCTAAATGTTGGCTTATTTATGTACCTGACAGTATTAACGCTGATGACGCTAACGCTACACTAATACAAGTATACACTTGGGAATAATTGACGCCAGCAACCCTTAGTTGGTAAATTATTTGTCTTCATTAAAAAGTGCATGTAATGTTATTATAGTGAACTGGTTTGTATAAATAAGTATGTAAATAAGAACTCGTAAGTCTAATCTTTTAAGTGGCAATGCATAATAAGTAGTTTATCGATCGTGAAATGTGCTTCGACGTTTCTTTTACAGTAGTACAGTGGAGTGTTATAGAATCATTATGGCCTGACATGATTTCATTTAGCCTTCGCCATGTTGCGGATTTTCAGTGGTACTCATTTATAATCGCAAGGGGTTTCTTTGACAAGAGACGTTGAAAGTCATCGAATGTCATCGATATGAACAAAATGAAAATTTTAATACAAAAACGCTAAAAAAGATTTCCAATGATGCAAGAAAAATATTTTAAATACAATACAATATACATTTACATTAAACTAAGATTGCACCGTAATGGAACGCAAGATCCAATATCTTACGCTGTTGGCTAGAGACACTTTTACCCCAAAAATCCCCTCCGGCCGTATTCGCAACTGAGATTCGCAACCAGTTGCGAAACAAGAGAGCGCTTCTGATGTTAAATTAGGAATGAAAGTTATACAGGAGTTTACGAAAGTCAAGAACAATTTTTAGTTTTTAATAAATGCTATTGGTTAGTCTAGTTTATCAATAATTTCTATCATTTAACACAGGAAGTAATCAACAAATTGCTAAAATACAGATAAGATCATATTATTCTTCTACAAAACCTACGCACGAAACTGAACATCGTCCAGCAACATATTAGCTCCAAGTGACACGCGCGTAGGTATTAAACTTGTATCAAAACACGATATTACGGTATTGCGGGTCGTTCCGATGCAAAATGCCGCATCGTTGAAATATGCGAGGCGAAATGAAATCATAAATTTCAGTAAATACGAGGCAAGAGAGCGCGTAGACAGCGTGTAGGTCTCGGGCTGCAACTGTGGGTTTTCGTATTCACTTTGTATTTACTAAATCTTTGGGTTGGGATGACAGATCAAAGATTAAATCGGGTTTGAATTGATAGCGATTTTTTGTGTAACGATGTTATCTTTGCCTAGTTCGGTGATTTTGTAAATGAACATTAGTAAAGTACACAGAAATTACAGAATCCTCAAAAGTACTAAACTTATCAAAAGGTAGATATAATTTATTAGGTATTGAAAAAGATAATACAAAGACAACATACCTGACAAAGTTTACGAAGCTTATTTATGAATGAAGCATGTTTCATATCTGTGTAATAAGTCGGTGTCGTAGTTTATCTCCTTTAATATTGTAAACTCTAGTTATGAAAGCAAACATTGGAATAAATCTTGGCTTTCAAGTGGCATTTCCTAGCTGTCCTCTGAATTTACTTTTCACTGTCCACGGAAAATGGGGAAAATAAATACGATGTCGCAGGGCCCTCGAGTCTAGACCAGTGGTGTTTTCGAGATCCGGCGAAATCGCTCGCATGTGCAGTTTCACCTGGGGGTCAATTTGAGACGTACATTCTACGGTCTAATTTGATTTCAAGGTATTCCTCGTGCTCCTTCTGACGTGCTACGGTGCGCGTTGAAGAAAGCGCATGAATCGCATTGAAATAAAATATGAATGCGAAATATATGTCTCATACTGACCCGTTGGGACTTTCGTTGATATTGTATCTGTTAGAATAGGTAGAAAGCGCTCAATGATAATGTAACCTTAAAGAAACCGTGAATAGCTAGGCACAACTTTGCAAAGAATTATTTTTATACCTAGTTCATGTTGTTAAAATATGAACACTAGGATATCTGTAAAATACCATAACATATGCATAACAATAAAAAATATATGGAAATCTGGCCATATATTGCGATTGCAGCATTTGCCATTGGGTCATTTTATACGTCAAAATATATAAATAAAAAAAGAAAATGGAGAGAAAAAAAGTCTAATCAAGTCTTCAACAGCTAATAGCATAAGAATATATTATGTCGGAGAGTGAAGTAAATTGATATTTGAAATAAGAAAACCGGCTTTGAAACAAAAGGAAATTATTCCCTATCATGAGAAATAATGGTCGGGTTCAACGATGGCTTTTATTTTCAAGACAATCCTGCCGTAAGCTGTTGTTACCGACTAAATAAATTGCTGGATTTTTTAAAGGCTTTACGCGTTACTGTGATCAATGAGGAGGCTTTGCAGTTTGTAATAGGGGATTTCATCTGTCTCTTTCTAACAAGGAAATTCAGTATAGAGCCATCCTTCTTGCTCAGCAACCGCGCTATTTCAGAAGCCGCGTAAGCAGCAGGCTGTCGATTCTTGTTAGGGATGGTTTCGGTTCTAAATTTGTTACTGGCAACCGCTAATTTGATTGATTTGGTGTCGGTTTATCATTACGGTAGCTTTAACGACGGAGGGGACTTGTTTACGTTGGGAATTAGAGGCGTACCTATTAACGTCCTTATACTAGTTATATTCGTTCTCGTGGAAAACGAGTACCTAGTTTAACATAGTTGTGCTAGTGCAACAAACGGTCGAAGAGAATTACTAGTCCAAGAGCTAGGTACAAATTTCGTCAGCCATTTCCTCTCGGGCGATAACTGCAGATGTAAAATATTTCAGAGAGTTGTGATGTGTGGGTTTAGCACACATCGGGACGGGCTTCTGGCCGTCATTTGGAGGACGGCGGATGCTACTAGTGATGTGTCCATCTTTAAAGTCAGAATTAATTATATTAATGAGTTTAGTCGTCTGAAAGTCCTGGGTTCAAATCCCAGCACCTCCACCATGACGCCAAATACAAAAAGGATAAATTACTCTATAATTGTTATATACACATTCATTAGGGATATCGGTTCTTACTATTAATTTCCTATCAACCTAGGTTTTGGCGTTAACATGTAGGCGGTATTCATTATAATTTCCAAGTCCTACCTGAACGTTCTTGGTCGTGTCTTTGTCTCTGATGGTGAGCAGTGCCCGAAAGCTCGTGCTTCCGCGGCGCGCCGGGTTTTATTCGCTGCGCGCGGCGGGCGGTATGCTACGTCACACTGCTCTCCCCGCGCGTCGAGCGTGTTACGGCGCCTAAGTCACAGAGTTCCATCATGAAGCTCCACGAACGCCACGCTGTGGGAGGCTACCGCTGCGCAACACACGTTGACGATCGCGATACTTCATAACACGACTCTTTGAATCGTTTGATTGTAAGTAGTAATCACCTTAGGGTTTAGGGTGGTCGCGTGATCATAACACCATAATACGGGGCCTGAGAGGAATTCGGTCACGAAAATCTGCTGCTAGCTCGCTGACTATACTTATTTTTTATGGATTTGAATCACAAATGTGCGGAGGCAAGTCCCTTTTGACAGTTTAATTAACCATAGCTTAGTCAGCTATTGGGACTAGACAAAATCAGAACGCAATCAATCTTGTGACAAAACGCTTCTATTTAAAATCAAACCTTAATACTGTAGTCAGTGTAAGGTTTGATGTTAGCTTAGTAGCTAAATTACAAATTAACTATTTCACGTTTGAAGCTTGACCTTTTATGTTCAATGTCGCTATTTTTGAGAGCAAACAAAATAGAGTTTTATTAACATACGTTAAAGAACAATTTGGGTTGTGGTAGGTTAGACATATTGTTGTGTATAATGTGGATATGTCCGGAAACGACCGCTGTCAGTATTCAGTACAACGTGTCAATGGGTATCCGTTGATGAATTATCGGTCGGCCCGGTTCCTGAGGGATTACACGACGCATGGTGACCCTCGTTTGATTATCATTTCGTTTACCGTTGCCGTTTTTAATTTATGAAAGTGGAATCGACATTTGTGTCGATTCTCTTTGTAGGTGATTCGATATGCCTATAACGAAAAACATAAATGAATTTAAATGTTTGAATATGTGAGGCTGGAAAACTATACGTCTACCGCTAAATTGAGACGTTTCTTTCTACGCGGAGCGCGGGCTAAGAAGGTAGGCGTCAAAGGGTAGCGGATGGGGGAGTGGGATAGGTCCCTACGAGCTGGGTTTAAACCCGACTCGTACAACTGGGTTTAAAAGAAATATAACGTGATATAGGGTAGCTTTTTCTTAAACCAGTCTAAACGCATACTAATATCTATTGGTTTATTGGTTACGTTATAACTTCTAGTTCTAGATATATATTCTAACACATAATAAATCTCAAAAAAAAAACTTAGGGCAAGACTAATACCTATCTGAAATAGAAATAAACAAGTAACTACTATACTCCCGGCTATGAATATCTTTCGCAGTGATTGTCTCACATAAGCGCAAGCCACAACTTTCCCAAAGCAGCACTGATATTCACAACACTGCAACAACACACCATTGACAAACTAGCATAACTCTGTCCTTTAACAACGTATAATTGTAGCGAATATCGGGGCCAAGTAATACTACGGGCGAGTGGCGAGGTAACGCGAGACAGGTTCTGAATCGCACAGCAGATCGCACAGTATTGTCCCAACTTGGGCGCTAAGAACTTAACTAGCACCAACTTCTCGCTCAACTCTAAACATATTTAAAGTAGCAAGTCATTCGATACGCATCTGGCGTTACTCGAAACTTGCATAATGACATGGCTTCTTTATTTCTTGTGAATTTACATTTACACAAGTTATGATGGTTTCAATTAGGACCGTAAAGAAATTGAGAAAAATAATAAATAACTTAAATAACAGTAAATAATTAAATCCACGTCTTTTTGTGAGATATTGCCAACGTTCCTTAACTACAAAACTTAACTCCTATAAAAGTTGGTTGGACTGAAAATCCGCATAACATCATTTATTCGTTTAAGTAAACCCATGTAACATAAACATAACTTACATAAAGTTAAAAATCTTTTTACAGTAACCATCAGGATAAAAATATTCTTAGAGTAAGTAACCATCTTCTTGAAAATTTTGCAGGGTCATGAACAACATCCAACATAATCATAATCATTTATTCGTTGTAACTATGGTGTTTACAAGGTGTTTTTGAAATCTAGCCCGTAGAACCTCGGGCTACATCACAAAAATATGTTCCGAATAGGAGCAGACAGGGGTCGCGGTAAAATTACTTGCACAACTCGTTTGTTGCGCTTGAGTTCCCACTGCTAATCCACGAGGGTGCCTCCTTTTTGTTATAACTCTCGATTACAGTGAAATCTTTGAACAGTTAATGGGGTACTTCCACTGCGATTCAAGCACTCCGAATCTAGATTATACAAGTATTGATTTTAAAGCAAAAATTCGTTTTTTTTTAATTATGTAATTTGTTCTCACAAAAAATACGCTCATTCCTAAAGTCAAAGGCTGCCTTTACCGGGAATTCAACCAGGGTCGACTACTTACTCATAGCCAGACTGATTAGATGTAAATAAGGGAAAGTTCCTGACAAAAAGGAATATAATATAGGCCAACAGGGTCAGAAGAAGACCAAGGCCAGGGTTTTGAAATTAATGATACATTTCTTGCTTATAAGCAAAAGAGGTTTGTCAGGTTATTTTAGTCTCTATTTACCCGCGGGATACATGGGTATATATATAAGCGAGTATACGTTTATAATTATGTAGACTAGCAATTAAGTTAACCGCTTCGCTTGTACCGCTACCACAATCAGACCGATATTATAGCTCGACCATTCCACTGACGCGTCTATTTTGAACTCCGGGGGCAGTTTACTTAAATCTCACGTCAAAATGTCAACCTGCCTGCAAACCAATATTTCAATTGTCATAAGTTCTGGAAAGCCAGACGGCTGAAATCCGGAAATAGTTTGTGCATTATCCAAAGGGTCTGCGCTCGGTTACGGATATAGCATGAAGTGTCAAAATCAATTTTCACGTTTACAGCAGGCCGCTATTTTCAGTTTTATCTGAATTGTCTCGAATAGTTCGAGAGCTGTTCCGTAATCATGTAAATAAATTTAAATATATTTCCGATACTACAATAGTAATGATTGATTTTTGGATACTATTATTTGTGCTTCATAGTATTATGCTAAACCTATCCGTTGTGCTTTTTTATATTCAGTTATATTCTACCGATAAATGCATGAAAAATCAGTTTTGAATATTTACGAATCATATGGTACTTAAAACGGTTCGGGCGAAGGTTAGCAAATTCAGAATAGGTTTAATTCTGACTCATTGAGATTCTTTAGTTTTAAGGGTTTGGGCGGACCAAACCCTTAAAACTAAAGTCCACGCGATCTGCCTCAAAGTATTGTAGTTGTAGTATGGACATTATGCGTAATTATCCAGGTCCTCCAAGCAGGTAAATCCAATCAATGGGCCAACAATACCCTTACAAAGCTCCCGGTCCAGAGATGCAGTCTATTCTAGGGCCAGACAGACGGGGCAGCCGTGACGGCCTGCAGCTTTTAGCTGCAGTCGCGACACCGATCTGCACTTTGCCGTGTGAATGTTTAATAGCACAGGTTATTTCGGAGGCTAATTAGGCGGCTGATAGCTAGCTCCACTATCCAACCTTACTTCCAAAAGGCTATATCTACCAGGATATGCGAGGATTATACGACCTTCTGAATTCAGAGGATGTGGCGCTCGATTACTGTAGTAATTAACTTGCTGTGGATTTGGTGAGGATTCGTTTTAGTAGCTAGTTTTAGAACGTAGTCAATATCAATTTTGCGAGTATATTTCTATAACCATATCCGTCAATTTGCGTATTTGGCAATAAATGTGTATACTTGTATATATATACTATTTATGTGAAAGATTTAAAAACCGTTTGTTCCCAGTTGTTCGAAGGCAAATTGCTGTAATTAGCACACCTTGATTTTACCCAAATCAAAAGCTTTAGATGCCTACAATCTAAAGCTCCCATAACCTTACTGATTATCATGGACGGACAGGAAAACAAACTAAGCATACCTGTGTATAATCCACCAACATATGAAGGGAGAAGGAAAACGATGGCAAGAGCGATTATAATCGAAGCCTATAACAAAGTCGGCTTAGTAATTAAATAAATCGATTCCATAATACCACAATGTTACAAAAACTCCACCTTTCATGTATTTGCATTTTTCGTGGAGAAAAACTCCGTACAAAGTTTGGAGATCTTTTCGGTCCAGGGATATTTATTTAATGACCTTACTTTCAATCCGTCGGCATCGTTAAAGTACTTGAATAAACTGGGAATTCCCGAAGAAAATGTTTGTTAGATGAATGACAAAGTTCCGTGTGGCACGTATTAATATTTAATATCTTAGGTGCGGGAAACAGCGAAATAATGTCAATGTAAAAGCCTACTACAAAGGCGGAGTATCGTTTTATGTACTGTTTAGGTTAATAGCTTGTTTCTATAACTTCGCACGGCAGCAATTTACTGTTATTTCTGCATAAAACTTAGATTTAAGGTTGATTCATACATACAAAGACAACGAGAAATATCTTAAGGCCCCTTTCGTGTTGTTGGTAAGGAAAAAGCATCAGAAACTGATTTTAGACATTTTATTTGTAAGGAACCAAAAAAATATTCTAAATTTTAATTACTTATTTGCATAAGTTAGTTTCTTATTTCCCGACTTCTTCTTTTAGTGTTCATTTTCTTCTTCTTCTTTAATGACTTCAAATATGCGTAGTAGGTACTTAAGTACCACTACTACTATTAATAGTTTAACTAAAACCCGGTTGCAGACAGTAGGTTTCTAAGGAAAGCGATTAAAACTTTATGATGTTTAGATTTAAACCCAGTTGTTTAAATTTTTATTCACAACCGTAATATATCCTATGACCTGCCGTCTCAATTTTTCTTTATTTTGTTTCTTATTTATGCCATACTTTTTAATCTGAAGGCATGGTAGTACCTAGTGCCGTAGTGCCCCCGCCAGGACGATAAAACCTTACTAAGAACACAAGGGGTTTCTCATTATGGGAATTATTAATAGAATGCATGGTACATTGTACTAAAATTATAATATTCGTAGCAAGCCAATTCAGTGCACAAAATCATAACCTTTGAAAGCTGTATATATTTTTTCCAATAATTATAAAGGTGAATTTTATCGTGTCTGCGCTGGAAAATTCTAAAATCCATGAAAATCGAGCGTTTCGGGAAGGGGCCTGATAATTATGTTCTCTATTATTAACAAATTAAAATTGTATCAACCGATATATATGTCGTATGAATTAGATCCGGAGATGAAGCTCGTTGATAGGTAAGTTAGGTATAAGCAAGATTCAATGTCAGCTACTTATGAGAACAATTGCTAATAATAAAGTAGGCTCGTACTCGAGACCTTCGTTAGAAGGTGCATTAACTTATATTTCTGAAATTAAGTCCTAATGCAGCGCTTCACGTTTTTTCGTGTAAAAATTTCCATTTTCCTTCAACTAGCTAGCCCGTTTTATGACACAAAAATAGAAAAACAAAACTATCGCTCACGACACGAACTTATGTCACACTAGACAAGTGTACATGCAAACAACCGCATTTTCCATGTAATCCGACCAAAACTTCACAGATGCATCGGCAAAATACATATTTTAATTTCGCCACTATCCAAAATGCAGTAAGTATGAAAGGTACAAAATAATGTAACCAATAATGTACTTTATTCCATATGAATAAGAATAAAACTGTATGCATGCTTAGGTCATCGAATACGGTTCCCTTACGTAGTTACTACCTTTAGCCATGAGACGGTATTTCAGTTTGAAGTCATTGAATGTTTCCTGCAAGTTCCTAGTGAGTCTTATTTTCATCGGAATGTCGTACTTTGCCTTCAGCCGCGTACAACTCTGCAACTCGCGGGCTCGATGCATTGTGATTTTTTGCTTTGTTGATATTCCTTTCGTCAGAATACCGAAATGCACCTTTATTGTTGTTTATTATTTGAATGGTAGTTAAAATAACCTCCTTATTTTTTTAGTTCAGTCAGTTGCAGTCTGAACCTTTTAGTTTTGGTTTGTATCTTCGTAAACTTCTGCAAATTCCTTGATGAGACACAAAAATACAAATTAGAACCGTAATCTGTGTATGACCCACTCACAAAACCAACTTCATTCGTAGTTCTGTGCGCCATTTTCACACTAAAAATTTCCAATCATATAACATTTTTTGCCTGCAAAACCGTAATGTAATGAGGCTGCCGATAACAAGGCTTTTGTGTAGGCTGTAGCGTCAATGCGCGCTCCAAGCTAAGATAATTAATTACAGCATAATGCCGGTGGTAACTGCGCCCCAGAGCGCTGTTGTACCCTTGTCATATAACCATAACGAAACGACGTAACTCAATAGATTACTCGACTATATAACTACATTTTATGACACGTTTGACATTACCCTCGCGAATCTCCGGAGCCAGGTAATGCGTTTTTGAGATACGGTCAGAATATATCATGTCCGTAAGGAAGGGTTTCGATATTGTCGTTTTGGAAGTTATTAATTATATTTAGATATGCGGAAAACCCTATAGCGTCTTTCAAATAGTAATTCTATACTAATTGGAATAGTCTGGTTATGTAATAAAAGTTTTATCACTAACTCCCGTACCTAAAATTACACAATATTACATTAATACAATATCAATCGCACTGTATAATTTCGACACATATATGTTTTGTATTGATCCAGCTTTTTTTTGAATAAACTAAAACGAATATTCTATTCAAATTTTAAACAAACTTTGGTCTACGAATGGAAAATAAAAATTAAACTCGTATCGATCAATCAGAGCGAAATCTGACATGAGGTGATTGAGAGCCACGCTTCAATAAGTCTGGCAAAAAACTCCTGCCCCCGACTCGTACCGTCGAGCACAGAAGCACAATGAATATTTAAATATAAACATATTTTAAGATTCTCATCCATCATTTGAAGAAGTATTGTTGCCAATCCAAGAACCTCCGAAATAACATACACTCAGCACCTGAAATTATAAGAACAAGCCATGCAATGCTATCAATAATCCCATATGGTGAGCGTAGAAAGTTTAAATCACGTTTTGTTATTAAAATAACCTCAATCTAGTAAACAGATATGGGTGGGCGTTATAGTATTTTAATGATTACAATAAAAACAAGACAGAAATGGTATTCTGCAGACGACAATAATTATAATTATTTGGTATACATAATTATGATTTTATGATTGTTTTTACCTGTGAATCAAGTTATAATCTGAGCCTGTACTCCGAACTTCGTATGGTGCCGTCACTTTCACTCTCGTGTTATTCACTATATGAGTGAAAGGGATGGCACGATACTAAGTTCGGATTTCGAAGTTCGGAGTAGCCCCTCTGAAGCTTACATGGCCCTAAAGGTATGTTTAAAAAAAAATTAATACTTAAGTATTAATTTATTCTTCAAGAAGAATTTAAAGTTTTTCTCTCGACTGTGCCACTTGGTAATTTGTCAAAGGCTATCAATCCCAAAATTAATAACACCTTTAAAGGCATTCTAAACGAGGGCAGCTAACATTTTATTTCAAAAACTCAAATACGTTTAGGAGGAATTATACAGGTGACAAAAGGAAGGCTAAACAGGTACGTGCTCTATCAGCATCGGTGCGAAATTAACTGGCAGCCAACCTCTGCTACCCTGCTACTCTTGGTAACCTCGCCACTTGAAGTTACGAAATATTACATAGCAATTTACGCGTTTGAAAATATTCAAGCCCCTATTGTATTTTACATAACAAACAAAGCTTAAATGTAATATCGGGGCAGTGTTTCTAATTGCTACGTCGCAAAAAGTTTATAATACTTCTAAATCGTTAAATTAATAATTTTTTTCATCAAGCATATTTTTTTCTGATCCTGCTCATATGAAACATACCTACTACATAGAATTTGGAAAGATATTCGTATGATTCACTTATCATTTTTTTTTTAACATTGTCCTTATGATCTCACGATAGTAGACCGATTAAGATCTCAGAAGATTAAGTTGTCACCGAAAGGGATATAACTAATGGACCTTCATACGATATTGCCGGGAAGGTTTGACTTTTTTAGTTTTGTGAAAATATTAATGACAGAACAGATATGACACTTCGTAGAGATCGGTTATGCCCGAGATAAATGAAATTTTGCTTTCCTAAAAATTAAGTAAAAAATTTCAGATGCCGTTTATACGTTTACAATGTTACGTGGATCTTAATTGAACTAGCAAAATGTCCGCACAAAATGTTTTTCATCATGCAACCTGGGGTGAACTGAAAGTTAATCAACTTAGTTCATCGTCGTTTATAAAATGTGGTTAACGAACTAGCGACCTCGTGGGCGGTCACTAACTCCAATATATAGCTCCATTTTTATTCATTTCTATTACAAACGACTAAGTAGTGGGCATAAATAATAAATCTTATATTACTTTTAATTAAGTACAGCGGCTATGGTACTAATTAAAACGTATATTAATGTAGAACAAAAGAAAATAAATAAAACGTACGAATACGAAGCATGTTGAATACATATTATGTTTTCCATTAATGGACCTTCATACAATATTGCCGGGAAGGTTTGAATTTTTAAGTTTTGTGAAAATATTAATCTCAGAACAGATATGACACTTCGTAGAGATCGGTTATCATGTTGTCAAACTACTACACGATACATTTCACTATCCATAAAACTTAATATATTAAATAAGTTTTTTATCAGAAACATTTCCGGTTATCACACTTTTTATTATATAGTTTGTCCGTACATATTAGGTACTTAAATAAACGGCATAAATCGCCTTACCATTGATAATAGTATTGATTATTGCGATAGGGGATATGTAAAAAACTTTCACTGCTGCAAGTTCTTAAAATATAAGATTAGAACCATATGATTTTTCAATAACACTAAGGCTCGGTTTTATAAAGATCCGTTAGACCTTATGGCGGTTTGTTATGTCAAAAAATGTACTGAGTTACTGAAATTTGATCTGACATTTGGTCTAACGGATGTTTATAAAACCCAGCCTAAGTAACGTACGCTCATTCCCTAGTGAGAGTCGTAGCGAAAATCAGATTGAGTTGCTAACTAGACCTTAATTGATCGAGTACTAGCTGGCGCATTACTGGCAAGTTCCTAGGAAATTTGTGTATCAGTAAGTACCTATGATAAACAGATTACGATTTACCATGAGAAACCTGGGTAGTTTTTGATAAGGTGGGCTGAGACGATGATGTTAGGGTAGGGTCCTGATAAAACTTAATTAATTCATGGTTGCCCAATTAGCATATGAGCAATTATGAATTACATAAAATAAACAGAAATAATAGGCATTCTACTTAATTTTAGACACACAACAACAGTTCTTAGATAATTTTAACGACAGAGTCACGTGCGACATACAGCTTAAGGTGAGGTAATATGACTTCATTTCCATATTGTAATATATATCAAAAGAGATGAAAAAAAAATGAAAGAGATTAATCAAATTATGTACGAGCATACTAGAATACCCTCAGTTTTGATACTTACAATGGCAAGATTTCTCCTTATCTAAGCGCCATCCCGGTTCTATCCTATCGAAAGTTTTAAAGCGACTATCATCTGACCTTAAAAAAGTTAATAATTAACTTATATTTAATTAAGCAGAGAACGGGCCCAATGAAGTGTTCTAGTGATATGCCAGCTGACAAGCCTGTGGGGAAATCAGCGGCGACATGCGAGCGAATCTAATTCAGCAAGCCTAAAGCTAGCTGGCGGCATACAAGTGGCTATTGCGTGCGGCTAATAGCATTTTAAATACACTCGCGGATAAAGAATACGGGTCGGTAAGAAACCGTCATATTTCCTAAAATAGTACAGTTGTACAGTTTTTTAATCATGTCATGATATTTATGTAATTTTACATCTAACCTGCAAAAGTAACAGTTAAAAAATTAAACGTTTCCAGGTTTAAATCGGAAATCCTAAAAACCCATAAAAAACAATGTTAACGGAGCGAGATATCGCAAAAATCGTTAGTTTTGGAGATTGATATTTTTATGATCGGATCCCGAGAATTGCTAATACTGTTGGGTATTACGAAGAATAATATATCATCTAAATAAAACTAGTGTAAAATATTTAGAAAAACCAAAATAAATAGTATAAGTAGGTTAATAAAAGGTAGGTATAATTTTTAATAGATCCCCGATACTAACAACTGATAGGAATACAGTTGGTTGCAGTAGTCTGTTGCAATTTTGAAATAAAATAATGAAGGAAGGCATAGCATGTACATTTACAGAATGAAGTCCCAACACACAAAAACTTACATTTCATTGAGGTAGGAGCAAACGCACCTAGTATAAATGTTCGTGAGTAGCAGAGCAAAAAAGAAAGAAAGAGAGAAAGAAATATTCATTTGGTGTTATATCATTGCACAATATTAAGTACATGAAATGAAATGAAACTAAATGAAGCATCGGTTATTAACACCAAAAAGATACCACTCAGCATATGCCAATAGCAATATATGCTAAGGCGCTGGTTTTCAGGGCACCCAAAAAGAGATACAAGGATAAATAATCTTAACTAATAATACATCTTAACTAGACTAGCTTAACTTAATGATGGATAAGGAGATCACTGGTCAATCAGTTCAAATTTAAGTGTTATGGAAATTGGCTACAAATCTGGTTAAACTTTTCTATACCTATGTGTAATTCACATACATACATAAATATTACCAAAATAACAGAAATTCAGCAAGAACAATCAGGCTATCCGCCCGTATGTTTTCATTAAAATGCTCCTCTAAGCGCGTGTACGACAGCAAAAGATTCTCAGAAGACTTAAATGACACTCTTTTCGTTGATTTTCAGGTCAGGTTATCGTACAGGTTTTATAAATTACATTTGGTTTATTAAATTGTGGACTTCTTAAACGATATGCTTACTTTGCGTAAATTATGTAAAAGGTAGCTGCCCCAAATAATTGAACCTATCGTAACCAAATTATCTATTATTTTAAAGTATACGATTAAGTACTGTCGACGTACAAATCTAATGACAAGATTATTTTCATTTATAAGTCATCCAGTTGTGATAATTTTAAAATTCTAAATAAGTGCGAGAAAAATAATTTGACACGTCTGCGAAATTCCAAATGCTTCAGATTCATTATTGCAAACACGACTTTGTAACAATACCTATACTAATTAGAACAAAACTCCGAATTCGAGAGGCGAATGATGACAACAGACGAATTTTAATACGAAGTAATTAAATTCTTTCTGTTTATAGGTAAGAAAAGTTGTGTCTTATCTTTGAGATTTATGAGAGCTATTTAGATAACAAATAAAAGAATTGTTTGGAAGGATCGCTGTTAAAAGAAATAATGCTGAGAGAGGCTTGTTTGCAACTTTGAACTCGTTAGAAAGTCTTAATAAAATCACCAAAATAGCTAAAAGTAACAAAGATAGAAACAACTTTTATTTTTATACGAATATAATAATTAGGTACGTCAGCCGGATTACACTCGTTCACTCGTTACCCAGGAATATTATCGTCCCTTGTGTCTCGCATCCGTGGACTATCAGAAGGCCTTTGACTCCGTAGGGGTCTGGTCGAATGCATTGGAAGATCTGTTCAAGACTTTAAACTCGAATGTACGCGGCGTCAAAATAAACGGAGTGTGCATCTCACACTTCTTGTGCTTATCCGATGATATTGTCAAGGCAGAAACGCCGCAGGGATTACAGGAGATGCTGTACAGCTTAAATGAATCCTAACCTAACCTAACGGGTTGGCCTTCGAGTGAACTTCAACAATAAGGTCATGTTCAATGATTTAGTCGTATCGATGCCAGTTAACATTGGTGGCATGCTTCTCGAAGCTGATGTCTCGGAATATGTATACCTATAAGGAAGCCGACAGGAGGATCCAGTTGGCTTGGGCAGCGTTCCGAAAGTTACGCCACATATTTTTGTCGGTTATACCGCACAGCTTAAAGACGAAAGTCTTTCAACCAATGCGTACTTCCCGATATGACCTACGGAGCCGAGACGTGGATACTGACTATGGCTAGCCCGCAAATTAAAAGTAGCTCAGCGTGCTATGGAGAGAGCTGTGCTTAGAGTTTCTCTCAGGGATAAAATACGGAACGAAATAATCTGCCAGAAAACTTAAGTTCCTAACCGACATAGCCTTTCAAGTTAGCAAACTGTAATAGCAGTTGGCTGGCTAATACCTTTTGAAATCATTGTCCAAAATGCTGCTAGGTGTCACTCTAAAAGATTAGGTTTATTAAGTTCTAGGTACTCGAATGTGTCGTAGGTAGGTACCAATAAATGTATACATAACAACAAGAGAACAAGAGAGGAGAGAAAGAGAGGAGACATTATTGGAATTAAGATGTCAAATATTGGAACTTCATTCAGACAGAACCAATACGTAAATAGGCTGCCATGCCGAGACACAGCTAACTGATTTTTTACACCACTTTTGTTACTTTTGGTATTTTAAATGTACCATTTCCATATCATAACTCTTGCAAAGATTATAAGCCAGACAAATACTTAGGTGTATCGTCTTTCAAATGCTTTTAGAACAATTCGACCTGGGAGGCGCGGTGTCCCTTACTTTACTCAAAACTAGACAAAGAAAATTCAATTGTTTTGGTCCAGTTTTTACTGTTTTGTTGAATTAGATAATTTGGAATTGTAGAGGGTAAACAAAACTTTTATTACTAGTATGTTCAATTAGACAAGTGTCTTGTGGTATTCAAACACATATTTGTGTAGTTTTGGTTTTATTCAGTCAGAGTATATATTTTGTCTCCATTCGCATAAATTTACTTAACAAAAATGTTGTTTCTATTTTAATTTTAATCAAGTTGGTTAGCTTCCTCTATTTAAGAAAAATATTTGGCCATCCTACCCTACACCCATAATTTTTGTTTTGATTCTCGCGAAACAGCTCCTTTTTGTGTGGGTAAAAATTTTGGCACGAAACATGATTAAAGAAAAGATTGATCAGTCAAAGTTGGCAATTCAAAACGCAATCTGCAAAGGCCTGTCTTGTGTGACGGCGACAAATACCATAGTGTACGTCTTGGTTTGCTATCGAACTATATTAGGCAAAAAATTGCAAAGTTCCATTATTATAGCCTAGGTGACACTAAATAGTCTAGAAACGATTATCAGGAAAAACGGTGTTAAATTAATGAATGTCACCATCACTGAGATTTACACAGCGTCGGTAATTATACAGTATAACCACCCGCCAACTCCGTCTCAACACACAATAAGCCTACTTAACTAAGCCTCACAGTGCGTTTGGGTCCGCCAACTCAAACTAACTTTCGCCCGGCGCCAGTATAATTATTTAGCTAGCAAATCAAAGTGAGGCAGCGAATTTAACCAAAGAATCCCTATTAGGGCTGTGGTGACTGTGACAAGCGGCCGCATAATAGACTGCTGCTCGGCTAGTTTACGAAGACCCCTCGTATTTGAGCTGAGGCATATTGGGAATTTTTTTAACCTTTGTCCTTTGTGTGTGACTACAGTTCAGCCAGCGACAAAAGATAAATAATGGCATGAAAGCGAAAAGGAGCGAGGTGCATAATAATAATGGTGTATTAGACAATGATAAGTATATTTCGTGTAGTTGGCTTTATTGTAGAAGAGCCACACTGTGAAGGAAAACATCGTGACTAAACTGGTCTAATCTCAACAAGGTCTAGATTTTTCTATGGGTTGCAAGGTCAGATGGCAGCCGCTTCTGTAAATCTATTTCCTACGGGAAATCACATGACACAAGTCACGATCCTTCTTATAAAATAGGTATGAAACATGCTGTTTAAAACTAGTTTTAAACAAAATTTATGTTGTTTAAAACTAAGATTTTTAATTGATGTTTGGAAGCTACAACTCAAAAACGATTACGATAATTAACATAGTTTATTGACAAAAATATAGTACTAAAACTAACCAATTTCCTGTTTCCAGAGAAGCTCCTCTTTCTGTCTCATCCTATATAGAGAAGCTCCTCTTTCTGTCTCATCCTATATATTCATTTACTTTCATGTTCTTCACTTCGTGCATATTTTCCCTTATAAGTGTAGATATATTTGTGAAAACTTTAATGGCTTATGATCTACCTTAATGTATTAAATAGAGTCCAAAAGTAGCAGATGACTTTCTTGACTTACTTGTACGTGTGCAATTACCTAAATGGGCCTCGAATGCTTGAACTAAATGATAATTATTATAAAATGGCTTTTAAGAATCAAAAAATACTTAAACTCTTAATGATATTCATTCACATTCCTCGAAGATTCCTGATTAAAAATATCCTTGTTACTCGATTAAAACTGTGAAAGAATCTAGCTCGTAATAGTATTCAAGAGAAGGCCTTGTTTATCCGTTCGCCAGACAGAGCCAGAATGCAGCTACAGATGCCCATTAAGACCGGACAAACTGAGATTTATTATTCATCTGAAGCTCAGAGATAAGTTCTGCCAACGACTGCGCCTTAATGAGTACGCTTAACTTGGACATGTGACTTTTATGTTTAATTTTATGCTTCTGCACTGCATTCGAAAACGTATGCGTATAATTATAGCCTGTATGTTATTCTGAATTGCTAGTATGACGATTGCTAGTAGTATGATGTCGCGGTTATACCGGACATAAAACATTCATCCCTTACTCACTAGTACCTATATAGGTAAGTGCGAAAAGGACCAAGCACCATGTTTGTAAGTACGACACGCTGAACAAGTCAGGGCTCGCCGAGGCAGAATATTTCCCCTTATTCTTTCTTAATTGGTTTACTTTTTCATTTTGTAAAAAATATTCATAATTGTAGCGATACTTAATGGTGAGGAAGGACGAGAAAATCGTTAACAATAAATTAAATAAGTACCTTTCTATTTCAAAAACATTTTCAACACAGCGCATCCTTGGGAGCTCCAGCGGCTTTAGTAGTGAGTAAGGAACACAATACCATATGAAGAGCAAGTAGGTAGAAATGTTTATTATGGTTGCGGTCTTCTATAAGGATTGAGCAGTACCTCATTCCTTACAGAAGACCGCATACTAACCTAACCTAACCTAACCTTACAGAAGACCTACAGTTGGGGTTGGAGAATTATCCACATTTGGGCTCCAAATATGAGCGAGATGACGTTCCACTATGCACTACCTTTCTTGAAAACATAAAACGAATAATTCCAGTTAACACATTGAACGTAATGACATAGTTCAGGGCGCGGTGTTCCGCACTCCCTTTTAGGGTTGAGGTTCGTGGCCTTCGTGGGGTACCTAATTACACCGACGATTCGACGACCGCAACCATTTTGAGTGACCGCGGGTTAAATGACTACTTGCCTCGCATGCTAAAGGGTCACATTTTCATTTATCAACATCTCACTATCTAACTCTGATTAATTTGGAAATTTCATTACAGAAAACTTTTTCATGGCGAGATACGAGTTGGAGTACAAAATAGAAAAGGTATACAAAATCCAGCGTTTTAAAGAATTCACATTATTAGGAACTACATCATTAAGGGTAATTACCGTAGCCAGAAAAGTCTGTGTACTAAGTCTATTGTCATTATGTATTACCAGAAACTATTGTCATTTTTATTTTTATTTGTACCGGTAACGAGATAAACTGCTTGTAAATAAACGGCAGGAGTTAGGGAGGGATCTGCGTATCCGAGAATAGCTTTCAAAAAGGTTTAATCTAAATTTCACTTTGAACGGCTTACCAGTGTCCTGTTTTTCCTATTAATAGGTAACATACTTATACTAGGATTGTCAATTAAATCAACACAAAGCTCTTTAATCCGGGTCGGGTGCTGGACACAATTATTCATCAGAAACATAAAGCCGGATAATCCGGGCATATTGACCGGTTGCGTCCTGGACCAGAGCTGTTTAGGTATTCGCTTGTTTGCGTTTCAATAATGATAATGTAAGTGACCCAAAGGTTACCGGTCCAAACATCACCGGCTGTCGGTATTTGTACATTTTAATGTACAACTGCTGAGTATTATCCGGCTTATGAATCCCTGTGTACATTATTAATTAGAACAACAAAATGCTTTTTAAATGGAGATATACGAAATGTATGGTCGTCAGCATCAAAGGTAATCACAAATATAATTCGAATACCTACTACTTTAGGTATAATTTGTACAACACTTTGCCCTAAAACGAAATTTGGAATTTGTGATCAAAGGTAAGTATTTCCCAATGTTCGCTCCAGGACAACTCGAAGGCCACGGGCCCATAGATGACTTCATCCAAAACTGGGCTTATCCTGAGGAGACCGAGGGCAGTTGCGCACCGCTAAACTTAGAAGTAGCACTTACGCTGGACTTCCTTCCTCCGAGCAGGGCCCAGCAGTTGGTACCAATGACGGCCCTGGGAACAATTATTAGCAGATACCTGTCGCAAGCCACCGCAGGCCTCGGTGCGCGAGCGACTCGTAATGCTAGGGTGCATTACGAGCCGCGCAACCGCAAATTTGGATATCCGCGTGAACATAATAATTACGTTACTATAGTCAATCATCGCGCTGATCAATTGTACCAGGTCAAACCGCGAATTCAATCAAATATCTAGACAAATTAACCCATCAAGCGCCGCATCTCAGCGTGGCTTCCACAAAGGTGAAGTTATCTGTCATGATTTTACATTCAATGACAGCTCAATGACTTGTGACGTTTTATCGTTCCGAATTATACTAAGGAGAAGCGTCGGGACGAAACACCCAAATATAATTCGAATACTACTTTATACACAACTTAATAACTTTGCACTACGGGCCAGAATCCACAATGATGTTCAATTGTTCATAACTTGACATTTAATACGGGATGGTACAGAAATCCATCTTTACAATAATTTTCTCGTCAAGCCTACGTATCGAGCATAATTTACATCACAACCACTACCCTCACTAATAAATTTGACGGGAACATCGTGTGCGATTCATATGAAATTTAGATTTAATCTCAAATTGATTCGAGATGATCACCTAGACCAACCGCGCGGGCAATCGAATTTATTTCCAGTCTAGTCACGTACGCTCTACGTAGGTCGTGTGTGTTCGAACGGTGTATGCTGCGAATATGTGAGGGCGGGTGATATATCACGGATCAACCCCTAGTCGGAACAAGCGGGGTTACAATTTAGTAAGTAGCGTACGGAGTTTGGAAACATCTGCGCTGAGTAGGTATCTATATATATATTATCATACGCGAGGCCGATTTTTGTACACCCCATCAGATATACAGTTATGGTCCGATTTTAATAAATGGTATGTCACAAGATTCGTCTCATGCTGGAGAGTTGCATAAAACTCTTATTTTTTCATATTAAAAAAAAAGGACTTAAAAATTGAGTTAAAAAAACTACTGTGCGCTGACCACGTGACTTTGGCCGCGTGACGTCACGCGACGTGGCTCCTGTTTTGAATTGACATAGCACAGTAAAAAAATAAACAATACCTGAACTCAAACCTGTAGTAAGTTCTTCAGTATGAGAAAATATACGGTTTGAGTCGGCGACATAATTATATCCAAAACCCCAAGAAAATTAACAAAATAAACGATCGTTTTACAATGTTTACATGAATGACAGACGTATTGTATCGTTATTTAATTCAACGTCAACATCTAATTTTTTTTCTCCTATACCAGTATTAAATTGTCATGACCTTTTTACTTCAATAAAAATTACAATTATACAAACTCGTCGCGTATTCAAAATTTTGAGAGACAACCTCTTTAGGTTTAAGCCATTCATGTCGTGCACATCCATCTCTGTTATAGTCTCTTGGTATCTTTGTTGACCTTAACAGTGCCTTGCGCGCCGCCGATAAAAGTACTTACAATTCCTACTGGCGATTTAGCCTTTAGAAGACTTTTCTATCCTCGGAATAGCAAATCGCCCAGCGGACTCCCCTTCCGGGTAGAGGCCCATGGTATTGCTGGACGAGACCGGGAATATGTCGGAAAGAATCCTCGCTTCCCGGATCGGGAATCAATTATAAAATGCGGGCCCCAATGTCACTCCAATATCATGGAGTCCTCCTTACCTGAGGCGCATCGTGGAGCGGGTACTGTGAAGAAAGGGGAGTTCTCACAATGTTCTTCGGATAGCCAGTAGCAAAATATTATGATGGGAAAAGTTGAGGGCCACAGGTTCCAGGGCAGACTACCCGCTAGATAGAGCACCCAAATCACTGGTACCCTGCAACTATATTTGCACGAGGCCGTCCATAAGGTGATAGGAGCCTATGGAGGAATCTGGTCAGTAATAATCGGATATTATATCCTCAGCGTCAAAGGAACAACTGATGATAATGTGCCGCATCCACGCTGTCCGGAAAACTTAGCTAGCAGTCTACTTTAGGCTTGGCTTTGATCCGGCATAATGTGACACTGAAAAGGAACTGTCGATTTTCAAGACCCCTTTTTCAAATATTTTTGGTGTTCCAATAAAAGGCACAAATTACAGAAATCAATCTATACCTATAGTTGTTCCTTTTCTGAATAACTATCGGAATTTCCGTATTTTAGCGGCGTCAAGACGCCGCTACGGGACTCTGGTTTATACTATTTTTACACAGCTTGTTGCTAATAACATTGTATATTTGTGGATGATGCTTGTAGTCGGTGACTATAATCTTTCAATGAGCAAAACCGAGGCATTTGACATCTAATGTGATTTCGTTTGTTATAACCATAAATGGAAGGCACGTTTTTAGTTAGAAGTTCGTAAGTATCATCTACAGATGTATTTTTTTAATTAAACTTTATGGTATACTTAATACAAAAACCGGCCAAGTGCGAGTCGGACTCACGCACATGTCGCGCACGAAGGTTTCCGTACCATTATCTATAAAAACGGCAAATAAATCACGTTTTTTGTATGGGATCCCCCTTAAATATTTATTTTATTCTTGTTATAGCTTATTGTCTATCACGGTTCATGAGATACAGCCTGATGACGGACAGCGAAGTCTTAGTAATAGGGTTCCGTTTTACCCTTTGGGTACAGAAGCCTAAAAAATACAACTACCAGACGTTATGCCATAAGTCATTCTCGATCTGTCAACCATTAGCATAAATAGATACTATCTAATTACTTAGATTAGATATTTCGATTTAGCCTTAGTTACTTAGAATTACTATATGAGAAGCAACGGTACGAATGGGTATAACCAAGTTTACATCTTAAGTTTAGTTAAATATGTTTTTAAACAAAGCGAATTTGCAGCATGTTGGTATCTATGCACATACTTGGAAGGATAGAGGAGTAGTAACGCCGAATGGTATTTTTAAACAGCTAAGGCTCTCAAATGGACCAGCAAATAATTCTGATAAAATATATTAAAACAGTCGAGGAAACAAAACCTCGAAATATTGGTAACTCTGTTGAAATTTTGGTACGAATTTTTATTGATGACCTTGTTTTCGTCTCTCAAAAGTCCCCTGGCCAGGACCTTCTAGAGCCGCATCTTGAGAAATGTACTCCATCCAGAAGATATTCACATTTTGTGCGAAATCTACGTCTACACTATTAAAATATGGTGAAGGATAATACTGAAGCTTAGTAAATTTTACACTAGCCTGTAGTACATAACTATGCATCCAATAAGGCAATTATTTTTAATTTTTTAGTGTTTTTTTAGAATCGGTTATATCTTTTTATTAAAAATTTTAATTATTTCACACTTTTTAGTGAATCAGAGAGCATCTCATAACGATTTCAATAAGCTCAAACACGACTAGACTACACTGTTTTACTACGGAGTTCCGTAGCTTACCTTCCGGCTTCATCAAGTTGATGGTAACATTACATCAAGACCATTTAAATTGACTTCGTCGTAGTCGCTTTCGTATCTTAATCGAAATATCTTAATACCACCCATGAAACACTAGGAGTTTTGGATGACCATCCGTAGTCTTCTTCATCAGTTCTTGTTCACCAAATGCTACTTTCTGAATGCAAATGTTTCATTTATTACCGAAAATACTAAAATCGCGATATGTTTCCCTTGATTTATTGAAGAATTCCCTCAATTCCTCATGGATCCCATCATCAGAACTAGATTCTGTTAATAACGGGACCAACCTTGAAGCATATGCTTTCAAACAAAGAAATTTTCCAAAAGGGTTAATAAACGACGGAGTTCTGAGGTAACACACACATTTAATAAATAATAATAATAATAAAAAGAGAACCTGCTCCTTTTTTTGAAGTCGTTAAAAAATAAGGCCATCAATGAACATTCGTACCAAATTTCATCAAAGTTACCAACGTTTCGAGGTTTTGCTTCCTCGATTGGGTTATATGCTGACTTTTAATATCGTAATTTTAATGTAAACGGTTGAATATCTTTTAAATATTTAAATACTTACAATAAAAATCCTCATGTAAGACCGTTTTCAACTTAAATGATTACGGGTTTTTTAAAGAAGGTTGATGCTATATTTATTTATAATCATTAGTTTTGACAATTTCGCAAGTTGGACCGAAGTTGGACCGTGCGCGGGCGAATAAGGCGCACCACGTACCTTAACCTAGACATTTAATAAATGTACCCTTCTCAACCACAGAGCAGAACACATCAGTTTTACTGTCACTTGGCGCTATTCCTGACCCGAGAAGCTTTTACAACTGAAATATTTTTAAGCCCATTTGCTAGAAAGCCTTCTGTCTGTTGCTTTTTTGTTTGGTATATTCTATTTTCATAACGATGATAAAAGATATAATACCATCTAGTATAAAATTATGTCTTGCAGACTGTAACACCAACTAGTATAAATTTTAGGGTCCGGCCGAAACACGTTTTTTTGCCGAAACCGAAACCGGAACCGAAACTTTTATAGAAGTATAAAGTGTCAGTGGGCCTTTTTTTCTAAACATATAAACAGTGTAACTAGGGATTGCAATCCGGTATAATTCTCAATCCAGCTGGATTTCACTATATCCTGGTGGATCCAACCGGTTCAGCCAAATTGGAGTTGAACAATTGCCTCTATTAAACAATGTCAACCTTGGTGACATAAAAGGGTGTTTCCGGTCCCATTAGAGTCATGTCACCAGATCTGTTAGGCCACGGTACTGACCTGGGCCCAACAGATCTGGTGATATGACTCACTGGAGTATGCTGATAAGCTGAAGTACAAGTATAACAAGTTCCCTGTCTTGGAATCAAAGTACGAATTTGTCCCTGCTGTGGTAGACTGCAGGATCCTGGGGTTTTGGAAGCCAAGGACTTTGTTATGGATTTGGGTCGACGACTGAAAGATAGACGGGATCGTATATAGTGCAGCAGATTTCGCTGGCGTGGTGACTGCAGGTGTCTTGGAGACATTTGAGCCAGCAACGATCCACGATGGGCCATTTAACTAGGCAGGCATAATTAGTGTTTAAGGTTAACGAAATCGACTACTACTATGGAAGCGAAAACTTTGAATGATTGATTGAAGCGTCTTAGTGCCCACCTGACGAAGAATTGCAGGTTGTGATTGGCGGTTTACTATTGCTGCCTTTTTGTGAATTAAACGTTATTTATATATTCATTTAATATTAACAATACCATGTTGTAACGTTCGCTCGTCAGTGCACGAATTCTGAAAATATGTGGGAACGTATATTTACATTTATTTAAAAAGCAAATCAATTTTCGAAATGTGATTTAGCGCTCTTTTACAGGCCTACCGGAGTTATCTATCTATATCGAAATATTGCTGGATCCGGTGCCGTTCGAGATACTGAATCCAGCAGGATTACCGTACCTATCTGACGGACCAGATTGCAATCCCTAAATGTAACAAGAAGAAAGAAAGAAAGAAAGAAAAGAAAGAAAACATGTTTATTTAGCATATACATAATATTACAATAATAAAAAAGCAAAGGAAAATTTAAATACAACTAATATATGCTAAAATGGTCGCCACTCAGCTTGGTGCCACGAAATAAGCTATTAGGCATTAAGTCGTGGCGCTGATTTTCAGTGGCGCCTGGTAACCGGAGTAGCTGCCACTTATTTTGTATACCACTTACTTCAGGGTCCTTATCAGTTAATAATATACATATATTTATGCTATTTACAGTGTGACTTAACACTTATCTAGAACTTTTCTCATTGTAATTATATTAGATATACATAGAACAGAGAATAAGAGCAAACAAAAATAAAATAAGATGTATGTAAAACTATTTCTTGGAATAATACTTTTGTCGGAACTTGTGGCCGAGACAGTTCTAGGATTTCTTAAAGTAACATGCCCAAATTTCAAAACTATACATAAGTGTGTGTGTGTGTATGTGTGTGTGTGCGCGCGCGCGCGCGCGTGAGTATGATTGTGTGTGCGTGAGTGTGTGAGTGTATGTGGCTGTGTATGTGTGTATGTGTCTGCGCGCACGCGTGTGTGTGTTTGTGTGTGGGGTGTGTGTGCTGCCTATTTTTTCTGCTTGCTAATTAGGAATTTCTTAAGATTTGTTTTAAAAGATGCTATACTATTACAATTTCTTATTGGTGGAGGTAAATCATTCCAACATTTTGTGGCAGCAAAACGAAAACTGCCACGGAAGGCAGCAGTACGATGGGAAGGGTATAGAAGTCTAGATGCTTGTCTTATATGGCGTTGCGAGAACTTAAGTTTTTGGTACAGGTATGATGGTTGTTTACTTTTAATCACTCCAAATAATAATGTAGCAAAGTGTAAAGTGCGCCGAGCATTCATGTTCATCATGTCATATTGGTTTAAAAAAGGCGTAATATGGGCTCGGCGAGGAACAGGGAAACAAAATCGTGCGCAGGCATTTTGTATCCTTTGTATTTTTTTTCTTGTCCTCATCAATAAGCACCCGCCGAAAACTGTGTCAGCATAGTTTAGTTTTGACAGTATTAGGGCTTCACACAATTTTATGCGTAGGCTCACAGTAAGACACTCTCGAATACGGTACAGAACTTTGAGCCTGTAAAAACAATTACGCATAAGCTCAAGTACGTGGCCCTCAAAGCGCAAAGTTTCGTCCATGATGAGCCCTAGGTTGCGTGCTGCAGATACCCTTTCCAGATGATCTCCTGCTATAGATACTTTAAAATTTTGCGATTCTATTTTCTTTATTTGATTATGTGTACCGAATATCATAAATTTAGATTTATTTGGATTTAACATTAGGTTATTTTTATGACACCAGTTTGATATATTTATCAAATCAGCATTTAACTTTCTAACGGCAGTATCGGTAGAATTAGGGTTAAATGATAAATAGAGTTGGATATCATCTGCATAGATATGGTAATTGCAAAAATGTATGCTATGTACGATATCGGCAGTATAAAGAATGAAAAGAATGGGACCCAAAATAGATCCCTGCGGGACTCCTCTTACGACAGACAATGTCGAAGACAACTTTTCGGAGCCGTCTTGACCTGAGATCTTGACATATTGCCAACGCCCGGTGAGATAACTATTGAACCATTTCAGTGTCAATGCGTCAAAACCATAAAAAGCCAACTTGGAAAGAAGTAGAGTAGTGTCTATGGTGTCAAAGGCACGGGAGAAATCTAGCAAAGCTAGTATGGTTCCTTCCCCAGAATCCTGGGCAGCCAAAAGATCATCAACTACATCTATCAGTGCAGTAGATGTGCTTCTACCCCTTCTAAATCCAGATTGTTTCGTGGGAAGTATGTCATTGGTTTCAAGGTATTCTATCATCTGCTCAGAGACTACTTTCTCCAGGATTTTGGACAGAACAGGCAGGATACTTATTGGACGGAGATCCTTAAGACTGCCAGGACTCTGAATTTTAGGGATGGGTTTAATTACAGCCTTTTTCCACTGCTCGGGGAAAACACCGGTCTCAACAGATTTGTTAACAATACTAGTAATTATACCTAATGTTCTAGGCAGGGTCAATAAGATCATATTTAAATTTATTCCGTCATCTCCTTGTGCATTGGTTGAAATGGACTTAATTATTCTAGACACAGTGAATTCACTTACTGGCCTAAGTTTGAAAACATTTTGACTGTATCTATTGAATTCGAAGCTTGTCAATAGAGATATGTTTATGTTATTATTAATGGGTAAGTTTAGAAAATGTTCATTTATTTTATCCGGTTTACATAAGTGGGGAGGTAAATCAATGTCTCTTTTTTTTAAGTTTATGACGTTCGACTTGATATTATGCCATAATTTTCGTGGATTCGTTATGTAGTTGATTTTTTCATTAAAAAATGCACACTTTTCATTATGCATTGCAGTATTTACAATGCTCTTAAGTTCTTTATAGTATTTTTTGTGTGCATCAGTATTGGTTTGTTTACATCGGGCGTGTGCATCATCACGAAGTTGCATCATTTTTTTCACCGTAGGCGTTATCCATGGATACGAGTGATCCTTGGTATATGATGACTTGATTGGAGCGTGCACGTCAAATAACAACAGGAGATAGGAGGTAAATGAATTAACCATGTCATTTACATCCCCGGCAACAATATCTTCCCACGGAGTACTATTAATGTGTTCATTAAAAAGGTCAATATCTATATCTTTTAAGGGCCTGTATACGAGTCGTTGTGGCAGCTGTTTGAATTTCTTAATATCTAACTCGCAAGTTATAAATGAATGACTACTTAGGTGGGGAAGGTAGTTGACAGTTAATTTGGATATTCGTGCATTGCAGCAGACTACGTCAATTAATGTTTCACTATGTTCGGTGTAATGGGTGGGCTTGTCGACATACTGGGTTAAATTCATACAATCTAAGAACTCTAATAGTTTTTTAGTGTTTGACTGGCTGCCATTTAATAAATTTATATTGAAATCACCAACAAGTAATATGTGATTGTAATTACCTAGCGAACAAATAGTTTCAGTAAGAGAGTCAATAAAAGTGTCTATGTTAAACCATGGAGGGCGGTAAGCTGTGCCAATAGCTATTTTTTCGCTATTTATATTGAGGCCGAGCCACATTTGCTCAAGCTGGTGTTCAGGAGGATGTGTAATTAGACGTGCACTTACTCCGCGTTTGATGTAAAATCCAACGCCACCACCGCGGTTACGGATGTGCGCGGGGCGAGGGATGTGGCGCAGGCGGTAGCCGGGCGGCGCGGGCGCGCTAGCCTCCTGCCCCTCTCGCAACCATGTTTCATTTATTGCCATGACGTCGACGCTGAATCTCGACATTGCCACCAGGAACTCTTCGTGCCGCGTGCCCAGAGATCCCGCATTCAAGAACCCAACCGATAATTTTCTGTTCTTAATGAATTGTATGACGAATGAATAAATATCTAGCATAACCTTGCAATGCAGTATATATTTACATAAAACTGTCACATGCCGCCGAGTGTACCCTAAGAAATGTGTGAATAATGTGTTGTATATGAGTGTATTTGTGTTTGAGGTAAAAAACAATGTAAATATTGTGTGTGTATTGTACTGTTCATCATTTAAAGTAACCATTTGAATTATGTAGAGCTTACACTCATGTAAACCCTGTGCTCTCACAATTATTATGCGCAAATACTTAGTAACTTTAATGAGGGCTAACATGGAGATATTCCAAAAACTTTATTAAGATCTTCTTCCGTGCGTAGTCGCAGGCGAGGCGCACCTTGATCTTTACGGACGAATATTTTCCCGTCGCGTGTCCATACATATTTCCAATTTTTTTCAGAAGAATTACGGCGTGCTTTATAAAATAATTGCCTATTAAAACGTGTTAGCCTCTCGTTTACATAAAAAGCTTGGGGGCTGGAGTTGAGGCCCAGATTCGCAGTGTCCACGCCGCGACGGACACGCGCCGCCGCGAGTAGCTTGTCACGATGTACCCGGCGCGCACAGCGTACGACAATGGGTCGCGGGCGCGGCTCCGCGGCGCCCGGTTCGACTCGCCGTACCCCGCCCACGCGCTCCGCGCTCACGAGATCATGCTCCTCCAACACAGGATAGAACGTGCAGTGCAGTCTAAAATAAAACAATTGTTATCCAAAGGCACTAGAAATTAGACGAACGCGATCCGAAAGTAAAATGTTGTAAAAGTTTCGGCTCGGCCGAAAGGTTCGGCAGTTTTTTGGCCGAAACCGAACCTTGGGCCAAAACATGATTTTTAGGCCGAAACCAGCCGAAACCAAAACCGAAACCGAAACTTCGGTCGGACACTAATAAATTTATGATTTGCAGACTAGTATAAATTGAACATTTTGTGGAAATAAAGGTAGAATTGTTGAAGTAGTCCGTATTGTCCTACGATTTTGTTCATATCGTAGGACAAACCGGACAGAAAAAGTTTGTGTGCCTCTAGGTATTATGAGTAAGAATTACACTTTGCATATTTATGTATAGGGTGTAGTAAATAGTTTAGAGCCCTGCTGGAACCTGGAACTGGTCATGTACGGACGAAAGTTTTAAATAAATAAATATTTAATAATCTGTGAAGCAACATGAACTTACATAAGTTATGTATACAATACTAAAGCTAGGAAAAAAGTATTTATTAAATTCCTTGTCCTTTAGTCACACCAAATGAAGCGTCTAAAGCTTTGAATAAGCCCCATTAAAAAAGGCAAATACCTGCTTATTTAATCTAGGTAGTTGGTGAAAAATAGTTTACAATCGAGGTCGAAAGCAATCGCAAAAGCCTCGCCCGTTTCTTGCACTTGAGGTAATCGGCTCTACTTTATTGGCAACTCGTCACGGGTACGTGCTACAAAATAGAGGGAATTTCTAATTCTCTAAGTTCTGTTAGTATGCATTACATGCCTTATTAGAGTTTAGAACCTAGGTAGTTGTGATTGCATACGTTTCAATCATTTCACTACTCCAAAAGAAACAAGGCAAAAATATGCCAAATGGTGAAAATCCTATTCAAATATTTATTTAGAGAGGGTAGGGCACAGCAAAATGTCATCTTGCTCGAATTTGGAGCAGCCCAACTGGGGAAGTACCTCCGCCTTGCAGAAGACCACAGCCATAATAACATTATTTACTATACAAGTATGTAGTGTTGTGTTCCTCGAGGTGAGCAAGGTTGCCAGAACTCCCGAGGATGCACTGTGTTGAGAGGGTGGGACCTAAATTTGTCCCTTCTGCTGTCAACACAGTGAATCCTCAAATTTTATAAAGGGTCGGCGACGCGCACGTGACTCCTTTGGAGTTGCGGGCGTCTATAGGCTGAGGTGGCCGCTTACCATCAGGTGGACCGTACGCTTGTTTGCCACCGGCGTTGTATAAAAAAACATAAATCTCAAAAATAACCAAGCTACAGCCGTTTTAATGTTGCTGGTTAGAGAGAGAAAGCGGGACAGATCAGTGAATGACGTCACTGATCACGAGCGCTATATTAAATGATGATCGTTCCAATACAAAGAAGGTGCGTTTTGCGTAATAGGGACAGCATATGCCAACTCTTAAAACTTTGAAGACTTGTAATTATTGATTTTCTTATTTGGTGCCAACATCCCTATTAGGTAAGTACGTTTCAAAATTCAATCCCAGCCGATAAGCTAAGATGTCTATGACGTCAAGCATCATACGTCTAGTAAGTACAAGTACATACCTACTAATGCTCTTGGCTTAGTACCAATAACGTTAAACTCGGTTGTTCAATCTGCCAATTAATTAAATCTGTCTAATGCCGAGCATACCATGCAAATATGGCGATCTGTACTTGAATGTACCACTCACATGTGACCTTTTGAGCGAGGAGCTGGATAGCGTCTCACAAACGTCAATGGAAAGGCTCAGACGATTGAGACACTGTCAACTCGCCGCGCCTCATCGATCAGCCGGAAGTTACCGCATTGCCAAACGATACTGTAATGGCGGTTATTGAAATTAGCCTACCTATGGTACAGGTATAACTCGGAAATTGGAAATGTCCATCAAATTTCAATTACGGCCAAATTCGCCTGTATTTTAGAATTATTTCATATTTTGATCTTACAGTCGGCTAAGATATTGATTACTTACGAAGAGAACTGGAAAATACCTAATTGGCTTATTTTGTTCCTACCGGCCTAGTCAATCCACGTGTAGGTTAAGGTACCAGTTTGTGTTTATTTGCCAGCTTAGTTAGTTTTAATTATAATACTTTTTGAAATTTATTTGCGCTATTTATTCAAAACATTTCTACTCGTAAAGACTCAATTACCTACTGAATATTCATTTGAATGCTACGTATCGATAAATTATCTTATAACTCTGCCTAAATAATAGCCACTACAAAACATGTCTTTTTTTAAATTTTCCGCAAAAAATTTGAGTTCGCAAGATAAATCTGTGTAATATTTTATCACAAACACGAGGCATCCTTGTAGCGAGGCTTACAGAGTTTTTGTTATTTTCTGAGGTCAAGAGTATGTTGTTGCGTGTCACGTACGGAGCTGCACAGATGAGCCCATCCTTATCTCATGCTTGCTCCGAAAGGTACTATAAACATCCAAGATATCTGCACGTGTGGCATTCCAGACCAGAAAAATGTTATTGTCTGCATTTATCAACTCAACGCCCCTTCATAACACGACGTGAAAAGAAACAATGTTAGCCTGTGGAAAAATTTTGTATAACTAGCGAAGAAGTAAGGCTCATTTCATCTGCCTTTAAGTCACCGAAAATCACGTAACGTTTCAAACGAATGTAAGGTAGATCTATAAAATGTATTTTTTTATATGAGTTAAGTATATCTAACTAAACGGTATGGAATCGACTAGCAGGCGCCTTGGCAGACATCCCAGACCTGAGAGGTAGACTTGATTATTCTCACCTGAAAATGAAAATTCGGTTAAGTACTAACTACTGCGTTTACCTGTGGTTGGCGGTACCGAAGGGCTATTTAATAGATCAAGGCTGGATATCTACATGTCGAGTCGTTCAAAAACAAAATTCCTAGTTAGTAGTCAAGGCGCATCGTTTTAGACTGAGGGAGGAAACCTTTACCAACCTCATTTAAACTCAGAATTTAAAACAACAAATCTTCATTTACTCATTCATAACATAGCTCGCTCCACAAGTGTACTCTAAATGAAGCAAAAGCCTGACTGGAGATTAAAAACGACAACCAGCTAGAATCATTAAGGAAAGCGAAAAACACTTGATATTTTAATTCGGTCCTTAAGTTATTTTTTTTGGACGACCAAAATTAGGCAAGCTGAAGTGGCACGGGCGGTGAAGCTGAAATGCAAATCCGATTTGAGTAATGAAATGGGACTCATTAAAAAGTCGAAATACTTATTTTGAGGGAGCAGGCCTACTCCAAATTAGTCGCATTTATTCTAGTCGCAGTGTAAACGAAAGAAATTCTGTGTAAACTATCGATTCCTAAATCAAGATCAACGGAGTAGGTCTGTATAACCTACGTCGTACCTATCGAGATCCACTCGCTGGGAATTATTTAGTTTCCAAGCTTGTATCGTAAATAACTATTCTGATTTTGAACTTGTATAAATGTGAAATGATATTACTTACACGGTTTAGAAGTATTTATTTAGTACCATACCTACCTATAAAAAAAATATGAATGGCGGTTATTTCAAGATTTGTAATGCCTATTCCGATTATTATAATTCTTAATTAAGGTATTAAAGTTTTAAATTTTTCAGAACTATTCGCCGCCTCATAGTGGCCCCCTACCTACCTGTAGTCAACCCAGGTATAGGTTTAGGTGTGTAGGTATGTTACTGCTGGCATATTATTGCATCTTACCCTCGAACTATTTTCCCATCGTTCGGGAAAATAACCATCTCGTGGTACTTAATTTGGCTTATTTGAAATCGAAGTTATAAAATCTACGATTTTTTTATTTCATGCCACTTCAGTGTGACTGGATCCATATACCTAATTGTAGTGCCAGTCCAGCGCTGGAACGCGCCGCTATTGGTGCCAGCGATAGGGTGTCTGTCGCATCCTTATGGGAAACCATACACAACGTATACCTACCTACCTACTCAGGAAAGGAAATAGGAACAACCTTCATAACCTCATTTAGAACGATTGCCTACGCACATTAATTCTTATCGTTAAGAACCAATCTACCTATTACTCCATCAAGGCTGAACAAAGATGGATTTACAAGCCATTTACTGGCTCCCAAGGGACCCGTTGTTATATTCAAATAAATTAGGAAATGTTTTACGTTGACCTGCGTGCTGCCGTCGCGTGTAAATTCTGCCCTTTCAACATAACATACAGACATGCAAAATACCTGTAATATTGTTGACGATATAGCGCGTTCACTTGGGTTACAGCAACTCAAAGTCGTAAATTGGGAATTTGAATCCTAGGGCAAGGGGTAGCGTCTATAGGTACCTAGTAGGTGTAACATTATTACATACAGGCTCTTAAGTTCTCTCTTGTGCTTTGTACTGGCTTATAATATGTTTAGTACCAACCAAGCTATGAAATACTTAAGCATCACAAGAGAATCACCAGAGTTGTAATGTACCATGTAAATGGTGCTGTACGGAAGGTGCAGGTCAGAGGTGGACTGATCGTAACGACACCTTGAGTTGCGGACTTGGTTTATTGACTGCAATTGCGTGGCCACGAGGCCGAAGCCACCGTTAGCTACCATTTGTCATCGACATTGTATTCAACATTATCGAGCTGTGTAATGTAAGTCGGGATAACGCTGATGACGAAGACGAAAATATAATATTCACTACCAACATTGCTAAAATATACGGACAGTGCAAGAGCAAGAGTGTTAACCATAGTTACAAGGGCATAGAAGAACTCTACTTAAAGGTGCCTAACTACTAAAATACCTATATATTACTATATTTTTGCAGCAATTATTTTTAAACAAATCAAAATGAAAGATATTAAAAAATGTGTAGGTACGGATTAGGGTTGGAATCTTCTAGTAAGTATTACATATAGATACTTGTGGCAGAATATAGAATAGCGATCCTATAATAGCAACAAAGTACTCACCTCAATTTGCATACGGATGCCTAGGTTATTTGTATGAACAAGGAAAGAACGAAACCCTGCCGTTACTGTAGTAAACAGTTTATACAACTACCCAGTAAAACGATAAAAAAACGTGGCCATTGCTTCAGCAATCATAAAAATACACGAGACTTCGTCACGCGACAGAAAAAGCGCCCCATTTTGTTACTAAAATGAAATAAAATTGTTCATGCGTTGTAGCCCGTTGTATGCAAGCCTACTAGGTAAATTACATACTATGAAATTATTTTCTACCTAATTAGCATTCCTAACTTTATTAATCTAGATCTGCCCATTAGACACTTTGTGCTCTCTATGAGGAAGGTTTGAACGCCAGTCCAGCACGATAGATTATGGGTTGTTTTACGACCAAACCCGCAGTAGAAATTTTACTTAATCCCTATGATACATACCTACACAGATATATAAATTGTCGCACCTACGTACAATGTGACCATTTACAGGTTATGGGCCATTCTACTTTTTCGTGTACATAATTTTCAGACACTTTTTTTTTAGTCCAGATTTTGGAATACTGGGCCTCACTTCATATTTTTGTATTGTTATTTAGAAGGAGGTTTAATTGCAGTATCACTTCCTATAGTTTTGGTAATTAACGAACCACAGCTAATATCCATAAATCGAGTAACTCAGTGGTCCATGGATGTCTCACCATTTGTATGAATAAATGGTTTTTACCACTGAGTTACCCACCTTTTACAGCAATATGTTAATGTTTAAGTATTTTTACCTATAAACTCCTTTTATAAGGTTCAGGTACTATTTCGAAATCCTGTTTATGTACACTAATTCAATACATATCATAGATTTTTTTAACAGAAAACTGGTCTTGAAAAATAGAATGACCCTTATATCAAACATTTTACGTCATTGTTTACCTCTTGCAATTGACGAAGGCGGGTGGAGTAGTTCATATTACTATGACGTTAAAGTCTAATTTCATGAAATCCATTCGCCTTCGTGAATTGCAAGAGCTATGCTATAAAAAGGTAATCAAATACTGGTGTTATCTGTGTATACTGGAACGAATTAAAAATAATAAAAACATCGCGAAAAACAAAATCATACTGCACTGACGTATTTTAAAAACCTCCCCTGTCACACATATTTTGATGTTTTTTTTTAAACAGGGTTGGTTCTCAAAAAAATCGTTCGAGACGCCGTCGATTGGGACTATTAGTATTTTTCGTATCTAGAAATAATGTTGATTGATTATTTTAGTTTAAATTATATGCGACAAGAGACAGATACTCTCGATTCCAGGGGCTCAGGACCGGTGCAATCTTTCTCGACGTGGCGAAAGCATTCGACAAGGTCTGGCATAACGGGCTGACACACAAGTTATATCATCTCGGTATGCCTGACAGACTCGTACTCACCATACGAGATTTTCTCAGGGATCGAAGCTTTCGATACACTGGAGGGAACGTACTCAGACCCACACCCCATCCGGGCCGGAGTCCCGCAAGGCTCCGTGCTCTCTCCCACTCTTTATTCGTTATTCACGAACGACATTCCCAGGCACCCTAAAGTGCAGCTAGGGTTGTTCGCGGACGATACCGCGCTCTTTACGACTCATTGTAAGTATACTTTTATCCGGCGATACCTCCAGGAGGCAATCACTGACCTAGGTCGTTGGTTTAATCTTTGGCGTATCGAAGTCAATCCGGAAAAAAACACTGCGATAGTCTTCCACCCGTCTGACCGCGTTAGCACGGAAAGGCGTGTGGCTCCGATCCAGATGTTTGACCGGCCCATCCCCTGGGCCAACGAAGTCAAATATCTTGGAGTGACCCTCGACAGAAAACTGACTTTTAAGTTGTTTTAGTTGGTTCCGTTGCTTTAATGCGGGAAAGATCCGTCGTTACTGTAGTGGCCTGGAATGGTGAACAGTCAGAGGTGCATACCTAAGGAAAAAATCTTATTTGGAATTCTACTCTTGGGTGTAAGAAACAAATGAACATTGTATATGAATGATTGTCCAATAATCTCAAATCCCATCTAATAAACTACCGGCCATGCTCATGACCCTTAGTTCAGGAAATGATGGCCTACTGTATGGTTGACTGTCCCCATAGACTGAAATTGCAATAGGGTTGTTGACTCAAAATTTGACTACTCCAAAAGAAACAACGCAAATAATATAACCAAATGGTGAAAATCTTAGGGCGGTTTCAGGCTACTAGTTTATTTTTGCGCACGCTCGATTTTGGCATACGCGCTTACACGCGCGCTACATTAAATCGAACACGCGTGTACTCGCTTATTCCTGCGTGTTTGCTCGAAACATGAAATGAAGCGATTTCAGACTAGCGCTTATACGAGCTTGCGTCAACGCTCGAAGAAAACAAAACCGCACCTGTGCGCGCGTACACGCGCTTTCAAAAACGAGCTTGTACGCGCGCATAAAACGCTAGTCTGAAACCGCCCTTAAACTTATTGATTTTCTTATTTGGTGTCAACATCCCTATTATTGTGGCTCGATTTGTTCAGTCATGACTCAAGTTTAGCACCTAATATAATCTGACACACATTGGGAAGTTACTTAAGTAAATAATTTCCATTAGTTTTTGCTGAGAACAATATTTATTTCAATATTACACAATTAATGTGCGTAGTGCGTGTTATTCCTACATCTTACACGAAAACAAGAGATAAGATTACCTTGAAATTTCTGCTCAAGTTTTTATTGAGTTGAAGGTTAGATTTATTAGTTTACTAATTAATAACAATATCAGAATAACTTAAAATAATATCATAATAAAGCACGTGAGTAAAATGTCACCTCATACTCATTCACAATGTACCAATCAATTTTGAAGTCACAATTTTCCTGATAACACACAGGGTAACTAACCAGGCTCATTTCGATAAGTAGTATTGAGTATAAATAATTGTATATGTATAATGAATCATGAGACGTACAAGATTCAACCTTGAACGCAACCACCATATGGTTCAAAACTAATATGGCTAGATGAGGTGAGATACTAACTGTTCTGATTGTATTGTGATAATAGCATAACTACAACAAAGTATTATACTGAAAAAGTCAATAATGTTTAGCTTAACTTATAATGAAGCTTATTATAAAATGTAACATTGGCTCCACTTACTACAGTTATGTTGAACCCAAAACATTACATTATACAAAGTTACATTGCTATAACTACGTAAAAATAGCAAAGAAAATCTAAAACTATGATTGACTTATCCCAGTTTATGCTATATTCAAAATTATTCCCTAAAAGATTGATGATGGTGAATAAAAATATAATAAAATGATTCAAAAAAATATCAAAATATGAGCTGACTTCAAAAAACATTTAGTGTCATTACTCATTACATCCAATCATTTCGAAGAATTCATTCACAATACACAAGGGCTTAAAAATAGTGGAATACTCTAACACGGAAGATTCATACCCTATCCGCTACGCTGATCTAGGCGATTTATCAATACTCTACGTTTGGCACAAATCAATATAAGATTTACAACATAATGCATTCTGTTCATTACAATAATTCATTTCAGTCCTCAAATGTGGTAAAATAGTCTCGAACGTGGTAACTCAGTCAATATATATCGATCTCTCGTATAGAATCAATATAAAGTCAGTCAAGAACACTTTAGTCCTGTCTGCTCAGAGACCAAGCCCTTATCTTATATAGACGCTGTTATGCAATAATGTGTCAACTTACTATAGGTTTTCCTATTAATAACAGCATCCATATGTACCACAAAATTACAAGTCCAAAGTTTACAATTTTCCATAGAAAAAGGTGTCAGTTATATGCCCCGGGGATCAAATGGACAGTCGTGGAGTTTTCAAAAAGGTTTAAATACGGACGATAGCGTAGTATTGTCAAGTGATGCAGCTGTTACACAACGCAGTTGGTTAGATTTGTGTACTTGTGTTGTACTGTGTTGGCTTAGGAAATTAAAAGCAGGAACTTAATGTATTCATATTCGAATTACTCTACCTTGCATAACATCGTCAGAGATAAGCCAGTGCCTAATAAACAGATAACTTCCAAACTAGGAAAATTACTAGTCTAGAAAGATTTCATTAAAGATGATAAAAGTAGGAAACTGTAAATCGATATTGTTTATTTGTGTGAATCTTCGTACAAATTGAAAACTCACAATGACAGAGGCATCATAATTCTGGAAAACAAAATTCATTATGTTGCCATTTTTTACTGCAGATAAATGCAGCGAGTCAATTCTGAAAGTTTAGAAAGAAAAGCAGCGTAGCGTTACCTAACCAAGGAGCGTCCCCATAAACATAACTTCTTAAAGCGTTGCTTCAATACTAGATTTTACGTATTAAAGCATACGGTCTAGTTTAGACGGAAGGAAGGGCCGGAGATGCTCTGCGAAGTGGTCTTACATGGAGGTGGGCGACCAGAAGTTCATTTCCCGGAGCTCGGAGGGTTTGGGGCGGATGGTGGAGGTGGAGGCGGAGGCGGGGGCGTGGGCGGAGATGGAGGCGGAGGCGGGGGCAGGGGCGGGGGCGGACGGACCTCTGTTGCGGGGCGCAGGGCCTAGGCTCTCTACAGACTCTGCTAGGGAACCTGGAAAAGGAAAACAAAATTAGATTAGCTCAGTTTTTAAATCGTTAAATATTTTAGGCCTTACCTGCCTAAAATATTATCCCATCCCTCATCCTATCGATATCCCATCAAAAAACTCGATTTTGTACATATATGTCAACTGTTCTTGTAATTTGTGTCGTATTTTTCCTCATGTACAATAAAGAATTTAATAGGTACATACATACATACAAAAACATAAAATAAAAAGTAAATAAAAATAAATAAATTGTAGTTAAATATACTAGGCTTAGTTTTCACGTACCAATGTCTTATATTTGGCTAATAATATACTTGTTGTTTGCTAATAATGTATTTGGCTAATAATGTCCTTGTTAATGTCATAATGTTTTTATTCTTCTATCGTTCTTCCCTTCCATGGTTTGCCGGTATAGTTTTGGCGGTATTTTATTTTACTTGATAGAACGTGTTCACGTTGAAAGTGATAATCCAATCAGTTAAAGCCAATGCAATTTTTATATTTCACAACTAACCATGTAATCTGACTTCCACAGTGTCCTCCTCAGTGAGCGTGGAGGTGGATGTGGTCAGGTCCTTCTTAAAACCAAGCAGTGCCATTGTGAGCCACGAGCGGTGGCTGGCGTCGTCCGCCGGCTCGAACGGTGACGTGAAGTAACTGAAACAACGATTCCATATTAGTACAGTCGTAACTAAACTATTTCTTAGCTCGATCCCTTGTTACATTCCTCTGAGACACGTAATTTGATAGTGAACTCATTTTGCCGCATTGTCTGAGAATGACGCCACTGTGCACTCTATTGTCACGACCATAGGGACTATATTAGCTCACCGGTTGCCTCTGTTCTTGTGACGGCTGTTAGGGCTGCCAGGCGGAGAATGTGCAGGGGTGATGGGCAAGAGTCCAGCACCTCTGCTTCGTCTGAGATTGTAGCCACCGTACACTCAATTGTAACGACCCTAAGGAGGATATTAGCTCACCGGTTGCCTCTGTTCTTGCGACGGCTGTTAGGGCTGCCAGGCGGAGAGTGTACAGGGGTGGTGGGCAGGCTCCTGCTGCCGCGACGGGCGGCTAGGTAGCGTGCGTCCGGCACCTCCACCTCGTCTGAAGGTGATGCTACTGTGAAACCACGGGGCGCGCGTGTCATTGCGTGTGCGACCTGGAACAATTAACAAGTTTCTTTAGATCTATTAGCGCGCTAAAACTAACCCATATGCCATTGGGTGAGGGGTGGATTACATTAACAGCTTTTGATGAACCAATTGACGTTATGGCGCCAATAGCTATAAAGACATAGCTACCTTGATACCTCATTATCAAACTTTTCATACTTCAATCATTAGAACTTGCATGATTTTCGCACAATATTAATAGTTAACGAGACTTAATTGCGAACAATTAAATCAATAACTTAGCGCGCGAAGTATGTTGTTGCACATCCGAAGCGTCGGCTAACCTCAAAATTATGAATAAATTTAATTGGTAGGTGAATAAAAAGAAGTGTTTACGATTGGTTCCATAAAAATCCGCACATAGCTATTAAATTTTTAAACCCAAATAAATTCACTGATAATAGAAAGGTTTCGAGGTCTTACCATTCTAATCAGCAGTCGCGTTTACAACGAGAGTGTATGATTGCATTGAATGTAAAATATTTACATTCCACCATTGTAATAGTGTGCCCATAAAAAATGCAAACCGTATGCATACAACCGAACACGTGCTTAAACAATGGCAGTTACATCTCTAGAGGTAAATTTCCACAACATTGTTATTTACGATTGAAATTGATTGATTGATATTGGCTTTATCAATCTACCTACCAGGGCTCGGAACCGGTTTTTACTATTTTTGAAATATCTCTTAAAGTATTTGTCATATCTCCATTTATATTTTAAGATTTGGTTTTGTGAACCTTCATCTATGAAATAAATGATTTAAAGTACGAAATAATATCGTAAAACGCAATTAACCGAAATTTTTAACCGGTTAATTGTATGAAGACGAAACCGGCTTCCGAGCCCTGCTACCTACATTGTTTCCATAGAGGCTTGGTTGGTATTACAATTTATGACTACAAAATGTAAATTAAAATAAAAAACCGGCCAAGTACTAGTCCGCCACGCGCACGAAGGGTTCTGTGCCATTATGTATAAAAACTGCATAAAAATCACGTTTGTTGTATGAGAGCCCCCCTAAATATTTATTTTATTCTGTTTTTTAGTATTTGTTGTTATAGCGGCAACAGAAATACGTCATCTGTGAAAATTTCAACTGTCTAACTATCACGGTGCCTGGTGACAAACGGACAGACAGACGGGCAGCGGAGTCTCAGTAATAGGGTCCCGTTTGACCCTACGAAACCCTAAAAATATCGATATGACAGCTGTTTGTGTACCTTGCCAAGCGTCGTGTTAATAAGGATGGTTTTGTTTAGATAAAAGAATAAAACTTGTGAAAAGCGCTTCTTTCTCATATTTCTCGGTCGCTCAGCTGAATCGTAATGTAGCAGAATAAGAAAGTATTGTGAAGTCTGACTCTGTGTCTTGTATAGTGAAGTGAGACCTTGCACATGCAGTGGTAAATGCCGATGCAAGGCCGCCAGATAAAAGATTAATTGCAAAAATTACGCCACACAACTACACTTAACTAGTAACTTAAGTTTGCGGTTGGTTCGGAACCCTAAATGTGCAGAGTCCGACACGCACTTGGTCGGTTTTTGGCATAGGTTTACGTATGAATATCAACTGCCTCCTCAAAGGGGAAACTAAACCTAACCTCGCCGTACACTCCTACTGTATTTTATTGAAATGTCAGGCAATAAAATGAAACCTTATTCTTACCTTATTGTGCTTCCCATAAATCGTTTTAAAATGCGAAATACAAGTAAATTGTCATGATTTTCTCCATCACAAAGCACATACACTAAGATCTTGTCACGTTATGGCTTTACTAGCTACACTAAACCCTGAATACACATACACACCATGTTAGTCAGACCAACGTGTGCGGTCCGTAGTATAAACATTACTAATTACAATCGCCGTGATGCAATGTTTACAAATGATGGCAACCCAACAAAGAGGTTGATATTGTGACCACGAGACCAGAGCGTGCTGAAGCGACCCCCTGCTCGTTCGCTATCAGTTCCCATATCGAACAGGGTTCATACCTATCTAATAATCAACCAATTAATTTCGATTAATGGCCTATAAAGTATTATCGAGTCGCAACACGGACGGGATTGAGGTCAAGTAATGTAGAATTATAAGATATATATGACAATTCCTTATGCCTAAAACTTGGAGCATTCTTGAAATTGATGTGATGGGACATGACATTCGATATAATGAATGTCAGTTAATACTTATATATAGAAAGATAAATACATAAGAAAAACCGCGCGTGCACGCATGCTTAAATTACAAACGAAAATAATTCAAAGCGTTTGTTCAATGAACGAAACACGATGTCCTCCCAGACGCATTCGTCGACGGCGACATCCTGACAATTTTATTCTATTATAATATTATTATTTACGAGCATGTGCACGAGAATGACTTGCAAAGCCAAACTAACACAACAAGAAAACAACAACGAAACAGAACAAGAAAACGTTTCGAGACTAAATTAAGACGTACAATATACATGTTTAATTAAAGTTAAAATACTAAAGTTTATATAACGAACGGTTTAAAATAATTATGTCCCTAAAACTCTAGGAGCGAAATATAAACTGAATGTCACGCAGTTGCCGAGAAATTTAAAAATATTCACTGATCGAGTTGACAGTGCCTCTTTCTTTGTGTGTATTTAAAGATCAGTGGCCCGATGTAAGATAAGCGTGAATATTATTCGGCAGTTTACTTATAATAATGTATTGAAAGAAGAAGCTACTACTCGTACTTTAACGAATAAATTAAATCAATGTTCGAGAGCCTATTTTCACAATTACTATAGGGATCAATGGGGGATGAGTGGGGACTCATGTTACAATTTATAACGAGTGGCTATATGGACAGAAAACTATTACATGATCACAACAAATAATAAATTAGACAATTTTACTAAAATCATAAAAAGATGTGGAACTACAGTGGAATCCGGATAAAGCGACAGTCAAGGGACCGGTGATATTACGTCGCACTAACAGGACGTCGCACAAAACGGACTGATTTATTTTGAAAATGTTTATATTCAAATGTAATGTGTGGTGATTTCGAAGTTGTTAAAAGTGGTAAAATGTTATAAGCGGATTCTACTCTATAACGATTCGCAAAAATGTTGTTTATTCGCTAAATGTAAAATGAAAGATACCAATAGAATTCTCATGTTTCAATAAAAAAGAAAAGGCAGATTTCCCTTTTTTCCATACAATGGTAGTACGAGGCCACGCAGGCGTCACGTCACGCCTGCGTGTCAATCAGTATGGAGCGTTTTCAGTGCTCGTTACCTTTTCTGTACTTTGTCTTTTGTGTTGCTCTAATTGTAGTTGGTCCCATACAAACATTTGATCGTCTCTAAAAACTTGGTTCGAATGGCACGAAATTTTATTTTTTTCATCATGCCCATTATCATAAGAACAACGGTAAAATGCGACTGACACATTTGCCGCCCTCCATTTCTATGGAATGTTCGACACACTATAAAATAATATCTGTAAATAGATTATCTTATCGCATTTTCATAACAATTTGGTGACTAATCATTACGACACGTAACATCATCATGAGTTCAGACTTTTCATAATGGTCGATTGTCTCTGAAAATGATTTATTGTTTTCAATCCAGTTAAAAACCTACCGTGCTTTAGTTGGTTACTGACTTACGTAACCTAATATAAACATAACTGACAAGTAGAACAGATACTAACAGTGAACTATGACATAATTTTTGTTATTCTGTTGTTATTCAACATGAATCACTGATCCACAGTGCATGATTCGGGGTCCTCAATGCATGAGATAATTGTTAGTTCAAGTCCCACATCATGGCAGCCGGTTGATAAAAGATAGTATCAAATTACCTGCGAGTGGGTACAGTTAGTTGAAATAGGTCTTGACTTTGCCACTGTTGTAACCATTACTGCCTGACATATTGAGATATAATAGACGGGTCCCTCGCGTCTTAACACCACCAATTTCGGACCAATATTGGCCCGAAACATATCGAACGATACTCGACCTTAAAGTCTTTCAGGTTCAAGTTTAATTATTTCAAAGTTGTATTCTCCATTTTATTCGTAAAACTATTTTATGTAAATTGTAAACCTTATATTCTATAAAACTACTTTCGTCCCATAAAAGTGGTATTGTACGCACAGGCGTATCTTTAAATGTTATGGACGACACAGACGATAGTAAATATTGATTAAAAAATTGTTTAGCTAGTTGTACGCCGGTCAATTGGAAAAATATTTTTATAAGGCTTCCTCATGCAAGTAGGCACAACTTGGCCTATCATTCCCACGACATATTTTTTCCCGAGAATTCATAATCGGATTCGTTTCATCGTGGTAGATATATACTGCTCCGCTAGACTATTACTTACTCTGTGCCGCTAGTAGAACGCGATAACGGAGAGTCGTGAATAATTTGTGTGATCAGAGACCCAATTTAGTGACGCTTATTGAAATCATTAGATCGGTTAAGACGAAGGTATGTGCCTTCGTCTGTAAGTAAAGCCAAGTTTTTGTAAGATTGAAGCGCATCAATGAGATAAGAAGAACTATATGAAATATTTATATTGTCGCCTAGTACCCATAATACAAGTTTGCCTTAGTTTGTGACTAGGTCGATTAGTGTAAAATTGTACACAATTATTTATCATTATTAAAGATTGTTTTTGCTGCAAAAGGAGGTCCACCTAAACTACAGTTCGAGAAGGTCGAAAAACCATTGGCATTGAGTAATATATAGTATATCAACGAACCTTGACCACGGACTTGCCGCACGCTGCTCCCTCGCCCTTGAACTCTTCATCGGTGCCCAGCACCTTCGGGGATATCGGGTTTGCTGCAACATACAGTTGTTATTTATACTTCGTGATAACTGTTGGAATATAATACAATCGTATAATGGAATCTTAGAACTCGAATACTGTAGTGGTAGATAAAATAAAAGGCAGGCTCGTGCATAAAATAAAAGGCTAAGTTGCTCCGCTGTCTATGAATGTTGTATGAAAACTGCAGTGTATTGATTGTAACGCTGGTTAAACGGGTATGTTGTAATGTAGTTTTTCCTTTGTAGCCGGTTTGTAGTTTATAGCCGGGTACAAGACTCAATGTCGAAAAGAATTCATCACTAACCTTGTTACATCGATTTTAAAAAGTAATGAAATAGGATTGTTGACTAAAAATTCGACTACTAAAATAGACTACTCCAAAAGAAACAAGGCAAAAAATGCTAAATGGTGAAAATACTATTCAAATATCTCAAAAAATAACGAAGCTACAAGCGTTTTAATGTTGCTGGTTAGAGAGAGAAAGCGCGACAGATCAGTGACGTCTTTGACCACGAGCGCCATATTAAGTGACGATCGTTCTAATACAAAGGTACATTTTGCGGAAAAGGGATAGAGTATTATAATTGTGTAATTATTTATAATTTTAGATTACTTTTTCGCCATTTGATTAAGAGATCCCTATTCGAGAAATTTTGAACTTCTTGATTTTCTTATTTGGTGTCAACATCCTTATTTTTTGGAAATTGGAGTGGGCAACAGGCAAACCAGTCAATTTTTCCACCATATTTTAACTAGGTAGGTACTTAACAGAGCCGTTGACTATGACATTCATTGAGAGAACGATCAAGTTCATTACACAGAATGCCAAGCAATGCCAAGGTTACCGCTGCGGTTAACACAAGAGCAAACTATCAATATAATAAGACTCACCAGCTGTGTTGCTTGGCGCGATGCCGTGGAGCACATCTTGGCACGGCTTGGTATGCTTGGACCAATCCCTCTCTTTAATCCCAGCGACTGGTTCTTTAACAACCTTTGGAACATCTCGCTCTATGTTGCCGCCGAAGATCCCTTTGGTGTTAGGGTACCGGAAGAAGAAAGGGTCATCTTGTCCAGGAGGTGAGGCGGCGAAAGGCTCGAAATCTCTGGAAAGAGGAGATACAATAGTTAGCTAACGGAAAGCTACGGTTGGAGGTGACATAGGTTTTTCGCAATACTATCGCGCATGATTACACGTCACAAGCATAATTTAATATACAATGCGCCATCAAGACTAAGCACTTACGTGAAGTAATTATTGACTTGTGTAAGCACATTACGTTGTTTTCTGAACATCTTTCAAACCAAATTGCACACGCAAACGTCCGCAAGCAATACAAACAACTGTCCCAAAAGAGTACGCAGAACGAGGATTTATTTATAACCACGAGAATTAAAACACGTTCATCAAGAGGTGGCGCTAATGTAAAATGTAGGTTTAAAAGAGCATGACTGACACCGACTGAAACCGTTTAATAAGTGTTCTCGCTTTTTATACAGCGTGGTATTCACATAAACGTATCTAATCTCTTTATAACGTTTCAAAATAACATTATTTTGCATATGACGTCACTACTGGCACGAACCAATGGGAGCTGTGCGCGAGCGCACTCCCTCGGTCAACCGCGTGACTATCGCACGACACCAAGCAAGGGGTCAAAGACAGGACGTGAGACGCGCTCGGAATATCGTCACATATATAACACCCATCTCTTGTTTATTTTTGGCACATAGTGCTGTAAAAAGTCACGTATTATTTTAAAATACCCACTGAATATTTGCCTTGTAACAATTGCAATTATTGACCTGTCGAGGGAAAAGATTATTGTACGTTTATAATACTCTAGCAGCGTTTTACACATATTTACATAAACTCACACCTGTAAAGGGGCTGGGTCTAGCACATTACATGATGTATAATTTACAGATGGAGAAAATGTGATATTGCAGTAATAATTGCTAGCCAATTACCTATAATACATTTCGCAGTCGTCTCTGAGGAATTATCTGCGCCAAGAATAAGAGATACAGCGCATAATAAAATTGGTTAAAGAAGCCCGGTGCGATTTCGTCTTTGGTTTACGAGTATATGACGTAGCTTACGCATTATAAGTGATGGATTATTGGATCGATTTTAAATGAAATAAACATAGTTTTATCTAACATTATTGCAAATGACTGATAATAATTTATAATTGAAACACAAAGTGCTAAGTGTTTAACTAAGACACAGATTAAGAAAGGACAATATCACATATAACTTTAACCTTTTGCTACTTGTGTTTTAACACCAATGTATGATGGCAAGAACATCTTAGCCCTCAAACAATTGGTGTTAAAACACTTTAAATAACAATATTAATAAAAACAAAGGGGCTACTACGAACTTCGTATCGTGCCGTCCCTTTTACTCCTATAGTGTATAACACGAGTGAAAGGGGCGGCAAGCTGAGTACAGGGTTTGATTTTAAATAATTGACCGAAAATATGTCTTCAATTTACCACTAACCAGTACTTAAGTAAATGGCAATCCAAATTTCGTCTTTTGAATCATTTTATAAATTGATTTGTACTCAATGAAATCATTAACATTAGCGCTATTGACAACTTTCAATTATTTCTATGAATAATTCAAGCAAGTATATGTTTACTACATAGCATTTTTGGTGTTGATGTGATTGTTTAGATAATTTCAGTTGGATATGACAATTTAAGAGCTAGGTATTGACTGTAATGAACAATTAGACGTTAAAAAAAAAGTTTTTCTGTATTAAATAATAAATAAGAATAAATGACATTAAGCCATAATCCAAGAACATGTAGTAAAATCAATATTTTGTAATATGACGTAGGTTTCCATAAACGGTAAATTAACTGTGGTACATGCGGATTAGCAAGTTGTATTTGAAAAACATCTAATGCGTTGCGTCATCGCGTCTTGAAAACAAGCCTAATCAAACAATAACAAACTCTAGATCTTAAAGATTAAAATTATTACATTACATAAGTAAACAACAAACGACGCAACCTAAGCAACACAGGGGGGCTAGCACAACTACCGCTGCGACGCGACGCGAGTAGAGAAAAATCTACTCTCCTCTTTCTAACCCGCACAGTTCGAGCGAGACAGGAATCGCTGAGTCGCGCGAGATACAATTTGTCAGCAAGTTGTGCTAGCCTCACAGATATCATATCAAGCCGGATTCACACTATGCGCTCTGATGCCTGACAGCTCATAGCCGTCACCTCAAACCGCATCAGCCTAGCTAGGGGTGATCGCGTTTATGTCGGACATGTGGCATTCGTCCCTCTTGCACTTACATATTTTCTAGTAAGGGACGAATGATATATGTCCGACATAAAGTCGATCATCCTAACTAGGCTGTTTAATGTAAATCTTAACCGTACTAAAATATGCAACTGAGGGCCCGCCGCGAACCGAAAACGAAGTATCTACCCACTGTCACACTTGCATCGTTTTCAGTTCGTAGGCACTCTGATATCGTTCTATCGCGTCGTGACACGACACGTCAAACGAATATGAATCCAGGGGCGCTACCGCGACAGCAAACGAAGTTTTCCCTCTCTGTCGCACTTGCAAGTTTGCATATAAGTGAGACAGAGAGGGAAAACTTCGTTTGTGGTTCGCGGTAGCCCCTCAGTTTCGCAGACTGACGCAATGATATTGAGATATTTCAAGATTAGGTATAACAAACCAAAGCAAAGATACAGAAGAATATAAACAACCAACATTTGATCTCAGATACCTTGACTAATTATAGCCTTTTAGATTAATTCAACTAGTGTAGAACAACGACCGATAATGGATTGATAAATATATTATACACACTTCGTGTGGGGTGATGTGTAACAAAGGATACACATGTAACACCACGAGACCTATTAGATGCCAGTCATCATCATAAGTACACCAATATAGGCTTTACTACTCATTTAATAAAGATCAAGGCTGCTCGCACAGATACAACTTCACGGTGCTATTCTAACATTATGTAAAAGTATTTTTCATTTCTTATCGTGGCTCGTGTTACTAAGGTCTTTAGAAAAACATGATAATGATAACTTTGATAAAAGACAGTATTGTTTTATATTTATTTGACACCCAGTATTAAACATACGATGCAGGTTATTGAGACAATTTAGCTCTTTGTGATAAGATTGTCAAAGCAAAACAATGGCTAATGTTAGTTTGTATCATTTGGATATGGGACTTTTAAAAATAAAACATAATTATTTATTTATCGTATGACAATTATTTCGAACCGTGAGATCTTTGAGAAGATCACGAGCGCTCCAACATTTAACATAATCTCAATCACACTCATGTGGTTTTAGTTCAAACTGAAAAAGTCAAAACTTCGATATTTTTGTAGTTTATATCATGATTCATGAATAATGGAAAATACAAGAGAAAAACGGAAACTATGTCGTAGCATTAACAATCAGACCCGCGCGTGCAATATCAATATTACTTATGTCAATATATGTCAATAAAGATTGATGGCCTGACGTCACACGAGCCACCCACGAGCTTAGCGACCTTGTATAAGAACATCGTCGAAAGCCGAAAACGGCAGAATCTATCTACATATGAAATCGATAATATTCAAAACGATAGCATTTCTGAATGGCAAGATTTTATGAAAATGTAAAGGATGAAGAAAATGTATGAATGGTATTTAAATAAATAATAAAATAATATTGATTTGATACAATATATTGCAGTAAAACTACGCTGCACTATTCTAAAATGTTATACCTACTTAATAATTTGTATAAATGAAATTGTTAATCTCAACACAGATAAAAGAACCAAGAATCGGTAAAGTGCAACTGCATATCACACAAATATTTCCCCTTGCCGGGATATCGACACCGTTTTTGGTTTCATATTAGGTACTTAGTTAGTATCACAAAAATATTTTTTAAATTTAAGTAACTTAATTACATCTGTGTCTAAAAGGCAGACAGTGATAACTTATAAGTAGATAATGTTAAATTTAACCATCATTTCAGTAGTAGATTAGCCTACATTCCACAGAGCACGGCCTCGAAATAGCTGAGGCATAATGTTGCAAGACCGCCCGCCACAAACCTTGCCTTCTAATACTATATGAACTTTAGTTAGGTTGTGGCCCTTTACGGGTGTGGATAACGTCATGTCATCAGTTCATCACCATCAGACACAAGCTTCGGGAACCCATGCCCCGTGTAAATTAAATAAGGGCACACGCATAGCAATTGAAGTTCAAAAATGAATTATAAAAAAAGGTTTCTATTGATCAGGGTGTGTTTGTTTAGTCAGTTCCGTATTTTATTATTTAGATACAAAGTGTCGTTTATAACGTATCTAAAGTAATTTTTTCCTATTTTTATTATCACATGTTGTATAATTATGGTAATTAATACAATAGCAAGAGTGGTTGAATACTAAACGATGTAAACCAAAATAACTACTTGAACCGCAAGTCTAATCATTCACAAAAATAACCTACTTTTTATTAGCAGGTTTATTTGTTAAAATCAAACCGAATCGTAACAAAAACTAGGCATTTAATTGAAACAAATGGCGTCTTCGGTTTTAAGTTATTTGGAAGTTTGTTTTTTCCCGTGGGTGGAGGAAATCATTGGATACTGTCGGCCGGGTCCCGACCGCATGCCCAACTCAACTGGGAATTGGCCCAGTTGCCTACGGACTAAAACCTCCACCCTGTGCAGTGTGAGATGTCGCCCGAGACAGCGTTATCGGTATACGCTTTGTTGGTGGATACTGAAGAGATAGAGGTACTCATGTAGAGTCGTACTATAGTAAGAAATTAAGAATTAGTGCACTTAAATTTAATGTAGTAAAAAAGGTACCTCAGAGCGGTATAAAAGCTTAGATATATGTATTATTACAGCCTTAGATACGTAAGTACGATAAAGCGTAATCTTTGACATTCGGACATGAAACTGCGGTTTTACAATAGAAAGTAAAATAGTTATTTGTTATACAAGGCTGCAAAGTTGTTGTTTGGCGCGAGTGCTCGAATTGAAAGCCGAGCTAACGAAGGATTCTAGAATTGAATCACGAGCGTAGCGAGTGGTTCAAGAATAGAATCCTGAGCGTAGCGAGGGTTTCAAGACCCGAGAAGCCAAATAACTTTGCTGCCGAGCGAAACACACAACTCTTCACCTCACCCTAGCGAGGAAATATAGGTACAAGAAAACAATTCAAGTATTATTAAAGAAAATTGCAATACGTATATTTTTTTGAATATATTCCTTATTTTTGTATTTCCATAAATTAAAAAAGTAGGTAAAATAATGATATAAAACTAAAATTGAATGAATTTCAATTTAATGTAAGTACCTAAAATAAAAAGTTTCATCGGATGACACTTTACTTGTGCGAGCGGGCCCTCGCTATATACATGTATAGCGCTGTCTCACTCGCACACCGCACCGTCGTGCGGAAACCGCATCAGTGTAGAAACCGCCTTAAGACCGCATGGCCAAACCATGATTCTGAACGCATCCATAAAAAATTGGGTAGCGCGGTACTACGTCATGTTCGAATTTCAAAATCACTTTATCCGCTAGCGGATAAAATGGACTGCACATAGATTTCAAATGGACTGCACGTAGATTTCAAATGATAAAGTAAGCCTTTCAGAGCGGGTAAGGTGAAAAACAAATTATCGATCAGATTCATGTCAGGAACTTATCTTTGGTTTATTAAAAATACTTACCTGCCACAAAATATCGTTTCAAGCAAGAATAATCCCTTTGTCAGCGACAAAACAAATTATATCATTAAAATAATTACCCTTAGAACTAGAACAGAAAAGCATCTCTACGATTGTGAATATTATTGATACTTATATGATCAAGCAAGTTTGACGTACATACCTTATGTTATTACCTGATCTGAATGAACGCTTGAGGATTACTTTTGACTCGTCAGTTAAGAACTTTAATGTCGTCCACATCAATGCGCAGAGTGTGCCGGCTCAATACACTGAGTTACTGACTTCATTCAGCTCCAATCAAAATATACACGCAATCCTTGTCTCCGAGTCGTGGTTAAAACCTACACTTCCTTCTACATTATACCCTTTGCCCGGGTATTGTTTGATACGTAACGACAGAATCGGCACCAAGGATAGCGGATCGGGAACTGTTCGTGGTGGTGGTGTGGCCATTTACATAAGGAGTAATCTAGCTTGTCAAGTAGTTGCGCAGTCCCCATCAGTCTACTCAAACTCTTCGGAATATCTTTTTTTAGAGGTTACTTTATACCACTCAAAAGTTCTTCTTGGTGTTTTTTACAGCCCATCCTCCCAGATTAACTATTTCGATTCCCTTCAAAATACCCTCGTTGATATGAGCCCCCAGTTTGACCACACAATTATTATGGGTGATTTTAATACCTGCCTCCTGAAAAATGATCATCGTTCCGTTAAACTCCATTCTTTAGCCACTTCTTTGAACCTCAGTATTTTACCACTCAATGCCACACATTTTCCGCATAACGGCCCCCCTTCTCTCCTCGACATAATGTTGACTTCATCGCCGGACCTAGTCTCTCTTCATGGTCAATTTAATGCCGCTGGGTTTTCCAACCACGACTTGATCTATGCTTCTTTCAATATCCGTCCGCCGAAAAAGAAGCATAAAATAATCATGCGTCGAAATCTTCAGGGCATAAATCGGCAAGCGCTTTTTGCTGATATCTCTGGTGCAGATTGGGGTAGCATTGACCGTCATGCTGACATTGATCTGAAGGTAAGGGCTTTCAATGGCATATTGCTTGCGATTTTCGACAAACATGCTCCGTTGAAGCCTACGCTCGTTAAGCACTTCCCTGCGCCGTGGCTCACGCCAGATATTAAATTGCATATGGCTAGACGTGATCGAGCCCGCGTTAAGATCCGACAAGATCCTTCGGATGAAAATCGCCAGAAGTACATCTTATTACGTAACCGCTGCAATAAAATCTGTAGGGAAGCAAAGCGTAGATATATCCACAAATCCATTGAAGAGTGTCCCCCTTCTAAATTGTGGAAGTTCCTGAAGTCTCTTGGGGTGGGCAAAACTCAGCAATGTACGTCTAGTTTTTTAGATATAGAGGCTATCAATAAGCATTTCAGTGCCTCGCCAGTATCTCTTGACCCTTCCGTTAAGCAATCTACTTTGTCACTTTTTGCCATTACCAGACACCCTGACTTGCCTCCCTTTGAGTTTAGTAGCATTTCACCGCAAGAGACACTTGCCTACCTCAAATCTATTAAGACGAAGGCTGTCGGTGAAGATAACCTTAGTGTGGATATGCTTATGCTCGTGGCTGAATTTGTTGCTCCTTTCCGATATTATTAATTTCTCTTTGTCCACTGGTACGTTTCCAGCGTCCTGGAAATTAGCCCACGTAATCCCTCTCCCTAAAATCCCAAATCCTGTCTCTTTCTCTCAATATAGACCTATCTCCATTCTCCCTGTTTTATCAAAAATTATTGAGCATTTTGTAAATCGTAGTCTCCTATCACATCTCAATAAGCATTCCTTGTTAAATCCCTTCCAATCTGGATTCCGCCCCGGGCATAGCACAGTCACCACTTTGGTTAAAGTCACCGATGACATTCGACTTAACATAGAATGTAAAAAACTCACCATCCTTGTTCTTCTCGACTTCAGTAGTGCCTTTAATACGGTGGACTTTGACATTCTGCTCGGTATTCTCCACTCTATCAATATCTCCCAACCCGCTTTGTCATGGTTCCGCAACTACCTCTTTGACAGGCGCCAGCGCGTTAGGTTCAACGACAAGTTGTCCAATTGGTGTGAACTTACAGCAGGCGTCCCACAGGGGGGAGTGCTTTCTCCACTGCTTTTTTCTATTTTTATAAACAGTATCACCCAATCTCTTGCATCTTCATATCATTTATACGCGGATGACCTACAGATTTATGCAGCGGCGAGTATAGACGATTTATGCCCACTAATTGCGCAAGTCAACAATGATTTGGATTCCATTCGTTGCTGGGCGTTCAAATTCGGATTAAAAGTGAATGCAAAGAAATCGCAGGCAATTGTTATTGGTAGTCCTTACTATATAAGTAAGCTCTCAGATGTGGTGGTGCCTGATATCCTTTTTGATGGAATCTCTATTCCTCTGTCCTCTACTGTTAGGAATTTGGGCATCACCATGGATCAGACGCTTTCTTGGACTCCTCATATTTCCGAAGTGAGTCAAAAAATATTTGGATCTCTCCACTCACTAAGGCGTCTACAGAATTTCCTTCCTCTGCATACTAAGCGGACTCTTACTCAGTCTCTTCTCCTTCCTCTTCTGGACTATGGGGATATCGCGTTCCTTGATCTCAGGGAAGAGCTGCTTGACAAGCTTGAACGCCTGCAAAACGTATGTATCAGGTACATTTTCGGTCTACGCAAGTATGATCACATCTCCTACTTTCGGTCTCAGCTTCAGTGGTTGCCGATCCGCCGGCGGAGAGATGTGCATATTCTGTCGTTACTGTTCAACACACTTTTTAATCCTGCTGCCCCTCCATACCTTTCTGAGAGATTTAGATACATGGCTGATGGCAGTGGTCATCGTCTGAGGTCCAGCGCCAACCTTACTCTTGCTCTACCGTCTAATAAGACGCGAACATACTCTAGATCTTTCACGGTACGCGCTGTGAAGTTGTGGAACGAGTTGCCCTTGTCAATAAGACAGTCCCAGTCTGTCGCCTCACTCAAGAGCAATTTGAAGAAATTGTGGCTCTCCAACAACTTGTGATTTGGTTGAATACTATATATATTTATTTATGTATATTTATTTAAATACGTATATATTTATAATATGTATTTATTATATGTTATAGTTGTTATATATTTATTTGGTTTTGGTTTTGGCTATAAGTTTCCTTATTGAAAAGTTTTGGTACACTGTGTGAGTTTGTCTATCTCATTCTCCCTCTATACACTCAATCCCTCAAAGGTTAGCTGGAAGAGATCCCTCATAGGGATAAGTTCGCCTTTGTACTCTAATCTTATGTGACATGTATATTGTTTTAACCTGTTATTGTGTACAATAAAGTGCTTACATACATACATACATACATATTTTATAATAATCTGTACATTTAGGACTTTTTAGAGGTCTGCTCGTTATTAAAATTTATCGAGCCAAAATCATAGAATTGCGTTTTTAGTTCATGGCAAATCAAGATAAAGATATGAAGTAATATATACCTTACTTTGAGATTATTGGCATTACACTAAAAATAGCACTTTTTTCAAAATGTCGCCTTAAGAACATCAACATCAAGTCAAAATTAAATCAATGTCCAAAATAAATAAACGTGATCTAAAAAGGATAAATTATATGTAATTAAAAGCAGTATCGAAACAGTATTAAAATTAGAACTGGTACTACAAACTCTTTTATAAATAATTATGACAAAAATAAAAAAAATTGTCTCAAATCGCCTTCTGCTGGCAGCGTGCCTAGAAGGCTGGCAGCATAGCCACGTTGAATGTCAATACAGATATTTTGTGCCAGATAGGATCCAGCCTTCCGATCACGCGTTACCTCCATCAGGCGTTTGGAGCAAAGAAGATTTGAAATAAAAAGTAAATTGAGTTATCGAACGATTTGATATGCCCTTTGCACGTAAGAGCACACTAGGTTTGAAATACCTATTGGCAAATTCCCAGCTACAATAGATTTAACACCGGGTTTATATTTAGACCAAGTCTGCATCTCGTAAAGCTTTCTGCGATAATCCTACACAGCACCAGCATTAAAGAAACTTATAGAAGGCAGTAACTTATATGTTCTAACTGAAGAAAACTAAGAAAAGTAATGTAAGACTTCCTACTGCTGTAGTGTAAGGAAAATAAAAAAAGACAAACACGCATAGACACAAACAAAGGTAAACCGTCCTCTCCCGGCTATAAAAAATAAACAATAGCATTGTTTTGTTATGTGCCCGGAGATATCCGTCACTATTATACACCTACTAATACAAAAACCGATATTTCAACCTTTTTGGACCATTTTGCTGCTTCCGACACGAATACCAGGAATGTCTTCAATCAATAGTATAAGCGCATAAATAAATAAATGTATGAGCAATTCATTTTACCGCAGCAAATTATAAATTTTGATAAATTTTACTATGAATACACAAGCAGACTTCGTGTAGTGGCAGTGACGTAGTCGCCAAGCCCCCAGCCGGTGTTTAGCAATCGAATAACAAGTATCTGTTACTACGCAAGAAGCTGGACGAAAACATGTGCCTACACATTATCTACCTATATTTTGCACGTTCACGACACAGCGAATAAAAGAAAAGTACACACCCACACCGAGGCAACATGTTTACGAATAATTTGAGTCCAGTATAGATAAAGTAGAAGAACACTCTCGATGTCATGGCAGAAGGAACTTACAGCGAGTTTTATCATTTATAATTATGATATTAACAAGTCACAGCTAATTAGCTATTCAAAACATCGGTAGATAGATATCAACGGAAATCTCAATGGCTACGACTAACATTGTATCTGATGTGTAAGGTCACCTTCATAGAATGAGCGTTGATTCTACAAATGGGCAGGTATATTATCTGCTACGGTTTCCTTTCAATTTTATGGTTACTTCAGAATTATTCTGTCATTTAATTAATAAATAATTAGGTATTAACCGACCTGTCTTCTTGAAAAATTCACGGTTTGAAATAATTTCCATACAATAAATAAATCATTATTGAAGTACGATTTTCAAAAGGAAAGTTCGAAAGCCCTGTATGGGATGGTCCTAGTTTTGAAAGATTTCGTAGTTTTTCGCATAAGTATATAAAAACGTTGAGATTTTCGACCTTTTAGTGAAAACTATTTCCGCCACAGAGAATGTCATTATCATACGCAGTTGGCAAACAATCTAGGTAGATACTCATAAACTTGGCTAAACATTTCTACTGTAATGGGAATAATTAAACATGACGTCAGACCTGTCTCGTCTGGTACGATACGATATGTATACAATATTCGCCATATTACGAATATGGTGCCCAATGTGGACATATTTATGATGTCGACCGTAGTCCAAGGCGCGAAACGTGACATTATCTACATTTCGTACCTACGACTATAATAAACAAACAAGAAGTATAAAATACATAAACTTCCCAACGTCATATGTTATTGTTTATTGTACCTACTATAACTAGATAGAATATAGGTATATGTATTGTATACAGTTTACAGTGAAAGGGCGAGGTAAGAAGAGACATTATGCGCAATTTGCGGGAACATAGGTAGTTAGTATACTCGTATATTCCTCCCTTTACTCCTCCTCAACTAGCAATAGCAGGAAGCCTAATAAAACATACAAGGGCAAAAAGTAAAGATAATAAAGTCAAATAATAAGTTCAATTTTGAGGGCTTAGCTCTTAAACACGCGCTGAATCTTCAACTACCGCACCGAAGTTCAGCAAAATCTCTTGCGAGGTTTCTAATAGTTGCCGCTAGAGATGTTCATATCATTATAAAGACGCGTGACGCGTTAGAGACCTAGTATGTCGAAAGCAACTCTGGTTGTGAAAGAGCAGCTTCAACATCATCACATCAGCCGAAAGACTGCCGGACATATGCGTCCTGGAAAGGCAGAATTGGATCTTTCGAGCTAACAAGACCTCGTGCAAGGTCGTTACCATCGTTGTCCATAAACCTGTCGCTGGATAGAAGACTCAGATATGCATCTCGTATCCTTATCCCTCCACTCCCTCCAAGCGAGGCCGGATCCCGACGATGCACGGGCTGTAGGGTCATGGTCAATTGCATGTTGTCATGTAGTCCGAGTCCCATTGATCGTAGCTGTTGCGATGCAATGTGGGCATAAGGCTGGAGATTAAAAGCTTTCTCGTGTGTGTAAAAATCGTATAATAAGTAGCTGTGATAAAGATAATAAAACTTTTAACGGAAGCATACGGGAGGACGGTCCGTGGACTTATTAATTTATTATATGATGGGAAATTACGCCACACATGGGTCTTCAATTTTATGACATGCAATAGATCTATGCCAAGCCATACTTTTTAAACCGAGGTATAGGGTTAGTAAAGTCAGTCTTAAGGGCTTGGCATTTCCTGGGATCTCATAACTTTTTTACTGCTAAAGCCTTATGAGCTCTTGAGTCTAGTCTGCCAATTTTACATGAAAATGTTTTTGGTGGGTTAATAAAATACCTATAGCAACAAGGAACGTCACGGTCGAGAAAGTAATCTAAGTAAAATGGCAATAAAATACAAGTTAGGTACCTATAAACAATATAATGAAAATGAAAAATGAAAATGAAAATATTTATTGGTAACATTCGTTACAGGTCATACAAAAAGATTTTTCATACAAAAAATTGTTTTGAACATTACTACATTTTGTAGGTATATAGTAAGACAAATTATAAATTACTTACTAATCATTATAATACATTATTTCATGTCATTGGAAAAATATTCATCTACTTAAGCCATAAAATGTTGATTTTACAAGCCATTTTTTAATCTTATTTTAAAATTATGAGAGGAAGGTGCATCCTTAGTACTTTTTGGTAGGTGATTATATATACGTGGGCCGAGTATATATGCTGATCGTCCGCTTTTTGCTAACTTGTGGGGCACAGGTGCTAGGCAGCCCGCGTTTTTGTTGCTACGCAGATATATCGCCTCTATTGTAATACCTATATGTTAGGTAACTAAGGACTTAATCTTTAAAATCAAATGTGCAAATATAGACTATGACGTCATACAGGTACCAACTTATCAACAAATTATCAGACGGTGGAGGATAAAAGAATATTTACGTTCATTGCAATTTTTTGAAGGTTAAAGAAAAGACGATTGTTATCAACAAAGTTGTATAGGTATAGATAAAGAATAAGTACTTAGTTTCATTCAATTAGCTTTATATTTGTGATTAATAATTACAAAGTGGAATAAATCAAATTAGACACGAATGAGGTCCCTGCCCACGTCTTTTTAATACATTTCAATATGGATTTAAGTTTTCGAACCTTCTGGTACTTTACTTACTAAGTACAAGTTCATTATTGATATCACGATATCAAATTAAATCCCATGATCCAAATAAAATCTATCTAAATATGAAAATGATTTGACAAAAATAATCTGGTGGTATGGACATTCATAGTGTTGTTGTTTTTTATGACTACTAAGTCTTGTGCTAATATTTTAGTTTACCCACTCAATACTTACCTACTCGTTTATTTTGTTTACAAAATGCGACCGATGTATATGGGACCCCACTACCAGGGAAAAAGATCAAGATATGGACAGAAATTAATAGATTTAGCCTTCAAACAACACTTAGTAATTTTAAATCCAATGTACAAGAAAAAGCAAAACAGAAGATGGACATGGACATGGTCATCTCCTGACGGCCGTTATAGGAATGAAATGACTATATACTCACTGAATGGTTCGAACCCAGCTTAATCAATCAATAAAACCTACCAGGAAATTTGCAAATCACCAGACAGGTGAAATAAAAAATAGAAAACCACAGTTAACAGCCAAACAACTAGAAGAAAAGCTTAAGAACATGAAAGGAGATCTATCGCGGCGGCGGGCTGATGACATTGCCCTAATAGCCGGCCCATCATGGACCCGAAAAGCCAAGGACAGGGTACACTGGACGGAGCTGGAGGAGGCCTTTGCCCATAAATGGGTACCTCACTTGTAAATGTAAGCAAAAAAAATGTAGTATTTATAACTGTCCAACATTGTTAACTTAATAATGTGAGAAAAATAAAGGCTTATTATTATTATTATTATACAATAACTTTCCTGTTACAAACAGCTGGTATGACAAAATGCAACAAGTCAGAAAGTTAAAAGTTAAAATTTGCCACTTGAGGGCTGGAGAAAGAAAATATATACATGTAAGTTTGTGTTTGATTAACCTAATATAAAAGGATAGCTATAAAGATCCTAAAGCAATAAGCAAGTTCTATGCGGACAGAGTCGCGGGCAAAAGCCAGTATTTAATAATGTCCCAACATCACCTGAAGTCTAGATAAAGTTACAGAAAAACTGAGTAATTCTATATGCTTTTTCAGGGAAATAATTCCAAATAAACAAATTCAGTTCAAAAACTCCAATTTTTTGTTACAATTTAGGGCTTTGCAGTCTTGATACTGATGTGTATGAAAATATAAAACTATATAGAACTTAATATCCCTGGGATCATAACAAAAGAATGCTATTTTTTATTTTTTTGCCTGGAGAGGACGCTTAAATAAAACATTCACACATTCTATACCTACAAAGATAAATTTAAGAGTACCCTTGAGCAACAAGCATGTGTGAAGAAATGTTATGGAAGTAATACAACAAAATTGTCTTGTCAAGATGGGAAAATCTGTGCCTACCAGTCAAAAAAGTTACATACTAAATAAAACAAGTATAAAAATTAATTATTTCAGTAAAGAATGCAAGTACTCACTTAGTGGGCTTTGTCTTCATCCAAACGGGCAGGTTAAATCCATCCTTAATCTCAGTGTCACTGGATGCCATGATTACAACTTCTCATATATAACTTGATTTCACAACATATAAAGTATAAATCACAAGGGAGGAAAATAATTCTTAATTTTCAAGAGACACCTGTTCAGTATGTGCCAATGAGACTGAATGTTAAATATTATCTTGAGCAGAAATGATAAGGCATTTACTTATCAGCATTGGATATAAACATATTGAGGATACTACAGAAACAAGATAAATGAAATATATTAAATTACTATTCTGAATTCTAAGTTCAGGATATTTGGGTTTCAGTTGATTTTAAACCTTGGTTTGCAGCAGTCATCTGTAAAGATAGTAAAATAATCAATCATACTGAAATACTAAATTGTGTCAGTAACCAGTCAGGATCTTCATATTTTTGGTACATTTCCAGTACCATAATTACGTTCAGAGTAATAAAAATGGTTCAAGGTAGAATTAGATAACCAGTCAAACTCAGGTTATGAAAAGTGCATTATATAGGTATGTAATGCATAATAATAATATATTATGTTAAACAGTTAAATGCATGTAGATAACTGAATACTTTTTTTAAGATCTACACACTTAAGCACACTGAAAAGAGTCTAAGTACATATGTTTGTGTATCAGAAAGTCTCACATTGTAGTTGAAGGTAGCCACCTAACGTAAATGAGCTAATTAGATGAAATACTTATAAGCCTAATTGCCAGTATGTTATGTTATGTTACTGTGTTTGATGATTCAAGCAGCGTAGTATATATGCATAAAGTTAATCTGTAACAGTTTTGTACGAGGTGTAAGAAACGCTAACCCATAAACATGAACAATTATCTAAAACCCTGTGACCACGGTAGCTAATCAAAACTAAAATACGATGATGGTTCGTTTCATTCCGATTCTAAAATTAATGTTCGACATAAAGGAGTAGTACTTACACTTTCTGAATTACAATTTTTAACAAAATAATGTAACATTTTAAAAGATATATAAGCAAACCAAATAAAAGAAACGTGTACGTGAGATTAGTCAATCAAACACACAGTCAGCTCAGCCATAGATAAGCTCTCAGCTTGTATAATTGTAGTCTTTGACACAAACAGCGTTGGTTTTGGTTCACAGCGGTTCACTGAGGCGCTACCGCGACAGCAAACGAAGTTTTCCCTCTCTGTCTCACTTATATGCAAACTTGCAAGTGTGACAGAGAGAGAAAACTTCGTTTGCTGAGGGGCTACCGTGAACCACAAACGAAGTTTTCCCTCTCTGTCTCACTTATGTGCAAACTTGCAAGTGTGACAGAGAGGGAAAACTTCGTTTACTGTCGCGGTAGCGCCCCTGGAGTGCTACCGCGACCACAAACGAAGTATTCCCTCTGTCGCTTCCAGAGGGGCTACCGCGACCCGAAAACGAACGAAGTTCGAATATCTCCCTCTCTGTCTCATGAATTAACAAGTTTTGAAACATTTATAATTCTGGAGCACAGTTAGGTTAGGTTTGTAGATAAGCTTTAAAAGTGTTTAAATTTACATTGATAGTAGTTTATGCAACAAATGCCATATAATTAAAGGCATTAATACACGAGTGTGGTTTCATAATAAGATCCAGAGGGGCTACCGCGACCGAAAATGAACGAAGTTCGAATATCTCCCTCTCTGTCGCACTTGCTAATTCGTGCGGCAGAGAGGGAGATATTCGAACTTCGTTCGTTTTCAGTCGCGGTAGCCCCTCAGGCTCGCGCAACTAGGAACAAAATTTACAAAATGTCACTTTTGTATGGAATTTGGCCAAAAAATAATGGCGAATACTGCTATCTCGCTCCCTCAGTTAATCCATCTCAGTCACATGTCAATGTCACCTCTGGTCACTTCCGTTCAACTTGAGTGATCGCCATATTGTTTCTTTGTTGATCAGAGGGGCTACCGCGACTGAAAACGAACGAAGTTCGAATATTTTTCTCTCTGCCGTACGAATTAGCAAGTGCGGCAGAGAGGAAGATATTCGAACTTCGTTCGTTTTCAGTTCGCGGTAGCCCCTCAGTTCGTAGTGTGGTTTGTAGTTTTTATTTTGGTATTTATAAATTGTAGAAACCTTAATTTAAAATGAAAAAGCATGTAATAAGAAGGCAGTGTGTTTTTCAACATGCCACGGACTATTTCATCCTATATGGTATGTATTATTTGAGGTTATCGTGCGTGTCGAAAAGATGAGCAGAAAAGGAAAATTATTGCAAGATTTCCTTTAGAACACGCAAGATCACGACAGGTAAGCAATTAATTGGAGATTATCTATTAATATGTACCACAGCAAGTTACATGTAAGCAAACTAAGTAGCGTTATTTGCAATTTAGTTTTATTCGTATGCATACTAGTGTTGGCAGTAACATATCGATAACTAGCTTATCATATAATTCATATAGAACTCATGGTATTTTTCAGTTGCAGACAGTGGGTGAAATTATTGTTGGATATTCTATGGCCCACATTACTCATGAATGGGGGACTTATTTTTTACCTATTGTACATGGCAACCTTCAGCTGTCACTCCCTCTTCTTGCTCTATCCATCATCGGGGACGCATGTCCTTATTTAATTTTACTGATGTAAGTAAGTTAATTAATATGTTTTATTGTTCTGACGATAAGTTCCGCATCTCTATATGTTGAATATAGTCTTCGGAAAAAGGAGCCTTGTGTTTTTACTTCCCTGCTGGAAACCACCACACCACTGCCGATCCACAACCTCGAACAATTATTAGCAATGAAGACCTAGCGTTCCGATTGAGAAGTTGAATCAATTAAAATTTCTTTGTGGTGACCACTTTCAACCCAAAGATTATAACCGAAAGAAAAGTCGTCTAAAGAGGTGGTTAATATATTTGAAACAACACAACTTTATACTTTTGACGTGACAACGTCTTATAAATTGGTTTGCCGGGTGACACTTCAAGAAACTGCGTTACGCTCCGCTCACGTTATGCGCTCACAATGAGAGCGAGTGAGAGGCATGGTTAGCCCGCCTAAGAGCGAGAGAGACAGACATAAAAAGTGAAAGGCACGCGTCCCTTCCACTCGAGCAAAATTATTTTACCACTCAAAGTCGTTGTCACGTAAAACTTTCGCCCGTATACCGACTTTACAGGCAACCAAGGCCTTTTTTTTATTTTATTTAACTCTAGCCCTACCCACTGCGGCTGCGGAATAAGCTCATGGACGTCGTAGTGACCCCAATTGTTAATAAAGGAGCATCCATTATTAATGTATGGTGTTTTTGTCCATAAACATCTCACTTAATTAATGGACGCCCTCTAACTGAGATTTTTATAAACATGGAACCCACGACGTCATTAATCATAATTTATCAATATCGATATCGTTAACCGTACTACATCAAAGTTACATCCCTATCGCGCTGTTATGTTGGCATTACCTATTTCCTTTTTTTTTTGCCAAACTCTACGTCAATGTCATGCAATGACAATGTCACTGTCATCCAAAACTTAGTTCGAAGTCCCGTCTCTTAGAACGTAGTGGTTATATTCTCTTTGAATGTTTCTATTGGTCAGCCATGATTGACAATGACACTACCAGGCCCCTATATATGGCCCCTATTTTACCAAAGCTGACAGGCTTAACAATTGTCAAAAAACATTACAATTGTAGTTGGTGAAACAGAAGTGCTACCGCGAACGGCATTCGAAATTTTGCCTCTCTGTCGCACTTGCAAGTTTGCACATAAGTAAGATAGAGAGGGAAAACTTCGTTTGCTGTCGCGGTAGCGCCCCTGGTGTGTTACCGCGATTCGCAATCGAAATTTTTCCTCTCTGTCGTACTTGCACGTTTGCACATAAGTGAGACAGAGAGGGAAAACTTCGTTTGTGGTCGCGGTAGCCCCTCAGTTTTCACGTGAAAATTGTCGATTTGTCAGCCTACATATGTCATATACGTACATATATGTCAACTTGGTGAAATAGGAGCCAGGTGTAAAATACTGTCCTGGAAAAATAAACAAAAATATATCATAAAATATAGCGTACAACTTTCATTTACTTGTGGTGAGCCAACATAAAATTTCATAAACTTATGTATACACATAACCTTAATATCTTTAATACCACAGACTTATAATAAATACAGACGTGACTCGGTAATAATAATACCAGTTCCAAGCGAGAAGGTCATATACAAATCTCGCTAAGTGCGGCAGAGAGATGTGTATCATTTGCTGTCTTTGTCATAGTTCCACTTTTTGTTATTGGGCACAATGTCAAAATTAGCATCGTTGGGCTCAACAAAAGGTAGTCAGAAGTGTCATCTCAAAAACTAACTGAATTAATTAATGTTTTTGTGCATAAAATAGTGCTTTGGGCAACAAATGATATAGATCAGGGTTTTTGTGGTACAGTTTCTATAAAACAATGGTAGTTTGCAGCGTGATCGGCTGTAAAAGCCGCAGAGAAAGATGCGAAGAAAATGTAACCTTTCACACGTAATTATACTATTCTATACCTTTGTTTAAGCGCAATATGTGTTATTTTATTGGTACAATTATGTTTCATTCAAAATCTTGTAAAATAAAGCGATTAATATTGAAATAATAACATTGTTTACATTGGTGATTTTAGGTTAGAAAATTTTTGTCGACGTTATTATCCGCCTAAATTACGTAGGTTGTTTATTGGAAGCTGTCAGAAATGTTTAAATCTGTTCTTAATTTAGCTTCCCTGCAATTCTTTTAGGGATACCAGCTAATACGATTTAAAAGTAGCCCAATTATATGGTAATTTAGAGTTCTATAAAAATAACACTTGTCAATTTTATTATGTAGCAGCAAAATTGTAGAATTTCTTAGAAATGGACAAGCAAATATATAATTTTCTTTTCTAGGTTTCCACTAAATGATTCTACCCGAAATAAGTGGATAGCAGCGGCAGGTCGGCAAAACTGGAAGCCGTCTAAAACAGCTGATTGTGTTCAAAGAATTTCGAATTGCATTGCTTCCGCAAAACACTATCAAGAGTATAAACTCTTCTTCTTCTAATACTTTCTTTTCTGTTTGGCGTGGTGGTTTAATCAATTATGAAAGTATTAGAAAAGTATACACAAAATTAATATTATTCAAAGGTCAGTAAGTGCCCCGATCAGGTTCCTGAATCTACCGTCCACTCTTTAATAAAATCTTATATGTATAATAAATGTATGAATGTGTATTTGTTTGCCATTTCGTTCCTTAGTGTAATTATTTTTTTCGCCTTACATATATGTAATTGAGTAGTTAAGAAAGTGCATCATCAATTTTAATTAGAGAACTTCCGTGAGTCGGACATATTGAAATACTCAACATGTTTCAGACCAATACGTCGTCCGTAATCAATAAGAACCAGTCGCGATGGCAGCTCGTCTAGCACTGCCTGCTAAATAAATGTTGGCGGCGGCTGTGGCGAGGGTCCGTTTATTATATTTCAATATATCTGAGACTCACGGCAATATTCTAATTAAAATTGCATCTACACACTTTAAACCTATACTTACACGCCAAACCACTCAAATGTCAGAAAGGTATGGAAAGCTATCTCGCTTGCACAAGCATGACAAGCACCATAAATAAAGTAGGTACATGTTTTGTTAACTCGTCGTCTACCGGTCCCTGGGATCCCAGGGATCATATCAAAAAAATGCTATAATATTGTTTATTTTTTCGCCGGGACACGACGGTTATACCTATTAGTGACAATAACTTGTACCCAATTTCGGAGCATTATACCTACAATAACTTCCACGTAATAATTAACTTATACACTTTAACGAAGTTATTTAGCATGGAATACCGTTAAGTAACACTGGGTGTCGAGCGATTCTCTTAACTTACCGGTCATATTGTCGTTATACATGTAATTATACTTTATTCACCTCCAGGACCACAAAGTTGAATTCCTAAAATGTTGAAATCCCGAAATGTTGACTTTCCCAGAATGTTGTTTTTTTTCAGTTCAATTATTTCAAACAAACAACTTACTTCTTCTATCGCTCATACCAGATCAATTACATAATGCCTATAATGTGTCGAATTATACAAAATAAACAGAAGCCATGGGGTAATTTTAGTGACATGGTCACCCCACGGGAGGTATGTACTCTGTTGTCGTCCCTCGTTGCGGCACGCGTTTAGCAGCTCTTTAGAAATATTTATACTCTAAGTTTAATACACATATTTTCAGAAAAGTGCAAAATAAGGGCTTACCGAAAAACCGTAAACGCAGTTTTCTTTCGCGGTCGCACGGCCATGCTTATATGGGGCGATACCGCGACAGCAAACGAAGTTTTCCCTCTCTGTTGCACTTGCAAGTTTGAATATAAGTGAGACAGAGAGGGAAAATTTGTGGTCGCGGTAGCCCCTCTGTACGTAAATGCGACAGAGAAAAAACTTTTGTTATTCGCGTTTGACACTGACAATCCTTATGTCATTGGAGTGCATGGCAAGATTGTCAATTGTCAACTTTTATTGTTTGATTTTAGTCGCATTTTCACAATATAAAACTGAAATCTACATAGTTATTTTGCTAATAACTATTTCACTGAATTTACGCATCTAACAAATTTATTTATAGCTATGACACCCGAACAGGAACCGACCGATTTGAATTGGGTGCAACTACGCAAAGACATGGGAAAATCCCATCATGTAGAAACCATGAAAGAAAAATTCTCTAGAAAATTTGAAGAAAACCCGTTTGTTCCAATCGGTAAGAACTTGAATAACCTTGTAAATATTTTTGTATTTCAGTGCCGAATTGCTAATATCACTATACCACACGATACTTATATCAAGCTGAAATTGAGTTTCTTAGGCTTCTATAATAGGTCTACGGTCTCCCCCGCCTGTCATAAAAGGTGACTAAAGAGGGTTTTCGGTGTTGCGAGTGGTCAATGTGGCGAGGGCCGCAGCCCTTGCATATCAGCCCCAGGGAGGGTGGAATGGATCGCCAAAGCTAAGCTAGGAATGTGCGACGGGGGTTCTAGTGCGTTCAGTATTGAGATCCTGGGGTTCCCCTGCGTGAGAGTGGCGGTCACCATGGAGTTTTAGTGGGTAGAAATACCACATACCCCAGCCACCCCCCGATGCATGACAGGTTTTCGTTGCACATATAATTGCATGATTAATAGATGCTTTTTTAAATTTCAGGTTGTTTAGCAACTGCTGGTGCACTGTCCTATGGTTTATGGTCATTTAGGCAAGGAAAATCAAAGATGTCGCAGACTATGATGCGTCTACGTATTGTAGCTCAAGGATTCACTATCGCAGCCCTCATAGGTGGAGTACTAATAGCAGCAAAGAAATAATATTTATTTTTCAAAAATGTATATGCAACAACCAAAAATTGTTAGTTACATGTCAGCTGATTATAACATTAATTGATAACACTGTAATTTATTAGTTTTTTCTAAAAATAGTTTTTATAGTACAGTTTGTTTTTTTCTCAAATGTAATATAGGCAACAAATTCCAGGTATGATCTTTTTATTCTTATCCATGCCTCTCATTTGGCATTCTGCCTAAGACATGTTATATTTAGTATTTTGGAACTTTAGTTATCATAGATTTGTTTTGATTTTCTTTGTTTTGGTTATGTAATGTGAACATGACCTGTTAGCATAAAAGACCGGGAAAAAATTTACAATTTTGGTGCACAAGTTAAGGGGCCAAGGGTAAAATTATGTAGTAGTTGATATTCTATTTCTAAAAATACAACCCCCAACCCGAGGAGACACATAGTCTTTTAACATTTAAGTGTACGTGAAACGGAAGTCTCAATAGTAGGGATGTTCTACTTCTCAAAGATACAATACATCCATATATCATAATAATAATTTTCAGAAAAACACAAATAATTCCAAATTTGGAGCAAATTTCGGTGCAAAGTAATTGATCTACATTCACGTTAGTCTTTTGATACATCTCAATTTAGTCAGCCTGTCATAAGTCCGTCCCCCTTAGTGATTCGCTAATCCTCCTTGTTGTTGTTGCGGGGGGGACGCCTGGCCGGACAGGCGGGCTGTTGATCGCTCCTGGTGTTCATTCAGCCCAATTCCCCTTCGCTGGAGCTAGGGTTATTGTCCCGGCAGCATTCGCAGACCACAATCTTCTTCAAATCTACCTGTTCTCCTACAAAACAGAAGGACATCCTTTATTAGTTGACATCCCAGTTCCTTCTCCTCTAACATAAATATCTCTAATCTCTACTGAATGTGTAAAATCGCGCTGCCGCGTACATTACGCATTCCGCTGGTAAATGCTTGCTAGTTTCCTCCTTTCCACAGTATGGGCATGGGTCTCTGTCTATCCTTATAATATGAAAGTGCCGGTTGAGGGTGTTATGCCCCGTAATTATACCTGTTAGCAGCCTCATATCGTTCTTACCTAGACCCATGAGGTATCTAGTTCTCTTATTGTTCATACCTCCTAATATCATCTTTGACCGAGTGCTCTTTCCCACAGCATTTCTGCCTTGTCCTTTATTCTTACTATAATATTACGCCTTTTAGAACTGCGGCTGAGATAGGGAGTGCTGGTTCGGGGCCCTTGAGCAGTGTTGCCAGGTTACTTCACCTAAAAGTTTCGTCGCCATTCCTGAAAAGTTCCATTTTAGGTTGAAAAGTTCCATTTTTTTCTAAATCACGAAATACTTATAAATAAGGCAATTTGCAACTGCGACAGAGAGGGAAAACTTCGTTTGCTGTTCGCGGTAGCGCCCCTGACCCGTTCGACGTTCGACCAATGAGCGGCCACGACCACGGCTCAAGCTTCGTGTGTATGCTCGCGTGATTGGCCTTTGGCGCTGTATTTTTGTGATAGGAACATAAAACATGATTATTTAGTTTTAACAGAAAAATGAGTCTTTATTACATTTTTAGAGTGTGTTATATATATATTAATGCCGGGACCTTAAAAGTTTCGAAAATTGACCTAAAATCTAAAGTTCCTTCCAAGTTCCGCGGGGTTGCCAAAAGTTCCGAAAAACGGAACAAACGGAACCAAATGGCAACACTGCCCTTGAGTTTCCTACCAGCTCCCTCCCTGGCCAGCTCGTCTGCCTTCTCATTTCCTACTACCCCCCGGTGTCCTGGGACCCAGGACACCGTCACCTAATCCTCCTTCTATCTAATTCCGTAGAAAGATTCCACGGGTACATCCATATCAGTCTTATGATATCATAGATCTCAATCAATTTATTCAACCTATCATAAGTCCGTCCCCCTTGGTGATTCGCTAATCCATCTTCTATCTAAACCTCTTTCTACGCTCTAAGCCCATAAAGCTTAGTCCACATTTGTATCGAGATCGCGTATTGAGATCAGGCGTATCGTATCGAGCACGCGTATCCTAAGTATGGACACTCAATTTAGGCATAAGGTAGGATTACCATTGTCGTTTAAAAACATACGTCCACTCTTGTATGTTTCAGGGTATTGAGATGACGTATCGTATAGTGACCTTGATGATTGGGTAGAAAGCAGTTGGCCGCCGTGTATCCCAGACCAGATCACACCTTCGTATCTTGATACAGTATCAAAACATGTCCACACTTAACGATTAGGTATGCTAGGCGTATCCGATACGCAAGTGTACGGAGTATTTAAGATACGAGGTGCAGGTTGGATCACGGTGTATCAGATACGGCGCATTGCATGATAGCGTATCTTTTCGCGTCCACACTAACGATCATGCTACGTGTCTGTTACGCGACGGAGATACGATACGTTAAAAATATACAAGTGTGGACTAAGCTTAACATTATTAAATTTTGACACTGACAGTGACAGACATTGCGGCAGTGGCGGTGGCGCCAACTGGTGAGGACAAAAGCGGCAGCCCTCGTTTTCAACTTTTCAAGGAAAACAGTGTAAATAAAAGTAATAAACATTCGTATCGTATCGTCTAACCCAAGTTCCTAAAGTTAAAAATGGGTGACAACTTTCAAAATAAAACTATGGCTTCGGTTATGATGGATTACGATTTTAAAATAAAAACACAGAATGAACGGTCGAAAGTAGAAGATCTTTTTGACTTCGAGGGTTGTAAGGTGGGCCGGGGGACCTATGGACATGTCTACAAGGCCAGGAGGAAAGACGGTTCCGATACGAAGGACTATGCGTTGAAACAAATAGAAGGCACTGGGCTCTCGATGTCAGCTTGTCGAGAGATCGCGGTTCGTATGACATCTTTTGTGCTTCTAGGTCCTCACTGAAAACCAGAGCCTTAGTTTGGTGTGGTATTATGCTACAAGGCAATGTTTATCAACTTTCGTCCAAGCACGCCCTTTAATATGGAAAAAAAATTTTGAGAGAGAGGGGTCCCTTCTCTGTTTTTAACCTATATTATTTGTTTTACTGGTATCAAATTCTTACTCCAAAAATTTTTAACAGAAAATAAAACCAACTCCATAAAACGAAATACTAAAAAATAATTGCTAGTGCCATCAAAGAAATTGTCTAAATTGATGAAATGGCACGGACTACAAAAATTACAATAGGGACGTCTACATTGTTCAATAAGAAGCCTAAAGACTCATGTTAGAAGTAAGGCAATTACTTATTTCTTACTTTTAAGTGTTTTTTGGAGTCGGTTTTATTTTTTTATTAAAAAATTATATTTAATTTACATTTTTTAGTGAGCCGTTACCAGAGTAATAATGATTTCAAACATTGATAAGCTTCACTGTATTATTACGGCGTTCCGTTGCCTACCTTACGACATCAATTACCAGATCAGGTTGATGGTGACATTACACTAGGACCATTTAAATTGACTCCGTAATAGTCGCTTCCATATCTTGATCAAAATATCTTAATACCACCCATGAAATACTAGGAGTTTTGGATGACTATCCGTGGTCTTCTTCATCAGTTCTCGTTCACTAAATGCTACTTTCAGAATGCAAATTATTGATTTATTACTGAAAATACTAAAATCGCGATATGTTTCCATTGAATTTTTGAGGAGTTCCCTCAATTCCTCATCATCAGAACTAGATTCTAACAACTAGACTAGATGGTAACAACGGGATCAACCTTGAAGCATATGCTTTCAAACAAAGAAAAAATTTCAAATATGTATGTTCATAAACAATGGAGTTCTGCGGTAACACACATTAAAAAAAAAGGAATAAAAAAGAACATACAACCGAATTAAGGACCTCCTCCTTTTTTTGAGGTCCTACAAAAGGCTCCCACTGTTGAAACTGCTACCAGACACACACTCAGACACCCCTTTCCTTCTTTTTGTTATTATTTTGTAAAACTCTTTTATTTTGTAAAATTCAATTCTTTAAATAATAATTTATCTATTATGTAAACTACAACATGATGGAAGAGCAGTGTCTCTTAGCACAAAGGCTTAGCTTACAAAGAGGCACCAGTGCAGATATGTAATACTCAAAGTTAACAAATAAATCATTTTTCATTTTCACCTATACCGGTATATGGGGATATAATTCAACATATTAAATGATTCCATAGTGTATCTAATAAAAAGCCCTGTAATGTGTTCTTATGTTGTGCAAATTCTGCTTACCACTTGTTCTGTGTGTGTGTATTTGTACCTTTGGTTATTGACATTTCAATGTAATATGGGTTCACAATTGTTTCAATTTGTCAAGATATATATGGCTGTGTGGTTAATCAGCATCATGTATGTATTACCTAGATTACTTAAAGATGTTAACAAATATTTTATGTCATGTAATAATTATGACTACTCCTTGTGATAAGTACTTTCTTGTTGTTTATCAATGAACTGAATGTCTTACATTACATTCCATCCTAGTCCGAACTCTAGCTGTAAATAAGCCATTCATGGCTTTAGCAGTTAAGCAATTTCAAACTCTGCGTTAAATTATTTGGAACTTTATAATAATAAAAAAATATATATAACAACCCAATTGTTTAGACTGCACTGTGTTTCTCCAGTGCACTATTGTATCCATTATGGCCTTGTTCTGGGATTTACCTATTAAACCCATTTCATTATAACATAGAGCTGGTTAGTACATTTGTCATTCAAGCTGACTAAATATTACTTCTGCAATAGCAGGCAACACTGTTTGTACTACAATAAAATATAGATTTCAACCACTAATAATCCCATATAGACTTATGAATAAATTATCTTTACAGCTACTCCGAGAGCTGAAGCATTCAAATGTGATAAACCTTATAAGGGTGTTCCTGTCTCATACTGATCGGAAAGTCTGGCTGCTCTTCGACTATGCGGAACATGATCTATGGCACATCATTAAGTTCCACCGAGCTGCAAAGGCTAATAAGAAGTCGGTGATGGTACCAAAGGGGATGGTTAAGAGCCTGCTGTACCAGATTTTGGATGGGATACATTATTTACATTCCAATTGGGTTTTACATAGAGACTTGGTAATACTTTTTAAATCACCTACCACCTATTACAAAACAAACCTCCCACACATTATCACCATTGGTGTCAGTGGTCAGGATCTGGTCCTTTTGATGATAGTGAATTAGCTGTGATAAATGTGTAATACAGTAGTGCTTTTAAAAAATATTGTGATTTTGATGTCTTATGTGTTATATTTCACAAACAACCATTTAACCCAAATCTTTGTACTACTACTAAATGTGCTTTGTCCCTTTTGCTTTACTTTTACTAACTGTAGGCAGGGGGTTATCTGTGACATTATGGGCAACTTCGGTTGGCCTGTAACTTATTATTTAGCTAATTCTAGTAAAACTGTACAGGTTTTTCCAGAAATATATTACAAGCTGGTAATTGATAACACTGGTTTACTTACAGAAACCAGCCAACATCCTGGTGATGGGCGAGGGGCCTGAGCGGGGCCGGGTGAAGATTGCCGACATGGGATTTGCCCGGCTGTTCAATGCGCCGCTGAAGCCACTAGCGGATTTGGATCCAGTAGTGGTCACCTTTTGGTACAGAGCTCCAGAGTTGCTACTGGGGGCGCGACATTATACTAAAGCTATTGGTAATTTTTGCTATTATATAGTTTTATAAGAAACCTATACAGCTTGTACGAGACAAACTCAAAAGATTTTACTAGCATATTCATGAGGTTGTAAAGGGTTAAAAAATTAAAGGAACCTTATTAACACTTTTTTTTGTCATAACAAATAAGTAAGGTACTTATGCTTGGATAGTAAAAACATGACTAAGGAGGAGCTGGTATCATTAATATAAGAGATAAGTAATAAAATTGGCCCGAATCCAGAGCACTTTATGTGACCATATTATTTTCTAAATATTACATTCGTCCTGAGGCATTTTGTATATAAGCAGGATAAAAATATTATAAACTAAAACCTATATTTTTGGGTATCATGATTAAAATGAGAGGAATGTGATGAGAAAACACAAAACTTAATCAATAATTAAGTGTAGGATTTGTTTGAAATCATATATTATTCATGTTGTTGTTGTTGTAAAATATTGTTGGCAAAGCTGTTAATTTCTATACAACGTGACGATACGTACAGCGTCAGCACTGAACCGACATCGAATCTAAACCATTTTATAAACTTTAAAAAACGCTATTCTCTGATTGTTTCGTATTCAATTTGTAAAGGAAATATTCAATATTACAGATATCTGGGCTATTGGCTGCATCTTTGCTGAACTGCTTACATCAGAACCAATATTCCACTGTCGCCAGGAAGACATAAAGACCAGCAACCCGTACCATCACGACCAGCTAGACAGGATATTCAATGTTATGGGCTTCCCGCTGGAAAAAGATTGGGAAGATATAAGGAAAATGCCTGAACATGCCACACTAGTCAAAGATTTTAAGAGATCTAAGTAAGTTAGATAAAATGTCGTGTAATTTATCATTAACTTCTTAATATGTTTAGCTTAGTTGACAGTGTCTCTGCCTATAAAGCTTACAGTCAGTCTTAAATCCCAGGATGGTTAGATATTTATCTGAATTGTCTGATAACTCTTCCACACTCATTAACATAAACACTATGGAGCTTACTTTGGGGCTCTCAATTTGTGCAAGATTGTTAGTTCAGTGAAATTAGCTGAAAATTTGGCAAAATTAATGGAGAACTTTTATCTATCAGGATATGTAGGTTATAGGACAAAGTTCAATTTTATCTACTCCCCCCCCCCCCTCCGGGGCGAGCGTCACCCCCCCCCCACCCGTGAAAGTGTCCCGGAGCGCGGTATTTTCCATTTTAAAAGAAAACCGTACACGATACATAAAAAGTGTACAGGAACGAAATAATCCTTGATAAATTAGCTATAAACCTCTACTACATACAAAAGCGATATCACTCATAGTTTCAGCGCAATCTGCCACCAAATACGAACGTTTTCAAAAAAATATTGATATTTTTTGCTGTAAGTTTAGTTTTCTCAAAAACTTCACACATTACCGCCAAAATATGTATGACTAAAGTAAAGAATAGAATATGCTCTTTATAAAAAGGTATAATTCATTTCTAAGCACTTTCATTTACCGTTGCTGTGCTATTTTTAGAAATTTAATTCATTCGGCCATACAGCGAAATATAAATATTCATACTAGTTCAACGGTGGTACTAAAATGCCATATTCTTCATATATGTTTTCCTGTAATCTGTAGGTATAGGACTATTTTCTGTATTTTTTATATATTTTTATGGCCAGTACTTTAGGAGATAAGAGGGGGGCGGAGAAATGGTCAATTTTCGCCTATTTTCTTAAATAATTTCAAAAATGTTTATCTTAAAATTATGAAAAAAATATATTTGATATCCTCATAATGTACCCTTTCATTTGATATGTCACACGATATAGTTCGCAATTTTTTTTTTTTAATATTATTTACACCCCACAAGTACCTCCCATGTTTAAAAATTTATTTATTTACGTAACACATCCGTATTTGGGACACCGATTTACATATGTGTGCCAAATTTCAACTCAATCAGTCCAGTAGTTTTGGAGAAAATTGACTGTGATAAACGGACGGATACACACACAGTCGAATTAGTCGAGTCCGTTTATTACAGTCAATTTTCTCCAAAACTACTTTAAAAAAAAAATTGCGAACTATATCGTGTGACATATCAAATGAAAGGGTACATTATGAGGATATCAAATATATTTTTTTCATAATTTTAAGATAAACATTTTTGAAATTATTTAAGAAAATAGGCGAAAATTGACCATTTCTCCGCCCCCCTCTTATCTCCTAAAGTACTGGCCATAAAAATATATAAAAAATACAGAAAATAGTCCTATACCTACAGATTACAGGAAAACATATAAGAAGAATATGGTATTTTAGTACCACCGTTGAACTAGTATGAATATTTATATTTCGCTGTATGGCCGAATGAATTAAATTTCTAAAAATAGCACAGCAACGGTAAACGAAAGTGCTTAGAAATGAATTATACCTTTTTATAAAGAGCATATTCGATTCTTTACTTTAGTCATACATATTTTGGCGGTAATGTGTGAAGTTTTTGAGAAAACTAAACTTACAGCAAAAAATATCGATAATTTTTTGAAAACGTTCGTATTTGGTGGCAGATTGCGCTGAAACTATGAGTGATATCGCTTTTGTATGTAGTAGAGGTTTATAGCTAATTTATCAAGGATTATTTCGTTCCTGTACACTTTTTATGTATCGTGTACGGTTTTCTTTTAAAATGGAAAATACCGCGCTCCGGGACACTTTCACGGGGGGGGGTGACGCTCGCCCCGGAGGGGGGGGAGAGTAGATAAAATTGAACTTTGTCCTATCACCTACATATCCTGATAGATAAAAGTTCTCCATTAATTTTGCCAAATTTTCTATACATTTGAATCTAATTTTCTTGAGCTATGTCCTCTAGAATCAAACTTTAACAAAATCACAACAAAAACCTTTAAATGTTACATTGAATTGAAATGTATTTTTCATATTGTAGACCAAGTCACAAAGTCTTTTTATATCTGTCAGTATTATGCTATTATTCCAATTAAAAAGATTATTTTTTTACCTCTTTCAGTTATCAAAATTGTTCCCTAGGCAAGTATATGGACCGACACAAGATAAAGCCAGACAGTAAGGCCTTTAGTCTACTACAAAGGCTTCTTTTGATGGACCCCAACAGAAGAATAACATCTGAGTTGGCTATGCAGGACCCATACTTTTCTGAAGATCCCTTGCCCACTCAGGTAATTGACATCTTCATTTTTGGATACCCTGCCATATGACCACCACACAGCTACAGAATCCATGGCGAAAATAGCTGTCGTCATTTTTTAAATACTTGATGGTTGAAACGAGGTTACAGTCGAGTTCATAAATGTATGTACGTTCATAAATATCTGAGCAACTTTATGCCCTTATCAATAAACTCGTGTTCACATTCTTTTATCGCTTTGTCCATGCAAATATTTTAGAACTCGACTGTAAAACCACATGCGTTATATTGATCCACTACTCATCATCATAATAGCAGCATTATCCCAGAGATCCAAGTACAGTTACGTCTTGAAGGATGCTCGGGGTCCGCTACCTAATCCCAAGATTTGGCGTAGGCACTAGTTTTTACGGAGGTGACTGCCATCTGAACTTCCAACTCAAGGGAAAAACCTTATTGGAATTAGGCTTTTCAAATGAGTGGGCACCTTGACTATTAGAAGTTTTCAAGCCGCCCGAAGGCTTAACGACTTTGATTAACAACTGACATATTGATCCACTACTGTCGATTGTAGATACAGGGGTGTCAAACTCTTACGCGCTTGGCGATCCTTTTGGCTCTTAGGGTTGTCAGTTAAAAGTCCCCTAACGCCTTTGCCATATTCTCAGTGAGTAGTGTTACTTGGCTGTGGTCTTTGAGTTCAGGCAATTTACTCCTTACTTAAGTACTTCAGAAAATTTCGATTTCTATTAAGTTGTATTGTAATGTTATTTTTCCAGGATGTATTTGCTGGATGCCCCATTCCCTATCCAAAGAGAGAGTTCTTGACTGACGACGACCAGGATGATAAGAGTGATTCTAAAGCGAGACAGAATCAACAGCAGCAACAACAGAATAATGTAAGTCTCATCACTTATATGTCGATTATGTCGACGTCAAATATATTTTTAGATTTTTCGCCTTAGTACAATGGAATAAGGCGCAAAGTGTAAACATATCTTTGACATGGACTACAAGGCAATAAATATCTTTTAGTTTTGAATAAAAGCATTTGCTTGTAGCTCTACTTTAAGGCTATCCTTGCATAGGTATGGGTATGTCATTTTTGAATCATAAATGATGCCTAATAATGGCCTCAGGTCTTGTCTATGTAGCGGTGATTATACCTTGTTTTTTAAGCTTAGAAATTAGGTACACAAAGAAGCAGTGGTCGTAAACACACACATATTGAATTCTCATTATTCGCACTAAAGATCAGAATAATTGTCATTGACAAATTAGTTTTTTTTAGTCCGAACCTACTTTTTACAATCTGTGCCTCTTTGGGTTGTAAAACTTTTAGAAAGCCGTTGTCTACCCATCCCGCACATGTACGGGCACATACATAACAAAAGTATGCTATTGTTTATTTTTTTACGTACGGTATGCGAGGTTAAACAACGTCGGCCCGGGTCACTCCCGCGCTTTGTAAGGCACGTTAAACCGTTAAACTTTGGGCGGCTTGACAACGTGAAGCAGTCAAGTTGGCCACTCACTTGACAAGCCTAATTTCAATAAAGTCTGTTTTCCCACAGGGCTGGAAGGTCAGATGGCAGTCGCTTTCGTTAAAAGTAGTGCCTAACTAGCAGTGGCGGCGCGTCAATAATATTCTTAGGGAAGCCGGAAATAATATGCTTTTCTTATTTTTCATGAGCTGTAGTAAAAAAAACTGGATTGGAGCCTGTGCTCCGAACTTCGAAATCTGAACTTCGTATCGTGCCGTCCCTTTCACTTTCGTTTTATTCTCTATATGAGAGGGACGACACGATACGTAGTTCGGAGTAACCCCTCTGGCTGGAAATTAGGCAAGCCGGTGGGAATCGAGTTGTATGGACGCTCCGCCACTGCTAACTAGTAAACGGAGGATGATAACATACAGAAGTTTTTCTCTCTAAAGGCCCATTTACACCGTGCAAGAAATTGCATGCGATTTTTATTACATGGCGGGATTTGATCGGCCTTGTCTTACCTCGGTAACCCGCAGCCCGCAATGTAGTCAAAATTGTATGCAAGTTCTTGCACGGTGTAAATGGGCCTTAACAAAACCGATGTTTGACAGCTGTACATAATAAGGTCCAAGCGATTGTTCATTCATCCTTCCAGGATGTTTACTTCTAGGTATATAATTTATAAACTTTATATTTTAACAAAATATGTATGTTGATTGTTGCAGACACAGCAAAATCAAGTACAAGGCAACAATCACGACCACGGAGCGAGCGGCGCCAAAAGAATGAGAATGCCAGGTAATTTTTGTGAAACAGCGTTTGTTTGAACTCCTAACAGAATAAATAAGCATAGCTTCTTACCACAGAAAGCTGATTGTTAAATATTTCACCGAATAATCCAGTTGGATTTGAACTTGTAATAGATAGTTTCTTCGATGATCTAAGGCCAAAGAGCCATAAAATTATAAGCAATAAAATTAAATAGAGAGAATGGTCACAAGTCGTAACACGAACTTTTGAATTGCAATCGCTTAGGTTAGGTTAGGCTAGCTACTATAAAGCTTAAAATACCTTGTGTGTTCCGTAAATAGAGATTATCTCAACAGCTACCGTCAAATATTTTTCCATCGAAACCTCATGTCAGTGTGTGTCATAGTTATCACCATCTTACCCATGAATCAGTCGTCAAACAGTGTGAAGTGTGTATTTGGCATCTTAATTTTTTGTGTGCCAAGGATCGGACTGAAATAATGCATTGCTGGCGCCAGACCATCGTATTGTTCAACGCAATCTTACGAAATCGCCTATAGATCGCTATTGCTTTGGTCAAGCTGTAGCCGTTGTTGGTGCCCATGGCACGATTTTCCTATGTCGTGTATAGCTGACTGTGGCGGTCAAAAGGTTAAGCTTGCACTTGTCCATAGACCCCAGAGTTTACTTGAAGTGACCTGTACGTTCGTTTGCCTACTTCCGTAAATAAAATAAAAAAAACCAATGATTAAGTCAAAAATTTTAATTGGAATTTTATCTATACTAGGTTTGATTAGCCTTTAAAAAGGTAAAGTAGTACTTACGCACAGAAGGTTTTTTCTAACAAAACCGACGCTGGACAACTAATCATGGCATCCCGCTCGCACGTGCTCGCAGCAAAGCATGTGGTCTTTCGTTCCTAGCGCGATAGGGTATCTGGACACCACGGAGATGTGCCAGAGCCGAGTTTAGCCTTAACAATGTTTCTCACACCTTCAAAAACCCTCAAATGAGGGCAACAATGACTCTTCCTCATAGAAGGTATGAAAAGCAGTATGCCACTCTGTAGCAAAATTATAATTATAAAAGGTTTAGCAGCCGGCCTCATAGGCGGTGTGTTAAGCAGTTTGTGTCACACGGTAGCAAAATTATTTCGGTCGTAGGCGTAAACACTTGAATCACTTGCTAAGCTTAAGATTCTACTTCGGAATCCCTCCCTACGTTCAGGTTTCTATTGTAGAATCCTTCGCTTCACTCAGGATTCAATATACCGCCCTCGCCGTAAATATATCATTTTGCTCCCTTGCATTCCCCCTACTACTACTATTTCCCCTTCCAGGGCCGAATCAAGGCAACAACCCAGGCGGAGGCGGCCAGCAAGAGTTCCATCAGCAACAGCAAATGATGTTCGGCCAACAACAGCAAGGCAGCAATCAGCAGGGGAACTTCCAGCAGAGGTTCTAGAACATTCCGCTGGACTAGTTAATACTTCCATGAAGAGCTAGAAAAAAATCATTTTTGTGCACACTGATCCGTGGATGAAATTATGGCATTAATATGCCAGATTATTGATGAATCTATTGAGTACTTATAGTGAGGAGGATGAATTTACATACGTGCATATACTCACGCCCGTATCCCATTGGGGTATCGTTTAAGAATTTTAAACAAGCTCTGTATGGAGACCCTAGAAGTAAATTGTTACTAAACAATTTGTACATTAAAATGTTCAGAAATACTTATTAGAGTTCACGTTGAGAACGTTCCCACTACTTCCCAAAGGACAACCGAAATATCCCGGAAAAGTTGCCGTCCATAGAAAATATTTCGTCGTACATTTAGGAAATCGTTGCTGCGTTACACTAAAAGAGGTCCGATTATTATGGTTTTTTGATATGTTGTAAAGGACAATATTAGTCATAGTAACTCAAATTTTTCCACTTTCCAGCTCTATATCTTTCTCCGCTATCTTGGAAAAAACGGTCACTTTAAATTTTTTTCCTGTACTGTCGTTAAAGTTCATTCTAGTGCTAAACATGGTTCTGCAATATTGTAGAATACAAAATTTGCTAAAACTTTTGGGTACAAAGATTTTTTCCACAACCTTTAGGGAGCTAGCGTTCAAAATTGCTGCTTTTTTCTAGTTTTCCTCCCATATTTATATTTTAAGTGCATCTGTCCTTACATACTTATTTTGCTTCAATAACATCCATACATCTCGTACATGCTCGTCGGTTGTGGGAATATTGATCACTTAATATTTCATTATTTAATCGTTAAATTCATCTTTAAACTGGCATATTATAGCTATAATTTCATCCACAGTAGTGACAGAGAAGTAATTGGGAATACTCGTGATCAGCAGAAGTTGAAGCGTTGAGTCAGGTTTTCTGTTTCGTTTTTTTTTTACATTGGATAATCAACTTTTTTGTATACTTGATCCCTCTGTGACATCGCGATTTCATAGGGAACCCATTTTTTCGGGACACTAACTAAAATAAAAAGTTGACCAATTATATATTCTATTTATCGCTGTAAGTAATGTTTTTATTATGTTTGGGAGCATGGTTCAGAGACTAAAAAAAATCAATATGTTAGGCCGCTACAATCTTGTAGGTGCATCTCCAGCTACCAAAATGTGTGAGCTAAATCGGTTAGATCTAGTTTTTTTTTGGCTAAGACTGATACGATTAATGTTGTAAGATTAATCGCACATGTCCAGAGTGCTGGTTGCTCGAAAGACTATCAAATAGTGACCAACTCGAGGAAATCTTACATGACCCATAAAACGGTTAGATATTCCTGTTTAGTGGCATGATCTTCGTAATTGTCACTAGTAACCCATCTTTTATAATAATGTTTACGGCATAGATAAAATAATTAATAAGACTGTCCAAGTCGATCAATGTCAATATCAATATTTCGTGTCGTGATTATGATAGCCGAAGTAGATGGCGTCCAGAGTAATCAGAGTAGACATCAAATAATAAAACCACTACCGAGCGAGATGGTCGTATACAAATATAAATTAGAGCGACAGAGAGAGACGCATAGTGTTGTCTTTGTTATAGTTCAACTTTTTTGTTTCACTCAAACTATTTGATATGACTTTGAGGCAAACAAACTTATTCACCCAAGTTAAGGATGTTGTATGTATGTAAAATTCTTTATTGTACATGAGTAAAACATAACATAAATTAATATGCAACAACATTACCATTGTTTGTGTTAAGCCATCAGCTGCTTTAAATAACTTCTCAATTTAGTTGTAAAACAGCTTTTCCCAACTTTTTGTGCGCACGCGTATATTAATTAGGGACTACGTTATTCTTCCTTTAAGAGATTACGCTGTACGGCGCCATATCAGGTCTGTCCCACTTGCTCTTTCGGGTAAACTCGGCTCTCGCGCACCTCCGAGATTTCAATATAGTCCGAGGTGTTAAAGGTAGGATAACTTGGAACAAAAAATAGAAGTGAGTTTAATATTCGCCGATAAAATTAACTTTCACAGTGCCATACTGTTGTCAAAAAAAATAAATAGAGCAGGTTGCCATGATTAAGCTAATATCCACAATTAGACGAAGTAAACTGACAGATAAGATGTTGCCACGAGTAGAAAAAAATAAATAGTGACGATATATATCGAAAAAAACATATCGATAAGCATAACGTTGTACAACTAACTTATTCCAATATTGTAATCTATGAGATATGCATAAAAATACGCATAAAGGCTCGTTAAGCGGGACCAAACAAGGAATTTAAATATGAAGTTTAGTCCTTTAAATAGGAATAAATCATAAGATTTACAAATTATTTTAATTTGACAAATTCAGAACATATTGGATTGAGAGAAACACTAGTAATTTCGATTTTAGATGTTCTCGGCAAGCACCTAGGAGTACCTGATCAATTGCGCCGAAAGATCGACGAGGCCTTAAATAATATCGATACGAACAGCACTGCCCATACTGTGGCAACATTTGTACATTTTGACTTGTTAAACAACTTCGCCTATTGGTGGACTTACTGTAGAGTTTTCTCACAGTCAAACATCGATTTTGTTAGTGAGGGGACCTCCTGCTCATTTTATTTCGTGGTCATAAACTTTAGGAACTTGATTGTCAAAATCGACTCAAAATTTTACGCCGTCTAGGTCAGCTGTCAAAATCAGCTCACGAAATATTGTTTGAATTGGACAGTATAAAATACTTTAATATCACAGTAAACGATATTTAAGTGAATTGCTATGTAATATTATTGTAAGAATAAATTTCTCGATTTAAATACAGACTGAATTAATGAATTGTAAATATTGTAGAATATGACATACTTAAACAATAAAATATTATTTTAATACTCTAGGAGAATAATGAGGTTTTTTATTCTAACTAATCCTTTTCTTCAAGTTTTAATTCATAATATGCTAAACACAAAACCATGTCGTTTTAATAACAAAAAAAAATTGGACGTTTCGAAAACCATAACATTTGCAAACACCTGCAATAACTCTCGTATGAAATGAAATGCTGATATAGAACTATATTCTTAATTTTATTGTTCTATGACCTACCAATGAATTCGTCTGTTTCGACGTTTAGTTATAAAAACGAGAGTTATCGAGTTGGTATGTGTTTTATTTGTTTCGGTTTGGTTGTGTTGCTTGATGCAAATCGGGACTCGTATGAAAGTAAGTACTTTTATTTATGTGTAGAAATAGTGAAATATAGTTTGGTCGGCCAACCGTCTCAATATGAATGTAGGTAATACGTTTGATTTTAGATCATTAAAGTATGTGCAATATGCAGCAATGATAATATTTCAAACAGCTTATTTAGCTGCTTTCTTTAGTAATTAAATTGTCTTATTAAATATTTTCTGATTAATGTTAATACGTATTTTATCCCTGAATTAAGGCCGTGCAACGAGAAATATCGCGTTCTTTGAAACCCTGTTGTGCCCAGACCAGGAAAAAATAAGGATTGATTTTCAGATAAATGGCGTGTTTCTGACAATAGCCGAAACATGTTGCTTAAAGTTTTCTCGATTAAAATGATGGTATTTTACCTCATCTAAAAGAGGAAATTTAATAAAACTGCACACAGTCAGATATTTATCGAGAATTGTCTAAAAAAGCCGTTACTGAAGTGTTGCATCTCGTTTTGTCGCGCGTGAGAGACATAAGCATGTCTCTTTCACGGGGGGCGTGGCTGACCGAACCGAGGCATCCCCTTAATTGCACGCTTCCTTATGAGTTTGTCAATTAGTTTCACTGCTAATCCGCTGGCGGCCTCCCCTACTCTCAGTTCTAAATAAAAGATTTATCTCGGGGCACGGTGGTGCCCCCGCCAAGACGAGCCGAGCGAAGCGCAAGGACACACCTACCTTTTCTCGTTACGGCCAAACCACATACCTTGACTAACAGAATTTGTGAAGTTAGGGCTTACAGAGTTAGGTCGTGTAGTTAGAAGCTTGGCTCTACATAAGATCTGGTAACTTTTTGACAAGAGGTAAACAACAGACGGTCCTATCGCTAGAGAACTATATCTCTTCCAGACAACCTTTGGGTAGCGGAGAGGAAATTAATGAACATAACCATAAAACAAAATACCTTTACTACTGTACAAAATCGCGTAGTATATTAAGATTTTAGCAGCTAGCAGCTATTTCATTTTCATTCCTGTATATATGTATATATTGTATATTATACATAGCGTAATGTATAACTACAGCACTGGTGAGTAATAATAAAATAACTTTAAAAGGATAAATTAGTGGGTTTATTATTATGAAGTAAATTTGTCGATGGATAGGTATGGGTATATAAGAAAGACAAATACAATACAATACTTTTTATTGGCCATCTCTTATAATAAAACAACAAGTAAAAAGAACAAACTAAGATAGAGGAGGGAAAAAATAAAAAAATATCGGTTGACAACCAAAACTCACTAGCAAATCTGTCATTCATTACTCGCAGAAACCCTTATATATAAGACTCGTTTTTTTCACGTTTTAATCGGTTTGATTCCTGGTACAAACAGGTCATTTTTGGCTGTGAATGGAGTTCTAATTTTTTTTAAAAACGACATGAGGTTGTCTCCATTATTTAAAGTACTGCCCCACCATGTGGCATATCAGTGGGACACCTGTATAGTAGTACACTGCAATACTGAGATTAAACTATAGCAACAAACTAAAGTACTAATGTATGTTGTTAATAACATGTAAATTAAAATATAAAAAAAAAACATGAAAAAATGACTATGGACATTAAACTTTTTTGAAATGAATCACTTTTGTATATATTCGTCCAATAGCGTAATGGGGATCTACTTTTTTTGATACGTAGAGCAACCGTATATCTAAGTACTTTTCATAAACGCACTTGGCTCTGCCTCTAAATTCCTTATACTTCTTCGAAATTCAGTATTGGGTCCGTCTCGTGTCACTAGTCCTAGTAAATTGCTAAAGGAAATCTGCTCCGTCAAAACTATAGATATATTTATGGCACAAACGGTTATCGGTTCTTCAATGCTTTATCTACATTTATAAGAGCCAAATAAACTGCGACCAGGCACAGGGAACAAAACTCTTGTTTGCTCCGACTGTCAGCAGGGCAGAAATGGCATATCAGGGACATATATATTTTTGATATCCCAATATCGGAATCGTCGGAACAATGTGTCGCGTGTGTTTATTTTTAAAATGGCGTTATTTCACGGATTTGGGGGATGAAATTTTTGTTGCACTAAATAAAATGGTCCTTACTATATCTGGGCCAAGCAGCTTGTTTCCACCGCAAAGTGCACGCGTAACCGCCAAGGCCGCCCGGTTTTCGACCACTTAGCGGAGTAGCAAACTTTGAAGGCGCGATAATAATATGCTAAAATGTCTCAATTGATAGGTATGAGTATTATATTCCTTTTGAGTGTCACTATACTCCATTTCATATCAACTAATTACATAGACCGTTGTTTGTACAAATAAATAAATAAATAAATATTAGAGGACAATCTTACACAAATCGAACTAGCCCCACAGTAAGCTCAAGAAGGCTTGTGTTATGGGTACTAGACGACGATATATTTAATAGATATAAATACTTACATACATAAAAAACATCCAAGACTCAGAAACAATGAGCATGGACATCACACAAATATTTGCCCTGACCGGGATTCGAACCCAGGACCGTCAGCATCACAGGCAGGTACTACCCACTAGGCTAAACCGGTCGTCAAACAACACAACACGCTACCAAATATGGTAAACCGGTCGTCAAACAACACAACACGGTACAAAATATGGTAAAGGTATGCATTTTCCCGGTTTTCATCCATCTGTTCCAGTTTTCGTCCTGGAGTCGGTTTACGCCAAAAATCAATTCATGTAAAAAACTTTAAAGTACTTATACACGTCCAGCTATGTGAACTCAGTATGTGAAAGAATAATAAAAGCTAGATTTCTTAGTCTTACCACAGGTACGAACCAGGGGTATTGCGGATATCCGCATCCGCAACCGCCGAACTTCCGCATTAAATTCAACATCCGCATCCGCAAAAATCATTGCAGAGCTATTGCGGATGCGGAATATTGATTGAACAAGTAGGTACAGGAACGACTTAGAAGCGGCGCGTGCAACGTATGTGCTAGGTATTTTTGCCATTAACCAATAGGAATCTCGTTACATTATTGTGATTCGTCGATACAGACAGTGACAATGATAAGAAGCGACGAGTTTCAAATATTAAGATTAATTTATTATAAATAAAATCACTAAACGTAAAATTTAGTGGTTTTTTTATGTACCTAATCGTACATCCGCATCCGCGGATGTGAGCCTTGAAATATCTGCATCCACATCCGCGTATGTCAAAAAATCTGCATCCGCAACGTCTCTGGTAGGAATGTCCCTCTTGGTCCGCTGGATCATTCGGTCGTGTGTATTGTAATCTATATTATATAAATCTCTAAACCCTCCATTTATTTACCTATACAATTTTTGTTTTACAGATAGATATTATCGTGGAAGTGTCATAGGATAGTATTTATCCGACTGCGACATTTAATTAATTTAGGTATCGAAATGTGTGATCTCTTTAGATATTAATTTTCTTTATCCTGAAGTTAATTGCCGTCATATCTGTCACTGTCAGTGGGGTCAGTAGGTAAAATGTAATAAAATCAGTTGTCAAGATGGTGATGGTGTGAGACCTTATTTATGTAGATTAATGTGATATTTGTTCTTAAATTAAATTAACCTGTATTTTATATATTTTTCTTATTATACTTTATAGTAATGTAGTCTTAAAGGACAGTAATTAATAAAATAACACAAGAAATATCCAAAAAATATATAATACTGCTTGGTTTATGCAACAGCGGCGTACCGCCTCCCAAAATCGCTTGTAACACAAGTCTAAGTAACCTTAATATTAGAACTAGCGTTAGCTAAGGGGTGCATTTTGTTTTGATACGAACAGTTATTATAGTTTTTGCAGGAAGCGCAGTGCCGCGACGATTTCAAACCCTGGTCCTGTACTCCGAACTTCGAAATCCATACTTCGTATCGTGTCGTCCCATTCACTCTCGTGTTACACACTGTATAAGTGAAAGGGACGGCACGATACAAAGTTCTAATTTCGGAGTAAGAGGCCTGAGTGACGTCAGTAAGGCCGTGTTCTGCGTGGGCGAAGTCCTCGCGAACGCGAAGCGAAGCAGCGCCGCGCGATGCGGTGAGGTGAGACGCGGCGGCCTTGTCCTAACGTGCGCGTGACAAACAACTCGGACGGCCGCGCCGCCCTCCTTTGCGCGAAAATATCAAACCAACTGATCGCGTTCGCTTCTGGTCACGTAGGAGTACACTTCAATAGAGCGTAGACTGTTTGTTTCTTTCGCGCCGCGTCGCGCCGCGCCGCTCCGCTTCGCGTTCGCGAGTATTTCGCCCACGTAAGACGCTGCGTAAGTGCGAATTTTTGTTTTTACATTTTCAGGGTGTAGACAAATGCAGGTGTAATCCAAGATACCTTTTGTCAATGTCTTTTATCATAAATGGTGCATTATGCTATAATTTTCAATTCGTATTGGATTCTTTCTAAGGGTTGTATTTGTATTGGTTGATTTATTCATGACTCCCATGTGAGTCACTGGCCAGCTCGAATGGGTTAATCGTCAAAATTGTTGCACTCGTTAAGCTATTAGCTATGTAATAGGGTGGCAGCCGAGATGCTATCAGAAATTACAAACAGAATAAAAAGATAGCAAAGTTTCTACTCCCGCTATCAACTATTTATCTATATTTTTCAAATAATTAACAGAATAAAAAGCATACATCTTGGTCACCCTATACCTACCATACGACGTTTTGTCATCCATCGTACAACCTGTGTCAAAAATGGGGTGACCAAGGAAACATTATGGACCAGTTTCTGGAAGCGGTTCGAAGGGGTTATATTGAATAAAATAATGCTTATCATTAACTGCACCGCAGTTTGGCGAAACTTTGTAGTAATTTTTAAGGTTCTTTTTTTTGTGAGCAATAAAATAAAATAAAAACTTTTAGACCTGTTGCTCTAGAGCAGAAATGTGTAGGTATACCACTTTCAGCACGCCACTTTCAGAGTATGAGAAATGAAAATAAAATAAGTATTGTATTGAAAAGGCAATAATTTGTAGAATCGGAAAAATTGACTTGTGACTACTTTAGATTCCATCCTGTAGGTACTTTAAGATAAATTTTAATGAAGTGAACTGGTTGCCTTAAAAAAAAATTTGGTTCCTACTATCATTGCACAGGCAAAGCGGCTTGTTTCCATCACAAATTGCAGCTTTTCGAATAAAAAAATGATCATAAATCCTATTAACTAAAGTGGGTAGGCTCTTAAATGTCTATAAATATTATGTCACTTTAAAGTAAAGCTCCTTGCACAGGTATCTATCTAACTTACTAATTTTCAGCGTTCACTGCGTTTCTGCAAATTTAAGCAGAAATTGATTATTTTGTTGTCTATCAGCGGTCAACTTGAGTCTAACCTTGCTGATGACATTACAGTACAAATATATAAAATAGTTTGTAGCGCATTAGCATTCATATAATCTAACCCCCTTATTGATAAAAATGTACCAACCACTCCTAACTAAAATGCGTTTTGTCCCTTTCTCACAAACGGAAATGTCAAATTGACAGATAAAGAAAAACGAATTTAGCTAAAAAGCCGGTATTTTAGCTAAAATAGGTACAAGGTAGGTACATTAAAATGAACGTTTATGAATAAGGCCCTAAGATGTTAACGGTGAGAACTCAACAACGGAAGGACCTCCATGCACGATGGTGTATGTAGCTTTGTTCAGGTCGTCTTTTTTGAGCTTGTTCTTGGAGTCGATGGGTCTGATCCGAGTACGAAGCCTACCGCATCTGCCGTCCATCACCTTTTCGTACACTGGAAATTAAAAAAACTTCGTTAACAATTTGGTAATTGTTATAAGTTCGTAGGTACGTTACGATTTTCTTAACAAGTAAGAAGAAAAGTTAAGTGCAAGCGGAAGTTACCTAACGTGGGGGAAAAAAAAGTGTCCCGGCGAAAAACAGAGACCCAAGGAATGCTTGACATAAAGGTATGCACCGAGGGTCTCACAAAGAATGGCAAAGATACGTAATTAATAGTGCCAAGTATAGAACAGAAAATGCCTGGGTAGAGGACGCAGTAACTGACGATGCAAGTGATGCAACTGAGATTAACTCAAAGATGAAAAACAGATGCTTGTTATAAGTACCTAATAAAATCAAGTTTTGAGGAACTTGAAATAATGTGTAGGTATCTAAAATCGTAGGCTTCGCGTAAAAGATTGATTTAAAAACATTTCACACACAATAATTTGGAGTAAATAATACATGCGTGGTCCTGAAACTCGATTCACTTGCATCATTGGCAAAATGGAGCTTCATATGGCAAATTTCCTGAAAAATATTTGTCACGACTCACGATTTGTAGGGATAAAATCTATACAGTGCAACTGATTTAGCTGTTAGCTGGGTGAAACTATTATGACGAACATCACCTAATTCTGTCAGTAACCAGGCCCGTTACAACATTGGACACGCACGAGTGAGGTAATGTACATAGTTATTGGCGCGGGCAAACCGGTCGGACATTTGTTGTGATCACTCGCAGCTTGATACGCACTATTTACCGTATAACATGAGCTAGGGAAACCGAAAGTTAATCGTCTCCTCCGGTCATAAATTTGGTTAGGGGCCTTCATAAGGTGAAAAGAAATTTCCTGTTGTCCAATAATTGTTAATTACCGGTATTGCTGATTTTATGCCCGATTTGACTTGACCTAACGCACGTAATGATGATTGTAAAATAATGATGTAAATAGATTACTCACAAGTCTTCCTAAATGAGTTATGGCATGCCATATGACACACCGACGCGAACCCTTTGAGTGTGTCCGGGTCGATTGGAGACACTCCTAAGGGACTAGCGCAAATAGGGATCTTCTTGCCACCGCAACCATCAACGCAGCCATCATAAGTGTTCCTGTTTCTTCTACGAGTTCTCGTGGTAGTAGGTCTTCTTGTGGTGGTAGTCGTCGGATATGGATTGATTTTGACGTTAGTCACTGACCCGCTTGGAGCTACCAAACGAATCTTGAATGAGGGTAGCTTAGGGCTTGTTGGGTTTGAGCTGTTTATGCATGGTGCTTGGGTTGAAACGGTACCACGAGGCAACACGGTTGATGTTACTCTTGGAGCTACAGTCGATGTAACTGTAGACGATATCGTAGACGTCATTAACGGCTGGGGAGCAGACGTAACTGGTAGAAGAAATGGTTGACCTTGGCCTTGGGGAAAACTTTGTATAGTTTGGGGCGCCTGCTGGTATACGAGGAAGTAATTAGGCGGCAGGTTTTGGACTACTTGGGATGGTGGCAGTGTACCTTGTGGCGCCGTTTGGACTTGGATTTGCCGAGGGGTCGACAAGACTGGTGGTGGCGATGGAGGCGGGGGTGGCTGTTGGAATACCGACAAATCGGGAAGCCTTGGCTGGAGTTGTTGCGTTGTCTGTGTATCCACAATAATAGTGACCGGCGGAGATTGCGACGACTGCTGTGGAGGTTGCTCGGTCGATAGAGGCACCACGAATACTTCAGTCGACGGTCTTTCCGTTGAAGTTGAATCCGTATTGGTCATTGTCGATGTCGGCGTAGAATAAGTTGAGCTGGACGTGTACGAAATCGGGTCAGGTGTTGTCGAGGATGACAGCACGACGATAGGGTTCGTCGTTGAGAATACCGGTTGCGTCGAAAATATCTCCGATATTGGTTTGGGTGAATATGCTCCATCATTTATAACGTTAGCTGCGTACCATGATTCCGGTAGAGTGCTTGAGATTTCCGTTTGGCTGAGTTGTAAGACTGGAATAAAGAGAAGAGTTTAAGTTAGTTAAAGAATATATTTTTAGAAAGTTGTATTATAGTAAATAATATATTTGCCAGCACAATCATTGCTCATTTACTGTGGTATTGGATCGTTTAACTTTGTAATGCCTCTAGGCTAATTTTAGGACATTTAATTATTTAACAAAAATCCTGAAAAGTTTTGGACATCATTAACCATTTTGTTCAAAAGTACTTAAATAGCTTGAATCTCATGAGGTTTGCATCGTATTTGACAATGTCTTTTATGCCAGTCTCATGATTTCGCTACTTATCGCAAAACATGAGTTTGTGTGCATACTTTAGACTTCCCAATATGTCCGTGTACGCCAACATGTTACGCACTTTTATTCCAGTAGCTGGTATCAAACTGGTTCTCAGGGTCCGCTTTTTGCGATCCCTCGCAAGGTATTTGACCCCAGTGGGTGACAGACTATACAGGACTTTTCATTGACTAGCTTGTATATGGAGTGCAGCATAAACATTGTTTACAGACAACAGAGAGATTGTTTACTAGGTATCGTAAAAGCATGGGAGTCATTGTATGGCGAGATTTCACCAGCGTGTATTGTTATGGCGTTAACAATTGAGTCATGGGTTTGTGTACATTGGCTGCTATAGATTGCGTACACAAATATATTTGTGTCAAATAGGTATGTTACGGGACTACTTGCTATTTTTTGGAGATTCGTACCAACATTAGTCTAGTGTCATCATCTTGACCTTTTGTTTCTTAGATACTAACCGAGCACTGATCTCAGAATAATCTGTATACTGTATTGTTTAAAAATCAATTTTAAGTGATAACAAAAACATAGATCTTGATTAAGTAAATGATAGCAAAACGGAAAGGTGTTCATACGAACTGATTAGAAACGCTAGTAGATCTTGCATATTTTAAGTGCCATTGCTTTGCGGCCTACTTGTAGAATATAGTTCATTTATTTCATTTAGGGCGGGTTGTACCGAACCGTCTGTAATCGCAAGCGGTGTGTGTTAAAATCCGGCAATAAATGGAAAATTTGGCAATTTTCTAAGCGATGACACCTGTCGACACCATTATTTAACGTTGATCGGTCTGTAATCGTAAGTTGGTGCAACCTGCCCGGGCATAACATAACGGACGGTTACGTGGAAAATGGTAAAGATTATGATACGGTAACTAAATAATTGCTTTGTAGTCTTGCTGTTGGATAACTATTTCTTTTTGTGCTGAGTTATGAGTTTTGTTATAACACAAATATTTTCTAGGTTAGTTGAGATTAGAAACTAGTTACTTTCAATTGTATACAGTCGAATGAACATTTATTATGTAAAGTAAATTAATGTGTAATAAAAAAAACTGGATGATGCTGAATCACTAAAAGACGGCTGAACAGGATTTTTTTTGCACGCAGACGGATTAGATGGATTAGAACATAGGATATTTTTGAATTCAGAAATGATCTAAATAAGTGGATATTTATTATTCTAAGAATTGTGTATTATGAGAATTTATTGAAAACAATAGCTTGTGTGAACGTGTTTATGTTGCCGCATCCCGTGATAATGGGAAAAAATGAACACCACATCTACTTATCGTGTGATATATCGTTCTTAAGACAGGTTTAACTTGTAATATTAAAAAAAAATAGGAGTTAACCTAGATCTGTTTTAAAAAAAATGGAATTTCGCCGACGTTATACGCTCCATGCCCCTGGATCTATTTCGTGGATAAGATTGTCAGGGTGTCTCATTTTGTACTACACTTGTTGTACCTACCTACAGTCAAGTCAAATATATGTGCCGAATCATCATTTTTTCGACACACCAATTCATCGACATAATTTAAGAATCGTGGGACATGTTTTTGGGTAGGTAAGTTGTATGCAGTCATATTTTTGAACTTGGCTCTATGAATATTTTTAACAGTATTCAAAGTGCCATTGTAACAAAATATTATATGAATAAAATGGGTTAAAATGTAGCTTGTTTACAGTTATGTCAGGTTACTAAAATGAGTCTATTTCTAATCATGCTCATGAGTTACTTGTATCTGATTCACGTGGTCCATGTTTACTGTGACATTGTCTATTCTGCTCGCGTTTAATGGCTTCAATGCGCGAACTAACGATGGGAATCGAAAGTTGACTGACACTATACAAATGCACTGAGGCACTACAAAGGGCGTAGGTATCTTAGCGTATCTACTTCACGTACATTTCGTTCAAATTTTAATTTGAGGTGTACTTCCAACAGCACTATGGTGACCTGTGGAAGTTTAGGAACATATCTGATATAAAATGAAGTGTATACACCCATAGAAAGGTAATTAATTAAAAGAGCGGAAAAAAATATATAAATGATAAGATTTTGAGACCTTTTAGTAACTTGTATTGTATGTAAGTTTGTACATACATAAACTCACATCTGTATTCCCAAAATGAGAAGGCAGAGCACATGAAATTTAATCCAAAAATGAAATGGTTATAATAGTAAGTATAGGTCTAATATTTCATGTCAAATTGCACCAGCGTCCTGAACTTCATCCGGATGAAATGTTCACTTGTTACATTTGTTGACGGTGTAAGGAGCAGCGGGGCAATCTAGACTGCGGGAAATTAAAACTAATCAAAAATATCTTCCGTGTTTTACATCATTTACTAGAGTGCTATCTATACCCGCTTTCACAATTTCACCAAGATGCCACTCTAGTGTCTCTAGTACATGATGTAAAATACGGAAAATATTTCGATTAGTTATAATTTCCTGCAGTCTAGATTACCCGGTCGCACCTTATCTTAAAGATCACATGTTCGCTACATTTATTGATGCTCTTTTTGTATTAATTTTCTCGATAGTACTTTTTGCTCTATGGTAAGCGCAAGTGAGACTGAAACTCACGATTTTTCTTTGTCATGAAAAAGGTTTCTGATGATAAAGCAATATTATGGTACCTTAAAGTATTTTTTTAATGTATTAGAAAATTCACAAATCAGATAAATCTTCTTCCATAAAACATTACGAGGGTCTTGTGTGCCATTGATATGAAAACCGAGATGATTACTCTGTTAATTCCTGATAGGTTTCGTGGTTATTATCTTGATCAATGGGTTTTAAGACATACAAGGTTATGTCTATAAATAGACTCCTTATAACTAACACAAAGACACGTTGCGCAGGTATTGATACAATATTAACAACACCTGTGTCCTTCTTCTTTCTATCTTTGAATGATCCCCATCCTAATCTAAAAAATAAATTTTTGGGAGGACATTTTGGTAGTAAGATTACATCATACTTATTTATAAAGGTCTCTACTAATTCCTTTTCTCTACCTATCCTTGCGTTATGTTCGTTTCTGCCTTAATAAAAGAGCAAAAAGTAATTGATGACTCGTAAATGGCAATAATTCCACCAAATACGAAGGTAGCGTTTATTTCACGTTTAGTACATACAATTTTGTAATATGTTCTTATGTAGAACATGTCCTGGTTTGCTCGCAGACAAGTCTCGTACTCAACCGCTACCGTGATTATATAAAAATTTATAGATAATATGGTTAACTGTGTACACCAATGAGGCGTTAATGAAATCTTAACAAAAATCAGAACAATTAACGTTACGGAACCTACGTAAAATACCTAAGTAAGAATGCTCGATCTTTCGTTGGGTCTATACCCTGCAAGTATACACTAGCGATATCTGTGAGATCCTGCACAATTACACGATCAGATCCAATGATCTGCTGATATTCATGTTGTTATTTAGTTTTACTGCCATTCTCTTGATAATAAATAAGTACTGTTCTTACTTATTTATTAGTGAGCGGTAAGCGATGTAACGAAGCTGCGACTCTACAATATTGTTCACTGTTTACTTGTTAAAAAAAACAAAACTGACATTTTTAACCATGGCAAATTCTGGAAAGAAAGTAGACCGTTTCAAACCGACAGCACAAACAATGGGTCAGTTAAGATGAGGAATTATTTAGGAACTTAACTAAGCTCAGATTTCTTGCTCGTAGATAAGTCTGTCACGATAGGTACTCATGCGACTTTAAAACAGCGTTAGCATATTAGAATCACTCAACACTTACGCTTTTCTAAAACCAGCAGGAATAAGCCATAAAACAAAAGAATATACTCACGATGCTACTCCTCTTTAAACTCTATATGTATTAGGTTATGGTTTAGATTAATAAACAATTGCACTATGTCAAAGGAGTACTTACGCGCTATAACGAGGAGCGAGGAGAAACGCGCGTGCGCCATGGCTGACACTGGCGAGTGGCGTTCGCGCAGTTGAGGTGCTATAACATTCAAAAGCTGTTTGGACTCACCCCACCACTAATTTCCAGTATATCTTGGCCCTGAGCTGTATAATAACTAAGCGTAATCGAATACCAGACTTACACTGGATGACTTCATGCGACTTGTGAGTAAGCGTTGGGAATAGGGTGCCTGCCCAGCCCAGAGCTCTTTATACACAACTTACCTGTCGCATCGTCACATAAAACCAGCATTAGTCTGATCTTGGATTGAGCACAGCTCTTATGAATCTTTGGGTCAATTTATGCTATGCTGCGAGTACAAAACGTTTTGTGAACATAGAGGCGAGGGGAAGGCAGGCGAGTGAGGCGAGCCACATGCTGCTTAACGGCATAACGGCTGTAAGAATGTTTAACGTCATCCATTCTTAAGCCTTTTCGAAGGCGGTTTGAGCGTTGCCAAACGCTTTGAACGCACTTATATCGGTGTTACGAGAACCCAACATGATATGTTATGATGAAGAGGTGAAACCCGTGACTGTGGTAACGTTGGTAGTTGATACTTGGATCATTGTTTTTGTCACCTACGTACATTTAGTTACTAACTTATATTAAATTTTATTATATCAAGTTTGTTGAGCTAGTGCTCGACTATAGCTAATTATATATCATGCAAACTTTATTTATTTACTAGCGGCCGCCCGCGACTTCGTACACGTAGATTGCAGATGGTAACAAAGATATAAATGAGGTCTATTTTTTTCTGTCAGTTGTCTGATGCTGTTAATCTTTTGAGACAAGTTACTCAAAAGAAAAATTCTTGTAATTTTATTTGGAGCTTTCTTATAATTTTCAAATTTCATTGCATTTTTTGAGAAAAGGCCTAGGCCGGAACATAGTATACACAATAGTATGTTAGTCGTCTTGGTTCATGCGCGTTCCTGCATAACCTCATAGCCAAGGGTAGGTTATAACCTCACAGTCAATATAAGTAGTCAGATGCATTTGAAATTAAAATGATGTTGTAGTTGAGTAGATCAACTACTTTTTGTTGGTATTTACCGTGATTACGTCTCCAGTCACTCTTTAAAACTGTGATTTTCTAGGGCTTAAATCTACTAAAGATGAGTTTTAGCGATGAGTATAAATCCATTTGATCATTGGTCATCATGAGCATGCTTGATGTCCATATTATAAACAATTTTCTAAGAAACTCGGTTAGTGTTGTCTCCTCGCTGACGGGACAAAATAACAACAAAGAAAAGTTGATTGTACATCATGGATGTTTGGCAGTGATAGCGTCCCGCACAAGTAATCTAACACAGAAATATTTTATAATAAATATTTAAAAAAATGTAGTATTTTCATTCTGTAGTATTATGATACTGTTATTTTGTACACCTCGCCGAGTTTCTTATGCCGGTTCTTCTCGAGGCAGAGGTTTATTTCATGAACCGGTGGTAGTTTTTTGACATTCATAAGTGCATGTAATATGCATAAATTGAAGAATGATTAAATTTCATTTCATTTCAGTCCCAGTTGCAAAACATAAAATTTCCAAAAATTTTGAGAGTCCTAAAGGCGATTGTTCTGAATTCAGTTTGGATCTGCATGTAGTTTTTAAAAGCGCCTTTTCTTTTCCATACATACATAAGAGAAATAAAAATGTATAGTGCATAAACTACTACTGTAGATTTTGCTGCGTGTCATGTAATATTAAATTTTATTAAATTCATTTTAAAATGTTCGTGTACTTTCGATAGTAAAAACGGGTATTTTTATTTACTCAAGTAATGCAAAGAAAAAATGGGTATAATTTCAAAATTAAATTAGAGTTAATGTGCAACATTGGTGCTTGTCCAGTACAAGTACGAATACGCCTATTTGCTCTTAATTCTTACTTAGGCGCTTTGCCATAATTCATTTCATCAATTAACAAAACTTATTTCACAGTTTGTTTACATTAGTTCTATTGTATGAATAATCAGGGGTCAGATTATTTGCGTAAAATCGTTGACACAGGCCCGATGTAGGTAATTATCGAATAACAAAGAAATAAAACCGACTCCAAAAAAACACTTAAAAGTAAAAAAATATTGACTTACTTCTAATATGAGACTTTACGCTTCTTATTGAACAATGTAGACGTACCTATTTTAATATGTGAAGTCGGTACCATCCAAAGAAATATCTAACGTTGACGAAATGACACCGACTACAAAAGTTATAATCTCTATCATTTGAAAAAACGACTGAAATTTAATACTTCGCCAAGTCACTCCGGAGAGCAGAAAACACGGAAAAGCCATATATTTTAGCTATGTCCACAGGAAAGACGCGGAACTAAATCTGCTTATGACACTAGAATGGAGCTAAATTACAAATACATACATAGACTGTTAAAAGCATAACCCTTCCGGCTTTGCCGTCGTCGGGTAAAAAGGAATAGTTGCTTCCAAGCGACATCTGAAACAGTTTACTTTCCGGGTTTGTCATCAAGATCCAGTAATTTCATTTTTGGTACGACTTTTATTGCCGACTGTACCATTTTCCCACAGTGACCACTCTTTGAGATGGTTCCTATGAGGATTACTATGTTCAATTGGTCACCTGCTGTAACCATCATCAGATCACCTCGGTGGTAGTTATCATAATATTATATTGTGTGTATATTAGAGAGAAAGAAAAACTAAAAAAGACTCGTGAGGTCTACACACAAAACAAAATGTACAAATGGCGGAGTTAATGAGTAATGGCATTCTCCACATAGAGACACTTGAAATTGGCGCAAAAGTAAATAAATGTAGAAACGTTGAGGGTGTAAAACAGAGGTTAAAAGAATCTAAAACAGTTAACTTTATCGTCTTGGTGGAGAGGGAAAATGTCTTCAGAGTAAAGTCTCCTCTCCTTCTAATGGCTAGTGGACACGTGATCGCTCCTCTTCCCTAGATAGGTACTTACATCTCTGACACTGCGTGTTTCAACTTTCAGCGGTTCAAAGAGGTTCAACTCAGATACGTGAAACAATAAGTGGCAAAACCCAAAATATCATGTGGTGTGCCATACAGAATTAGATAAATACATACTTTATGTGCATAGCCAATATGTTTGTATTTAAATACAGTTTTAATGCTTGTGTTTTGACGCTTGTTGTAATTGTTCTGTTGACAAAATAATAACGAGGTAGGTACCTACATGAATATTAATTGGTTTTTACACGTTTTTTTCACACTGGATATATTTTCTTTCCTAGACTATTTTTTATCTTCTTTTTTACAAGCTTCTATAGGAACGTGAACTTACTTTGATATAGTATTTTCTACTTTACCGAGAGCTTAATGATGTCGTTTACATTTCCTTTCTTATCAGTATACTGTCGGTATTATATTGGTATTAGACCGCTTTCGCGCACACGCGTAACGCTCATATGTCAAAATATATGGAAATCCACTGCGGCTTGACAAGCGCGCGCGGCATGCGTGTGAAGTGGGATGGAACATAAAATGTGTACTTTGTGTAGGTATACGTACCGCGTACATGGGAATGCAATGTACTACGCATTCGTTTCGACCGCTACTTTATCAGGATTAATTAGGTACCACTAATTGAAATGTAGGTGCGCAGTAAAGAATCTGTTACTGACTTCAGTTTACTTATCAGTAAACTGTAGGCTGCGTATGCGGTTTACCGCATCGCCTAGGCTTAAAGAAATGTATACTTTTCGTCTGTATAATTAATCACGGAACCACCAGGTTGCGAGACTCGATCTTGACTAATATTTTGGTTTATATAAGAAGTGAATAACGTACATAAATCTCGTTACCTTTTTGTTCTCATTCATCGAAGTTATATTAATGTTATAATAATAATAATTGTGTCTGTCTACTCGTACCTAAATACAAATACTATGACGAAGAGTCATATTGCAGGTATTGTATTTTATTCCATAAATATATGATATATGATAATAGTGAAGTGGTGATATCAAATTGAAGCTTAGAGCCGTTCATAATTTTCTAGTTTCATTATATACACGTTTATTTAGATATAAAAGCGCTATGTATAACAATAATTATCACTCAATCCCTCAAAGGTTAGCTGGAAGAGATCCCTCATAGGGATAAGTTCGCCTTTGTACTCTAATCTTATGTGACATGTATATTGTTTTAACCAGTTATTGTGTACAATAAAGTGCTTACATACATACATACATTATTCCTAGAAAAAATTTGTGCCGCTTGCTAATTAAAATAAAAAGAGAGATAAGTTAACCACTTTTTAGGGTTCCGTACCTAAAGGGCAAAACGGGACCCTATTAGTAAGACTCCGCTCCCCGTCCGCCTGTCACCGGGCTGTATCTCATGAATCGTGATAGTTAAATAATTGCAATTTTCACAGATGATGTTTTTCTGTTACCGCTATAACAACAAGTACTTAAAAACAGAATAAAATAACTGTTTATGGGGGCTCACATACAGAAAACGAGGTATTTTTGCCCTTTTTATAGATAATGGGTACGGAACCCTTCGTGCGCTCGCGACTGTTTTTTTTAATTGGCTAGTGAACGTTGTTCAGTTGTTTTTTATATACAGATGCATATTATTATTTTAAAATAATCATTTTTTTATTGACTGTGCTATTATTATTATTACTTTCCTTCTTGGGACGATCACTATAACAAAAGAAATCTTATACTGTAGTCATGAAATAATCTAATCTTATCAAATAACAAATATTACAGTATTCACAGATTTTACAAAAACCGGAATGAACAGATTCGATTTTACTATTTCACGACTCATGAGTCTTATATCTAGGTACAATATAAAGACCATCATCATCATCTATGTAAATAGATTAAGATAAATTTTAGATTATCAACGCCATGGCGTAAGCTGTTATGTTGATAACTCATATTTCTAGATAAATAAATAAATAAATCATCGTCAGGGACCCACTTATTTGAGATTCAATGAACCAATATTATACTTTTTTTTTATAGCCTGCTGGGCAAAGGCCTCCCCTCTTTTTCGCCACTCGTCTCGGTCGTGTGCCAGTTCCCGCCAATCCGTACAAAATGTATCAAATTCCCGCCATCTCCTTTTCGGCCTGCCTCTGCTTCGGGAGCCATCTTGTGGGATCCATTCAGTGGCTACTTTGGCCCATCGCTCCGAGTGCATTCGACAGACATGCCCAGCCCAGTCCCACTTCCAATATTATACTAAATGCCGTTCTTTTTAAAATGTACTATAGTATATTCGTACTAATACCCATTAGCATTGTAAAAAAAATACGCTAGTCTAAGAAAAGTGAAAAACCGAATACATTCATTTTATAAATAGAAGCCTTTGGTACTATACAAGACGTTTTTAGTAACTTATCTCTTATGATTAAACCATAGGCGTTATCTATGGTTTAATCATAAGAGATAAGTTTTAATAAATAGTCTTTGATTTAATCATACAAGACATTTATAATAAATAGAGCCTTTGGTTCAATCATACAAGGTTTTTGTCTTCTTTTCAGAGAGTATTCGAGATAGCAAAATGGTTCTGCGCTCGAAATTAAATGGAGTGACTATCGACGAAAAAATGGGCGACCACAAGACCTCGCCGCCAGAAGAGGTAGAACCGAAACCAAGGAATTATGAAATATTGTACCCAAATCTAGTAACTTTTGGCTATCTTCATTTAGCTGCTCTTTATGGGCTATATTTATGTTTTACCTCAGCAAAATGGGGTACAATTTTCTTTGGTAAGTAAACTATTTTTTTGACGTTAACGTTAATAATAATTCCAAATAAATTCCAATTCTTCTTGTAATTAACATTATAACAATATGTGCAAGAAAAAGGTGGTACTGTTAATTGGAAGTGTGCAAATCGCTCTGAAAGTTGCTACGCATCGATAACCTTAAGCCAAGAAAAAGATGCCGCCCTGAAAAAGAGCGCTCATGTCTGTAAGCCACATCACAACCAGAACGTAAGAGATGTCGCCATAGATTCGTGTAAGCAAGAAGTGTGCAGGACAATGAACCTCATGAAGCATACTTATGAAAAAACCGGCCAAGTGCGTGTCGGGCCACGCACAGTGTAGGATTCCGTAGTTGCCCGTCCATCACGTCACCGGTCATATGCGGAATTACGGACCCGTAGAAGGGTTTTTACTGATCTTAGTACTGATGATGTACTTTTTTGAGATGTTGTGTTGTATACATATTTTTGCCCTTTACGGTAATGTCTAATTAGCTGTGATAGTTTTCCTTTTAAATTCATCGTATATACTACTAAAATGATTTTTTTCACATGCCTAGTAGCCACCGTTTAGCTGGCAGAGGGCCCCCCCTCTGACACGACACTTGACCACAGCAAAAATTATAACTTCAAAGCTTAATATCACGCCAACCGATTCTTGAATCAAAAAATGCTTTTAGAAACCTTATAATATTTTTGAAAGAGCTATCCAACGATAACCCACACGATGGGGTTTGGAAGAAAAAAAAATGTACCACCACTTTACATAGGGGAGGTACCCTACAATTTTTTTTAATTTTATTTAAAATTCGGTTACTGAGAAAAGCGGAGGACGGACGGACGGACATGGCGAAACTATAAGGATTCCTTGTTTACTACGGAACCCTAAAAAGTTATTGCAAGAGGTCGACGCTAACTTCAGTATTTGTTCGTATGAAGAGGTCAAAATTTCCTTATATAGAGCGAGGCACAGGTTTTTCGATCAAAAGAACACAGTTCTCTCGGTTACGAGAAGTACAAATACCGGCCATTTTACGAGAGAATTTCTTGGTTGTAGAAAATGGTGACATAGAAAAAAAAAATTTTTTTCGACGAATATTACTAAACAATACATAAAAACATCATCATGCCACAAATTGCAATATGCTCGGGGACGGCACATTTAAGAGAGTGCCCAAACCGTTGCATCAATTATATAATCTGCATGTTGATGTGGACAGTAACAGTAAACAATAAATGTTGTACCAGTGATATTTGCATTATTGCCACGCAAAACTGAAAAAACTTACCGCAGGCTTACTTAACTTACCGCACCTTAATACGCGACCAAATAGGTGTCGTTATTCACAAATTCAAGTGTGATTATGAAATTGCGCAAATTAACGCTATGGCTATGGACTCGGTTTTCGAAAATTGCGAGATCATTGGGTGCTTCTACCACTATAATCTTTCTGGGCTTTTATTACAAAAATAACCTCGAAGATTAAGACGCGAGTCTTCCCCTTAGCCTTCTGATTTTTTTACATTTTCCTTCATAAATTGAGAATGTCTCAACGTAAAAAAAATAGTTTCAGAATGTGCATCTCAAGCCCTTTCATATGAGACCTCACTTGACATATCTCTAGACTTTCAAATGATCCATTTTGTTTATTTTTTTTGCCGGGAGACGACGGCTTAATACTCTATTTTATTGATAGTCATATTAGCAACATATTATGAAACGTCGAAAACACTAGGTTAGTATGAAGTTTGTAGGGAAATATGACTAATGAACTGTCATTAGTCATACTTCCCTAAAAATTGTGACGTCATTACTGAATGACGTCACAATTTTTTTAGGTCAAACTGTGTCCTTTATTTCTTCTTTATTTTTGCACATACATACATAAACTCACTCCTGTATTCCGAAAAGGTGTAGGCAGAGCACATGAAATTTAATTCCGGTGCCACATTTAGCAATTGTAGTTTTAAAGACGGAGGAATTGTGATATTGCAGTGATAGGTTACTAGCCCATTGCCCACAACATACTACAACCCGGATAAAATAGCCGGCTCCTACGATACCCACGGAAGAAAGGGGAAATGCTATTCTAACCCGGCACCACACTAGGCTCTTTATATTAAAATTTGCATAAATAGGTTGAAATCTGATAATTTCCAAGTATTTTAATAAATTTTGTTGTGTAATACTTTATCCTTATTTCAGCCTTCTTTCTACTGATCGTCGGAGAGATTGGTGTCACGGCCGGCGCCCACAGGCTTTGGTCCCACAAAACCTATAAAGCCAACCGGGCACTAGAAATTATTCTCATTATAATGAACTCTGTGGCATTTCAAAACTCCGCTGTCCACTGGATCAGGGACCACAGACTTCACCACAAGTATAGCGACACTGACGCAGATCCACATAACGCGACTAGGGGGTTCTTTTTCTCCCATATTGGATGGCTGCTAGTGAAGAAGCATCCCGAAGTCATAGCCAAGGGGCGGACCATAGACATGTCTGATATTTACAGCAATCCAGTATTGATGTTTCAAAAGAAGTGAGTATATTCTTTTTATGGTGGCCAGGTCCCGGCAGCTTGCCCGACTCGAATGGGAATTGGCTCAGTAAGACTGAAAAATTGAACCATAAACTAAAATCTTATAGTGCCTTAAAGGCTCTCCTACTTGGGGAAGAATAAATCAAGGATTCTCTAGGAAAGAAACCTGTGACCCTATTCGCTAGGGACGTCAGACAAAATCACACGATTTTGCTAGTTTACTTAGAGACCTAGGGCACAGCGGGAAGTCATCACGATCATATTTTGTACTTACTTCCTTCTCACGGAAGACCGCAGCCATAATAACACCACTACTAACTACTTGCGCTTTAGTATGTGATATTGTGTTCCTGGTGTTGTTGTGTAAGGAGCTCTCGAGGATGCGCTATGTAGAGATTGAGGGACCTGTATAAATCTGTAGCTATCATGACAACGAATTCTCAAGTCAATAAAGAGGTGCTACGCTATGGTGTCAGCTTACCATCAGACAGGTTGTAAACCTATTTGGCACCGTCTTTGTGTAAAAAAAAACTTCAACAGTGCACGTTGTACGATACGTGATGTCAGTTCAGAGCGACACGTCAAGCAAAGTACTTTTCGTCTGACGTTGGTGTTGCGAATTATTGCGGGGCTTTTGACCCCAGGAGAAGTTATTGTTTTATTGTCGGTAGGTAATGTTAAAAATATGACAGACCTAACGTCCAAGACAAAGTAGAATCCATGTAAGACGCGTACACAGAACGTAAATAACCTGAAACTGAGATATAAATATTTTAGTGTAAATGCCTCTCCAGCTTTAGTTTTACGTAAATAAAATACATTCAACTCCCGGTATGATTTTCCCGAGCAACTACGATATGGGGCCCTTCGATAAAGGAGTATACAGATTAATGGATCCGCAAAGCACATGCGAGTTCTCTGGAGTTTCCATAATGCGGGACGTACGCTTGTGTTGCCATCAAAGTAATGTAAAAAAAATAGTCCCAGACAAGCCTCCTCTAGAAGTAAAGAACAAATAGTAACGTAGATAGGACAGTTGTAGAATATTAGATGTTAATAAAAGAACTAAATTTTCACTTAGAATAGATACCACAAAAACTATGTGTTATGAGAAATATAGAAAAATCCAAATGTCGCTAAATATAAAAAGTTCAAAGATATTTCAATCATTTGATTTATAGAATTCCTCAAAAAACCCAAGGTTGAATGTTCGTGCACAATGACTAAAATGAAGTACCTTAATGTAAACATTGTAAACTCCTAAGTTTTTTATGATTTACAGCAAATAAACATATATTATTATAATTAGGTATGTATTCCCCATTGTCAAATAAATGCAAATCAACACAACGCTTAAAGATTAGTAGGTATGATGCAAAACTTGCAAGTGTTCATGATTCATGTTTACATTTGATTTTTTTCTTCAGGGAAAACCTATACATGTGTGAATCAAAATGATGGTATTTGTTTAAGTAGCGCTCATGGCGTACCGCGTGCGATAGGCGAGGTTAAGCAACATCGGCCCGGGTCAGTTCTTTGATAGGTGACCGCTTTGAGTGGTTATTAACTGAGCGCTCTCGTGCTTTGGAAGGCACGTAAAGCCGTCGATCCCGGCTACTGTCTATGATAGCAGTTGTTAATCCAAGTTAGAGGCCTTCGGGCAGCTTGATAACTTCTAACAGTCAATTTGCCCCCTCGCTAGACAAGGGGAGTAGAAGTTGCTTCTCGTCCGTAGGGAGTAGCCACCGCTACCCTACATGTGACCCCTGGGTAATGCTACAAAATTGTCGAAGATTTCACGGTTCGAAATAATAACCATAGGAAAAAAATGGTATTTACTTTTCACATCTTCTATTCAGAAAAAGAGTAGGTAATTGTTACCCTTGAATGAGGGATCAAAGTCGTTCTTTTTTCCCTCATTTGAGGGCATCAATGACTCTTTTCGTCATAGAAGGCGTGAAAAGCAGTAAGTATGTGCCACTCGGTAGCATAATTATTTGTAAGACGTTTCATGTTTTTAGCAGCGGGCTTCATAGGCGGTGTGAAAAGCAATATGTGCAACACGGTATCAAAATTATTTCCGTCTTGGGCTTAAATACTTGAATCCCTCGCTCCCTCAAGATTCTGCTTTAGAATCACTCGCTACGCTCAGGATTCTATTGTAGAATTTTTCGCTTCACTCGGGATTCAATATATCGCCCTCGCCGTAAATATATCATGTTGATCCCTTGAGACACAATCTACTATTTATACATTGTTCCAGATACGCCATACCCTTCATTGGTAGTCTATGCTTTGGACTGCCTACACTGATACCGATGCATTTCTGGGGAGAATCTCTGAACAACGCTTGGCATCTTACAGTCTTGCGCTACACGCTCTGCCTCAACATCACCTTCCTGGTCAACAGTGCTGCACATTACTTCGGACAGAAACCTTATGACAAGACCATTTTGCCCGGACAAAACATAATTGTTTCGATATTGGCTGTTGGCGAAGGTTTCCATAACTACCATCATGTTTTCCCTTGGGATTATCGCACTGCTGAGTTAGGAAATAATGTTTTGAACTTGACGACAAAGTTCATTGATTTTTTCGCGTGGCTAGGCTGGGCGTACGAGATGAAAACCGTTTCCACCGATGCTATAAACCTTAGGGCTAAAAGAACTGGTGATGGAACCAATTTGTGGGGTTGGGGCGACGAACATATGACCAAGGAAGAAATGGAAGCTAGCGACATTTTATTCTCTAAGTAAAAAGGGAATGAAACATATATACTTTTCTGACTGTACATAAATATACATATAGATAGATTCATATAAAATATTAGTACTCTATGATTGTACATTTGCTTAGGTTGGAACTAAATTTACTTTAATATTGGCGTGCCCTAGCAGGGTTATGCTGAAACTGTATTTGTATGTGGATGCTATTATGCAATAATGTGTCAACCTAGTAGGAAAACCTATAGTAGGTTGACACATAATTGCATAAAGCGTGCATGTAATATAACACCTTGTAACACCCATACTGTAAATGAAATAAATGAAATGAAATAGATCTTTGTAAGGCCCAAATATTTATTGTATTACATTATTTTAATAGGTACTTTTAATTACTGTTAAATATAGTTTTTAACATTTCAAGTCAACTTCATCTCTTTTTTCCTATCCCATTTACCTACATGATTAAAAAATTGTTACCTACTTACAATAATATTTCAAGCTATTAAATATTACAAGATATTAGGATTATTAGTATTTAAAAGTAGTATTAGTAAGTAAAAATATATATAATGAGGGAGCAAAAGGGAATTGTGCTCCCTCTAAACGGGCTAGAAAAGCCTTTTTTTAACCTACTTCAAAAAAAGGAGGAGGTTCTCCATTCGGTTGTAATTTTTATGTCTGTTAGTTAAATTCCGACGTTTATGAACCGATTCGGAAATTTATTTTTTTGGTTGAAAGCATATGAAGTAGGTCCAAGTGAATTTGAGGGAACTCGTTAAAAATTAAAGGGAAACACGTACCGATTTTAGTGTTTTCGGTTACAAATCGAATATTTGCATTCAGAAAGAGCATTTGATGAACAGGAACTGATGAAGAAAACCGAGGATGGTGATCCAGAACTCCTAGTGTTTTATGGTTAGCACTAAGATATTTCGATCAAGATACTGAAACGACTATAACGAAGCCTATTTAAATGGTCATGGTGTAATGTTACCATCAACATGATCTGGTAATGGAAGCCGGAAGGTTGGCAATTCCTTAATAAAACAGTGTCGCTTAGCCGTGTTTGAGCTTATTGGAATCGTCTTGAGATGCACTCTGGTAATGATACCCTAAAAAGTGTGAAATAAATAATTTTATTAATAAATAATAAAAACCGACTAAAAAAAAAACTTAAAGTATAAAAATATTGCTTAACTTCTAATATCTCAATTTTTTTAATTTATTTATTTATTGCAAACAAAACATATACAGCATTACAGTCGAAACCAAGGCACTGTATAATTTAGGTTATAAAACACATAATTCACAATAGGAAAATTCAAATATCAATCACCTCTCATCCATCATCATCACAGTACCGCAGACACATTCGATACACAACCGTCCATCGACTTGCAAACATATCACATTCTGGTGCCCATGACAGAAGCGAGTTCAGCAGTCGCAGAGCGCGTACAGCTGGCGAGCTTCTATGCGCCACAGTGCGTGTAATTGGGACTGCCAAGAGGTTGGGACTTCGCGATCTTAGGAAATTTTTAGGCAGAAACGGGATAGCGAGCCTAACAATTCGTGCCACGAGCTCAGGACAGTCTGTATCGCCACGTAAAATTCCACATGCTGTCACTAGGAGATTGGAATTACGCCTTACAGCAAGGGAATTAAAACCTAGTGACCCCAATAAGAACTTGGTCGGATATAAGTAAGGATAGTAGGTATACAGCTTTTTGTATAAGAACCTAAGGAATGTTTTTTGCACTTTTTCGACTATCAGGGCGTATGTGCTTTGTGACGGGTTCCAAATAATGCTCGCCGCCTCAAGCTTACTCCGTACAAGGGCAGTGTAGAGCAATTTGATGGCTCTGGGATCGTTAAAGTCGCGCGCATTCCTGATGATGAAACCAAGTCTCTTGTAACAATTGGCAGCTAGCTCTTTTATGTGGTCATGAAAAGTAAGGGAGGCATCGAAGATAACACCCAGGTCTTTGATAGTTTTTACGCGAGCTATGACCTTTGGACCCAGAACATACTGTGCAAATAACAGTTTTGATGAGCGAGTGTAGGACATAACGCAACATTTGGAAACGTTGAAATGCAGTTTATTCGCAGTACTCCATTGCAAAACCGCATTGATATCGGTCTGCATCTCTTCACAATCTGGTTGATACCGTGCATGAGCTTCAGGTCGTCTGCGTACAGAAGACACTTAGTATGTTGCAGTACAGTCTCGAGATCATTGATCATGACACTGAATAGCAGAGGGCCAAGAATAGATCCTTGACTGACTCCGGATAGAGTAGAAACAAAGCAATCATGTTTTACGAATTGTTTCCTGTCACGCATGTAACTGGCAAACAATTTTAGCAATCGCGGTGAAAAACCAAGTCGTCAATATGAGACTAATACGAGTCTTATTGAACAATGTAGTCGGATTGTAATTTTTGTAGTCGGTGCCATTTCATCAACTTCAAGCAATTTCTTTGTACGGCACCGACTAAAAAAAAAATATTATTTATTTTTATTTATTTATTGCAAACAAAACATATACAGCATTACAGTCGAAACCAAGGCACTGTATAATTTAGGTTATAAAACACATAATTCACAATAGGAAAATTCAAATATCAATCAACTCTCATCCATCATCTCACAGTACCGCAGACACATTCGATACACAACCGTCCATCGACTTGCAAACATATCACATTCTGGTGCCCATGACAGAAGCGAGTTCAGCAGTCGCAGAGCGCGTACAGCTGGCGAGCTTCTATGCGCTACAGTGCGTGTAATTGGGACTGCCAAAAGTTTGGGATTTCGCGGTCTTAGGAAATTTTTGGGCAGAAATGATGATAAAATTCCACATGCTGTCACTAGGAGATTGGAATTACGCCTTACAGCAAGGGAATTAAAACCTAACGACCCCAATAAGTACTTGGTCGGATATAAGAAAAGATAGTAGGTATACAGCTTTTTGTATAAGAACCTAAGGAATGTTTTTTGCACTTTTTCGACTAGCAGGGCGTATGTGCTTTGTGACTAATTGTGACAGGTTCCAAATAATGCTCGCCGCCTCAAGCTTACTCCGTACAAGAGCAGTGTAGAGCAGTTTGATGGCTCTACATTGTTCAATAAGAATGTTAAATAGAACATCAATCATTTTTTATCTACACCCATATAGTAAATCCTCTTTAATATGTAAATGAAATAGCATCAAAAGCGGTATAGTTATGGCCACCTACGCCTATAACGAATATCATTTACTTTTACTTGTACTTTCCTCATATTCGAAATGAAAATTAGTGTTACATTACACCCTTGAACTACTGACGCTCTCACTTCGTTTAAGCACCTAAATATCTCGGATGAAATGGGTCATTTTCAATCCTTGATTAACAATCAACTATTACACCACGTTGATAGTAAACATGCGTGCAGCTCGCCTGATGGTAATAGTCCGTAGCTTAGGCGCACGCTCCAAACAACAGGATTGTTGTTTGCGCATTACCGACCCTTTGAAATTGTAGGTACATTGCTTTCTTGATCGTCCTTTGTTTTTCTAGCATTTTCTCATAGTCTTTAGAAAAGGGAATCAGTGTGGTAATGCTCGGGTCGCCATTACAGTTGATCTGGTCGATACATAGCTGCTTCCACGTGATCAGATGCTTCTAATCAACCCTGAACGAGATTAAATTTCGAGGGATTGTCACGCTTCTCTAACCAAATATAACAACAACCACAACAAGACATATAAACAAGTATGGGGCGCTCGCGCGAATAAGCGCGGCTGCTGCTCGCTCGGCGACATTCACCTTTCCGCGCGCCCCGCCACTGACCCCGCCCCGCGCCCTCGCGCTAGCACCGCAGCGCGTAGTAACGGCCCGCGCTCACTCGCTAGCATCGCAGCGCGTGGTAATTAATTTACAACCTTAGGCACTCGTAATAAGTACGAATACGCACGTAGGTACGTTTTTTGCATTCAATAATTTAATTTACACGTGTTTTCATGACGGGAATACCCATTTTTTGCTCGACTTGGCAGGGGCACTACCGTGCGCCTATATTTATATGGGATTACAAAGTTAGCAGTTATGTGTCTAGAAAACTGGACCGAAATTTTGAAAAATTTTACTCGACTTGGCGGGGGCACTACCGTGCGCCTTTATATTTATATGGTATTACAAAGTTATTTAAGTAAGTAGTTAAAATTTATAAAACTGGACGGAAATTGAAAAAAATTGCTAGACTTAGCGGTTGCACTACCGTGCCCCCAAATATTTTAGTTTTTCCTTGATTCATACACCAAACACTACTTATATTCCAAATTTGAAGCTTCTAGGTCTGCTAGAAGTGCCTTAGAATTTTGATGATCGGTGAGTCAGTCAGTGAGTGACAAAATTAAGAAATTTGACCCGTTATAATTCTTAAAATACTGGTTCAAATTGAATGAAATTTGAAATATACCGTGTCTTTACAATGCCTGCATGGTTACTGAAAATTCAGTCTTCTAGTTTTATCCACAACGAAGTTACAGGGGGTCGAAAATGGCCTGAATTGCTTCGAGAAAAGGATGGTACGGCCGTGCCGCTTTTTTGCTCGACTTGGTGGGGGCACTGCCGTGCCCCCTGATAATTATATTACGGTTACTCTAGGTTAGGATTTTATAATATTTTTATGTTTTGTAAGTGTATTTTTATATTTTACTTTTTATAAAAATATTGTAAAAGCCTAGCCTAAGACGAAAAATAAATAGAGAATAATAAGATAATTGAATATTCCTTTTTTTTTATTAATTCCTATCTCACTACCTCCTACAGTACCACTTTCATGAATTCTAATACAAAAATTGAAACACAAAATTAAATAAATTTAATTTAATTTAGAATGCCTCTTCTAGCAATTGTGGAAATTTTGAAAACGGAGTCAATGTGATACCACACATAGGCTGCTAGCCGAAACTTATGACATAATCGTACCCAATTCCCATAGCTGACTTTTGGTACAACACAGGTAGAAAACGAGGAGTATTCTAACCCGACCCCACAAGGAGACTAACTCATTATTACTCGTATTGTTTAATTACTTACCTTAGTTTGGCGTCAAGAACAGAATAGCGAAATAGGTACTTTCGTTAGATGCAACTTTCTTAAGTCACATTGCTGCTAGCATAACTACAAAATAATGAACTTCAATCAGTAGCTAAATCAAGTGATTCACCTCAGAAAATCAAAGAAACTGTCACTAAAACCTTGATTTAATTATCGATAACCAAACCATATAAAATCCGGGTGAATTTGTCGTCGTTCTGTTGCGGATGAACTTCTGGTAGCTCGTCACCCTCGTGAAAAAGGTGTTGTAGCCGTATCCCCTGACCGCGGCGCCGCTCACCACACCAACGATTACTCCCTCACCTCTGTCGTTTGGATCGCCAGTTTTCTGGCACACAAGGGGTCCCCCCGAATCACCCTGGAATAATATAAAATAAGAATAACATTCCTCCCTTACAGGTGACATAGTTATATAATAGGAAGGTAATATTAATATAACAATACTTATATAATAGCAATACTTAAGCAATAGTGATTTCATAAATTTAAATTTTACTATGATGTTAGCGGTGAGAACCTGTATTTGTATTTTTTGTGTCCTATCGATAATAATATTGTATCTTTGTAAGCTGTGGGTTTTTCAAACAAGTAAATAACTATAATTTATTTAATATTTTTGGTTCAAAAAACAAGACAGGTAATATTTATCCGGCGAGTCCCAAATTAGTTTAAACTTTTGTAATATGGTATTCACGGCGGTTTACAAAGTTACACTAGTTTCAGGTGTGTATTAAGAATTCTATGATACTATGATATGATTAAATATGATAACTATGTTCGAAAATAGACATCGTAGTAACTGAAAAATGTAATTGCTTTAAATGGTTATTTGACGTTGTGAATTATAAGTTACGCTACTTTTTAACATAGTATCGAGCACCAAGTATTCAATGGGAAAGAAAAACAAGTATTCAAAAAGAAAATCGGCGAAGTGCAAACCGTGACGTAAGTTATCAACACGTCACCGACTTTGCTGCACAGCGCGTTCGTCGCATGAATAATTTCATATTTTGTTGCAACTACTTATGATTATTGTGTCTAGACCATTAGTAATACGAGTATGAAATTCAGTGGCCGATAATTTGTAAATAAGGGCGATAATCGGTGATGAAAATTGCGGGCATTTACTAGTTACCTTCTGATTTGAATGCTTATGGATGGTAGAAAGACAACAGAATAGTTAAGTAATTTATCGGTTAGAAATAGTAACCTTTGATTTCATCTCAATCGGTCGAGTACTTTGTGGGCAAATTAGCTGTGACAGATTCACGAACGGACAGATAGACAGATAGTCACACGAGTGATCCTACAAGCATCCGTCTTTTCCTTTTGAGATAAGGCCCCTAAAAAAGGTTGGTCGCTTTAACAAAAAATGTGCCGGGAATAATATAATAAAAACATATTTCTCCACTTATTTTTTTTGTCTTATTAACCCATAAATTTTTTATTACCACTTGTTTGTTTGTCATAAGTGGATCCGCCCTTAACTATAGCATAAGTCATGATTACTATCATTAGCTACGCTACGATCACGGCATCTTTACCTAACAATGGTTCGCAAATCATGCATCGTCATTAGAGATCCAGTCGGGCACTGAAGTGGACATAAGCATTATTGCATTATTCCATTATAATTATTATGGAGTTCTGGCCTTGCAATGAGGCTCTGCCCTCCCTTGCCTCAGAAGTCGTTAAAAGCAGTGGGTTTTCATTTGTTTCGGCTGTAAATACTGTGATTGCTGCACATTGTGCTCTAACAACGTCTCAGCAATGGCCTCCTGACCGATCAAAGGATGTACTAGAAGGTAACGGAATGTGTACATTTAATCGCTGACTGCGCATGCAAAAAATATTGATTTGCACGCTAGAATACTAATTGCACATCAAAACTGCGGTTTGATGAACAATTAGAATTTTAGCTGTGCAAATCGGCAGTTTTAGGTTGATGGGTTTTTTATGTGCCTTTGAGTACCTACTAGCCGAAGGTAACTCACTAATAAAAGTCTTATATTCATAAAAAAACTAATAAGTACTGTAATATACATTAAAATTATACGTTTTTTTAGTGTTCCTAGTAGCTTATCTTCACATCTGCATTCCAGATCCGAAATTTGATTTTATCATAGTTGGAGCTGGCTCAGCGGGTTCTGTTATAGCTAATAGATTATCTGAAAATCAGAACTGGAGAGTACTTTTGGTGGAAGCAGGAGATAACCCAACTTTGGATACCGAGGTATTTGATACATGCGTTAACAATTTATAAATTGAACAAATGGTGAAATAAATACACAAGAGATATTTTACATAATCAATTTTCAATAGGCACCGTTCTGGAGCCAAGCATATGAAGAATTACTTATTCCTTGGGGCTTGGAGCCAGAATATGTGTTTCATATGCGTCTGTAGCAAAAACGTCGATGAGTCGGGTAGACATGGTCTCTCATGTATAAAATGCGCCAGCCGCTTATACCGTTATAGCACTTTAAATGTTTTGGTCAGGCGTTCGCTTACCACAGTATGTATGCCTGCTATCCTTGAACTCACAGATTTGGCAAGAGACGATGGCAAGTGTGCCGTGGAGGTTGGGTAGAGCCTTGGTCTGGGTAGCAATGTGCGTGGATACGTTTGCTCAGTCCCACATCCACGTGATTCGCTCTCAAGTCGGCGCTGCTGACCCAGGTGTTGAAGCGCCGCAAATACTCGTCTTGGGTATTTGCGGCGCTTCAACTGTATGGGGTTTGGGTTTTTGTCAAGTAATAATTGAATAAAATCAAGTATTTTCAAAATATATACATAGGTTGTTTTATATTTTAGTTGATTGGTGCTTTCTTCAATATATTTCACTCAAAAAACGATTGGCAATATAGAACTGAGCCATCGCAAAATTATTGCCTTGCTTCACAAAATCATCAATGTTACTGGCCGAGAGGCAAAACCTTGGGAGGCAGCAGCAGCATTAATGCCATGTTCTACGTCCGAGGTCATAAAGAAGATTTCAATGAATGGAGAGATATGGGGAACGAAGGTTGGAGCTATGAAGACGTATTACCATTTTTCCAAAAGAGTGAAGCATTACATGATGATCTCATATCACAAGAAGAAAAAGAAAAATATCATAATGAACACGGCCCATTAAATATTGGTAGACATTCAGGGTCACATGATTTTAGTGATGTGATTTTAAATGCTTATGATGAATTAGGGGTACCTACTGTGTATGACCTTTCAGGGAAGGATACTGTTGGAGTTTTAAAGACATTGGCGACTGTATATAAAGGCCGCCGTCAGAGTACAGCGCGAGCTTTTCTCACACCCTCCAGGGAAAGAAACAATATGTACGTTATGAAAAATACATTGGTTACAAAAGTAATTTTTGAAGAAACCAGCCAAACTGCCATAGGGATTGAAATTCAAAGAGCAGAAGAAACGTATTATATTTGGGCTGAGAAGGAAATAATACTTTCCGCTGGTTCGATAAATACACCGCAGCTATTAATGTTGTCTGGCGTCGGTCCCAAAGAACACTTAGATGACCTCGGCATACCAGTTGTTCAAGATTTACCGGTAGGATATAATTTACAGGACCATTTAGTTGTTTCCAACATAATTAAACTGAAAATAGATATGCCGTCCGTTGCCAACGAGGATCTCAGCATTGCTATGACAGAGTACATAACAAAGCAAACTGGATCCTATTCTAACCTCGGACCAACAGAAGTAATTTCTTATCAAAACATTTTTGATTTAAACGACACGATACCAAACATCCAATTTCATCATCTTGTTCTTCCACCCAAAATCAATGAAGTGTTTGATTTATTTAAAGTTCATGAATTTGACGATCCTACCTTAAAAATTATTCATAAATTATATGAGAACTATCCTGTGATTATGTTTTGGTCTGTGTTACTAAAGCCAAACGCTGTCGGATTGCTGAAACTAAGAAGCACTAATCCTCGAGACAAGCCTTTGATATACCCTAATTATTTAGGTGATGCGTACGATATGCAAACAATTGTAGCGAGCATGAGATTTGTGGCCGAAATAGCTGAAACGTCCACGTTGCAGATGATGAATGCATCTTTAGCCTACCTACCACTGGTTGGTTGCAAAGATTTTGCTTTCAAAAGTACAGAATACTTCGAATGTATCGCGCGGCACTTAACCACAACTTTGTATCATCCTGTAGGCACTGTAAAAATGGGTCCGTATATAGACGCTACTTCAGTTGTTAGCCCCGAATTAAGAGTCCATGGAATCCGAAATCTGAGAGTGGCTGATGCAAGTATAATGCCGCGAATCGTCCGAGCAAATACAAATGCTGCTACTATCATGATTGGTGAAAAATGTTCCGATATGATAAAACAATTTTGGGGTTATATTTGACGTGAACCGGAAATCTTACACATGCCCTGTTGTAATGTTATGAAGTAAATGTACCTTTTACTTTATAATCATGTTATGGATAATAATTTGAAAAAATAAATAAATATTTGTGTACAGTCTTAAAGAAATTACCTAATCCCAAAGTAAGCTACTAAACGTATTTATTATTGCGATTAGCTAATGTTAGTAGCGATCAGCAATAGCTACAGCATGTTTTGAATCCTTAACTTCTGCGAAAATTTAATGCTTGTGGGATATAACTGAACGTCTCTTTTAGATTCTTAGAAAAACAATAGGCGGAGCATTACGAAAAACCTTTTTTTATGGTGAAAACCTGCAAACCACGTACCCGGACATGGGGGATGACAGGGCAACGTGGGATTTCAATCCACTAAAAACTCCACGGTAACCGCCATCTGTGATGTTATGCGGGATTTTATGCCCAATAAATAAGCATACCTTTGCTACTGCACACATACGTATACATACATTATACTAACTAAAACATGCTCTGAATGCTTCAGTACGTGTCGCTATGTTGTCAAAATCAGACGATTTCAATCTATTTATTTTTTATAGGCTACATAACCTGTTCGGAGATTTTCTCGACAGACTAGTAAAGTTTGCATCAAAATCCATTCAGCCGTTTTCACGCGTTCAAATAAACAGACAAACAGACAAAAATTTTAAAACCTATTGCAACGTGTTCTGTTATCGATTCTAAGTATCCCCAGCCAGTTTTTATTAGAATATCTTCCAAGTACAGGCTTTCCACCCTCTTCAGCTTTATTATTTATATGTATATTGTATAGATTTATATACCTACATTTTCTATTGCAGTTATTTTTATTTTACTTATTTATTTTTTGCAATTGTTTGACGTTACGACACCTCAGCGTAATGTCTGTGAATAAACGTATCTTTCTTTCATGTTTTTCTTGGTCGGAGCTAAAAAAATTCAGTACGGCACGTACGTATTCATAAGTATTAAAATACCTATTAATTATTTACCTACTAATTGTGATTGAGTATAAATAAAGTTAGGTTTTTCCTGACAAAGTATTTATGACAATTGTTTTTTTTTAATACCACGTCGGTGGCAAACAAGCATACGGTCCGCATGATGGTAAATGGTCTCCGTAGCCTATGGACGCTTGCAACTCCTGAGGTATCACATGCCCGTGGCCAACCCTTTAAAAAATTATACACTCCTTTCTTGAAGAATCCCATACTGTAGTCCCTAAGATTGAAGTTCATAGAACCCTTCGAGTGGCAAACACCGGATACCCGGCGGTTTTACTTTTCCGTTAGGTGGCGCGGCCATTTTCCGCGAATTACCGTCAAGTGGTAGGGGCCCTACGGGGTGGTTATCGCGCATTCAGCGCATGTTAGAAAAATGACCATTATTCAAAAAAACATTATGGATATTTTAAGCTTATATCGTGGTATTCAGCATAAAATGGCTTATATCCATTATATAATAACGGAGGCCGTTCCATGTCTGTGGATTTCTTTTCCAATAAACCAGTACCAATTTAATGTCGTTGATTTATGAATACATCTACTTACTACACATTATAGTACCTTACCTGTAGCACGTTGGTTATGTCAGACGCAGTACATATAAAATCACGCATATCTTTACGATGTATGCGTGAACATTTGTCTTTAGGTATTAACCTAAGATCAGCCCATAATAAACTGTCTGAAGCGATCTGAAATAAAGCAAGAAAGAAAACATTTATTCACTGCACAAAAGACACACATGTATAAAAAGAATAAATGCACAATACCTACATTGAACACATAAAATAACATGTGACTTCGCGGCAGTGAATCGGTTGCTGTCTCAGCATTATGTGTTAGACACCTGCAGCGCTGGTTTTAAGACAACACCGTACATGAACCACGGTTCGCAACGCAACATACTATAATAATTATACAGATATACATATAGTAAATAAAGTCATAAGATACATGTAAACACGAGGAGGCCTTTACTTAACCTGAATTAATTTCAGCCTGAAAGAATGAAAAACTAAAAGCAACGCAAATAAATAACAGCCTCTGGACAATTATGTACAATAAACGAGCACAAATAAATATGGGATGTTTTAAATGTGCTGGATGGGTTAGGAATGCCATCTTTGGAACGTCAACAAATAGCCCTTAAACCGGCGCTTGAAGGTACACTTGCGCTGACGCTTAACGCTCCTTGGACCGGTGGAGGGAGATCATTCTAACACTTGGACGCCACACACCTGAAATTTCCTCGAAACGCTGCGGTTCGATGCCTAGCCACTGAAATCATTGCCCTACCTGCGCGCACTTTTGGGCCAAACATGTTTACTCAGCAAATATGCTAGGGCCCCAGGCCGCAGCAGGGATGTTCAGCAGACCAGCGGCGTTCAAGTAGCGAGTGACATAGGAGCGCAGAGGGACTCGGAAGCGGAAACGAGTGCATGCGTTTTGCACTCGTATGAGCTTTTTTCCACTTTCTTTTTTTTCACTTACCGACTCACTAATCCTTCCGTAACCCGATGCCACGCATTCCATCGATCCATAATCCATATTTCGACTGGCCACAGGGCAAGTCTTCACGTATTGGTTTATCAAAAATGGCGAGGCAGTATACTGTAGCAAAACAAACTTTAGTTTAGTACCTATTATATGTATTTTTTGCGATGTATGTGATGGCGAATACATTATTGTCTCTGTGTTTAAGCGATTAATATATCTCGTGACAATTAACCTATAGACTGTTACTTATTTAAATGAATAAAATTGTACCTATTATTGATTTCTCATTTCCAAGTGTACAGTTAACATGGAAAATATCTCCACGCAACATAGTGACAAAATATGCGAACATGATGACAAGGGCGTAAGAGCGTACAGATCATTTTGTCGCTTTTAGAATGTACACATATTTATACGAGGTGCGGTCCAAAAGTTTCCGGTCTGACCAAAATAAAAGAAATAGATATATTTACAAAACTATTTTTATTTTTCGATATATTTTCTCCGTCTATTTGAATACAATTTTCAGATCTGGAAATTAGCATTTCTATCCCCTTTAAAAAATACTCAGAAGTTTTGGTCTGAAAATGGCCGTAAACCGCACGGGTCAGTTCATCATCCGAAGAAAATCTCCTTCCCCTTAAGTCTGCCTTAAGTTTTGAAAACAAATAGTAGTCACTAGGGGCCAGGTCAGGACTGTAGGCTGGGTGACGTATTTCCTCGAAGCCACACCAAAGTGTTGCAAACAACAGTAGCCTTGCTAATTGCAGCAGTATGAACGGGAGCATTGTCGTGGAGTAGCCGCACACCTAAGTTTACCTCAAAGTTTCAGCTTGATTGCCTCTCATAATTGTTCAGTAAGAGTAGCGTAGTAGCTGCCGTTATCCGTGGTATTCCGTTATTTTATGAATATCAACAGTATTCCGTGGCAATCCCAGAATATGGTAACCATTATCTTTTTGGTGCATTGCGTTACCTTGGCCTTCCTAGGCGGCTCTTCACCATGACGACGCCACTCCATCGATTCCCTTTTGGAGAGGAGATCATAGTACAAAACCATTGTTCCGTCTCCAGTAACAATTGGCTTCAGAAAACTCATTCCGTATTTTCTAAAGCACGCTTTTCGTTCACTTCGCTGAACAGTTGAAAGAAGTTTGGGCGTCCTGGTACTAACTTTATAATATGAAGGTAATCATGAAGAATCCTAAAAACTGAAGTTTTCGAAAGCCCTGTTCTTGCCGCTATTTCTTTGGTCTTAAGTCTCCGACCACTCTGAACTTCCTCTTGCACTAACTTGACGCAGTCCTCGGTGAGTGCCTCAATAGGTCTACCGGAGCGGGGATCATCATTGATGGACTCCCGTCCTAAACGAAATTGCTTACTCCATTCTTTGACGGTGGAAAATAATCGAGACGAGTCCCCGTATACAGCAAAAAAAACAAAAAAAAAACGATAAACCGGCGAAAAACATAAACAATAGCATTCTTTTGTAATGAGTCTTGGGATCCCAGGAACCGGTAGACGGCGGGTTAATATTGGTCGGCCTGACTCCTTCTTTTGTAAGGAACATGATCACGGAACGATATTCCAACTTAAAAATTTCGAAAACTTTTAAACTTACTGTTGTTTGAACTGCCGTGAAATCAAAACCAATTAGCAATAGAAACCTATATATGAAACAGCAGAACAAATGACAATCACAATTTTTTTTAAACCTCCAAATCTTTCCAGCCAGAAACTTTTGGACCGGACCTCGTACCTATGACTGCCATAAGGAATTTATTTCTGAAAATAAATCTGAGTGAGTGATTTTAGTGGAAATCCCCTCAGTGTCATTACGAAAGCACTGAACACTCATATTTGCCACTTACCACTAAACATATGTCACGTTTAGGAAACGAGTAACCGTCGGGTACAACAGCTTTTCTCATTTTCCTCCACTGCTCAGTACTTGCGGCGTTATCAGTGTAATAACCAACGGTCCTAAGAGTTCCTGCGACGGCATACAACCTCTCCAACTTTTTGATACGGTATCTTCATTGCAAAGTAAAAAGGGTTAAAGATAAACGTACTAAAATTACTTCGCTGAGTTCGTCATCTTACTAGAGTAAGGGGAATTTGACATTTCTACACAGAAGTTAGAGTTCATAATACTTGAGTGGCAATAATAGTCACGTGTAGCCGCTAGCGCGCGGGTCCGCGTCGTGTTATATATAAGAAATCTACTTATTGGCATCGACAAAGAGGCACAAGTTGTTTGTTTACCTGCGTCATACAGTTTAAAAATACAATTGGAAATCTAAAATTTAGTTCCTGGTTTTAAAGTGAGTCCTTCCTTATCTCCAAACAAAGGCTTTGTTTATGTATCTTACCGTAAAATTGTAAAAACCGTTACTTTGTAATCTAACTATCGAGATTTTAAACTGTCGAAAGATTGTGAACCGAAAAGATTTGTACTTTCCTTCAGGAAGTTGACGAAGGCTTGCTGCGCGGGGCTTCTTTTTCCGCTCTGACGAACCTAGATAACGCGAACCTAACCTAAATCATCTTAACTAATATGTGTGAAATCCTAGTGGGAATTGTCTTAGGATACAGACTTTACATACTTCATTTATACTGATTTGTCCTATTTAGTACATCGGCCTGTATCTGTTTTTTCCCCAATAAAGAAAATAAATAATAATAAATTGCAAGTTTCATGTCGGAAGTGTTGGAACTATAAAATACTGCTTACAACGGCTTATTTTTTGGTTACAATCTTTCGAAAGTTTCGAATCTCTGTAGTTAAATTGTAATCTAAAGGTTTTTATAATCCGGCGATGACGTATACAATAAATTCCAAATCGACTACTAAAACAGAATAATATGATGTAAATTGATTAATCTATTGTATGAACACAAAGCCATTGTATGACGATAACACTTAAGAGGAACGAGTCATATTCATAGTACGGCTTGTTAGCTGGAGATACGGTCCCATCTGGCAGAAAGCACATAACTTGGCATGCATGTAGCTTTCATGATATATGGGCTTTAATATTTAAGGAGAAACACGAGTACAACCCTTCCCCCCCTCCCCCCACTTTTATGCACCTAATCATAGTTTTTTTTAATTTTATTGAAAACGGCTGAAGCTTGACGAAAACCATCAAACGAAAACCGGCCAAGGGCGAGTTGGACTCGCGCACGAAGGGTTCCGTACTAGTATCTATAAAACAGCAAAAATAACTTAACCAAAATTACAGTTAAATCAACCTATCTCAAAAACTATAAGAGATACTTTGATCAAACCAAAAATCGTTGAAAGAGTTAATTAGCATGCATCACCTCTATTTTTTTTAGAATTTTATACCCCGTAGTTATAAAAATAGAGGGGGGGGGACATACTTTTTACGACTTTGAGAGCTGATATCTCAAAAACCGTTCACTTTAAGAAAAATGTTTTTTAGAAAACTTTATATCATTTTAAAAGACCTTTCCATTGATACCCCACACGGGTATGTACATCGAAAAAAAAATTTTCATCCCTCAGTTACATGTATGGGGGGCCCCACCCCCAATTCTTTTTTTTACTATTTAGTGTCATAATTTTGTAGCGGTTCATACAACACATATTCCCATCAAATTTCATCACTGTAGTACTTATAGTTTCCGAGTAAATCGGCTGTGACAGACGGACAGACGGACAGACGGACAGACGGACAGACGGACATGACGAAACTATAAGGGTTCCGTTTTTGCCATTTTGGCTACGGAACCCTAAAAAATGTTCCTTTTAAAATTATCTATAACTCATTCTTTCTCAAGGACCTATAGTTTTCAAAATATGCGAGCGGTATTGCGGTATCGGGGTAAGTACAGTAGTAGAGATGCTAAACGGCAGATTACTAACATTTTTGTGCGCATCGGGTTACAAGCATGGAATTTGTACCATAAACAAAGTGTTCCGCGGTGATATGGAGATTAGTCAGATTCATCCCCTGTGCGCGGGGAAAGCGGGATGAATTAGAATAAGGACACCTATTTATCGTCTTTTTTTTACTGATCAGTTAAGGCTACTAGGGCTTGCGTGGTATCGTTTTCGTGTAAAACGGATATCAGGAATTCATTTTTAGGCTTCCGTACCCGAAGAGTCTAATCGGAACCCTATTGTTGACAGTCACGAGTCCGTTTGTCATCTGTCACACAGGTTTTGCAGCCAAACAGTTAGAGTTACAAGCTTCTAATTTTCGTAAGGTTGTCCACGTGTTTCTCCGTAAATATTAAAGCACATAATATGAAAGCTACATGCATGCCGTTCTTTCTGCCAGTTGGGACCGTATTTCACATATTTTCGAGCTAACAAGCCGTATACTAGGAAATATAGCGCGTGTCGACTATTCAAAGCAACTTACATCCCGCAAGCTTTTTCGCAGAAATTTTTTTGGGTAGTGAGACAGTGTCCCGCCGTAAGGACCTTGTTCAACCCAATCAAAGAGCCGCCACAGAAGCTTATATATGAAGAACGGTAGGGCATTTTTATGGATACCTTAAAAAAAGAAGTTTAGGTATATTCATTGCTACTACTAGTTTTTCATTACAATAATTATAATAAATAAGCAATGTTACTTCTGCATCATTCTTCTTACTTAAGGAAAGTCAAGCCGGTTGCATATCTATCGCGCATCAATAAAAAAAAACGCTATAGTGTTTGTAGCTCATATCTGCGCCTGGCGAGACCAAGGCCGTACATACTCGTATATGCCATCATGATACCGGCGCCGGTAGCACTCCGAGCAAACTGTTTGGACTTCTTTGTTTTTAAACCTGACTGTGGCTTTATAGACCGCGCCCAATGAAACGATAGTAGTTCGCCGTTGGAGAGCAGCCTGGGGAAGATCCAGAGGAAACCTCCAATATGACCGCGCGGGTGGTTTTAAACACTGGAATACTCTAAGAGTTTGCGCTTCGTTGAGATTGGTTGAGCGGTTTCAACCGAATCTGAGATATTGTTTGGACTTCGTTATTGGATTCCTACTTACCCACCTGGTAAGGAAACTGTCCTAAGGTTGCGGGTTTCCCATTAGCGACACGAAACCGGATATCCTCGTTATTTACACTCTCGTGTGTCACCGGATTTTGATTACTATCATATTGTGGAGCTGCCAGCGACCAACGTAAACTTATTGAGATTATTATGAGAAACACTGTACGCATAATTTAAACATTTTAATTAATAATTTAAAAGGTAAAAGCCTAATAATAGCACGTGGTAATATTAAGTTGTGACATCAATGTCACTAGCAGTCATCTTGACGGGCCTATATAAAGACCGAAGCAAGCAACTGTAATGAGCAAAAATAATATAACCACTAGACTACTAGAGTTAACGAATCAGGGTGCTCAAAAGCGGCACCTAGCGCTTTAGTCTTATTCGAAAGTTGTGATTTCAAAATCGTTGACAGTGCTTGCTTGCGAATATAACAATATTAAAAAAAAACATACAGGCGACTTGAGAACCTCCTCCTTTTTTTGAAGTGGGTTAAAAACATAACCGTCCAAGGGGGGAACGCAGCCAGTCTTATGGGTACCCTCCCCCAGGCTTCCGATCTGGGGAATCTAATTTAGTTATGTTTTATTATAAAATTACTTGTAGTTGATGAATAAATGGATCATTCTTTTAAAAATAAACATAACATCACGTATATTTATAAATGTGGACAAATATTAGTCAGTACGGAACCCTTCATTGTGCGTGGTCCGACACGCACTTGGCCGGATTTTTCGATAAGTCGTTATAAAATACTAAATATCATCAATAAGGCCGGGTGTTATAAAGATCCGTTAGACCAAATATCAGATCAAATTTCAGTAACTCAGTACATTTTTTGACATAACAAACCGACATAAGGTCTAACGGATCTTTATAAAACCCGGCCTAAAGGTACCAATTAGGTACATATTTGCGAAAAGATGGATTCGATATGACGCCTAGGTGCTAGTAGGGGAACTGGACTTGGTCTTAAATATATTAAAGGAATAAAAAAAAGGTTAAAATTTTAAAAGGGCCATAATAGTTATTTGTTAACAAGGGTGCAAAGTTGTATTTTAACCACGAGTGTGAAATTGAAACACGTGGTAGCGAATGGATTCTAGGGCTGAACTACGTACGAGCTAGCGAATGGATTCTATGGTTGAACCGCGAGCGAAGCGAGTGGTTCGAAAATAGAATCCTGAGTGAAGCGAGTGTTGCAACACACGAGACGTAAAATTTCTTTGCAGCCGTGTATAACACAAATCTTTTCACCTCACTAGAGCAAGGATTTTTTTTGTTTGCTTCTCCTCGTCCTAGCGTTATTCCAGTACAGTTGCATAAAAAATATAGTTGGATGTCCAGACATCCAACTATAGCACGTAGCTATTAGGTAGTGGACCCTGGGGTCCACTAATTCCGAGACTTGGCGTAGGTACAGTCAAGGGCATAAATATATATACGTTCCCAAAGCAACAAAAATATCTGTACTATCTGTTAGCCAAAAATATCCATACAACAATTTCGATCAGAAATATGTGAACATTAATAGAGTCATTAAATTGTGTACGCTAATACATTCATAAATATGCGTACAATATCAGACAAATATATGTAGACAAACACGCAGACAAAAGTATCTATGCACATGTTTTTCATATACATAAGAACAAAGCAGGGATCAAAAATATCTATACAAAGATTTTCCAATTTCATACAGACAGTAAATAGAAACAAATAGCTAAAAAAAACTTTTTCATAATTATCTAGGCAAATTACAAACAATTATATCTGCATAAGAAAAGGGTAAAAATATGTAAACATGCAAAGCTCATAAATATCCACACTGTAAACAAACCAATATTCTAATTTCAAAATTTGACGTTCATCGAGAAGAGATCGGAAATGTCATGCGATACATTCGTCCCTTTCATTTAGGGCCTTCATTTGTTTATGGAAATCGCCTTTGATTTACACATTTATTATTATTCACATTTTGCTTCTTACCAACTATAGGGTAAGTAACAGACAGGCTTCGTCAATTTCACGGACAACAGGCATCAGCAACAGGCCTCGTCAAACAATGCACATACTATAAATCCACAACAGGTTTCGTCAGCCTTATACTAAATTAAATTTAATTAAATCACACCCCACTCTGATACTCACCCGGACCAAACGTGCCAAAGATACTAGCAACAGATAGTTCAATGTGCAACTAAATTTTTTTTTCTTTCAAGAAATTAATAGGTGACGCGGGGGGGGATCCATCATTTTACCGAAAATCGTTACATCGATTATCATTTCCCATAACACTATTCGCAGAATTTTATTATCACTTAGGAATCATTCATCGAACTTCGTTAGATCGCTCAAACATTTGCTCGAATTACCTTTTACACAAGAATCAACTCATCGAATTTTAATTCAGTATTTTATTTGTTCATCGACGTAGTCGTTCATCGAATGGCCTTTAGTATAATTTTGGTTTAACGAAGGTTTCAGTTCCCAAAATTCTTATTACCTAGAACATCATTTCACCACTGTTTACTATTCTTGATATAAGTAAGTCTAAAATTATTTTTTTTCTCAGATTCTTGGTGTACTCTGTAAAAGTACTCATAAACAAAAATACTCAAAAACAAAAATACCCAAAACCTAAAATGTACAAAAGACCTGTTAGGTTCAGTTCCCAAAATTCTTATTACCTAGAACATCATTTCACCACTGTTTACTATTCTTGATATAAGTAAGTCTAAAATTATTTTTTTCTCAGATTCTTGGTGTACTCTGTAAAAGTACTCATAAACAAAAATACTCAAAAACAAAAATACCCAAAACCTAAAATGTACAAAAGACCTGTTAGGTTCAGTTCCCAAAATTCTTATTACCTAGAACATCATTTCACCACTGTTTACTATTCTTGATATAAGTAAGTCTAAATTTTTTTTTTTTTTCAGATTTTGGTGTACTCTGTAAAAGTACTCATAAACAAAAATACTCAAAAACAAAAATACCCAAAACCTAAAATGTACAAAAGACCTGTTAGGGCAAAACCGACTGTAATGCGGATAGGTTAGAAGATTAAGACGGGAGCTTTGCTCCCGTCTTAATCTTCGAGGTTATTTTTTTATATAAGACCAGAAAGACCAGTTAGGGCAAAACCGACTGTAATGCGGATAGGTTAGAAGATTAAGACGGGAGCTAAGCTCCCGTCTTAATCTTCGAGGTTATTTTTTTTATATAAGACCAGAAAGATTATACGCCTTGAAAAATCATGCTTGTTTGGTTGTTCGATGAAACATTGTTCTTGGAAAGAATACTATATGAAAATCTGTGAATCAAGTTTCGTTAAATTAATACTATGAATAACGAATATTTCGATGAAAGGTAAATTCGATGTACCGTTACGCTACGATTAGAGACGGATTCGAAACGATTAACTATGAAAAGTGGTTCGATTATATAAAATGCAATGAATTGATGATTATGTGATTAGAAAAAAAAACCTAATGAAATTCGTTGAACAGTTTTCGGTGAAATGAAAATCGATGTAAGATATTTCGATAAAATAATAGACACCCGACGCGGGGTATCGTTGTCTGAAGACATTTATATTTAGTGAACGTGATGAGTGTCTTAGTTTACCGTCGTCGTCGAGTACCAGAGGAGAGAGAAAATAGAAGCTTTGCTTAGTTTGGGACTAGGACGATTTGTGTATGATCATCCCCAGATTATTTATTATTATTATATCTTTATTCATTTTAACACTAAGCTAGGTGTATTTTTTTGAATTATCTTCGTGTAGGTAAGTATATGAATATGCAATAAAAGTTAGTCAGAGCTTGTCTCAGAAAAGTGTTTTATTAGTTGACTACTCTGTCTTAAGCTGTGATTCGACGACTGTAGAACATTTTTGACATTTAGGTATTATTTAAATATGTGGCCAGCATTTACTACCTGCACCTCTTAATACCTAAATAGGTTTAATGCGGAGGATAGGTTTATTTAAGTGGAATATTTTTATATGCACATCAAAAAAATATTGATTAAAATTGGTATTTTTCATATTAAAATATCTTTGATTTATAGTTAAATACTAGCCATTATAAAGTAGGTAGCTGTATCTGTGAGTTGTATAGACCTCGCGAGTGATTTTTTTTTTAAATCGCCAAAAACTGACTTGACAAATATTCTTTATAATTATCGAACCTGCTCACAAAATTTCACGAGAATCGGTTGAGAAATGCAACCTGTAGAAGAGAACAACCGGAAATCCAGATATGCGAGAGCTTTTTTGACGAAGCTGAAGCAGAGACCTTCGTTTCACTTGGTCAATTTTGTGTAATACTTACATTCAGTTACTTATATCAATGTTGTAAAACGCATAATTGTAGATATGGTACTCGTATGTATGGGCTTGGCTGTCAAACACATTATATGTATAGTTTTTTTTGTCTGGCCTTTTGCTCATATACTCGTATATATATGTCGCAGAAATGTGTGTAGATACAATACAATACAAATACTCTTTATTGCACACCTCAATCAAAGGATACAGTACAGTACAAAAACACAATGAGAAGAGGCAAAACAACAGGCGGTCTTATCGCTAAAGAGCGATTTCTTCCATACAACCTTAGGGTAGCGGAAATGATGGGTAGATATTTTTGACCCCTGTTTTGTTCACATGCTTATGTATGACATACGTGTGTCTAGATATTTTTGATCCCTGCTTTGTTCTTATGTATATGAAAAACATGTGCATAGATACTTTTGTCTGCGTGTTTGTCTACATATATTTGTCTGATATTGTACGCATATTTATGAATGTATTAGCGTACACAATTTAATGACTCTATTAATGTTCACATATTTCTGATCGAAATTGTTGTATGGATATTTTTGGCTAACAGATAGTACAGATATTTTTGTCGCTTTGGGAACGTATATATATTTATACCCTTGACTGTACTAGTGTTTTTAACACAACAGCACAATATAAAATTATTGTTGCTGGACTGTCTGGATTGGCCTTTACATGTTATTATGTTTAAAAAAGTTACAAATAGCACGTTCGAATTTTAAAATTTCTTTGCACTCTTGTGGATATGATATGGATGTGGAGCTAGTGAGGTGAAAATAAATAGGGACATAAAAATCAAACAAAATGACAAGGGAGACTATGATTAATTGATTAACAACAGACCTACATAAAATAAAAATATAACAAGGGAACTGGTATACATTTATAGAAAAATATAAAAGTACATTAAACGCATAAAATTAAAAACAAAGTCAAAATACAATCAACAAAAACAATAAAACACCCTTTTCTGTCTGACTAATAAGCACTGAATGATTTCAATTGTCGTTTTTTTATGTTATAGGGGGCAAACGAGCAGACGGATCGCCTGATGGTAAGCAATTACCGTCGCCCATAAACACCTGCATCACCAGAGGAGTTGCAAGTGCGTTGCCGGCCTTTCAATCATAATACGCTTGAAGAAAAGGCCTGAAATCAATCCTGAAATATAACAGCTGCCTATATTTAAAACTGCACTAACGATCCAACATTTTAGCATTAACTACTTAAATAACTAAAGGGTGGTCATTCATAGACTTAAGTATCGCATTTCAAATTTTGTGCACTCGATCTGATATGTTAATTTTGCTCGGCGCCTATACCAGCCAGTACGAAACTTAAGCTCATGGAAATTTAAGTCTTTAATGAACTCCCGGCGTGTAATTTAAATACATAAAATGAGATGCAAACGTCAAAGCGTTACGCTACTGTTCCTAAAGTGTCATTTGTGCTGTCAAAACTTATCCTTGCAACGTCCATACAGCTATCTGTATGGACGCTGGTAGCTTAGGGGTTGCCGAGCTCAGCAATTGTTTGGTAACGACCTAGCGTCCAAATTACAGAATCTTGAACTCCGACGTCCAGTCGTTTGCCTATTGTTTATATTTTGAAGGTTGTGGGTAGGAATTGCACGAACGTCCTATACTTATATCTGCGAATTAATGCACATGGCATCTGAAAATACCATGCCATGCCAGCAACTACATTTAATGTGAATAAAAAAAGATCTTTACAAAATTATAAACAAATGACAGTTTTTATTGCCTGTTAAGTACAAAGTGTATATGAATTAGGTGTATATAAATACCACTATTTTAGAGCAACTTATGACACATTTTTTTTAAAGACAGCGGATTTTTTAATTAGTTTTCCCTAATACTAGAAGAACTTCATTATCACGTATTAACACCTACACACTATAGAAATCAGTGGTCCGGCTAGGAATCTCCGTCTCCGTGAGTCACACGCTCACGTTGTGCAACTCTACTGTGGCTCTACTGGAACGAGGCAGAGCACGTATGCTAGGGGTCATTCATAAAGTACCTCACTAAATTTGTGATTTCTCGACCCTTTTGAGATTTCGTGACCCCTTCCCCGTCCTTGCCATAATTGGTCACATTTGTGTTACCCCCCTCTCCCTAGTGTGACGTCACATGTTTAGCAATTTTACAGCAGTTTCGAAATTAGTTTAATTCCCTTTTTTATTATTATAACCAACATCCAATCAAACATTTGAAAAATAATAAGAAAACAATATGACGAATAGACCGAGACGAGTGGCGAAAAAGAGGGGAGGCCTTTACTCAAGTGGGACACTATATAGGCTATTAAAAAAAACAGAAAACAATAAATTATCATCAGCAAAACAATTATGACCATACAGATAAGAGTCGGAAATATTTTTAAGTTTTTCGTTAATAATTCAAATTGGTATTTTAAAACTATGTATTTGGATTTTGAAATGTGACGTCACGAAACTTAGGACCTCTGCCACCCCTTGCCACACAAAGTCACACTTCGTTCACCCCCTTCCCCCTTAACGTGTGGCGTACTTTATGGTAGGTCCCTAATATGCCAACCTACTGTTTTATGGCAGCACTTCTCATCATTATCAATGACCGTAACACCGAATATATAATTAATGTAAGGAATACTGAAATCTAACACTGAGATACACCCAACAAATAATGAACCCAAATAGAGAGCGCATATGTGCTAATATGCCTCCTCGTTACCAATGGCCTTAACGCCAATTGCATCCCAAAATTCAACAATAAGTTTATTTAGTGCGAATCTAGCAAAGAATCATTGCAAGCTATTTTGTAAAAATTACTACTAATAAGCTATTTTTAACAATCTCGCTAGGAATCTCCGTTGTGACGACGACTGCGCGAAGAGTCGCGTCGCGTGTGGCGCGCGAGTCGCATGCTTGCGTTATGTAGCGAAGAACGTCGGCGGCGCGGCGCGTTTGACTGGAACGACGTAGAGCGCATGCGTGACTCGATGTCCTCGCGTTGATTCTGTTCCTCTTCCTCCACCTCCTGCAATGTGACATTTACGTAACGTAAGTGCTTTGTAATGTAGACAAGACGTCTCAATTGCTGCATTCTATATCTAGCGCTTGATCCAAGAACTATAGACGAAGTAATTATAACCTCAATATTCGTGTGATCTTAACATGTAAAACTTATTTTTTGAACTTTGTCGAAACTCGATGCTGGGTCGCGGTCATTATTCGGAACTGGTAAGAAGAGGTACAATAACTGGCATGCTGCTGTATTGTCAGCAGCATTAATATCTGCCACAAAAAACTGCGCATAAATATCTGACACGTTTTAATGGCTCTAAAAATAGGGACGTGTCCGATATTTATATCAGATACGTCTTGCTGTGACACATATTGATGCTGATGACACTACCTGTTCTTCCTGATTCTCAGAAGTAATGCCCTCCGTTTCAGGCGAAGGCGGTGGCAGCAGCGGCCCTTGCATCGGCTTCTCTGATTGTTGGAAGTGGAATACGAATCGCAGTTCATCCGTTAACCGCCGCCAATAGGAGGCGTTTGGGTCCCGGTCATTTTTCCGAGCTGCCAGCATCAGGTCCGCTAGAGAGATGAAGATCCCTAGCACGCAACCCACTCCGAGGACCAAAAATAGGCCCATGAAGTTTTTAATGGTTAACTTTGCATTCTCGAATTCTTCTACGTCCTGCAGATAGAAAGTCAATTTTGTATTGTTATTTTGTCTAGGAGAAATCATAAATTAGTACACACAACTTTGACATTGTACAAACCCATAATATCCCGGTTACTCAAGATTACTCATTAGTAAAAAACCTTGGTACGAGTATGTATTTTACGTTAATATACTTCATTTTCATTTGCTTTTATCGCTACAGGCTCTAATTTGACATGTTTTTAGGCACCATTGAGTCTGGACACTCAAGAATATTTCTGAATTCTGTGAAATCTGTCTTACATTGCAGAAACCCCCTCCGTGCATCTCCTTCCACCATTTATGCTTCATGCGACGAAGTTCACCCGCCTCCTGTAGGTTCAGCAAGGCTAGGTTCAGCGCCTGCCGGTAGGGAGAATCTGGAAACACGCAAAAAATGCTAGAAAAAAGTCATTGTTGCCCTCGAATGAGAGACCAAAGTCGTAGTTTTTGTCCCTCAGTTGAGGGCAACAATGACTCTTTTCCTCAAAGAAGGTGTGAATAGCAGTATGTGCTACATGGCAGCAAAATTATTTCCGTCTTGCATACAAACACGGATCCCTCGCTCCCTTGAGAGACAATTTACTATTTCTAATCAGAAAAGACTCTACTGGAACCTAACTTTAATAGGTAGGTATTAGAAATGAACCCGTAAAACCTGTCGTCGTTTTAACCTGTATTAAAATAATAGTAATATAATCCTAAGCATTATTCGTAAATAACAAATTAAACAATTAAAAGCACAGCACGCCGAAAAGTTGTAACGGTCCATAATAAAAATAAAAATAAAATATTACTATGGCTAAAATTAATATAGATTTCTCACCTTTTTGCATTGCAATTCCGTACCCTTTGCTGTCCAATAAGCCACCGACCTGTGGTTTTAGAAACAGAAAGTGAAACAAAAAATGATGATGTCAAAAAAAATACGATACTATACGATAATGCAGTGCTGCAAGCCCCCCCCTGAATGGCCTTATCAGTGGCATTAGTGGCAGTACTTAGGTATCGAGTATCATTGATCCCCTCAAAAAACAAAGGCTCATCTGAAAGACCATCAATATCTGTGTAACAAAAACCACTGCTGCATGTTCCAAACAGTGGGGAAAGTGGTTGCTGCAGCGCCTGTAAAGGCCTATACACGGATACACGGATACCCCACACGACTATGTGCATTGAATTTGTTTTTCATGCACCGGTTATATGTATGAAGTGCCCCATCAACCCCCCCCCAATTTAACATTTTTTGTAATTTCACATCATTTTTATGTAGCGGTTCATGGAATACACATGTTTTAATTATTATTTGTCTGGTATCACTTCTAGTTAATCTCATGAATGACTATATGTATATACTCGTATGTAAGGTCGATTACCTGTGTGAGATTGCATTCTCTTTCAACAGTGTACTCTATAGAAACTGACTCCATAAAAAACGCAAAGTGTTGACTGTCGTCCTTGACTCTGTAATGATAAATAATGAATATGTATAGGGGCGATTAGGGGTACAAAATTAATCTTTATTTCCAAATCAATCTCATAGATTCATTAAATTAAAATTACCTGGCGATACCGTGTTCATTCTCTATGGGCATATCCCATTTTTCCATGTTTTTGAACATGTTCTTGTACATCGGGTCTTGCGAATTCTAAAATAAACAAACTATTTAAATAAATAGTCATGTAGGTATTTATAGAAAGAATACCGTCAAAATCTACTCGTCGGTTTACTTTTTCAGGACGTGGTGTTTGTTTGTAGAAGTAATTTATAGGTGTGTCTCAAATCATAATGCATGTCCCGATTTACCATCCGATTGTGAATGAGGTGTTACCTAGCTGCGATTAGAATAGGATTATAGGTGACAGTTTTTCCATATACCTAAGTCAAAGTGTATACGAAATGACAGCTCTTGCGATAGTAAACTAATCCGTCTTGTAATACCTTACAGCACATTACAGTAATTTCAAAGTTTAGTACCCAAAGTCAAAGAATTTATTTGCAGTTTCCCATTCAATATTACATTAAATCCATATTGTATATTAAATCCATAAGAAGGATTATGGAGTGTCCTGGAGTTATCCTGGTTGCATCCTAGAGGAGCCCACCGGAAGCTACTGCCGTCTAAAGCCAAGGCAAAAAAGTTGACCTTATAGGACTTAGGTCTTGTCAAGTGAGTGAATAATTTGACTATTGACTCAAGCCTTGCTCAAATGCTCATAGACAGCAACTGGGACCAAGGGCTTAAAATTAGACGTTCTCTCAAGCCTGATTAAATGCTCATAGACAGCAACCGGGCCAAAAGGATTACATTTCAATACAAAGCACGGAAACGCACAGTTAGTAACCAATCAAAGCGGTCACCCATCTCAAGACTGGCGGCCTATGATTAGCGAGGCTGTTAGCGCTTCCAAAGTAGTACTTACGTTAAAGAACAAGTACGTGGCCCCGTTCTTCTTAGCCCCGTACGTGATGCCTTTGTCGTTGTTAGCCAGCTCAACTATATTAGTGAAGTCGTCGTTGTTGCTCTTCTTCGCCAGCAGCGTGGCGAGGTTCGCCGTGTAAGAGCTTGTGATGACCAGTGCGAACAGCCACCAAGCGCTGGCCACGGCGCGGGACCCGTACGCCCTGTAATTTAAATATTATTACTTTAGAACATAAGACAGGTATTAAAAAATGGTACTTGGCGGTGACTTGGCGACTGGGACTTTCAGTTATTACACATACTTATCTATGACTAGGGCCGTAGGAGGATGGTATTATATGAGGTGGTAGGAGGCAGTTAATACAAATACTTATCTATGGTAGGAGGTCAACCACTTGACATTTGTACGCTGACACTGACACTAGGCTGACACTCGTTATTCCAAGCGCGCACTACGATTTCATTTTTGTGACACGATTTTAAAATCGCACTATTAAAATGTCACAGAAAATTCACTGCACGCACTGCGATGAAAAAGTATTGTGAATGAAACTCCATTATTCCATACAATACCTGTATTATGAATTATCTCAATAGCATTTTTGTACAATCAGTATGCTTATTCTGCATTATATTAATTTACAACGTTCTAATAACAACAATTGCAACAATCGATAATTGCTTCAAGAAGCCTCCATAACTTTTTTTAAATTGCACATCTGCCAAGGCGACCGCGGTAAAGGCGGCAAACGGATTAGTTACCCATATCGGCCACCGCTTCGCGGCGCCACGGTCTACGTGTCCACGTCATCGGTATCGCCACTGTTTAACACTTGTGGATGTTTGATCCCCTTAATTTGTTCGTATACTGGGTAATACATAGAATAATAAACAACCTTATTTATTATGATTCTAAAATTATGTATATATGTAAATACTTTATTGTATACAGAACACAGGTAAAAAATACAGACAAAGTTGGTTATATTGGTACAAATGCGAACTTTATCCCTTTAAGGGATCTCTTCCAGTTAAGATGAATTCAATGGGTTGTTGGAGAGCGGAACGTTGACTGAGAGCCGTCACGGGGCCCGGGGTGGGCGGGGTGCGATTTTGTGATCGCAGTATTCGCAGTGCGCGCGGAGTGTATGCAACTCCGCATGCTGCAATTTACTTTTGCGATAATCGCATCGCGAGCAGTACCACTGAGTTTATAGAACATTTTTGCTGTTAATATGAAATGAAAATATGTCAATTATTTTAGTACTTTTATGTGAAATATTTATCATTACTGCATAATGAGAAACAGAGAGTAAAGACTTTGTTAAAATAATGGTGATGATATATGCTAGTAGCAGGCCGGCGCAAGCACCACACAAAACCGGGATCAGTGGCGTATAGTATTGGAAGCCAAGACCACTTTGTTGCGCCGCCAGAGGATATCTTACACTGGGGCAATTTCCGAACCCTGGAGCAACACGGCACCCAGGTTGAACCAGAGAGCGTTGGCAAGTGTGAACTGGTTCTCCAGCGCCTGTGGCTCCTCTATGCAGGGATACGGGTTCTGCCACTCCTCTGGACACAGCCGTCCTACCACGTACAGTACCAATGAGCTGCCGACGTAAGCCAAGCCAAGGCTGAACCACACCTATGGACAAAATTGTATTGTCTTACATGCTGCGCTCCTTAATTTACCTACTGATAAACTCTTTTTATTGAACGGAATAGACATTGACAAATATAATTCGTGTAACAAAGCATTAAGCCTGTCACACACTGCAGCGGCCTGCGGTGCCGGCCGCGGTGGCGGCCAGCTGTCACTATGACAATCAAGGCCGCGTGTGTGTGAATGAATGTTAGGATTGTCATAGTGTTGTACAACAGGCCGCCACTGCAGGCCGCCGCAGTGTGTGGCACGCTTTAAGTTGGTCCTCTTGCTTTCATCCGTGTTTCGTTTCCACTTACCTTCAAAGGTTTAATGAACTAGCGTTGTGGTTTAGTGAACCAGCGACTGGTTTAGTGAACCAGCGACAGGTTTAGTGAACCAGCGACAAAACTCCCAATAGTTCGATTCCACTCACACCTCAGATTCGGTTGAAACCGCTCAACCAATCTCACTGGAGCGCAAATTCTTAGAGTATTTCAGTGTTTCCCCTGGCTACTCTCCAACCGCACACTCCTATCGCTTTATTTGGCCCGGCCTATAAAGCCACAGTCAGGTTAGGAGGAGGGCAAAAAAAGGAGGAGGTTCTCAATTCACCTGTATTCATTTCTGATGATGGGAACCACGAGGAATTGAGGGAACTCCTCAAAAACATATGAAAACATATGGCGATTTTAGTACCTATATTTGGCAACAAATCGAGCATTTACATTAAAAAAATGTTAGCATTTGGTGTACAAGAATTGATTGAGAAGACCACGGATGGTCATCCAAAATTCCTAGTGTTTCATGGTTAGCGCTAAGATATTTCGATTAAGATACTGAAGCGAGTATGACGAAGCCAATTTAATAGGTCCTGATTTAATGTTACGTAATTGAAAACGGAAGGTAGACAACAGAACTCCGTAATAAAACGGTGTAGCTTAGCCGTGTTTGTGCTTATTGTAATTGTCATAAGATGCACACTCACTAAGAAGTGTGACTGAAATGAAAAAAAAAGAAAAAAAAAACCTACTCCAAAAACGGCTTTTCGGTGTTTTATGCTCTCGGGGTGGCTTGGCGAAGTACTAAATTGAAATCGTTTTTTTTTCAAGTGAAAGAGATTATTGTTAAACATACTTGAGATCAAGTACGAGTTAAATGCAAATTGTGAAATAATGTAATTAGAGATCTGACTTAATTTTTGTCGGCATGGTGATTTTATTCCTACATCGTACTATAGGTACTAATCCTGCTAATATTATATTAAATTATAAGTAAAAAATCTTTTTTCAAATAAGCTTTTATTTAAATGCGCAAAAAAGAATAACATAAACTCTTCTTTTAAAACTTTTATTTCTTTTACTATCAACTAAGAACGTCATTATATACTCATTACAGAAATGAAATGAAATCATTTATTCTTCAATTTAGGCATGTTACATGCACTTATGAATGTCAAAAAACTACCACCGAACCTACCACAGAATTTATATGATACAAAAGCTTGTCGAGTCGAGTCTTGCCAAAGCATTCGCGCGCTACCTGGGGCGCTACCGCGAACAGCGAACGAAGTTTTCCCTCTCTGTCGCACTTGCAAGTTTGCATATAAGTGAGACAGAGAGAGAAAACTTCGTTTGTGGTTCGCGGTAGCCCATCTGTACGTCAGAGTAAATAACGCGAGGAAAGTGTACAAAGAAATAGCAACATTCCTATTTCTTCTCTCGGCAAAATTCAACTCAAGGCAAAATAATAATTTTGCTGGTTAGAGAAAGAAAGCGCGACAGATCAGTGACGTCACTGACCATGAGCGCCATAGTAGATAAATGACGATGGTTCCGAATCAAAGTTACGTGTTGCGGAAAAGGTAGAACTTATTAAGTAATTATTTATTCTTTTGAGTTATTTTTTTCGCCATTTGATTAAGAATTTGATCCTTTTTCGAGAAAATTCGAACTTATTGATTTTCTTATTTGGTGTCAACATTCCTATTGTTAGATGATTTTATTGTCTTTACTTTTCATTTCAGCGGTTTAGAGTTCTATTTCGATGAGTAAATGTTTTTTCTCTTATTGGTTGACGCGACAAAAGCCGCCAACCGGAATTGCTTGGCGGCGGCTGTATATTCGTGAGACGGGTGTGTCCCGAAAAGACCCGTTATTCCGCTGGATACCAATTGTACCTGATCAGAGTCGCGGCGAGAGCAAATTGCTTACTAAGCTGGAGTCGATATTTGTCAACCTGGGGCGTCCGTGAGACAATTTTCCTCCAAATGGAGGTATTTGGTAGGGACGCGCCGTGTCCCAAAGCTCCCAGTATCAGCGAAGCCAGCATTCCAGTTAAGGGAATTCTCTGGAGCACCGCCCGGGATTAATATCGGGATTAGCTGTCTTAGTAGACGGCTAAGGTTTTAGTCGTTATTAATCGGGTTTAGCCTAAGGTTTTAGCGCAATCGACCAAAAGCGTCATTAGACCCGACCCTTAGATCTAAAATATTACGGTGGAATTAGAGTAAACGAGCTTGAATAAAATCAATAAAATTACAAAACTCACTCCTGTCGAAAAGGGTAACATGAAGGCGAAGAGCTTTGGATCTGGCGCCGTGGGTTTCCTGTACAAAATGCTGATGCCTAAGTTCATGAACGGGGTGGTGAAGTCTACTTCGCGCTCGCGCTCTGCTGTGATGGTCAGGTCGGTGATGCCGAAGTGTACCTCACCCTGTAACATTTCGAAATCATTTATGTTTGTATCACGTCTAATAGTGAAGACACAATTCCATCCCATTGGAACTTGGAAGATCGGCGCCGGCAATAATGCCAGCATATCTTGACATTACAATCGTTCTGGAGGTTGTACGTACCTTGACACTAATCATATTTCTTTATAATGCTAACTCTATTATCCCTGAGAGATTCATCACACATTTGGTGGCCACGCTGTATATGCGTCAGCAGCAAAATCAACTACGGGGGTGAGGTTGCAAACTCAAACTCAAAATACATACTGTGTCTGTCTGTCCGTCCGTCTGTCTGTCTGTCCCGGCATCCTTCAGGTTGCAACTGTACTGAGATAACGCTAGGAGGATGATAATGATGATGATGAAAATAGCACGCAAAATCCTTTGTGGGTAGGCACTACACACTGTAAGTACTTACATTCTTGATGCGATGCATCATTGTGGTGTAGTTGCGGTCGTCTTGCTTGATAAACTCGTAGTTGAACGTCAGTTGTTTTGACAGCTGGTCTATCAGCTCTATGCAGAATCCTGACCAATAAATAAATATTAACGTTTTATGTCCTTGTTGCATATTTAAGGATGTTGAGTTATTTTACTAATGCCTGATAAATACAAAATGTTTACTGTTTCCCGTTTTACACGTATTTCTTCAGTGCTTTCATTAACACATTTGAATTCGAAATATGTGCATGGAAAAAATGGTCAAAAATATATGAACACAACTTTATTCTTAACAATTTTATGCCCAGCCTGGGCAGGTTGCTCAAACATTTTTTATTGAACCTTCGCGCGCGACTCTCAATTGTCTCACTTGGACAGTACCTACCTGCCTACTAGACGAGACTAGACGTTTTTAATGAGACTCGCAGCCGCATTAAAGGCTTAATGCAGTCTCTATTTTGGATTTCTAAAGCTACATATATCATTAGCATGTGGATTATCTTACCTTCGTAGCGATCATTGCCGCTTAATTTCTCCGTAGATTTTTTCATCATTACGTATGGATCATTCTGGAAAAATAAAGCTGTTGTTTGTTCATCATGAAATTATAGTGGGGTACAGGTTTTGTTCATTAAAATATTACATACATTTTGCAGCAAGGACAGTGCGAGTACCCTTTGAATAAGTATGTTAGTAAAATGTCAGTCTTACACGTTTTATTTAAGATGCATATTTGACAGGCATTATGTGTTCGATATAACGCTTCTACTGTTCAAAATTTTAAAAATCTTGTTGACTTACGTTAGGTCTACTGGACACTTGAGAATAGACGGATAAAGGTGTTGATGTATCATATCTTGAACTCAATAAATAAAACTTTACGTACTGTAGCTATGAGCACTTTAAAGGTCTGGTTGGTCATCAGGCCAAGTGGGTGTGGTGTGGACGTCGTGCTGGTGCGGTTCCACTGCACTCCTCCTTCAATCCACATCGCGGTGGCTTCGAGAAGACCTCCACGCGTTAGCTCGCCCACTCGCAGCCAGCCCGCTCGACGCTCACCTGCTGTGGCGGTCCACACTTCCTATAAAATAGAATGTATGGTTATACTAACTGCTGTCGGCGACTTCGTATATGTATTTATGATAGCCAGGCCCATTCTGATGTCTGAGCCATATTATTGGAAAGTTTCATAAAAAATCGTTCAGTTAATTTTTGAGTTTAAGAAGAACGAACATTGGCACACACTGGCATGTCTATAATGTATATTAGATGAAAGCAAGAGATTAAGAGGCATTTATATAATTGTAATGAGGAAAAGTATTGTGTGAACGAACGCCAGGAACGAAGTAAGAAATGAGAAGATATTGTAAGGAAAAGACGTGCTGCCTCGACCCGAAATGAATGGGATAAATGCAAGCGAGTTATAATTGAAGAGATGTAGATCTGGATGTCTGTTCGATTTTTTAAATCTATTGATTATTGTCAATCGTACAGGTGCTTTGGCATAATAATACCCACTAGATGAAGGTTTTATTATTCACAGCGATGAGTGTGTGCCATTTACAAAACAGAGCACCGGGGGATGCCCAGGGCCAATTATGGTAATTTATCTTAAACAGGAGCCTACATTGTAGAGAATGGATTATAGCTGTTGCTTGAAATATCAAGACATTGGATTAATTCAGCTCACCACTTACCGAGCGCAGATAGTTGATTAGAGTATCCGCGTGAAGGTGGTAGTTGTAAGGCTCGCAGGTTGCGCTCGGGTCTGATGGTACTTCAAAATTTCTCAACACAGCAGCTGCATGAAACACTGCGTCGTAGGTAAGGATGAGCGATGTCGGTGGTGCGTTTTTTATCTGAAATAAGTATCTGAGATACAGAATAATAAATTCTATTCGGTCATCATGGGGGATCATGAAGGACGCTCTATAAACTCGAGTATCAGAATTCACAGTATCCTTTTGTGGGCTAGAATAACCCGACAGACTTTAGCCATATATTTCTGAGGTAATGAGTAGTAAAAGTATGTTATTTGTCGGGTTCGCGCTCACAATGTCTTTTCCATATAGTGTCACGAATATGGAGATTTGTGTAAATAAGTAATCGTGTAAGTAGTAGTGTTGCGAATAAGTAATCGCTGTTCTTTTTTCAACTTAGTTGGCCAACTGTTGTCCAAAAGACAACACGATTGATGGGACTTTATGCACGTTGCTATAGATTCGCTTTCTAAGCATAAGCTGTAAGTACCTGTTCTGCAGCTTCGTCTGCACCTTCCAAGCGCGCTAAATATTTCTGCTGCCACGCGTCCAAGATAACTTCTTCTTCCAGAGGATCAAACAACTGTAGTCCTAGAACGTTTTCAAGAAATTATTTATGACATAATATGTTAATTTATTGCTATTGGGTTTGCTATTGGCCATCATCTAGCCAAATGGTAAAGAGGTGATGCATAAATATTAGTTAATTCAAAATACAAGGACAAACTTACCCGTTATATTAGCCCCACCGTGACTGTACGGCTCCAAATCTATCGTATGTAAATCCAGCGAGAGCAGAATATATGAATGTCTTTCAGACAACAAGCCAACTTCTTGAGCATGACCAAGCACTCGATCACAACACTTTTCGTCACACCACACTATGAATTGAGTTTTTTCTGCCTTCTTTAGAATAACTAGCAGGTTCCTCAGTGCTACCTCGTCGTTTTCAGGGGGCAGTCGCCGTGCTAGGATATCCAGTTCGACCCCCGCGTCAGCGAGACCCTGCACTAGCTCGGCACCCACTGGTGCTTCGTGTAACAGGACTACGTCGGCCCATTGTTTTGCATTGCAAAGATCGGCGCATACCTAAAAAAATATATTAAAAAAAGTGTGTCAGCTCCGACGCGCAACTAGAGTTTACTCTTTACGAACGATTATAAAATATATTAGTAAAGATTAGCAAGTTGCATTACATATCTGTCTGTTTTATGTAGCTTTCGAAATAAAATAAAAATAACGTCACGGTAACTTCATGAAGACACGTCACTCTGCGCGTATAGTTACCTTATATACTTTTACACATACTAGCTTATGACCTTTCATCGCTTTAGGATCTCGAGCGAGACCGTGGTCAAGGAGTCCAGCTGCAGTGGCCTCAGGCGCCAGCTTGGTATCGGCCGTATACAACGATTGTTACCTTCATGAAGACATCGCTCTGCGGATACATATGGACGGCCTCCCACTGCTCTAGGACCTTGGGGGGGACCGTGAGCGAGGTCTGTGAGACAAGCAGCAGTGGGACTCCGTTGCGTGCCGCGGCCTCCGCGGTCAGCTCGATCTCGTGTGGCTCGCCGTAAGCCACGATTGCTGACACGCCTTGTGCCACCTGAAATATTGCATATTAATGTAAGTTGTATGCAGCGTATACACCGTAACATATTGATGGACGTGGACTATCTCTCATTTAATTTCTTATTATAACATAACGAAATTGTATTGTTTCCCAGTTACACATCATCAGATAGCCTTAGGCTCGGTTTTATAAAGATCCGTTAGACCTTGTCGGTTTGTTATGTCAAAAAACGTACTGAGTTACTGAAATTTGATCTGACATTTGGTCTAACGGATCTTTATAAAACCCGGCCTTAGTTATTATATCGTCCTCTGAATCACCCAAATAGAGTCACTTTTGGATTCCAATGCAATGCTGTTAGTAAGTACGTGCCAACACACTTGTTTTTAAAATCGTCAGATACAGTAGACATTTAATTTTTGTGCATCATTACATTTTATACCCTGTATTAGGTACGTTAGGAATATTCAATTTTGAGCAAAAACATTAATAGGTACCTAGTGTGAAAGTTAGAAAATAGGTGCAATATACCGGGTGTACAATCCAAATGGGTCAGTATGGAGAAGTCGGAAACTATGAGAGATAGCGAGATCTGTTCTTAGGAACCATGACGTCGATTTTAGATTTAATAATAATTACATTCAAACTTTTTTATTAACTCTCATACATAACCAGGAATCGAACCTGGTCAAAATCAATGTGTATAAATTCTGCAAGTCGCAAGAAGCACAACACTAATGGAATCTTGTTTAAATAATTGAAAGAAAAACCCACCAATAAGATAATTATTTTATTTCAGTAAATTTTCAAAATGCCATTCTGTTGAATGCAAAGATTAATTCTTTTGGGTACCTAACGATCGCAAGATTGCAATTCGTATTTTTATGGGGTGCATATGTGTTAAAATGTTTTCTAAGGCTGTAGTTAAATCTTCTACAGTGTCGTAATTTGATTTGTAGATTTCATCTTTGACATAACCCCATAAGAAATAGTCAAGTGGCGTGATGTCCGGCGATATTGCGGGCCATTTAATAGGGCCGTTTGTACCAATCCAGTTATGTTGAAAATGATCATTGAGAAAGTCTGTGGCAATTCGACTATTGTGTGCGGGGGCTCCATCTTGTTGAAAATACATATTTTCTATGAAATCCTGTGACATTCCTTGTATGATTTCAACAACGTTTTCTAAAATTTCGATGTATTTAAATCTATCTAATCGCCCGTCATAAATTTTAAACATCAAGACTCTGTTATGTACAAGCCCAACCCAACAGTTAAATGAAAACCTTATTTGGCGTCGCATAAGATATGCATAAGTAGTCTCTTCAGATAATTGATGATCGATTCATATTATTCACGACTTTTTGCAAATTAATAAAACTGTGGGCAATAGTCTAATTTACTGTCAGTTGTGTTTACACAAGATTCCATAGCCAAATTTGGTCCTTTTTACTTAACGCGGTTACAAAAATATTGACCAGGTTCGATTCCCGGTTATGTATGAGAGTTAATAAAAAAGTTTGAATGTAATTATTATTAAATCTAAAATCGACGTCATGGTTCCTAAGAACAGATCTCGCTATCTCTCATAGTTTCCGACTTCTCCATACTGACCCATTTGGATTGTACACCCTGTAGTCGTACCTACCTGAGCACAGACTTGGTCGGGCATGGATATCGGTTCGTCGGGCACTACAGGCGCGACTGTGACTTCCCATAGAAATTCGTCTTTCTCTTCATCTTCATTGGGATATTCTTTTGCTTTTATCTTTATCTCTGTTTCCACGGCAGAGAGAGCAGCTTCCGCGGCCGCTGCCAGCAGGAGCCGGGACTCTGGTGTTGGGGATACCACTCCTGTAATACGAGTAGTATAGATTAGTAGCAGAGTTGTAGTAAAACTCCTTATTGTACACAATAACAGCAGTGAAAAACACGAAACGAAGGGTATGTAAGTAAGAATGCGAACTTATCCCTTAAAATATCATTTTAGTCATCCTTAGGTACTTATAATGAAAGCAAATTTTCCGGTCCGGATTATTTTTATTTAATTAATAATTAAAAAATCCGGGCACAAGATAAGAACCATGTCAGCGTAAAGACTTCCGATTTAAAAAAAAATCGCACTCAAATAGGTTCATCCGTTACACGAGTAATTTTTTAGTCCATAAAATATTACGTTTATGGACATATGTAAGTATCCTACAACGTCTTTTTTTTAAATATGAAAATTCTATTGGTAACTTTCAATTTACAATTTGTGTATTAAAAAAAAAACAACATTTTTGCGTCCCATATCTTTTTATAATTTTAATTAACTTGTCTTATTTACTATTTATTGTGGTAATTTGATGGTTTTCTACATTCGGTCCGTATAAAACCACGATATGTGGCGTAAACTCATGTAGAGAACGAATGTTTTGGTCGAATAAATGGGTAAATGGTTTAGGTCGCCTCAAGAACTACAAGCGTCCGTACGCCACGGATAATAATAGTGGTATTGGTGTCAGCAGAGTGTAATCTACTTTCTTTTAATACATTTAACCTTTGTTATAAAGTTTGATTGCCTACTTTGTTTATTTACACGGTGAGCGTTTGAATCGACTCAATGTGTGACGAAATTCTCAGATGAGGTGAAGGATATATTTAGGTATAGATCTATTACTCAGACTTCCGCCTCTTAAGGCCGTTACCATATATCATAATGTATAGAATGTAATAGCCCTATTAGGTACTTGAAAATATAAGGTTCATTAAGAACTAACCGATGTTAACATGTGTTGCATCTATCCGCAGTAACAGCAACAGCGACCACGCACACCATACACAAATCATCATGCACTTCAAAATCACACACCAAAATAATCAATATTTGTCACTAACGCATTAAGTACACATTGCAAAGAAAAACAATTGAAAAACGAACGTCAAACTTTCTTTAACTGATATTGTCTTTTATTTTTTTTAAGTTTGTAAAAGAGTTAATTTTCGTGGTTAATGGAACCGTTTACACACACATCGGCGCCGGCGATGGCACGTGCGCGCGACCCGCTTATGAGCTATTTTGAACTCGACGAGACGGTTTGAGAACGTCTACCGACATAACTGGACCGTTAATCATTGATAGAATGCTTGTACACAACAATAATGTTTAGTCTGGTCTACGAAGTCTAGCAATATCAAGGCTGTTCGTATGATGGATTAATTGTGATTTCTACGTCATTGTTGATAGTTCCATACAAATCGAGAACGCCATGTTACCAACGGATCTGTATTCTTTAGTAAACGAATGTATCTACAGTCAAAGACATAAATACGTACGTTCCCAAAGCGACAAAACTATCTGAATGCTCTTACGCTCTTTTTTGTCTCTGTTTTGCGTATAGATCTTTTTGATGTTGACTATACCTAAATATGCACTCTAACGACTTAACTGCTTAACAATAGAGTTTTAATTAAGATATTTGAAACCACCTTGTCCGCTCTAATTTATCCGCTACAATAACTCTATATTTTTTTTATAAAATACAGCAAGCTTGAGTAATTTGCTCACAGTATGTTGTGTCATAATTCACTTTTCGCTTTTGGGTGGATCAACTATTTTTTGTTGCCCGTCACCATGGTTACGTCTCCCGAGTCACTCTTTAAAACTGTGATTTTATAGGGTTTAAATCTATTAATCATGAGTTTTAGACATGAGCAAAGATCCATGTGGACATGGGTCATCACTTGAGCATGCTTGAAGTCCATATCATAAACATTTTTCTAAGAAACTCGGTTACTGTTGTCTCCTCGCTGATGGGACAAAATAACAACAAGAAAAAGTAGATTGACCCTTTTATTCCCCATTATAGTCAATTTTGTTAACAGCGCCACCTATCCACTGTTTCTATGACTGCCTACCCTGATAGAACGAGGTTTCCTAAAATTACAGATGTTACCGCCGTAACGTTTCATTCAGTGATTCAGTAAAGCCGATTGTGACCTTAAGATGGCGTTGGCTTTGTGTTTTAATGTTATACAAACTTACAAAGTAGGTCACTTATCGTGATATATGAAAATTAGATATTTATGAGAATAAGTTATTTATCACTTATCATGCTCGAAATGTGTGTCATATTAGACGTGTCAAATGGGGCTAAAGTAGTACATTTACAACGTCCCTAGAGAAAATATGAATACATTTTAATTTCACCAAACAAAATACTTCAACTATTAATTCCACCAATAACAGAACTTTAATTTAACTTTTTTAAATATATTTGGTATTAGGTATTAACCAACCAGAATACAGCTAAGAATACAATAAAGATTAAGTTTGTAGTACCTAGTCAGTATTCCACACAACAATAATTAAAAAGTGATATTTCGTTTGAGCAACACTTTGATAAGAATCTATGGCACCTTTTATTCGCTCGTGAATGTTCCGCGCGAACTGCGAAAACGGTGTCTCTGCTTTGAAAAGTTTAGAAAAAAAACGTGCCGCTAAATTATACATATGTTCGCCGCGAATTTTTTTAATTTTGGGTGGATAATCTTTGTTTATTTATTTTGTCGCAATCGAAGTGAAATGTAGAGTATATCACAACTCTGGTCTAAAAGCCATATTGCCCCTTGAATTATTTTCTACTAGTTAACGCTCAGAATTAAAAAAATGTAAAACATTATATCTCATTACGTGAAATGTAGTGGTGTGTTTTGAGTCATAAATGTCTTTAATCCGAAAAGCTCATTTAGTACGTACGATTACCAATAATTACTTGGAAATATACCGTCTCAGCAACTTCCTGTTCTTAAGTTAAGGATGCCTGAGGTCCGTGCATTAAACATCAGGTGCTACGAAGACGGAGCCCGGAAGTGACTCCATAACTTATAACTTCCGTTAGTTTCGGAGAAGCACACTAGGCGATTTCAGCGAAGGTACTGTTACATATGCTGATTAAATACTAGCGCGAAAGTGTATGTGCTGTCATTGAGCATGTTGCAAGTGTTATAACGGTACCTACCGATAGGAAGATGTGCTGTACAGTCGCTCTTGCCATTACCCGTAATTTAGCCTTGTAATGAATTACCGATGTTACCCGATGACGTGTGAATTCCGATTTGCGGTAAACGTCCAAGTTGCGAAGATTGGCAAGTGGCTCAACAATCCCTGTTCGCGATGGTACCTATTGTATATCGAGCTGAGCGATGAAGGTGTTCGCAGATATATGAACTCGAATCTATTGTTTAGGCGTTAAACTTCATAATATAAGATTTCAAGCTTACATGGTCATTTACATTAGAATTACGATTCGAAACGGGATATTCAAAATATTATTTTTTTTATTTTTTTCGGGAACTCAAAAATACAAATATACATGGTAAATATCCCGTTTCAAATCGTAATTCTAATGTTAAACTTCATGTTCCGATATTTTTTAGCAGATTAAAGCTACTTTAAATAAAAACCTGTGATTCTCAGACATTCTTAATTAAAGGTAATAACGTCTAACACATGAAACATATCGAGCGATCTTCGACCTTAAAAACTTAAGAACCCGTCCATTGTATTTCAAAAATATGCACAAATACACAAGTAACCAGTAAGATTGTCTAAAATTACGTAAGTGAAGTTTGATTTATAGCTATCCTGTACACATAATTAAGTAAATGCAAAGATTCATAATATAATAACACCAAATAGGTACTACCCCGTGTAACCAGGGCTTAAAGCAAAATCTTAACAAGACGATAACTGCCTTGAGAACGGGATTTAATTAATAGTGGGTTTCCCGGATATTACCTGAGTAACTCCTTAAAATCTTACTAAATATTTTAGTTAGTAAATAGTTTAAAGGTACCATAAATAAATAAATAAATAAAAAGCGTTTTATTTGCCGTTAAATCTTAAAGTAAAATATAATTTCTTCTAAATTCTGGTGATTAATTAGTTGTAAGTTTTTACTCTATGTCTATGTTATTTTTTATATTTATAATTTTGCTTATAATAGGTAACAGGAACCCCTCTCAGGTGAAGGCCTCTTGCCATTTTTCTCTGTCTACAGAAGAGTGTTGCCAATTTTGCCCAGCAATTTTCTTAATGTCGTCCTCCCAACGTACCCTAAAGGTACCATACCTATACGTAAATATTTTTTATTTAGGTGCCTGTTCCACACTTAGACAGGTGGTTTAAGATTAACTTAATAAGTGATAGCAAAAATCCTAAATGCAAACTTTAATCCTCTATTTCCATTTCTTCCATAAACTCAAAACGACTCATTAGTAGTATATTTGCACAACTGTTTATTGAGGGCGGTGAAACAATGTCTCAGACCCGATCCGAAGGTAATTGATAATATGCTACTGTGGTAACTAACGTGGTATATATATTAATACTGGGGTTAGCTGCAGGAGAGGTACGGATTTAGAGGTGCTGGAAGCGGGTGCGCCAAAGTTCACATAAAATTGCTACTTCGATTATTGGAAGTCCGAAAATGTTTGTTATATAATTTTATATCATAATGATCATTACTTATAACTTGTCTTTGCGCATAACTATCGTAACACTGAATCATTCATGTTAATAATGTCAATCATAATAAATATCTGTAATACTAATGTTAATATTCATTTATTTTTAAAATATAACGATTTTAAATAATAAATTTTTAAATCATATTTATTTTTTAACAACGATAAATTAGTAATAAAAATTTATATATTTATTTTAAACTTTATCTGATTTTATTTATAAACTGTCAGGTATCTTCCACACCACATTCAACTTGCTATCAAAATAGAAATACAGTCCCAGAGTCGGTATAGGTACGACGACGAGCGAAGCGAGGAGGAGTGTTAGGGTGTCTTTTGTTCCTCAGAGCGGAAAAAAGGAGCCCCGCGAAGCGGGGCTCCGTCGACTCCTTGGCGGGCCGAAATCGCTTAATAAGCTAGGTACATGAAAAATAAAAAAGTTGCGGGGATAATCGACATAATAGATGATTTATTGACAATCAAATTTACATGTTGTAATTCAGCGCATACATTGACAGCCGATATAATTTCTTGCACATATGTAAACGTACAATTTATATTAACTTAATATTTGCGGCGATTGCTTTCAAAAAATCAATTTTATCTGTATATTGTTCTTTATTATTTATTATATTTTCAATATCAGTTTATAATTATTAAGTTTATTTTAAAAATCATTATGAGTTGTGATGAATAGTTGGAAATGACATTATGTTGTTAAAAAATCTGCCTAAATATAATTATGAGTAATGATGTTGGTAATACAAATGTATATACAACAAATTTGTAGGCAAAAAAATTATGACAAATGATTACTATGATCAAAAAGCGTTATTATGAAAAATAATATGACAAGTAATGTTATGTGAGCCAATATGGACCCGCTGGAAGCACATATGAAACTAGTATACTTCTTACTGTTACTGAAATATGCTTACAATAATCTCTTAAATGGTTTACAGAACATGTGATTCCGATGGTGATGATGACAAGTCCCTGGAAAACCAATTGTTTCCAGAAGAATGCCAGTTTGACGCATTCTCAAATTATAGTTAAATGCAATTTGTATACGTAATGATTCTGGACCTACACGGCCAGCCTCATACCGTAACAACCTCTAACCTACTAGCTTTTGCCGGCGATTTCGTCCGCGTAGAACTCGATCATCGCGTTAGAATTTAATTGCTATTATTTTACTTCTGGCTACTAGTTATCGCTCTTCCATACATACTTCCACCACAACCTCTTCGCCGCCATTGACTTGATATAAAGTCAGTAGGTACATTTAGTGCCCTACACGCCACAACTTTATATCAAGTCGATGTAAAGCAACCTACGTGCTGTCAAGTAAGGGTCATTTTCGGTCGTTTGATGCCCTGTGACTTTGGCGTGTGAGACACAACTTACGAAGCACAGCAGTGTGGCGATGAAGAGGTTAAGGGATGATTTCCGGGATAAAAGCATCCTATTTTTATTAAATATCGCAAATAAGCTTACAGTTAAAACCAAAGCGCTTAAATGTACAGGTTTTATTACATTAATACATGCCAAAAAAATTCAAAAACTAAAACAATACATAAAAAAAAGAAATGTCAAAATCAATCAATATTAAATCAATTGCAATAATGTCAAGTAGATAATGATAAAAATAAAGCAATAAGCATCGTAGAAAATGTCTACATCTGGATACCAATGTCTTTCCTAGTCACTTCCGGGGCTCAAACAATCTCCATACCAAATTCCATTCACAAAATCAGTTCAGCGGTTTAAAGGTGAAGAGGTAACAACAGACCAGGCAAACATACTTTCGAGTTTACAATATTAGTACGGAAATCTGAAACTTTCTGTATTACTGCCCATTGCCTGTTTTATTATAAAAAAAAAACACGTCTTCCTATGCCCAGAATGTAAGATTATTGGCCCAGGTAGCGAGTGACTATACTTTATAGGTAACCAATAATGTTCCTAACAATAATGCATCAGAATATAACATGTAACCCAGTTGTTTGTGTACAATTTTTTTTTAAGGTCTATCCTATACCCTAGCGCTCGTCTTCCCACATCAGTATACCGATCCCTCCAAACTTAGCCCCTTCCTAGACGCCCTAATTAGATCTACTAAGTTAAACAAGTTAGTACCGCAATACTAATTAAGTGATACAATGTTCCGTTAAGTTCCGCTAAGTTCTGCCTACTAAGTTCTATTGTTTTAGTTCAGATGGGATTAAGTTAGAAGACATGCATAAGAGGAATGGGGCGGACGAATAGTCATTCTTATAAGTACATAAATAAATGAAGCATTATTTAATTTATTTATGTAGAATAAAAACGATTTAATTTATGGGAAACCGTGCCACTTCGTTTTATTGAGTACTACTTATTGTTTTAGTTAGTTTGTCCAATAATATAACTCGAATTTTGAACCTTTCCAGGGTTCCCACGGTGTAGGTTGGTAAGGCGTATCAGGGAGCTATGTTACAGAAATAATATGCCATTAAACAACGTTTTAATTTTATAGAATAATGTGTGACACTATAACCTATAGTGACACTAATATTTCGACTTCATTTAAGTGTCTTAAAAAATTAAAAATGAGCACAGTGTTAATAGTTAGCCGTCGTCTCCCACCGAAAAAAGAAATAACAGAATTATTTTATAATGAGCCCTGGGATCCCAGGGATCGGTAAACGATTAGTGAATATTGTTATTTTCCAGTACCATAAGTTTCTGATATGGTCTGACAAGACCGACGGAAAATATTAATAAGAAAAAATAAAATGAACTATGACAATAATTTTATGACAGCAAATATAACAGTTAAGACCACCCTAGTGTCAAATGTGTGAGTTGCATTATGCGAATATCTATAAAACACCGACTCTGTAGTGAAAAAAACATAAAAAAGCACTCGAGTGTAACAGATGCGTTACAATACCTCGTTACTAAACAAGTGAATGCTCGTGATACATTCACCATTTTGATTGAGTTCTATATTTTCTTTATACCTTTAATTGTTGAATAAATAAATAGGACGGAGGATGAATAAAATCATCCGTTTAGATTGCTCAAGCTTATGAAAAAGTAGTAAGAGAATGGTAGATTTCCACAAGCTCAAAGACACGAGGCGATGCGAGAAAATTCATACTGTAGGCAATTAGGCCAGAGGGCCTACTCCGAAAATAGAAATCCGAACTTCGTAACGTGCCGTCCCTTTCACTCATATGGTGTATAACACGAGAGTGAAAGGGATGGCACGATACGAAGTTCGGATTTCGTGTTGGACCGATATACTAGGATTTGTGCCAATAGATAGTAGGAACTTGTTAGAAGTGACATTTGGGACGCATCAAGAATGGAAATCCGGTAGATATCAAAATCTGCGAGGCAAGATGAATTTCATAAACTCTCTATAAACGTAACTAGTACATAAATTGGCCGCTTGACCGTCAAAAAATGGCTCTTAATGGCATAACAAAAAGCTATTTAACAGTGGGCCCAACTGGGCCATTACGGGCCGAGTGCTGGTGCTTATTAAAAATGTGGCCTGAATATCAAATTGCTATCTCCTATTGTATCGCACCCCTGTCTGGTCCCCGTTTTGAACAAGTTTGTACAGAGTAGGGAAGTATAGAGACGAGTAGTTTTGTAGCTCAAATATTAATTTTGTTTACGGTTACGTATGAAATCAATAGGTATTAAAATATTATCAATGCAAAAGTTCTGTTCCGTCTATTTGTTACCTTTTCACACATATAGATATGAAATATTGTACCTATGGAGATAGATCTCGGAGAAGGCCATTGGATTCTTTTTTTAAGTGTTTGGAATTCTTTATTGGGGGTGCAATTGAAATCTATGAAAACGAATTCGCGGGCACAATCTAGTTAATTATAATTTTATGGCAGATAGTAAATTCAATACGTGAACCAATTTACAACAGCTTTTATTTATCAAAAATATTATTTTAATGTCGAAAATAATCCGAGGATGAGTATAATGTTATAATGTTGCTATTGATGTATATAGAAAAACAGGCCAAGTGCGTGTCGGACCACGCACAATGAAGGGTTCCGTACCAACACCTACTAGTCCACATTTAAAATCACTATCAAATACATTGAATCTAAAAAAGTCGTATCTTCATAGGGAACTAACGGCATTTACGACCTTTTGTTTGGGCAAGACAGTTTTTAAGCGAAAACTCAAAAACCGTAAAACCTATATTGTTCAAACCAAAAATCGTTGAAAGTATTTACTAATGGACACCACCTCAACCTCACACCTTTTTCAGAATTTTAAACTTTATAGTTTGGAAATTAGAGGGGGAGGGGGGGGGGACTTTCTATGACTTTGACAGCTAATATCTCACCAACGGTCGACTTAAATGGACAAGTTTTTTAGAAACCTCCATATCATTTTTAAAGGCCTATCCATCGATACGACTATGTGCATTGAACTTTTTTTTTTCATCCACCGGTTACATGTATTGAGGTCCCCCCCCTAATTTAAAATTTTTTTGTAAGTTCACATCACTTTTATGTAGCGGTTCATAGAATACACCTTCCTACCAAATTTCATAATTGTAGTGCTTATTGTCTCCGAGTAAATCGGCTGTGACATACGGACGGACGGACGGATGGACGGACGGACGGACGGACGGACGGACGGACGGACATACGGACGGACGGACGGACAGACATGACGAATCTATAAGGGTTCCGTTTTTGCCATTTTGGCTACGGAACCCTAAAAGACGTTATGAAGTTTTCTAGTCTAATTTTTGAGACATAACTTTTTATAGGCCAGATGGCGTTTAATTTTATATCAATGTCAAGATTGACAGGAACAATCTTTTCTCACATCTGTAGGTAAGTTGTAACTCTAGGTTGTAACTGTATCGCAAACCATTAGGTGTCCCTTCATTTGTAGAATATAACCTCTAGACGCGTCTACTCTGTATAACTGTAAGTACAGGACGAGCAAGATTGTTATCCAGGGGCACTAGTCCGGCCCGGGGCTTTGTTTGTTTTTTACACGAATAAATTCAGATGTCACCCCGCGTGATAAATGATGGCCCTGACACGCGAGTCATATGGCGAATTTGCGCACAAGTGCTTATTTCTATATTTTAAGGGGCTGGTGTTTACTTTTTTAAGTGGAGAATTTCGTTTTAATTTAAAGTATAAGCATAATATGCTTATTCACTAGATTCCGTTTTCACAACTAGTTAGGAAACGGAATCTGTATAAGAAATATCGCATCTGCATTGCCGAGTAATTAATTCAATGTAAAGATCAAAAGATGAAGTTAGTTACGTGTGTACTAAAGTTTGAGTACCTAGTTTTAGTATTGAGCCTTAAACAAGCTCCATTGCAGTTATAGAATAGTGCCTAGCAAAGGATAATTATTTCAAAACCAAGTTAATAAGCACGAAGCTCATTGTGTTTTTGTACTGTACTGTATCCTTTGATTGAGGTGTGCAATAAAGAGTATTTGTATTGTATTGATATTGAGCCATATTGTGAAGAATTTACAATACAATACAAATATTCTTTATTGCTCACCAATAGTACACAAATGAAACAGAATTAAATTAAAGACAATAATCGGTCTTAACGATAAAAAGCGACTCTAAAGGTTTTATTTTCTAAATTCAATATGTTTAGTGATAAGACCGCCTGTTATAGCAACAACGTTGTACAAATTAAGGTCAAAATCGTTATCAAGTTGTCTTCGAGCATGGTATTCGAGTAAACCTCGAATTAAACTGAACGCCTGTGTGTTTCCGCTGACATTTGACGTAAGCATATATAATGTCTACTAGAGAGGGGCGCTCATTTTAAAATTGGTTTTACTCTAACACGTTCGGTAGCACTTTCTCACACGTTGTGTAATTTAGCATGCAGCAATGAAGAGTGCAAATGCAGAGTGAAACTAGTAGCGAATGCTTAGCGAATATCAAAAACATTCTTTTTCGTATATACATTATCATATAAATTTTCTTTTACAATACCTGTGTTATTATAAGACTTGTCAGAAGTTAAATATTGTATTGTTTACAGGAAAAACACCTGAATTTTACTTTCGTATTGAAAAAAAAAGGTTTCCTTGATGCCATTTTTACTGAAACAAGGTAGAAACAAAGCCAAACACTGATATTATTATCATAATAATACAGAAGCTAAGTACCTGGGCTGAGAACTGAATAAGTTAGTGGAAGGCAAATCCATTTGGCGGGTTCCGCGTTTTTTCACTGCATTACGGCGGCCAATTCTGAAATATTGAATAAGTAATAATAAAGCTTGCGAATATGATGCGAAGAGTGGCAAGGGTAGATGTTACATACTGTTTATAGGCGAAACAAAAGTGCACGCTAGAATCGTAACGTACGACAATTTTTTTTGTTGCTTTTTTGCTATTGTATTTTGCTATTCGATCCCTACATATCAGGCGTTTTACGCGATATGGAGATTAGGAGATTAGGGTCTATTCAATGAACTTATTGAATAAGAAACACCAAGAAGTTCTAATATCTAAATTATGATGACATTCTTTATCATTCTTGCAATAACTAGGGGATAGAGCGATGGAGACAGGTACCTAATTTAATTACATTTCGATTTAGATTACGGCACTGCTCACAGCTAGTATAACTTGACGCCGAGACTCTTAATAACCACATGTAATCGAAGGTCTGACGAATTGGTTCGCCTAGGGTGAGGTAAACTGTTGTGTTACTAGACTAGATTATATAATTAATTACATAATTAGGTATAAGTCCTCACAGTTTTAAGAGGGGGCATATTGTGTTCCTTCTCCGCAAAACGCACCTTTGTATTCCAGCGATCATCATTTATTATGGCGCTTGAGGTCAGTGACGTCACTGACCAGCAACATTCTCTCTCTCTAACTTCTCTCTAACCAGCAACATTAACGGTTGTAGCTTCGTTGTTTTTAAGACATTTGAATAGGATTTTCACCATTTGGCATATTTTTTGCCTTGTTTCTTTTGGAGTAGTAAAATTTTGAGTCAACATCCCCATTAAAGTGACCTTTGATCTCATTTTATTAAAATAATTTACCATTTTGCATATTTTTTTGCCTTATTTCTGTTGGAGTAGTCAAATTTAGATTCAACAACCCTATTTTCTGTACCAATACAGCAGTATTCTTTGCCCCGGCAGAAGGGCAACAACTAAACTCATTACGACGTGTTACCGGCCGCTTCATCATACCCAAAATATTCCACCTCGCGCGGCACCGGGTTCCCGCACCGTTACTCCGATGCTTTCAGGGAATTTTCATTTTTTACCACGTGAAATGGACGGTTTTGCACTTCACTTAACTGACATATTTCATAGTGCTAGTCTTTTTGCGTCCTGTCCGTTGGTATGACTATTAGAGAACAATTTTTGTTAGTAGCCTTAATAGGTGAATTTTGGGCTTTAGGGTTTAAAAAAAATAAAAGTGATTTACATTTTTTTTAAATATTTTCTAGAAAGTTTGAGTGAGCGTTAACGTACACAGTTACTATTAAATAAAAAGGCACTGGTTTCAGTAGAGACAAAAGCTGTAATGAATCCCTCAAAACACATAAAATTAAATATGCATATAAAACCAAATACTAAAAAAGTAAAAAGCTATAAAAAGTTGTGCAATCTTGCACAGGTACCATCGATATCAAGCATATTTCGACGTGAACGACGTGCATTCCAACCAGATACAGGAACCTGACGTATGTGTTGAGCATAAGTACAGGAAACAACTTGAGATCACCTGTTAAATTAAATGTATGGAAATCATTTAAACGCAAATCGCCTGTGCGTAAATGCGACCTAAAACCTAGAGGGTTTTCTATGTGTGCCACCTCGTTGTATAGAAAAGCAGACACCTTAGCAAATGGATGCTTCAGACGAATCACAAACGCGTTGCCGATCCTTATTACGTAAAATATCTAATAGTATTTTATACAATAGTTACGTAATGACATCTCGTAACTTAATTAGACCACTCGGCAAGCCTGGTGGTCTAAACTCGTTACTCGACTTCAGTAGCCAATTATGTAATTATTGTATACAATGATTTATCTATGAGTACACTAAAATAATAATAAAAACACAAATTTGACGCTGAAACAAACTCATTCGTGCAGGTTACACGGTGATTATTATTACGCGATACACTCATATCACAAATATATTTAGGTGTATCACATGGGTATTAATGAATATTTAAACAAAGTCCAAACAATTCTGAAGTTCACCATAATATTAACAGTATTGTGTTAATAATCATCATGAGGCCGGTGCCCCATTAAGTACAAAAAGAAAATCATCAGTGTCCATGAGCATGACCGGCATTGGCTCCGTATGTCAAATTTCGACCAATCACGAGGCATCAGAGCTTTAGTCTTTTTAATGATTATGCCAGTATTAAGACGAGAGTTTCAGTAGACAGACAATTTGACAAGTGCAGTGACGTTTTTAAGTTCAGAAGCGCCAATGACAAACAACATGGAAAGTCATTAATGTGGAAACTGGCAGATCAAAGCACATAATGAATGATCCTAAATTAATAATAAATGGCAAAATTATAGATTCAAGTTTAGAAGTAGCAACAGTATTCGAAAATTTTTTTAGTGAGATACCAGTATCCACAACACAGTATTTAAATTCATCACCTTCGTCTGCCGTTGTGTTATTAAAAGACAACGCCCCAGAATGTAGTAGAGATTTTCATTTTGTACATGTTAATGCCGCAGACGTAGTAAAGGCATTTAAAACAATTAATGTCAAAAAAACTAGTGACCTCTGGGGAGTCTCTGTCCATTCTGTCAAATTTCTAATAGAAGTCATAGCGCCTGATTTAGTGGTTGTATTTAAGTGTGGTGAGTTTCCTGATCTAATGAAACACAGTAAAATAACTCCTTTATTCAAGTCTGGTAGCACTTTTGACCGCACTAATTTTAGACCAATATCTGTGCTACCTACATTTAGCAAAATTTTTGAAAAACTAGTTTTGTCCCAATTAATAAAACATTTTAATGCTAACAATTTAATGCATCATAAGCAGTTTGGTTTTACGCGGGGTCGCTCGACAACTGACGCTGCTGTCGAGCTAACAAAACATATATTCGATGCCTGGGAGGAGTCACATGATGCCTTAGGTATCTTCTGTGATTTGTCCAAGGCCTTCGACTGCGTATGTCATGAAACTTTGATCAGGAAACTACATTACTATGGAGTTCGAGGATCGGCACTGAATTTGCTAAACTCTTACTTACATGATAGAATACAAAGGGTCGACGTGAATGGACAGCGATCGCCGGGTTCATTGGTCTCTATGGGTGTACCGCAGGGATCAATATTGGGACCTTTCCTATTCCTTATCTACATAAATGACTTGCCATACCTCGTAAAGACCCACCATGATATAGTATTGTTTGCTGACGATACCTCACTCATATTCAAAGTCACACGGCAACAACAAGCTTGTAATTATGTATCTAATGCCATTTCTAAAATAGTTAATTGGTTTAATGTCAACAATTTATTGTTAAATGAGAAAAAGACTAAATGTATTAAGTTCGTCACGAGTAACGTAAATCACACGCAAACTAGTGTCACTGTGAAAGATGAGGAATTGGAACTAGTTGATAGTGCTGTTTTTCTTGGTTTGACATTAGATTCAAAACTCCAATGGGGTCCCCATATTGCTAATCTCTCGAATAGACTGAGTTCTGCAGCATTTGCAGTGAGCAAGATCCGTCAATTAACAGACGTGAAGACAGCTCGATTAGTATATTTTAGTTACTTTCATAGTATTATGTCGTATGGTATTTTACTCTGGGGCAATGCTGCAGAGATAAATACTGTCTTTATTCTGCAGAAGAGGGCTATTCGAGCAATATATAAGATGAAACATAGAGACTCACTTAGAGATAAGTTCAAGGACATTAATATAATGACAATGCATTGTCAATACATCTATGACAATATTGTGTATGTACACAAAAATATTGTAAATTTTAGACAGAACTGTGACATACATAATATTAATACTAGAAACAAATATAAGCTTGCGGTACCCTCCACTCGGCTCCAAAAAATAAGAAAATCATTCATGTGTAATTGTGTAAAGTTTTATAATAAACTACCTACAAACGTGACTAATTTATCTATTAATAAATTCAAGACTTATGTAAAGCATAAACTCATATCGAAAGCATATTATAGCACAAAAGACTACATGAATGATAAAACACCGTGGGTATAATTGTGGTTGAAATACTAATTATATTTTAATAATTATGACATTACATCTTAATGACTATTTTCATAACTATGACATTAGATGTTGACGTTAAATTTTCCTCTTGACATTCAGATTTTATTCTAGAAACTGACTAGATTATACAATTTTTTATGTTTTTATTTTACATATTGACGATCTTTTTGTGAATTTATTATACTCTCTTTTGACATACATTATAGTAATTCATGTCTTTTTTAAAATTTCATATGCATCAATAAATTGCTCTGAATAATTAGATTCAATTTATGTAATATATAACTGACGATTCAAAAGTGCTTGTTGCTAGGCCTATTTGAATAAAGAATATTTTGAGAGTTGAGAGTTGAGAATGTTGACATATTCATAAAATAGTCTCCTTAAACGAATCATTGCGTTTACGAAGATAATTTTTTTCATAAAATTACGGCGTTATATTTTTGAATGATTTTTCGATACTACGTACAGTTGTACAATAAATTATTTCTTTACTCCATAGAGCATAGACTTTTGGTTCAGCTTTAAAAGTACGGCATTGCGCAATGGTCTATGAAGTTCTAATTTGACGTGTAGAAAAATATTTTATTACAACTATACACTTCTTTGAAAACATCGATTATTAGATAGGTATGAGTATTCTTTCCCAGATAGGAGGCATTCGAAGAAGTTAAGTACTTAACAGTGGTAAATGCTACAACTGACTTTTTGCAATTTATTTATCTACAACTGGCACAGCATGGCGGCCTGTTAACAGGGAACAGCAAAACTCAAAATGCGGATCCGTTTGAAATTGTCGGCATCTTTTACCGTGTTAAAGTCGTGACAGGCTGTCTAACCCTTTACTACCGACTATTATGACCGCTTACCAATAATTTTGACCACTAAATTTACTATCATTATGTTACTATTATATTGTTTGTTCTCTTGCGGACTTCTTTGTCAGCGCAGCGTGATACCTTTAACCGCAAAGTAGCAGTTAAAGCTGGGAGTTGAAATGATTGACACTTAAATAAACAATGAAACAATATTTCTTAGATTTGTCATTCATAGCGATAGGTGCTTCTAATAAGTATGTATTATTATTTGTGGAATTGACAAATTAATGTTAAGAAGGGACGAAACTGACCATTTTAAACTAAATACCTACAAAATAATAATTCTTATTATTTTGTATGTAGTCATTAACACTCAAGAGCACTTTTGAAATGTAAAGCTCCCGTGAGTTTCAGAAATACTCTAAACGGGTCACTCGCGTCGTTAAGGTCGAGTATAGCTCCACATGTTTCGGACCAATACGTGGCCCTTAATCATCAGAACTAACCGCGGCGGCCGCGCGCTATAGTCGACCTTAAAGACGTTAGTGCCCCGTTTATTATATTTCAATAATTTAGAACACATTAAGTGGTTCTATGAAAACTTGTCAAAAGAGCTACCTACTTAATTAAGACGCCATCAGATATTCTCAAGAGTTCACACCTTTTTCCAGCAAAAACAAAACATCTGCGTATCGCGGTAGCGCCGTCGTTTGTTTTTATTTTCACACATCTTGTCAAAACCACTTCAAAATGTCGAAAATAAAAACCACGGAATAATGTCACAGTAATCAATTCCTGATCAGCTTCCGGTCGCATCTGTCCTGTTAGCCGTGGACACTTCCTTGGGCCTTCATAGAAAAGCAATCGCGACGTCGTAAACGTTAAGGGTCTGAAAAGGCCCCCTGGGGTGCAGCTAAAGGCAGTACGATGTTTCTTGACACTGCCAGAAAAAGTATTTGGTAGCCCTTAAGTCCGTACAGTCGCCAGGGGTGTTGTAAGGGCAGCAAAAAGCGTAATTTAAAGCTGACTTAAGGTTTCGAATTAAAATGAAGGAGGATGGGACGGGGTCACGGGTATATGGGGAGTTAACGGGAATACTTTTCATACTTAAAACGTAAAAAAATGTTTATTAAGACTATTTTAGATTTAACTTTTTTAAAGTAGCCAATTCGATGTATCTAGTAAAACTGAGTTTCATTTGTTTTGACTTAGGATCGGCTTTATAAAGATCGGTTATAGAATTATGTCTGTAAGTTATGTCAACAAACAAATACTGGGTTACCAACATTTGATCTGACATTGGCCTAACGGATTTTTAATAAAAACCAGCCTTAATCAATCAACCATGCCGCTTCAAGGTTTTGGCTGCTTTAGTTTAGATGGGTAGATAGGTCATTATGGGAACCGAGTTGTAATGTGTAGTGGGCGATGGGCTAGCAACCTTTTACTGCAGTATCACATTTTCTCCATCTTTAAACCTATAATTGCTAAATGTGGCCCTGGAATTTAATTTCATGTTCTCTGCCTACCCCTTTTGGGAATACAGGCGTGAGTTTATGTATGTATGTATGTATAAAAAACTTGTGCTTGTTTTCGAAATAGACCTATCACGTGGTTTAAATAGAATGAAGAATCAGAAGCCGGTCAAATGAAACCATATACATGTATCTACTATACCTACAATAAATCATCGTGGATGTGGTTGCCCTCCAACCGCGCACTCCTATCGCTGTATTGGCCCCGGCCTATAAAGCCACAGTCAGGTTCAAATTTTACAAATTTTACGTGAATGTGACAAAATTGAGCTTGGAAAAAATGCACTAAAGAAATCTGTTACCTACTTAAACTTGCTTCATCATTAGAATTTAAAAAATACGTTTCACGACCCTGTATTCACGAGATACCTGTCTTAAAGAACACTACTGATTAGCAATTCCGTCGCACAGTACAAGTATGGTTGTGGTGAAGCTTAATAGCAGCTATATGTACCTATAGATCCATAAATAATTCAATCTACAGTCCGCAAGCTCCATTTTCCCGCAGACCACCAGTTAGGCATACTGCTATGATATTCACAATTCGTATCGCCTCACCTAACGGCTCGCTTCTAGTATATCTTGACGCCGCAATTCACAATAACAAGGCGTAATCGGGGTTCTGGCTTTTTATACTGCGACTGTCGACTGTGGCAAATAAGGCCGGCCCGCCTGATTTGCATTGCGGATTCGTCATTGATTTCTGGATTCGATGTGGTAACAGCTTTTTTTTTATTTTATACCACGTCGGTGGCAAACAAGCGTACGGCCCGCCTGATGGTAAGCGGTCACCGTAGCCTATGGACGCTTGCAACTCCTGAGGTATCACATGCGCGTTGCCGATCCTTTAAAAATGTATACACTCCTTTCTTGAAGAACCCCATACTGTGGTCCCTCAGGAAAACCTCGGCAGGGAGCTCATTCCACAACCGTAGCGTCCGTGGAAATTCCTCTGAAACCGTACCGTACGCGACCATTTCGGTTCTAAGGTGTGAGGATGAATGCCCTGTCGACGGCGAGCGGTGCGATGGTGGTGTGCTTGAGACAAATCCAGGTCCACAGACTCTTAATACAGCGTATTCTCGGGAATTCTGTCTTATTCAACATCAGGAACATACACCATCTACGGAAATAAAAAATCTAGTGACTCTTCTACAGAATTATCTAAGGTCGAAATACTTGAATAGTCGGGTTGCTCCTGGCTATTTCATGATTTGCCGGAGTAGTATTTTCTACTTTCCCGATAGCATCTCCACTGTATATAAATATAAGTGATTGTGGACAATTTTACACAATTCGACCTAGTCTCAAACTAAGCATAGCTAAAGAAATCTGTTACCTACTTTAAATTATAGCTTGTACTATAAGTATTTAGCGACGATTTACATGCTATATAGATAAATAGATAATTAAATACATAAAAAACATCCAAGACTCAGGAACAAATATTCATATCACATAAATAACCCGGGACCTCCAGATTCGTAGGCAGGGTCACTGCCAACCAGGCTAAAGTGGTCGTATATTACATGTCAGTCTTATATTTGAGCCGTATATTATATTATATGGCTCAGAAGTGGTACGGTATACTAATGTACACGCGCGAATGTAGACGCGCAGTAAATAATCTGTACGAACTCGGCTGACAGTTGTGTATTATTATTAAAGCTAAAACCTTACAGATATCGCACCGACCGCGCCTTACACTGGTTTGCCTGAGGTGAGGTGAGTTGAAAAATGAATGGAGCCCTGATCTAATTACTATGCCGCGATCTAGATCCATTGTTCCAGCTAAGGTGCCGGAAACTGATTGCGCATGCAAACTCATTGTGAAATCGCATGGATTTGTATAGAGGATTGTGGTGTACGCTTCCATTACCAGTTAAGCAAGTAAACTTGTCATAAATAAAAGACAACTGTGAACGAGTGGCATCCAGAATAAGAAACGATATGTTATGAATGCAATGGCCATTATTTTCTGTTATAATACTGTATTATATACCTTTCCCCATTCTTCTAACCACGAAATACATTATTGTTAAAACTTGACCAACCTCTAATAACTAAAACATTTGGTCCGTTTCTCACAAATGCAATTGTGAAAGTCACAGATTAAGGTGTGCTAAGCCTGAAAATTTGAATTATGATATAACATAGGTTAATCCAATTATTATTGCAAATAAGTTGTGAGTGTGTTGTAAAATTGTACAATGGTAATGCCTGGTGCTTGCTGTGGTGCACTTTTGGTAACATATTTAGGTTCACACGTATTTACGTTTTATGTATTATGTTTACCTCTAGTCTTAAATGTTTATGTAATACATTAGTTTTAATAAATTTTGAGTTAAGGTGTGGAATTAAGAGTATTTATTGATGAAAACCATTTTTTTTGTACAATATAGGTAGTTAAAGATATAGCTATGTCTAAACTTTAATTGATATTATTTCGCAACGAAAGCTACTCATATAGGTACACTGTATGAGTAATTTTCGTTTACGAAATAGTATCCATAGACATGAATAAGTTCTGAACTGTGTACAAAAAAATGGTTTTCTCCCTTATATTGCATTATTATTCACAACGTAAGTAATTAATTACTTACATTTTATGAAGCGATGTGTTTGTTATTTGGTATTGCTTTAAATAAAATAATTTTAGATCAAACACATTTGGTATTGAACCAAATATATACGCTTAAATACCTATTGTGTCGTTGTGCCGTGTTCTGTTACGTTTTCTCTTGTTTTTTACCTTATTTTTTAACGCAATTTCCAAAAGCGTGGTCTCATTTTATCCACGTACTATCCTTAACTTAGGTACCTAAGTAATTACAATTTACAAAGCACCGTCTGCTTCATATTTTGTTATAAATTAAAGTCCTAATATTGAATTCTCAATACGTCTTGTAGCGAGGTCTCTAGGCACAGCGGGTGGGCGTGGCGTGCGGTGGGCGTGCCGGGGCGGTCCCACCAGGCCTCGCAGCACTCAGGAGGCCCAAGTTTGTTACTGATGTTGAAAAATTTGGGAATTGTTGGGAAAAGGTTATTTTGTTACGATTAATGTTTATTTATATTAATGTTGAGTGATACATGATGGCACGCGATATAAGTAGAGTATCGTTAGTACAGAATACGCGCTGATATAAGTTTATTGATAATAACTTGCACGATGTTCGTATATTCGCATACAATTGAAATGTATTCACATTTAGTAGCTTGGTACCTACTGTTTGAACCTTAATTAATGAAATGAAATGAAATGAACTGAAAATAATTTATTCCAGAACAAGTCCATAGATAGCATTATAAAATTATAAAATAAAAATAAAAATTAAAAAAACATATATATATATTTTAACCTCGCTCTTTAACATGTAGGTATTTATTTACCTTTAATGTTGATGTCTAAGCTTTGGAACATTTACTTGAACATACGTAGGTACGCATAAATCTGTTATGGCGTTCAGAGTACCTAATATCGACCTCCAGGCAATGTAACATGGTTTAACTTCGGAATTTATATTAGGTACTGTAGTACCTATCACAGTACCTCTGCGATGATACGACGACGGGGACGTCCACCGCGCGATCGCGACAACACTGACCGATAGCCCCTATTCGTCCCGGTACCGCCGCACACCGGGTAGAGTCAGGCCGACCCAGGTTGGCCTAGCTGAGTTTCTTGCTGGACTCTTCTCAGCTAGGCTAGGTTTAGTGAACCTGCGACAAAACTCCCAGCAGCTCGATTCCACTCACACCTCAGATTCGGTTGAAACCGCTCGACCAATCTCACTGGAGCGCAAACTCTTAGAGTATTCCAGTGGTCCAAACCACCCGCGTGGTCGTGTCGGAGGTTTTCCCCTGGACTTTCCCCAGGCTACTCTCCAACTGCGCACTACTATCGCTTTATTGGGCCCGGCCTATAAAGCCACAGTCAAGTTAAAAAAAAAAGTTACAGCTAATAACTTTCTTTCTATTCCAACAAATGCGCTACACATAACTACTACTAGCTTTTGTGCTCATAAATCTCCTGTCTGAAACGATTACGACATAGGTATAGTAGTTACCAACTCACTTATATTTTGTAGCATTGTCATGTTACGTAGAATGTTAGTTAGGTAATATGACTGATTTATTAAGTCGGTATTAATTAGGTACCTACTAAGATTAGGTGCGTTTTTTAGGGACTGATAACAACCTAAAAACGATAGAATATTATAGTCGACGATCCTACATGAATTTGAGTTTCCCTCAGGAATTATAGAATTAATTATAGGTAACTTTTGCTACTAAGTACGCTGACTAATCTTTACTTCGTAGTAACTATTTAAAAAAGTAACTTTATCAGTTATGTTGTTTTTCAATTGGAAATACGTCAAGCTGACTAACTAAGTATTTAGTATGCAATCTTTGGATTACGTGCGAGACAACACAGCCAGCATAGCATACATTAACCAAATCATAATAAATGAGCCAACAAAACCTCATCTCACGAGTAGTTAAAGTCAATTCCCACTGAAATTTCATCATCGTCAGTCTAACGTGGTTTAATAAGTATCCCGCGCCCCGTGGGCCGTCCCCGGGCGCTGGTCCAGAGAGATGCTGTGTGTCTCATCTCTGAGGGCATCCCTTACCCGCGCACCGCCGGGCGGTCTCCAAGGGAAACCTCGTACCAGCCAGCCATTACCATACTCGACAACGCACGCAACACACGCCACTAGACCCCAAAAATATTTAAAAAAATAACAAAAATTTACTGGCCGCTTTTTAAAAACAAAAGGCGATCATTTCTAAAAGTTCGAATTATAAAATTGAATAGTAATGTGGCGCCACCTAGAGCAGTCGCGCCGTCCCGCTCGTGAGACGAGGGCGTGTCCCCAGGGCGCCTCCCCCAGTCCGCGGGGACGGGGGCGCTGCCAGGGCACTCGGCGCTCTCCCGCGACGCTTGTTAGTGTTCCGCAAATCCACAGCGGGATCGCCCGCACAACCGGGACTCGATCCCCGAACGCATACGATAACGACTGTTGGGTATTAACTTGAAAACTTGACTTTAGCTTATCGGAGTTCTCGTGCAATACTGTAGATTTTCTAAGTGTGTTTTGGAATATAATAATAGTTGAGCGCTTACAGTTTTAATATTTTTCGCTGTTTTTTATTGAAATACGAAAAACTATGCAACGAACATTGTAGAAATCGAATTAAATTTAACTTCACTATTGCATTTCGAAGTTTAAAAAAATTCAGGCGCCAACTTGTAGCGTACAAATTCAAAAAATCCGCGTTTGGCTCTCGTGCCGGTCCGGGAGTGTTCGTCGGTGGTTCGGGCCGGGTTCGCGATTCGGTCGGACGAGCTGAACGCGGCGGCGGGCGGGTACTCGGGCTCGCCGTGGCCGCCGCTCGAGCTCGACCCGGTGGGATGGGGACGGAAGCTGTACCCGCCGGCCGCGCCGAGGTCTTCAGGTATTTAAAAAAATTGTTTTGGTTTTTCAGTTTATATTGGAACATGTTAGTTCTTTTTTCCGTTCTGGTCTTCGTTTTACTTTGCAGTTTTTCTAGCATATATTATAAAAAATCCTTTTTTAGAAAATGAGTTCATGATTAAAAATTATTGGTTTCCCGTACGTGTCATAAAGTTTTTTACACTTGCGTACTATTTTGTACTAGTTGCATCGAATAATTATATTTTATAATATAAATAAACCTACCCACCCAACTAATAAAGATAGATAAATGTTTTGCTATAGGACCCGTCAAATTTAAAATTAAGTATTTTTTATTACATGTATTTTGAAAAACCCTTACATACGTACATTACACAGGCCAGCTTTTTTTCTTTCTTGTATGTAATAAGAAGTTTATTAAAGTTGAAACTAAAACTAAACTATCAATTCACTTTGATTTTAAATCCCATTATCAGGAAGAAAAGAAAATATTTCATAAAAGTTGTTAGGATATTCCTATGATTTTCATAATTATTTTTGTTAAGTTTATTTCATATTTAAATTGTTTTACCTATGGGAGATGTTTTGCTTAATTCTCCTTTTCTTCTGCACGAGACTTGTCCCGATTTTTTTTCTTTGATTGTTTCCAAAATAGAGCACTTGACTAATATGGACCATTTTAATATTTAATTAGTTACCTATTTCTTCTCTCTTTCACGTCCTTATTTTACTGTTGGTTACCAGTGCATTCATTCATTTTTTTAGAACTTGAATTGTTATTCAGAATAATTTTTCACTGTATATTTTTGTACACTCAAATAACTCTATTTTTTAGTATATTACACGTCATTAAATTTCGTGAATCATAATTAATTATTGGGCCTATTATTTTTTTGCTAACATATATTCACACATATATTTTTTTATTTGGTACTTTTTGTGCGATCCTTCTTTTATTCTTTGTTGCTATGTTTTTAAATGAGTAACTTATTAAAGTTTTAAACCGGACACCTGTTTTGTACAATTAATATAATCATTTAGAAGAAATATGTTTTTTGGCTATCGGTTACTTATTTACTTCATCGATTCATCCTACACAATAAAATATCATTTGTATATGAATTCGACATAACCTATTGATAAAAGAAAAAAAATGACAAGAGAGTGTTATTTATTTCTTTAATTAACATAATACAATATATGAAAAAACAATAAAATAAAAATTTAACCTAGGCAATAGTAAACAGTAAAACAAAAAGATAAAAAAATTGTCCCAAGTCGCCGTCAGCGGGTAGGGTGCCCATTTCTTTAATTGATATGATATTAATATTTTATCTTAACTTTAAGTTACAAATACGTTTTACTTTGGTGATTGATTTACAAGTAGTTGATTTACGGTATACCCGATTACCAAAATTCTATGAAATGTGTAACGTTACTAACCACTAATCGCTACTAATAATTTGCATATATTTTGCAAGGTAATTCTTAAATAGGTACTTACAAAGTGGGTTATTAATATTTTGACTTTATATCTTTCTAGATACTTACTCTTTCACTGGAAAGTAATTAGGCATATTTTTCACTGTAACACTTTTTCAATGACATTTTAAAATGTAAGATTATACGGCATCCTAAAAAACACCTACCTTAACCCGTCGTCTACTGGTCTCTGGGAACCCATGGCTCATTACAAAAGAATGCTATTGTTTATTTTTTTTCACCAGGAGACGACGGCTGCTTAATATATGGTGTCAATCAGTCCTAGAACGGCCTACATATATAATTTTTTTTATATAATTTTTATTACTCAGACCGCCACTATAGCAGCAAATACTAAAAAACAGAATAAAATAAATATTCAAGGGGTCTCCCGTACAACAAACGTGATTTTTCGGCGTTTTTGTGGATAAATAGCACGGAATCCGTCGTGTGCGAGTCCGACTCGCACTTCGCCGGTTTTTTGATAGTTTAGCCAATTATTAAACCGGTTTAAATTATGGTAACTCACTACATTTTTGACAAAAATAATCGACATAAGGTCTAATTAATGGATCTTACATAAATTTAATATTTTTTCTATTATTTCACCCACATTGTGACTATTTTTATTATTATAAATTACTATGCCTATAGACGATTCTTTTAGTGAATCCATTTTATTTCTGATACATACTAATAATGTTATTTTCTAAAGAAAACAAATGAATCTATTTATCTATAAAATCGAGTCTTTGACGGTATCAGAAATGTGTTTTCCGTCCGTGTCCAGGAGGGCTGATGTTCGGCCTGCACCACCAGGAGGCGGGCGGGCTGCACGCGCAGCCGCGCGGCCCCGTCACCTCGCTCAAGGAGGAGCCGCTCACCCGCGCTTGGATGACACCCAGTTCCCTAGTTGACAATACCAAGTAAGCTCCACACTGTCATTGTTAATCCAATTAAAAAGTCGTTCTTGGGAAATTGTATAAAATTCTACAATAAAATTCCAAGACACATTACTGAACTTACGGATTCTAAATTTAAATCTGTCGTGAAACAGACACTTATTTCAAAAGCATATTATAAGCTAAACGATTACATCATGGATAAGGATGTTTGGCAGTGATAGCGTCCCGCACAAGTAATCGAACACAGAAATATTTTGTCCTTAATATTAAAAAATATGTATGTATGTTTATACTGTAGCATTTGAATTTTGTACTACTTTTACTGTTATTTTATATACTTGTATATTGTTTTGAAAAAATGACACCTCGCCGAGTTTCTTACGCCGGTTCTTCTCGTGGAAGAGGGTTATTTTATGAACCGGTGGTGGTTTTTTTGACATTCATAAGTGCATGTAACATGCCTAAATTGAAGAATAAATGATTTCATTTCATTTCATTTCAAAGCCCATGACCCAACTATGAGGCACGTCTCTTCGAACCTTTACCGGAATAATGTTGCTACACGGTACAGCGTAGTACACTCACGGCTCCTTAGTTGACAATACTTAGGAAATGCCAAGTTGGTCGCCACCACGAGTCTATACGCTATGCTGGTGGTGGTATACAAGCGTGGCCTTATCATGGAGGGGTTATAACACTGTCACTTTTTTAAGTAGAAGCTGATGTTCTTGCTTGACATTCAGATCGCTAGTTACGAAGCCTTAAAATGTCGATTTTTGCCCCCTGAGTTGTCTATCTAAACGGACACTAAGAAAACAACCAGCAGGACTCGTAATGGTCAGCATAGCCATTATACCGTCGATCCTCTTTACAGCCATACAAATACCTTCGCGTCTCTATTTTTACTCTTTTAGAATACTCACACCAAAGAGATTATTAATCTGAATTTATTTTCAAACGTAATCTTTTTATGTCTGTTTTTTTACATACTTATACCAACTTATTTAAAAAAGAATATATTTAAATAAGTTGAAGTTCATAAAAAAAAAACCGTGAAATAGTAAAGTTTCAGTTCCCCTCTAATATATTTACACTTTTCATAAACCTTTTAGCCTCCGAAAAGAGCATGGCAGTAAACTTGTTACGGTAAATCGTATTAAAGCCGCAAAGTGAGCAAACGCTACCAAATGTCTGTGTGACATTAAATAGCTGTACGGGATTAACAAGGGGACTATGGTTATTTAAGCTTATGTTTATAAATAAAGAGGCCGGTTGCGAGTTTCGAATATAGGAATAAATCCTTTTAAGGGTTTTGTATTTGAAAGTAGTCCAGTCCCTTATTTTAGATGGATATCTTCTCAACATTAAAATAAGTGCTATACTTACTGAAGTGAAAAGGTAACTCGTGCATTTGGCATATAAATACTACATAGAAATACGGTATAGTAGAATGCAGTAGCGAAGTTCATTCACAAAAAATATTAAATACAAGTATATCTTTCGATTTTTGCACACAAAATACTAACAAGTCTACGTAAAATCCATATACTCCGCAAAACCATTATTTCCCTGTCATTATTCAACCTGCTACCGACCTGCCGATGCAACAATGACTTCATTATCGACCAATCAGGGGCGAGCGTGCGATAATGAACAGTAACAAGTGCGTATTCATAGAGGGCGCCATAAATCATAGAGGGGGACCGGTGTGCCGTTTTTTTGGGGACGGGTCTGTTATTGTATCAAAAGCTAAACGTGTTTGTTGGTTGTACCATCGATTTTAATCCTTTTAAGGTACAGTCGAGGAAACTGACTGTTTGTCACTTTTAGACTCTATTAAAATAGATGTTGTACTCTATTTAAGTTTTAATAGAGTCTAAATTTACAAACATTCAGTATCCGAGGCTGTACGTTGTATTACTAAAAACGGAAACGCAAGAATTGAATGTATACGCATTAGGTAAATCTGCTTTTGTATATCTTATGTATGTCAGTGTAATATTACTATTACACTATACCAGTGTCATCCACATGAAGAAAAATCACCTGAATATGTACCTACTTATCTCACTCACTGCGGATTTGATTCTGAAATAGACTGCGTATGTCGTTCAACAACAATATTAAATTTTCTGTCGCGCCCATAACTAAGAACACATTTGTTTTTCCAACAAAAACATCCCCCAAAAATAACGTATTTGTGCAACAAGAGTGAGCATTTGGTACAGTTAGCGTATAATATGACGTATTGATGCTAGAATTAGCGGGTATTGTGTGCTCGGAGCAACCGCCCCATCTGTCGCGTTGCGTGTTTGCGATGTTCAAGTGTTTGTTTTTCTATCCGTACTTAATTTAAATATTTTATTTCTTAATTTGAATTAATGTCGATTTGTGATCTTTTGTTTATTCGCAGTAAGCATTCAGGTATTGAGCGTACTGTTTGTCACTCGCAATCAATACATTTACATATTCAACTGGACAGGGGACAGGCATGATATTAACGACACTGTTGATTAAAAAGTGACGCAAAATTAGTTATACTTCGGGTTAAAGTTTATTACTCAAAAGAAATTTACATTTCACTTGATGAGATATATACTATATACTTTATTATCATAAACGCGGCCTAATTACGCTAGATAGGTAGCGTAAACAATTCAATTATAATAGAAGTAGGGATATCAAGGTTATTTCATTTGAGTTACAAAAAAAATCACTTATATTTTTATGTCCACCAGTAATTTTCAATAAAGAAGCACCATGTGTTCAATATTTAATAACTTGAACAATTAAAATGATTATCCACTATCATCAGTGACTCACGCGCCGGGGCGCGATGACAGCGTCATTTGTATCCAGCTTGGATCATTAACTTCGCTATTAGATGCTTTTAATAAATTGCATTGGTCTACTTGAACGCTAGTTTAAAAAACAACTGGCGTCAATTACTCTAAGTGTGGTGTCGAATAGTGATGGTGATAAATTGGCGAGAAGGTACTCAATTAAAGTACATGTTGAATATAAAAATTAACTAGTAAGTTACATTTATTAATAATGATGAGATATGGTTTATGATCTCACAATATATACAATTACATAAATTTACATGCACTTAGTCAAATTTTTATTTTTTAAATTAATCATTTGTTTTCCGGTCACATGACGACTTAGGGTTTGACGTATTTCATTCTTGAAAAAATATGAGACCATGCGGAGAATATCATTTTTCAAATAAAAGATCAGTGAAAAAAACCGGCCAAGTGCGTGTCGGGCCACGCACAGCGTAGGGTTCCGTAGTTGCCCGTCCATCACGTCACCGGTCATATGCGGAATTACGGACCACTAGAAGGGTTTTTACTGATATTAGTACTGATGATGTACTTTTTTGAGATGTTGTATTGTATACATATTTTTGCCCTTTACGGTAATGTCTACTTAGCTGTGATAGTTTTCTTTTTAAATTCATCGTATATACTACTTAGATACCACACGATGGGGTTTAGAAGAAAAAAAAATGCACCACCACTTTACATGTAGGGGAGGTACCCTAAAAAAATGTTTTTATGATTTTATTCTACCGTTTTGTCGGCGTCATTGATATGTATACTCATGCCAAATTACAGCTTTCTAGTACTAACGGTTACTGAGAAAAGTGGGGGACGGACGGACATGGCGAAACTATAAGGGTTCCTTGTTTACTACGGAACCCTAAAAACCGTAACAAAATCGGTTCAGCTAAATGCGAGATAATCGCGGACGAACGTACATACAAACATACGGGTCAAACTGAGAACATCCTTTTTTTAGTCGGTTAACAAGAAAATAGGATAGTATTAAGATGAAAACTATAATTTTTTTCAGCCCAATACTCACCACATTTTTATAAATCTTGAGCTGATAAATTTTGTATAAGCAAAGTAAGATGTTTCTTAAAATCTGCTTACATTTACAAAACCTTAAAAACGGTAACCGCATACAGCTGAGGGACAAAAAAAAACCGCCACACGTTTTCGGTTGCCCCAAAATATTATGGTCATAAATTTAAAATTCCCTCAACAGTGGAAGTTCTATTTGTCAATAGACACCCCGTATTCATAGACCACAAGGCTGTAAAACGCTAAGAAAGACAATAGGATAGATTATAATCCTTTTAAAAATGATTTATTGAGAGGCCGTTACTTTGCAAATTTTTGGTGCTGGTTTTTTGACGTTTTAGATACGTCCACAATTTTTCCTGGATATTTGAAAGGTGTAAGTTACAATAATACCTTAGTTGGTTTACGTAAGGAGTGTTGTTGGTGCACAAAAAACAATATTTGTAGCTTGTCAATGATAGGTATCAAACTGTTGTATAAAAGCCAATTTTTATTTAATCATGTTGCTAGTATTATTGGAAAATTAGTTCACATATTAATAGAAAGAGAATACATTCGTCCGTAAGATTTATAAGCAATTCAACTAAAATATCGATAACACAAAATAGAGTGATGACACACGAAATTGTGCCACACACCTCGATATCGACATGTGGTAAACTATTTTCATATACGAATATTTTTGTAGATCTTGCACCTTATTTAAAGCAGATAGGGGTCATTATTGTTAATTTGGAAATCTATAAAAATTGAGCGTGTGCAATAAATACATTGGCACGTGACGAACGAAATGTGTACAATTCATCAATTCATTGGTTTCATATCTCATTTAGTTCATTAACAGGAACCAAAATTAGTCATGATGTTAAAAATATCATGTAGAAAAAACCCTGATAGTAACATGCTGGCGATTTCAAAAAACTTCTTATGTTAATTTACGGAGGTCTGAGTAAGTATTCATATCTTCTTCAGTATTTAATCTTTAGATCAATTCAATTTTAAGCTTATTTTAAAGAGACAGCTTATTAAATATTCACTGTTTCACCCAATAGGTAGACTTATTTAAGTCTAATAAATAAGCACGTATTACATAATTATGCAACGCTTATAAGGACGCTAATTATGTTATGCTACTTACCTAATATTTATTTTTTGAACTAAATATGTCGATGACTTCAGGATATGTTCCGCACTATCGCAGCATTATATTTAGTGCCGCCTGTAATGGTGTCTTATTAATAATATATGAAAAAATATGCCACCTGCAAATACATTTAATGTTTAAACGAAATAATATGTATACCTCATCGACGTTCCCAGTTCCGCACTATCACAGCATTACCGTGCCGTATTACGCTATGGTCGCCCATTCATCTCTCCCCGCTGCAGAATTTGCGTAAACAAATTGGTTTCGCGATTGCCATTTTATACTCTCGCACGCGACACTCCATTGTTTTATTTATCGCAACCAGTTTCGGCACGATGTTACGCGATTAGGTACCATCGGGATTTTTTGTTCACGGGCGCGAGTCTTTTGTCAATCTTTGCTGAGATTTACCTTTATTTTTTGGGTTTTTGAATTGGTTATAAAATTACAAAACTGAGACAAACAACTTGGTGATGATCCTTTTAGACTCACAAAAGATATTTTGTATGCATGTAAGTTTTATTTCATATTGCGATAGTTTGTGTCTATGTGTGATACTCTACGCGTATGAAGAAACCCCCCCCCCCCCCCTTTTTCATTGCTTAACATCTTGCGGTTATCCATAGCGTAGTGTGGAGTGGGCGCTTTGTGGAACTTTTTAAATGGTCGGAACTATCATTTAGCCAGACTAATATGTACTTATTTGATGTGATGTTCTCTGATTTGCTCTGACGCCTGATTGTGAATCTAAAGTTTGAAACATAATATTTTTATTGTTTGTCCACAGTACCGTAGGCGTCGGTCGAGCGCATTTCGAGAAGCAGCCGCCGAGCAACCTGCGCAAGAGTAACTTCTTCCACTTCGTGGTGGCGCTGTACGATCGCTCCGGGCAGCCGGTCGAGATCGAGCGCACGGCTTTCATTGGTTTCATTGAGAAGGACCAGGTGACTCACTCACACACACGCAACCTGCGCAAGAGTAACTTCTTCCACTTCGTGGTGGCGCTGTACGATCGCTCCGGGCAGCCGGTCGAGATCGAGCGCACGGCTTTCATCGGTTTCATTGAGAAGGACCAGGTGACTCACTCACACACACGCAACCTGCGCAAGAGCAACTTCTTCCACTTCGTGGTGGCGCTGTACAACCGCTCCGGGCAGCCGGTCGAGATTGAGCGCACGGCTTTCATCGGTTTCATTGAGAAGGACCAGGTGACTCACTCACACATACACACACAACCTCATCATCATCATCATCATTTCAGCCGAAAGACGTCCACTGCTGAACATAGCCCTCCCCCAAGGCTCGCCATTTAGACCGGTCCTGTGCCGTTCGTTTCCATCGGATTCCCGCGACCTTCACCAGGTCATCACTCCACCTTGTCGGAGGCCTACCGACAGCTCGTCTTCCGGTGCGTGGACGCCACTCAAGCAGTTTCTGGCCCCATCGACCGTCAGTCCTGCGAGCAGTGTGCCCTGCCCACTGCCACTTAAGTTTCGCAATTTTGAAGGCTATGTCGGTGACCCCAGTTCTACTACGGATAGCTTCATTCCTAATTCTATCGCTCAGAGAAATCCCGAGCATAGCTCTTTCCATTGCTCTTTGGGTGACCTTGAGCTTTCTTATGAGGCCCATCGTTAGCGCCCATGTCTCACACACAACCTGCGCAAGAGCAACTTTTTCCACTTCGTGGTGGCAATGTACTATCGCTCCGGGTGGCTGGTGGAAGGCTTTCCGGGCGGGTTTCATTGTGAAAGGACCAGATGGACACACATACACACATACCTATGTATATTTGTTTTTTTAGGGTTCCGTACCCAAAGAGTAAAATGGGACCCTTTTACTAAGGCTTCGCTGTCCGTTCGTCCGTCCTTTCGTCTGTCACCAGGCTTATCTCATGAACCGTGATAGATAGACAGTTGAAATTTTCACAGATGATGTATTTCTGTTGCCGCTATAACATCAAATACTAAAAACACAGAATTTTTTTAAGGGGGCTCCCATACAACAAACGTAATTTTATTTGCCGGTTTTGTAGATAATGGTACGGAACCCTTTGTGCGCGAGTCCGACTCGCACTTGGCCGGTTTTTTTATCAAATGCAATATGGCAATTCGAGGATTTAGAGATAAAACAGGTAGTCAATCAACGGATCAAATACAAAGTACTTATACGAGTACCCAGTTTAAATACCAGCCTTCAAAGTCAGAAAGGCTGATCAACGGCGAGATGATATCGGGAATCAGTGGAGCATCAATCAGGCTGCGCATGACATCGATCTATTGTGCGCGGGAGTTTAATGCGTAATTATGCTGTGGGCTGTATAGTATCAACGTTTTGTTATTGCTATATAATCTGTATGTAAGCATATATCTAACAAAACTTGTTTTATTCGTTAAGTGATGGACGTTTGAGCCACATCCTAGGTATCGTAGCACTTACAGTCAGCCAAGAAAGTCGTCTACTATATTTGAATCTTAATATACAACTAATAGAGTCGAAGAAATCTTTTCTTGCCAGACTGTGCATTCAATCTTAAGGATGAATTATATTTTTGAAAGTTTGTGCGAATCTGTACTGCCGCCTTGTATCAAGTCAAAAGGTTGGGAGAGCAAAAAAGGGAAAGAATAGGCTGAAATATGAATTTAACAAATTTCACACATACCTATATTAATCGAGACTGACATGCCTTTATGGCTGGATTCTTTAGCAGTGTGGGAACCTTAAACGTCCCTGTGCTCGACACTGAGTCACTGACCGAATTAATGACACTTTCAAATCTTTCAATCTTATGTCATAGTGATAGAGGTGAGGTGTGGAGCTTTGGAACGTTTACCTTACTGTATAGTATATTGCAATAGAATAGTCCTTTTTGATGATTATAAATATGTCTAATATGAAATTCATTTCCAGGAAGCCGAGGGCCAGAAGACAAACAACGGTATCCAGTATAGGCTACAATTACTTTATGCAAATGGTAAGTCAATCAATTCAGGACAATCGTGCGACATGGTTCTATGGCGCACATTTTTATTCAGAAACTGGAAATAGTCTATTGATTTTAGAATCATTGATAAGTACAGAACAATTCAATTAACCAACCAAGCGCATTCGAAAAAATCACGATTCTTGAAAGGGATCCCCTATTAGTTTTTAGATTGTAGAAAAATCAACTACCTATCTGAGTCCCTACTACGGTTCATGAGATATAGCCCGCTGATAGACGGACGAACGTGCAGGCGAAAAAAGCGGAGGCTTAGTAATAGGGTTCTGTAGTCACACTTTATGTACAGAACTAGTAAGGCATGTGCGATCTGGTTAACCACATATTTTTTATAGAACGATTGATAAGAAAACAGTAAAACAAATAAATATGTAGTTCGTGCGACATGGTTCTAATACAAACCTTTTTATTTAGGGGCTAAAAATAGTCTATTGATCTTAGAACAGACACAAGTAAACAGACCACACAAGATCGAGTTCAGTCGTAACCTCAAATCCGGTGAGACAACTTACACGTCACTTATTCATACGTCATAGTCCGATCGCATACACAAGCGCCATATTACGAATACGCTCATGTAAGCCAATTTCAACTCTATATATTGGCCATACGGTTGTATACTACCGCATAGGTTAACGTAGCTTTCAATAGATGTCGAAGACAATACAGACGTCGGTTGCATTGTAAATATTTGCCGTCTTGCCGTTAGAACGGGATAATGGAAAATTGGCACTGAACAGACGGTCTCTTGGTCTATGAATGATGATTGCGTCTTAGGCTCTTAGACTATGCTGTTTGTTGGCAAGAATATTGAGCAGCGGCTTTAGTTTGAGTATCGAAAGACAACGCAGTAAGGTAGATTTGGTTTAGTGATGGTAGGTATAGTTTCCCCTCGGTTTAGAAGATCAGATGGCAGTGCCTACGCCAAATTTTAAGATTAGGTAGCGGACCCTGGTCATCCTTCAGGATGCAACTGTACTGAGATAATGATGCTAACGATGATGGCAGCACAGCTCTTGATCTTTCTTTCTTTGCCAGCATGAGCGCTGAATATATAAAGTAAACCCAATCTTAAACTGCATGAACTAGCGTATTTTCGCTTACATCTGATGTAGGTAGTCAAGAGCACCAATATGTATAATTTTTTTTCACCTTATTCTTATAAAATAAGGTCCAAAGTGGTATAAATATTTATGCCACTGTACGAGTAAGCATATAGGTGTAAAACACTGAAAGTGACACATTAAAATAACGACTACTAGAAGAGGGGCGTTAATTTAAAAGTTAGTTTTACAATGGTATTTTCGTCATTTGATATTATCAAATTTTGTTGGTATCTATATAAATTTCATTTTTCACGCGCTCTCGCTTATTCACGCACGAAGTCTAACGTGTCTGAACAAGAGTGCAACAAATATATTCTTATTGAAACAAATAGTTGTTGGCGCCAATAGGCTGGACTGGTACTGGGCCGTTTATATCATGATATAATAATATACCGCGCCAGGCATGGCAACCCGGTATATCGGTTAATAGTGTGGGTGACACGACCTACATCTTTAGACTATCGATGGTATGCGGGTGTAAGTGCGAGTGTGTAGTCGACAGTGACGTATGTGGTGTCACGATCCGGATTAAATAAATAAATAAATATTAGAGGACAATCTTACACAAATCGAACTAGCCCCACAGTAAGCTCAAGAAGGCTTGTGTTATGGGTACTAGACGACGATATATTTAATAGATATAAATACTTAAATACATAGGAAACATCCAAGAGTCAGAAACAAATATTCATGCTCATCATACAAATATTTGCCCTGACCGGGATTCGAACCCAGGACCGTCAGCTTCACAGGCAGGTGCACTACCCACTAGGCTAAACCGGTCGTCAACCGATTGTCAGACCTTTTCTTAAATCATGGTTTATATCGATCCAGTCACCCTGAGACCGACAAGATCTAAGGGTAGGGTAGGGGTGCCCGTGAAAGGCAAAAGAGACGCTGAGGGGCTACTTCAAAATTCGAAATCTTAACTTCGTATCGTGCCGTTCCTTTCACTCATATAGTGTATAAGACGAGAGTATTAGGGGCAGCATGATACGAAGTTCGGAGTACAGGCCCTGGTTCGAGCCCTGATAGTGGGATATTTATGATCTTTGTTTCAATAATAACAAGAGTCATTGTCAACAACATCAATCATGATATTAAAACATTAAGTTTAAATCTTATATTGATGAGATACATTACTATACATATAGTCTTATAGAGCCCATCGCATTATATTCATACTTTAAATAAAAAAACCTCCGTTGTTTCAATTGTCTTCACTAATGTTTTTGTTTGTCCAAACTTGACTACTATTTTATAGACAACTTTTTTCTAAGAGCATTTTACGTCTATTTTAATTCTTGTCGCGTGAAAAATGCAGAGAGGAAACGACTAGTGCAGGCAATTTCAGGAGGTTAACAAATTGTGCAATGTCTCTACACTGCTACGGCGTAGCAAGCGCGTAGTCGGTTACGTGCTACGTGCTCCGCGTCCTACAATTCTTATATAGACGTTATGTTATGGAATTAAGATTCATCTTGCATTGTTCCTTTTATTCCAAGTCGTGCGCTATAACTGCCAATTGTTAAGTGTGTTAACAAACATATCACAATAGACCTTATTCAGTTCACTGTAGGTTGACAATAGATTGAGTTTCATCCTGTTGTTGTTATAGTGTACTAGTAAGACATGCCATTGCAATTTATTTATATTATTTTTCTTTACAGGTATCAGACAAGAGCAGGACATATTTGTTCGACTAATAGACTCAGTTACTAAACAGGTAAAATATTTTGAAGTATTTTTTAAATATACTGCATTAGTTTGACATTAATAAATGCACATACCTATACTTATTATCAAAACTAGGATCATTTCATATCTTATTTTAACTATCGTACATGTGCTAATACAATCCTACCGACGGGGGTTTTAAATAATATTCTCAAACTAAACAAAAAAACAAAGGGTTACTAGGCAACAAAATATATGCCTACTAGGTTTTGCCCGCGACTTCGTCCGCATAAACTTCCACTCCATATTTCATTCATTCACGGGACGATTTTCGGGGTAAAAAGTATCATATATGTTAATCAGACTCTTTGTATACCAAGTTTCATCATAATTCGTTCAGCCGATTTTGCGTGATTGAGTAACAATGAAATGAAATAAAATGAAATGAAATCATTTATTCTTCAATTTAGGCATGTTACATGCACTTATGAACGTCAAAAAAACTACCACCGGTTCATAAATTACACCTCTGCCTCGAGAAGAACCGGCGTAAGAAACTCGGCGAGGTGTCATTTTTTCAAAACAATATACAATGTATATAAAATAACAATATAAACATACATACATATTTTTTAATATTAAAGACAAAATATTTCTGTGTTAGATTACTTGTGCGGGACGCTATCACTGCCAAACATCCCTATCCATGATATAATCGTTTATCTTATAATATGCTTTTGAAATAAGTGTCTGTTTCACGACAGACTTAAATTTAGAATCCGTAAGTTCAGTAATGTGTCTTGGAATTTTATTGTAGAATTTTATACAATTTCCCAAAAACGACTTTTTAACAAACATCCAAACATCTAAACTTTCGCTTTTATAACATTAGTAAGAAGTAGGATATAGATAAAAAGATACTTGAATACATAGAGAACCTCCAAAACTTAGGAACAAATATTCGCGATCATCACACAAATAAATTGCCCTGACCGAGATTCGAACCTCCAGCTTCGTAGGCAGGGTCACTACCTAGGCTAAAGTGGTGAAAAAAGTATTCATATAAGGGGGAGTCAATTTAAGATATGCATCTCACATTGCAAATTGATTTGAACTTCACGCGCTTGCTCTGACATGTTAGATCGACATACGTAAAAGGAAGAGAAAAAGTACTTAACACAGTTATACTTATTTTAGTCCATTTCCTACCTTATTTTAGTTCGTAATGTAATCGAACTCAATTTAAAATATCGTTAATTCACGTAGCAACGAATCTATTCTAATTCCATTTAACGCACTACAGCAAAACCAATTGCAATAAACCGCTTCAACCCTCCCACTGCCGGCCATCCGACCAACATTTGGCGGCACGCGCTGGCCACGTGGCCGGTCAGATTGTCATCGCCGTCGCCCGATTAGACCTAATCCCCACGCCCTACCGGCATCATTACCGCTATCTCGCGTTGCAATTTTATATTTGAAAGAATTTGATGCGTGAGAGTCGACACGATTTTGAGTGACAGCTGCAGAAGGGTTTTGATTCAGGAATGTAATAAGATATTTGAGAACTTTGTACAATTTAGTGGTGGTGTTGAGTGTAAAATGTAGAGATTATCGTTTAATTCGCACTCATAGCCATGTTCCATCTATGGCTGAGGCTACGTAAATTGTGGGCCTATATTTCAAACACTGCTACATAATAAAAATAGTAAAATTCATTAAAAAATCAAATGTTTCTAATTTTAGTTACTTAGCTAAGTGAGATTCTCATTTTTGTGTTTCTGTATTGATTGGATGAACATATGTTCCGTGAATATTAGTGTTATTATTATTATTAACTACCACATAGGTGGCGTGATTTTCGTTTCTTTTGATTCCAAGATCTACGGAGTTTGAAAATTGCCTACATAATTTACACGTAAATTCTAAGCAAATTAAGAGTAAAGATCATGAAACTTCGTCCACATATATAATTTCAACACGTCCCACCTCTCAGAGTTGCGTAACCAGAAGCCAATTACTAGAGATTTATGCCGCCAACATAATTAACTTACTAACGTTAAACAAGAATTACGTACGTTTCTAGTCAGTGCAGCTTTGCGAGGTGCACCCAAGTTCGTTAAGTTTAGTTAAGATTGGGTTTGGGCGGAAGCTTCCTACTTTTGGGGAAAACAATGTAATTTTTTTTATTAGCAAGGTAGTGTGTCCCACTTCCTGGCAAAGTCCTCGCCCTGGTTTTCCATTCATTTCTATCCCTCGCAATCTCTAGCCAAGCATTTGCGAACTTAATACAATATTTTGGAAAAGGTGAAATAGTATAATTTAACTTTATTGTGTCGTTTAATAATGTACTGCCTGAATAGAATGAGGTAAAAAAGGAAGATTAAGGCACAACTATGTTTTTTTTTCTTTAATCAATCATGATTCGGCTATAACCGCGTAATCTTTCTAAGGCACGCTCTAAAGGAAAGTGCTTTGAAGGAGAGATATATAGCACAGAACTAAAAGTCAGTAAAATAATGATTGACCAGTAATGATTTACTTGAAACCGCAGTGAAGGGGTTACTCGAATCGAAAATGACGCGGTCCAGAGTAAGTATATCAAGTTCGAACTCAGGTTACAAAACAATTAATAATTACACCAACATAACTGTACCACTTTGTCACAGACACGCAAGACAGTCGTTCCACAAAAATGGCGATTTCAAGATGGCGTCCGGATAATAGTGGACGATTTAATTGTATTAAAACGTTAGGCCGAGGGCACACGGCAATCAGCTAATGCCGAGTGCATGCGAACGGAACACGCAACTGCTTTACGAAAAATGGGATATTTTAGGTTTGTACAAGTAAGCTTGTCTGTAAGACATGAATATGATGACACGACCAAAATAGAGGTGCGAGGAGGTATGTGGTAATGTTTTAGAATCCTGTGCGGTGGATTTATGTGAATTAAGGATGCCCAAATATATAATTTATTGTAATAACAATATACATTTCCATATAGTTAACTATGTAGTTAAAATGTCCTCACTATCACGTTTATAAAAATTTTGATACTGACTCCATTGTCTCTAAAATGGAGTCGCTATTGAGACACACATATTTGAAGTTGATTGTTTGATTATGCGCTCACCTAAATATCTATGTCTGCCGCAAAAAAAATTGTAGGCAGGTATAGGTAACGTCATTAATATAGGTTTTAATATGTCGATACTGATTTACTGAATTGGTTATCACATATTAAGGTTTATCTCTCAGGGTAGCCATCAATATGACTCACAATTTATGAGTTAAAGCTTTAAAATTTACGCTGTTTAATACCTGCTGTTTATCTAAGAGCTACCTAGAGATACCTGCTCTAATGATGTTTAAATAAAAGCGAGCTAAAAACAATTTTGCAACTGTATTTCTTCCAACCCCAATCTAACTTTAATCACCAGATTATTTGTGTTTCCATACTAAATCACTATCATATCAATATCTAAAACATCAATCTGGGCACCCTCTGTTTGAATATAGTCTTAAGATCGAGTCATAGGGAATGAGATTCAGGCAAATCCCATACGATCAGCGGCCGCTGAATGGAAAGGCGTGCGTAGAACACGTGGCGCGCTGATTATGTTTACTTAATGTTCATACAACATATTAATTTGAAGCTTTTTGTTGGGAAAATGACTTTCGGACGCTGGGGTTCTATACCTTATGGGTCCATATTGGCTCATATAAAATTTTATCATCGATTTTTTCTAATAATACCGCTTTGTGATCATAATCATCACTCGTCATAAATTTGTTTTTCCTAACCTTGTTCGTGAATAATTTATATTACTACCGTCGTTATTCATAATAATGAATATTCCGAAAATTTTTACTCATAATATTATCGTTCAGATTATATTTATTCTCATAATGTTGTTTTGTATATATTTTTAATTCCGAAAATGTTAACTCCTAATGTAATCATTCAGATTATATAATATTTGTTCTCATAATTTTGTTTTCCATAACAGTTTTCTTCATAAATGATATACTTCATAAATTTGCTAGCAATAATATCATTACTAGTAAAGTATATGAATTCCTAATATTGTTTTTGATAACAGTTTCTTCATAAAGGATATATTTCAATTTTGCTAGTAATAATGTAATTTCTAAGAAAGTATCTTAATTCCTAATTTGTAAGTCGATTTTGTCCTGACAGGTCTTTCTGAGCTTTTTTTTGCCAAATAAGAATTTGATGAAAAATTATTTGGTAATACATTTTTAGGTTTAAATAATGGAAAATAAGGTGCCATTAGTAACAAAAAAAGTTGTATGATTGTTAACACTATGAACGTAAATGATAAGGAATAAAAACACTTATGAATAAAAAAAATATGTAAAGAAATTGTAGTATTATTAGAAATTGTAATTACAAATTCGATTATTAAATCTCCGAAAATGTATTTTATACAATTTTATTTCATAATGATCGCTATTCATAATTATGTTTGGTTCACAAATATCGGAATATTATTAACAAAAAAAATAGCAATAAAACTAGTATGTATAAAAATTATATAAAAATAAACTATATTGATAATAATCGTTATGATAAAAAAGTATATGAATATAGATAATAGCAATAGAAATACTTATATTTAAAGACATTATAAATTTTTACAATTCTGAGACACGATAGTTATTAACCAAAAATAATTATATATAGTGATCATTATGACATAAAATTGTATAAGATACATTTTCGGATGTACAATAATCGGAATTGCAATTTTATATGAACTTTGGCGCACCCATACCTTATAACATGTTTTCCGATAATTATAGTATAGCTAGTTAGGTGCTATAGATTTCTATTACGTGGGAGCTCGCTGATTTGCTTTTCATTGCATCAATAAAATCAAAATCAAAATCAAACATTTATTCTGCAAATAGGCCACAAGGGCACTTTTACATGTCAAAATATTAATTTACAATTTAAGAAAGTCTGACTAATAAATAATAGAACTATTGAAAACCAGACAATTTTTTAATTAAAACAAATCTATACTTCAAAGCCTTATTCTTAACCAAAAACCTAAAATGTACAATGCAACACAAAATACTATTGGTTCGCAAGAGTATCGGTGAAAAAAAGAGGTAAATAACCATATAGCTAACCAATTCCAAAAATGGAAATTGTGAGAATGAGAGTACACTAATCGATTTAAAGTCGATGTGAATAAAATAACTTTGTAGCGCTTACCGAATTGAGCTCTTGCCGTATTTAGCCGTTTGCCAAAGTAGAATACATAAATAGCGTTCCATATCCAAATCCTATTCATCAAAGTACGAAACTTACCTGATTTAAGAGCCGATCAAATGCGTACGCGTCATTATTTTATATACGTGTCGGTAGTATCCCAATCCTTTGAAAAATGAAACTAAGATATCATGGCAAATGTAAATAAGTGTTAGAATGGTGAGGAAGTAAGGACAATATTGTCTTCAATTTAGTCTCCGTGCGTTGTCGTTCATGTAAATCATGTTGTTCGTTGTTTGCAGCACACTACGTCTTGCCTCTGTCTCAGTTTTTATTTCTTGTTTGTCCATAAATTGAGAACAACGTGCATCCAGGCAAATAAAAGTTTATTTTTGAACATTTCAAAAATATATGGCGTGCGCCAATGTTGTCTTTGTCTAGTTGTCTACACGTTTGGCGTTACAAGCTAAGGCTCCATGTAGCAATTTTTAATGATGTGATATCGCTGTGCCGCATCTCAGTGATGTCTCTCTATATAAGTCCGTTTCACCTGCCTATGAATTAACTCCTTCAAGTTGCAGAATACAACTTGACATGGTTTTATTCTGCAATTAGATAAATTTAATCAAGTTTTTCATCCAAGTGCCACGGCCGTCGTGTTTCATAAAGCTGCCAATAAACATGTTGAAGTGAGCCCCTGAGCACTATTTATTTAATGTGACGCACCGTACTTAATTAGTGCGTTAATACGTTAATAGTATACCATGACCTACGTAATTAGAGTACGTATGGTTTGTCTTATTATTATACATTTAAATCTAGTTTATGTCACTAGTGATGAACAAAAGGTTACTAATGACATGCAAAATACATAGTTCAAATCCGTAATCCAATAAAAGTGATAAAATAACTAAATATAATCATTAACAATATGCCTCTAAATGCCCGCAATTTGATTACAGAGCAGTAGCGGGTACCACTGTCCATTTTTTTTAAATCCCCCCTAATTCCCCAGAGATTGAATCCCATGCGACGCGAAAGCCCAGCGCGGCATCCCACAGGACTTCAGGGAGAACTTGAACGTTACAACTATGCCACTGGTTTCATTTATATTGCGCCGCTGAGACGTCTTTAGTGAAGGACACTTTACGACTATGCTCTCTGAGGAGTTACGTTCAGTTTAATAAAACATTTAGACTAACGTTCGCAAATCAAATGTCTAGAGTATTTTCTATTAACTTATGTTCTGAATTCAATTAAATAGTTATTGGAAAAGAAATCGTGCCATTACAAAAGCGATCGCGGATATTTAGGTGAGATACCTACAATTGTTTAATTTAGTCAATCGAAGGAATTCATTCGCTTGAATGTAAAGAAGTATAAGTAGGTAGGTAACATCGAAATTTTTAGGGACTAAAATAATGCAAGTAATATATTTATAATATGGTGTTCTTTCGGTGAATGTGACTAGTTGACTACTTTATTTAGACCGGGTTTTGTAAAGATCCGTTAGACCAAAATATCAGATCAAATTTCAGTAACTCAGTACATTTTTACATAACAAACCGACATAAGATCTAACGGATCTTTATAAAACCAAGCCTTATTCTATGTATCCTCTACAACATAATCTATAATACAATTAATATCAAATTTGAGTTAACACTTTTATACGTTCCTCGGTTGTGATATGATGTAAACTGTTAACTATACTATTTTGGAATGTTACCTATACAATGCCAGTACAACTGTATTCCATCTGAATAATTGATAGAATCTGGCATTAGTTTGCGAAATTCCATGATAAACTGATACAACAATTGTTTACTGTTGCGCTAAAAAACAAATAATAGAAGTTCTTCAGCGGAATAGCAAATAATATTGCTCTAGAAATTTAACACAGTTACAATATCGCTTCGGATTGAGGAATGGACTTTCAAATCAAATAACAATTCTATTTAGATCTAAATCTATTCTGATTGCAATCGTACCTCATCTGCCGTACACCTGATGCACCCTAACCTTACGTCGACCCCAAGCTAATAGTTCTGCTTAAATACTTTTATCTGACCCTTGAACACCTATTACAGGGCCCCACGAACACCAAATCCTACGAAATCCCTGCACAAAAGACTAATACCCCGCCATTTCATATTCAATTAAATATTTTGTCAGACGAAAAAATTATGCTTTGGATTTAGGATGTAACATCATGTTAATGCTGGCATAAAGGATGGATAACAAAATGTACCTTATGATAATGACCTTAATTAGAGTGAGACACGTTGTTATATTGTGATCAAAATGATAGGCATCGTCACGGTGAAAACATGGGCTGCTCGTCACTGACAGCACGGAAGTATCACTTTTGTGGTTGAATTGTAGTGGTACTATTGGGGTTCCATTTAGGTACCTGTTGAAATACCTGTTCCTTGATTAATAATAGTGATCCTGATGTTCTGTACTGTGTTCTTTATGAGGTGTGAAATAAAGTGTAATAAAATCCGATATTGGGGCATTTTACGAGAATGTCGCTTACGGGAGGCTTTTATTTTTATTTTTTCAGATATAAAGCCGATTTTTGGTCCGATATAAAAAAATTGGTTAAGCCAAAGAGTAGCCACAGGCCAACTAGCTCGTTACTCGTACTCGTAGCCCTGCAGCAGTGTTCACAACCCTAAAAATAACATTGCACATTTGGTCCATACCGTAGTCCGGATTAGTCCCCTAACGCATTGATTAGATATTAATGTGCAAGGGCAGCGGGGTGCTGAACTACTGGCATCCTCTACTCAGTTACGGGTGAAACTAGTGCTGTTAGTTGAAGACGTAATTTGCGGTTAAAAATAATACAAACCTACCTAAACACTAGTCGTTTTGTAAACACAATTAATCAGATTGGTTGTTAGGTATGTAAGATCGGATAACAATATTTAGTTCATTTTTCTATGGTAACAAAGAGACTGACTTTCGCTTTTTACTATATCACCCAGTAAGGATAGATAAATAGATGTTTCAATTGAGCTGAGCATAAAGAAGCGGGTCGGTGCGGGCGCATGGTAATCCTGCTTAGATAACACAACGTGATTATGCGGAAGGGGTACATAAATTAGCAAAAATAATAACTTGATGAAGATGAAAAATCTTATCTTCCCGCTGATTTTTAATTAGATAATTCGTTCGAGCGTGAAGATACTACCATTCGTCATAAGTAATATTTTATTTTTCATTATGTAATAGATTAATTTATGTGTTGGAAAATGTAGCGATAGTTTATTGCTCATACGCATACTATGTCTGTATTTTGTTTTCTGAGGCCCAGTTTTATAAACATCCGTTACATCGTCTGCCAGTGAGTAATGTCATAAAATGTACGTTAAAATTACTTAAATTTAAAATGACAAGGTCTAACAACGGACCTTTATAAAACCGAGCTTGAATCTAGGATTACTAGTTTTAAAATCGTGGGAATCTCCAATAAGAATAATTAATTATTAATTCACAAATATAAAATAATTATTAATGGAAAAAAAATTACTTATGTGTCCTTTGTAATTAAAGAAAATTTTGCTTTGTTGCAGCCAATAGTTTATGAAGGCCAGGACAAAAACCCCGAAATGTGCAGAGTTCTACTTACACACGAAGTTATGTGCAGGTAACAACCTTTCCAAGTCATTATTCCCGATTATCTATGTGTTCAAACATCGTTCTGAAACATATAAAAACTTAAATTCATAGAACTGTCATAATGATCATCTGTCATAAGTCATAACTTTGTATTTTCTGCGCGTCATCATTCCTAGTAACTTGCTATTGATGCCACACATCGAGTATTTAACTATGTCAACAATAGGCACGAACGGTCATTAAATTTTTAAATCCATATTATTTAACGTAACAAAGGTTAAATATGTGTTTTAAACAAAATAGTCGAACCATTTCTGAAAGATTTTGATTTTATATACACATTTGGTTGATTGTTAAAGAATGCCTCATGTCATTAGGTCTTACATTTGAGCAATAAAGTAAAAAAAAAACGAAATAAATTACTCGGATTTTAGAGTAGGCCATCCCTAGTGCCGTACTATAGTTTGACTGTACTTACATGAGTTCCTATTACCTATAGTATTAAGTCGCAGAAAAAGAATTATAAAATAATGTGTACACGATACTATTTTGAGCGATCTAACGCCAAGGCCTATATCTTAAACTTCCCAAAGCAAAGAAATGAACGCCCTTATTAACTTAACCGTTTATTTGCGGTTGTTCCGGTCTTACCATGCTTCAAAACCTATCTCAACATACCTCACCCTCCCTAGTGTATCTCGATCCCGAGATATTCAACAACTGTGTGTCATCGGAGCTCCGACTTACGCTGGTCCGCCGGTACGTGTGGTGAATGCTAGCCCAGAATTGCGTCTCGCCGCTCCTGAGACGTGTGCGTAGAGTCCCGTATCAACACAAAGCTGCATCTGTGTGAGCAATTAAAATTTTATTCCACCTTAGACGCAATATCGTGTACTCTTTCCGCGGGATATGTGCGTCCCGTCCGTACGTCTTCAGGGGAGGAGTCTCGAGGGAGTCTGTCCTTTCAATGTCTTTGCCCTTCGCGTCAAGGAGGCCCGGCAGGGCGCGCAATGTACACAGTGCCCACATTGTCTGGAGTAGGCTTCTGGGATAGTTTTTTTAATATTCATTTTTTGTATGACACGTACACGTCACGGTTAGTATGACAAATATATGTAAGTATTTCTAAAATACTCACGTAAACATATTCATTCTTATCATCACTTGCCATGGTTTGAGCGGGAAAAAGTAGTTTGAATTTTTTATCGTGCAATCGAACATTATACAAACATTGCCATTTTCGATCACATTGGCAAAAAGTTTAAAAGTTCAAAAATGAAAAAAAAACAAGCTATATTAAAGCCTTGGTGAGATCCCTTCAGATCTCTTAAAAAATTCCCGACAAAATAAACGTTTGCGCGAGATTTTTATTAAATTTAAAGGCCACGTAACCTTTTTGCTCGCGACGCATTATGCCGCGCCGGGAGCACTATAAATCGACTATGATACGGAACCCTTCGGTACAAATAATATTGATTTTTCCTCTTGAATGATATCCCTCAAAGCGAATTGCGAGAATGTGGAACAAGTTATTTAAGACGGTAAACACGACGATTAAAATTTGTACGTTAATAAGGTAGCTTTGCAGGTAGGTAGTTACAAGGTGTTTTAAGTTGATATAAATATAAAATTGTAGACTAAAATAAAACTAGAACTGACCTAAAATGAACCTAAATATACCTATTAAAAACCCAAATCTAACAAATTGCTGGGAGTAGATACCATTCCCAAAATGCTGGCCGCATTGCCACGTTGGATGGCAATGCTCAATCTTTGTGCCAGATAAAGGCCAGCATTTTGGTCAGGTGTTGCGTCGACCTGTTTTAATAGGTTGGATGAATTTGATTTGGTTTGACACACGCACATAAATTGCTAATATAAATACAAAATGTATTACAACTTGAGCACCAAAAAGTTTATATAACAATGTTATGCAATATGCGTTTGTTTCAGTCGGTGTTGTGACAAGAAGAGCTGCGGCAATAGAAATGAAACTCCCTCGGACCCTGTTATTATAGATAGGTAAGTGTTTACAAAGTTAAGACGAGTGCAAAAAGTAACGTGGAAATTTTCTCGTTCTAAATCACAATACCAAGGTTCGGAAATGAGACAGGTACAGAAGAGTCAATCAATTTCAAAACTCAGGCAAATGCATTTCCATGATTCGGTAACTGTTCTTTTTGTTCTGTACTTTGGCTATTTTTATTACTCTGTAAAGTTTGTGTGCTAAAAGTTTACCTTTATTAGACCACTCAATTATAATTTTAGAACAATGAAATGTATCTGTTCATTAGATAACTTATTTACCCCCCTATTTGTGGAGTTGCGAAAAATTTACGTATAGTTGAAATTAACTCTCGGAATGTTTTCAAAGGATTTCAAATCTTTTACGTTTTAGTCTTCATCGGCATAGATTTTGCACTTATTTGTATATTAACAGTTCGTAATATATATATTCTGTAAATTAGAAGAGTAAGGTAGTCACCGAATTCATTAGTTCAATCAAAATCCAATTCATAAAAGACCACAAAAATACGCCTCTTAATTAGCTGCCGAAATAAAAAACAAAAGCCGTCTAAAATACCCTACAAGCCGCACGCTGTGTCATTCATCATTGAATTTGGAGTGTTTAGATGAAATACACAGGCTAATCAGGCTGACAAATATCAAAATTCAATGAAATGGAACTATTGGTGGGTGCTGTCGGGACGTGCCTTTATTTTTGGTCCTTTTTCGGGAATTCAATAGAGATAGGCGTCTCCCGTTCGTACGTCGCTCGATATTCAAATGTAGGGTTGCAAAAATGAAGAATACGAGCAATATAGGTGGAGGAAATAGTTTGTGAGGAATGCTTTTATGAATTCACGACCTAAGTCACATTTTTTCATGTTGAATTTGGTTGTAAACTGTGCCAGCAAATATAAATAGTAGTAGTAATTTAAGGTTTCGGCCCAATCAATCGCGCATATTTTATTTGTCCTTTTTACATACCTAATTAACATTGTTGTGATTCCTAATCATTAAGAACATTTAATAAATAGAGTACAGCGGTAGCCCTGCCGATCCTATCGTCGGTTTTTATAATTTGCTCCATTAAAATTTTTCCTACCTCGGAAACAAAAAAATGAACGGCAGCCTTTGTGTGTGAACTTTCCTTTGCTTTTCGACGAGGCATGAAGTTGATCGTGGAAATTTCCTAACCGCTAATATACTTGATTTTTCAACGTTTGATGTAAATTAAACTGCGGTTCAAACGTGTGAGATTACAATCGATTTTTTTCGATGAATATGTATTAGAAGCGTTCGTTGTGGCTTTCACGTTGTTTACTTGGGTAAGAATCTCAATAGCTATGCTAGTTTGCATTAATTGAACGACAATTGTGAGGCACTATCACGGACACAAGTCACTAATGTGCCCCTGTATAATCCATCAGGCCGCACCCCGTAGGTACACTCGCGCACTAATGTGCTAATTGAAATTGTGCAATTGCGTGCGAAACGCCGCGCCGAATTCATTACAGTCGTGTTTTTCGCAATTTGCTGCTATCATCCTCCTTTTTTTATACGCCGCCCTGGCGACATGATACTTTTTTGATGGTTTAATTATTTTATGCATGCGTCATAACCTAATTGGTTTAAGTAGATTAAATTGTCGTATATTGCTGTTATAAAATTAGAAGAAAAATAAAATACTAACTAATTTAATGTACTTAATTTATACTCCTACAAAACACGCTTTCTATACGTGTTTATTAAGCATAATTGGAAAAGTCTTGTTAATTTACAAATAATCAGAACTTATTCGTCCACATAAACAAATCCTGAAAAAGGAGCCCCATCCCTATGGCGTCAGTCATGAATTCAAAATTTGATACATGCCGGGCGCGAAACAAAACAGTTTAACGGAAGCGTTCGGGTATCGATAACACGGTATAATTGACATAACGGTAAAAGCGGCCAACAATCCAGAACCCTTCGAATCAGCAGCAATTTGTTAAGTGGATTTTTGGCCGAGACACGCGCGGCTCGTTGCGCCTCTGTACACAATTTCATTATCTCCGCTCGCGCCCGCGGCCGACTACTATTAACTTATGCGATGCTGTATTTCAGCTGTGTAATTTTTTTCCAATTTGTGCTCTGTTAGGTGAAAAATGTTAACGTTTACTCGATTGTGCAGGAAAGTTTGTTTTGTTGTTAAACTACTTTTATGCAGTTTTGTTTTCTTGTGCTTGAATTTCAACTTAGGTATGCATTTTATTACCTAGCATACTAGTAGAGCGTTTTGGAAAAATGCATGTAACCTTTTTCGATTTGCCATAATAGTTTATGAAAAAAGTCACCTAGTGGAGTTACGACAAGTAATAAGTAGATTCTAATAGTTAATTCCAATGATTTTAATGGCAATTGCGTGTTCAAGGGTTTGGACTACATTAAAAGATGGACTTCGAAATCAATTCGTAGCCACGAAACCGTCCCCCAGGCAATCACTTAAGAATTTTATGAAGCGTAATGATTAAGATGTTTCTGTTTGAGTGTAAAATGAGGGGACTGGCACTAAACGCAATTGTTGTGTTAAACATATTGTGACTGGAATAGCTATTAAAGGATTAAAAGTATTGTATGTTTTATAGTGAGTCAATCTAGAAAGGGGTTGATGGGAACTGAATCATTGATTCTTTTCGTTTGGCATATTTCTGTACAGTACTTACATTTTTGATTATGTATATTTTTTCTTATAATTAATAAATTAATAAGAAAAAATAAATGTACCTACAGTCTCAAATAAATCGAGTTACCGCTAGTATCATCCTGAATATTAGCCTGTACTTGAGTTACTTTGGATTTCATCTTGAAAATATATGAACAGATAAAATAAAAATATTCGAATATTCTTGCATAGGTCGTTACAATTTTCGATAGGAGAGCAGAATTTGGTAACTTTTTTAGAGGACGACTCTAAAGGGGCAAACATGGCTCGACATATGGCTGACATCTATATTACAATGGGATCTTTACACCCTACTTCGGCTGCGACAAAATCAATTTCCAATTCGATATAACCCTCCTGTGCTTGTTATTTGATAGACTTGAATTCATTTTAGACATAATTTGTAAAAATGTTAATTCAATTCAATTATTTTAACCGTCAGCCTAACTACATAGGCACATTTAGAGTATATTTTATTTATTTCGGATAAACTTTAAATACATAATACAAAAAGGGACGTATTACCTTTACTTCGGGTTGCACCAAATCGTATATATGAAATAGTATTAAGCTGCGTTCGTTAAAATCTAATTGTATGGAGAATTTGACAAGTTTGTATGGGACGATAGTTGACCATTATTAATGTTGATCAGTTTATAATCGTAGTTGATGCAACCCAATTACGTGCAGTGTAGCCTGATGCCGTCATAACTTTCGCTCAATGCAACCTCGAGTCAGCCTAAAAACAAATGCAGTACGTAAGCACCTATTTTTAATGTGAATAAGAGACAAATGATTAGCGCGCCAAATAAACTCCCCGGCAATAGCGTTAGATTTTACTCTCATACTGTTTCCCCTTAACTACCAATTTGCATTGATCTAAAAATGAGATGTAGATACTGAAACTCCTTTAAACAAAATGCTTGCTATTTTGCAAAAGCTCGCTTCTTTGCCTGCAGTTTTCCGGTAATTCTCAATCCCGCGAACGGCGCTGCGAGGGAATCACGGCTATTATATTATCTCATTAGATACGCCCGCCGCCGCTGTGCCTTTTCGCCAAATAAATTCTTTTCTAAGGGGCCGATTTCTCCATTAGGTTATTTTTACATAGATACCTAGCGGTGCGTCTTAAATGTTAGCTGCCTATTTTTTGGATCAAATGAATGCAATTAAAAGTATACCTTTGCATGGTAAGCATCTTTCTTGTACATGTATGTATTCCATGCATTCTTTAAAATAGCATAAATGTTTCCATCCATAATTTATTTGTATGTATATATAGATAATTTTTACTCAGACATATAATCACTGTTAGATGTCACGCATGTAATTACAAAATAATAAATGAACAAACTTTCATAATCAAAGAAAGCAAATTCGATTTTCATAGGTACCACGGTAATAAATTAGCAGTGTTAACGTCTAACAAGAACAATAAATTCGTATTACAAATAGTTTGCAGCAAGTTTGTTGGTGCGCGACCCGAGTGCAGTTACACGGGAAAGTTCCGATAAGTTCATATTCGCTTTATTAATAGCTTTGAGTTTACCATTCGTAGAAAAGGCTTTTCTATCTATTTCCCTCTGCTAAAAAAACGAAGTCATAAGTTGTTCTTTAAAACTTATCAATCCACACATACATAAATATAACTTTGAAGATCGTATTTCGCGTACTTCTTTGAAGAAATGTAAATAACGTTTACAACTCAAATGCACTATCTCAAACCGTGAAGACAAATCACAAATTTCCGCATAAAAAGCTTGACGCAAAGTAATTCGGCACACTTACAACGTAATGTAAACCAAAAAAAGAATACTGGTCCCAAAAGCTCACCCTGGGGAACGCCCGCGTGCTCGGCGGCCCGATACAGACGCGACGGCGGTGATTAGGCTTCTTATCCACGAGATAGCGACAGAAACTGTGTAAGACTTAACAACTATGACCGTTTTCTTATTCCCTCCAACCAAGCATTTTACGCCGCCGACTTATCTAATGCTCGACTTAAAATTCTTACATCTCTCTAACTTTTAGTATTTATGAATATCATTTTAACGAAGCTGCATATTTAAGGGCACTAGAAAACTGACCTTAGATCAATAAATCAAAGCGGCAGTAATGAGACGTCTCATTTCTGATTTATATCGACGGAGGTACTTCAGCCCTCTGATTTTTCTACTCGATAAGTCCGGGTGACGATCGTAAATTGAAATATGATAAAGTCGCAGTAATAAGCCCCGGTAATCGTATCGACCCTCGCTGCACGAGACGCTCCATTGACGTAGCAAAATGTCATGCTGATATTGTTAATCTATTTCATTCAAACGAGTACTTCTGTATGTACTTGTATAGATATATCCCTATTCTTCCATCTCACATTAGTGTACCTACATTTCAGTATATGCTTTTCCTGAGTGATCTTTCTCTGCGAGTTCCTTTTATAGCATCACCATGTTCAGCTCTTCTATCTCAATTTCGACCTCATTCCCGATTCCAATACGTGATTCGTCGGTTCGCAAATTATTCGGTGAAAATTCACCATCTCGTTAGAATGTGCGATCGGGGCAGCGAGGCGAGCCAACCGCTTGATAAATTGTCTGGAATAATAATGATGAATTGCAACTAGCCGGATCCTGGTGTTGATTCGAATCTATGGAGCGATTCCACTGCCCCTGATAATACGGGCTTAAAAGAATGCGCGCTAGAGAGATTTTTGGACTTAGCTCTTTAGGAAATGGGGTATTTATGAGCAAAAAATTGCATGATTATGTACTTTTATATGACTAACATACACGTAATAACAAGTATTCATCCATTTTAACGAATATAAGGCATGATATGATATGAGGTATGATATGTTGTTTGTAATGTAGAAAGTATAACTACAATTTCTAATTCGAAATATTTCTAGTGCCAAAGCCATCACGAGTGGTATATAAATAAACGGAAACACAAGCGTACCAAGCTAATGCAATTTACAAAGCAGGCAATCACGAGAGCTAGCCACATTGTTGTACAGTCGCCGTCAAAGAGCAAAGGAAGGAGCTCTGTCCCTTAATAATTAATTGGCGTTTAAACGCGCTGACGTCTTGAGCTCCGCCGGGGCTGCATATGCTCTTGTAGGTGTGTTCCGGAACATCTGCTAAATTCCTATTACGCTGCTGTTTGGAACGCTTTGGCTTTGGTAATGGTTGCGGGCATTATGGAGTACTGCAAAATATTTAGCACTAGACTCAAATATTAGAGAAGTATTTGCGAAAACACTAACTGGAATCTAAATACAGGCTAATTATTGTAGTTTTAGTAAAATATTTTGACCATTGTAAACTTTTGACACTTAAATATCGACGATAATTAGGAAAATGAATTCCTTTTTTTTTAATAAATGGTATAAATAGTATTTCGAATGCAAGTAATCTCATAAACCGTAATTAGAGGGACGTAAATTGAAGAAGATTGTAGACCATCAATCAAGCAAAAAGGCATGATTAAATCCAAATCTTGATAACTAATGGAATGGGCCACTCGTATAAATTGAATTTAAGTGATGTTTTGCTTTTCTGCGGTCAGATAATGATGATATGATGTCATCAAGCTAATGAATACGAAAATGTTTACAGCTATCGATGACAGTTTTCGAAATATAGAGAGGTTTTTAACGTTATTATTTTTAGTTTAGGCAAGGACATAATATAGTAAATTCTAATCAGATTATAAATCTGTATAAAATATTTGAGTTGTAATAAAATCATTGCGAGTCGATGTTATAAATGCAGCAGAATTTTACTGTTTGTATAATATAGAATGAGGTGCTTGGGTCGAGGATCCACAAAAGTTATATGACAAATCCTCACACAATGGATGGAATCAATTAAAATGTAGATATAATTAAGTTCTTAATGTAACAATGTGCATAAAAATTGCAATTTACCAGTCCCCTTTATGGTATAAGAAAATGCAAATAATTCAACAATGAAGTAAATGGTAGTGAGGACCAGGGCTCGGAAACCGGTTTCGTCTTCATACAATTAACCGGTTTAAAATTTCGGTTAATTGCGGTTTATGACATTATTTCGTTCTTTAAATCATTTATTTCATAGATGAAGGTTAACAAAAAAAAACTTAAAATAAAAATGGAGATATGACCAATACTTTCGGAGATATTTCAAAAATAGTAAAAACCGGTTCCGAGCCCTGGTGAGAACGGTATCCCTTATTTATAAAATACCTACCGTATCCTATAAAATAGTACTCCTAAGCGCTGACGGAGTCACAGTAACAATTTGTTTGCCACCCGACCTGGCTCACGCGAAGCCATCATAAAAGCAGCAATTAACGTTAGTTTGTTTTACTACCGACTTTTAGGTAGGTATGTTTGTCTTTAAAGATGTCACGCATGAATTCCTTTAGCTTTCACGAACGACAAAAGAAAATGGGCGTTTCCATTTAAAAATGTAGCTCTCTGTTGGTTTTTTTCTTGGAATTTGTTTTTTTTTTGTGTTTTCCTACTCATGTGCATTACTGTTTTCAATAAAAAAGTGTTGTCAATGTTTCCCTCTTTTTTTTAAATCAGAATCAACAATACTTATTTTTCGAAGTACATGGAAAATAACACTTTTTATTGAAAACAGCCTTATAGTACTTGAAAAATAAAAGAACAATTTCCGGACCACATTTTTAAAAAAATGGTCTGGAGAATAGAAATTTCGGTATTACATCCAATTTAAGCTTCGCCAATATGACGGTATTACAGTTGAAATTTTCAACGAACAGAAGCAAAGAGGGCGGATAATAAAACCCCGTCACTAATTAAATGGGGCCGCGACGTCCTTCTTAATAGATAGGTATGTCGCTAATTTGAAGTCATTTCGAGGTCTACGCAATATCAGAAACCGAATTGGAAGTAAATTTAATTATATTTGGGAATATTATTTTTAAGCTGAGAATTAAATGAATTAAATGTACAATTAGGAAGAAACTTAATTAACAGTTGCAGAAAATGAATTAACTGTAGTGCCTGTTATCATATCATTGGTGAAACTGAAATAATTGATTTAATGTTATATTATATTCAGTATGTAACGGGAGTTCAATCCTACTAATCGTACTATTCATGTTATAAAAGTGAAAGATCGGATGTTTGTATAGCCAGCATTAAACGAAGGATACTTTATATCCCGAAAATCATGCCTTAAAGGATATCGGAGAAAAACTTAAGTAAACCTGCAGTTGTAGACTGTTCAAAGTATTTTTTTTTTGACATATAAATATGTAATGCCTCTTCGAACATGCCAAAACTACATACAATAGGGTCTTTACTAGGCAAAGTCGCGGGTAAATACTAGTAGAATCTATACTTTCAACTTTCATTCAACTCAAACGCGTTTTGGTATACATGTGGGATCGCCTTTGATGGCAGCGTCTTCGATTGTCGCTTGCAAATTCAATTTTCACTTTAAAATGGCATCTCACGTCACGTGGGGTGCAATACACCGTATATCGTCGGCGGCAGTTACGCAGGTTGACGTGAGGCGAACGTGGTAAATATAAGTTACGTTGTATTCAATTTTAACTTAAGGATATATTTATTTTTATACAACGACGGTAGCCAACAAGCGTACGGTGTACATGATGGTAAGCGGACACCGCAGCCTATAGACATCCTCAACTCCAAAGCAGTCACAAGCGCGTTGTCGACCCTTTATAAAACTCGTAATAATATGTCGAAATTCGTTAAACAAATAATAAGCAAAATACAACACTTTTTCTGTCAGTTGTTATACTGTTCATTAGAATTCATTATGTATTTCAATATCTATCTACTTCGACGTAAGTACTCGTACAACTTCGCATCAAAGGGTTATTTATTGTATGCTTAATCAAATAAATTGAAACGTGCATCTAAATCTTACTTTTATCAAAAATGTTAGTGATGTTTTAAAATAAAACTTCTAGTTTCTTATAATGACATAACATCATACCATAATTATTATTATTATCTGTCTATGATCGGCCACTGATGTGCACAAGCCTCTCTATTCGAGTAGGCCGCTGTAAGGATACGTATGAAGCAGGTAAATACCTAAATAGTGACCGAAATTATATTGAAATAAAAAGTAATACTTTCCCCTTCTGAGCTACATGATACTCTCGTTCAACAATAAAAGTTATCGATTTATTTCGATGCCAATACGGGACTGCAAAGAAATTCGGTTAATACCAACAGGGGTATCTTAAATTGCATTGAGCTCCCATTAACGCCTTGTCAGATCGGATTTCGATTTATATTATTGATAAATGGAATGTATTGGTTGTGTCGCAGTCGAAACTGTGTAAAATGAAAGTACGTTATTGCATTTATATAAATTAGCTAAGCAGGGGTGAGTTTCGTTTGCGAATTTTTCTTTCAGATAAAAGTTTCAAAGCTGGGTTCACATAATCTGATGGATGTATTACTCTTATTTAAGCATATCAGACTCCTTTTTATTTCCTCTCTCAAACAACGTTATGAATATTAGTCGTAACCTACATACTCCCGCACCATAACCTGGATAACTAATTTTTTTGGCAAAAGACTTCTTTTGGATTACCTAGCAAAAATAACTTAGGATCGTCCTACAAACGTTTTCCTCAACACTAAAAACCTATAACGCACCACACCTAATACAGCGGGCGACGTTTGTTCTCGTTTGCCTTACAATTTCTCCCGTTGTCACGGGAACTAATGAAAGAATTAGCTTTCATTACAACTGATACGTTTCTTAAAGGGATTCCCGAATGAAGACGAAGTGCCTTAGTAACCTTTCCGATGGAGGATCAATGAGGGACGAGAGGTCGCTTATCTGTGATTAGTTTTTTTAGGGACCTGTAAAACGCATTTTAACGTAGTTACAGGTATGGTCGTAGTGAGCGTGAAACTTAATTTTATATCAATGTCATAAAGACTGACAAGGACAATCTTGTCTTCATTTTATCTGTACTAGACGTTTTGTACTTATACTGTTATTTAATTGTATTTAAAAAGTAAGCCTAATTGGAAAGAATGGACGGAATCCATCTGACTACGTAGATTTTTTGAACAAAGCCTTTTGTCAAACCCTCGCCGGTACCGCCAATAAGAATCTAAAAGCGTAGAGGTGGACTTTTAACTTAAATGCATGATTCATTAAACCGTCTCGATCCCCCTAAAATCGTCGAGGAACCGCGCTGCTTAAATTAGTGCGGAATTCATTTTCTTTTTAATTCTTCTTCCAAATTCAAATAACCTTTTTTATTACACCGCATAAAAGGGTGGACCAGGCTCCGGTTGCTCTCAAACGCTAATTCCTCGTCGCACGGATACTGATTGGACGATATATTTAACAATGCCACCGACACGCTTCTCTTCGAGAAAATACATCTTACGTATTTTTTTCTCGCACTGGGATTCCTTTATTTTCTTATTTTCCATTCGTGTCCGGGACCAAAGGTTGGAAAACAGAGCGAGGTTTAGGCGCTAATGACACTAATAGCAATTAGTGGAAGGTCGTGTTTGGCTTGTACGGGTGCGATGTTTAGTTATTCGTCGTTTGGGGTATACAAGCATATTACAGGGCACCCAGCCCATGGAGGGTCTTAACGGGAGGTCGTTTGCTGCGCTGCCAGCCTTCTAAGATTAATGGCATTACGACAAGACCGTTTGTGAGAGACAAACGTGACAAAAAACTTGCTTGTAATTATCGATTTTAATGACGTTCGTTTACTTTTATATATTTTTTGGCGAAGTTCAGGGATTGTATTATTTAATTAGAAACTATATCGCTACGCAATAACTTGCAGTAACTTTTTTTATGATAGCGTCAGGTCAAGGTTTCTCAACAAAAGCCTTGTTGGGCGATGCAGCCTAGTCAACAACAAGCCTTACATCGACACTTTGGACATCATAAAATATTTAGCACTCATATCTCGCGGCGCGGTCCGAATATTATCGACGCACCCATAAAACAGGAAACACTAGCGCGAGGAAGATAGAAATAGGAATTTTATAATAGTAAGAAGAGGATGCACTTATTTGTACGATCTTTGGAGTTTCGATGGAAACGTTTGCTTTCTTTTCCATCGGGTTTATCGCGGTCGTTATATTTTGATAGAGCAGTTTGGCTGGATCGCCGATATAACGTTTATGTTCTGGTTTCGGTGTTGCTCATGTTGGTTTTTGTTTCAACAATTTGTTACTGGTTATTGTGTCTGTTTATTCCGTTCGTGTGTGCATGGCTCGATGTAAATTATTTCGCTCGTAAAGCCCTCCCATGTTGTAAGAGCTAAAAGTTTCGCTTTCACCTTTATTGACGTAAACCATTTCTAGTCTCTGTTTCAAAGCATAACCATCAGATTACAGCTCATACTTAAAAATTATTTGGTAAAAAAATTATAAAATTTTGCACTAATATTTGAATAAATCGGTTTTATTAAGAAAATGGGTCAAAGTGAACTCACCTGATATAATTTCCGGATCGGCAAGGAGCACTCGGTCACCTTGAAAGTTTCGCGATAAATATACTGGCGGGTTCGCGAATGTAAAAAGATGTAAGTACAATCGTACCCTCCGCTTTTTACTATTTCAATGCTATTTAAGTGAAAATATGTACATGAAAATGATCACGTAAGCATATTGCAAAAATGAAACAAATTTGAAGATTAATTGTAATCTTCTAAGTACCTATAGACAGTAATTATCACCAAACGATTTTTTTATAACGCCATATGTAACTTGCCTGGTCACTCGTCGCTACCACCGCTTTTGTATGAAGTAACTTACTGTATCCAAACGTTCTACAATTATAGGTATATGGAAACTACGTAACGAATCCAAAAGGACCAGTCAAATGACATTAAGGAAAAAGCTAGCTAGCGCGATTTAGGATTCGGCACAAAGCGTCACAGTTACATACATCTACCAAACAGTCCAAAAACTGCTTATACATTAACGTTTAATGGAATAAGTGGATGTATGAAGACGTTCCGATGGCGTTTTCTTAGGTAAAACAACATAATATACTATAAACTCTGAACGGATATTCAAATTCGTATATTTATGGGTTTCTTAGCAGATCGTACGCGGCCATAATAACTCGCTGCGAGGGCCGTCCGAGATGATACAGTGCTGCAGCCGGCATGTTTCTTACTCCGCTCGCCAATATGTATGACAAAATGCCCATTACTTTATCTAACGTTACTAAATGTTGCGATATATGTTCTTGGTTAGTATGGTATTGCTGTAACTCACATATAACATCTGAATTTACTTACATTTGACAAATTGTTTCTTATCATACATTGTGTAGGTATTTAATAAAACTTTTGGCATTCATATCGGATACTAAATTAGGTATACTGAAAATTTTGTCGATTTACTCAAACGAAAATAATTTTGAAAACTACATAATTTAAGTACATTTCTATCGTTAAGGTGGCCTGGGATTAAGTAATAAAGTTCAGTTCAAATCGAGTGTAAGTTCATAAAAATGTGATTGACTAATAATAATATCACTATAAGAAACATATTAAGTACATTTCTAGTGATAGTTATGCATTTTGATATAGCGATTATCAGTAAGCGTAATGATTTAAAATAAATTCTTCAGTTATTGAATTAGCCGTACTTTTTAAAGGCTGGTCCATATAAATTATATAATCTACATACGCATTACGCACATGCTATAGTTAACCGATACTGCGTATTTTCATACACCCGCGAATTTCCCAATAATAAATTATACTCCTTGTCCGCTTACCTCGGGTTAACCGGCTTTTATAAACTACCCGGGTAATTTATAACTATTACCCGGAAAACGATCACGTGATATCACTTTATAGCATATTCAGCGCGTAAATATGAGGGTAGTCTGTAATATGTTACTAGTTACTTAGGTACAAGTAGTTAGCTGTGGCTACTTTAGTCACGGACAATCGTGAATTATGTTAGGTTAGAATAACTGCTGGTAAATGTACTATGATCTAAACTTGAAATGAATCTATAGAAAAGTTTTTATCGATTTAGGTATTAGGTTACCCAATATTTATTGAATTATAAAAAATAACTTCATGTTCGTATACCTTATATGAATGTTCTTTGGACTTAGTGGACGTGTCTTAAAAGATTTGTTTTGATGTCGAATTATTGGAACCTGGGTATATCGTGTCGTTTCGGTACCGCTTTGAACAACAAACCTCAATTATCAGACTAGGACAGAACACTAAGGAGTTTCGCAAAAATCAATTCTGTTAGAAATACAAGTTGATAGTTTGTAGTAAATGAAACCACTCTATCGCAACAAGCACTCGAAGGCAAACTTCACCTACCTACAACTACGTACTTAATGTAATCGCGCGCAATATCCTTTGTTCACTTTCAGACTCATTAAAAAGGCGATGCAATTTAATGAGTTGATAGTGTGTGTTAACCCCTCGCTACGTTTGCAAATACTAGTAACAATGCACACAGAAAATTGAGCTTTGACTGTATGAGGTTAGAGTTTCGGTTTGATTGTAGTTTTTCGGTGAAGTATTGGTATGTAGGGGTCGAAGATTAGTGGCACACGCCTACCCGCCGGAGCGCTGAGCGGCTGATGGTGCCCAAGAGTGTAGTTACAATTAGACCGGTGCCCACAATGAAGTGATGCCCGCGTAATGTAGCTTATGTATCCCCTTGTCTTTGTATGTTGATTGCAGGAAGGTCGACGATAGCTCGGTGTGTGTCTTAAATGCAAATGTGGAATTTTTACTAACAAGCTTTTTTTGTGTTGTGGGATCATATTGTTTACATTGGCAAATCGATAGACATGTTTGGTTTGGGAAGATGTTATTGTATCTATGCAAGTTATAAACTGAATCAGAAGCTATTCGGATGCTTAATATCGATCAATACATTACGAACACTTAAACTACGTAGAGACTAAAATGATAGCACAGTATGGGTATGTGAATATACCAATGTCCGACACCGCTCAACAACACTTTTCACCATTTATTTTGTCTACTACACTTCTTTTTATTGATTCTGCTTACTAAATTGACTTCCTATAAGAGTTTAAACATCCAAGCAGAACATAGTCCTTATAACATGTTGACCTCAAAACTTCAGCCATACAGACTTAAACAACACAACCCCAGAGACATCATTGGTATTTTCTCTAAATTCTGCGGTGGGGAAAGGCGCTTACGGCCCGCGAGCGATTGCCCGATGCCATCGGTAGGTATACAGTCAATTGGAAACTACTCCGCCCCGAACAAGCGCTTTTAGATTTGAAAAAGTATCTCTCAGGTATACAGAGTGAATTTCAGATGAATTCCTTGAACATGATTATGATTCCTGTTTTGGTGGTGTGCGACATATGAATACTAGAATGAGAACACGCACTTTAAGAAATATTTTTGTAGGTAAAAGCTTTATTGGTGTTAAAAAGGTCATTTTATAACTCATAGTTGTTTGACTGGGAGTAGTGGGAGTTTAAGTTAAAGCGTTTAGCTTTTTTACTACTTAGGTACGTAACATAGGCCTGTTTCAGTGCAACGCGGATGTGGGCCATAAGGTTTGTACGTAATGTTGCACTAGTTGGAATAAAATCGCCGTAGTACAAAAGTAATAAATGTCACTTTATTTATAGTTACTCGCGTTTACGATCACGAAGACAAACATCGCATATAAAAAAAGCAACCAGTAGAGGTTTCAATGTAAGAGAGAAAACACTTTCTCTTATCACGGCCAATTTAAGGATAACTTATCCTAAAAATAATATAAAGCCTTTGATAACCGCGCGTGTACTGCTATGCGATTCACAAGCCGCCTTCGTCTCACCTCACCTCTCAACTCTAATGTATCTAAGTCTAAAGACTCATTACAACCATGGATATCCGGAGATCAATCTTATAGTGGTTGGCCTGGGGTGAATGGTTGGTAAACGTGAATACCGGCCCTCGCGACGGGTATGAAAGGCGAGGTTTTATCGCGTTGCCATGGCAACGGGCGCCTGCGTCGCGATACGAACACCAAAAACTACCATTGTACTATTTACTACGTATATATGTACGAGTGGGAAAGGGAGTCAAGTTTTTATTGCGATCGTTTCTTTAAAAAAGACTACATTTAGGTACGTGTTATGGTATTTATCGTTAATACTGAAATATGTAGGTATCTATCTCACTTTCTCTATTGTTGTTGAACTATAAAATGACTTTTAGGCCCAAAAGGGCTAAAAACTTTCTACTATCACTTGACTTATGATCATTTTCTAATAAATAATAGGCATACAAATTGTAACTTTTGTTTAACAAAACAGGTGGAGTGTAAGTGAAGTGTAGTAGTCATTTTTCAAAGTAGGTTTACGTTACAAGTATACTAATGTTGTAAGTATAATAATATAATAAAGTATACATGTTTGCAAATGTATAATGTGATATATGTATAGTACTCCTATATAGCTACATTTTAACTCTTTTGTCATTTTATCTATCATTATCTAATTTATATTTCAGTTGACAACGACTACAGAAAATATGAATCCAATCAAATTGCAACATAGCTTATAATTGAATGATTTGTTTATAACGCACAATAGAAAGTCGTTTGACTTGTCTATTTACACCGCCGATGAGACAGGGCAGTTAACCCTTGAATTTTGTGTACACTGAAATATTAACGTTTGGCTATGGACGTACGCGGAAAAACAAAGTCGAAAAACTGGGCCTGTTATAGGCCGGTCGCATGGACGCAAAGACTAAATGGGCAGACAGCACATGTAAATCGTAGAGTTATTCATACATTATTTGTTTATTAATTTTTAATTAATGTTCAGTGTTTCACATTTTGATGACTGCAGCCTGATCTATACGACAATTAAGTAAACGTAATTAACTTACTTAGGCCAGCTCTTATCTTAGGTGCGCTAGACTAAAGTCACATGAAATTTTGGTAACTTATTAGTATATGTTTTGACATAACTTACCGACATATATTGTAACGGATCTGTATAAAACTGAACCATAATTTTCTCCAGTTCCCACAAATTAAATATTTGTAATTAAATATTATATCTACAAAGGCCCATTCACTTGACACATCTAATCCCAATAAGGTCTAGTTTCCCTCTTGGGTTGGATGGCAGTCCCTTTTCGTAACTAATGCCCACGCCAAATCTTTAGGATACAAGTGGACTTGGATAACGCTGGATGATGATTATGAAATTATGATAAAATAATCTACACAAATAAAATGTATGTACCTAATCCAAGTTCTGAAATAAAAGTCAGCTCCAGTTTGTGTATAGTCTTTGTCCCGAGCATGCCGTGTCGGTATTGAGTGGTGGCAGGGGAGGGCGTCCCCCGGGACCGCCTCCCAGGGGAGCTAGGAGGGGAAAGGTTAAAAGGGAAAAGTTATAAGAGACCGTTGTCAGTGCGCAAATGTTCCACGAATGCGGTTTTTCCGAAATTTCCACGTGAAATTGATATTTCGTGTCGACTATTTTGAGAACTCGTGGGCGTAGTAATTTGGGATCTATGTTCTTTTTTTTCCTGTTCTTCCTTATACGTAGTTTGTTTTGTGCCTACGCGCCCATAGAACGCACTATTATAATTCGTAACATAAACCATACTCATTTGAGTATGGTTTACGTTTTGCGAACTGTAAAACACGTACGTAAAGGTTATTAAGCAAAAATTTTATTGATCATAACGCCCGCAAGACACAAATCATAATAAAACGTTAAAGGGCACCAAAATACCGTAAGTCAACTTTCTGTACATTCGCTCAAGGAATGTCCGATGCAAATCATGCAAATAAACATAGAATGTCGCTGGGGTGGCGCCCCCACAAGTGCTGGTCTGAAAGAGGGCAACCTCCACCTCACTATACTGCCTTAGTGGATTTTTTCCATCGACTAGTGATACGTGGCAAGATGTTTATGCAGAAGAAACATTATTTTAAATGTCAGGAGTTTTTAAGATTTGGTAACATTGATACCTAAATGAAAACGAAGTCATTCTCTAACTGGCTTTTAACAAGAGTTATCTATTACATAATATGATTTTACCGAAAATAATACGCCTAACCTTTGTTAACGGCTGATAAGTTTTCATTTCTAGTCGATTATCGTTTTCAAATATCCTTCATGTGTAAAATGCCGCATACATAATACTTACTCTATTTTCTGTGCCATAGCGTTTATAGAGCACCCAATTGATAACACGACGGATGAAAAGTGGGAGTCGTTTTTACGAGGAAAATGGAGTTTCCTTTCTATTCTTGATGCGATAGGTAAATATTCCCGTACTTTTATTGGGGATGGTTTGATTCCGCTCCCTGTTGTAGGCTGGCTTTAGTTTTTATGGAAACTGAAAGTGAACACGTGAAGATTGCTTACGCTTTGTAGTAAAATTGCTGGAAGGGATTTTACTTTACACAACAAAATGGTATATATTTATTTATTCCAATTAGAAGTTACGTGGTGCAAGCAAATCAACCCGCTTTAAAAATATAGTTTGTCTTGTATCACAAAGTTAATAATTAAAAAAAAACCTGACACAAATTATAGCTAAAAACCATCTCCGCCATCAGGACTTTCGATTAGAAAAACAGCATTCAAATCGGTCCATCCGTCAGGGAGCTACGATGCCAGAGACTGTCACACATATACACAGATACACATATAAAACTTTGCGTTGCGCGTCGGGTTTAATAAATAGGTAACAATATAGCAATCATTTTATGTAAAAAGTACGAAAGAAAACTTAGGTAACTACAAAATATTAATCTGGAACTTTCTAAGACGTTAATTACTTTTTGTTTAATAATACAATATTTAGTCAAACACCCAAAATAACACAAGCAAAATCTCAACATTATGACGTCACAAGTGAGCAGTAGACATTAGGGGGTGTGCAGACAATCGTAAATTGCGAGCCGAGTCGAATAAATTAACGCCTGTCGCGTTGCCTTGCTCGTGTAAATGTGCCTAACAGTAGATAAAGAAGAACATATGAATTGGTTTATTGCTTTACGTAAACAGATGTTGAATATTACTTAATTAGGTTTGTATGAGGCTGAGGTTTGTTGTTGTCACACGATAATCATTTACGATGTTTCTAGTGATGCAACATAGTGTTATTAGATAAAAGTATTTCGGATATTGTGAACGTTTATGGATCGATACTCTGAAACCAAAACTTATGTATTGATACTTAAGTACTTTATATGTAGTTAGTATTGTTAGACACCACAATGCGGCGAAGACGAAACGGCCTGTAATACATTATTTACCCAACTCACGCCAATATTTCAGTATCCCCTTTCCATACTTATATCCTTCTTATTAAAATCAAGGCCGCCATAGATATCACTTAGCGTCCTCGCCGTTACTCTTGGACTTAGTCACATACTGAGGGATGTTCTGTCGCTGACCCTCGGGATATTAATGGGGGACTTAACCGGATTTTTCTGGATACGTTACTATAGTTTCACGGTATTGGAGTGCATAGTGCAGTGTACGTTTCTTGTTCATGTTTACGCGTGTGGTTATGTTAGGTACAGTCATTATCAGAAGTTGCTATACATTTGAATCAGTATTCTAACCAACTTCTAGACTTAAGACTAGGTTCCGAGTACAGTGAGGGATTTAAGCGCGCCCAAGACAAACACAGCTTTATCCTCGAAGAGTATACTTTACTTTTTTCACCTCTGAAACAATTTAAAAAAAGACTGCTAGAAACAAAATCAAGAAGGCCGTACATTTAAGTACCCATCAGGAGTATTTTTGTTTAAGTGACTTAGAGTTTTGATATATATATATATATATATATATATACTTCTTATGAAACACTCAAAACACGCTGAGGTGAAATGTTACTGCCAGCCTAATAGATTCTCTCTCGGAGAAACGAATTTGAAGTTTTTAATCACAAATAAATCAAATATAAATACAACAAATAATTAAAAACGAAACTTAACCTATTCTAATCTAATAACCCACCCCGAGTCATTCCTGGTGCAAAGGTGCCCAAAACGCTTGCAGCGTTGCCGCGTTGGACTGCAATGGACAACCTTTGCATCAAGAAGGCCCCTGTCCCGCATTCGTCTCCCTACCTCACTAATGAATGTTATGGCCTCTGCGCACCAACAGCCGGTCGTCTCCACCGCCAAAGGGACGAATAAGTAACCCCCCAGACATGAGTATTTTTCCCTTTTTCGTGAAGCCGCCAGCTCGGCCGCTGCACCAGCCACTCGGATGGTACGGCCGATATGCGACGTAGCAAAAGTACTGACGCGAGTAGCGTCCCAGAGAAGGCACTTTCCTTTTTTCCAATGCACTAGGGTTAGAAAACACCCTCTTCTTATGCTGACTGTAGGTACCTATTTGAATATTGTTAGAGAAAATGAACACAAGGTTAGACCATTTAATTTAATTAACAAATTGATAGAGATCTTAGTCGTACCTGTATATACTTTATCGCCTTTGTTACACTGTACTTACCTTAATTTAATTACGAATTTTGTTTATTGATTTGTAAAAAATGTTACACTTCAAGGCAAATGTATACAGTCACCATTATATCGGAATGAAGAATCATTCGACTCTATAATCAAGCCGTTGGATGTATGTTCAGATATTTTTGATCACCCCGATATATTTGGTGGCAACTATAATTATATACTGCCAGTAGCCATAGTCCGTCCCTTACTGTACCTGGCCTATGTTCATGTCATGTTTCTCCGTTATATTTATATTCGACTTTGAGTCTTTTCAGCACATTTCAGATAAAAATAATGTGTTACCAGTTCAAAAGCTCTCAACTCTGTTCATTCACTCCGCACATTCTAAATAAAATCTCCATTCATTGCGCGGTGTCGGTTGACAGCGGGTAAACTCTAACTCGCGATATTGTGACATAAGGTGTTTAACATAAATAATACGAGCAGATGTGGAGCCGCGGGCGGAGCAAATACTACACCGTTCATATCTGATTCGCTTTTTGGGTAGTAGTAGGAGCTGTTTACACCACCCCGTATATAACAGAACAGGTAACTAAAGCCGGATTCATACCTATCTGACGTGTTGCTTTCTGATGCGCTCTGACGCAAGCAAATATGGACCGTCACGTTAGAGCGTATCAGATGAATGTGAATCTTATTGGACTAAATATTTGACACCGATATTATTCTGTCGCATCACGTCTTATCATGTCAGAAAAATATGATATCGGCTTTGGCTTTACCGAACACATTACATACAAGTACTATAAAAATATCTGCTAAATTGCGATAATTAATGATAATACCTATTATGTGTATCACCACAAGTCGCCTGTCAAAATGTACTTATCTTGTAGATGTTTATTTGTAATTTCTCAACTGTCCGCCTTAAAAAGGGTTAACAAGAATTTTAAGCTGTAAAAGTGCGCGGGGCAGTGGCGAGTTCTTGTGCGACACGGTATGAGCCCGCAGCACGGCAAACAGGTCACGTCGTGATCTGAGGGGATCCTCAGGACATCATGAGTTCGGAACAGTCCGACTCACCACGCAAGGCTCGACATGCCGTGATCAAAAGCTGAGCCTGAGCCTGAGCTGCAAGGAATTGTACCCGAGGGAGCCGAAAAGATATTTTGTTGGGTACAGATAGGGATAGAAACCGAATAGTTTTTATGAAAAAACCTTAAAAATACCTGCTGAACCTTCTCAAGGATAAGGCATACGTTGATTCGTAGGGGCTCTATACGATCGACGAAGTCTCCAGCTTGCTCCTTACTAAGGCATTGTAAACCATTTTTATGGCCACCGAGTCAGGCGCAAGTTTCAGATTACGAAAACCAGCCTTCGAAAGCAGATCGTGGAAAGTGAGCCCTATATCTCTACGCCCAGATCCTTGACGGAGAAGACACGCTTTATTGGCTCTGATCCTAACATATATTGTACATGAATAGCGTTACGAGGACGAGTAAATGTACGACACACATTGACTGGGTTGAAATTAAGTTTATTCTTCATACTCCACTAATTCAAGTCGAGGACATTGACTTGAATTCCTCTATAGCAATATTATCCGTTTGTATCAACAGATTCGTGTTGACTGAGCGACTTGGCCGAAAGCCATACTGCTTGCCATATATACTGCGCAAAAAGGGCCGAACCTGTGAAAATAAAAGTTCGGTGAACTATGGCCTCAAACGGCTTACCGCGGGTAGGAAGAACGGATATGGGTCTATAATTCTTAACGACGGAAGTGTCACTCGAATTCGGGATCAGTATCAGTCTAGACACCTTCCAACTTCGAGGATATGACCCGGAAGAGAGCGTCAGGTTAAAAATATATTGTATTGGGATCTTTATGAATTCTATACAACCCTTTACAATATACGCTTCTTTAGCTCGCTTAAGGATCTTAAACATTTACTCGAAGGCGTTGCAGCCGCTCTATATGCATCTATATCTGTTGGCACACCAATGTTCGGCGGCACCGCCGGCGCCCGCGGCCATGTAAAATATTTCTGCTGAAGCATTCATCGCGATCGCCTGCCTGATCGTACGCTCAACGTTACGCATCACCAAACTTAATAACGCACCTTCCAGCACCCTTCCCTACTCACAAATAAGGACCAGTTTCCAACACCCTACATGTAAAAATAAAACTTGTACAGTTCCGCTATTGTGTGTAATCCGATACGCCGATAGTTGGTCCAATCGACTTTTGTATCGAAATTGTTTGATTTCGTTTCAAAGTTTTCACTAAGCAAATGCGGTTTGTTCTTTGATTTTCAAGTGCAATTTAAAGTGACAACATATCTATTAAGTAAGAGGTTATTAAGTTGACACATTGGTTTTAACGGTGGTAGCAAAAAATCAACGGAAGGCGGTGAACCAATTTGTGAACAGCAGAAACAAATTAATAATGCCTAATATCGTATAGAGTGGAAACATCTGCGCTCTCATTTAGGTGACGTAGTTTTATCGCTCTGAACCTCCGGTGTTCGGAGAATTATTCCATTCATAAAATGGTCTACAGGCCCAAAAAAATCCATACCCATTCATTGAAAGGTCTCTATGTCATTATTAAAAAGTGAAATTTAATGTATTTTGTTACAGATTTTTCCTGAAATTCTTTTTAAAATGCAATCAAAACTGTTTGAAGAATGCCGGCAACCCTAGGGATATGAGAAGGTTTCAAGTAAGTACATATTATATTTGAAAATGCTCAATTAAGGTAGGTAGTAACTGAAGATCTTAGTTTTCTCTTAACAAATATAATACAAATAGTCTACAAATGCTAATTTATGTTGGGTCGTGGGTTGAAATACTAAGAGACTGGCATAAACTTGACATAACATAACAGTCACATTGACTGATCAATAGCTCAGTCGATGACATACACTTACGAGCAAAATTAACGGATACACAGGTACACTTTTTATTGAACTTCCATAGAAAGTGTACCCGTTATTTTTGCTCGTGAGTGTATGATCGTAATCATAATAGATATATCGAATAGATATTACAGCCTGTCGATAAAATGATAGGTAGTTATAAAATAATAATAAAAATTGGCTCTGTGAGAGTGAGACCTCGAGAGAAATTATATCAGACAATGCTTACAAAAGTCTACAAGACAGGTATAATTACTCGTAGTTCTAAAAACGAGACAAATTGTAATTCAAAATTACGTCAACAAACCTTTAGGGTCTTTATAATACGTACAAGAAATTCTGTACTAATAACTGTCATAATTAGTAACATCTTGCGACTATGCAAAGCTATATAAAGCTCCAAAAAGTAGTTGTGTTCAAGGAATATATTATGTAGCGGTGTATTACGTGTAGTAGGAATGGAAGCAAGCCAAACATGCATGAACCTCATTTCAAGGTCTAGAACAATAATTATTCGCCGTCGACAAGTAAATGGTCGCTTGTTTACCAGACGTCAGGAAAAATTCCGAGTTCCTACACGACTGTCTGCCATGAGCCGGTACAAGTCTCGAGCTTCCGCGGTTTAACAGAACAAATATTTTCTTCAACTAGCGATAAAGTATAAATGTGTCAGGCAAAAGGCACCGCTTTATCGGTAAATAATCTTGACGATTTCCTGATTGCATTCTCACAGCAGCTACTAATACTATGTTTGAAAATATGAGGGAACCGGGCATAGCACTGCCTCTGTTTGACTAATACTAGTGTCCGACCGAAATTTCGGTTTCGGTTTCGGTTTCGGCCAGTTTCGGCCAAAAAATCAAGTTTCGGCCCGAGTTTCGGTTTCGGCCAAAAACGGCCGAACCTTTCGGCCGCGCCGAAACTTACAACATCGTACCTTCGGGTCGCGCTCGGCTAACGTCGGGCGCGCTCGGCACGGCTGGCAATATGGCGTCGCTCGCCTGACTCCCCCGGCCGACTTATTTTATACCACCATTAAAAAATCGCTAACTTTGTGTTACAAATAATGTATTTTTTTCACTTTATTTATAGGGTAGTTAAATTTTCAAACAGAACCTCTGTAACTGTGCTGAAATTTCATTGTGATGTGACTAACATTTTTTCGACTTTTTAAGGACTTTTTTTTTATAAAAGGTTCGGTTTCGGTTTCGGTTTCGGCCGAAACTACAATGAAACCGAACCTTCGGTTTCGGTTTCGGTTTCGGCAAAATAACATGTTTCGGTCGGTCACTAACTAATACGTGACTTTAAGTACGAATGTGACATTTCAGATTTGCAAAATGAAGTCAGAAATTGTTGATGTATTTTGATTGTCCAAGATTGTCTGGCTCAATCAGTACTTCCCGCCAATCAGGCCTATTTTTATGTTCTTAATTATAACAAGTTGTTTTATAGTAAAACGTAATGCAAAACCAATTGCCATTACTGCACATTTCAAAAAAAGAAATTAAGATTTATTATTGCATAAACCTCAATGTAAACGTAAAGAAAAGGCGGTATCATTACTAAAGAGTGATCTTTGCCAGATGACCTTTGACTTTTCAGTGAGTTTTTTGGTTCCTTCCGTTTATTCTTGGCTTCTATGTGCATGGTTGTATCCAAGTATTGTAATACGTGAACTTTCTTCTTACCTCGCAATTTCTTGGGCCAATCGCGTTTCACTTGTTACAAGACGAAGCTCGCCCGCTCGTCACTTGTCACACGCAATGGCATCGCCCTTAACTGTAGGAAGGGTTGCGTTCACGACTCTTGAATATTTGAAGCGCCCCCAATTTAGGGGAGGGATGAAATTAAATTTATTTATACGAGTTTATTTATTTACTTACAACCCGACCGTGCTCGCTTATTTTTTATAATTGGTTATTTGTTTTTTGCACGAGTGCTTGTTTATTACCCTAAGTCGTGGTTCTAAAATCCTTTGTTAGCAACTTTTAATTAAGTGCATAGAGCGTTAAACCAAATAAATCGTAATATTTCATAGTTACACCAACTTAAAGTTGCAGAAACTAATTAGAGACACCCCTAACGCGACATGGTAAAGGTGCATTCACAGTTACTTATGAGTACAAATTTGCTTCAGTTGGCTACGACATATTTATCTTACGTGCCCTCTTAGGAAACTTTATCCCAATATAGAACTTACTGCTATGCACACATAGTTGCCAGTTGTATGTATTTGTTATGTATGTGTAGGTATAGGCTTTTTGTGTGTTATTGAATTATTCAGTGGTCGTACCCCAACGTTTCAAGGGTAAGATGTTTAGGTATATGTAGGACAGATATATTATTTGTACTCCTATTCGAAATATATTAGTTGAAATGCAAACCTAATGCTATATATGTTTTATTCAGTAGACATTGTCTTACAGTGAAAGTCACATTTGTAAATTAGATTCAGAAACTGTTTTACGAAAGTACTTAAACAAAAATTTTTTTTTTCGACAATCTTACACAAATCAACCACAACAACCAACAAATCAACTTATTATTTTATATAACATCAACTTTAAAAATCCCATACGAATGAAAATGTAAGCCAAAATAATCTGAAGTAGTGAGAAATCGATAAAACGGCTTCATCTTATTTCCCATCCACAATAGCACCCTAACTTTATGTAGGCTACATTACACGAACTTAAAAACGTAAAAGCCTCCCCAACGCAACCCACTACATAAACTAAACATATCGATTGGCCGTCCATCAAAACGCACGCACACATGCACAGGATGCAAGGAAATGCATATCTATTGGAAGAGTTCGTCCATTTGGGCCCGAGACACTGGCTCCTCCTCCCAAGGGACTCTCCCTTTCGGTCCCTGCGTGTGTGTAGGTGTGTGATAAATAGACGACGGTCGCACTCAATCGAGGGTTTTATTTTTGGTCGACTGTAGTTTTTGTGATCTTGAACTTCAGTTGGAAATAAACGTAGGCACTGAAAGGAATACGCAAATGGTTAAGATGATATAGGTACGCTTTTAGATGTGATATTATGGATGGTACTGACTACACTTAGTTTACATCATGCATATATGAACATGCCTACTTTTACAGTTATGCAACAAATAACATTGCATTTTTAATAAACGAATCTAAACCATTTTTTTTTTGATTAGGCTGATGTAAGTATAAAAGCGTAAGAGATTTTAGAATCTATATTAACACAATCATTCAGTTGTAGTTTACTGTTATCCTGGTTCGTTTATTATTTTGCGTGTGGGTAAAAAAAACTAAACTAGATTTATTTCCAGGTTGTTATATCAACGCAAGTAATGGTCGACGGTCCACTCCTAGCGATATCGGACAACATGTTCGTCCACAACAACAGCAAACACGGCCGGCGCGCCAAGCGCCTTGACCCGACTGAAGGTATTGACGCCGCCACCGACACTACTTGTACGTTTTTGTTTTTTATTTTCTTTTTTTATTTAAGTTGTTGCCAGTATGTTTTACAATTTGATTTTAATAAAAAGTTTAAAAAAACTGGCTTATTGAAGCCACTGCCAAACACGTTCGAACTAAATAAATCGTGTAGAGAAAACAGGTCAGTTGTAAATGAAAATGTGATGGTTATGGGACTTAGTAAAATGAAATATTGTCATTGCAGTATAAACAATTATTTAAATAAATCCACAATCGATCAGATACAGCGGTGTAAAAATCATAACATAAAGTTAGAAAATGTCATTTGTATGCAAGGAATCACAGTAGACATTTCGTAAAGAAGTTGGAGAGGGAGGAGGGGTGTTGAAGCGAGCATGAAGCGAGTAGGTGTAATTTAGTGAGGAATTATGCTCTGACAAAAGAATATTTTCAGATCATTGTTAGGGATGTTTTATAGGACACTTTGGAGTAATGAATCTGGTCGGGTTTGGAAAAATACATTTATGATTTACTAGCAGCGTCCTGCGGTGTTACGCGCGGATAAAAGATAACAGTCAGCTAGTCTTAATCCACCCTGGGTAAGCTACCTCCATTCCAAATTTCAGCCAAATCCGTCCAGCCGAGTGAGTTCTGAGTTAATAGGGTTGTTGCCTCAAAATTTGACTACTCCATTAGACTACTTCAAAAAAAACAAGGCATAAAATATGTCAAATGGTGGAAATCCTAGTCAAATATCTCAAAAAATAATGAAGATTCAACCGTTTTAATGTTGCTGGTTAGAGAAAGAAAGCGCCGGATCAGAGATGCTACTATGAACTTCGAAATCCGAACTTCGTGTCGTGGCGTCCTTTTCACCCATATAGTGTATAAACACGAGAGTGAAAAGGACGGCATGATACGAAGTTCGGATTTCGAAGTTCAGAGTACGGGCCCAGTGACGTCATTGACCACGAGCGTCATAGTAAATGACCATCATTCCTCCTTTTAAAACTTATAATTATGTAAAAAATTATTTATTCTTTTGAGCTATTTTTTTCGCCATTTGATTAAGAATTAGATTCTTTTTCGTCTCAATCGAATCAGGCAATCGATCCTTAGTAAAGCAAAGCATCTATGATTTTTTTAACGTGTCTGGCTTTACAGGCCGGTTCCAATAAATCGATAGGAATGCGCGGTTGGAGAGTGGCCTGGGGAAAATCCATGGGAAACCTCCGACACGATCGCGCGGGAGCATCTATGGTTTTCACCTAGCTATCCAATCCGTTTTCAGTATATTGTCTTAAATATGAGATATGTATTCTGCGGAAATGGATAAAAATCATAATCCTCTTAGCGTTATCCCAGAACAGTCGCATCCTGAAGGATGCTCGGGGTCCGCTACCTAATCCCAAGATTTGGCGTAGGCACTAGTTTTTACGAAAGCGACTGCCATCTGACCTTCCAACCCGAGGGGAAACCAGACCTTATTAGAATTAAGCTTGTCAAGTGAGTGGGCAACTTGACTGTTAGAAGTTCTGAAGCCGCCCGAAGGCCCCTAACTTAGCTTAACGACTACTATTATAGACAGCGGCCGGGATCAACGGCTTAACGTGCCTTCCAAAGCACGGGAACGCTTAGTTAATAACCACTCAAAGCGGTCACCATCAAAAAACTGACCTGGACCGACGTTGCTTAGCGTCGCATACCGCACGCGATACGCGAGCGCCGCTGGGCTACGACCGCTCCGGATAAAAATGACATATAAAAATTAGAAGGTTGTGTATTTAATGAAAATGTTAAAAAGATTCCTCTCCACATTGTGTTTGCGCGTAAAGTTTGCAAGAGGCCAGACGGCGTGAAACCGACTCGAAGGGATTACACGGTGCGAACGAGAAAATTTGCACAAGTACTTTCTGTTAGCTTTACTACGGAACCTTCGGAATTTCACGCTTTGTTTCCCCTTTTAATGTATTCAGTAAAGACTTGCCAGTTCTCTGTCTAATTTGATCTTGGTTCGAGTTTGGTTTGAAGTCACATTGCAGAATAGCGCCTACAGAAACTTTTAAGTATCCTCTAAGAATAGAATAACTAAAATAGTATTTAACCAAAGAAGAAAATCAGTAGTTCGAATTTCCTCGAAAAAGGATCAAATTTTTAATAAAATGACGAAAAAAGTAACTCAATAGAATAAATAATTACATAATTATAAGTCATCAAAATTTTAAGAGTGGGCATAATCTGTTCGTTTTCCGCTAAACGCACCTTTGTATTGGAACGATCGTCATTTACTATTGCGCTCGTGGTCAATGACGTCACTGATCTATCGCACTATCTCTCTCTAACCAGCAACATTAAAACGGTTGTAGTTTCGTTACTTTTTTTGAGATATTTGAAGAGGATTGTCACCATTTGGCATATTTTTTGCCTTGTTTCCTTTGGAGTAGTCTTATGGAGTAGTAAAATTTTGAGTCAACGTCACAAAATTGACCTATGATCTCATTTTATTAAAATAATTTACAATTTCTTTAACAGTAGATTGCATTAAAAACAACGGGTAATCGTCCCAATATCTGACACATTAATTTTTGAAAATAGTTTTAGATTTTTTAACATTTGATAACGCTTTAACATCTTTAATATGTAATTTTAATGTTTTAAATATAACAGAAGTATAGTTTTAACGCCAATGCTTTATTAAATAAATAAGTAAACTAATTGTATCTAAAACACTTCGGTTGGATGTGTGGCTTGGACCAACAGTAAATTTAAAACAATTTGAAAAGTAATAAGCACTAGTGCGCAAAATATAACTTTGCGAACGATATACAACTACATAAAGTACAACTTAAAAAAAAATATGTTTGTAAAAAACGGTTCTCAATGTAGTAGCTTTCACGCTGTATACATATTTGTATATAGTCAGTGATTCAAAAATGTTATCCATAATAAAGTCTGACTTAATTGGTTCCTCCTACATATTTAGGTCCATAATAAAGTAATGAACAACGAGATTTTATTATTAGTCAAATTAAAAAAAGAACCTCGGGCTTAATCTTCTTTCGTTCCCTTAAATTCACTTTCTCTTCTCGTCTTTATTACCGCGGCGTTTTGTTCGCGAGATTTCTCCCCCTGTTGTCTTACGACGCGTGTCCCCCTCGCAACAACCTTCTTGCATCCCAACTACATCTTCAATAATGTCATAACAACCATTAAACGCGATCGTATCTTCGACTTTAACACGTCCCATTACATCTCATTTTCAATTATCACTCGCTGGTGATTCGTTCGTTATGTAGAGTGGAAACCAACTTTTACGGCCTGCAATTGTCCTTTTTCTGAAACAGTCAAAGATAAACGTTCAAATAGGACGGAATGAGTTTTAGTGGTCTGGCGTTTATTCAACTTTTTAAGTTGTAAGACGTACCATTCAGCCTATGCTCTAGCATAGTTTATAAAGGGGTTCGTGAGCTCCATTATATTATGAGTTTAAGCTTCAAAAGGAGTATTAGTAGACTGATTATAAAAATTGTTATGTAACTATCTTTTTTAAAATACATATTACGGATTACATTTTTTGATAGGTATTTCTAAATTAAACTTAACCATATCTTATTTTGTGTTAAACTGTTTTTATTGTATTACCCTTGTAATATTACACATCAATGTATTTAGCCCTCATCGAATCTTTTTTACGAAACATCCCCGTAACAATTTGACTTGGAACTTTTTATGAAGTACAAATATTTGACAGCGGGCCTGTACCCTCCACTGCCGGTAGCGACTCCGTGCATCAAAGCGATCTCTCCCAGCGAGGGCTGGACGTCTGGCGGGTCCACCGTGATAATCGTGGGGGACAACTTCTTCGATGGGCTTCAAGTCGTTTTCGGAACGATGCTAGTTTGGAGCGAGGTGAGGCTTAAGATTTTTTAATAATAGTTGTATGTTTTCATGCTTATAATATTATAGTTGATTTGTAAAACCGACCTAAGCATAATTCTTACTAGATGCAATGTCGTTGTCGAAATAAAAAAAGGTAAGGTTAGGGTTCTTATCTCAATGGGTTAAGGTTTATAAAATGTATAATTACAAATTTATTTATCTATCAGTGTTTTTATTGATATTCAGCACCAAGGACCCAATTGGGATCTCCGTTCGTAGACAGGTTTTGCTACAAAGCGGAAAAACCATGTTATTGACTACGAGTGTAGCGTGTAGCACTTGTCGGTAATGAATGTGTTAAGTGAAGCACTTTTGTAAGCGGTGAAATCGCCAGCAGCTGGCGATTTCATCACTGACAAAAGTGCTTCACTTCAAAGAATAGAAACAGCTGCTGTTTCTGTTCTTTGTCATTCCCTTTAATTTCTGGTATGACGCAGCCTTAAGTTTCTCATTTATTTATCCCAAATAGTTTCTCCTCGGCTCTGCCTCTCGTTCCTATAATCTTCTCTACAGTTTTCAAAAAAGCTCGTGTCTTAGCATATGTTCCATCATTACTCCCCTTTGGTTTTTATTAGTTACTGGCAGCTATATCTGGCTATATTCTGGTCACCAGCTAATAACGTCGCACGCGATCCGAGTGCAGACGCCGCCGCGGCACATACCCGGAGTAGTCGAAGTGACGCTCTCCTACAAAAGCAAGCAGTTTTGCAAGGGCGCGCCCGGCAGATTCGTTTATGTTTGTGAGTAATTGACACAATTATTTCAATAATATATTTCATGAAAAACTCAATAATAGTACTTTTTGACATTTGGAGTGTGGGCAACATTGTTGAATTGTAGACTAAATATCAAATGGTATAAATCCTGTAGTAACGAATAATGCACGCATTAACTTGTGGAAAGTGGAAAATAATTTAAAGTTTTTCGTTTTAGTGATACAAGCAAAATTCTAGTATGAAAGTCAACATATTGTGAAGACATATTATAATTTAGCTTAAGTCGCAAAGAAAGAGATTTATTTAAATGTCTTTAAAATCCTAGATATAAAAGTGATCTGTCTTCATTTTGTACAGTATTTCGCACAATACGTACAGTCAGCCAAGAAAGTGGTCTACCACTTTTCGGCTCTATTATTTGTCTGTTAAGGTTCAAAAGTGTTAGATAGATTTCTTTGTTGACTATAGGTACGTTATCACTGTTATCAGATTGGTTTACACCGATCCAAACCGTCGCTCCATCAATCAAACACAAAAATAAATAAATTCCCAATCTTACCAAAACAAAAATCTTCACAAAAACAGTAATTCGGCTCGCAATCTTGCACGATCCATCAATTAGGCTTTCATTTGCTAGTGGGCTAACTAATGATTGATTCTGTTTTTCTTGTTCCGCATAGCAGCACTGAACGAGCCGACGATAGATTACGGGTTTCAGAGGTTGCAGAAGCTCATACCGAGACATCCTGGGGACCCGGAGAAGTTACCTAAGGTATCTTAACATATTTAGCAATATTAATACTACCTGACAAATGTATTAAAACTTCTAGACACTTCATCATATTTAATTTATTGATGTGACTGACCCCACCTGTCAGTTTAAATCGACTGGTACTTTTCAGTAAACTTTAACAAACTGTGCATTTTTTTGAAAAAAATAATTTAAGTATTATAATCCAAGGGAAAGTCCTTCGTTACATTGATATAACTCCTAGTAGTAACTAATTAAAGCTTTGTGTTGACTGAAAATGACACATTGTATCTTTTCTTTTTGCGTATCTTCAGAGAATTGGGACTTTTAACTAAATAGAGTAGTTCCAAACAGTTCTTCATTGATATGAGTATTTTACTCACCTCGCCAACAGCATTCAAGTCTATATCTTGCCGCAGGAAATAATCCTAAAACGAGCGGCGGATCTGGCGGAAGCGTTATACTCCATGCCACGGAACAACCAGCTCGGCTTGGGCGCGCCCCGCTCCCCCCCAGCCAGCATGCCTTTCAACTCCTACACCGGCCAGTTGGCCGTCAGCGTCCAGGATACGGGGGCCTCGCAGTGGACTGAAGGTGAGATATTTGTTTGATTTTAGCACAGGTTGAATTTACCTGTTTAAATATGGACCTTATGGCTTAAGCAAAAAGGGTCAGACTGTAATGGCAGATTACTTATTTTTTTTGATACCTATAACTTTAATCACACGTATTATTATTTTGGAACCATTGGTGTGTTAAGGGTTTCCTCGGTCGATGACCGGAACCTATTGTTTTCAAAGTCATTGGTTCACTAACGATTCATGTTGAACTGATAAGCACTCCTATTATAACTGATATATAACTGATTAGCAGTCCTATTCAAACATGTTTAATACTGCACAAAATTAAATGCATACTGTGCAACAATTGAGTATGAGTGTACTTCATACTCAATTGTTGCACAGTATGCATTTAATCTCAACTTTACATATCTAAACTCGGACGACAGATCGTTTGATTTTCTTGAATACTAGGGATTTCGAATTTCCATTTTATAATGGCAAAAAATAAATTTCGCTAATTTACTTATTTTTTCAATTTGGTTAGCCTCTCCTATTCTTAAGTGTCTTCCAAGATATCCGTGCAACGTTTCAAATATTGTCTTTAGACGCGAGTAAAATAGAAGCCTAACGTTAATTTCGTGTTGACCCCAGGCTTTTTCTTTTAGAGGAGTACGCGCGGAGTGGCGGTTCCGTGTCGCCGAGGTACTGCTCGGCCGCGTCCACCCCCCACGCCGCCTCCTACCCCCACCCGCAGCACTACCCGGCGCCGCCGACGTCACTCTTCAACACGACCTCGAGTGAGTACCTTGAATGTTCTCATTAATGATGAGTTGACGACTCACCCGTAACACTACCCGGCGCCGTCGACGTCTATTCAACACTACCTCGAGAGAGTACCTTGAGTATTCTCATTAATGACGACTCACCCGCCTTCGCCAACGTCGCTTTTTAACACTACCTTGAGTATTCAAATTAATGATGACTCAACCGCAGTACTACCCGGCGCCGCCGACGTCACTCTTTAACAGGAAAAAAAATCAGGCTGATTACTCTTCAACACTACATCAAGTGAGTATGAGGTCTTAATAGTTCCTAGATGACTGATTCAATACCATTAGACGTCAACCGCCTTAGCACTTCCATAGTCAGTCTTCATAACTCCTTCGTTTGACGACTACCGCAAGTGAGTATCATGAGTGGTACTCGTAATAAGCGATTTATGTACTTCTCACTAACATAAATCTCCTATTACTTACCGCAATTATTCATATTTATTTACCTACCTACTTTGACATTCTAAAATAACCCTACAGTTATTAACGAATATAATATATATAGAGAAGGTTTTGGGTTAAAAGAAATGAAGGGTTCCGTGCCTACTACTACTAGTTCACATTGAATCTTTTCTAGTGCCAAGGTAAATAAAGTTTCATTGATGTACATAATTTCCCGCCAAACTAGCATATTTAGTCTTATTTTACTTGTACTATTAGGAATTTAATCATACTACGTAAAATATGTTGTCTCTAAGAAATTAAAACATTGATATCTTGTATATAATTGCAACCAGCTAAGGTGACATCCAGTGCTCCCCAAGTCAACACAGGCTTTAAGTTCACATTTGCCACGCTTTCTGCACGCTTGTTTGTCTACGTCGCTTTGTGTTAACCCCTGTTTTTATCCCGTCTAGTGTCCCTGGGCCCGTATCATCCGGCGAACCTGAATGGACATTTATCATCTGACCATCACCACTATAACGCGTATAACACGAAAGATAGCGGGCATTACAGTGAAAGAAACGGGAATTCAAAAAGCTCGGCCGGCTGTCCGGCAAATACTCATACAAAATGCACCGCGAGCGATATGAAAGGGCAGGAGACTAAAGAGACTAAGCTAAGGAGCGCCTTTGCGGTCGTGAGGCAGAGTCCGCCGCGCGCCGCCAATTTCCAACATCATCAGAACTGGCAACATCTCGCTGTTCAGTGTTAGTAGTTTTTCTTTTATTTTATTCGCTTTGCATTTGTTTGCTTGTCTTTTGTTTTGCACCTGTTAGTTTACTTAGTGCTATTTGTATATGTTTTGCCGTTGAGCCGATGAGAACTTAAAGACGATACGAGTTCATGCGATTCGATCAACTTTCAAGCTATTTTATGATGCTTGAAAGTTGATCGAATCGCATGAACTCGTATGAAGTGGTAAGATAATCATTCCAATGGTAGACACGCCAGTTTGCGGCCACTTTGATGAGTTTATGAACTGAAATGATATTTTCTTGTCTTTTTAATATATTCCTATTTAATAGCTATTAAATAAAACGCACACGACTCACTATTTCTTAAGGGCATGTAAAAAATTAAATATGTTTAATTGAAAAAAACTTCGTTCTTCAGAAGGCCGCAAACTGACGCAGGCCGCGTAACTGGCCTAGCGACCCTACCTATTGGGTTAGTGTCGAGCACTGGGATATTTACCTTATTGCTAGAAGACATATTTGTTACTATCAAACTTAAACATAATATTTGGATGCTTTAGATATCTTTCGTTTATAAATAACACGATAAACACGAACAGAACAATAAGTATGCCTTGTGTTTTTGAGGCGATAAAGGATTGATGGTGTGTTATTTTTTGTATAACATGTGAAAGAAGATTTTAATGTACAATTTTATTGTCCACAGGAATGGGAGGCCTAGTTTCATCGCCTTTTAGTGTAAATCCCTTCTCGCTGCCAACGTGTAGTGCGCAACAGTACGCGCAACAAGCGCAGCTCGCGTCCAAGTAACCGCCTGCAACACAGATAACACTCACTGTAAACGGTTAGTGCTTGTAACGTAATCAGTAATGTAGTTCATTTTGTTGAAAGATTATTAATTGATAATCAATAATTAAAACGTGGGGTTTGTAAATAAAGTTGTAATTATCATGTATATATAGAGTAATTATAAAAACTCACACTTATTAGTTTCTTTGCTAGATCAGATTGATGTAGATTTTATATAAATAGTACAGAAGCCCAAAGTTAAAATAAGTAAATGAACTGCTCAATTCGGGCACCGCAACCAAATCAGACAGATTGTATGTATGTCAGTTTTTTGTAACATCTGTGATATATTTATTGTAAGAACCGTTGTAAATTTTAATGTAATTCAAGTGTAAATTTTCTTATTGTTAGATATAATTTTCATTCATGGCTTTAGGTTTTGTGAATGTGTCTTCGAGTGTACTGTAAATTTTAAAATTTGATTCGGTATGTTTATTTCGTAGCGTATACGACCCGGACCTATTTCATTTATTAAACAAAATATTGAACAGATTTCCAAAGAGGAACAGAAACTACGAAGTAAACCTACACGAATGTTCATCATATCTTTAAATCGAAACAAAACATATCCTGTTTGTTAATGTACCTACATAATGGAACTACAGAGCGGCAAAAAAACAACGAACAAGTCTAAGTTGAGGACAATGTATACGAAAAATATAAATTTTCTTCGGCTCCTGCATTGTGGGAGCTTTCGTGGATTTCCTTTCTGAATAAGAAATTAGTAGTAGCGTGTATTGTTTAACTCAACTGTATCGAATAAGATTTGTACATTGTAATCGTTCATGAGAAAATTTATCACGAAATACAAAATTAAAGTTACCTATACTTATACAATAGTTTTATTCCAATAAACTTAACAATGTACTTAAATCCAGAAGAAGTGCCAGTAGAACAAGAATTAAAATATACGATAAATTTCCAAAAAAAAGCAATTGTTCTATGTTCAGAGCTTCCTTCGAAGGTAAAAACCGCCATATTGATTGCCATACTCGTAACAGCTTCCAGTACCTAAAGATGAAAACCAGTGTACCATTCAAAGAAATTTAGGTACCTAGAAGGAACCACTTTGGCGTCGCCATTTCACCGTGTTTTTTTATACCACGTCGGTGGCAAACAAGCGTGCGGCCCGCCTGATGGTAAGCGGTGATTGCGCGTATGATAATTGGATAAGTTTTGATTTTCATACATATTTTCACGTTAAATCTCATTCCACTGCCAGTAATACAAGTAGGTATTGCATAGAATATATTTGTAATTAGATTATATTATAAATAACAATAATAATTATGAAAATTTTACTTAATGGCCCATATAATTCAAAACATCGACTCATCCATCACACACTCGCGTCATTTTAGAGCATATCTCCCATATGGTACATTCGGCCCCCTTGAAATATTATACTAACAATTTTTGGCCATCGCAAGGGTGCATTGTATTCCTAACTAGATAATGCATAGGTTTATCTGTACTCCTAATTGTGCTACTGAAGAATGGGGCTCGTATTACTTGTGTATTAGCATTAAAATGGTGAGTCTCTTTGTTAATAAATAAAAATTATGATAATTTAGCGCTGAACTAGGGGTGTCATAAGTAAATTGGGAGAACTTTTAAAATAATACCATATCTCCAACCACTTTGCTATACTCAAATGGGAAGTTTCATTATTATGAATAAATTGTGAATGAATTCCATTCTAAGTAGAGTAAAAACTGAAATGTTATGTCCTGGCTTGTAAAAATCATACCTCAAAAAGGAAATACTACCAATTATTATAGACAAGTACCTAGCCATATTTATTCGAAGATTTCAAAATCCACTTTTCCCAATAATTAGAACTTAATCATAGCTTAAGGTTTTACAATAATTGAAATTCGATAAGGCCGCGCGCATACCGGCCGGGAATCAGTATAACTAGATTACGACACAATATTGTTAATGAGCGGTCGCTGTGTGTGGCGCAGCGCACGCGCCACGCCGGATGTCGTGCGTATTTGGTAGGAGTGATATTATTGTTAGTTTATTCATAGATTCAGTACTTGTTTCCTAGAAGAGTGGTGTTGTTATTTCAATTAAAGTTTAATAATTTCAATTGAAAATCAACAAAATGTATAGGTACGTATATTACCCATATTTCAGACTCTATACCTGCGACCGACGCATAACGAGAGTAATGACAATGACAGCGATTGTATTAAATTACGCGTAGATGTTTCGTTTTTCAGTAATTTGCACTAACAAAATAACCTAAAAAATAAGTAGACTGACACATTGGGAGTCTGGTGCCATGTTTTACGTAATTAACGATACCTAGTTTTTCCATAATTTAATCTATCTGATTTAAATTACTTATCGTAATAATAATAAGTTCAACAAACAAAAACCTAGCCCTATATCGTATTTCAAGAGGGCGGGATGTCATTCCGTCGTTCATATTTGTCTGTCCTTTTGTGATAAACAAGTTAAGTGAACAAATCGGTCGGTCGCGTCGTCGCGTGGCCGCGACACGTGACTATCGTGTGCCGGTGTCGCGCATTACCAAATTAGCGTCCGGTGTGCAACTAGGTTTACATCAATATTGCCAGTAGTACACTCAAAAATCTTTTATCATTCTCGGTATCATAGCTTTTTATTCCAGATATTATTAGGATTCATCAATAGTTAATTATTAGGTATAGCATATACAAACTGTAGTTATTCGATGTAAGGCTTATTTAAATGCTCTTTGGAATTAGACCAAGTTTTAAGAAAACCAAAATCAATAGTATTACATTTGTACTTTTCATGAAATCAATGATTGACATTAACACAAGAGGCTTAAGGATATGCGCGCAGACAAAAAATAAACCGGTAGGTAAATTAAGTAAAGTAGGTGCATATAGATACAAAGAGGACTAGTTTCTGGCTCTCTAATCTTTTATTTTGATCTCGTGTTAAAGATATAGTTTACCGGTAAAGTGCTACTAGTGAAAAATATTTCTTAAAATTAAATTCCTCAAAATAATACCAACGCAATTGTTACTGCTGAAAAGAAATCTGTCTTTGGATTTAACAACAAATTTCAAACAATGCAATTGAATCCAACAAGTGTTCAAAGCAATACAGATATCAGACACCTCTAATTTAAACCTCTGAGCATTCGCAAACATAACACAGAACGTAAAACGCGTAAGAAAGTCCTTCGAAGGGGTCGCGAGGAGGCAGGGGGTGGTCGACAATAGGTGTACAGATAACTTTCCTTCTATAGTAGAGTCAATACCGACCCTTGGGAGTTCTACCCTCGGGGCTCGGTCGCTTGGGAAAACTAGACCCAACAATATGGAAAAGGACAGCGCGATCTAAACTCGCGAGTGCGAGTGACGCGTCCGAATGTACTTATGTATTAATAATATATAGAGGAAAAATGTCGAGGACGTGCGCGTGTGATATGTTGCGACTGTTAGCGAGAGAGGGATGGATGACATCAATTTGTCGTGTCGTGATGGGGGTTTATTTTGTTTCTACATGTGCCATTTTTTGGAAAGGTTTTGAGGGTTTGAATTCTTTTGTCACATTTGCAAGTCATGTTTAATCGGCAATCACAGATATCTTTCGTTACGGCATTAAAGCATTGAGGTATCCATATAGATTTATACTAAATGTTCCTGGATAGTGTATTTGTTATAAGAGCATTTATAACAAAGTTTAGGCTAGTCGTATAACAGTTATAAAGCGATATAGCGTCGAGCCGTGTAAACGAAGCGTCGACGAAATTGAGTGAGCCGAGTTAAAGTATTAAAAGTTTTCAGCTAGCGATCTTTGCGGGGCGTAGACGGCGCCCGCCGCAGCTAAGGAGGTAAGTTGTCGATGGATTTGTTGATGGAAAATGAGGGAAAAAGGATCAAACGAATTAATTTAATAAAGCGCTAAGGTTTATTTAGAAACGTCACAGTATGTTTTAGGTAGATAGAAGAAAGGATGATAAAATAGACTGCTAGGTACATAAAATAACTCACTGATGTTGCAATAACTGTAGTAAAATTATTTATTTATTTAAACTTTATTGCACAAAATACACAAATTTTACAAATGGCGGACTTAATGTCAAATGAAAATATAAACATTATGATCCAATAACAACTGCGTCGCATAACCTCGGCAGTATTAAATAATGGTGGGGCCTTTCTAGTTTATTCAATTCAAATTCTTTTTTTTTCTTTAAATAAAGGCTATGTCATCTCGCAAGTCGAAAGGTGAATTGTAGTTACTTAGGTATTTTATTTAATTTTATGTTAGCCTTTGTGTTTCCTTAGTAGAATTAATTAAAACAAATATATTTAATGCTTAATAGAAAAAAAAGAGTGCTTTTTGACCGAGTAGTACCTAGTGGTCAGGCTGGGAGAAAGGACCTTTGATATGCTACCATTGAGCCTTACCTGGTGGACCAGTTTTTATTTAGAAGTTCTTTGTATTCTGAGGGTTTTCAGGCTTGGTCTACTGGAGAAAACACTTTACTCAATGCTGTAAGTATACACCTGGTAAGTAAAAAAGAAATAAATAGATGATTAATTTCATCGACACATCCCATCCCTACTTCTTTTACACGGTGTAAGTTAATAATGTAATAGAATTACGAGAGAAAAACTGTTGAACTCTGCCCGAGCGGCTCGCGACTTAATTGTAGCACTTTGTTTAGCTTGCCTCACCGTCTGATCCATACATACACATACACAATCTAAACAAACACATGCACGATCCATAACATGTGCAATAAAGTATAAGAAGTTGGGATGTTTTGATACTTCAGTCGTTATGTGGTCATGCTCAATTCATGCAGTTTGGGTGTTCATTGTGCGGTAATCCAATTTGATTTCCGGGGCACTTCGTACCTTGCCACAGTGACATATGAGATTTCTTGCGGCTTTCATATTGATTTTCCCTGTGACTTGAAATTGGAAGACTCTACCTAATAAAAAGTGTAAAATATTAATATGCAGAGATAAAGGGTTGGCAGTGTCGATTCATGGAAGTAAGATTATTTGAGTAATAAAATATTATTGTAAGTATCGTCAAAAAGACTTATTGTAAATGATAAAGACCACCAATGTTGATTTAAAGAAGGATTTTTTTGTTTTATAATTATTTTTGGACAATCCTACAAAAATAGACCTACTCCCAAATTAAGCAAAGCTTGTACTATGGGTACTAAGCGAGGATATGCATTCCTTATATAGATAAATATGTACTAAAATATATAGAAAACATCCAAGTCTCAGGAACAAATATCTGTGTTCATCACACAAATAAATACCCTGACGAGGATTCGAACCCGGGAACTCCAGCTTCGTAGGCAGGGTCACTACCAACTAGGCTAAAGCGGTCGTCAAATTCGTCCGCAGTATTTCGCCTAACTGGTTTTACACAAGCATGACCTTCCGTATATTTTGTAAAGCACTGAACGAAGACCTCAATAAACTACCTACCTAACATTTTTTGGTGAAAATTTGATTTTGTATTTTTTTACCTACTTTAAAATATATATAATTATAACATGGCGTCGAACCTGAATGCAAAAAGAGAAAGTGTTTTTGTATTTCCTAAAAATAACTAGGTGTTTGTAGTTAATACGGCTTCATACCTATAGCATATGGGTCATTGTCAGATGTAAAAACAAAAGTTGTCCACCCGGTGGTCAATAGTTAACGGCTTATGTACATGTTAGTTATGTTTTTATATCATGGATTTATAATTACTGAAACACCGTTTGTGCGGGTTACTAGACCAATCCAAATATTTTTGGCCCTTAACTTTTGCTATGTCCACCGAAAAGACGCGAACCGCAATCTGCATGACAATGACCCATATATGTGGCAACAATTTTATTCTAAAAATAATTAGTAGCAAAATTATTCGGAAAATTCACGAACATAGTATTGTGTTACGCGAATATAACTAGTTAAAAACAAAAACAGACTATTTGAATATGGGTAGACGTTAATAAAAGCCAGTTCATTGCAGAGGAGTTTTCTAAACTAACGCCTCGACGGGCCGGCAGACAAAAGTTTGTTTCAAAAATCATGCAAGCGCAGTGAGAACATTTTAAATTCAGATGTCTGAATGTTAAATGGGCGTGCATGTACCGGTATTTACATTTTAGGCGTCGGTTGTTATGTGAGGTTCATTTTGCATTATTTCTTTTTAGTTGTAGGTGTATTATGTGTATAAACATATCGGCAGGTAGTTACATAAAATACTATTTACATAAAAGATCAATTTATTTGTTTCAAATTTCAAACGAGAAATAGTTATAGTGAGTTGTTTGAAAATTAGCATGTGTGTGGTGAGGCGAGGCACAAAATTGAAGTCTATTTTATTTGTTTTTTTTTAATACCTACTGTAGCTTCTCCTTGGAATAAATATATCGAATTGGAATCCATTTAGTAATCGCTGTGCACACTCACTCTACTAACGACTTCTCAAATAAACTTCATACACTTATGGACTTCATTTGGCACGAAAGACATCCAAAACCATTCCGTTCACGCAATTTAAGTATAGGAGTATTTTACTGTGTTTTGCTTACAGTTAGTTATTTCCCACCGCATTACGCAAAAAAGCTCATGTAGGCACCTACTCTTAACTCGATACAAAATCGGAGCGCCGCTATAGCTATAAATTCAACACAAACGCAGAATACCCATCGTAGGTAGATACGCGGCAGTCGGTTTTCGCGCGTACCTTATCAAGATCGCATCCAGTTTTATGGCTCTAATCGTGGTGGTCGCAAATTGGACCCCCGTGGCTCATTTTCTAACCTGGCCGATTATGGGATTTCCACTAATTAGCTATTACCGATATATCGAAACGAGTAACGATTTTGCAGTGCTTAATTTGGCTGTTTACGGGTGTGGTTCGTTTTTATAGTCTAAACTAAATTGGAAGGGGTTTTAGTTACTATAATAATATTGTATTTTACATGTACATATATTCGTAGTTGTAATAGAATACCCCAAAATGGTGATAAATTTTAATGCCATGTCTACATTTTCTTTCTTCGTTATTTATAAACGATCATCAAACATATTTTATTTGGGGTAAAATGCCGTAACTCTCATTATTACACCTGAGTTTGTGACAGAGGGACAAATTTTAGTTAACATGTATTTTAAGTTTTGATGAGATGGTAAAGATTAAATATGTATAGGTACTTGATCGTTATGCACAAATAATTATACTTGCTAAAAAGATTCATCGTAAAGATACGTACAGTACGATATGAAAGAGCAAAGGTTTCTGGCTACGAGTAATTCGAGATCAGCACTACGACCTAGCTAAGCCCTTATAAATTGGTAAGCTGCTTACCCTGATCGATTCGCTCCGACATTATTTCATGGCTCCGTCGAGGCGATTTGTATAACTGAGAAGGAATAATATTCAGTAAAACAAGTTCTTTTTATATTAGTATAAAAATTGAGTATAGGTAAATGAAACTGATGCTTGATACAAATAACTTTTTTACACTCATATACACTCGCGGACAAAGAATATTGTCATGATCTTTATTTAATTTTACATCTCACCTGCAAAAAAATTAACGTTTCCAGTTTTTAATCAGACTCTTAAACAACACCCATGAATAAAACAATGTTAACAGAGCGAGATATCGTAAAAATAGTCCGTTTTGGAGATTGATATTTTTATGATAGGATCCCGGGAATTGCTAATACTGTTGGGTATTATGAAGAAGAATATATCATGTAAATAAAACCACTCTAAAATATTTAGAAAAACCTATTGCGGTTATTTAATTTAGGCTGACCCGAAATTTTTGACCTCGAGTGTATATAGGTACTTATAAGTACACCTTATGAGTTTAGCTTTTTTATGGAAGGTTATGGACGTCTCATGTTGATGAAAGGCCCGTTTAAACATCGTGCGAGACCCATAGGTACCATGGTACTTTCTGTAGTTTGGTACATTGCGCGTTACCGAAGTATTATGAGTTCAATCAATGTTTAAAATCCGGCAGTGTACCTTATTAAAATGTGATTCAGGCACGTGTGTAAAATGAACTTATTCTTAATACTTAAATTATACAATCTAAAATGGTTACATTAGTTTATTCTATAATGGTTTACAAACAGTGAATAAGTAAGTACTTTAGATTATATTCACCGAGAATATAATTAATCTAAACCTAACCTAACGCATATAATAAATGTCACCTCATCGTCTTATAACTTATTTATTTTCATTTATTCATTTGTTATTGTAATTAAAATTACCTACACCAAACTAAATGTACCTAAAATTTGACTCTTGATTTAAAAATGCAGTATTTTCTACCTACACAAGTAATAATGGCATACATGAACATATAGGTACCTAAATATCTATGCATGAGATCTTAGGTTATGTCATGGATGGTCTAAAAAAAGTGAAATCATATTCTACAAGGTATCCATGAGGTAATCAACACTTAAATTCGTTTTTGTTATTTCGGTTCGTTAATAACGCCAGAAGGTTTTATGTCCATCGCAGTTGGATATCTTTGTAGGTAATAGGTACGTCATATTTTCCTGTCTTTTATTTGTTTAACTATAGCTATAAATATTTCTGACTTTCATGATGTTTAGTCTCAAATTTTACAGATTTTTAATAACTAGTTGTTTATAATTACTGTACTTAAGTCTAGAATTTAAGCACAATTGTTAATGTTACATACAATTATATAAGACTGTTTGTTTCTATATAAAATAAATAAATATATACATCATTTTTTGAAACTTTTTAAATGTTTTCTTATATAGGTAGTTGACTATAGTTTCTTAGTATTTTCTCTGGTCAAAAGATGCGTTTACTTCCACAGAAACATTGTAATATAGTTCCCAGATCCAATTGGAAACGCAATTTTAAACCTAATACTTACCTAAGATCATTGCCCACTTAATTCTTACCACTGTAAAACTTTACAAATTGAATAACGAACTTCGTTAAACTCATAACATTTTCATTTTTCCTGGCGTTCGCGACGCCATCTTTGAGCCACGCTGCGCACGAAGTTCAGACACAAACTCACAGGTGGCGCTGTCGTCGACCGTTTCACTCAGACTCGAACCCAAGTTCGTGAGCACCGTCTTGAAACAAACAAGGCAATTTCAGAAAGAGAGAGGAGAATTCTCAAGGCTCTGTTTCGCGTTGTGTTTTGGGACAAGCGGGCTACATTGAACTGTTTCCTTTTTGTTGCGCTGTGGGCGTGTTCAAGACGGCCAATAGGAGGAACCTGCCTCGGCGGACCACTCCCACCCGGTTTCTGATGCCTACTGGGAGTTGGAAGGAAAAATGTTGGCAATAGGTAATTTTGAATGTCGTTTGTAGGTGACGTAATTGGGAATTTATGATCGAAAGTGCTTTATAATTTAGATCGGTCTCTTGAGTAGAGACTCGTAAAATGTTAGCATTAAATAGGTAGTAAATAAAGCTGTAACGACGAAAAGACCATCACTTCAAAGACAGGCGTGTCGTCTATCGATTTATTGTTATCGTTGGACGAGTTTCATCTCTAGAAATCTTAGAATTTACTAGTTTTCTTTGATTACGAGTTAAAAATTACCAAATCTGGTACATTTCATGGTATGAGTATTTTAAGTATAGGTACCTAAGTTATGTTTCTCACTGAGTATGTTTAACCTAATAGCTTTGATTCCCTGGTACCAGTTAAGTTCAATGTGAGAAACATATCAAATAATACAAAAATGATACCCGCACTCTCCTCCAACCGGTATAATGTTCGGTCGCCTGCGCACGGAAACTTGCGAAAATCGGCATGAAAATAGTTTTTTTGCTAAAACGTATCACTTTTTAAAAAATGTGAAAGTTGAAGTTTTAGAATAATTAATTTTGATTTACTTACCGAGGGAGGTTCATAAAACAGCAATTTATTTTAGACACGTTATCTTACATACATCGGTGGGTTTAATTGAGGTGTGCAATAAATATTATTTGTATTGTATAGGTAGTAGTGACGTGACACAGAAAAGGCCCATTTACACCGTGCAAGAAATTGCATGCGTGAAAATCGCGGGTTACATTGCGGGATTTTATCGGCCTTGTCTTACCTCGATAGCCCGCAGCCCGCAATGTAATCAAAATTGCATGCAAGTTCTAATAACTAACAAGGTTTACAAATTTCTTACAGGTTTACCTAGGTATGTTGGCTAATTTCAGAGCCTTAGGCTCTAAAATATCACCTTCCTAGCCGACCGAACTTTGGATACGCCCTAAACAGATGGATTATACGAGTACGTATATTCACAGTGGCGACGCGGTTAAATTGATGCGCAATCAAAACTTCACAGACGGATTGTAGAAATGGCTATTGTAGCTACTCGTATTGTTTGGGTGGGACTTCATCATATCGCAGTGAGTACAACGTACTGTGGTACTTAACGGGATATGCTGCACGAAAGGAACGGGCTTAGAGGTACTGGGAGGAGATCGTAACTAAAATATAAGACTGATGGAGGCACATATGAATATAGACAAGTTAAAGTGTATTCAAATATTATATATTTAAAAAGTTGGACAGATTAGAGTTTATTTATCTATGTACATTAAATTTTATGTCACGTTTCATAATGAATAAACTAATTAGTATGTTTATTTATTTTACAACAACAACATAATACGTAAAACTAACTTAAAAATAAATATAATATAGAGACAAAAATTATAATTATATAAAGAAAACAGCGTCTAGCTCTCCCTCCTATGGCATGGACCCCAGGACGCCAGCGGCATTACCCCTTTGGATCGCAATAGCGATCCGTTGGCAAAGGTACCTGCCAGCCCTGGGATCTCCCGATGAGTGGATCAGCCGAGACGACAATGCCTTTATAAAGCTTTTCATGTCGGCTAACCAGGGACCCAAGGTTTCTACCGCAAGCGCCGCAAATTCATAATCTCTAATTGAAGAGAGTATTTGCGGCGCTTGAGGAGTTGAGCCTGATCAGCCGCAGCGCCGGCCTGCGAGCGGGTACCCTGGATGTGGGACTGACAGAACGTATCGACGCACGTGGCGTCCCACACCAGAGCCCTGCCAAGCCGCCACGGCACCAAAGTTACTCCGTCCGGACGCTTGCCATCGTCTCTTGCTATACCGGTGGGTTCTAGGGTAGATGGCACCGAGGCGGTAGCAAGCGACCGGCGTACCAGGTCATTTATAGTGCAGTGGCGGTAAATGCGGCCGGCGCTCCTGTAGCAAGACAGGCCATGCCGTCCCAGCTGATCCACAGCTTTACCTCACACGTATGTGTGGGGTACACATATCTTGGCGCCAAGCCTGAGGCAGATCGCTATCCTCAAGCAGTTCAGTTCCAGGACAGTGCCCACATTGCGTGACGGGAGCGCGTTTAACCAGTGACCGGACTCACTTTCCGAAACAGCGAGAAGTCGGGCACGTTCCAAATCGTCAGGATTTTGGAGGAGAGCAGGATGGGCTGCCTTAAGCCGGGGGGTATCTCATGCCCTCTGGTTGTGTTTGGCAGCCGGGGCGTCCTCTCCAGGGCAAGACTCACACCAGGCTCTCTCAGCCTCCGCCAGGCTCGCTATCTCAGTGACGGATATCTGTGGGGATTTTAAAATGATAGCGACAAGAGACAGCGAGCTGTAGGCGGAAGACGAAAGCCGGCAGCGCCACGCTCGACGAGGAGATCACCAAGACCACCGAACCGAACGGGGAGAACCGCTTGGACCCAGGAATTTGAATCTAAATGAATATTTAGAATTTTGGTTAATATTTCGTGAATGGAGTCGTCGATAGATAAAAGAATGGATGGAAATTTCCAGATCGGACAGCTTCGAAGTAAATAAGTGAATTTTGGGGTGAATAAACAAAAACGGATAATGAAAAGGGCCAAATGGGGATATAGTTCAAACAATAGGGAAGAAGTACACTTAAAATGGTTTAATTTGCGGTTGGGAGGCTACTACATATATATACTTCATGAAAATCCGAATGCAGCCAAACTATTGCAGTAATTTATTTCAAACACAGCAATGAAGAAAAATTAAATATTTGTAAAAATCTATAAATAGTGTAGGTCATCATCATCATCATCATCATCATTTCAGCCGAAAGACGTCCACTGCTGAACATAGGCCTCCCCCAATTTGTGGGGGATTTGCCATAGTCGCCACGCTTGGCAAGCGGGTTGGCGACCGCAGTTTGATGGTGGTAATGATCGAAGGATGCTGCTGCCCACCCTCCGATTTTCCCTTATTCGCCTCCTACGAAACCCACGGGAAGAGATGGGGTGGCGCAATTCTTACCCGGCAACCACACGGGGCAATAGTGTAGGTACAGTCAACTAATTTGATTTCTGGGCTACTTCGTACCTGGCCACAGCGACAATCAATATGAAAGACCTCATATTAATGTCACTGTGACAAGGTATGAATTAGCCCAGAAATCAAATTTATTAACCATACACCCATCCTGATGCGCTTACGTACATACAACATCATCATATTAATCCGTTAGTTAAGAAGGCTGTCGACTATATTCCCATTCCTCCTCCCTCTGTCGTAACTCGGCGATCACTGATTAGGAGCCGCACGGTCCGGCATCCTAGGCACTCACTCATGGACCCGGACGTCGTAATCACAGCGTCCATCGAAAGATGGAATGCTGCGCTTACGGTGTCCAACTCAGACACGACACGTACACTTAGGCATTCCCGCCGGCCGGGACGTCCATCGCGCGATCACACACTCCTATCGCTTTATTGGGCCCGGACTATATAAAGCCACAGTCTCTAAAAAAAACACACACAACATTACTATTTTAGTACAACTATCCGTACATAGTTACATTACATATGTGTTAGTACTTCACTACAAGACGGGCGCACTAAAAAGCACTCACACGTCTACTTTAAACTGGAAACTCGGGTTACCCTTAAAAGTGCTAAGCCGTGTCGAGACCACTCTATTCCCTCGGCCCGGCATCCATCAATATCTTTGCATATGTACTCGTAGTTTGCAGCTATTTGTGGTGTGGTTAGCCTGAGCGACGATATTTCTAAAGTTTTCATTTATTTTAGAAATTTAAACCCGGATACATAATAATAATAACACATACATAATTTTATTATAAAACTAAACGTAATATTAGTTATCAGTCAGCAAAGGTATCATAATTCATTCATTCAATAAGTATCTCGTAGATGTAGGCAATAGGGAATATTAAAAAAAATACTTTTTAAGTTATAACATTCTGAATGCTTGGTAAAACCCTATCTAATAACGTCATTACCTACTCGATACGTCAATTGATTCATATGAACAGTTAAAACTATCTAGGGTTCCTTACCTCGTCACTAACATACGAAGAAACCGTATAACAAAGTCGTAATTATGATAATCAGTTTACTATTTCTATTCTCTTTTGCTGCCACACTGTCCAACAATATTCTTTGTAGGTACCACCTATTTAAAACCCTGTTACTGCCATTGTGACTATTGTGTCATTATTTCATCTGTCACATTCACCCCGTTCAGTCATAATACCATGTGTTGGAACAATTACCACACGCCACATACACTAACAAGTGTCCCGAATTTTGACAAGCAATAAATTCGATTTAGACTTTTGTGTTTCTATTGCCGTTCAATGTACGGTGAAATGAGTTCGTTAGGGTTAGGTTGGTTTTGTTTGAGAATTAAATCTGGTGCGATTAGGGGTGAGTTAAGAGTTATTTTCTAAAATCCTGGTATCAGTCTTTTGTAGTCTCAATTTATCATATGTTTTTTAACGAGTACCACCACCTATTAGTAGTGTCATTTCAGTTATTTCATTTCGTTTTTTATCGTTAGCTTTTAGAATCACCATAATCAACAAAGTAGGTTTACCGGCTTCCGAAAGAAAGTTGCGGGGTCTAATTTCAGGAACATGACATACCTAATTTTGGCCAGTATCAAAGTTTCCCATGTCCTTAAGTGTCGTTAAGAGAGACAAATTAATATTAGAAATCTTTGTGTGACCCCTATAGGACTTCGTTTCTTAAGTAACACAATTTATGCCATATAGTCTTTTACTAGTTACTACTCTAATGGAACTAACGTTTGCGATAAAAGAACTGACAACAATGTTACCTAAATAAATATACTAACCCTTACGAGTTTTCTGTTTAATTTCCTCAAAGCACACATTCTTCGTTCTTCGGGGAACCTAATAGCATCAGCACCATGTTTGTCCTGCCGGGGTCATTACCGGGGGCATGTGATGCGTGAAATTATTTCGTACTTTACACAATTCCGCTTCAATCATTTAAAAGGACGTATAAGCAGTTCGATTTGTATGGGATTCTGGCTTTTTAGTGGTAGGTTTGAGTTGTGTACGCACTAGGATGGTGGAATAGTATGGACATGATGTAGGCGAAATTAAAATAATTTTGTATGTAATCTTGGGTGTAGCAATTAAAATAAAAGAAGACTTTGCACGGTACCATTTTCACTTATTTTTTGTTAGTAAATAAAAACATAAAATCCTTGAATCGTTTTATAAAATGTAAGACATACGATGCGTCAATACTTGGTGGGTGATTAAAATTTGACTCCCGTGTGTTTTATTTTCAGGAACAACAGGAACCTAGTTATTTTGTAGTCTATGTAGTTATTGTTTAGTAGTCCACTTAATACCTACTTTCTTCTCTTTAGCAAAAAGTAATTGATCACATTACAACGTCCCATCTACGCCAAGCGCCCCTCGCGATACACAGTAAAACAGTTGTAATGCAATACATCTGCTACAATGCGCCGGGTGACACCAAGATGAATGGCGGCCGATACGATTTCAATTCAATGCAGTGTTTATGTGACCCTGTTTAGAAGGAGCAATGGGCCGTGCCCGATCGGGATTAGATAGAGTTTAGTTGCTTGTTTTGGAGTTAAAAGATAGGGTAGAGTTGAATTACTTTTAAATTACGCTTTCTTTTGCTGCACGGATGGACAGCTGAACATTTTCTTGTATCATTTCCCCATGAACTTGAATGACGTGAGTAAAACAGATACGGTAGTGTATTGATATTATACAATAAACTAAGGCATAATATTAAAAAAATACCTAACTTACTAAAAAAAAAAAACAGTACTAAGAAATATATTTTGTATAATTAATTTGTTTAACTTCTCTTGTACCCATATTTTTCAAAGGAACTTAACATGATCAAATAACCACGGCATAAAATTACTTACCTTTATCCAATTCATCAATACCGCAGAAAGGATTTCACTTTACTTATTCTTCAGATAAGCTACACACTGACATACAAAGCGTGAATCTAGTTAGATTAAAATGTAAGTTAATAAAAGCGGAGCTCGGGGGAGCAAATCGGATAAACGTGTTTATGCGAAAGAATTTCAATTTGGCGTACCTGTCGCGCCGCGTTACGGGCTGTATTAATGACGCTAACGCATGGGGGACTGTACGCGAAAATATCAAGTACCTACCTACAACATACGTAAGATATCCGCGGTCTAGCAAGGCGTTTGGTAGCATAGGAACCAATTAGTATATCTCTCAATGTTCGTATATTAAGGCCTGTATAAAGTGATATTTTTTGTTATGGTGTTTTACTTAGTATTAGTTTATTCAACTGCTATGTAATAAGAGGCATTCTAAGGCCTAATTATGTAGGTACTGTTGCATACACTAGTTTATCTACATTTATACATTAAATCCCCTTTCATCTGTTTCAATGTGCAAGCGTTGGATCGGCGGAAGCATGTTTGCCAAGATACCCCAATGAGGAACCCACGGCGGCGGTCGCACCTGCACTGTAAAGTTGTACTTGATCTCATAACTGGCATATGTGATGTAGAAGTAAGTAATCTTTTTAATTTAAACAAACAATGTAGTTTAAACGTTTTTAAAGCCTTTACTCTAATATTGGTTCATATTGTATTATGTGACGTTAATTGCAAGGTAACTATCTAATAGTGATATGATATGTAATTCATAACTACCTTTTTTGGGTATATTTTTTTATTTTGTAAGCAATTTCGCATCCCCCTAATAATCGGAATAAAGCATAAGAAATATCAATAGGTACGCAAAAACTAATAAAGTTCGACGTACCAACAAACACATTTGAAGGAGCGCAAACAAAGCAATCCCTTACCAATCACACCGACACACAGACTGTGTTGACAAAACCAATGAACATTCTTAATTATTTGCCGTTCGGTAAACAATGACCCTACACACACAACCACCATAAACATACCTCTGAAACCGCATTATAAACCCCTTCTTGTTAACGAAGTTTAAAGGCACGGAAGGGGCTGAGGGGTCAGATTGAACTGGCTTTCCAAACTATTATTTGACGACATACGCGGTTGTCTCAATTAAAAATATCGCAGACAAGCCAAACAGTTGTCGCTGGGTTTTAATTGGCTATCGGGATAGATAATGATCTTAATAGCTTTATTGCGGTACGGTGACATTTGTTAAAGGCATTAAAGGAGCTAGTTGAAATAGAACATATTTTTCTATTGTATCGCGTAAATTTAAAATATTATATTAAAAATGACTAAAGTGATATTGCTAAATTAGCAAAACAATAACTATAAATTTTCCTCGTTCCTCGAAATATCTATATGAGAATTATTCAATAAATTTCACTTTTTCACTAAAAGGGCATTTCGATTTTAAATCATGTACGATATTGAGCAACAAAATAGTAACAAAGCGCGCACAAATAAATTAAGAACAGTCATTTTTCCAAGCCACGGAAACGTAAAGGAATAAGTTCGCAGTATTGACTGAAGTAATTAATTTTCTATAATATTAATTCTAGAAAAATATTTTTTTGGAATATTGATTCTAGAAAATTGATTTCTATAGTATATTGCTAAATTTTAGCACAATACCTAATGTACCATAACTGTCTCTGGTTCATTACTGTAATAAACCCAAATGGTCTAACCTTATTTAAACCAAACCATTTACTAATCTGCTGTCAAGCTCAAAAGTCTAGTTAGTTATAGTGTGTCTCAAAATAGTAGTATTGAGAATAAAAGATATTAAAAACTTTAATAAGGAGGGGTCTGAGCTAGTTTCTGCTTTAAGCCGATTAAATAAAAAAGCGTGTTGAGTACACTTGTAAAACCAAAGTGGAGTGGCTATCAATTTGGAAGAGTAGTTAGTGGACCACATGCTACTTCACAATATGTCAGGCTCGTTGAATTAAGAGATCAAACATTTACATTTTTGTTTTCTTAATATATAGGTACTTCCTCATGAAATCATAATAGTCTTTGAAACTTTAATACCCGATAGTTGACACCTATTGATGACCTCTATGATTATTATTGGACTGAATATAAGGAGAATGGAATCACCCGCCGTGATTATTCATAAAGTAATATAAATGTGATACATAGGTAACAATTTAAATTATTAGTTAGAGATTATTCAAATACCGACCTTAAGGAGTCAGAGGTATGGTAAGCTATCGATGTTTCGATTTTTTCTCCGAATTTCACTTGTCCGAAAACGGTTTACCGAATCTTTACAATCCAAATATTCTGTTTTGCAAATGTTTGAAATACCAATTTTGTTGTGTTGTTAATTTTGTTACAATTTTGTTTGCCGGCTTTACAGTTCCCAATCCTTACATTTGACATACGTTAGCCATAATTTCGATGATATGGAAAGTCGACGTGACGTTTTACATAATATTATTATACCGCAAGATATTCATAAACTCCCTTTAAAAAAGGCGTTTCTTTTTCGGAATTTTAATATTCGATATAAAAAAAAATTTAGTTGTGATAGGTAACCCAGGGGTATGTAACAATCCAAAACCAAATAAAACAAAGTTAACTATCATAATCGTAACGTTCAACATAATTAACAATTCTTACTCAAATTAAAAACAATGTTTACATCGTTAATTAACACCATACCGGTATTCCCCAAACTGAAGGGTCCGGGCTTTTACCGTTTTATCTCCGGTCGCAGCGCGGGATATCTGCGGCCGCCATCTTGGGGCTGGAAATTGGTCAAGTTTAGTCTTCGGACGCTGTCAAGATGAAAAGCTTTTGAGGAGGGTTAATGAGTATGGGTATTTTGAAGTTCAGTTTCAATGCGAGATTTGAAATTGTTTGTTTACTTTGAATTAGCGACTAATGTATTTATATACGTACAGTTCAAACTTTGGAAAAATACAGCCTCACAATACCTACTTTCCAACTTCACAGCACTAAGGTAACACAGGTAATTACTTTTCTAAAACATTGTTAAAACAAAACCAGCAAGAATGGCACTTGAATTAGCATTCTGTTATTTTATTAAATTAATAATTTAAGTACAATCATGATAAACTGCGATTACGTTAGGAGGAAAAATGAATGAATGATAACGGTTTTAAGGTGAAGAAAATTTACTAAGTACATGCAATTGCGTCAAATATTACCTACACCAACAAGTAATGCCATTAGTATCACCATACATATTTGCACACAACCAAACTCAAGTCTATAACGAAAACATAAAAATCCCGGTATTATATTGTTTCTCTTGTCGCATGTCAACATTGCCAACGAACCATGACGAGAATGCATAATCAATCAGTAATACGGCAGCGCGCTGTGACGTGCAAATCGCATGGGATTCCAATTTCGAACAAGATTCGAATCTTTATTTTTCTTTATGGCTTTCGGCGTGACAGGCGTTTTAAAAACCGAATACTTTGCGGTTACCGTTAAAGGGAGGTCACAAAGAAACGGTATGAATGGCCAGTAATTTTTGAAAGCGTTCTGTTTTTCGTTTGCTCTTGCTCCTTGGGGATTTTTTTCCGATATTGATGTTTTGACAATCCACCGCGAGTAATTATGATAATGGATGGAAAATATTTGCCTTTGGAAAATATTCAAAAAATATTCTCGGAAAATTAACAGCTTTTAATGTAGGTTCCATATTTCTTCTTAAATAATCCTTAGATAATTTTGATTCATTGGCAACGGGATCTCTTGATTAATATAGAAATAATTAAGTGTTGAAACCTTTCAAATGTGAACCGAGGAGAGCACGCCTATATCTCCGACAATATTTCAAAAATAGCGACTTGTAAGATGATACTGCAAGATAGTAAAGTGAGTGTATTAGAACACAAAGTTATCTTTATGTGTCAGTTGGTAGAATTTGAACGTTATGTAAACGAAATAAGGCGAATATGTGCTGCGTAAATAGGCGTGTAAATATAAGCGCACGTCATAACCTCTGAGCGAAATTGGGGAAAGCGTGCGAGATAAATCTCGTTGCTAATGTGCATGTCCGAAATAGGAGATTGCATATAAAAAGTTTTTGCTTCTATCTTGCATTTTTTCCAATTGAGTATCATAAAGCACATCAAAACGTCATTCGCGTTAACTATAGGTACCTATGTCAAAAGCTTATTTGGAACGCTTTGTAAAAATGAAACATCATATTATTTAACACATACTGCAATTTATTACTTCGCAGACTTTGATCACAAACATTAATTATAAACAGAGTTAGTTCTACAACAATATTTGGATTATTAATTATATATCATCTTCATGATGCTGGATTTAGAGCCACGCTGTAATGTTGTTCTTCGGCAGAGTACATTCCAAATTCAAATAAAAGAGAGTTAATAAAAAATCCTGATCATCAATTGATACCGCTACAGGTATCACAGTTTGGGCGGCGCCGGCCGATGAGCAATTCCGCCCGCCGTGATTGGCCGAATTTCCCAAGAGGCGCGATGCGACAGAACTCTTAATTCCTGCCCGGACGCGCTGTTTTATCGTCTTCTGAACGCAGACGAAGGGTTAGGCACTCATTAGATAGTTTCAAAAAGGTGGAGGTTATAGGTATTCTTATTATTATGAATAGTGTGATTCAAATGTGATGATGTCAAAATTGAAAAAGAGGGTTCCCAAATGCACTAATAACTAGTTCATATCACAAAGAACATGAAGAAGTGTAAACACGTTCTACTATAATCTACACGACAGACGACTGTAAAGAAGAAAAAGTATAGTATTGGTACGCGAGGACGAGCTAGTGCGTATTCTTGGTATGAGGAACAGAAATAAGGGGTATGAAGGTGCAAACATGTTAAATTTCCACCTATGGTGTCAATGTCGTTCCATATAAAATGAAAACTTATTCGTCTGATAAATAACTACCTATATAATATTCGTCACATTTTACCACCATACCATTTACACTCACCCTTTTTGTTTCCACATAAATGGTACAAAAACAAAAGCGCACTCAAATCTAGCGCGCACGCATCGGAGCGGAAGAGTGCGCGCTCATTTTGAATTTAGAATTAATGAATATTAAGCGTCTACGCACTCATTCGGCGACGGTTACGCCATCTCGTGTGAGACAATCTACACTCCTGGGGGAGTTGGGGACATAAATAAATTGAGACAAGCGAATTCTTAAATTTTCAGGTTATTTATAACGGGTAATGTGATGCGAAGTTGAGATTTGTTTAGGAGAATGTTAATTTCAGTGTTATTAAGTCCTGTTCAAATCGCGTTAAAGAGTTCAAACTAAAATAGTACTTACAATATTAATTATAAGCATATTCTGCGAGGAATAAAAAAAATCATAGTAAGTAAAACGCTTTCAGAATATTATATACCCATATTATTGTACTGTTAAATGTAACGGTAGATCTGGGAAAGGATTCCCATTTCTGGTGCAAAGATCGTCCATGGCTATCCAATGTAGAAATGCCGCCAACACTATATACTATTAGCCAATAACAACGTAAACTTAACAGCTAAATATTTTTGAAACACACTTAAGAAGGATAATAACAAATAGTTTATTTACTGTAATAAGGAAAATAACAAAACAGATCTTTTTTAGATCATTTTATTATTATACACCAAGACGTTTCCCGTCAGCACTCGATGATCAGTTATTTTTTTTATGCTAGTGTGTTCAGAGCAACCAAAATGGAAACCTAAAACTTAACTTAACATAGCATAAGCATCAAGTCTACCATCACAGACATACAGTTATGGAATAGGACTACGCCACCGTCCATGAAATTCGATTGTCCGCCACAAAGACGCACAATATTCTTTGCGGGTTATTCTGTATTCGAGTGCATTATTAGGGTCGCGGACGATGATGGATTGTGAGCACAGAGTCACATGAGATTTGAGATGCCCTTACAACTCGGTACACGAAACGAAACTTGTATACTTATTGTTAGGAGGTCATAATGTGGTGATACTTTACTAGATTTATGTAATTGTTTTGTGAAAGTTTGGTGAGTTTATGTTATGATAGTTTTAAGAACCTTACCAATTTTGCTAAGTACTTGAAGTCTATTTCATTCGAGCCAACGAGAATAGACTTCAATAAAAAATATTTCTTTAAATAAAGTTGACTTTTTCAAACAGTGTTTCTTTTTAAATCTTTGGTTATATCGATTAGGTAGTCGGTCGGTAGGGATCATAGTTTAACCGCATTTTGCGCCAGTTCATATCTTGAAGATCACACAGGTCTGATTTGACAACGTTATTCCTTCGGAAGGACGTATACCAGTAGCACGAACTCGCTGCCCTTCGGAATGGCTCAATGTACCTTTCGCGGCCTGATCTTCTTTATGAATAATTTTTAAAATCCTACAATACGTGAGCCGCGTAGCGTAATGCTGTGTTTTCACTCCGGCCGCAGGCTTTGTAAATATTTGACAGTACGCACCGCGGACTGTCTTATGCTTAATTTATTTTGACAAATCATCTTCCCGCTGAATAAAGGTGAGGGAATGCGGCTTATTATGTACTCTAACATTATTTGTCTCTTTGGTTATAAATGTTTGACTTTTTCATCATTTGTTAAAATTTATTCGGGAGTTTCTAAATGTAGAGCATCTGAAGGCTCTAGCATCAATAGAGTTTGTAAGTAATATAAGTGAAAATATTTTAATTGCTAAAATAACCACTTATTTTAAAAATATTCAACTTTAGGGTTCCGTACCTTAAAACTAAAAAACGGAACCCTTATACGATTACTCGTGTGTTTGTCTATCAATCCGTCTATCGCAACCAATTTCGGTTTAAAGATCTTTAATTCTCAAAAAAAATGACAATAATTCACTTACATGAGAATAAATTTGCTCCGAAAGTACTACACCGATTGAGTTGAATCTTAGTTGTCACCTGGGCATATCGATGACCCAAAGAAGGGCGGGTAGCGTATTTTTTTTTGTATTGTATTGTTTTTTTTTGTATCTTTTTAGGTAATTTTTATAGGTAGTACACTAGCTTTTGTCCCCGACTTCGTCTGCGTAGAACTCGTTAATCGCGTTAGAATTATTTGCTATTCTTTTATTTCAGGCGCTAACCTATTAGTTATCGGTCTTCTATATAAACTTCCGCCCTTTAAGGCATTTTTTTTTAATTTATTTAATTCACAAGAACGGTTATACCAATTACACTTACACATTATAAAAAGTATGCTATGTCTCTCCCCTGGACCCCTAACCCAACCTAAACTCTATGATATTTAAAGAGGTATAAGTCCATGCGAGTTAACCTCGCACTTGTCCGAGTTTTTGAAGTATTTGTCACTTCATCCTTACGTTACGGAAGGTAGATGATGTAAATTTGAAATAGGTACACATAAATTGTCTCCTGTCTTTATAAGTAAAAAGTGGGATTAATTTTCTTCTAAGAATCTAATGCGAATAGAAACAATATTTGACTTTGTTTTTGGACCACCTACCTACTTAATAATCTTGTGAAATGACTGTGTAACATCGCGAACAGCAAAGCTTGGTTCTGCTCACCGGTGACCTAGCCGCGTAGCCTTACGCCCTGTAGATTTGAAGTAGGTTCATACCGAATATTATCCAATACCTAGTTAGGTAAGTTACATAAGTAAACGTTAAGTCTCATGAGGATAGCCGTCATCTGAGGTAGCCCGTAACGCGCTTGTTAACTCACCTCATCCATTATGAACGCGAGTCAAACGTATCTCAACCGAAGCCTACAGGATGATGCTACACGGCTGGGTACCATTTCATGACGCTAAGTACAAGTTAAAATTTTACAAATCTAGTCTGGCAACACTAGCCAAGGCACTAGTCGTTATTGGTCGAAGGTCTCAGTATTGCCAGCTCATATTTTTAAAATTGGATTGAAGCTTCGTGAAATGAACCCATATTGTCCTATTAATTATTTTGCATGTGAAAAACTGTATACTTAGGTAGATGATTTTTATATTTAAAAGTTATATTATTCCAAATACATTTCAGATGTTTATTTTTGAACTCAAACATATTTGGATGCTAGTAAATGTTTCATTGTTGAGTCTTGTCTAATCTAAGGCACGTACCTCGGGAACTCAAAATATCAGTAAAAACTCGGCGAGTAAGATTTTCATTATTTATTTCCAATACCAAAAACGTATTGTGTATAGTTTCTAGGAACTATTCATAATATTTAACACAGAACTTGTCTATCAATATGGACTCAAAGTTTAAAGGTTATTACTTCTTCAATAAATGCAATTACCATCTACGCAAAATATATTATATAAATATCAGCCTTAATTGCTATACACCAGTGGTGGGCAAAGTACGGCCCGCGGGCCAACTGCGGCCCGCGAAAGCATTTTATCCGGCCCGCCGCCGATACATCGAATTAATTAGTACATGGCCCGCGATGATTATATTTTGACGGTTCAGCCAAAAACCAGAGCAGCGGTTTTAGACAAAAGTGCAGTTTTGCTGCAATTATGGCCCTCCTCCGAAATTTCTCAAGCTTACTGGCCCGCCATGAAAAAAGTTTGCCCACCCCTGCTATACACCCTGTGTCAGCTCTGGTTAGAAGGTAAAATAAAGGCTCACCGAATGTCGTCTGTCGCGACCTTTGGGATCCGCTCGCGGCTAACTTATTTAACTTTGAGTTGAACTATCTCAGTCCAATATTTGCATATATGCTAGTGTACCGCTATTTCTCGGCAATTTTGGACAGTTACAATGAAGAATAAGAGACTTTCTTATGTAACACGATTATTATACTACTTATATTATAGATATTATCTTCACAAATCAGTAAAAATCCAGAGTTCGAAAAAAATTTAGATTGTGTAAACGTGTCTAGTAAACGAAAAGTGCGTCTAAAAGCATTATTAGGTATCTAGTGATTTCTATATTTTTGGGTATTCTTTTTACCTTACAGGATATGTATTCTCGAATATTACCGGAACTGTATTGAGATTGGATGCGAAGAGAATAGTTGCACACATTCACTCGCACTATAGGTACCTATAAATACTATTAAGAGTAATTAAAATTAATCATAACCTAGTTTTTTTTATTATTGGCGATGCGGTGCATATATTTATATACACTTTACAACCTAGTTGGGTTGTCGTTGAATCCACAAACGTGTTGTGACGATAAAAATATAATGCAAAGGAAATTATTAAATTTTTCTTTAAACAATCGTCACATAGGAAGATAAATTGATAAAACTATGTGTACCTATTACTTTTCATAAACACAGACTTTCCACATAAAAGTACTTCGTTGTAATTTTTTCCTTCTCCATGGTTACCCATAAAATAAAACGGCACGACCACGTAATAAAATACCTATCAAGAGGTTATCGAAACGATACGGCGAGCAATGAAAATACATGTTTAAACAAATATGTTGGATATCCAATTTGAAGTCTCATCTATGCAAACGTCCGTTCGTCCTTCTTTAATGTTTTACTGAATCGAGTAACAGCGGCTGCCCTACAAATACTTAACTGTAACCTTAATAATATGTAGCTCTGATAAAAATAAGTCGATATTTGGAACTTCGGAAGATCGCCGAGTATATACAGATTAGCTTTCATCTGAAAGTTTGTGGAAGTTTTCAGTATTTGAAAATGTTCGGTTCGTATGAAATTAGTGGCACATTCAATATTTTATTTTGGATTATATTGATTGACCGCAAAATAAGACAGATGTCTTCTGTAGTTTATGAGTAGGTACTATAGGTACTGTAGCCTTTTCCTTCATCAGATTAGCTTGATGATACTATAATATTACATTATCTTACAGAAGTAGACAAAATAAACTACACGATTGTACTTCGGTATTATTGTAGTTAACACATTAATTGCCAATGAGTGCTATGCGCTACGCTCGTAGCCGATAATATGGTTTTTCCGCTTTGTAGCTTGAATGTAAGTGTTGAATAAATAAGTAAATAAAAAAAACAACTGTCTATGAACGGAGATCCCGACTCTAAGCTCTGAATATGTTACATTTCGGTCGATATAAATTATCTATTTAGGTGTAACGAGACACACAAAAACGAATTCTTAGCTAGGTACTTATCTATTTGTGTATATAAACCTGATGGCAATTAAGGTAATTTCTTTGACTGACAATTAAAATTGTGTCGAGAAAAATGCATCGCAACTTAAAACTATGATAACTCTTCTCTTTGCCAACTCATGCTTAACCTGTTATCTCCCGGTGACGGAGATCTCCGGGCAAGTAACAAAAGAATGCTATTGTTTAATTTTTCCCCGGCAGAGGACGGGTTCTGAAGTTTAAATAAGTATATATGCCATACAGATGTAGTGCAAAATGATTTTCCTTCGTACTTTATCGGAAAAGTTCGTATTTATCGTGCTCTCTCAATTAGCTTCAATACCCATCTTACAGTCGTAGGGGTAAGTCGCATCAGCAGACCAATATATATATATATATATATATATATATATATATATATATATAGAGTGGCTAACACGCAATTCAAATATTCGCTATAGTTTTGATTATATTTACAGTTTACTTATAAAAAGGTTATATTACCATGTCGAAACCTCAAAAACGGTTAAAAATCCGGTCCAAGAAATTATATTTAATATATACCTGTACTTCATATCAGAAAACAGCAAATTCAAAAATAGCAATAACTCAGAGTATTTTGGCAAAGTTCAACAGCGAATTTCGGACGCAACGGGCATATCTAAACCTACAATAAGAAAATTTTTGAACCAGGAAGAAGAATATAGAAAAAATAAAAATACCAACACATACAATATTAAGCTGAGTAGACCACGCAAGAAATACTATCTAGATCTTGATGATTTTTATTACGCAGTGATACGACGAATGGTTTATAACTTCCATCTGATTTATAAACAAGTTCCAACAATAAGAGCACTAAAGTCCAAATAAATAGAAACGATGAATTTCAAAGGCTGTGATTTTACATTAAGAAAGGTACTACGCCAAATGGGTTTTCTATTCAAGAAAATTACGAACAATAGAAAAAAGCTGATGGAAAAAGATGACGTTAGGCTTAAAAGAGTAAAGTACCTGGACTTAATAAGGAAGTACAGATCTGAAGGCAGAGATATTGTGTATACGGATGAAACTTATGTTCATACATCCCATTTAACAGGGAAGTGCTGGATCGATTCTACGGATAAAGGAGTGAAACAGTTAATCTCAAAAGGTCAACGCCTTATTATAGTACATGCAGGGTAGTACCAAAGGATTTATACCGGGTGCTCTACTTATGTACAAGTCTACTGATAAGACCGGTGATTATCACGAATCCATGAATAATGTCAATTATGAAAAATGGTTACAGAATCAACTTATTCCCAACTTGTCTTCAAATTCTGTATTAGTAGTAGACAATGCTGCTTATCATAATAAATATGTGGAACGCCCACCCAACTCTAATATCGCAAAGCCGCTTATGATACTTAAACTGGTTACAAAAATACAATATTCCCCCATGATTCATCATTAACTAAAATACAATTATACGAAATCATTTGTCGACATAAAGAAGACTTTGTAGAATATTCCATTGACAAAATTTTACATCAACATGGACACGATGTGTTAAGGTTACCGCCATACCATCCCGACTTCAATCCTATAGAAAATATATGGTCACAGATAAAAGGTCACGTATCAAAAAGGAACATAGACATGAATATGGGTACAACAAAAAAATTGATTGAAGAAAAAATAAATATGATTGGCCCGGATGAATGGAAGAAAGTTTGTGATCATGCCATCAAATGTGAAAATGAATATCAGTCACAGGAACACTCGATGGATGACCACATTGATAGGATTGTAATGAATGCAAATGAAAGCACTGACGAATCTGACGAAGATATGTCTGACTGTTACTCAGATTGTGTTCATTTCAAATGTTGAAAATATCGACCCAAATGTGTAGGTAAAATATTAATGTTAAGTACAGTCACCGGCATAAATAAGTTATCATTTAGTAACCTTGTCACTTTAACGTGTTTGAAATGTCATACAAAATTGTCAAACGATTAAAAGCGACAAGGTACAGAGATCACCACTTATTTATGACGGTGACTGTACCTAGAAGTATACTAACGGGCCAAGTATGAAACCCTTCATGTCGTTTACATCCCTCTCACACGCGGGTTATTTACTTAGGTGCGATAGTGACGCCAATGACATAAAAATTTTCATACTAGCCCCGTAAGTAGATGCTGTTTTTAAGTAGGCAGGTATTGAGTTTTATTCGTGTAAATATTTCCCAATAAGATTTATTTTGTTGTACTTTATGTTTTAAAGTGAAGATAATGTTTCGTTTACTAATGACAATAAAACTGAGTATTTTGAAGGTGGTTGTAACATCTCTATATTATACAATAACATTTTTCAGTTTGACTTTTGATACTAAACAATAAAGTTCCATAATAATGGATATGAAAACGTCACTCATTTAATAAAATCATTGATTGACAGTTCGGGTGCCATCGTATTCCGATTGAGATCCGAGTTTTCCCGAAGGAAAATCATTTCGCAATACATCTATCTGTACGACATTAAGTCCGCCTTTTGTACGATAAGGTTTCCTTTGTGCAATAAAGATGAAATAAATAAATATGCACTGATGGTGATTAATCAATTGACACTAACTGAATACTCTTAAATCACACGCAAATTCATCATCATCAGCGAACCTCTTTGACCTGTGTACGTCCCTGACCTAGACACAGATTGCCACTGAGAGGACACAACCTCTGAGAAGTAAATCAAGCATTTCAGGTTGGAAATACCAAAATTACGATCCAAACATTTGTGTGGTAGAGCGGTCATGGACATGGAGCCTCAAGGAACGACGTTATCTGCGACTACCCGCAGATACAAATAATTATGTGGGGACCGTTCGAACGTACGTTAATATTAGAAGAGGTTGTTTCATTTCATATAGAGTAGATTTTCTCGTTCTGGGGGAAGTTAAAGTTAATATGTTGGTACAAAATTTAAGTACCTATGCGTTTTTGCTATTCCAATTGAACACAGGCTTGCGTAAATCGCAAGAAGATAATTATATTATATAGCCCTTCTATACTTTGCAGCAATAATTGTATAGTGGCGGAATGAAAAGGTTCGTCACTTTTCGAATTTATGTCTACACTGTGAAGGTCCAAAAGTGACGAACCTTTTCATTCCGCGACTGTATTTTTGTAACAAGTTTCTAAACTTATTTAATAATTCAGTATTCATCATCAGTATAATACCTACTAAACAGAATGAGAACCTGAGGGCGAACCTATTTCTATTGTGACTGGATCAGTGTCCACCAATATATACTTTTTCCTGTTCCTAGTTTTTAAAAGTGAAACTGTCGTTTCGTTTTTTCCATTGACTCATTTCATACACACATATAAGCCGAAAGACTTCTCCCCCAACCAGAACCACAGCGGACTCATTCACAGGGGCCTATTTCTCCAAGCTAAAAGTTACAAGTGGGAGTCTCTTCCCAATATCTTTAAATAGAAAGAGACTTCCACTTGTAAATTGTAATTTGTAGCTTCGAGAAATGAGGGGAGTCATCAGTCTACCTTGTGGGGGTCTACCCACGCTGCCCCTTACGGTACGTGGCCCGTGGCCGGACTCGTTTCATAGTTATATTCCTAATATAGGTTATAATTAACAGCAATATTATAACCCGCACAGGTAACAAGATGAGCGGGTTGCGACCGCTCCTGACCAAAACTAATCCGTCTCCCTAATTGTGTTAGCGACAACTTTGATCCGTCCCTCCCCTAGGATATGATCTAACAACGAATTCGATTAGTTATACTTGTTGGCTTCGCTAATAAAGGGCGAAAAGTTTGAGTTCACTTCGGAAAGTTGGGAGTTGTAATGTTATTTAACCGGTTTTTGAAGATAGTGTGAAGTTTAATTTGCCATAATAAAAACAGTAAAATGTATACATTGCTTCGCATGTAACGATCTGCCACTTTTAAAGATGTACAAAAAAATTACTCGGTGCTCATCAGCATTTTTAAACACAGTGAACACTCCATTTCGTGGTGGTTTTGTGCATATTTTTTAATGCGACTTGATCTCACCAGCATTTATAAAGCATTTAAACAATTATTAATTTATCAAAACGAGGCGGGCCAAAGTGAATATTATTAATGTCACACGTAACGGACTAGTAAAATCTTTTTCACTTTAGCTTTAGTTCGGTATCTAATCAGATGGATCTATTACCTTACATAGTTCGGTTACGTATTTGTCCCTTTGCTATTAAGTAAACATAAATCAACCTGCTTCGCTTGAAGGGCTTTTAGTACATTTCTTATAGAAGGTCTATTTTGCACCCGTTTTTAAAAGTATCCATAGTATTATTGCACTCATTATTACCGTAGACACCTACATTGTCCACCTACATCTCTAAGCGTACATATACTCCATTCAAAAAATCAAAACTTATCGTATTATACATTACATATTTCAAAGAACGGGCGGCTAACGTATTTTTTATAAAGCAAAGGCCACACTCCGCTTAAAAATAATAAACCAAGCGTAGCGAAGTTACTCCTCAAAATGCATAGCCCATTACAAGAGGAAGTTTATTGTGATTCTGTGTTTAAACAAAGAGGGGTGTTTTTCTGCCGCGCTGTAATGAATTTCAGGCGAGACATTCTTATCTTACACTTGATATAAAACAGGATACTCCCTAATATAAAGCAGTAAAGATCATTTTTCAAGTTTATTCGATTTCTCACATATTTGGTGTTGTTAAAAATTTACTGAATATTCAATACAGAAGTGTACTGGAATATTGTACGCCTCATTGAATAGAATCGCTTCATATATTATTTTGATCGAGGTTTTCATTTGACCGAGCGGCATAATCAGATGGGCTTTACATACCTACGATGGTTATATTGCTATCAACTTTGGCGTGATGAAATATAGTTAGTTAGAGTTGTAATACATACAAAATTATACACGAGCATCTTGTTTTTTAATACGAGAAATAATACACTCGCTCTCAACACGGCATCGTGCAAATTTTGTCAGTTATGTCAAAACTTGTTACGATAAACTGATACATAGAAACATTACCTGCAGATTTACCTACCTACTAGATTACTTTTGATTTCCCAGACTATATGAGTCTGTACCGAAATGCAAAAAGGATTAGACGAGCGGGTGGAAGTTGTAATGCGATGCAGCCGCCGGTCCCACGGGCCCCCGGCCGTTGAGATATCAAATTGTCTCCGGTCATCTTAACCACACTACTGGATAGTATCAGTAGCGAATATAATATTAACACTAATAAAACACTTGCAACAAAGAACGAAAGGAATGAGACAAAGTCCATGTACTCAATCTCAAGAAACGTTTGAACATGGTCTAAGAAAACAAGGTCTGACAATCCGGATCGTGACACCACAATACGTCACTGTCGACGACACACTCACACTTACGTCCGTATACGATCGATAGGCTGATGCTGGCTGACGACGTAATGTCGTGTCACCCACAAAAAAAAATTTCTTCTACTCTTTCCTAATTAGACCGCGTTACGGAATATGTCCTTAACCGGATACTTAGTAGTTTTGTTACACCCTGTATACCTACGCCTGGATGGTAACAAAGCCTGTACGCGAATGCAGCTATAGAACCGATGGAAAGTGAGATCTAATTAAATAAAAAGCGGCAAGAGATTTTATTTGCTGAAAATAGTTACACTACCAAATTAAACTATAAAACATGACAATAGGTTCAAAGATAGAGACCATATATTTTACTTTAAATAAACTACGTTCTCATCCTTTCTGTGACTATACTGTAATGTGCTGGTGGAATAAGCTACAAGGCAGACGGACCGAACACAGGACATCTAACTTTTGGTCGAAAAGTTACTATTAATACTGACTGCATTAATCCCATAAAATTCATATCTTAAATAAGTTGGGTGTCTTTCATTTTATCGAAATATCTTACATCGATTTTCATTTCGACGAAAACTTTACCATGAATTTCGAAAGCATGTTGCGGATTTCATTTTTGGATTAATAGTATAGTTGGTTGATTAATAAATAAATGAATTCCTTTTTTTAATATATTATACTTAGTTTTACATTATATAAATATTTCCATTAAATCACTTAGAATGATAAGAATATATACACTACGGAATGTAAGAATGTCTAAGCCAGTAAAATAAGTTTGGGCACGAGTAGCCTCTACAACCCATCACACCCATCATGCAAAATAGGCACATTTGACGGTGAGTTGCGGAAAACTAGCCCGCGTAAACCTATAACCTAATATACAAGTTTATAAACCACCAGCATCATTCACTTGCCCTTTTCCTCATTTATTTGAGGCCGGCGCAACATGTTTTTATCTTCCATACCTCTATCGCCTGTCATCTCGCCACTCACACCCTTCCACTTCATATCGTCTCTCACGTAATCCATTCACCTGTTCCTTGGCCTACTTCTTGTATTACTGTACCTTCACATTCATTCCTAATCCCCTTCTTGTCACATGACTTTCTTCCCTCCACATAACATGCCCGTACCGTAGGCGATGAACTCTCAACTTTTCAACTATGGGTGCCACTTTCAGGCTTCCTCTTATATACTTATTTCTAATCCGATCCATTCTCGTCACGCCACTGATCCATCTCAACATTCTCATCTCCGTAACATGCAATCTCTTTTCATTCATCACCTTTGCGGCCCAACATATCGATCCAATACATGACGACTTACAAGTTTTATAGATTTTTCCCTTTAACCGAAAGGGCATTAGGGCGTTTTGTTGGCTTGAAAATCAGTCGATCTAATACGGACCTCCTGTTTAGCGATTTCGGCGGTCTCTTCAATTTTACACCCATAGAGCTCGATGGCGATTGGCGTCACGCTGTCAGTCTGCTCCGATTAGATACCTTAGATACCTCGGGTCACTCCTACAGTGTAATGACAAAATTGACCGTGACATTACAAACCGAATCAGCGCAGGGTGAATGAAATGGCAACGGGTCTCAGGAACAATAAATGCTCTTAAACTATCATATCAAATTTTTCTAGAGTTTTAGGACTGACAATTCATTTGCACATTACAGATACCTACTAAGTACTAGATATTATTCTGTTCTTGTACCGTATATTTGTTCTTCGAAAAATATCAGTAAAACGTCTATCTATACCTACTGTATTTTTTAAATTATTTTCCCTATTTCTTGTCTCACATTATCAACGTAACATTTTCCTCACTATTGTTTCTATTATTTTATATTCACTGATTTGATGGTGAATTTAATGGCATTGCTATCGGTAACTAACTGAAGGGACCTTTTTAACGAGCCGTGAAACATTTCAATTTGCCGCGTTCACAGCAAATGAAGCGGGGCTAGCCAATTTCGGCATTACTGGCCAAATTCCTGATAATGGCTGAATAGTTACCACTCCGGGGAATATTATTGGTAATATTCGACGCTAATGATGCAAAGTTTCGGTTCTATGCATACTTTCGTTATGTTTAACTGTTTATCCTGCTAAACCTTGTTACAGTGTGCTCAAAGCATTCAGTGAAAGGTAATTAAAGTTATCGCCGTCCAAATCCGTGTTATTATTGCGAATTGTACAATTTCTCAGTCAGTTGATACTTAAAATTCTACTCATCGCTTCAACTTCAACCATAAAATATTAAACCCACGCATGAAAGTATCGGGGTCTAGCCGAAGGAAAAATCGTAAATGTAATTAATAATCGAAAAAACTACCGGCAACATTTCAACATAATAAAGAAAACCTCACATATCGCCGAGAACACAAACAACATTTAACACAATAATTTCGCTTTAAATAGTCATTATTTGTCGATAATGAGTCAATAAATTACGCGATAAAGTTACCACTTTATTATTTACCGCGCTTCAGACAAATGGTCGGCCATTGTCGCGATTCAGCCGCGTATTTATGACACGCCGAGAAGCTACGAACGGAAAAATGCGGTTTATGTTACTGATATTTAGATATTAATTAGTGTCCGACTGGAGCACGTTTTTTTGCCGAAACCGAAGGTTCGGCGTTGGCTCTAGTTTCGGCCGAAACCGAAAACGAAGCATATTATTATATAGATGTATTCAAATCGAGTCAACCGAGTTCGAAAAGTAAAAAAGGTGATACCCCGGCGGTGGGTTATATTACAAGAAGCATTTATACATGTGTAACTTAAAATCTTTTTGACTTACACACTTGCAATTTCGCGATTCTTGTAAAACCATATATTCTAATTACCGAATCCTAAATATTAATAATTAACTTCTTTAATTAATTTTGTATTAAGTAGCAATAGTACTAATGCAAATTTCAAAAAAGCGAAAAGTAAATCAGCAGTACCTAACACAATTTTAAGCTTTTATTTGAAATTTGTAAAAAAACATTAATCTTAAATTGTTATGTGATTGAGCGGTTTAAGTAGGTAACTAAGGCAAGCGTTTGGGACACTATTTGATGCCGTAATGCCAAAAGCTAACCCATATTGTGCACTTCTATGGATATGACATAAGATTGAAAATGGCAAGTGTCAGGTCAATTAGGAAGGTCACCTTACGAGTACATGTATTTTAGAATACTATTTAAGGTACGTTTTCTAGCGCAAACATTAATACATTAATATTAACATTACTTGTTTTCCACCGTCATGACATACAAATTCAACACATTTTTGGATTATAGTCATATTCCAAACCAGATTTCAATGTTTTCCATTCTTAGTGAGATTTAAAAAAATATCAACCCTGAAAGAGCAGATGTTGACTATATACAACAATAACATATATCATATACTGTAATCCATCTCTCGCGGTCTGTGGGTTCGGTATACGAAACGAGCTTACAGCGCCCTGCGCGTTCAATACAACAATGCTTTCAGAATGCTGTTGAGACTCCCGAAATGGTGCAGCGCATCGGAAATGTTCGCAAAGGCCCACGCAGATGACTTTCATGCGATAATGCGGAAAAAATAACGTCGCTATTGGGTCGCGTCAGGGAAAGTCAAAACAGCATTCTGAAGGTCATTGCTGGTGGATTCCAGTGTCACATATTGTGGCATTGGATTGAGAGGGTCAGGACTACACTGACATACAGTAGCGCTCAAAAGTATTTTGACAACTACATTTAATGGTTTAATTAAATATAAATATGAAACACAATAATCATTTCTTTATTTTTTCAACAGCATTTAACAAATCTACAGAATAGTGTCAAAATTTTTTTTCGTCACTCCACAAAACTTTAGACCACTGTGAACTTGACCACGATATATACCGTTTCGCAAACTCAAGATGGGACTTTCTGTTTTTCTTAGATATTAAAGGTTTTTTAGCCGGTCTTCGGCCATGTAACCCTAGAACCTTTAAGCGTCGTTTGACAGTAGAAACATGAATGTCTACGTTATATTTTTCTTTTAATTCATTTCTTATCATTACAGCAGACATCCGGATATCACTTGCTGATAACTTTTTAATAATATGATCCACGTAAGAAGAAGTTTTTCTTGGACGACCCGTTCGAGGCTTATTTTCGACGGCTTTCCGTTCGTTATACACTTTATTCCAAAAGCTAACTAGCTGTCGAGAGACTTTAAACATACGAGCAACTTTTATTTGTTTAAATCCTTGTTTTAATGCATTGATGACGGCTTTTTTAAAGTCACAATAATATTCCTTACACTTAGGCATATTGAAGTAATCACAATAAGTAAATATACGTAGAAATAAAAATTATGGAACAAGTGATCTGCGAGAGTTCGTCAAGTCAAATGCGTGTCAAAACACTTTTGAGCTCGCGGTAAGTCAAGTTCGTTCGGCGGCGCGGTGTGTAAACAAACAAGACGTAACTTGATACGCTTAAAGACTCGCAGTTACACTGCTCTACACTATACCCAATACATATTTCCGATAGGTTTTTATTTTAAAGAAATATTAAAAAAAAATATGTTGTCAAAATACTTTTGAGCGCTACTGTATGTCAAGTAGCTTAGGACCACAAGTTTCTCTTTGTTTTGTTTCCTATAATACTAACATTAGTTTTTAAGTTGTTTCATGCTACTAACAAGATATGGATCAATGTGTCTGAAATAAAAGTTTTTTTTTATTTATTTAATTCAGTTTCAATTTTATGGCTTGTTCTTTAATAAATAATTATCATTTCATTCATTCAAACCTTCAGCGTACTTACATAACCAGGCGCACGGCTTCAGTTTTGCTTTTCTGAGATTAAACAGGTAGATTTTAATATGACAACCCCCAGTATAATATAATATGTATGAATAACATTTGTTTGCCACAACTACCCTTCAGTAATCCTCGTGCCCATAACCAGTTAATATCGCATACATTTTCGTCGTAATTAAACGCATCATGTTAATTGCCGCACTACTGTTGCGCTCATTTCCGGAACATGTTATGGTAACGCTAAGGTTATGCGTGTGGATATAAGTGTAAACCACTGGCATGTAATACAGAGTGTAAGTAACATAGTACCGAAAACGTATACCCTGCTGGTTAATTATGTATCGTTTCAAACTTACGGTGGTTAGAGGCACCTGTTTTTTTTGTATGAAAAATAAGACATTTAGATTAACCTTGTCTTTATCTTAAACTAGCGACCGCCCGCGACTTTGTCCGCGTAGATTTTAGATGATAATAAAGATACAAATGAGGTTAACTTTTTTCTGCCAGTTGTCTGATACTGTTAATCTTTGTGAAAGTTGCTCAGAAAATATGTAGCAACCAACGGATTTGGAGAAAACGGAGGTATTGAACATTATTCCATAAGAAGACAAAACTGGCATTTTTAATTGAGTTTGAGCAGAGTTGGCGACACTGGCAAAATGAAGTGTTCTAGAAGGTAGCTCAGCGCTTCAAAAGGATTTGCTCCCCGAACGAACTTTTTACCCCTGTAGGGTAGAAAATTCGATAATCGCTAAAATATGTCTTTTGCGTTTAAACAGCGAGTGTACGACGTTTCAAATCTCTCACTGCAAAAAAAATGTTCTCGTACGGAGAATTTTTGAAAAATGCTGAATCGTGTTTTGTTGCATTTAAACATTTTTACATAGACTATGTACGAAGTTTCAAATCTCTCACTTAAAAAAATAATTGCTCCTCGTACAATTTTTAACCCTTTTTTCACCCCTTTAGGGAATGAATTGTGAAAAACACTGAAACATGCCAGTAATGTATTCAAACAGAAAATCTATATACAAAGTTTCAAATCTCTTACTTCAAAAAAGATTTGCTCCCCGTACAAACTAGGAACCCCCTTTTCACCCCTTTAGAGGAGCAATTTCAAAAAACGCTGAGATACGTTTTGTTGCATTTAAATAGAGAGTCTATATACGAATACTTTTATAATATTATCAATAAATCAGTATGAGTATGAGTATAGGTTAATTAACACTTATTAGAACCTAACAATAAAATCGAATCACTTTTACTAAGATAACTATATCAAAGTACAAGGTAAATACATAATTAAATGTCTTATTGAACCATGTACCTAATGTAGTATATACAGACAGGATCAAAAGTAATTGATAGGATAGGTGTAATTGATTGAATAGGTTGATCCTGAGGTCAGAAATTTCCTTACACTAAAGACAAACCTAAATTACTAGCTTTAAGTGAAATGTAATATATGTGATGTGGTTGTACTTAATAAATATAAATATGATACAAGACATTTGACTGCTTCATATGCGTAGTTACTTTTGAAGCTGAGTATACAACTGATTCAACCTAAAATATTTAAAGATGCATTAGACAATATCATGTGTTACCTTTTACCAACCCTTCTTTCCAACCCTTCCAAACCAAGTAAGAAGGGCTATTTATCTAAAAAAGTTGAGACAGGCGAATCGGCGAATTTAAACGTTTTTGGTTAAACAAATGCTGGCATAAATTAGCGAAGATTGACGAGGGTAGCCTGACACTCGGACATAGGTATGTGGGCGTTCAAGCTTGCACAACGCGAACGGTCGAATAGGTAAAAGAAAATATCTATATATGTAAATAAATATCAAACTTTCCGAATGTATGTAACCGCATCACTTCAGTACACCTTTTGGCTTTTGGCTAACTCATTATTTGTGTTTCTAATGGTCAGGAAAAGACTTGTATGAAACAAAATAGTGGAAAAATTGCACGGAAATGAGAAACAATTGGGTTTAAAAATTCCATATAAAAAGTGAGTGAGTGTAAAATGAAGACAGGACTATTTTTGTTAAAGGTGGCAATGACAGTTGATACGTCGCAACCCTCGTTCAAAATGTTACGCAATTACTTTAAATTATATGAACGGCAAGCTTGGTTATTCTCGTCAATCACTTGTGTCTAAGTTTACAAAGAAACATTTTAAGTGCGCAAATCTAAAATAGGCTCTTGCGACTTGTCTGGAGGGGCTGACAACCCATCGTCACCAAGGGTGTTAAAAAATGTCATATGCTTATGGGATTCCCGTGTTATGTTAATGTTTGTTCCGCCGTTTGCGGTTAAATCTATTTTGTTTGCATGCATATTTCAGTCTTGGCGGGGAGGTTGGCAAATTATGGCGCGCGTCAGGGTGAAATTGAACGTTATAATATGTTATTGTAGAAATTGTATGTTTATAAAACAGATTTCATATGACGATTTGTATATTGTACCAACATATATTACACTAAATCACCATACAAGAATATACTTTATTTCAATTTCACAAGATATTACATTTGAACAACACTTTTTAGGGTTAAGTAGCCAAAATGGCGAAAACGTAACCCTTATAGTTTCGTCATGTCTGTCCGTCCGTCGGTCTGTCTGTCCGTATGACACGATTTACTCGGAGACTATAGGCACTACAATTATGAAATTTGGTAGCAAGGTGTATTTTAAGAACCGCTACAATAAAATGATGTGTAATTACAAAAAAATATTAAACTACTGGGAACACTCCTTACATGTAACCGGCGGATGAAAAAAAATGTATTCAACGCACATAGTCGTATGGGGTATCCATGAATAGACCTTTAAAAATACAATGAAGGTTTTTAAAAAACTTTCCATTTACGTCAACCGTTGGTGAGATATTAGCTCTCAGTCATAAAATAAGCGGATACCGCAACCTATAATTCGAACAAATCCAGCCTTAGTATAATGTACATATATTATCTAAGTAAACCTTTGTGATTATGTAAAATTTCGTATAAAAAATAAATATAATAATAAATAAATAAATATTTTTGGACAATCTTACACAAATAAACCTAGTCCCAAACTAAGCAAAGCTTATACTATGGGTACCAAGCGACGATATACATACTTATATTTGCTTATATAGATAAATAGATACTTAAATACATAGAAAACATCCAAGACTCAGGAACATATATTCATGTTCATCACACAAATAAATGCCCTGACCGGGATTCGAACCCGGGCCCTCCAGCTTCGAAGGCAGGATCACTACCAACTAGGTTAAAGCAGTCGTCAACCGCAACCGTAACCGTAACCGTAACCGTAATATTTGATTGAAAGTATTTGTGTCGATAATTAATTTTATAAAAAAATTTGGGTAGGTTAATTTTAAGTCAATTCTATTTTTTGTATCTGAGTGATATGTCGCGTATTTATTTTGTAAATAGTTATATAAGTATACCTAACAGAACGGCTTTTTTAGTTCGTTTGATTTATAAATAATTACTGGATTTTATATCATAGGAAATATATATCATCATCATCATCGTCGCAAATCAGAAATCAATGGTAATAATGAGCCACAATAGTGCGTAATAAACCGAATTACGGCCCTCCGCTAAACCAAGCTAAACGCTAACCCGATCAGGCATAATTTGTGACCAATTAGAATAATGGTCGCCAGTGATGTATGCACGACGTGCACGCCTGTCAAAACCGTAGAGTCGCGAACTATATTTTTAAACCGTTTTTGGTTTAAAGTTGCTTATCATGTACCAAATACATTCCCTTGTAATAAGGATGACGTCTTGTAACCAGAGCAGCCAAAGGCAAGTGAGTGAATAATGGACCTCCTGTTCAATGGTGTGTTTTACTAAGTTTTTTAGATTAGAATTTTAACTCTCAATTTCATCCTTGTTTCTTGGGATCATCCATGGGATCATCATAAAGCTGAGCCTCTTGTCGGTCGAGTATTCGGTATTTCATTTTATTTTCTGCCATTGTCTTAAGTTCCTTTCCATGGGATATAAGAGGTTGGGATATAAAATTGCACTAGTTTCATTTATTTCCGTAATTTATTACGTTTTGAAAGATGGCATGCCGCATATTTTCCTATTTGAAGATTGTTTTCTTTGAAATCGCTTTACGGATAGCGGACGGTTTTTCTAATCTGATAAAAGAACAAAGACAAAAAGTGACAAAAGCATCTTGTCAATATCGCGCGATAGAATCACAGTTGGGAAATCGAATCATCCCCTGCTTGTTTTATTTCGTGCCCATAATTCTAATTATTTGATTACAAAAAATGCAAATCTTTATTTTTTCACTTATTACGCACGTTATTAAGCTAGTTGTAACCAAACAGAAGTTTAAAACTGGGGCGTATGGTACACACCGCTCTACACCACTCTCTGTCCGTTAATAAATGTTTGGGGAAGCATTTGTCCGGCGAGCCGTCACTGTCACCGATTGTCGGGTATAGTGCGTGCAAAGTGCTGTGCAGTCTTGGTGTGTGGTGCATCGCAATTACCAATACATGGGCTCGTCCAACTCGTACATTATTGAACGCGGACTAAAGCATTTTGGAAATAGGTGGGCGTACTAAAGTATGGCTAACGAGGGAAAATGAGCGAGAGACCAACAATGATTTTGCTATAATTTTTTTATGTTCTAGGGGGCAAACTACCAAATGGTTCGCCTAATGGTAAGCGATTACTATCGCCCATCAGACACCTACATACTGAGGAGTCGCAAGTGCATTGTCGGCCTTTCAGAAGGAAGTACGCTCTTTTCTTGAAGGTTTGAGTGTCACATCAGTCCGGAAATACCACAGGCGACAGTTCATTCTATAGTTTGGTTGTGCGAGGCAGGAAATTTATTGAGAAACGCACAGTTGTGGACTAGTCTATAAATATGCTGAATTTGACGATGATTAAGTATTGGGATCCATAGCTCTTTTTATTTATTTTTAGTGACATGTAGTTTTACCTGATGCCTACCAACATTTTTAACATCAGTCAGAAATATTTTAACAGTAAGTCTCATTTAAATTACAAGTTTTGATACTGTTCAGCCAATTTATTCGAAATATTGAAGAAATATCTAACTATATTGTTGTGATGTTTATAACATGGACTGTAGGTACTAATAGTAACACATTTCTCGCTGACATGTAAATATCCTTTACATAGTATATAATATACCTATATAATGATAGAACAGCAAACGTCATGTCCGTTGAACTGAGTCCAGTGTCCCGTCGGGACCTCGTTTATCGCACTGTCAAATGTTAAGACGCATTGTACCGACGTATAATGTTACTGATGATTACAATACAGGTGTATTATTCGTACAGTCTAGTTCATAAATATGTATGTTCCTAAACGTTTAAAAAGATCTGAGCAACCTTGTGCCCTTAACATAATCACTTTGCAAATGAATATATTTTCGAACTCTACTATACACGTAAATTGATGGGAAGCTTTTTTACAAATAGAATAGATTTTATGTATTAAACAGAATAGACTAGTAAAATTTATCACATGTAGAACCCTACATATGAACAGTTCTACTAGTACTTATATTCATTTATAAGCAAAATGTGAATTAAGACGACCGCTTTAGCCTAGTTGATAGTGACCCTGCCTTCTAAGCTGGAGATCCCGGGTTCGAATCCCGGTCAGGGCATTTATTTGTGTGATGAACACGAATATTTGGATGTTTTTTATGTATGTAAGTATCTCTTTATCTATAAAAGTATGTATATCGTCGTCTAGTACCCATAGTACAAGCTTTGCTTAGTTTGGGACTAGATTGATTTGTGTAAGATTGTGCAAAAATATTTAATAGTTTTTTGATTATATTAAAAAATGACAATATTACTGCAAACCCGATAACTTGAATCAGTCATACGCTTTTAGATTATTAAAATAGTTAATTGTAATTAAAATCGTGTTAGATTGTTGTCTTGTAGATTATAGTATCTGTTAACCCTTCCGTTTTAAATTATAAATGTCCAGCCGTCGCCGTGTTTATTGGGCGTGGCGTACAGTCGACACCGATTACATTCGCACATAACTTAGTATACTACATTATATAAGAAATGTCTTTCGTTTTCTAATTCCTGCGCCCTTTAATTTTTTAAACGGAGCAGCGCTAGGTTAAATATAAATGCTTTTCTTCTTATAATTAAATTAAATATTATGTAACTGTATTTATAAGTTCTACAAAACGCCAAGTAGGTAACACCACGTAAGTAAAAAAAAACAAAACCCATTAAACTAGCTTAACAAAAGTCATTGTAGTGTAGTAATCTGAGCGGGTTTTCTCAAACAATTGTAAATTGTGTGGTACTACCCATGTACTACCATCATAGAATAAATAAAAGCACTTAGGTCCGTACGGAAGGTCCTGTGTCTAACAAAACCGATGACTGATAGCTAGAAATTTCAAGTTATGACACTCCGCATTCACATGTCAAGTGCTCCTTCTTTTTAGAGTGATCAGACAGATCGACACCTCGGAGGTGTGCTAGAACAGAGTTTAGCCGAAGTAGCAAAAGGAACAGACGTGCTACTGCCAAATATTAAATGACTATTAAATTATATACACATAAACTCTGACTGTACTCTATAAAAACTATGCGTGATCATTTTTTTCTATGCTCAAAAAGCAATTTGGTCCTTTGCGTATTATAAGTTGCAGTTTGTCACGTTATTCGTTTGTTAGTAACTAATTAATAAAATTAACTAATATTTGAAGACACATAATAGGTATATTATGAAAAAGTATTTTTTTATGCGTACAAACTGGCATTTTACAAAACACATATTTGATCAAATATTATTGCCATCTTCTGTACATGTACTTACGAGTATGTTACATATTTGGTATGCTACCGAGCATTTTTCACAACACCGCATTACACGTGAACAAACAAAAACAAGCGAACTTTAACCCCGTCTATGTTTTATTCAAATTTACTTACATTTGTACTAACGGGGAAGACCTTTGCTTCCCTGTATTGTATTCCCTCGCCGTGCGATATATCTTCTTCACGCGTGTACTTATTTATTTCCGTAGCTCTCCGAGCTCAGGGCACGCTTACATGTGTGCAGTGGAAGCGGTGTTTGGCTTCATGTGTTTAAAACACAGGTTAAATTCACTAGATTTTATTTAGTAAATCGAAGTTCTGTGTACTTTGTAATTAATCAATATATTTGTTACTTATCATAATCTTGACATTACTGAGAAATTCTAATCCGCTATGCAGGTTTCATCAGTTGGGTACAACAGGCGTCGTCACATATCCACACAACAATAAAACAATCCGCAAAAGGCTTCGTCAATTAACCTGTAATTCATTAAAAATCTGAGACGATAAAATAATGTTTAGTCTTGGAAATGGTGAGCGAACGCTGTTTGGTGTAAATTAAATTTAAAAAGCACACAAGTAAATGAATTGCTTCTAAATTCTAAATCCTTTCCGTAATGTTTTTTTTTTGAGAACCAAAAAAAAATCATTACAGAAAGGATTATATTGTATCCCAATGTTGGATATATAACTAAATAAATCCTCATCAGCATCAATATCTGCCATTTTACTATGTACCTACGCAAATACCCCATATTTACAAGCGTTGTTCTACTTAACGTAAACACTGTCGTACATAATAACTTCATCTCTCATGACGTATCCCATAACTTTTTCCCATAATAAAGTTGCGAGCCGTGATTGGCTCGAAGCCCGTGGGACTCGGCAAATGAGTGAGCTAGCACGATCATAATTTATAAGACGCACTGTTTGTAGCTAGACTTATGGCTATGAATGTTTCGTGCATGCTAGGTATTTTTGGATTGATAACAAAAATCATCAACAATATTGAGTTATTAGCGTCAATAGGCCAGTAGTTGACACCTAAGGTTCATCTTTATTGTAATGAATTAAGATTCAAAGTATCAAGTAGGTAATATATCAGTGTCATTGTCTGTGTTAGTTTATGGCAGATATGTTAATTCTAATAATAAAGATAAATAAATTAGTAGATAACTACTCAACCATTAAATATTGATGCAACAAAGCACTATGCAAAATTTTCATTCCGTCGTAAGAACGCTACGGCGTAGCACAATTCGCTTCATAATGTGAATAGGGATGATGCCTCATGTTACAATTTATAACATAGCCTGTCTAAATTGAAAGAAAATAATCAAATTATCACAATAAATAGTAAATTAGACATTTTTTCTCAATTATTAAAAGATATGCGACTGTAAATGTTGTTTTTTGTTTATTGGCCAAACGTAAATTGAAAGTTAGCGTATCAATAGAAATCTTATATTTCAATAAAAAATAATTATTTGGCAACTATGCACATAAACGCAATATTTCACGACAAAAACGGTAAAATTCCCTTTACTCCCACGTAGGCGTAACATCACGCCTGCGTGTGAATCAGTATGGAGCCTTTTCAGTGCAGTGCATGCTGTACTTTTCCTCTCATTTTCGTCTTTCACAAATTTTTGTTATCATCATGCTTATTGTCTTTTATGTATGAAGGAATCAAAAAGTCGATCTGAGATAGTATAATCTAGTCTATAGGCGCACTCATTACATTAAATGCTTAAAAAGAATGACAACATTGCGCCACCTAACAGAAATTTAAGATTGAAATATTTATAAATACCTTTCAACGGATTCCGTTTTATCTTCAGATCAGGGCTTCCAGCAGTCGTGTACAAAGGACTTTGTCGTAAATAAAGCATCGGCGATGCATCACGGGTTATTACGCGGTGACGGCGACATTTTTCACGGAATGAAACAATCCCTGATTAATCCAGAGCGGTGAGACTATATTGAAGTTATACAACGATCAAGTTCACTTGATACTTGCTAAAAACAATAACGGAAGATGGGACGGATGGGGAAGAGTCCAGATTCTTAATTGTATGATGATATTGAAGATGCAAATAATCTCGCATCTGCAACTTCGGTTTAAATAATGTTCCGTTGTAATACCTCATTCCTCCATTTAAAAAAAAACATTCTTGACTCCGGGCTCTGGAGGAAAAGCAGCCTCGGAGTAGTCAAAATTATAAACGAAAGCTACTTTTTATCACTCATTACGATAGTTACATATAGTATATCTTTGTAATTTAGAGCACTAACAGTATCCTGTCTTTTCTGCCAAATGCTAATGCCAAAAACAATTAAATACTTTTTCTTTTTAAAACAAAATCTTTTTTTTTATGTAAACAATTGTATAAACATAAGTAACGTAACTTAGATATATAAAGTGTAAAAGATATACAAAATAAATAGAAATAAACATAATATTGTTTAGTTAAATAAACTGCCCCATGTCTGGCACAAAAGTGTCCATAACGCTCGTCGTGTCACATTTAATCGATATTACAACCTTTGCACTAAGAATGAGCCCGAAAAACTTGATAAATATATTTCAAGTATCAACACTACCCCGTCGCTAAACAAACCCGCGCCAATACTTACCATGGAGCTGATGCATTAATATTTCGGTTGAGTTTTTCGCCGCCACCTATTCCCCTGCGCCCGAGTGGGGCGGGCGCTCCGTCTCAATAAATTATCGAAGATGAGCGAACATTAACTAATTACCGACACCGATACCTGATATTGGATAGCTAAAATTGCGAATATATTAGCTGATGTATTAGATATTGGTTTGATGGAATTTCTAAATTTAGTGAACAAGAATAGTTTAGTATATATGTATTGGGAATTAGGTACCTGTCTAAGAAAAACATGTATTCTGAACTGTCTCACAAGCTTTACTAAACCCAGATTCAACCTGTATTTTTCAGTATATGATATGGAAAATGTATAAAAGTCGACATTCGAATTGGATGAATGATTGGGATTTCGGAAATAATCATAAAATAAAGTCAAATGTTAATGTTTAAGGTTAGATACAGATTCGAAAGCTCGCTATAATGTATATACTTTATAGTCATTATATTATGGCATACCTACTTGGTTTAGGTACTTGCCCGTATATTTAAATGCAACTGGTTTAGTTAATAGCAAATAACAACAAACACATGGAAACTAAAACGCCCAAACAGAAAACATTGAAATCGGCAAAATCAGAAAAAAAAGACAATCAAAGCTTCTACGGCTGCAATTCCCTCGATTCCAAGTTAAACAGGAACCTTTGTTGCAAACAAATGCAAATCCAGACGCTTCACCCTTTGCCCGGTTCCATATTTAATTCACAACGGAATGCAGGTAACAATCGCCTAACACCGGTAAATGTTGTAAGTGTAAACGAAGAGGAAAGTACGAAAAATTTTTCCCGGAAAAAAAAAACAAAGTGAAAACTCTGGCTTGCTTATTTCCCCTGACGATGCCTCGACGCCCGGCTTCCGGAAATGGAAAATATAGCGATAAGGAGCATTATAGATTAAACACGTCGGTGCTTTAATGCTTCGATGATCAGATATGGGCTTTAAAAGTTACAATGACGTTGTAAATAATGGGTTGATAAGACTTGTTTATGCAAACTGCCCCGTTTTGGGAAGAACATACGTGGGGGGGGGGGTATAAGAAAATTCGGAAGTTGGTGGTTATCGCGATATTATATTGTTTGCATGTATTTTTTTTACTTCCGTTAACGGTGGAATAATTTGACAAATTACATTACATTGTCCTCAACTGTAGGTACCTACTATAAAAAGTTCCCCCACATGAGATAGGCTTTAAGGGGCATCTTTGAAAGCATTTCCCTGTTACAAATCTTATATTAATTTCACCTGCACTATACTTGTTAACTTCGATGTAATCATAATCTTGCAAATCGACTTTCACCCATTTCAATTAATTGATAGTGCTTTGAAATTAAGCAAGCAAATAGATTTCTGACGGAACGGCTAATAATAAGGCTTCTTATTTTACTTCAAATATTGGTTTAAATTAGCTGTTAAATGCATGTAGTTTAAAAACTATAATAGGGCTACCGAGACATAATACAGACACAACTATACATGTTTGTGTATCCTAACATTTGAAGATGTCCATTCGAGGAGAGTAATGAAATTCTGTTGGGGCCTAGTACCCACTAAGATATCTATCATTACCATCCTTGATATTAAAGGCACTTAGTTAACACTACATATACATTCGAATTCTTTACATGCTATTTCTCTCAAATTAGGTATTTAAAAATATTGTTTACGACATAAAATAAGACTTCAACTACGTACAAGAATATGCGTCTTAGATCCGTATCGGATTCTTAGGTCACTTCATCTGCGATCGCCTTCAACTTTTTATATGATATATGTAATCCTAAACTGAACATGTTTCTGTTCGTTCCATAAACAACTCCATTATCTTGTCATCTCATTATCTATGCGAGCTCAAAAGCTAACGCATCGCTGCCGTAATGGAATCTATCAGAAATCGAAGGGGTGTGCATGTTGCATCATCCCCTAATTTGGTTTTTATTCGCCCCCGTCAGAATTAGCCTTACCATATGTGAGCCTACTTGTGTTACACTTGAGCATCGAATGTTCACATTTTTATTGTGTGCGTTTTGATAGCAGAGTCATATGATTATTTTGCAATTATTTTTACAATATTAAAATGTATGTATATGCAAATATAAATACAATGTTTATAAACTATTTTTTTAGCAAGGAAAGCATAAAAAACATTTTCCATCCTGGAATACTCTAGGCACAATACTAAATAAGTAGACATTAGTTAACACGTTACATTTTCATTATATTAAGATAGCCACGATAAAATATACCATAAGCGACAAAATCATAAAAGGGGTTTAAAAAAAAAACTCTTTTATTAATACCACATACAAGAAACAGTTGAAAAAAAATCGTAACCGTGGTGGTCCTACCAGGGTAACGCTGGGTAAAGGGCGTTCTCGTAATCCGGCATGTGCGTGCGGCTTTAAATTCTGATCTAATACCGATTACCAGCACGCACGAGAGCAGCCTTAATTCTGTTAGCCGGAGCGGAAAATGTGTACCGCTCTTAAGAGATTTTGTCTGAGAATGAGAACAATTCATTCACGGTGTAAAAATAACAGGCAGTAAGATAAAATATAATTATTATAAGAAATGCATAAATTTAAGGTAACTTAATAATGTCATACGGCATTATCTATCGCTTGATCTACGATCAAAAAATGTGGAAGATTATATACCAATCCCATACACATACATAGATTAAAAAAAAATACAAACTGCAGAGTATTAACATAAAAAATATATTCTTTATTTTTCATTATCCACACTTTGTTAAAATCAAAAAATTAGCTATAGCTAAATACCTGACATCATGAAAATCAGCTAGTTTCTGATCACTAGGAAATCGTTAAACATAATCTCTGCATGACTGCATTTAAGCCACCAATTAGGTATCACTTAGTCCAAAAAAATAAACAAATAAGTATTAAAAATAATATTATTTCTGTCAAATTTTCCCGATCACTACCTAACCTATCGATTTCAAGCCCAGCGCACATGTCATACAATTTGTACAAATCGCGTCACCCGCTGCGAAGTAAATTATTCCCGCCCTCCCTCATTGCTACAACAATGCAACTGATTAATATTATGCTATGTTATAATGTTATGTTTTATGATATCGTATGATATTTTATAATAATTGGATTTGCAAGTGTTCGAAGTGCAAGTGCATTGTTAAAATGAATAGAGTTAGTACATCGTGAGTGTACAAAATGCGTGATTTTCGTGTGAAATAAATGGGCAATAATCGAAGTACCTATTTTGTTGTTACATTGCCAAAGCAATTCTCTTCTTTTTTTCCCAAACGAATTAGACGCATAACGTCTACGTATACGCGATGCAAGTGACACAATATAAGGGTTATAACGTCGCTCAGTTGAGGTTACCTGCCGTGAAAGGGACCAGTCGATTTGATAGCCACGTTATGACGAGGTTCTATCACTTATTACGTGTATTTTTCTAGAGGTCTTAAAGTATTCCAAACCCACAACCAAATAATCTACTCGTACCTTTACTTTTTTCTCGGAATATTTGGATTCTTTTTACTCTGAATAATGGGGGGTCTTAATTCTGATAAAGAAAAAAGTATCCCTAATAGGCTAGATGACAAAAAAATCATGCCATTCGAACCAGTTTTTAGAGACGATCAAATGTTTGTATGGGACCAACTACAGTTAAAGCAACATAGATGAAAACGAGAAGCAAAGTACAGCATAGATAACGATCACTCAAAACGCTCCATAGTGATTGACAGCTAGGTATGACATCATGCCTTCGTAGTCTCGTACTTCCGTTGTACGTAAAAAGGGAAAATTGCCGTTTTTGTCTTGAAGTATTTATTCCGTTTATGAACATAGTTGCCAAACAATTTTTTTGGTAACTTTAAATTTACATTTAGCCAATAAATAAAAAACAATATATTTGCGAATCTTTGTAGTCCCATATGTTTTTACGATTTTTTAATTTCATATTTATTGTGACAACTTGAGGGTTTTCCATCCATATAACCACATTATGTTTTAAATTGTGACATGAGTCATTCCTATTCTTTATTTACACTATGTAACCTTATTCCATACATTTTGTATGGACCGCCACATAACAATGTATATAAAATAGGAGTCATTTTTTTATCACCAGAAACAATCGTACACGTGTGCAGGAAAAAACACATTTTGAGAAAAAAGTTAAAGGTACGCTTTTGACCGAAAACGCCTTTTTTAAATACATCAAACCAGAGGCTATTCTCGAATAGCTTAACAACGTTAAACCTTCCAAACGGATCCTTTTCACGCGTGATTGCACGTAACACACGCGCCAGTCACGCCGCTCCGCCGGGATTCATTACTGCCGGAACTGTGTTTAGGAGCAGACATACTACCGGTGAAGACAATTACAATACATTACAATTACTTTGTTATAGACACTATCTGGAAAATAATATTAATGCAAAAGAAAAAACATGATATTGCTGCTATATGTATATGATGTTAATATCTGTTCTAAAGTGACAAGATTTCTGATAATGAAAGAGTATAATTATAATCTATACAAACACCTAAGGATTCAAATGCGACGCCTGCGTATTATCGTGTAATTATATGCGAAAAATATGATAACGTGTCTGTCTTTTCCACTGACGATAATATTTTAATTTGCAATTTTAGCTAACGCAGGAGATGTTAGAAGCATCGAAATGAAACAAATATAATGGTATTACCTACTTAGTAGTATGCAAAAAAGATCTACAGAGTTCAAAACAAAGCGCTATTTCCGAGAGTTTTTACTACAATTTTCCTTGTAATTAATAAAAAACTGGCCCATTAACGGCATCGATCTGGGCCAAGTCTAACAATCCTCTGGTGGATAAGCCAATAATGCAAAAAGAGGGCCAAGTCCTAAATGAGCCGTCTCGTGTAACTTGTGAATATTTATGAGCTTGCTCGGGCAAAAACAATGGTTAATGTGTTTCGTTAGTTTAGTACGATGAAAAGTTTGTTTTATGTCACTTCAATGACTCTTTAGAAATATTATAGTAAAAAAATAATAAGAATTAATAAATGTTTGTTTCGTACAAGTAAAGAAGTGTTCTTTTCATGGGTCTTTATTGTTTCACAAAAAAACGTTTGACAATCAACATTGACAACAACTTTGACAAACATAGGTAGGTAACATTTTACAAATATGACAATATAACTTTGTGCAAATATTTTACTTTAAAAATGCGTTGAAAATGACACGATATTACTTATTAAATTATGATTTACCCAATTAAACCGATTTCATTTGATAAAAATTGAATAACAAATGACATTTCAAAGCAAATCTTATGGACAAGAAAGTAAGGTAGCCAGTGAAGTAGAGAAATAAATATATATATTTTTAAAATTAAATATTTTATTAAAGTACGTCAACGAGTATTCATTGGAACTCATCAGAAATTAGCATACGCACAACAGTCGAGGCGAAGTCGTAAGTGCAATAAACCAATTATAACTGTCATATTTCACGGTCGTATTTACATTTATATTGGGACGCATCGGACGGAGCCAAGCGGAATATGAATTTAGAACTTTAGAGATTTCATAGGAAAAATAGGTATCAATTTTAATTAATGCCAGAGAATATTTTTCGTTTGTGTATACTTTTGTTCCTAATGATGTGCATGCTTGCTTCAAATTATTAATAAACAAGAGTTTGTTTCTGGCATTGGGTAACTATACAGTAATTACTGTAAACATATAATTATTAAAGAATTAAAAGTACCCTAATATTTTTAAAGCTTTACATGCATCTTACGTCTCGCTGTTAGAAACAAATACGACAAATAAAGACAAACATTTTTTTACGATTTTTCAACATGATTAACAGAAAACTTTGGGATGTGGTTTCTAGGTCGTCATCCGCTGGGTAATCTGACAATACCTAACTGTGATTCACAGCTGCCGTGTAATTTCCTTGTAGTAGTAGAATCAATATGTATATGTATTTAAAACAGTACCTAATGTGTAAATATTTTACCCCATAGTTTACTGGCAGCTAGAAATACTATCTAAATTTTCCTAGCATGTAATTTCTGCCTACGTGTGGCAGCATCCGAACATTGCGGACCGAAGGAATAAACCCCGCGACATATGCGTATTTGCAATTCGGTCCACGGCTGCACTCTTCTTGATTCCATTTGGGAATTACTGCGCGAACACAAATCACTACTTTCATTATGATAGAGACGGCGCCAAGTTTAGGTTATTTTCTTTGTTTTGTGAGATAGGTAAGGAATCATAATTACTGCCGTACTATTTTGGAAACAACAAAGGTGATGTTTTTTCTATGACGCCGTTAAGTGATACATTTACCTACTATGGAAAAGATTCAAATTGATGTGTTGTCTAAAAACAATTAGTTTGATTAGTAACTAATAGTATCATCACTAGATCCCATCTTGCGATCACATCTGACTTTATAAAATTTATTTAGCTTGTCAATTTAAAAACATGTGATAGAAGCTGTCCAGTTTAAGTTTGTACATGCCACTGAAATCACATTTTTTCCCTAAACCAATAGAACGCAGGTGTGCTCAATTCAACTTCGGTTGCCATCAGCAATAAAACTTGAAATCCCATGATAGAATAAAAATTCTCAACATGCGGCGTCCAAATAAATAACATTGACAGTGGCCATAATAGCTTTTTCACTGGCCAGAGGCGTAGCACGTCTTTTTTATCCCATTATTGTTTCTGAGAAATTGTAACAGTTTTGACGAGTGACCTGACCGTTTTTCTTCCTCCACTAGTCGAGTGGAATGAAAAATTTTCAAGTTGGTCCCCCTACTGTCCCTAGGGTGCCGTAAAACTCCGGCGGACACGGGATAGTCCGCGGGCTGACCGCCGCCGGACAATTTGTCATATTCATATGTTAACGTGTCCGTCTTTTCTTGCAAAAAGTGGATAACTTAATTCCGGGTCGTCGCCGGCAGGTTATTCGATTTGTGGACATTCAAATTTCACATCTTGTTATGGTAATACAGGTATTGTTTCGCCGAGGGATTTTCTATTTGCCGCAATGGAAGTTAACTTGGTTTATGTTAGACATCGTTACTTTTCTGTGGTGTCCTATAAAACACGTTAAAATTGTAGTATTCTGTATTTAGACTGTTATAACATTACTTTTGACAGTGGACTAACGCATGAATTTCTACATGTTTCAAATGTTTGTCATATTAATATTTTCCACCAGCAAGTTTGTTCTATTTTTACACAGAACACTCACACTACACAGTTTGACCACATAAAACGCCCCGCTGTAATATCAATAACACGGAGCAATTGATGACTTGTCCGATTTGTTCCGGCCACTCGTTTCTCACTCGCTTTACGACGGACGTGTCCCATTCTGACATTACCGACCGGTTACCCAAGTAGCATTGCCTTTTCTAAACAAGGTATTCGAGCTATCTTGGAATCAAATTCGTTAATTCAGGGCCGTTGTCTTGAAAAAAACGTTTAGGCCTTCAAGATAGCCCTCAAGATATCCGTCAAGACAGAGTTAATCTCAAGTGGGCACAGTATTTAGGAGAACGTGAAGACAAAGTTCATACTACTTTCAAGATAAGTTAAGTTTTACTTAAGAGTGAAGCTTTAAGGATTCCTCAAACTAACTTCAAGATATCTTTAAGGCTTTGTTAACACTAATTTATTCGTTTTCAAGATATCTCGAATACCAAGTTAAGGCTTAATAAATGGTAAGTTCATACTACTTCTGAAATAAACTGAAGTCTTACTTGAAAGTAAAGTTTTAAGGGCCCTTAAAATTATCTTTAGGATACCTTGAAGATGTCTGCTATACAAAGTTAAGACTTATTTAATAGCGAGTTCATACAACTTTTCAGGTAAACCTAAGTCTTACTTGAGAGTGAAGTTTTAAGCGTCCTTAAAAATATCTTCAAGATAGTTTGTTTACTAGTGCGTGCTAATTCTAATCTTATTTAAAATAATATAAATTAAGACTTCATTTCCTTTACGTAACCTCTTTTTAGAGAAAATAAATGGAATGGCGTGTCTTAGACACAAAAGTTTATAAATAAAATGGCGAACACTTATAGTAATGACTTAAAATAGCTTTCCTTGTCGGCACATAGTGCGAAAAAGTAATACGCATGTTGGCTGATCGAGTGAAATGGCTTTAAATTACTATAAAACTAGCGGGCCACCTGAAATACCGAGTAAAGTGTTTTAAATTTGGGTATTTTAAATAGTGAAAATATTAAATGCTGAGAAAAATGATAAAATAATTTATCTCCGCGTAACTTAGATAAATAGTGTTGTGAATAAACAGTTTTAACATCACTTTGACTGTTTTTACTGACTAAATTGAGGCGGCAGAGTCAGCTTTTTTTTATTATTTTCCTTTCAGATGGTATAAAATGGCGCTAATACCTATTTTATTTAAAGAAATACCACTTAAGATAAAAATGATAACAAAAGATTAGTTAAGAAAAAGTTAAGACAAAATTGTCTCCACTTAAGCGGTAATAGCCTTAACTAGATCTGAAAAACGAATTGATGCAGTACAACTTAAGACCATTTCGTATGTACATATTCTTAACATTGATTAACTTTATGCATTACTTCATACTTAATGCCCTTTACTCCGCGAGCGCTAGTATTTATTTAATATTTGCAGTAAATAGTGTATGCAACAAGGAACTAGTAAAGTTTTTGTGAAAATTAACTCAAAAGTTAGTATAAATGGACGTAGTTATGCAAAAACGATCTTAACCCACATGCCACTCAAAACTTAATTAAAACTCAATAGGTACCCATATATGTCATAAAGTTCGAATTTTAATTTTTTTAATGACTGTGGTTTAGATCGTTTATGCGGAACTACATAGAAGTGAACTGAAGTTTGAGTATTCGTTTTTTTTCCCTAAAGTACCACGAAGAAAAAGTCAAGACCGGTAAGTACGAATTTAAATTATGATTCTAATTCGCAACTATTCACTAATAAATTAATAGATTAATTTAAAATCACCAAGTCCCTGGTGGTAGGCGATTAGTATATAGCCACTTTGATTATTAGGTACCTAATACAGAGCAATCGCAAATCAACTTCTGTACTTGATCAATCTAAATGGGTCAGTAGGGAGAAGTCAGAAACTACATATATATTTTATTTTATTTTATTTATTTTTTTATAAGAGATAGGGAAATCTGTTCTTAGGAACCATGGCGTCGATTTTAGATATAGTAAAAATAGCATATTTTTTTTTCCAAATCTCATACATTACAACTGGAAGTCGAACCCGGTCGACATTGAGCAGAGAAAAAAAAAACCTTTTGAAGATGTCAATCGATCCTATATTTATTTGAGAACAAATTGTCCGTATAGGACTACATGACATACATTTGGAATGCTCTAAGGGTCAGAAATTGCAAAGGGCGAAAACGGGACCCTATTACTAAGACTTCGCTGTCCGTCCGTCTGTCTGTCTGTCTGTCACCAGGCTGTATCTCATCAACCGTGATAGCTAGACAGTTGAAATTTTCACAGATGATGTATTTCTGTTGCCGCTATAACAACAAATACTAAAAAATTGAATATTTAAGGGGTTCCCATACAACAAACCAGATTTTTTGCCGTTTGTATAAATAATGGTACGGAACCGACGCGCACTTGGCCGGTTTTTTTTTATCCAAAAGCAAATATGAATTTTTTGCCAAAACCTCATAATTCAAGAAAACAATAATTGTATTGCATTGCAACCATGAACTTAAACGCAAATTATCATGGTTAAAATGGCAAAGTTATTTTTCCATACACAGCACGCTAACCATTTGTATTGTAAGCGTTTCCACCTTTAGTGCTAGCGGTACGCCCCGAAATTCAGTAAAATGTTGCAAATTGTCCTAAAGGTATGAAAATCGGAACGATTGATCTTTAGGCCATAAGAATCAATTTGACCCGTAGTACGATAGCAAAAACCAAAAAAGGAGGCGAGTTAATTCTAAATTTAAAAATTTCCGGAATTACTCCCTTTGTGTTAGAAACGAGTATATTACGGGTTATTTGGCGTATGTTTCATAAATATTAAGTCAGTCGTCTCCTACCTGCAAGAGCCCAAACTTGGTATGTTTGAATAATGTGTCTCGGATTTTTTCCAAATAAGTAGCAGTAATGTAATCATTCAGTATATATTTGGAGCCAGCTCATGAAGCCCTTTCGTTAGATACCCCACATGGCAGGATTCAGGACACAAAATGTCAAAATCCCATACAAAAAAAAGATGACGTCACTCCTCCCCTTTTTGTTTTTATTTCGTGCTGCCGGTCAAATTGATTCTTATGGCCTAAAGATCATTCGTTCCGATTTTAATACCTTTAGGACAATTTGCAGCATTTTTTGGCGTACCGCTAGCACTACTTATCAGTAATTTCTGACTCTTAGAGCAATCTAAATGTATGTACTCTCATATAGACATTTGTTTTCAATAAGAAATAGGATTGATTGACATCTTCAAAAACTTTTTTTCTCCTCTCCAATTTTGACCGGGTTTGATTCCCGGTTTGAGATGAGATATATACAAAAAAAAAAAAATAATGCAGTTTTTATTTAATATAAAATCGACGCCATGATTCCTACGGTCAGGTTTCTCTATCTCTTATAGTTTCTAACTTCTCCCTACTGACCCATTTAGATTGTTCACCCTGTATAGTTAAAGCATCTCACTCATTAGAGCGAGATAGCTTTACTCCCCTCCCTCAGTTAGGGCCCTATCGATAGTGTAATCTGATAGGCCTTTAAACCAAAAGTCTGCTAAGGCCCTATACAGGGTGAACAATCTAAATGGGTCAGTAGGGAGAAGTTAGAAACTATAAGAGATAGAGAAACCTGACCGTAGGAATCATGGCGTCGATTTTATATTAAATAAAAACTGCATTTTTTTTTTTTTTTTGTATATATATATCTCATCTCAAACCGGGAATCAAACATTCGCCTTTATAATATTAGTGTGATTTATTAAGTTTATATACCTACTACATAAATATTTACAGATATATTTAAATGTACAATAAATTTGTTAGTTATTACAAGTAGGGTGTGTATGGATACATACTTTTTATGAAAGCCCGCGCAGGTGAATCACATATAAAACATCTCAGATTCACTTTTATGATGTGATTGTTAATTTCGATGCCATTTTGCAAAATCTCTTTCAACTCGGTCACGAATGTCTCCAAAAAGGCCTTAAGATCTGGCTTACCCTTACCACAATAAATTCCGATAACCATGACCGGCACAGTGGGCATATCATGAATATTGCACAGTATTGGCCAAAATTCCACTTTCGAAGATTTGTATGTGGGTAAACCGTCTATGTTCACATTCAAATTTATGGTAATGTTTTCTTCAATATTTTCTAAATATTGCAAAATATTTCTTTTGAGGCCATTATGCCAGTATTCTCCACTGCCACATGCCTTTATTTCGACTGATTTTGCTGTCTCGAGGAGTGTTCTGGCATCCTTCGGCACTAGATGTGGCTCACGTTTATTAATGATTTGCAACAAAGAATTTATTGAGGTATGCGGTATATTATGTCTAACGGACCACTGTCTCAGTTCCTCTCTAAAATTGAAATCATTAATATAGCGATCAGCTGCCGATTTTATTTCTAAATCGGATTCGGAGTCAGTATCTTCTGTTTCTATAATTTGATCTACGTTTGTTCTGGTATTCAAAGTAGCATCAGTCAAAACCGGGGTCTGGTGTGAAGATGACGGCATTTGAACATCTTGATTAATCTCATTTTCAGCAGACTGGCTCATTTGGGTGGAGTCTGGTTTGTTGATGGAGACAATATTTTTTTTATATTTTTCCACTCGTCTTCTAAATCCACCGGATCTCTTTATTTTAATAACTTTATCCATTGTGATAGCTTTTAGCGTAACACCATCCCTTTAAGTCTTTTTTAGCTTAAAACTGACGTCTTGAAGCACTAAAATGATTTATTTTACTTCCGAAAGATAATCTACAGCACAAAGTATTACGATTTACTAAAGTTTATCTATAAACGATTAACTTTTTTTTGTGACTTAACTAATACTGAATAGGCTCTAGTTACTTCAAACGAGTCTTATGTATGATTTAAATTATACTCACTTTAGTAAAATAGGATTTTTATGTATTTCTTCTAGGTACACTTTAGACAAAATTCTCTTGGAAATAATTAACTTGGATTCGTTAATACGAAACTTACTGAAGAGGCGGTTTTTGAAAACTGTTTTGATTTTCAGTTAAAGTTGATTTATAAAACCCTAATTCTAGTTCCATAAAGTAAACTTAAGATAAAATACAGAAGCATAAGATTTGCTTAAGTAGTACTGAACATGCTTAAATTAAGTAAAAGAGTTCTAAATACGATTTCAAATAAACTAATTTAAGTGAAATAGGATTTTTACGTATTTGTGGTAGACTTACTTGAGGTAAAGTCATCTTGGGAATACTTTATTTGGATTTGTGGATACAAATGCTACTCTAGAAGGAATTTGTTAAAACTGATTTGATTTTAAGTTAAAGTTTGTACAAAACTTTTCCCTAGTAAGAGCAAACTTAAGACAAAATACAGAAACATAAGATTTGCTTAAGTGGTACTGAATATGCCTAAATTAAATAAAAGAGTTTTAAGTACGAATTCAAATATACTAATTTAAGTGAAATTGGATTTTGAATTTGGATGTGTGGTAGACTTACTTTGGAAAAGTTATCTTGTGCTTCGATTTGTGAATACGAAACTTGCTTATAGAAGCGGTTTTTAATAACTAATTTGATTTTAAGTTAAAGTTGATTTTACTGAATCCTTATCCTACTTAAAGCAAACTTAAGACACATTTCAGATATACTCAAGTAGTACTTAAGGTAATTAAAATGAGTTTTGAGTGCGACTTCAAATAAACTTATTGTAGTAACATTTGATTTTTGACGTTTATATGGTAGACATATTTTAGGCAAAATTATCTTGGGAATACTTTACTTTGATTTGTGAATACGGAACTTACTCTAGAAACAGTTTTTTAAAACAATTTTGATTTTAAGTCAAAATTGATTTTACTTAATCCATATCCTAATTAAAGCAAACTTAAGACACATTTCAGATATACTCAAGTGGTACTTAAGGTAATTAAAATGAGTTTTAAGTGCGACTTCAAATAAACTTATTGTAGTAACATTTGATTTTTTACGTTTATATGGTAGACATATTTTAGGCAAAATTATCTTGGGAATACTTTACTTTGATTTGTGAATACGGAACTTACTCTAGAAACGGTTTTTTAAAACTCTTTTGATTTTAAGTCAAAATTGATTTTACTTAATCCATATCCTAATTAAAGCAAACTTAAGACACATTTCAGATATACTCAAGTGGTACTTAAGGTAATTAAAATGAGTTTTAAGTGCGACTTCAAATAAACTTATTGTAGTAACATTTGATTTTTTACGTTTATATGGAAGACATATTTTAGGCTAAATTATCTTGGGAATACTTTACTTTGATTTGTGAATACGGAACTTACTCTAGAAACGGTTTTTTAAAACTATTATGATTTTAAGTCAAAATTGATTTTACTTAATCCATATCCTAATTAAAGCAAACTTAAGACACATTACAGATAATTAAGATATGCTTAAGTAGTACTGAACTCGTTTCAGTTAATTCATATGCGTTTTAAGTGTGATTTAAAATAAACTAAGTTTAGTAAAATAAGAGTTCTTACGCATGTGGGGTTGACATACTTAAGGCAAAATCATCTTGGGAATACTGTAGTAGGTTTTGGGAATACGAATCTTACTGTTAAAGCATTTTTTTAAAACCTAATTGATTTTAAGTTACTATCGATTTTACAAAATCCTTCTTATCTCAGCTAAAGAAAACTTCGGACTGATTACAGTCACTCATCCTAAGTAAGTCAAACTTAAAACACTTTAGAGATACTAAAGATTTAGAGATAATTCACAATTGCTACTTGGGTACCCTAAGCTGAGGTAAATAAACTATTTTATATAAATATTCGAACTGCTTTTCCGGTAATATGTAAAGGAATTGATTTCGTACTTTCTAGCTTAACTCATTTTCGCTTTCTGTTGAACTCACTGTTTTGTGCTCGAATGTAATGTACCTATTCGTATTAGTGGAGTGAGCAGGAAAAAAGTTTTTAATGGAAAATTACTTTAAGATTAATTAGTTTAACACCGTATTTTTATCTAATCTAATAGCTACACAGAAAGCCAGCGGGAAGCGTTCTAAAACCCATCACGCAATTTCCATAATTAAATCCACTTCATTACCATACTTATCATTACCGTGGCTCATTACCGGTCCTTTTGACACCGTGGCTAAGTAAACAAAATTTTTGTCACTATGTCCAATGAAATTAACCACCGCAGCTTGGATGACTCTAACTTATGACAGGGCGACACGCGATCGCGTCACGGTAATGACAGAATAATAAATTATGTTGTAATAAGTTATTATAATGTTTGGCCTACGGCTAATGGAACTGGGGTATGTTCATTAGCAAATTTACTAAATTAAAATGTTTGTAGTCATTTGTCTTACGGGGAAATGGGTTTTAATTACATGATTAAAGGTTCCGTTAACCCTTCCCGCCGGACACGCGCGGGCCTACCTTCTAATTAATGTATTTTCCTTCATTTTAAAAGCTAAAGAATTGTAGGTACCTATTTATTTTTAATGTTGGACAGATTAATTTTTTGGCACTTACTAACTCAGTTTTGTATTATGATCTGATATTAATTGACTACACCGGACACGCACCGGAAGACGAGCTGTCGGTAGGCCTCCGACAAGGTGGAGTGATGACCTGGTGAAGGTCGCGGGAATCCGGTGGAAACGAACGGCACAGGACCGGTCTAAATGGCGAGCCTTGGGGGAGGCCTATGTTCAGCAGTGGACGTCTTTCGGCTGAAATGATGATGATGATTAATTGTCTATTCTAAAAATATCCTTTTCATTTTGAGGAGTTAATGGAAGACTGTTGTTTTTGTCATATACAAAAAGAGCTTTATATGTTAGTCTAATCCGTTTTTGATATAAACACATCTGCATTCAAATGTATAACACTGTTCAAGAGGTCTTAAAAAACAAAATGGTTGTGACACCATCACTAATCCAAACAGTTTAGTAGTAAACAAATGCGCCTACTTATTATGCACCCTCAGGGAGGTTCGGTTGGTTCAAAATAATTAATTTTTAATTACTATTTTATTACCGTCGCACATCCCATCCAATTACTAAAAGAAATATTACGAGCGGTGTAGAATTCTAATTGAATTCAATGCATATAGGTGGAGGATGATATGATAACTAATGATAAGGGCTAGTATCGGTTTTGAACAGATGCTCAAATAATGGAGTTGAAATATACTCGTACCTGCCAACAAATGTACGAATACGTACTCGTTTACGAGCAGTTTAAACGAGACATACACACATACATAAACTCACGCCTGTATTCCCATCAACGTCTTTAAGGTCAAGTATAGTTCGACATGTTTCGTACCACGTATTGATCCGAAACATGTCGAACTATACTCGACCTTACAGACGCGAGTGACCCGTTTATTATATTTCAATATGTCTGAACTCACGGAAGTTTTATATTTAAAATATATGTCATATATATAAAAAAGAAACAATCTTAATTTAATGCGTGATGCAAGTGCTACACAGCCAGCCCTTATAGGGGACTTATTACTAAATAGTGCGTGGGAACCTGCAAGGAAAGCGTTCTTCGACGTTCGCATAGTTAATGCTGACGCTTCCTCCTACAGCAACCTCACATGGCAAAAAACAGCACAAAGACACAGCCGAGAAAAACATCTAAAATATGATCGAGCTACAGAAGACTTAAGAGCCTCATTTACACCATTAGTAATCTCATGTGATGGAGCTTTAGGAACTGAATATATGATTTTTTTTAAAAAAACAGCATCCAAATTATCATCCAAATGGGAAAAACCATACTCACAAATAATTTTCTGGCTAAAAGTTAAAGTACAAATATCAGTCAAACGAGCTGTCTCCATGAGGGTGAGAGGCACCAGAAGACACATCAAGGCCTTCGATTGCGAAGACGGAGCAGGAATCCTACACTAAGCAAGATTTTCTAACCAACCTCCCCCTCCGCCCCACAGTTTTTGTTTTTGTCCCTCATTGCCGTCGTCTGTATTCTATATTTTTGTTATGAGTTAAACTCTTCTTCCTAATAGTACCATAAGTTAACATTATAAAACAAAATTGCATCGTTTGTATCTTAATTTAATTCTTTACTTTTTAATTTAACTTATTTTAGAACTCAAAAACTCTGTGAGGATATTAAAGCTTTAATAAAAATGATACCTACCTATTTCAGTAAAGAAGTTTTCTGCTGTCTCTCTGCCAAAAATGCATACAGCCGGTCCAGCATAATTCGATATTAAACGAAAAAACTTGCTTTATTTTTGGATTTGGAAAGCCTAGCAACCTAACATTAAAGCATTGGTTATTTTTTTAGAGGAAATAGTGTCATATATATCATAGATATATATATAAGGAGGCAATGAAAAATTGAGTTAAGCTAAAACTAAATGCATAGTCGGAAATGTCGGGTGCACTAAGTTGAACTGTCAGAGTAATAGAGAATAGGCATCATTTTTCATGATGCCATTCGAACAAGTTTTTAGGCAGGAATAAATATGTATATAGAAGAACTACAATTAGAGCAACACAAACAACAAAAATGGGTTTCAAAGTATAGCATAAAAATCGAGCCCTGAAAAATCCCATACTAATTGAGTATAATAGTATGTGACGTCATATACTATACGCCCTTACTACTATTGTATGAATTTGCTGTTTTGGTCGTGAAATATTGGGTTATGTACATTGTTGTTGTACATTTTTTTTGTTTGATTAGCATATAAGAATCTTGATTGTAGGATTTAATTTACTTTTCGGCAAAAAATGATATCATTTTTCGTAACTTTCAAGAGTCATCTTTTTGAGGATTTTGGCCATATTTATTAAATTACTGTTTTTTGACATAATTTGATGATTTACTATTCATATAGTAACATCTTATTATTATTTATTCCGCATGCATATTCTCTACTCTGCTAATTATTAGGAGTATTAATACATATGTTGAAACCTCTAAATTATTCTCCTATAATAAAAACTATTGACGTCATCATATTCTAGCTACATACTTCTGAATCTTCTGATTCTGACTGTAGTATGTGTGTTTCTTAGTGCATTGAGACTTTGTATTTATTGGAAACAAAAACTCCCTAGATATACATATACAAATTTATATCAACATTTTACTGACAATACCACCGTCACGGTTCCTTGCCGACCGAGTTTCTGCCAAAAAACCCTTTGAAACGCGACTCGCGTGCCTGCCGATGGAAATCTGAATTCCCAGATCACAACGATACCCACAACCATGCAAAGAAAACTATGTATTTTCAAACCATCGTATACTACACAATTTCTTTTGTAAATCGACCTTGGTACTTGTAGTTAAAGTTCAAAATTGCGTAAATGCAAACATGAAAAGTGGGTGTTTGAAAGTTATCCCTTTAAATGCGTGTGCTAATGCCACTTGGGATGAAGGAGTAGTTCTCAAAGGCACCTGTTTTTGTAAACAGAATCTATTCGCGCTGCCGAATTGATAGTGTTACGTGGAATGTGTTATTCGCGAATATCAAAGTGCCCGCATGTGGTTTGACTTAGCTACTTTGATATATTTTGGCATGTGTAACGGTTACAAAAAATATATCCTAAGCCTCACAAATCGAATAGTATTTCTTTTTAACACGTTAACTGCGAGATTGATTTTTTGTACCTAGCGTACCATGCGATGCCAGGTATTTTCTGTCTGGTAGTAAGTATTCATTGTATGCGAACTAGGCTTTAATGGCCTGGTGAAAGCCATTCATAGAAATGTGGACCCAAGATCAACAATATTAAGATTGAATGAATGAAATTTCGCGTGTACAAAGTTCATTAGTGGACATACTTGAACCTACCTTCGCTCGGGAATTGGACAGAAATTTGATGCCTTTTTTTTCAAAAAGAAATACCAGGTTTACCAGACCTGTTAAAGCACCAATAAAAAGGTATGCCGTGTTATTTGGACCTGGTAATGCACTAGTAAAATATAATAATAGGGATGGGACAATAAAACAAATAAATCAAATCGACAAATTTATTACGAAGAATGATAAGAATAATTACTTAAAGTGTTTTTCATTAAAACATGGCAAACAATACGATTTCTGACACAGAGTGCACCCCGATTTTATTTTCTTAATTTTCTTGTCTGCTTGCTTACTAGTTAATGTTTTGCGCAATTTTTCATAGCTTCGTCACTACTTGAAATAACATTATTTGACGCCATTTCACAACACTTTTATACACATTATTCACACTACTTCACAATTTACCACGCGATCGAAACTAAAAACACGTGCGCACAATCGACAACAAACAAAGCACTCGACAGCACTAGCCGCGGCGCACGCGCCCCTCCCCCGCTTCGACCCGCTCAGTGCGGCTACCAGGCCTACAAATCAAGGCCTGGTGTTCGCACTGAGCTTATTCAATTTTAACTCAGTGCGAACTATGTCTGTAAAACCTGGTGCATTTTTTATTCGTTATACGTCATAAGCTTTAAAAATGGACGATAGATGTATAGCTATTTCTCTCGTACGCGTAGTACTTCTCGAGTTACGGCGCCCGCACCGAGCGAGAAGGCACGATTTTAGAGTGCGCACAGACAGAAAGCCATCAACCAGGCAAATAATGCCTTGCTTCGCAGTGAACGTGTTAAGGCCATGCAACGAGAAATATCGCGTCCTTTGAAACGTTTTTCTGCCCAGACGAGGAAACAATAATTGACATTCAGATACTGTCTTTCTGACAATAGTCGAAGCATGATTGCTTAAAATTTTCTCGATTGCAAAAAAATCCAAAGTTGAGTCGTCATTTTTCTTTTTTTTACTCAGCCTACTAAAATAACACATTATTGAACGACTCATTTGTATGTTGCTTATTAAGTAATACTGTAGACTAAATCTTTAATAAGCGACTATCATAATGAATTCGTAACCAGAAATAGAGAAAAAAGAGGCAGCTACTTTTTAATGGTTTAAAGGATGAAACAATATTTATTTTTAATATGGAGTAACCACAAAATATTCCCTAGGTAGCCAATTAATACGTATTAGACATAATTATAATTCTATGGAATTCTCCATACACAAAAATAATATCTACATTCCGGGGTCAAAAATAAAACACTTAAGAGTAACCCATTGAAACATAAAAACGCACTCAACACCTCGTCGCTATTTATCAGTCAATAAATATGATAAAAATATTATTGGGGCCAGAATGCGCCCTTGGGGAACAGAAAGGTGCATTATTGTTTTTGTTTATTCCATTTCCAATGTAAACGGATATTTGCTCGAATTGTACGCGAATATCAAGATTTATGGACGTATAGAAAATTATGATATTTGAAGGGAACGATGTTACCCATGACTTTGAATAATATTGTATTGGTCCAGAGATGAGTAAATAACGTAAACTGCTCTTCGCCATCAAAATAAAAGTTTCTAACAATTGTAACTGCTACTCTAAATACCATATAACCAAGTCTTCCTGCGATAGCTGGTACCATAAAAAATAAGGAAGCATATAAACGTAAGCTACAAGTCTACTGCAACCATTAAATAATACACTCTTGACTTGAGTGTCATTGCAGCCTACTTGTAGAATAAAGTTCATATATTTCAATGCGCTATAAACTAGATTATTTACCAGAAGCTATCATAACGCAAATCCCTGCAGGCACAAGCAAATAACATCTGTCATATAGTCATCATCAGAGATATTGTTGTTATGTAATTGTATTATGTCCATTGAATACTCGTAAGCTAAATTAAAAAAAAAAAAAACAATTACTAATTACAGGCCATGTAATACGAGGGCTGCTACTTATGTAACCGGAATCCGGGTTCCAACATTTTTAACGCTATGTATCTGACCTCCATGGTAAAAAATTTACTTTATTTTAATACTGCCCACTATATATATTTCTTATGTACGCTAGTCTTTTGTTTTTGACGGGTTTAAAATGTCATCTTGCTGCAAGAATGGAACTCGCTCGTGAAAATATTCGTGCTATGATTTATCTCGATCGGCGTGGTTTAACGCAACAACAGTGCATAGATTAATTAACTTCAACTTTTGGTGATGAAGCTCCATCGAAAACAACTGTGTATCACTGGTTTAGTGAGTTCAACCGTGGCCGTAGTATGCTCACGGACCTACTTAAGGAAGGTCGCCCGAAATCGGTGAGAGTCAGGATGGCGGGTGTACCTAAACAAATATGTAAATAAAGTGTACCAAAAATTTGTACTAAATTTGTACTATTTTGTACCACTTTAGAAAAAAATTGTACCCTTCCGTATTTAAAGTTATTACAAAGTGAAGGTACACCCGCCATCCTGACAGTCAGGATGGCGGGTGTACCTGGGAAAATTATGATCCTACCAATTATCAACCAATGTTAATATCTCAATTTTTTGTACCAAACTTGTACTCAAATATACAGTAAAAACTTCCGCCATCTAATTCGTAGTTTGCGAGTTTTACACATTTTATGATTTTCTTCTGCTGGGTAATACGGTTATTTTAAGTCGGCGTCGAATGGTGCAAGTAAATGTTGTAAAAATATAACCGAGGTGACTTAAAAGCTGTTTATAATATCTACACAGGTGACGATCCCGAAACTAAACAACAATCAACAGTGTGGGTGTTTCAAAATGAGCCGAACCCTACGAAAGTAGCTCGTGAAAAAAGTACCTTGAAGCAAATGGTGGCCTGCTTTTTCGGTATTAATGGCCATGTGGCTACAGTGCTACTAGATAATAGTGAAACGGTTAATTCGGTACACGACCATTTGTTTGCTGCAAGTCTCTGAAGAAATACGTAAAAACAACCAGCGACGCAGAATCATTCTTCACCATGACAATGCCAGCTGTCACACGAAACAACTCGATTTTACGAAGGTCAAAATATAGAATTGACGGGTCATCCACCGTACAGCTCTGACTTGGCGCCCAATGATTTTTGATTATAAAGAATAAATTACGTGGTCAATGATTTTCGACCCGTGCAGATGCCGTCGACGCGTCCAAACAACATGTTTTGGAGATACCTCAGTCAGAATGGAAAAAGTGTTTTAAAAATTGATTTCAACGTATGCAATAGTGCATCGATCATCACGGAGAATATTTTGAAAAACAATAAAACCATATTTAGTCATATATATTTGTTTATTTTTTCTATTCTGGATACATAAGTAGCAGCCCTCGTCGTATATGTAAATTACTTTCTCTTAAGTGCATATATTTCGTTTTCAAATCAACTAATTTATAAAGCAAGTCTACGCCAACCATTTATCCTATAAATATTTGTAAATGTTGTTAGTTAGCTAAAAGCTATATTATTTACCAGAAGCCATATTAACGCAAGTCCCGGCAGGCACAAGGCAGGGACCTCTGCCAGTTAATTAACTCGAATCTTGACGTGGGTTCGATATGTACTTAGTTAAACTTGCCCGCGTATTCTGGGCTATTAATATGCGTAATCAGTTTAATAAGTGCGATCCCAGGTAACACATGTTAAGAAAACTAAAAAAGATGCTACTTAAATGCAGATATTGTAAACATGAGACAAAGATAATGTCATTACGTGCTCAGCAGCATGCTAGGTATATAATTATAATGATATTATTGTTATTTTCTCCCTGCTTGGCTATATTTTTTAGTATTTGAGGTAAAGTAACAAGCAGTTCAATACAACTCATCGTATAGGATGGACAAAGTCTTGAATTTCAATGGGATTCCTCTCTTTTAGGACACTTAAAGCCAAGCTAATGACACATAAACTCTTTTCTAATACGTCTAACTACCAGTAATTACGTGCCGTATTTATAACAAAATTTAAGTCTTTCTCTGGTCAAAAGTACCTCCAAACGGATGACTCCGCCCCTGACAAACCAATAATGGCCGATTTACCTCGCCCAATAACGTCCAAAAACAAATGTTTGTCGCAATAGCAAGGCAATAACGGGGCGAACGTATTTACTTATTGTAAACTCGCATGACAGGTGCCTTAATGGGCGGAATGACAGGCGGGCGCGACTGGACAAAGATTAGGTTGGGACAGGCATGCCGTTTGTACAAATTACATCACTGAGAAATTAAAATTGCTAATTATAGTGCAGCCAACCAATCGACTCAGTAAATATGCTCATTTCACACTCTCAATTCATGAGGGCGGTAGCAATGTGCAACAATCTGTTGGAATTCTAAAAAGGTGAAAAATTATCATTTTTCCGCCTCGATCGCAAATTTATTTTGAGTCCTTGAGTGACCCAGCAGCACTGCGAAATATTTTCTGCCTGGGGTTTCTCAATTAGAATATCGAAAACCGTCTTGTTATTGTTCTCTCTATCAAGAAACTAAAAGTATTATTTGTTCATTTCAAGCGGTGAAGAAAGTTCAGCACTCAAGTCTTGAATAGGGTTGTTTTCGATAATTTCGATGCAAACGATGGTGCATCAATATAGCGAATCGATTTAAATTTGCACTATTAAAATAAGAAAACTCTAAATAAACACTTCGACAATCACTATTGGCTGATAAAACATGATGATAGGCTTATCTTGTGCATCATGCACCTACTAGTTTATACTGTCGTTAGAAACGAAAATGGCAAAAACGTTACAAGAAACTGAAAGGTTCATGCAAGATTCAAGCGGTGAAGAAAGTTTGTTTTATATTTTTTCATTGCATTGTTGTTGTAATCTATGGCACATTGATGGGCTCCAGGGAAATCGACAGCGCGAGGTGCCGCGGGCGCGGCTTGCGCTAAATTAATTAATCACTTATTGAACATAACTTGAGTTTGTAGGCTTCTACGGTAATATAACATGCTGGTACTGTTTGGCATGGTATCATGATATATTCAATATTTAAATGACTAGACGATCACTGATTGTAAAGCTAGCGTTTACTAAAACCATCGGCAATGTCTTAAAAAGTATATATTGGCTTTTGACAGAACAGCGACATACCCGTGATATAATGAGTGATTAATACTTACAGTTGTTTATCAGTGTAGCTGAGTTCCTGAGTCTCTAATTCGACTTTGTTGGGAAGGTAATCGCTAAAAAACTTTATTATCAACAATAACAATGGCAATTTTATAGTTTTTAGCAGTATAGTGTCAGAAAAAAGTACAATCGATATATTCTAAATAAAATGTACCGAATATACACATTAAATATTCAGCCCGCAATTTGGAAGCAAGCAATGGAATCTGTATTCGGAAGGCATGAGCATCTTTTGTCGGATGCTTGAAACCTACTGCATTTGTGGCTGCTGGACGGGGCCACTCTCAAACCTAATCCAGATGTAGTAATCTTCTTTCGTCATTTTTGTATCAAACCACAGTTGGTTTGATACAAAAAATGACGAACGTAACAGGTACATGTCCAGAGAACTGTTTGATTGAGAGTAAGAAATCAATACTTCAGTAATTCAAAATCACAATAATGGCATCCAATAATATGTCAGTGTGCACAAAAACGAGAATGGCCAATAAACCATTCTGCAAATGAGATTCAAATAATTAAGATCAGGGAATTAAGTTTAACTTTTACACTTAGTTTAATTTAACCCTTAATTCGACAAAAATCCATATTTCAAGCCTCGGCGACGCTGAATAGTCCAAACGATTCTGACCAAAAAAATACCAAAAACGGGCAAAGATACCGTCTATCTGGACATTGTCGAATCTAAAGCTCCAGCTCTAACGAAACTTTTTATAGGTTTTTGTATCTAGTACAAATGGTACATAACTAAAAGGTCTAAAGAAGTATGTGCAGTGAGCACCATATAGGTCGTAGCGGCCAAAGTATCCAAATATATATATGTGTATCGTGACACATCCTTACTATAGGTACTAAGAAAATATGTGTTATTGGTCATCACCAATAACTGTAAATAACTGTAAAATAGGCTGACTGTACAAGTTAAAAAAAATACCGATAAGGAAGACTGAGGTGAAAATTTTAAAAATATACCATTCAAACCTAGATACCATAGACAAGATAGTAAGTAGCAAATTAAACCAACCAATAAACCATTTCTAGAATCTAGATGTTAGAGACATTGGATTCCTTAAGTTGTTAGAATAGCCCCCTCGTAAGTGCCAACGCTGCGCTGGCGACACCCGCCCTATCGCCGCGATAATGGCGCGAACTCTCCCGGCGCTGTCTGTCTGTCTGTAAATGTCTCACAACTGTAAATGCAGATTTGCATCCGGTGTGTTATTTTACGGGATTAGGAAAGGATTCGGATAGAAATAGACGATACAGTTTATTATAGACACAAATACACCATGTTTTAAGTGTGTTCTGATTTTCTAGCTAGTACACAAAAGTTTCTAGCATGAACGCGTTTGACGTTTGTGACATGAAATGGTTGATATCATGGCATCTCAAACTCGATAATACCGCAAATTTAATTACTATACCTCCGCTTTCTATTGCGGCGATTTAATGCACTTCAAGCAAAACATGTCAAGTTACCTGTAACAGAACTGTTTGTCATAAAATGGTCCTATCATCACAAGGCGTGCTGTCAAGACTTTTTATTATAATGTTCAGTGTGAATTTTTCATACAAGTTAAGATAAAAAGTAATTCTCTTTATTTTCCAGCAATTCTCGAGTCATGAGTCGGCACAATAAAGGCAGTAGCAGTAACGACAGCAGTATAAACATCGGCTACCTAACGACTAGGCCCACGACCGGGGGGCGAATTGTAAATAGCACCGCTGCCGTTTAGTTTGCAATATTTGTGCGGTGCCGTGTAAATGGAAAAAAGGAGCGCAGATTTGTTGCCGATACAGAGAGATGTGTTCTTATTTAAAAATTACGGTTTTGCGACAACAGGTACTGAAGAGACCTTACATGTTTTCAAATTATGTCAAAAATATTAATAATACCAATAAAGTGATTAAAGGATATGATGATTTTATTAAAGTTTTAGGTCTTAACGCAGCCATTATTTAATTTTATTTATATATTTAGGTTTAGTGAATTTAAGCGGAAATAAACAGTTTTTAGTTTGAAAATGGTCGATATCGAGTCAAGATACGAGTCATTTCAAACAGAAAATGGCCTAAATAGATGAGCATTTTTTAACTGAAAACGGCTCTTAAGGCTCGCCTGATGGTAAACGATGATGCGTGTTGACAGCATTAGAAACAAATGAAGAACGCTAACCGGTGATCAACACAGGACATCCTCAGAAGTTTGTAAACGTTACCCATCACCGAGAACAACACTTAATATTTACAAATTACAACAGTACTAGCTTTTGCCCGTGACTTCGTCCGCGTAAACTTCCACCCCCTATAATCCCTTAGAGGAATGTTTAATAAAAAGTATTTTACATCTTAATTCAGGCTATAAATACCTTGTATACCAAGTTTCATCATAACCCTTTCAGCCGTTTTTGCGTGATTGAAAAAACATACAAACATACATCCAATTCGCCAAATATTAGTAGGATATATGAATACCTAAAACGACCAACCCGATGTCATGTCTACTAATCTAAGTATAAGTATAATGTTACTAACATAAAATATGGGTCGATGAAAACCTGAAAAAGTTTTTCATTTCATTTCATTCTTATTGCGGAGGAAGTATTAACTCTATGGCCAGCATCAGTGAATGTCTTTTGACTCATTATGACCATCGATTATTGTCATTATGATCGGTTATTAGCTACTAATCACCAGTTTTTTTTCTTTTCTTTACCTGCTACCCATGTGAAATATCGATACGTACGGCATATTCCTTGAGCTCGCTTACTACTTTTATACAAGAATAAGAATATTAAAAAAAAAAACACTGACCAAGATATCTCTGAGCCTTGTAAACTCTGTCCCCGAAGGGGGTACAACACGGTATCGAAAACGCTGATGTGTGTAAGTCGACAGAAATTAGACGTTACGACGGCAGGGAATTGCCTCCGACGCGCGCCTTCCTCTGTATGGGATTAGTGCGGACCTGCAGCGTAACTATCATGTCTTTGTATTAAACTGGCCAAGCGCGAATTGTACTGAAGTACCGAGGGAAATTAGCGCTTTTCACTGCAAGATAACCATTTATTTTCTGTAGTAAATTCAATTCATGACTACTTGACGACTACTTCTCATATTTGAGTTGAAAAGTTGTCAATCTGTGTACGCTGTCAACATTAACACCATCCACGTCAAAAATAGGCGTTTTATAATCATGTTCTAGTAAACTGAATTGGATAAATTACTGACAAATAAAAATCCTGTGTCAAAGGTATTCCAACCAGTCACAGCAAGTGAAACTTCTTATTGGTGAAATAGAATAAAACTTTTATAGAAAATGAGATCTGCTTAAACTGATCTGAATATTTGAATGGTCAATGAAACATAAGACATTTTAGTTTCAGCAACGTGGAAACTGGGTCATATTTTTAAGTCAGTTTTATATGACGTTACCCTTCTATTCTTATAATCGAGATACGGGTTCTTGTCACTATGGATCTTGAAGGGTTGGGTTTTATGTTATATACCAGTATGTGCTTAGTAATAAGTGGTATAGGCACAGATTATATAATCTTTTTTGTATAGATTCGATATTGACATATATCTTTGACCGTAGGATATATAGGTATATGATATCGCTGGCTTTTCCTCATCTAATTCGTCTCGGAATATTTTAAAGATGCGCATAATGATGCATAATCCCCAAACCCGAAATCGCTTGAAAAACATCGAGCAATGTGATCTGCGCTATCAGTCTTAATTCATAATAATGGAGATGATCAAGGGGCGTCAACTAATAAGAATCAAGGTGTGAAACTTCAGGACGTTTACCGTAGGTATACATAGCCTTATCAAAGTCCCAATACAATGATGTGCAGGTAAGTCACGTTCTAATCGCGTCACGTGTCGCGACTAATTGGACATGCGTTAACGCGTAATTTGCGTCAACCGTGCGTGGGGCGTTTAGTTAATTCACTGACAATGCCAATGCGTTTCCAAATAGTTCAGTTCGTGTTATGCGTCGTCGCTCCAAAGTACTATTATATTTCTTGCATTGTGCTTGCTGGATGAAAATAGTTATAGCGAATATAGTTATCGAGACCATCTATACTTGCGGGAATCGCGCGGGTTCCTTATTTACATGAAAAAGTTCCGAAACGTTCAGACATAACCACGCGGTTTCTTCATATAAATAAGAAAATAATCTCATCTCTCATAATCTTCGTCACCTCACTTGGATCTGGATATGCCTCTAGTTGCGTACATAACGATTACTCCAATCAAAAAGGATCGTCGGAAAAGTCCATAGTAATTGATCCTTCTATGAAAACTTTACACCATAAATGCGTCGTTTTCTAGGAGATACAGTCAGCAGAATAAAGTCGTTAAGGGGATTCAGCACGTAACGCTAATCGTTGTGCGTGACGTCACGTATGGATAATTCTCACATTTACATATTCGCACTACAAAGATACCATTTACACACCCACAGAGAACAATAACAATTTTTGTAATGTCGGTATTGTCGATAATGTAGTTCAAAATGGATTGTTGTATAGATTTGTTGGATTGTAGAAGTTTATAGGTATTTACAATAAAGAAATAATCGTGGGTAATTGTTACAACGCTTCAGCCGCAATATATTTCTGGGTATTCGTGTTAGAAATAAAAGTAACCTCATTTTAAGTTAATTCAAATCAAGTTTACACAAGCAATAAAACTATATGGTCGGGCTAGATACCCTTGCACTGAGAAGGAAGTTATTGTTACTGGTTCACTATCTGTCAGTTGTTCATCACCGAGTAGACTCTCCGGAGGTTTTGAAGAGGATCGGATTGGTGGTTCCGAAAAGGTTACCCTAACACGAGGATGGTGCGGTGGCGCCTCGCCGCCGGCCGGACCTGCTGCGGCGGTCGGCCGCTCGCACGCGGTACGGGAGCCACGCGTCTACCGCGCGTGCTTTAACATGGCTACATTTAATGGTCACTCAGCACGAAGACGCAAATATATTTGCTGATCGTTTGCCATACCTGTACTACATTGCTAGGCAGTTTCTGAACCGGCACTTAATGAATGGACGGAGAGAGAGAAGTCATCCTTCTGTTTTCACGTTATTTTAAATATCATCTCTTATGGCATCAGCTATAGTTACGGCGAGTATATATATCAACATGATGCAATAAATGAATCTGAATATGAATATGAAGGCCTCCAAAACTATAATGCGAAGCGACAAATTACAAATAAATAATAACTATGGCAAATGCACGAGCAAGCAAGCGGTGCAGTGTTACATAATACATCGGTTACTGTCAATCTGTCAGTTTGCCGACTAATAAACCGGAGGGTGTCTAGCATGCGCAATGGACAGGGGTTAAGGTTTCAAGAGCATAACAGAACCATAAAATATGGTATGATTTCAATCAGTATCAATTAGATGCTTAATTAGTAGTATAACTTTTCATAAGTTTGTGGAAGAAAAATCATTAAATAAAACGATTTTATCACGTATGTTACGTATTAAATCCACCTCTACGTTTTGAGTCCATTACCGCTAGCTTGTCATGGTAAAGCGGGTAGACAGAGTCAATATGGTTCAACACTTCCCGCAACTATTGGTGTGTGAGATGAACATACTGCGTTCGCTAGATCTCAACGAGAGACTGTGACGAGTCAGAATGAGACTGTGAAACACATCGATATCGCATTGACATGCGAAGTATCGAAACCCTTGATTTTCCATATGAAGCGAACTAATTGTAGATTATTTTAGATTAGAGTGAACCCTAAATATTCAGGACAAGGTTTGTATGAACTAATTGTTAGATTTTTTTTAAGGAAAAGTGAAAAGATTGCCTTGAAAACTCCATATAAAAAGTGAGGACGCCAGAACCCAGGGACTATAAAGGGAAGATTCTCATTCTCTCTCATTTACACCTGTGTGAAGCCGGGCGGGCAACTATATATTTCATTTTTCTAACTAAAATTAAAAATGACGCGAGTACCTTATTTAATTTTGAGATTCTCTTTTGATACCGAAAATATAAAAATAACAGCATGTACCACTTTTTTTGCTTTAATTTTGTGATTCGGTTGTTGCGCTACACTGGCGTCATCTCATGCCGTCCACAAATTCTAAAAAAGAACAACATCCATTTGTCTCATCCCGGGAATCATTTAAACGGCAGGGGTAACCAACCCGCGCAATTAAAGCGGCACGAATAATTCACCCACCGACAAAACGAGGAATTTAATACGGAAATGAAATAATTCCTCAGATTGATGACGCGATTCCTCGCGCAACATTTTTTCGCGCACTTTTTTCAAATTGGGCTTTAATTATGTTTTATGGACTCGCGAATCGCAATTTGCCGGATTAACTGTTTGGTGTTTGGATTTTTTAATTATTTGATATGGCCCCGGATGATTACAAAATCATATACTTACAGGACAATTTTCTAATTTAGTATAAAATCTGAACATTGTTACTTAATCAGGTTTAAATTAATTAGTTAAGGCCCTTTCGATCAATTATTTACATTTAGGTATGTTTCTATTCTCAGCACATGTAAATGTCACAATTCCTTAGCTACCTTAATTATTTTTTGCGAACATGTTAAGTGTTTTTGGCCTTTTACTCAACACTCAATTCTACATGAAAATATCCTCAAAGCCTTCTGAGTTCAGACTATCCCATTAGCAGACGGACGACGTCCCTAATGCGTTCGCGTCTCTAATTAAGGACGCGCCAACTTGTCTAAACTCACGGACATTCAGGATCCGGGACATTATAATAATAACTCCAACTTTGCCCGTCCGAAGCAACATACGCGTAAAAATCAACGTACATAGTAGTAGCGCAAAGATTGTCCAAGCGCCACAGTCTAAAAAAATAATACATATAAAACTCATATGTAGATATGGCACGGTAAAATGTCTGTTGGAATGACTTTACTCTGTGGCATTCAGGCCATTAACAGGCGTTGTATACTGTAGGGTATTTTAAAATGATATGCGTTTCATTTATAAACAGAGAGAGGCGCGCGACCCGCCAAACAACCTCCCCCAGGAACTAAACTTTCCGTCCACCTAGCGACAATATTTGAAAGTTATTTCAGCGTTCACAACCCTCATAGGCGCCGTTAAAATTTTCCCTGCCACCTTATTCATAATACACACGATGAGGCCCTCTCTTTCTAACCGACAGTATATTAGACAAGTGGGAAAGTGTTAGAGGCATTCGCAAACTGACATCTCTGAATTAACGGTGGTCGGCTCATGATAATTTACATATTTAGGTGAAATTAACCTCGCTGCGTTAAATTGTATTATGAATATTAATAGCGTGCGTGTGCGAAATGTATTATATTATATGGTTTGAGTTAGTACAGTCTTTATGGCTCAGATTTTGGCCGGGAGTTCCGGAGATGATATTTATGTGCCATAAGTTTGTACAGAATCCATTTGTTTAAGATAGGGGTTTAACTATGTAGGCAGAAACTGTCAGTGCTAGTCTATTTGCTTATGATATTTAACTTTTGGATTCAACGAAATATTTTCACAAAATTATCTTATCTATTCCATATTGAATAACTTAATCTGTCTATATATTATTCATTTTTATTAATCAACACATGTAGGTACTTACTGTAGTAACATCAAAAAAACATTTTATCACATTTAATTCAGATACGATTAAAATACTTATTCTGCACTAGAGATAATGTCCCATAGCCATTTATCTAGTCATGACACACTTATTATCGCGTTACATTTTGATGTAAGCGTGATTGTAGGTCTTATTTCCCAGTGAATAAGATACGTTGTTTAATGCATGTTTTGATCACGTTACAGTATAAATACGACTGCTCGCAAGTATTATCTATCCGTAAGTAATTTTTGTACAATGAGAACAGTTAGCTTTACATTCGTTTTAATAGTATGTGTAGTTGTCAGTGCGCAGGATTCACGAAAGTCCAAGATTGTGCAAACTGCACAAGGGCCTGTAAAGGGATACGAAAATGACGGGATTTTTAAATTCTACGGTATTCCATACGCAACCGCTCCGACTGGATTGGACAAATTTAAGGTATTTTTTTTTTTAATATATATATATCAGAGCCAAGTCTGCCTTGTAACTGCATCTGCTACATAAAACAGATTTGACACTTGCTTTTTCCTCCTTGAAAATATACTGCAACTTTAATATTATATGTATAGACATCATGTTAAATAAATGAATGATAATAATATTTTACTTATATTAGTAGTCACAGACAACAGTACTTTATTTTTTAAATCGTCGAATAAGGTACGAAACATGAGACACGTATTATATCTTAAAACTTCTGTTTTTACTAAGTTGTACTGACATGAAACTCAGATCGAGTTTTATTTATTTGCTAAGAATGCTGTGAATTAATCTAATATTAAAGATTTTTAAATTGATTACAGGCACCAATTCCCGGACCGATGTGGACGCAACCTTTAGAGGCGGTTGATAATAAAATAATATGTCCCCAAAGTAAATCAAATTTGGTGAACGTCGACCTTTCCTCGTACACTATGCAAGAAAATTGCTTAATTGCCAACGTATATGTGCCAGATACTGTAGAAAAGAAGCTACCCGTGCTTGTTTATGTCCATGGCGGAGCTTACCAACTGGGATGGGGTAATCAAATCTCACAAGAAAGTTTGGTGAAGAGCAAAAAAATTGTAGCGGTCAATTTCAACTACCGACTAGGCATTCACGGTTTTCTTTGTCTTGGAACTGAAGTTGCTCCTGGCAATGCGGGTATGAAAGATCAAGTTGCTTTGTTGCGGTGGGTGAAGAGGAACATAGCTAATTTTGGAGGAAATCCAGATGATGTGACGCTTGTGGGCAGTAGTGCCGGATCGTCGTCCGTCGATCTGCTCATGCTTTCAAATATGACTAAGGGTCTTTATAATAAGGTTATCCCAGAGAGCGGTGCAAGCGTAGCAGTATGGAGTGTTCAGATAGATCCGATGCAAACCGCAAAAGATTTTGCCAAAGCTAATAATTTTCCTAAAATTGATAACATCAAGCTTTTAGAAGAATTTTACAATACAGCATCGTTTGATGTCCTAACCTCTGATACTTTCTTAGAAAAGAAAGATTCTACTTTTAGTTTCGTGCCATGCGTAGAACGCAATGTAGGGATAGAGAAACTGTTTCTCGAAGACGCACCGGTAAATATTTTAAAGAATGGCAAATACAGAAAAATACCTGTTTTAACCGGGTTTGCAAATATGGAAGGATATTCAAGAACGCATGTATTTGAAGATTGGTCAAAAGCTATGAATGAAAGTTTCTCGGACTTCTTACCTGCAGATTTACAATTTCCAAACGACGAACAGCGAGACAAAGTGGCACAAGTAGTTAAAGAATTCTACTTTGACGATAAAGCTGTTGGACCAGATACTGTCCAGGGATATATAGATTATTTTTCTGACGTTATGTTTGCTTACCCACAACTAAGATCTGCTAAATTACAAGTGGGAGCTGGCAGTAACTCGTTTTACCTATATGAATTTACATATCATACAATTCCTCCTTTGGCGGAAGATGCACCAGAATTTGTAAGAAAATTAAAAGGAGCGCCTCACTGCTCTCAGTCTGCTGCGGTCCATGATTCGAATAACAACTTTTTTATTGAAGATAAGAGTGAAAAATATTTAAAGATGAGGAACACTCTGCGAGACATTTGGTTGAGTTTTATAACCACTGGGTAAGTTTTGAATCAACGATTATTTATGACTTCTGCTCTTGTCTACGTATGTCGTATAGTCGTAGTCGCTACGATCATTACCGTCTACTTTGAGTCTAAAGATGCACTTTAAATCTATTATTCATATTTTTTCTGATACTTGTTTGTTAACAATACTTCCATTTTAACAATTAACTATGGTTAATTACAGTAAACCAATCCCGGAAGGTTCTGAACTCCCTGCGTGGCCACCAGCAGATGCTAACCGCTCTCCTCATATGGAGCTAGGTGAAGAAATAACATTGAAGGGACCTCTCTTGGAGCAGAGGGCTCGCTTTTGGGATGATATCTACGATAAATACTATAAGACTCCAATGCCACCTTCACAGCCTATATTAAGAAGCGAACTTTGATTCGTATAGGTAGTTATCACCAGAGTTGAGGTCACGCACACAACTACATGTCATGTAATGACAGCGGGATTTTGAAATTACTATTCTTTTTAAGTACGGATAGCAAGTTCAATTGTGAATTGCAAGATGTACCAAAATTTTTCATTCATGTTGGTAATTATTATATACAAAGAATACAAAAATACATCGAATTCAAACAAAACAGAAAATATAATATTTAGATCTATTTTATTTAAATATTTGTATACATATGCCGATTCAAATAGTTTTATCTAAATAAATGTGTTATGAATAAATTAAGGCCAGATATGTTTATTTTTTACTGTTTTCATACCTTTAAGAATATGTAATTAAGTGTTTTATTTACATTCAGTCATTCATTTCATTCATTCAAGTTTTGTGCAACCAGTACTTCATGTAGCTGTGTGTGTAATCATTCAACTCATTTCTCGTGGAAACTATCTATAGCAGCTAAATGATAAATCAATTGCTTGACCTGAAAATCTTATGCAATAATGTAATTTACATATGTATATGTCGGGTTATGCCTATGTGCAGTGTTCGACATTGCTCAAATACGCATATTTAAAATTAAGTCACAGTAATAAAGGCCAGCCAAGGTGTCTAATATTGGAATTGAGGTGTCAATAATTAGGGCGTTTACCTTATAGCGTTCACATTCATGAGGCTCTTGAAAAATTATATGGGTTAGCCGTTGAATTTCGTTTAACCTAAGCAATTATATCTTCCGCCATCGTCAAAGCTAAACCCGTCTGGGCCCGGTTTTAAACCGGGTCCAGGCGAGTGTAACACGTAGGGTAATACGAGTATACCGTCGAATATAACACGAATTCTGCGTGTGGGCTGCTATACGAGCATTAAAATCCACACGTCCACAAGCAGAATTCGTATTTACATGACACGGTATTTTAAAGCCCGACAAGAAATTTGCAGAATTTCATCGAAACTAATTTCTTACACGCAATAATTGTAATGATTAGTTGTAGTACTAGACTGTTAGTGTCATTGTCGTGTTTTATCATTATAATAGTAAAGTTTAGAATATTAAATATATAATAATAAATGTCAAGGAATTCCCAAAACGATTCATTGTCAAGAAAGGAACATTATTAATAAAGAATATTAATAAAGAATATTAATAAAATACTGGAAAAAAAACGATCAGAAAATTAAACTATTTCGTTACAAAACATTGCAAAATTAACATCAGAACTGATATGTAAACAAGTCAAAATGTCATTGTTCTGACTATATTGTGATTATATTACTGACATGTTGCCATATAAATGAGAATAATAGCGTCCTCTTGACTATGTATGGGGTCATATATTCTTGGCCGGGCTTAACGTTACGTGTTACACTCGTGTGGACCCGACTTTATGATCAAGAAATTATGATACTCCAACAAACCTATTACATTTCTTATAATAATGAGGTAAACGTCTCAATAGTCGACACCTTAATGTCCAATAGTTAATACTTACTTTTTACCTTTGTCACTATGACATAAGATTGAGAGTGCCAAGTATTGATATTTGCTATAGCAGAAAATGGCTTACATTAGTAATAATTTTGGATTAGTTTATATGTATTCATACATACTCGTACATTTATGTACATTATTCCCGCGAAACATTATAAGTTGCTTAAGTATAGAAGTTTAGATAAAGCTTTTGACCCTACTTTGTCTTTGGTAGGACTATTTTGTTGATTTTTCCAAGTTAGTAATCTGTGGACTTTGATTTGGGCAGCTTAAACGCTAATGCATATCAAAACAATAGTGATTTGCACAGCTTAAACGCTAATGCATATCAAAACAATATTGATTTGCACAGCTTAAACCCTAATGCACATCAAAACAACATTGATTTGCACAGCTTAAACGCTAATGCACATCAAAACAATATTGATTTGCGCAGCTTAAACGCTAATGTACATCAATGCGTTAAGCTATGAAATTAGTATTTTAGCTGTTCAAATCAGCAGTTAAATTAGGTTGTTAGGTTTCATAATGACGTGCCTTCAAATACTTATATTAATACCTATACTAGCCACAAAAGTTGGGTTTCAGCCTTTTTCTTCAACATTCAAACTGAAGTTTTTGTCTGAACCTTTTTTGAACTGTTGATTTTTTCCGTGGCGCAAACATGCCCTATATTTTGCTAAATTCTTAAAAGGATACTTGAAATAACTCCAGGTAAAAATGCGAACAGGCGAGGTTTATACGGTTATCTAATAAAATATTACGAGCTTTGACAAGTGCCGCGAGGCGGCATGGAGCGGCGGATGTAGCCCTTATTTAATCAAACAACTGTTTCAAAAAATACTTGTTTACTTGAAACTTATAAGTAAAGAGGTCTTTCAATAATTACTAGGGCTCACCTCCGAGGGGAAAGGACTTCTAGCATGTTTGTCTCCAAACTTTCTGCTGTCGACCATTCCATACATAATCATTTGTTGCCTAGACTACAAAACATTGCGTCATATACTTAGGAAACGGCAAGATTTGGGTGAGGACCTAATTCATGGCTCATAGTTAATAAGGCATTTAATAAGCCTACGTTTGAATTGATTCCGTTCGGTTGTGACAAAAAGTTACCCATATAAATTCTATGGATTACTTTCGTTTCACAACGGAATCAATTAAAATGTAGGCATATTAAGTGCCTTAAATATGTGGCAAGAATTAGATCCTCAAAGATTTTCTTCCTTGTTAGCTTGTCAGAAAAAAGGCGCTCCAAAGAAAGGTATTCCCGCGGCACCGCCATTCGAAATTAAAGTACCTCGCAATTGCGTCTTGTCGTGCTGTTCCAATTTTAATTTTTACTTCAACTTTAACGGTGACTCTTATAAGATGTTTAACTACGTTTGAACTTGGAACTGCCGCGGGGAACATTTCACGTCATTCCGGTTTGAAAATTAAATTTAAATCCCCTCGCTTTTTTCCCGCCCTTCAAATTATTGCCAGCCAGCTATACAGATTTTCACTTTATTGTTTAAAGTTGGGGTCAATCTTGATTCAGTTTGGAAACTTTTTCTTATTCTTGCAAGAGGTTGCGTACCTTTATTATTAAATCAGCCAATTTTTTCAAAAATCTTATGAACCTTAATTTAACTATTTTAATATATATAACAATAGATGGCTTCCTAGCTGTTGTTTAAAAACCAAATTGTAACGTCAGTCGAATTTTTATTAAATTAGGTACTCGAGAAGCGATCACGAACGACGACCGGTTTATTCCGAATGATTATTCTACTAAAACCGTGATACGAATGCTTATGAATATATTTGTAAGTTGTCGTTTTAACAGAACATAATGAAACCGGCTTAATGCGTTTCGGGCCACGCGCAATATAGGGTTCCGTATCTTCCACCCGTTACATTTTGCGGGCGTAAAAGTTCTCTCTCATAATCTTTTTGAACATGCCATTCAAACATAGGATTATCAAGCAAAAAAATGCTCTTTACATATAGTTAGGTACCCCAAAAAATTATTTTCAACATAGTGTCTTCGTGACTGATTTCTCTACTCATGCCAAATCAATAGTAATGCGGATGGACAGACTGACATGAACAAACTATAAGGGTAACGTACTTACGAGGCAGTATTAAGGGTCAATTCAAAAGCACTAGTACGAACTAGTGCTTTTGAATTGACCCTTAATACGATGTATGAATTTAATAAATTTATTCTTAAAAATATTAAAATATTGAATAAGATAAACGGCACATTAAAAGGCTTCCCGGGCCGGACTTGTTCTCTGTAATTAACGGAGACTCCTTGGGGACAGCCCTGGGTCCGGCTAACGCAATATATTATATTCCAGATGACAACCCTGAGGGGTCACTGTTTTGAAGGATGATACAGATACTAAATATTTCGGAATATACATATTAGTCGGCTCGGGAAGTATGATTTAGAATATTAATGGTAGTTACTTGGAAAGTTAGGAAGTCAGTCAAGATTAAATACATATTTCCTTTTGAACAAAAAGAAGGTTTAACGATATTAAATCCCTACAAATTATAACAAATAAAATGAAATCATTTATTCTTCAATTTAGGCATATTACATGCACTTATGAATGTTATAAATCTACCACCGGTTCATAAAATAAACCTCTACCTCGAGAAAAACCGGCGTAAGAATTTCGGCGAAGTGTCATTTTTATCAGAAAGAAAAAGACGTTTAAACGATAGTAATAACCTGTGTAATAAACTAAATGCTAATACTAAACAGTTTTTAATAGTAAACAAAGGGAGATGGTAGGAATGTTTACTTGACTCTAGGTACAGAAATGTGACAGTGTGACTTACTATCTTTTAGACTTAAGACCCATGTAGGGTCGCTAGGCCAGTTCCGCGGCCTGCGTCAGTTTGAGGCCATCTGAAGAACGAAGTTTTTTCAATTAAAGATATTTACATTTTTACATGCCCTGAAGACATAGTGAGTCGTATGCGTTTTAATTAGTAGCTATTGCATGGGAATAAAAAGCAAGAAAATATCCTTTCAGTTCATCAACTCATCCAAGTGGCCGCAAACTGGCGCATCAAATTAACAGGCCGTAAACCCACCTACCGACCCTACTATCAGCATTACAGTTACGTGACCATTGGCACAGCTAACTACATTGCGATGTTTTATAGATCGATCGAACTAACTAGCCAGTAATATCATGCAACTTATATGCAATTCTTACACTAGTGTAAACGGGAATTTAGTCTTTTCAAGATCATTTCATACTTGCCTAGCACAATATAAGAGAATAGCTGCAATTATCCATAAAAGATCCTATAAAGGTCCCGTAAAGTCGCCGAAGCGGAGAACAATCCGGTCTGATTTAACTTTCATAGTTTACTGCGGGTTTTATGATGAACGGTACGACGCAAGCTTGCCGATTAATTCTTTAATCTTTGATTACTTGAGCTCAGGCGATGGAGCGTTTGTAAACCAGGCTATTATTATGATCGCGTTTTTGTTTGACACACCTATATTAATATTCGTCCCTTGCTAGCAATTTTCAGCAACTCGTTGAACTCACAGTAGTCAATATTATCATACAGTGTTTCATTATCCTCCTAGTTTTTCCCGGTTGTGCCCTTAAAAAACCGGCCAAGTGCGTGTCGGACTCCGCACATTAGGGTTCCGAACTAACCGCAAAATTAAGTTGGTTTTAGTAAGAAAAATAGGGAAACTCAATTAAAATATTTCGGAACAAAATCCTGTAAATAAAGCTTACTTTGGTGGTTTCTCATTTCTTTGTTCTCTAATATTTTGAAAAATAACAAATATAATATTTATCTAGGTACTCAATGAGCTCTAAACAACTCCACTCAATGGGGTACGGAAAAAAATATTTTCGCTTCCCCCTTTAGCTGTATGGGAGTCCCCCTTAAAAACCTTTAAAAATATTTTTTGACAATTTGTATGACTTTGGGTCAACAAGATGCTTACACTGTGAAAATTTGAAGACCAACCGTTTGGACGGACGGACGCGTGAGTGACAACAATAGGGTTCCGTTTGGACCCTTCGGGTACGGAACCCTAAAAAACACAAAACACCCATATTAAGTTAGTAGGTTTGCATTATTCTTATGACTATGTTAGATCTCGTAGGTTACTAATGAGCGGTGCAGGCTTGCCCAGTGCTGACAATAGCGACTGTCAATCCTGTCCGCTATCGCTAGGATGCTGTTCATACTGTCGCACACTGCGGCGCGTCGCGGCGGCGCACCGCCTCACTGTGGCGCGGAAGCCCTCTACTTGCGCGTGCGCAAACATGCCTGTCGCGGTGCAGGCGCGCGGCAGACGCAACAGCACCCTGAAGGCGTTGTTATACTGGACCCGTAGCGCACTGATCGATTTCTGCGAATAATTAGCCCACAGGCTGCAGGTATAACGAGATGTACAGGAAGCTATAAGGGACCAGCGTTCCGCTTTGACACCTAATCCCAAGATTTGGCGTAGGCACTAGTTTTACGAAAGGGATTACCGTCTGGCCTAAAAAAGGGAAAACTAGACCTTGTTGGGAAAGATTTCCTAACGATGTTTTCTTTCACCGAAATGCCACCGTTACATCGATATGTCGTACAAAAGTTTTTTTTGAAAACCTTCTAATAACATACAATATCATTATTTATTAATATAGCGTTAATTGTCAAGTGTCGATGAATAATTTTTTTAAGGTTTGTCCACCATTGGGTCGTTATTATAAGGGAGCCAACAAAAGCGGGAATCCCGCGCTCCTTCAGCCACAACCGAGAAAAAACTAGGAATATGATTAAATGTTAACATTTTATAAATAATGAGTTCAAAGGAATCGCAACTCATTAATCTTACAGGCGCTAAGCTGCTAAAAACAACTTCTTAGCTGAAAATACTGAATAGTTCTTATTTACACCAGAAAAAGCGAAAGAACGAAATATTTATTTATAAAGAACTCGTAGAACAAAGGAATTATATGTATTTGCACGTATCCCAATGCACAGAGGTGGTGGTGCCCAATACCCATCTAAATCTCTCCCTGACATTTTTATAAGAGCTTCACCCTATTGCTTAGACCGAATTAGCAATTACCTACCGTCGGCAAACCAACAAGAAATTTGCGTCTTTATTTATTATATTATATGCTGTAGTTTATTAATGCAATATTGTGTTTTTTTTTTCTCTTAAAGATAATATACTAAAAATATAAATAACATACCGTAACAATGTACATTAACTACGTGTCCCATAATCATATTTGAAAGGTTGACGATGGCTGTTGCAGGATTGTATACCTTGTATCCACGTGAAAAAGCCTTCTTTGAGAATGAGTACATAATCGATTATGTTGCGTTCTAATGAAAAAATATATTGTAATACTAGACTCAATTTTTTGTAGGGTCAGTGTCACATTAGCGAAATCGCTAATGTAAACAAAGTTCATTTTTGTGAAATAATTATAAATAGCTAAATAGCAAGTTACTAAAATTTTGTAATCACGGTAATTGTCCCAGTGCTCGACACTGACCCAATACATGGCACTTTAAAAGCTTAGGTTATTCATAAGGACAGAGTCCCAATGGATGACCTTACGAGTAGTAAAATTGTCAACAACGGTAGGGTATAATGAAGTAAATAGGCTTGCGCTTAAGAAAACTGCCGTGTATTTCTAAATAGATACGGGAAATATACTATTACTGCACTGTGGGTAACAAATAAGTAACTTTCCCGCCGACCCTACTCGCCCGGCTAGTGTTTTTCACACAAGTTTTATGTGCTATTATTTGTTACGAGACATAAAAGTAATCCTACGCAGTTTATACCACCACTGGTCAGGCTCATCCCGCGGACATAAACTTACCCCTTTATGTTATGTCGGACTGTAAAATCTTACCTATGTGCTCGTTTACTTACATATAAAGGTTTTGGGAAGGTGCCTATTCGCAATTAGTTCTCATTTGTTTGGTTTTTTAGAAGGTATAAGCAAAAAAGCGATGAACAAAATTTAGTACCTACTCAACTGTAATTCTATGTTATCTTTATCATAACCCTTACAATAAAAGTGGGACCCATAAGTCTAATCGTTTAGAGTTTTGAGTTGATACTGCTCCATCATAACTATAGATATATTTATGACACAAACGGTTATCGGTTCTTCAATCCTTTACCTACATTTGCAAGAGCCAAAAAAACTGACTACTTATTTTTTACGATTTATTGAAAAGTGGTCCGAATATGCGCTATTTTCGATACTAGTATGTTGTTTATGCACTTATATATGTGAAATGTACATTTAACTGTTCCTTATTGACGTCTCTAACAACGCAAGAGAGATTTTTATTTTTAACTCATCTTCACAAATGTTACGTCCAAAAAACTGATTTCTTGGTCTAAAATTGCCAAAGTTTGATGCCATACATCTTGAAGACATTGAGTTTAGAAGTAAATATGGTATACAATTTTGGTAAACCTCGTTCTCAATACGATAAACCATACAAACACAAGAAAACGGAGTTACGGATCGAAGGCCATTGGGATCTAGAATCCCCTTAAAAGCCTTCTTCAGTGCAGTGTTTTTGGTATGGATATAGGTATAATAAATAAAGCTCTTTAAAAATTGGTCAAAGTAATAATTTAACATGAAAAATTGATAAATTTCATGTAATACCTGTAATACGTGTATGAATTAACTGTAATTTTTTTCTTCCTTGCTAAAGCCGAATCACAGATAATATCAAAGTTTTTAAAATGAATTTGATCTCAATATAGGGTCGCTAGGCCAGTTCCGCGGCCTGCGTCAGTTTGCGGCCTTCTGAAGAACGAAGTTTTTTCAATTACAGATATTTACATTTTTGCATGCCCTAAAGACTTTGCGAGTTGTATGCGCTTTAATTGGTAGCTATTGAATGGGAATATATTAAAAAAGCAAGAAAATATCCTTTCAGTTCATCAACCCATCCAAGTGGCCGCAAACTGACGCATCAAATTAACAGGCCGTAAACCCACCTACCGACCCTATGTATGTTGTATGTAAGCAAATCATTAACAAATAACACTATATAACACTATAGCTGTTGAAATAATAAATCGTCGGTTATTCAAAACAGTCTATGGATGAATTAGCTTCTTTTATTAAAATATCGTTGATAAGTTTAAATTTGGAAGGCTTTCTTCGTTATCAGAGTAACTTCTTTAATATTTAAAACAAATGACAAACACCATCTGTACCTACCTGCCAGTAACAATCACGTTTAACAGCGTGCGGAGTGATTTTAACGTGCCATGAAAACTCCTCAATCCTAATATAAAACGCCGTAAGTACCTTTGGAGGTAGTACACTTTTAGTCTGTTTTTTAGGACGACAGATGGCGGTGATTGTCGAAGTTGGGCCGTTGCTGGTTACGTTTATTAGCGGACGTGGGTGATTGGCTGGTTTGAGGGAGAAGAGAATTCGCAATTATGGTGGCGAATGTATCTGAAACTGTAGCAGAGATGTTTATGTGAAATACAAAAATGTTATGTATAAAAGTGGGTGAGCGAAATATTTTCACTTAGGAATAAGTATTATCACTACAAAAATCACAAATGGACCTGTATTTATCTGTAAGTAATTATAGGAAATCCGAGTCCTATAGGTACTCATATAAAATTCTAATAAAATTGCATACTTTGAAAATCTTTTAACCTACAAATTAATCAGACTAAGGGCCGGTTGCACCAACTTGCGAAAGCCGTGGGCACCCGGCGAAAAAAATAAACAATAGCATTATTTTGTAATGAGCCCGGGGATCCCCGGGACCGGTAGACGACGGCAACTGTCATCCCTTAGAAACTTGTTAAACTTACCATATACTACAATCCGATTTTAACGATTACATACAATCGGTTTGCTGCAACAACACCCTTAGATGGGGTTTTATTTTTCATTCAAATGTATTTATATTCTTATTCACTTATCTAAACCACTATCGACATAGCCAACGCCCAAATTGGGGAATATTTGTCGTACTAGCACGTCATTATTATTGTTCTCGTCATGATGCCCTACCCCTTCAAATGTCGCGGCAGAATTACAACACATGAAACCTTATCCAAAACCTATTATTGTACCCATCACCTTACCACATAAACTCGCGACAATCCAAAACCCATTTACCACCATAAATAAAACAGGTCTCCGGCGCCCCATACCTTTCAATTTCTACATATTGCACCTACAATATTCCCCGGTCTATACTAAACAACTGTCATTTTATTTTATGCCCGGCTCTGCGTAAACTCGCTAGTGATAAATTTTAATGTTTCCAACGAAATATTGTCGCGTAAGGGTTTTAACTTGCGAGGAGGTGTGAATTTTTGAGAAGCGAATTCATTTGTTTGTCTGTAGTTTTTATTTTGGGGAGCCGTTACGTTATAGATTTTCAATATTAGATTTGCCTGGGCACTTAAAATAGACCAAGTATTTATTTAGGTAGGTACACGTTACCACAAAGTGGAAAAACATACTGCTTAGGGCGGTTAACAATACTGAAATATTTGTGTTATTGCATCTCAACATACACATGGACTTTAGGTACATAATTAACATTCACTTTCTTATCATAAAACAACTTGACAACCTTTCAATAAAAAAACTCTTCTCTTAAGTCTCTCTTCTCTCTCTCTTTCAGCATGTGCGCGTCCACTGCTGGACAAATGCCTCTTGCATCGATTTCCATTCCGCTCTGGACGTAACGGTTCTTGTCCAGGTTGGCCCTGCCGTCTTTTTGATGTCGTCCTACCATCTGGCTTGCGGCCTTCCCACACTAGGGCTTACCGCTCGTGGCCTCCACGGCAGCAGTCGTTGGCTCCATCGGTCGCAATCTCTTCAAGGTAGTGTTTTCTTATTCAATCGTACAATAAAATCATACTGCAAAATAATTATTTTGTAGCCTGCAAGATATTTACTGTTTACGATAAATTTCATCTTGAGGTGCCTATATTCACTCCGTTACCGTGTAGGTTAGGTACCCACAATAAAGCACTCTCGTCAAGTACAGTCAGCTTCATATACTGTAAGTAGCAGTCAAAGTAGTCTTTATTAATGTGGCAGTAATGATGTGGCTTTGTGTTATAGCAGTAGAAGGAGAAAACCTAAAATAACGTCTATGGAGTAAATAAAAGATAAGGAAAATAATTGCTTGATCAACATCATACACAGAAGTAAAGGAAATCCTGACAGTACGTACAAGAAAAGTTAAATAATCATGGTAAAATACTCAACGACGTTTCACAAGTAAATAATACAATGTAAAAGTCAAGTATATCCTTGAAGATGACTGCGTTAACATGAACCGTAATCTTCCACGGTCTGGGGAGGCATAAAATTATGCAGCATCTCATGCTGTAACCCATTGCAAAGTGTCTTTTTAACAAACTTTCCAAACTTCAAGCTCCGTCGTGTTTCAAAATCCCGGATCGGTCTCAGGAGGTTTTCCGTAAAAAATTAAGGCACAAAAGACTCCAAAAAGTTACAATGTCCCCTCTTTTGGAAGAATAAACATTTTACGTTCGCTTAGGAACAGGTCGGAATTAAAAAAATTACGATGGTGAGCGTTCAAACTTGGGGCACCTAATAAAATATTCAACAATCGGATTGTGTGAGTAATTTTAGTATCTAGGAATAATTCTAATGATTATTTTAAGGATGTGTACACAAATTCCTGCAAAATTCTTTCATTTCTCTTGCAACTAATAAGCTACCAACAAATATTAAATAATCATAGAGCAATATTCTGCACCTAATCAAGTTCTTTATTTCAAAACTATGAAATGAAATGAGAGATGTGATACCTAAAGAGTGTCGTTGCACCCGAATCAAATAAAAACATTTTTTGTTCATACCTGGTGTCGTAATCTGTAATGGCTGAATACAGGATTACGCAAGCCAGCGGTTAACTCCTGTTGAATTCATTAACTTCAAAGAGGTGCCGTAACTAGGTGTCTTGATAATTTAATCCTTGCAGGATTGCCCAATTAAAATGTTGCCAACGACTTTTTAAATATTCAGAGGAAGGGTTGCCACTCAAACGAGGTAAATTTATCACTCCGGGGAGGATTTATTCGAAAATAATGATATTTAGGTGTCGATTAGGAAAAGTTGGAAGTTTGGAGCTTAGTCTTGTCAGTGCGCGCGGAGTGACGAAAATATATATACCTGTGTTTCTGTTTTCGTCATGTTTTAATGTAAACTTCCAATTTCTCGACACATCAATGCCCAATAGATGACATATATTGATTACCTCTGTTATTATAGCATAATATTAATAGTGTCAATGTATTGGGTCAGTGTCGAGCACACATCAGACATATTTACCTTATTACGTATTTATCTTTACCTACCTACTATAAATAAATGCGGTAGACCCCATGAAAGACATCGCTGATGCTTAATAACAAGACGATTTGAATATTTGCAGCGAATTAATAGGTAAGGGGTAGGGTAAAACCAATCTTAAACTCATAGCCTAAGCGTCTGTTTTAAGCAATAATAATGATTATTTATTTCAGGCATCTGCAATGTAAGCGGAATAAGTACATAGAAATTCACACTGACCTCAGGAGAGGGGCGTTTATTTAAAGCTCTGTTTTACTCTATTTACCATCCGATAAACAATGTAGCTATTATTACTTAACTAGGTATACCATTGATCTAAAAAAAACTTTGATTTAAAGTTTAACAGAACGCGTTACTTTTTTTTACGCTAACAACTGTTGTTGGATTGAATGTTACATTCAATCCTTCATGCCTAACTTCATTTTTTACCATAGACCGCGGTTTGACAAACGTCAGTAGTTTGCAAATGACGAACATAGAAAAAGATGCGTCGTGTCATATCGAATTTTCGGTAAGTTTTACCATGATTTATTATACAAAATGTGATAGAGTTAGTTGCTTCTAGTGACTTTGTTTATTTTGTTAATCGTTTATTTAACTGTAGATTATTGTTGATTACATTGATATAGTTGATCACCAGTTTTGAGTCAGTCACGTTTTATAACCTTACTATGTATGGGGAGAATCGGTCCTTTTCCTTGGGGATGACATGATCCTAGGATCATGTGCACCCGTAAGGGATCAAATCTACCCTCTAATCAAATAGGCAGAGTAGGTACCTATAGCTCATGTAATGGATTTTATCATTAGGAATCCATGCCGCGGAAGTGTACCTACCTACCACCAAAGAAAGTTCGAAAATAATCTCTTTTGCTTACAAAAAACCGACTCCAGTTTAGTTTCTCGCCAATCCACCCCGAAAGCTAATGCGATGGTTACTACTGAAAACACCGAAAACGCCATAGATGTGCCTATAATTATAATATTTGAGTTGAGGAGTTCCTTCGATTCTTTATGGATCTCGTCATCAGATCTTGACCAGATTTATATGGGACCACCCCTGACGTATACCCGAACAGCAAAAAAGATTCGGTCTATAATTGCAGAAATTATGAAGTGACTGACATACATATATAGAAGGAAACCAATTGATAAAGAAAGACGCAGCTACAGCATTAACTGGAAACACCTTAAAGGGGATTTATGCAAGGTGACAAAATGATAAAATAAAACTACAAACTATCTTAGATATTTGTAGACGAAGAAAAAGATTTAGCAAAATATTTAGAAACAGCCTCTAAGTTGTACCATGTAATTTGTTAAAATAAAGTTAAGACACTCTGTTTATAAGTATTATTACCGACTGTTTAGCATCTCCGTGTGATCATTGGATAGTAAAAAGTTGATAACAAGTTTTGTGTTGTTATTTGGAAATAACTGTAGTTTAATACCTTCTTAAAATAAATAAATGCGGATTATTATGTGTCTGAACGCCTAATAAATTCTCATATCTGATCAAGTCACTAAATTAAAAGGGTATCAACCAACTAGGCGTGACACTCCCGCTGGAATCTATTTACCATGTGTCCCCCCATTACGGGAGACTCTATTCCTGCGGATCAAGTCAGCTAATCAGTAGTTTAACTCAAAATCTAAATCAAAATCAAACATTTATTCTGCAAATAGGCCAGGCCACAAGGGCACTTTTACATGTCAAAATATTAATTTACAGTTCAAGAAGGAATAATAATTTCGAGTTTACAATTATAACAAAATTAATGTCATACAGTGAAGATAAACTTGCAAAGTTATCTATTAAAAGTATTACAACATCAGTAAAGTTAGAGATGTATAAGGTCTCAAGATTAAACAAGGAGTATAATGAAATTAATATAATATCCCAGAGATGTACATGGTCTCTGAGCGTCAAAATTAAAATTAATTTAATATTGTTAGAGATGTATATGGTCTCTAAGTCACTGATAATAAAAACGAATCCACAACAGGGTGATGTCTCTCATCAATCCCCTATAAAAAGACACTAATATTAACGTAGTCACTATGTCCTAGCAAGCATAAACAGACCGTACTCCACAAACAGCACCCGATCACGAGTATGACGCGTATCTCAGCCATCGCCTCCCTCGACCATCTGTTAGGGAAGGTGGCGACCCGATCATCGACGCCACCGTAGGCAAAGCCCTTAAAGCGAGCATGACGTATTCAAGCTGGCGGACATTGATAATAACAAAATAAAGGCGACTTGCAGGCATGGAATAAAGTTGAATATCTGTTCTCTTGTATATCTGCCAATTTCTGGTTGCATTGACGCCGACCGATCCAGTTATTAATCGAAAGAAGTCAGGCATAGGTACACACGGTAATAATCTGCTTGCCATGTGTCCCCTATATTTGAGAGACTTTATCCGCCCAGGATCAAGGCTTCCAACCAGGAGTAAACAATTCTTCCTGACATAGGGATACATGGCAAAAGTCTACATTATGACATTCTATTAAATTGTTATCACAATTGTAACGCGATCTTGGTCTCGGTCATGAATGTTATGAATAGAAAAAATTGAAATCTAATGACGTAAAAAGTTTTACATTATCGCTAAAATTCGAAAAACTAGAGTGTGAAACCAAAAGGTGTGATCAATTCTCCTGTTTCCTCTACGTTAATACAAATATACACGGAACTGTTCCCAAACTCAACATATAATTCGTTAACGATAAAGCATTTCAGCGGTAACGTCCCGTCTGTTCGTCTGACAGACGGCGTCAAAGGGCGTGGGACAGACGTGGCCGGACAACTCGTGATATTTTCAGTAGATTGCCAATCCCGGACGACGTCTAGCTACAACAATTTGCCAAGTTTAATTTGTATAGTTTCAGTGGTTACTAGATGATAGTATCTTTAGGTAGTTAACAACTGCATAAAAACAAAGCCGTTGTAGGAGGATAACGTGTAGAGATCTTATTTCGCCTTTAAAACCTCTTGGATGGGATATTAATGTACCTAAAGATCAAAACACAAATAAAATAGGGGAGCAACCCGAGAATTTATTTAATTATTTATTTACTTAATCTACTTAATCTTTATTGCACTTTATTGCATAAAAATAAATCTCAACGCACGAAACGCGTACTTAATGCCAAGATGCTAGGAGGTGGAATAGTTGAGAGCTACAAAGTATGCACCGAGTAGGCATCGTACCTACCATGTTTACTTACGATTTCACTGATGGCAACATTGGCAACAATTAGTTTATTGATTAAACATGTGTAGGTAAAGAGATATTGTAAGCAGTAGCTTTAGATGTGCTCAAACATATCAGGTAACGCGAAAAAGACTGTAGGTACCTCCAACGGTTTCGCTGTAAACCCTGTGTGACGGACACCGTGAGTGATGGGAATAGGATCCGGTTAGAGCCTTTTCGTCTACGGAACCTTAAAAAGTACTTAGTTGGGATTGGAACGTGTTATGTTATCAATAAGAGCAACGTCCTCCCTCCAAATTCAATAGATTTTGCATTCATTTCAATTGACTAATAAATGTTTATCATGACATGACTGCAATCTATCCAATCTACTTTTGAACCAAAATAGATGATGGATAGGACATAAATCATTCTTTATTTTCACTATTCCATCTCAGGCCTCGGTGGCGCAGTAGGCAGCGCGTAAGTCTCATAATCTTAAGGTCGTGAGTTCGATCCTCACCCGGGGCATAGTTTTTACCACCATGTAGAAAAACTGAGGAAATATTGAATATCATATTGAAACCAAGGGCCGATAAATGTATCCATCACAATGAAATTCGACCACATCTGTGAATACGCCAATACGCCTAAAAGTTAACAATGGAATATGGACGTTATTTACAAATGGATAGGACACTTTTTTTTTAATTGCACTTTAATCAGGTGCGAATTAATCCCTGCCCGTGCTGTTTAAGCAGTTGAAATACCTACAGTCGCGAAAGGGGATTGATCGGTCATTCATTACACGGCTAAATTACGAATAAAGGCAAGACTGTACCTAATGAACCTTCTAGAATTATAAATATTAACATTACATTTTGGTACAATATGTAGCTATACGACGTAGTACCTATAAAAAGAACAAAGCAACGTAGTTATACAATCTTATGAATGTCGCTAGTAACGACATCTATGCGCGTTTATCAATGCTTATTCAAGCAAGGTTCCGAATATTAAAGTTACTTGTATTGTCCTTAGATGTCGCTGTCGTCATTTACTCAAGAAGCGGTGTAAATTGTTCGGCCTCTTTAATATAGATGGCGCTGCAAGCAAATTGATTTTAACGCCATCTAATACTACATTTGTAAACTATTATGTCTTCGTATACAACTTGAAAGTGAATAAGCTTATGGTTCTACTAGTGTTCAATGCTTCAGAGAGATGGCGTAAATTTCAAAATATGTATAGTCATTTTAATAACGAAATTTTGCTTTTAGGTAACAAATTCAACCGCGTCTAAATTACTAATAATAAGTTGCTGACGATTAGTTTTGTTATTAAACTATTCAAATTTTTATTACAATACAAATCACTGCCTACACGTGTCTACTTTGGTAACTCGATATCATACACGATAAAAAGAAAAACTTTATTGTTATTGGTCAATAATTTACTATCAATTTTTAGGATGAAATATCTAAAGGTCGCACTGGCGCCAACAATCTGGTTTTTTATGTGATGATGATGTTTAGTGTTTGGTATTTGTTACACTATAACATATTAATTTAAACCAAGAGCCCTTATCAGTTAAAAAACGCTCATCTATTTAGGCCATTTCAGATTGAATTGACACGTATCTTGATATTTTCTCAGTGTTACTATCTAGAACAGGATTATTGCGACCTTATATCATAAACTTTAAATGAATTATATTTTTATACAAACGCCTTAAGGGAGGCGTACAGCGATATCTACCAGAAGACTCATGCTTCATTAACGGCACTAACGTCTCAAATCATATTGAGAATCGTCAGTTGCGATGCGCCATCCTATACCCAAATTTTAGAATAAAGGAAAAAAAAAAAAAAACAATTTTTCCTTTATTCCAAAATTTTAAATGAATTGTTTGGATCTTACATTAAGAAATGTCGTTTCAAACATCACTAATCATCATAATCGACCATTTTTAAGCTAAAAACTTGTCTTCCGCTTAAATTCTACTACACACAATAAAATCTAAAATTGGCTATGTTACTATCTAAAACTTTAATAAAATCATCACTATTGGTATTAAGTATCAATACTTTTGTCATATTTTAAAACTTTTAAGGCTTCTTAAGTTAAAGCTTGTCAATTTTATTTTGACAAATAAAATTCGTACATCTAATTTAAATACTTTGATTTCGAACCTATCGGATAAAGTAATAAAACACAGCGATGCTTCAAATACGTAGAAACTCACCTTGAAATGAGTATACTAGGATGGATCATCCTCCTCCAACGATAAATTAGGAGTGAAGAAAATGAATTGACATTATTTAAGAATCGTTTTAATTATCTCGTTTTGTTGTTAATTGGTACCTACTTATTTGAACAATAGGTATGCACAGATACACTCTAGGGTAAAGTTGAAAAAGTTGGCAATTCTTTAAAAGGTAAGTGTTTTCCAAAGTGTGCCCAGCAGCAGGCGAATTTTTATTTATTTATTTATTTCATAAAATCAACACTTTACAGTCAAGTTACATGTGTTAACTGGAGAGAACAACATAAAAAAAGAATCACGTAACTTTATATACTAATGGTTGATAGATTTTAGGGTACTGTCAATATTGAAGTATAGGTAAATGTATGAGCTGACAATTCAAATTCGACATTAAAACCTAACGGTAGTACAAAAGTTACACAGGTAAATCTATCTGTCATATTTAATATGGAAAACGACTACTTAGGCTCGGTTGCACCAACATACGATCACAGGCCAGTCATCGTCAAATATGGCGCCGGCAGCTGTCATCCCATATAAACTTGTCAAACTTTCCATACAATCAGAGTTTAACGAACACCGCTTACGATTACAGACGGTTTGGTGCAACCCATCCTTAGATAACCTTTTACACGTTAGATAACATTATGTAAGTATGTAATCAAATCACCTCTCTGGTCAGAACTATAAATTGTAAATCAAAGGAAATTAAATTTTTCATAAGTTATTGTGCACGTGCATTCTATAGCTCCACCAATAAACAAGACACAAGCTAGAAACAAGCTATTTAATCGCGGGCCTGGGTCATTTTGACAGGAGCAACAAAACCATGACTGCTTGATGGGGCATTGTTGTGGAATTCCTTCACGCGCCCGCCGCGGGTTAAGGCCACTGTATCACGGCTCACGGCGCGGTTTCATGGAAAAACTATCACCAGGACTGTACGAGTACTAGATCGTTGAAAGTTATGGAAGGCTTCGGAGCTCGCGGATAATGAGCGACTTACACACAGCCAATAGAATTAGGTAGACAAATGAAATAACACGGCAGACACGTGCAGAAGACTTCCATTTATATATATTTCTTTTCTATTTCGGCCCGCCTGATGGTAAACATATAACGTATCCTTTAAAACATGCGACTCCAGGAATCACATCAAGTTCTTGGCCAGCCTTGATGGACCTGTAGGCAGGTCTGGTGACCGTACATTTCCTAGTAACGCGAATTCCAGAATATAGACCATTCTTGAAACGGGGCCGGGGTTAACGTTCTAGCCTCACACTTAGTGTTTGTACTACAGCCTTCAAACGCATACATTGCAATGAAAAGGTAACAAACTCGCCAGCGCACCACTTTTCGCGATTTAACATTATATTACACGTAACCTATGTACCTATTTCTATTTTGAATGACCCCCGATAATTTTGTTCCTCTCTAAATATTATGGTAAATAATCAATACAGGTAAACTTGGGAGGTTCCGTAGTTATTTAAAGTGAAAATTAACGAACTTGTGTAACCTAAGCCAACTTTAATCTCGTCTTTACAGTTTATTCTTCCTAATAGGCCCCTCCCCCATTCCGTAAGTTGTTTGGAAATATCGCGCAATTGACCTTGATTTGGGTGACAAAGATAATGGAAAATTGTATAAAATAGGCATATTGACACAATAAGCTTGTCGCAAATCCGGATTGTGTTCTTGGAAATGGTTAATAGCAGAATCAACTATAAGGTTTTCTAAGACAGTAGTGTTTGTGTCTTCAAGAGATCCGTTTCGATGTAAACAGAATTGTTATAATATATGACGTTCGTGGGTGAACACATTTCTTGGAAAAACTAAACGGAAAATCGTTGACCTGAAATCATATAGGAAGGTGATGGTTTGGTCACTTCGGATCCATCGCTCATATTCAAAATGCTAACCTATTTACTACTAGTAACACCGAAGGTTTTTGAAAGTACATGTCAAAATATACCACGATATCTCAGAGCAGACTACAAATACTGCTTAATAGATCATGGCATCAGGCCCATGACAGAGTCGCCCAGAAACCTCGATTCATCTTGATTTTCCATTAAAAGTTGGTTTAATTTTCATCAATTCTCAATTTCAATCTACATCGTTTCAAAATGAGTATGATGTTTACACGAAAAGTCTAGCCCTGTGACTCTTTTTGATGTCGACATAAACAAGTAACAATCTATCTCTCTCTTATAATGTTATTATCATGTTATTTTAAGTTTAGGAGTACCTAAGTGTAGTGTAATTAATAAAATACTACTTTTTTAACAAGATTGTCTGATCTTTAATGAATATTTAAATTTAAAAAAATTAATCTTTCATGACTCGCTATAAAAAATAAATAAAATTGCAAGTTTGTCCTTACCGCATTAGTAATCCAAACCATTAGTACTTAAGTACCTACCGGTTCCTAGGATAAGATTTCAATATGCATTTATTTCTACATTTAACTCTTAGACTATGTTGACTGACAGATGTAGTCATCACGATAAACCAATTAACTTAGCCATGTTAATACTTGCTTAACGATATTTCCTTGCAAGCCATTTATTACTTATATATTGTAAGAGATAAACCATTGAATTGACTCTTGATCCGATCTACAATATTGGTAGGTATGCAATACGTATTGCAATAGGAACATTTAGTAAATAGACAGGTACTTAAATGGTACTTATTAAATAACTAATTATTTTTTTATTTTTGTCACTTTCTGTCACACACACAAGTAAAATTGTAGCAGTGAAGTAACATAAAAGTGCTACTTCGGAAAATGCTATGAAACACATATTTTTTTCCCAATGAGCAGTTAATATTAATATGTATAACGTCGGTTCCGTTGCATCTACTCAGTGGCCAAAATAAAAATGCGAAGTGGGCAGTCATTAATTATCTTTAGAGTAACGCTATTTTGTAACTATTTTCACATTAGATTAACATACAATTGGTATTGGTAATAACCCCCTTTCATTCACAAAACTTAACAAACCTCTGCCAACTAAAATGTTCTGTGTCCCTTTCTCACAAACGTAAATGTAACAAATAAAGACAAACGAACTTTAACGGCTAGTTAACTAATATAGGTTTGATGGACGTTTATGAATAAAGGGGAAGTGTCACTAAGTTAAAGGCAATAGTTTATACCACTTTGTTGACCGACAGTAAAATATTGTTTATCTTTGAACTCGTTCAATGCACGGGACCAGAGATAACGACAATTAAAAACCGACGTAAATGAGCGTACTTTTATATAGGTAAACAACCTCAGTTACGCTGATCTTGAATAAACATTATAATTACGGCAGTCGCTTCCGTAAAAATTAGTGTCTAAGCCAAATCTTGGGATTATAGGTAGCGGGCCCGAACATCCTTAAGGAAGCAACTGTACTGGGATAACTACATTATGTAATACTTATGCATTTACTAAATAAATTATCTTGCTAATGTGGGTGATTTAAGAACACAGCGTTGATGCCATATCCTATGTACCTATTTTATTTTGCTAATTACTTTTCTACCGAGGATGCAAGGCAGATCGAGACGTGCTAGCGACAATAAAATTGGACAGTAAATCTCCTCATAGACAAGGAAAATCACATTATTTATTCAAACAGTGACAAAGTCACCTACATGATCGCTATAGTCATCATGAACATAGTCCAGAAGAAATGGCCGGAGAGGGGCATTCGGCGGAAAAATATGATCCTATTTATAATTAATTTTAAGTAATTAAATTTATTTTTGTTAGTTAATAAATAAATAAATATTAGAGGACAATCTTACACAAAACGAACTAGCCCCACAGTAAGCTTAAGAAGGCTTGTGTTATGAGTATTAGACGACGATATATTTAATAGATATAAATACTTAAATACATAGAAAACATCCAAGACTCAGAAACAAATATTCATGCTCATCACACAAATATTTACCCTGACCGGGATTCGAACCCAGGACCGTCAGCTTCACATGTAGGTGCACTGCACTACCCACTAGGCTAAACCGGTCGTCATAATAGTTAATATGTTTTTAGTTGAATAGGGTATCACACCTGTGTATAACTTTTATAATTAAGTATATATCATACTGTAAAGAACATTCCAGTTAAACAACACTTACAGTCACGGCTGCCGCAGTTGTAGGATACCTACTCCTCATCTGCCTGAGATTATCTTCAATCAAACATTCATTAAACAGATCGGTTTCCTCAGTGGCTAGTAGGACAAAGGGCTGTTACAAATAAATCACATTATTTAAAACCTGCTGCGCCTGCCACCAAGCAATTAAAAGTGGTTTAAGGGGAAGCCATTTAAGAAATAAATCCTTCACACTAATTTCCAATACTCACATCTATTTACTTATTATGTTAGTGTTTGCTTCCCAATCTTTAAAGAGACTTAGGTAATTATTTTAAAGCAAAAATAAGATTTACATTTTTGTACTTATATAATAAAAAGTATTCCTTATTGGACAATGCACATGCACAACAATAACATTATATAGTAAGTATGTGGGTACACCGGTACATGTACTAATACATTACAAAAATAAACAAAAAGACAAGGCAAGCTGGTATCGTATACCAGTAGACACTGTATTCCTGTATAGTTTATTCTAGATCGAACTGGTTTAAGCTAGGAACTCAAAAGAGCTGCCCCTTAAGTAAAGGTGACTATGCTCCCTTAAAACTACCCAATTATAGCCACCCCTTTTAAGGGCCGCCTCTATGCTATTAGCCGTTAAGTAAGAGATTTATCGCTCGTCATTAGATGCATTGTTGATTGGACACGCTTGTTTAGAAAAAAATTGAATAGAAACAATAACAATATTATTATGACATGCATTGCATACCCATAGAAATATTTCGATATAGAATCTAATAGTTTTTTTTTGCGAATTTACGGGACTTATGTTCAACTTAAATAATTTTAGTTATACAAATATAGGTCATAAAATAATTACATAGAAAAGAAGTGTATACGTGTAATATAAGTGTGCCAGTTCGCTTGCCTTCTCGACCTCACTCACGTGGCCCACTATCGTAATTTTCAATAAACAGTTTCATTAACTTAATGAGGAAGTAATTGGGGTATTAAAAGGTAAAACGCTTCGGTTATCGGTATATCGCCGTGTGGTCTGCGTTATTGATGCTACATATTATTATTTTTCGCGTCGTTTCACAAACGATGCCGCCAAAAATGATGGAGAGTAGTTCTGAGAAAGGCATGGAATCGATCGCATTTTTGTATTTCGAGGAAATATAATTGCGTTTTCCTATGAGTGGGAATTTAATAGATCTAGTTTGATGGCACTTACCACTACCCAGAATTAATAGACTATAACAACCGACTTCGAGAAATCCGAGAGATCCGATCTTCATAAAAAAATCTTTAATTAGTGTGCGTGTGCATATAATGGACTCAAGACCTCCTAGAATGATGAATGAATGATGAAAGGGCCTAATCCCTAAACAGTGTAATTTTTTAGAGGTACCTAAAGCTGGAAATTAGAGCATGACGCAATAATCTAGACTGCCATGCCAACACCAACATTACCGTCATGTCAGCAAATTCTTGTGACATGCGGTACTTACGGGTTGAAATAAAATGACACAATTACACAAAATTATATCAGATTAAAGTCAACTTTAAAGCAAATTCTTGTTATTTAAAAGACATATTTTTCTATTAAAATACCTATTTCTTGGACATAAAAATCTCAGAAATAATTAGAATACTTTTTACAGTTACTGTAAGTATAATTGTGTTATAATGGTTGTGATGTGTGATATTATTGCACCATAATTGCCTTATGCAATTATGAGTTACGCTGATTGTGCTTACCATTAAGATTATTTCAAATGTAAATTACCACCATACTCTGACCAACATACCCTGAGAATTTCTAATTGTTCAACGATTATTAAATTGATTTTGGTTTATTTCAGTAAAATTTGGAATTTTTTCAAATGTCAGTCACGTACGAGCAATTTTTAACTTCAAAATAAAGAGGTCCGCAATTCGTCGGTTTCTATGTATATACACGGTTTTTATGTATTCACGATGGACAGAAAAATAATTTGATTTAGATGAATGAAATAGGACTAGTGCATTTATTTAGTACTAACATTAACATACATTTATCTAGTAGATCATTTGCTGGTTTGTTACTGCTATTGTTAAGTCCTAGAATCCCATAGGTTATCACTTATCAGTTATGTAGATAATCTTGCTATTTTATCCAAACGAGTGTTACAATACGAGTTTCCGAGGATTCTAAATCTAACACTATCGACGACTCCACAACCATTCCTGTTCCGCGCCACCGCCACCAAATTGAGTTATCAACTTTCGTGAAATTCATTGTTTTTAACCTTTTAGCCTTTTTGTGCCGATGCGTATTTAATAGTCAATTAATGGCGGCGGCGCCTTTGTCCCAAATTAGTTGCTAAGGGTTGGAACCGAAAATGGCCCTGGGGCTGGTTGGAATGAACAATTCTGCTATACGATGAACAACTTTATCCCTTCTCACCAATCATCACTAGTTAAACTTCTTCTCGAGATTCGTATGAATAATCCGCAATCAGAGGTCAGATTTTACTGGTTCGCTTAAGGATAGTCGGTGACCATCTTGGAAAACGCAGTTACTACGTATGATCCCCTTGTGTACTTAGTACGTTCTTCCGTAGCGATACAGTAAGATTGAATATCGCTGACGGCTTTTTGATTTTCATTGCCATTTGTAATCGATGTAGGTAATTTTATTATTGAAGTGTAATAATGCGTAAATTTCCGACTCTAGCAAATCACTTACCATTTAGAATTCGCTTGAATTTATGGAGCTTAAATATACCTAAACACACATAGTGACACTCAGATTCGAAATCAGTTTTAAATTGAATTTAATTGTAGAAAATATTGTCAATATTACAACACTGCTTTAAAAAAAATATTATTTATAGCAATAGAATCATATAAGATCATATTTAGAGAATGTAGAACACATATTAGAATATCACACGTTAAAATTATACCCATGTAAAAAGAATGCAACGAAAATTGTAATTTCGGAGGCGCCTCGAAGCAGGCGGGGCAGCGCCTATAATAGGCCCGATTAGGCTCGTGATCGACCGATGAAAATATATGGTTAACGTAATAGCACCAAAAACGAAGATCTTGTAAATCTATTTTTTGTATAGTGCCGGGATTTTCTTGATTGAGTGGCCGTGTTAGGCACTATACGAGTAAATGTCTCATAAATGATATCTCAGATATTTTTTTTAGTTATTGCTCTCAAACGCATAAGTAAATCTAAATATATCTTTTAAAGTAATTCATGAAAAAATAATTACCTACCTAGAAGCAGAAGATCAAGAGCATTTTTTCAATCCTTACTTATTTTTAGGGTTCCGTACCAAAATGGTAAAAAGGGAACCCTTATGGTTTCACTTTGTCTGTCTGTCTGTCTGTCACATCGCTAAATATCTCAAGAATTACTTATGCTATCGATTTGAAATTTGGAATAATTATAAAGAAGGCTTACCTTACATACATAGAACATGACTTTTTAAATATATATTTTTTTATTTTCTGTGAATAATGACAGATAAATAGGTGGTTCAAAATTTGAAAGTCTAGTTAATATGTCGTGTGGGGTGTCATATGAAAGGGCTTGGGTTGCACATTCTGAAACAATTTTTTTTTTACTTTTAGTCATTTTTGTTTTATGAGGGAAAATGTAAAAACAAATCCGGTCCCCCCCCCCCCCCTTACCTCCGAAGTTTACCAAAGAAAAAATATAAAATTATTACACAACATTGATATCAATTTATATTTTACAGGAAAAATTTTACTGTAGCTCTATCTAGTTTTTCTTTTTTTTATCGTCAAAAAACATTTATATACTAAGTTTGTAATTTAATCACCTTTGCATGTATTTTTGTTTTATAAATTCCTACGAGATTATTCTAAAAGTACCTTCTTTCAAATAAAAAAAAATTGAAATCGGCTTACGTGATAAAGGATTATCCTTAAAAAACTACCATACGTACAAAGTTATTCAGTCGCTCAAATTTGTAACAAAAGTCGCTGATAGATGGCGCTGTACCCATGGCGTCCAATTTCCACACCATATTGTTGAGATTTTCCTGATTTAATAGGGTTGGAACCGGTACACATCTGTATACGGAACCCACGGTGCGCGAGTCCGACTCGCACTTGACCGGTTTTTAATTGCCCTTACTTTAGGCGACTTCTCGCGGTCCTTTGATAAAATCTTGTACCTAAACCTAGTTCTAGATTTAGCGCAATAAATATGGGTTATATAGCTCATTACAATTTTTCAAGGTAAGATTTCATATAATAAAACGGTTTTCACCAATTTAACGCGATTTATTAAATCCAGTGGCATATCATTGGTTCGTCGTTTTGTCAGGAAAGGGTCTAATCGAATAACCATAACCGGAGCCCAAATAAAAGGTAGCAATTCACTGGGTGGCGGTGTTTATGGCCGACCTGTGTGTTCCCAGGGACTTACTGACCCTAACTTATTACACGGCTTGACTTCCAACGTTAAACTAAAAGCTAAACGCTCAATGTGCCTTGAAGATTAGTAAAATATACATTTATAATCTACTTCAATATGAGGCCGTATTTTCCGACACAAATTAAGTACCTTTAATGATTATATACAAATCTTTAAAAAAATGACATTAAACATAAGGCAACTTTGCCCTCGAGTGCAAATTCGCACTTTGTAAATTATGGATCAAAAGTGAAGTTACATTTGTATTGCATATTGGTATTTAATCCGTCGCCTACCAGTCCCTGGGATCCTAGGGCTCATTACAAAAATAAGTATTTTATTGTTTATTTTTGTCGCTGGTAGACAATGGCTTCATATTTTTATTGTTGAATCAGATCAGAACTCTGTAGGGCAAAGTAATGGTTTAGCGGTACCTATGAATAAAAATGTAAAAAACAAAACTTTACACCACTATAAATATATAATGAAGAAATAAGAAATTATGTGAAAGGCAATACCAGAACATAATAATAATAATGTCATTGTAATATAAATATTTTTAATTGTTTATTAATTTTGATTTTGTAGTTTTCGTTCATAAAATAAACATTTTCATATTGAAAAAAAAAAATTGCCTTATTGTGTTGGGAAAACAATCTGTAACAAAAATACAACTACGTACTAATCGCCAAAAAAGGCAAAAAGATTTGCCGAAACCAGGGATTGAACCAGGGACCTTTAGATCTTCAGTCTAACGCTCTCCCAACTGAGCTATTTCGGCTGATGGAGGGTATTGCGAAATTAGCTATCGCTTTCCTGTGTTCACTGTATAGCCATAGAAGTATTATCATTGTTATTCAAAGATTACATAAACTACAGAAAGTCAAGGTCCGAGAAATAATATCATCAAAAAGGTTTGTCTGTCACATCGCTAAATATGTCAAGAACTACTTATGCTATCGATTTGAAATTTGGAATAGTTATAAAAAAGCTTACCTACATACATAGTCCATGACTTTAAAAAAATATATATTTTCTGTGAAAAATGACAGATAGGTGGTTCAAATTTTGAAAGTCTAGTAAATATGTCGAGTGGGGTGTCATATGAAAGGGCTTGGGTTGCACATTCTGAAACATTTTTATTTTTTTATTTTTACCTTTAGTCATTTTTGTTTTATGAGGGAAAATGTAAAAAATAATACCTCCCCCCCCCCCCCCCCCCCTAATCTCCGAAGTTTACCCAGGAAAAAATATAAAATTATTACGTAACATTGATATCAATGTATATTTTACAGGAAAAATATAATTGTAGCTCTATCTAGTTTTTCTTTTTTTTATCGTCAAAAAACATTTCTATACTAAGTTTCTAAATTTAATCACCTTTGCAAGTATTTTTGTTTTATAAATTCCTACGTGATTATGCTGAAAGTACCTTTTTTCAAATAAATATTTTTTTTTAAATCGTTTTACGTGATAAAGAATTATCCTAGAAAAACTACCATACATACAAAGTTATTCAGTCGCTCAAATTTGTAACAAAAGTCGCCGATAGATGGCGCTGTACCCATGACGTCCATTTTCCACACCATGTTGTTGAAGTTTTCCTGATTTATTAGGGTTGGAACCGCTACGCATTTGTATACGGAACCCTCGGTGCGCGAGTCCCATTTGACCGGTTTTTTAAAATGGTTATTAATAATTTTATTTAAAATATGATTAAATTGCGTCAAATCCGGAAACAGCTTCAATAACAAGTCACGCGAAACCCGACTTTATCGCATTACTTTAAAGTTCAAATTAAGTAAACTAAAACCAAGTCCAGTCTGGGTAGGTAAATCTCATACCAAACCAACAATTCACACGTTCTTATAATTATACACCAGTTAGTGAGATAATACCTGATCTTAATTGGCGGAAGATATACGTTTCAAGTGCATCTAAGTATTTTAATGAACGCCAATAAATCGGTAGTGATGTACCAAAACGAACGCTATTATTAAATTGAGCCCGCCCTATCTATTACACCTCCATTTATCCAATCCTCACTTACTTGGATACAAATTACAAAATAAAGTATACTTATACACAGTAAGAGTCATAATCAGTAATTTAACTTACGAGTAACGGTCGTATTGCGGTTCCATAGCGTAATACAAATTACAAATTTAAAATATAATTTAATACAAAAACATGAAACTTGGTACAATTTATACCATAAACCATAAAGTCGACATTTGATGCAAATATTTATACTGTAATATTGTTCAAATCTGTCATAATAAAATTTTAGCGCGTTCAATTTACAAATAAACCCTGCCGGCACCACTCCTAGCTACATTATGGACAAAACACAATAAACTAGTAATAAGAATAACACGCATGAAGACAGACTGTGAATAGTCATGCTCAGCCCAAGTCACGTTAAGTCAGAAATAATAATAATAATATTCTTTATTGCACCACTAATACAGGAGTACATTTGTAGGTTCGGTAACATTAATAATGGTAACAACAGGCGGTCTTGTCGCTTTAAAGCGATCTCTTCCAGACAACCTTTGGGTAGCAGGAAATATTTTTGCAAGAATTAATAACAGGCAGTGCAGGAATACAGCTAGAAGAGCGAAAATCACACATACATCTAAATTAAAGATAATTACAGTATACAATAAAAACACATAAACACATATGCTTATATAAGTAGATAAAATATATATTTATACATACATAATTATACATACATACATACAGGAATATGAAGTAATGAATATGTATAATTTAAATATTGTACCTAATCTAATTGAAATTTTTATTTTTTATTTAATCGACATAATTAAATTATTGTAACAATCTTCTGACATGTAAAATCATGACATGTATTTATTATATAGTATAGATCATTGTATATCTATCTCTCTGCTAAATATGCACTACCTGTTAACTTTCATTTTCTGAATTTCCTGCTACCCAAAGGTTGTCTGGAAGAGATCGCTTTTTAGCGATAAGACCGCCTGTTGTTTGCATTATTGTCAGTGTTAAAATTTGTTTTTAACATTTCCATTTTGTATAGTGCACAATAAAGTATATTATTATTATTATTATTTTGTATATTTTATGAATAAATAAATATGAAATATAATATGAAATACATACTTATATATACACTATTTCAGTCAGTATTTATATGAAGTCGAGGTACTGTTTTGTATACGTCCCATTGCCGTTTTAATAGAGGCTATTCGCAGGTGAATTAATATCGGTTAGTGATAGGAAGAATCTGTTATTAATAGTGGGATTACGGGAATTACACGGCTTACAGTTGCACTGGTCTCGGTTCCCGTGGGGTCGGGATAAGACCGAGGAATGTCTCTTGATGGTTCTGATTTGTTGGAATCTTGTAATGCCCTTATTCATAATTGTTGATTACATTTTTTGTAGCTAAAATGGCTTCAAATAGGTTGTCTTTATGTGTCACTTCGAAATGTATGTTTGAGAGAACAGGACAAAAATAATTTAAATGAACATATGTTCCATAAGTTTTTATGAATTAGCAGCTTAGATTAGCTTAATTCTTAAAAATAAATGGATTTTAATGTTGGTTTTATTTTACTTGTTAGAACTCGTATTAATCATAAACACCTTTCCATAGAAACTCGTATTGCTTAAACTTAAAGTATAAATGAGATTTTTTGTGTTATAGGATTTTGAATTTTCTTTAATAAAACAAAACTGTGTTATTATTAAGTACTGGTTAATATTACCAATTTTCTAATTAAGTTCTTCGTTTAGCATTGAAGGATTAAACAACACGTGTACTTCACGCACCTAACTGCATTACGGGTACACTGCACTAGGGATTAAATTATGCCCTTTCAGTCCGCTGCGTCTGAAATTGGATTGTCTCACTGATTCGGTTTGGACGCGGCGCGCGTGCTGATTCGCCGAGTTACACGGAGTCAAGCTACTGTAAGTACATTACACATTTACATATATTTAAATATTTGTGAGGTATCTTTTAAATTAGATTCGACTATACAGGGTTAAGGTTAAGAACTAACCATGAAGTTTGAGTGGCGAGGAGAGCGGGGATCCCCTTTTTACTTGTAGGTTTACATTACTATCAGTTTAACTTAGTAATGTACCTACGAGGTACGGGGAATAACGATTTTTCGTATAAAATGCAGGCAAAATACTTACTTACTCTTTTGTATATAACTGACAATGTACAGAGAACGAATGTTTCGTAGTACATTACCCGCTTTTGTGCGAAGAGATTATTTTTCCTTTATCTACACCCATACCGTAAATTCTCTTTTATGTGCTCAAAAAGTGTAGGTAAGGACCAACTTTACAATATCGCGCCGGTCCGGGGCGGAGATGGCCATAACAGCATCAAAAACGGTATCGTTATGGCCATCTCCGCTCATTACGATATAGGTTCGTGCTCAAAAAGACTTCAACGAGCTCACGAACTCGAACTCCTGCACTTTTAACGCAATGGTGCCTCAACACATGAAAGAGGATTTAATGTATGGATGTAGATAAAGTAGTGTATACAACTGTACATAATTAGGCCTTAAAACACTCGTGTGATCCTATTATGAAACTCGCTGATGCTCCTTTCATAAAACCACACTCGTGTTTTAAGTCCTCTCATTATGTATCAGTTGCATAAACTACTATTGTAGATTGTTGGTAATGTACGAGTATCAAGTGTGGAAATCGTTATAATGGTAAATCTAAGAGAAGGGCCGAAACTTGTTAATCTCTTTCACATTTTATGGAATTTCAATTCGTAACGTGCGCACATTCTAATTTTTAAATAGGTTAGGTATCTCTAAATTTGGCCACCTAAGGGCCAGTTGCTTGTATTTGGTGGACAATCGTTCGGCACGGCCTTTAGGCCTTGCCGAGGTCAAGAGGTAAAAAAGAAAGAGAAGATAGCAATATAGAAAGGGGAAGAGAACGATGAAAGAGAAGGAAAGAGACGAGAAGTGAGAGAAGACATAAAATAATAGATGTGTGGAAGAAAAAACGTTAAGTACCGGTTTTATAGAGATATTGTCCTTTCATTCGCGTGGAAGCGAGCGGGCAATACATTAAAATGAAATTAGGAAGCAACGAACAAAAATAGACCTAACCTGGTCTAACCGCGTTACGTAATCTTGTCTGCGAGAAACGACTCATAAACAATTCAGCTCATAAATTTAAATTGACAGCTGTCTTGGATTTTACGCCCAAAGTACATATTTTTGTATGGATATGTCGGTAGATAAATAAAAAATTGTGAATGCGGACAATTACCTGTGATGAATTTGCATATTGTAAGATGGAATTTAATTAATACCTAATTATGATTGTTCAATGGTCAAAGGAAGCGATAAGATATGTATATGTAGATGTAGATGTAGATAGGTTAGGTACGAAATAAAGGTTAGGTTAGATGATAGGTACTATTTCAATTTACCTGCTATTCTAAAGCCCGACAGATATATATGACCCTTGTCAAGACACGCTATTATTCTGATTTATATGGCAACAGACTAAATGACATATTGACTTTGTTTACCTGTCAGCTCTCATTGTCAATTTTTAAATGATTTCCAGCGAAATATTTTCATTTCATGGTCTTTTTTAGCAGTTTATTAAATACATTAGTAGTAAGGTTTCGCTCTTGACTATGTATGGGTTTGGACATCTTTTGTCAGTTATCATTTAATTTTCAACTCTTCTACTACTATTTAAATAAACGGCAACTGTGACACTGACAAGTGACAATCTATCATTATTATTGCCAGCGTAAGAAATTAATGCCAAGGAGATTCCGCATCACGGCGCATGGTCATATATTTCTGACCGGGCTTTAATTTATCAAATTAACGAGAATATGAATTATCATTTCACTTGCACGTATGTTTCGCTTTAATTATAATTTTCTACACAATTAAAGTTTTAATTAAAAGCGTAAATCGAGCATCGATTGCAAAGTCAATTTAAAAACATTCCTAACTCGACGCTTCACGCTGGGGCGCTATTTTGACATTTCACGTCACCGTATTTCGGACCGTAAGGACTACTATCCATGAGAATTTATATGAAATGTGATCCTTAGTGACATTGGTCAATTTAGCCATGTGATAATTGACCTAGTGTAAACGCTTGTAAGGTCGAATTTTATTGCTCAAATTTTAGGGGTTTGAGTGTGCGTGCGTGATTGTTTTAGTGTAGGTACGTAGTAATGGGAGAATGTTTTGCAAGTGTGCGTAGTTTCTTTATATATGTGTTAGCTCGTTCCCCCAAAATTTGACGAAATATTTTGTTCGGTTCTTAAATGCTCTAAGACATAATCGAACATCGCGTCAAAAAATTGTTAGCTAGTGAAAAAACTTGACAAAACTGTTACTAGTTTCCAAAACAGCCTCGTAGGTGGCGGCGCCACTGCTCCCACTGCATATTGTATGCAAATTCTATACAATTCGAATAATAAATTATGACAAAAATAATTTAGAGTTGTCGCTATGAGCGTGCCGCGACACGTTCTCATAATGGGCTTATTTTAATACTAATCTTTTATTTCGTACCGGTTTTTAACTGTGTATGTGCCCTTTATGTTGCTAATGGTACCGTTCGATTGCATTTGTTAGGCCGTGTTCAGGAACGAGCGGGACGATCAGCGGCGCGGGGCCCGCGTCGGAGTACGCAGGCACAAACAAAGCTTACTGTTTGTACATGCGTCAGAGTTTACTTGCGTCTACGAAACAATCACAAGCACACTACCGACATTTTTAAATTAATCTTACAACCCAATTACTAAATTCTTTATAAAGATTATTTCAAACGAGTTAGGAGACAGATTTCAAATAGATACATAATTTGATTTCTAATTGCGATAACTACACTTGATTAGTCTACTATTTTGATTACATAGGTATTTTCAAGCTGCTAGTTTGGAAAAGATAATATATTAGATAATCTTTCAAGTGATATTTCGGTAGATACAATCGCAGACGCATTTCCGTTGTTTTTCGTTACGGTATGTAGGTATTGCGGTATTTAGTAATTTTGATAAAGTAAGTACTTACGATATCTCATATTTTACGTAATAATACATAGGTATACAATCATTATCGGACATCAAGTTTATATGGCGCCTAGGTAATTACAATCATTTTAGTATGGATTCAGCGAAATATGGACTGTGGGGCCTTCCTTCCGCTGAAACTGACAGTTCAGAATAGTATATTTATTTAAACTTTATTGTTCAATAATAGATAGTACAAACGGCGGACTTAATGCCTAATGGTATTCTTTACCAGTCAACCACTAGGCTAAAAAGAAATTTGTTCGGTGCAGGTTAAGAACGTAAAAACAAATAGATACACAGTTATAAAACTGGCACCAACGTTCGAGACACACCGACACCGTGTGTCTCGGAGTGTGTTAAAAAGAACCTTGTGTGACATATTTTCTTGTAAGAGTCGATTATATACGTTTTAATGTTTTAATGTTTATTTGGGCAAACAACGGTACAAATAATACTTAAAATTATAACTTACACTATATAGATACATCGACCAGTAAAGCTGCCACTACTATGATACAATTATATAAAAGTATGATACAATTATATACTGCGCCAGGTATGGCAATCCGGTACATCGGTTAGTAGTGTGTGTGACACGACTCATGTCATCAGCCTATCAACGGTATGCGGACGTAAATGTGTGTGTGTCGTCGACAGTGAAAAATGTCGTGTCACGATCCGGATTGTTAGACCTTGTTTTCTTAGACCATTATATAAAAGTATGTAGGTACAGGCAGCGGTGGAGAAAAGTAAGCATCCCTGAGAATCTACCTAGAACCGAAAACGAAGTTTGTTCGTATCTCCCTCCTGGTCGCTCGAATATAAAAAAAAAAAAAAATTAAACTGATTATTTCTGAAAAAACATATAAATTACATTTGACAGGGTTAGGCATGCAATCTTATTTTTTAAAGATTTTTTTAAATAATGAATGATATGAATTTGGTACCTTACTAATACCGGGGGTACCGTACTAGATACCACACCTACACCTTTAAATTTCAACTATACGAAAGACCTCCAGTATCGCAACGTATAATTACATGGCGATCTAAAACTTGCAAAAACTAGACGTATGATAATGATGGCCATCTGCTTAGCGAAACAAAATAAAAGGCAGTAAGTAGGCTCAAGTATTTAATTCACCATAATTGAGCGCGCAGCGGCACAAATTGAACGATTACACGACGAACTCCACTTTAATCAATAACCGCGCTTTAAATTTTTCACTTAAGTGTAAGCGCTTTCTATACGCTATTCTTTCGGAAAAGTCAATTGACGGTGCGATTATCAGTAAGCTGTCAATTGCATGGACAGATGTCGACCGTATTGCCGTAGTATTACGGCTGAAACATTTATAAATAAATAAAATAAAATGAATATTTTTGGGCAGTCTTACACAAATCAACCTATTCTCAAACTAAGTAAATGTGTACTAAGTGAAGATATACATACTTATATAGATAAATTGATACTTAAATACATAGAAAACTTCCAAGACTCAGGAACAAATATTTGTGTTCACCACACAAATAAATGGCCTGACCGGGATTCAAACCCGGGACCTCCAGCTTCGAACAAAACTCCCAGTAGCTCGATTCCACTCACACCTCAGGTTCGGTTGAGACCGCTCAAGCAATCTCACTGGAGCGCAAACTCTTAGACTCTTATTCCAGTTCAATATCACCCGCGTGGTCGAGTCGGAGGTTTTCCCTGGATTTTCCCTGGGCTACACTCCAACCACGCACTCCTATCGTTTTATTGGGCCCGGCCTATAAAGCCACAGCCCGGTTAAATAAAAAAATAACATATTGTACAAGCTCTAGAACTTGCACAAGTAGACGAAGTCTTTCCATAGACTTGAAGATATTTGTCTCCTTTATCAATGTCAAAATCATTCTAAAAAAATTCATTATTCTAAAAAGTATAATTGTTTGTCTCGACTTCTGGTTCATCTACACATGTTTGTAGTAAAAAAGAAAAATTCATTATTCATTATTGACCTTGAGATCTCGAATAGGCAGACGTTACAGGTTCACGTTTCATTTTACATTACAAGCATTTTTTTTTCAACATTACAATTGGAAATTTTTTAAGACTCCGCCTTAAACACGCATGACATAAATTATATTTAAGTATTGAACATTAAATATCCTCATTACACGTCGGAACGCCTCCAAAACTGTCGATGCATATTTTAGAAGCCGTTCCGAGTACAACGGTACAGAGAAATATGGGAGCAACTTAAATTTCGTGCCACAATTAACCGTGGAATTTCTTTATTAAAAAGCATTAAGAATTTAACACACCTTCACCTTCACTTGTCCAATCTTCAATATTTTCAAATCATTATAGCGTAGATTCATAAGTAATAAAAGTTAAATCAAAGAAAATACATGTAGGTACATACCTATCCGTTAACTTGTGGTGCATGTATACAGTAAGGTCATGCTACATCAATTGTAATCCGAGGCAAAAAGTACGCCACCGCACCCTACAATGCAACATCCTTATCCTTACATCTGGATGCTATCTATGCTAATACCAATTCTGCATGCTACGCTCATGCAAGGATATTCAGAAAAAGCCGTCTCTCTATTAGCGCCTCATATCGTATGCAAATTACCCACAACTCGGACCCACAATTACGATGACCGAACGGCGATTTCACTTCATTTTTCGTCTCCTATTTCTCTACATTTTCCTCCTTATCTTCAAAGTTTATGAACTCTGCATAATATACGTATATCGAAGGTGATGATTTTGGGTGGTCTACCTTTGAAGTAATGATGTTATTATTTATAAGGGGTTATTAATGGAGTGTGTGCATCTCAACTGTCTCATCAAGATAAGTTTGTTTTCAACGAGAACTCATTAGTATTTATCGGATGAACGATTGACTTTTAACGTTTATCTTGGTTAAAGATGTTTGAATTCGTTCATCTTTTGAGTAACCGGGAGATCTACATATATGCAACATAGGATTAACATGAGACTGATTGAGATACCTGTTGATGGTTGAGATACATGTTGCTACCAGATGCTTTGGCTGTCAAATTAATGTTCATGCGTATTTTTAAATAACTATAAATTGGTAATAACAAACACCAGGTCAATGCGGGTCACGTGACAAAGACGACCAGTCACCGTGGGAAGCGGGGCTATTTGCCCGGACATTTTGTTGGCCTCTCCAAGCCAACCAAACACTAGACGCCTTTTGTCCGAAAACGTAATGGGAACAGACAAATAAAAAAGGAGACTTCAATGGGGTGTTAGACGCGAAGAGAGCCACTCAGATTAACGATGTCGGAGACATTTGAGATAAGTAAGCGAGGATGTACAATTGTACAGACATATGCGTTAAGTATTGTTCCAATCCAATTATATGGCTAAATTACCAACCATGACTTAACTTTTGATTGAAAACTGACCGTGCACTTTATCTCTCATTCTACATTTCAGCTAAGTATAAGATGATGTAAATAAAATTTTGGTTTCATTTTACAAAAAAACCTAAAATTTTGCTTTCTTTAAAAGCAAGGGAGAATTTGAGCTAAAACGAACGTGTACAAGTTTGCATGTTTGTTGAAATGCGTCTCACACCTGGATTTTCCTCAGGATTTTCCCCAGGATACCCTCCAACCGCGTACTCCTATCGCTTTATTGGGCCCGACCTTTAAAGCCACAGTCAGTTTCAAAAAAAATCGTCTCAAAACTTTTCAGTAATACGTCAGCTAATGCACATGAGCACGGGAAAGCCAAAATGAGGCTAAGAGGGTTTGGTAGTAGGCCGCAAGTCAAAGTACTGTTTATTTACAGTAGGTATCAAAAATCCAACTTGCATGGAATTATAGCCTGATTCGAATCACCCAAGCAAACAATGTGAATCTGGATTGCAAACCCTACTCGTGTTTGTATATCCCATTGCTTAAAATACCAAATATTTTTCTTAAGGTGAGTCTGCTCCTCAGCACTGCTGCTCCGACGACGGCCTCAGAAAATATCCGCAAGCGAACCTAATGGTCATGTAATACCCGACGACTTCAAACACGCGAGTGGCGTTAAAAGGACTCAAGACAACACAATACTTTTTAACGTGTGGTCTAAGATTACTATTATCTTTTACAATGTATGGTTTGGTTTACTCTATTTTTTTATTATGACCTACATTCACTGACGTTTTCGTGACGTGAATAAAAGTAGCCCGGTTTTCTTTTTGTTTTAATATGTTTTGTATAGAATGTTCAGTAACCAAAAATTAGAGACACTTTGCTATTAAATTATATAAATATCAATTTAATGTGTACCTATATTTGTAAGTGACCAACGAATAACTCCTGCATTATATATGAGTATAGCATATTATTGCTCTGCTCCTGTGGTAGACACTTCATGTAACCAGAGGAGATACAACGGATTGCCACCCAAAGAGTCTGGAAATTCCTAGATGCAACGGGTACTAAGCAATGAACTTTAAGGGCTGTCAAGATCAATCTCTGGTCGAGTTGGCATGGAAGGCTCACATTAAACCAATGACAGTGAGATAGGTATCATTGTTTAGATACACTCTTCCGTGGCTTGTACCAAGCGGCTAGACACTGCAGTCCAATATTTACCGAGTGGAGTATTTTTTGTCAAGCCCGAGCAGAAGGGTTGAATGGCTAGGGTGTTTGGAGAGACGAAACAAGCTTCATCATGGAATTCCTTAAATTGTGCCGCTACAATATAATAAAGGGATCTCTATTGTTGCGATGACAAGTGAGGGTTATTTGAACTGCTTTGATGGATCCAGTGTTTGGCAGCTCTGGAGGAAGGAAACATGTTTTTTGGTTTTAATTATAAGCCCGTGGGGCCACTTGGGCCCATGTTTGATTCCTTATTTGTGTATGTAGTGTTATTTAAGTTTTTGAAAGGATTTTATTTATATAAATTCTTAGTTTTGATTGTGTCATGAATTAATAACCAAAATTTAAATAGTCCTTTTTGCTAGATTATAGAAGGTAAGTACTTTCACAACGGTGATGGTGAAGAATGGTGAAGGCACACAATCTTCTCATAGGAGCATGGAGTATGCAATAGTTTAGCCAGTTATACAATTCAAACGCTGTTATACATTCAAAGTCATAAATATCGTCATTATCATTAAAGTTCTATTCGCTTATTTTTCCAATCGTATAGAAATTTCTGATATTGACTGTACTATCCATGTTTGTATCAATAAAGCCTGTAAAAGATAGTATTATGTCTTCATTTATGAGAAACGCCCTGTATATTCTCTCTCTTGTTTCCGAATTCTTTGTTTCCAAAGTATCTCATTCGTCAATGCAAATAATAAGACCCCCAAAGCCAGAATTACTTAGAGCCTAATTTTTATGTGAACGCAGTACTATCAGACTGACCATTTTTGAGCCTTAACACAACGAGATAAGTTCTACCAATGATCAGTTAACTGTGATGCTGATGGTACTAAAGTAACCAGCGAGCCGGGACTATTTGCAGAACTCTTCACCGCCATTGTTACTGAGGACTAGGAACGACTAAGCAAATATTTGAAGATAATATTATAAATTGATGATAAATTTTTTAGGGTCTGTTAATTGTAAGAAGATTTACGTGACGAAAATTATAACATTATATATATTACGTGCATAGATAGGCCCTTGCACATTTTTTGTGTTAAGAACATAAAATAAAAGTGGTCTATTATTTTTGGTAGTCACGGCACAGGCGCTGCCTAGTGTGAAGGCCTATTGAATGCTTGGATGAAATGATATATTACTATAGCAAGTTATGCTTAATAGACATTTGTAGAAGGTACATTATGTTGTCCAATTATTCGTTTTTGGTAACAAAATTATGTTTGTTTCAAATACACTAGTCCAAAAAATATTTTTTTTAAGGTGTGAATGAATATTTAGCTAAACTTGTTCTACATATAAGAATGAAGTGCTAGTTACAATTAGTTAACTGAACCTTTCCACCACACATTCATATAAAAAACTTATGAAATAACTTCTCTGTTATTCATGGTACCAACTAGAACCTGCTGATGTTTGGTCAAACGGTTAACACTACTCGTAGCTAGTTGGGGCATCATCCTCGATTAACGCTACATTTGCATGTCAAATAACGTTTTTAAGCTTAACATCACCACTGTTGGATAGTTTATCACACCACCGTTGGATAGTTTATCATCACCACCAATAGTGGTTAAGTCTCCAAACTTGTCATTTCTCGTCTTGTGCAAAGTCAAAAAAGGTAAATTTCAACGTTTAATATAAAAGCTTTAGTAACATGTTTTAATTTTGTGGAATTAATGCGAATATTATGGTAAAAACTCACCCAATCTCAACAAAAATGTTTGTGTCATTCCAAGATTATTTGTTGAGCACGATTTGTTAGCGCTGCCTCGCGGTGTAGCCCCAATGTCCAGGTAATCGGCCAAAAATAACATTACACTTAAATTCATCAATTTAAAAAGGGATAATTTACAGCACAAAACCTTTGTATAAAATAAGATCAGGCGTTCTATAACATGATTCTCGAACATAAGCTAAAATGAATTCTTAAAGAAAATCCCAGATAAATAAACAGACAGTCTACACAGTTTCTAAACCATACTCATACCTACTGATAGTCATTTGTTGATAATATTATAGAAATATTACATGTCACACCCACCGGATACTTGCACCCTATGGATGGCCTCGTGCAGATATAGTTACGGGACACCAGTGATTTGGATGTTCCGTCTAGCGGGTAGTATACCCCGGGACCTCTGGCCCTCAACTTTTCCCGTCATAATATTTATCTACTGGCTATCCGAAGAACGTCGTGAGAGGTGTTCGAAATATATGAAGATGCGGTCCTGACATACTGTCGATAGTCGACAACTTAACGTAGCTGGATGGCCTGTTTTGTCACCTTGCAGTCCATGGTATTAGAGATTTTCTCTCAGAACATTGAATATGCGAAGAGTTTGTATAATTATATTTTTTGTTGAAGTAAAAAGGTCATGAAAATATAGTAAAATGATTGTTTATTCTGTGTTTTGTTAATTTTCTTGGGGTTGTGGATATCCACAACATACACGGACATATATATGTCGCCGACTCAAACTGTATATTTTCTCATACTGAATAACGTACTACAGGTTTGATTTCAGTTATTGTTTATTTTTATACTGTGTTATGTCAACTCAAAATAGGAGCCACGTCGCGTGACGTCACGCGGCCAAAGTCACGTGGTCAGCGCACAGTAGTTTATTAAAATCCATTTTTTAGTCCTTTTTCTAGAAAAATATGAAAAAAAAGAGTTTTATGCAACTCTCCAGCATGAGACGAATATAATGACATATCATTTATTAAAATCGGACCATAACTGTAGATCTGATGGGGTGTACAAAAATCGACCTCGCGTAATATATATATAGATAACTAGGTGTAGTAAGTACTTAAGTACCCCGCTTTAGTATTACAGAGAGACCATGTAGACCCTATATCTAAATCCATCTCGAAAGTGTCCGTTCTGCCAAATAAATCATGCTGGCCAAGAGCAATCTCATTTTTGATAAAAAAAGCAGTTTGCGATATTAGGTAACATACAAATTTTCAAACTTATATTGACAATGGAAACATAATTTATGCTCAGCTAGTATTACATACCTCATAACACATGGGTTGGCACGTGAAGACGAGTAAGCAAATAATAGGTGGTCATTTCATGCATGTGCTTCTAATTACAATACTTGGCAATTATCGGTTATTGAGAGCTAATATCAAAGGAATGCGGGGATACCAACATTATACTCATTTATAGCTTACAATTTTCTCGACTTAGAAATAACCAAATGAAGTAGGACTGTATAGAAATACATATGCACTACAACTGGTGGGCAGTGGAGTTGCAAGGGTGCAAGGGGGAGATATCTCTGAGCATACTAAAGCCTAACTTAACAACCTTGCTACGCCAGCTGGTGGTCGGTAATGTCGAAGTGTGGTTGCGGACAGACCGAAGGAATTTCACGTTTACATAATAACTATCCGGTGTTTTTAAAATACTTGGTGTAAGTTACAGGCATAATTACGTCTGTAATTAGATAGGTAATATACATTTATATAGACTTTGTATAACTTTCCTGCCTAGAGGCGGTGTCGTAAAAATCTACCGTAGGTAGGAAATTTGACTAACACATATCATATTATATGGACGAGGATTTTGGGACTAATATTTCTTTCCTATTACCAGAACTATTCAAGTATATGGGAGCATTACAAATTCGCATTTTCAATACAGCCGTAAACTACTTTCTACTACTTTCATGCTTACATACTTCAAACCAGAAAATAATGGCTGATTTACACCGTGCGATTTTCATTACATTGCAGGGTTTGATTGAACTCGTCATACCTCTGTAGCTCGCAGACCCGCAATGTAATGAAAATTGTGTATCCACATACCATACTTCCATAGTGTAAGTCTAGACAGCTTGAATTGAAGGAACAGAAGAAACAACTTTTCCCCGTACCATAAATGAAACTGTTGGTTAAAAATCCATAATTAACCGAAACTCAAACCAAACATAACACACCTGTGGCTATACCGGCGCACTATGGACTACTTAGCACTTACATCAGCACGTATGTTAGCGTTCACAAACATAATCGAGGGGATACGTCGGTATGCACTGACTTGTGCTTCTTGGTGCATAGAGAAGTTATAATATAGAGACTTTGAAGTAGATTCTGGGTTAACCCGATCGTCTACCGGTCCCTGGGATCCCAGGGGTCATAACAAAAGAATGCTATTGTTAATTTTTTCGCCGGGAGACGACGGCTTAAAATTAAAATACATTGTGTACAACCTTGTAAGAAACGTGGTAAGAAATTTGTGTTTGCTTTTGTTAATCCCGTCTAGCATTTTATCAGTTTTATTTATTTATTTATATTAGGAGAACCAACAGCAGTACAAACAATGTAACAACATGCGTATTAACAGCAGAGCCAATTACAGGATCTCACTAATAAATTCGCAATAAATTCTCATATCTCCACGATCTTGGGATTTAGGTCCTGAATGTCCAATTTCCCTGAAAAATAAAGTTATGACGAATATTTTCTCCGGCTTATTACTTACCTTACCTATTGACACGCATCAATTTTAATCATATTTTTCTATGCAGGTCTGTAGCCTTATTAAATTCCATCAAATAAGTTTGTCATGTTGAAATATTTCTTGGTATGTAATCATTTCATTTATTCTTTTTAGGTTCATCTCACATGAGGTGCAGCTACTGCATAAATTCTACGCAATGTAGTTTCTTGTGAGTCTAGCTTGGGTGCATACAGCTTGAGCCTAGTACAAAATGCTATTCAACTTCTAACTCGTGCCAGTCATTTAGAATTTTCCACAATATTCACGGTTGATTTCGAACAACGGAGCCAACAGTTTTATAGACACTAAACTGACGTTACCGTTAACATTAAGAACCATGAATACGAGTACATGTTGCAATACATTAATAGCGTTGCATGAAACCTTACCCTTTATTACTTCTTTGACGAATCACGTTACAATACGAAATGGGAATTATGATTCTAACACTTGCGACGTGCAAACGTCTTAAGTCTTTGAATCAGAATTAGACATTAATTTGATTCTGATCGTATATTTAAGGAATTGGCAACATCTAACACTACCCATATTTTCAGTACCCGTAAATACCTACTTCGATACCACGATATCCTTGGACGTCGAAGTGATTCCAGTGTTTAGTTTTGAGAATTAGTGGCGTAGTGCCTCCAGTGTTCTTTGAGGTTGAAGAAGGCATTGTTTTAATAAGAATATAGGTTACCCATTATCTTCGATTTTAAGGGATTATTGATCTAAGCACTTTAAACCCAAATCGAGCAAACAGGAAGATTTAGTCAATAGAATTTTGACTTCTAACATCTGAATACGTAGACATTCTTATAAGACAATGCTATGGCAATTCAAGGTTGTTAATATCTAAGCAGTTAAACGTATATTTTATGCATATCCTTTTCAGCTTTATTCAGTATCGAATACGAACACGTGGCTGCCTCTCTATCATAAGTACTCTGTGCAGGTGCTAATCGCGCCGCGCACGCGCATAGCTCCACTGCCACAATCCTTCTTCCAACGAATGTATTAAGGACCAAGCAGGCTCTTGGCTGTTCCGACCTTTCCCCACTGAAGGATCGTCTGGTTACATTTCACCCGCGAACTCTTCCGGTCCACTTATTGGAAATCTCGCCCTTTTTTCTGACCGCCCCTGACCGGCTACTTTTGAGTAAATATAAAGCGAAGGCAGGTTTCGACAGTAAATGATGGATTTACAGCCAGCTTTCGGTTCTCAAAAAAGTCTCCTAATTAATATACAACCAAGATTTTATGGGACTGAAATTTTTATATTTTCGTTCTCATTGAAGCATACCTTAGTAACTAATTCAAAATATATTCGGTAGTACCTATCCCGATTGCTGTATATGTTTGACATGCTTACCTCAAAGGCCAAAATTAGGGTCGAGGCTCAACTATCCGTAATTTCCAGAAACAAATGCGACATCTTCATCTTTGTACATTCAATTCAAATATTCCTAAAAATTATTTGATCATATCTCAGACTATGGGGTTTGTACTGTGGCACTTTTTCAAAGAAAACGACAGGCTGCGAGTTAAATATGATTTAATTTCGTAATTTTTCTTAGCAATTATATGTATGATTTCGATCTCAGCATCTGATAGGTACTTATAATTAGACACAGTAATACATTAGACAGTGTCACATCGCGTTGACATATACTGTGTTAAGCGCATAGTCGGGAATTTGTTTTACACCCCATTGTGTGGAATGTTTGGAGTGCGCCCGCGCTGCAGTTAACATACATTTATGATGGGTACGGCGAACCGGCGGCAGCTTTACGAGGACGACCACTCCACTAACAATCGGAAATTACTTTTTATTTGAATACACTGAAGTTTTCTCCGCCTAATGTTAAACATTTTAGTTTACTCGTAGTTTACAGACATACACTTAATACACTAGTTACAATGCGAACACAAAGTCGTACATTGCCACCACACTATGGCACAGATCTTATTAAAATATTAAGATTATAATGTCCTCTATTAAGTATGGATATGAAAAAGTAAAATTGTACAAGAAGCAGAAGTATTGTCATTCGTTTGTTAAGTAAATTTATATTAATAAATGATAATGGATGATGTGAATATAAGGACAGAAGAGAGATTCATAATAGAAACCCATCACTCTCAGGTGAACTCTTAAAATAATATGTACAAACGTTCAAAACATACAATCAATACCAAGTTGAACATAAACTACAATGCACAATGGGAATGTATCGTGACCCGAGAGAACTAGAGGATGATCTGAGTCTAGCGAGCAGGAGAGAGCGATTGGTTTACACCCATAATTAAATACAAAACATTTTAATACAACTTTACAACTAACATCTACGGTTACAAATCCGATTAAAGTCTTTTGATAAATAAGTATGTACCTAAACACAATTTTTTTATTATATTTACAAGCAGATAACTCAATCCGTACTTAAGTAACAGTAAAGCATTTAAATAATAACACACTGAGAATTGACGTGAAGGCGTTTTGCTACATAATGGCGAGCAGCATGAGCATTCGCGGCCGCTGCGGCGGCCAGCGGCGCGCCTCCATTGCGGTGGTCCATCGGAAGACTCGTGACTAGCGCGCTACTATTTACTCTTTCCACAGAAAAGCTTTTTTTCCTTTTAGAGCACGAGTCCGACCGCAGGCACAAGAGCAAACGAGCGCCACGATGTTACACGACCTTAAGGAATTTCACAGCTCCGAACGACGTCCCGGCTCGGCTTTTTTCTCCCATTCAAATGTTTGCTCTCTCGCTTCAGCTACCATCCATGCGGCGTTTGAGCCGCCGCGGCCACCGCGACTGAGCCCTAACCTAACGCTATCCAGTCCTCGTCACTGTAATAATACTGCGATAGTTGACTAATACTCTGTCCACTCACAAGGTCCATCGACAGCTGGCAACAGAACGCGCGAAGCGTTGAAGCGTAAAGGAGCTGCTAAGCTAGGGCGCCTACGTGCCGGTTGTGTTCTTCCGCCGCGCCTGCCGGCCGTGGTGGTGCCGCACGCGGTAGGGCGCGCTGATGGAGTTCTGCGGCGGGGGCCGCAGCCTACGGACCGGACGCCACTTGGGCGCCTCGCCCGCGAGCATTTTGTTGTGTCTGTTGATGTCGAAGTCGTGGGCCTCCTTCATGAAGGAGAAACACTTGTGGTACCGCTCGGGGTGCTTGCTCTTGCCGCGACGGACCTGCAGGCCGCGCCGGTTGAAGCCTATGTAGCGGTCGCTGTTCTTCACCAGGTGGTATCTGTTGTAGCCGTCCACAAACTCCTCTTTGAAGAGACAGTTGGACTGTTTCACTGCTTGGGCATGCGTCTGTGTACAATGAAAGGAAATTAAGATACTTCTTAGCAGTAGGTAATAAGAGAGAAAAGGATAGGAATTTAGAGGTGGTAAAGCTTACCAGTCGCCTGCCAACCAGCTTGGACTTGTTGAAGCAGATGTACATGTCCTGCACGGGCGAGTGGATGAGCAGCTCGAGACTGAAACCGCGCGAACTGATGGTGAGATTCGCTGCAACAATACAACATTTTCAACATTAATCATAGTTTTTTGTTAATGATTAGGAACATGGTTAACATGCATACGGTCAACCTAAAAATAATCAGACACCGTAGCCTATGGACGCTTGATAGTCTCAGCAAAAATGTGACAATTTGACGATAATGTGTAGCTGAATCTCAAGTTCAGTCATTCAAGCAATAACCGGCAGCTTAATCTTAAATGATGCCGACCATTAAATATTTAAATTTAGTATTAGAAAAAAATCACCTCCCGCTGAAGTCCTATTAAAGGATTCAAATGACTTAATTAAAAGTGTAATCAAGGCCCATGTTATTAACATCCAATCACTGGCTACCCCGCTTTCGTCTCACACACGCTTTACTTTAATTAGCCGATGTTTATTAAATAGAAAGTAAATATTCTAAGAATTTCCATTTACATGTATCGACTAACATCGTCAATAGAGCCTAAGAGGCTATGTGTCTGAAGTTCCCATATGTCTTTACCACTTGATACTTTAGAATAATGACACGCCGCCTGAGACGGTCACATAGTAAATTCAATTACTAATATGAGGGAGAGAGTAAGAGTGTCAGGAGCGACAACTAATGACACTGAACGCTAATAAAGTACAAAAATAAAATGTCAATAAATATTAATCTATCGCTGGACATTCAATACGTAAGGTGTCGGAGTTGGATTACATGTCGGAGATAAATCGAAAGAAAATACACAGATCTTTGACAAACTGTGGAAGTGTTTTTTCATATTCATTGTTTTTTTAACTTAGCTTCATTTATTAAACATATCGTATTAATAATTTAATTAAGTAAAATTCACACATTTGTTTAATTTCGTTGTATTGTTTAAATTGAAGAAAAACATCGAAGCTCGCAGCTTTCTGAAACCGGACCCACATAAAAATGGTCAATGGAAGTTCTTACGTGTGTCTTTATTATTCTCACCCTTTAAAAATAATTATACTGACATTTTGTAATGGATTAAATAAAAATCTGAATATTTTATCAACTTTCACTGCAACATGTAAGCCCGCCGCTATAATCAATGGATAATGTAAGAAAGTTCGTTGGAATTTGATGATCGCGCGATGGGGCCGAATAAAAATCAATAAAATAAAGGGCCGGGTTCCTCGGGCAAGTCATTTCAATTAACATCTGGGGAAGTAAAAACAGTAATTGGAGACATTTTTTCATATCATTTTGTTATAAGGTGAGAGCATAAATATATAATACACGGACTTCCTTGTATTTGACCCGAGTTGTATGGTATTTACGTTATTTGTACCTACTACCGTTATCAATGAAAAAAGTCGATTTATTTATTATTTTCAAACTTAGTAAAGATATATTTTGAGTAGACACTCTTTAGTTATAAGAACGCGCAAATCAATTACATTTTCCATAATTATATTTTGAACTGCCTACTAAATCTTTTAGTAATACTTATTACATTAGCCTTCACGATGCGGAACACTGGCCATTTTCTGGTATTCGCTTGCTCTGCGTGGCAACAGTTATGTCATAACGTCGGTGTCACAAAACTAGTGAAAAATTCAGACAGATAATGGCTTCCAAAACATCGTGGAGTTAATAACTTCGAGTAACCACCAGAAGCCTCTGCACTGTACAGTGAAGGTAAGTATTTTTTACCTATGGAATCCTGCGTATGGTCACAGTATAGTATAGTAGTGGTACGAATGCAAAAGCGGACTCTGGGACTTGGGATACAACCGGTAAAACGGTAATACGCAAAACTGGTTAAAATTCATGTCTTTCGTACCTATTTGCTTCTTTAAATTCCACGAAGCATCCCCAAACCATATCAGAGTTTATGCGGTTTTACTTCTATCCCACAGATCGTACCTAATGTCTGTATAAAAGTTATGCGACATGTTACATAGATGAGCGAGCAGCCCAGTCAACATTGCCCAACAGTTAATTTCGAAAAGACAACATGATCCGCCGGGCAAACAAGTCTTTGAGCTCGCCGACGCGTGAATTTTCTCTTTCCACACGACATTACATTCTGTGACATTAGTATCATCACATAATACAGATAATTATGTATCTAGGAAAAAGCAATGTTGGACATATGTGTAAAGAAATGTTTGAATTGACGATAACGTTACGCAAAACGGATAACTACGCTGAAACTGAGGAAGAAGAGACAACGTACTGTAACAGTACGGTGTCTCTTCTTCCTCAGTACTACTGTTGAGCTATAATTCAAACCATTTTCGAACTTTAACATACGATTTTCACTAAACTGTTAAAAAAAATTAACGATGATAACCGAGTATAAGACTGACCTGATGATAAGCAGAGATCATTTGCTATACATGTATATAGGTATGTGTCACAATCAATTAAACAAATCGTGGGTAGCTGTAATCCCAAGTTGATATTCATTATATTTTTATTAGAAACTAGCAGCACCCTGCGGTGTTACCCACGGACAAAAGGTAGCCTATGTATTAATCCAGGGTATAAGCTACCTCCATTCCAAATTCCAACCCAATCCGTCCAGCCGTTTTTGATGTATGATTGGAGGGATGAATGTACGACTGTACGTTCCTCTTAATATCGGCACAAAACTTTCACGGTTGTATAATATTAGGATTAAGTCTATCGTCTATGGGCAAGGTCAATATTGGAGAGCAAAACCCATGTGTTGTTAACTCCGGGCGCACGCACAATGTCCGTAAATGACCAATCTGGGGTCAACGGCCGGCTATCGCACTGATAGTAGCCGTATCGATGTAACTAATCTTGGTGCTCCCTACTCACCTGCATTGACGGAACCGATGTTTTTATACGCGTTTCGAATATTTTCTACAACTTCGTAGGTGGGGTCATACAGATTTTGGTTCTAATCTTGACAGCAGCTACTAGTTAAACAAGAAATAAATAAAAATAACAAACCGCTGACACTGACGGATGTCTCGTGTCCTCATTTAATTTGTAACATTTTATTTTGCTCTTTTTATACGCAGTATCGCTCCACACCCAAGTCTAGGCGGCGACTACCATGCTTGCCCATGAATAGACGTAATCTAGCGCTAATAGGAGCCCTAAATGATCTCCTAGACCCGTATTTACGGGCTAGCGAAGATTTGTTTGTTACACACTAGTTCATGATTACTGCGGAGCCATCGCGGCCTGCCGTGTTGCTCGCGTCAAGTTTCCGGACGCTGACCGTGCACCTAGGACCGCCGGGTGTGTCCCTGCATGGCAAGTACACTATTGAGTGACGTATCAATAAGCTCACCGAGGGCGAATGGATAGGTGTTGTCGTACGTGACTGTGAATCCATCGAACCCATGGGGCCTGTTACCATCAGCTCCGAAGACGTAAGTTGTGCCAGCCGGGAAGGACAAAGTCAGCAAGTACCTGGACTTGGCACACGAGGTGACCGCCATGTGAGTTGTTGATTCAACGATCATTGTGCCGATAGTCGTCTCTGTGAACGGTCTAATAGCGAAGTCTCGACCAACACCTCAAGAGACTCTCGCTAGAAGGCTGGGTCAAGGGTCTGATACAGAAGGCGGTACTCCTGGACACGGCGCGGATAGTCAGGAGATTCCTCTCTCTGTCGCCCCAACCACCGGTAGCTTAGGCCCCGCCTCGCTGCCGGCGGCACACTAGGTTAGGTTTTTATAATGATTTTCATCATTATCATCATCATCATCATTTCAGCCGAAAGACGTCCACTGCTGAACATAGGCCTCCCCCAAGGCTCGCCATTTAGACCGGTCCTGTGCCGTTTGTTTCCACCGGATTCCCGCGGCCTTCACCAGGTCATCACTCCACCTTGTCGGAGGCCTACCGACAGTTCGTCTTCCGGTGCGTGGACGCCACTCAAGCAGTTTCTGGCCCCATCGACCGTCAGTCCTGCGAGCAATGTGCCCTGCCCACTGCCACTTTAGTCTCGCAATTTTGAAGGCTATGTCGGTGACCCCAGTTCTGCTACGGATAGCTTCATTCCTAATTCTATCACGCAGAGAAACCCCGAGCATAGCTCTTTCCATTGCTCTTTGGGTGACCTTGAGCTTTCTTATGAGGCCCATCGTTAGCGCCAATGTCTCGGATCCATATGTCATCACTGGCAACACACACTGGTCAAAGACTTTTGACTTGAGGCACTGCGGTAAACTGGACGAGAATACACTGCGAAGCTTCCCGAACGCTGCCCAGCCGAGTCGGATTCGACGAGTGATCTCTTTCTCGAAGTTCGACCTACCTAACTGGACTGTTTGTCCCAGGTATACGTACTCGTCAACAACTTCGAGCGCCGAGCCGCCGATTATTACGGGAGTTGGTACGACATGGGCATTAGACATGACCTTCGTCTTGTCCATGTTCATTTTCAGACCAACTCGATCGGAAACTCTGCTGAGATCAACGAGCATTGTACTGAGGTCCTCCATGGTCTCAGCCATGACTACAATGTCGTCAGCAAATCGAAGGTGAGTGATGTACTCGCCATTTACGTTGATGCCTCGTCCTTCCCAGTCCAGAAATTTGAAAGCATCCTCCAGTGCAGCGGTGAAGAGCTTCGGAGAGATCACATCTCCTTGTCTGACTCCCCGCTGCAGTGGAACAGGCTTTGTTTCCCGGTCCTGTAGTCGGACGGACATGGTGGCGTTTTCGTACAGGCACTTTAGGACTTCGATATACCGGTAGTCAACTTGGCACCTCTGGAGAGACTGCAGTACAGCCCAAGTCTCGATCGAATCGAAGGCTTTCTCGTAGTCCACAAATGCTAAACAAAGTGGCAAGTTATACTCTTCGGTCTTCTGTATAACCTGCCGCAAGGCATGTATGTGGTCTACGGTACTGTAGCCTTTTCGGAATCCGGCTTGTTCGGGAGGCTGGAAGTCGTCAAACCTGCGCGCGAGACGGTTCGTGATGACTCTCGAAAACAGCTTGTAAACATGGCTCAGAAGTGAGATGGGCCTATAATTCTTCAGCAAAGAATGATTTTATGTTTTGTAAATATTATTTTATATTTTACTTTTTATATAAATATTATAGTACCTAACGTTAGTAGAAAAATAAATAAAGAGAATAATATAACAAACCTTTATTTTTCTCACATTATTAAGTTAACAATGTTGGACGGTTATTAATGATACGTTTTAGTGTTATTATTATTTTTTACAAGTGAGGTTTTCATTTATGGGCAAAGACCTCCTCCAGCTCCATCCAGTGTGGCCTGTCCTTGGCTTTGCGGGTCCATGATGGTCCGGCTATTAGGGCAATATCATCAACCCACCGCCGCCGCGGGCGTCCGCGCAGGCGCTTAGCATCTCGTGGGTGCCAGTATAAATATACATATTTCAAAGAGCAGAATACCTAATAATAGAGGTGAAAGGTAGCATCCAAACACTAGGAGGTATACATTATTTTTTTAATTTGTGTGTCACGTAATAGTATACGTCTAGTACTAGAAGATAGGGACTTCGAGAAGGAAGGCAGGCTAAGGTTATAGGTAGAAATATATTTCCCATCTCTGAGAAGGTAAAACAGCACTTTTTAACAGGTTCGTCGAATTTTCATAACTTACTTTATTGAGGTCGCGTTATCAGCAAATATCGGCAATTGGCATTTGCAGATAAAACTGGATCACGAACCTAATTGAATTTAAAACCTAAAACACTGTGTTAAAACTCAAACTTGATTAGTATGGGATTTAAACTAAAGTAAATTTAAAAATCTAAGCTAATATAATGGAATTCAATAATGAAAGTGGCGATAGTATGTACTTACTCCACCAAAGTGCATTCCTCTGTTAAATGGATGCTTGCTCTAGAAAACGTAGGTTCTTGATAATGAATGAATGCCAATAGTAGGTCAAATGTTAAAGACCCTAAAAAGATTCAATGTTAGTAGAAAAAAAACCTCGGCATTCTTTTTTGTTTTTCCTACCTTCCCTCTTTTTCTACCGTTTTACAGAAAGTAACTTTTCTTAAACGATCTAGTGCATGGCACAAGATGATATTTTCGTTATAAAAAATTGGTTGCCTGTAAAGTCGGTATACGGGCGAAAGTTTTACGTGACAACGACTTTGAGTGGTAAAATGTCTGTCTCTCTCGCTCTTAGGCGGGCTAACCATGCCTCTCACTCGCTCTCATTGTGAGCGCATAACGTGAGCGGAGCGTAACGCAGTTTCTTGAAGTGTCACCCGGCAAACCAATTTATAAGACGTTGTCACGTCAAAAGTCTAATTTATAAAGGAAATGCAGCAACAGTGAATAAAATGGTTCGATACTATCTTTTATAAACGAAGATGTCATTTGTTACAAAAGAGTAGAAATTCAACCTGTCTGAATTATTTAACAATAGACCTTATATTGAACTATAGGTTTCTGCATTAAGGTTCGCATCTGACTACATACAGCAGCCGCAGACGACATGTCGTAGCGATACGACGCCTGCTGCTGCCGTCTGCGGTCATGATTTCGAACCCAACTGCAGAGAGCAGCAACACTCAGATTGCAAAGCCATTTAATTCAAATTGGTAAAAAAAGGAATTAAGAGAGTATTTTTTTTTGAGAAAAATTCAACGAATTGTCGCTTAGCGTCGGCAGCACTGCTGGCTGCTGCTCGAATTTTGCATGTCGTATTGCGACATGTTGACATGAAATACATACAAACTAGTAGTGTCGCTGCGACATACAGTCTGCTGCGGCTGGATTAATAGGCCATTTATCATCAAAGATACCTAATACATATTTACATAACTGCTCAGAAAAGCTGTGTAATGTTTTCATTATTTTCTTAAGGTTCTTCTGCAAGTCAGGTTGTTGTGTTTTGGATTTTGCGTTTTGCAACAAAATAAACACGAATAAGGCGCCGTAAGACCATAAAGTAACGACCTGAGGTCGTTTGGAGATTTATGTTTCGCATTCCATGTTGGTATTAACGTGTCTCGCCCGCTGGCTCTCATGTGCACGAGTTAACATATCAGAGCAAGCTTACCTACATGGTACACTGATATGAAATCGGAAAGCCACACGTGAGTATCTAATTGACTCCCTGCTGTCATCTGAGCTGCCGTGTAATTTTGAAAGCGTGCCCATTGGCCATATGAACCCTTAGTCCCTTTAGAATCAAGTTATGATTTATACTAAACGTACGGTTTTATTACTATAAAAAGGCAGTCCATAAGCTGTAATATTTGATCAGCGTTCTAAGGACTGCTTCCATTTAACCATGTTATGGGCATATTCACTTTCCGGTGCACCCTTGAAGTTTTTTTTATTTACGTAATTCTGGGTTTTCTAACTCAGAATCACGAGTGACGAGTGGGTATTAAGTATTCATTTCCGTAAGGAATAGAAGTGTCCGCAATAAAGTTGGGTGACGCTTTTTTCATACAGTTTATACTTATGCCAAATGTAGTCAGTGACGGGACTGGGGCAAGAGGGGAGACGTCACAAAGGGTAGCGTGCGGGCTGCGGAGTCCTCCCCACTCCAGTCCCGCTACACTTCCGCGCCGTCTCAGTTAAGCACTAGTCTTTTACTTTTACGCGAGTGTCAAAGTTTTCAGGGTTCATTTTTATATGTAAGTTTTTTTCCACCAGATGTAGTGTCATTGGATAAAGCAAAATAAGAGATTATTAGATTCATTCAATTTTGACGTAAAACCTATTATCTATTATGGTTTGATCAATTTGGGGCTATCCTAAGAGAGAGAAGAGATCATTAAAATCCTAACATTATACTCATGATCATAATTAGCCTACCATATAATAGTCATGGTTTATATGTATAGTTTAAGTTTGTATATGAAATGTGTTAAGTAGTGGAGACTCTAAAAGCTAAAAATATAAGCACGAATCTTTACAACGCAATTGACATTTCAGCGTCTTAATTGTTACAGCTAGATAATCCAGAGACTACTTATACACAAGTATAATCCCTGGATTCCGCGTAATCTCGGGATATAAGCGACAACTCACGCTCACTGCGGTAGGTAAGCATTTGTCGGGAATCTTGGAGTAAATTCCGGAACGCTTCCTTGGTAGCTGGATGTTAGCATTGTTCAATACGATAAGGTAATATGCTCGTACTTATTGTTGTTTTGATAGCATTACACTTTACTGCCTATGTATTAATATACTAAAATGTGTTTTTTATAAAGATCCCTTAGAGCCTATATTGGTAAGTTACGTCAAAAAATTAGATCTGACCCAGCCTCGAGTATCAAAAGTACCGAATCTTACGTGTAATGTTTTAGTGCGATATTAATTAAAAGTTAACTTCACCGGATTCTGGGTTTTAACTGCTGGTTCAAAGGCCAAGGCACGCCGAGGCTGTTAAGACGCAGATAATTCAAGACGCCGAGCCGTTTCATAAGGATAATGGGGACGCTTCAAATTTTAATTTCACCATCATCTATCGATGTTTTTCTCATATACACATATTTAAATTTTAACGTGTAGTAGTCCAATGGACACGCCGACAGGAGCTAGCGCCTCCGGCGACAGGAAAACAGCGCTTATTACTGTAAACATCTTCACAGACACTACTGAACCACAGATAAACCATGTAGCCTACCTCTTACCGAGAAGCGGCTCCTAAAGGCGTCAAAGGCACTAGATCTCTTAAGCTGTCTGGATAAGCGAGTGTAGATTAAGGTTTATTTTTCGTAATAATTTCATTATACGTATGGTCTGTAGGAAATCTAATGGTTTTCAGCGCGTGTTGCTTATGTTGGCGTTTAAAGATTATTAGATTAGAACGCGTTTTCAGTACACAAGATTCTATATAAAGCATTTAAAGGAACATAAAAATAATAGGTTGATAAACACATATGGCCTTATTCAGAAACGTTTGTCAAGCCTTTTTTGTTTGGTTTGCCACTGTTTTAAGGCGCAGACTAAAACAAAAGATTATTTTAATGTCACAATGACGCCTTCACAGCGAAATCCTAAACGCAATTAGTTCGATAGACAGATCAATAAACAATCACCGTCCATACAAATGCAACTAGCACAACACGTGACGTCCAATGAAACATCCACGGCGCGCAAACAAGAGATTGAATTAATTTCAAATCCCAGATAACCACAGCTACAGGAATGCCAATTAAATGGCATAGTGGACACAGATTGTATACCTTAAGCGGGCCATACACAAAAAGATTCATTGTCATGATCTGTCGCATCAGTGTTATCGAAACGACGAATCGACAGTTTATTTCAACAACGCTAAATAGCTTATATTTAAGTAGTTGATGAAATTCAATATAGGAGATTGCAAGATTATGCGATCTTCAAGTTTTAATAATAAATCGTATCGTCAGTATTTATTTATTTATTTATTTCTTTATTAAGGAAAACAAACAGCATCAATCACACATAAAGTTAATAAATTAAGGTAGATCATAAGCCAGTAAAGTTTTCACAAATATATCTACACTTATAAGGAAAATATGCACGAAGTAAAAGAAAAAAAAAAACATCAAATTAATCGTTTTCGAGTTGTAGGCTCTTCCAAACATCAATTAAAGATCTTAAAGTCTTAAGCAACATAAAATAAAATAACAGCATATTTCATACCTATTTTATAAGAAAGATTGTGACTTGTGGCACTACAAACTGAAATTACTCAATTAAATATAAAAAGTGTATGTATATATTATTATGAACAATTTATATTATTATTATTAGTATATTATTTTTTTTTGTATGTGGCGATTCGCAATTTTGCCTTTTCCGATTCATTCTGATATTTCTATTTCAATAAAATCAATCACATTTTTTATGAGTGGACGAGGATGGAATGTGGCGATTTTTGCGCGATTAGTCGAAGCGACTGACCGTTCCGTAGTCCATACATAGCCCGCTTTATGCAAATTGCGACATATCGTGTTCTACGAACTGTCGAATCACATCTTAGGTTATCAATGCGTTAGATTACTCATATCATATTGCCGTCTGGCCAGATACGACCACAAACACTGTGGCATTGACACTAATACTATGTGTGATTCATTTACTACATTACACTGTATGTTAATAGATAATCTAAAGGGCATTTATGGAATCCCGTACTATAGGAACTAGTCATTACTTAGCCTCTGATCTTATGTATCGTTGGGTGCCAGGCAATTATAACATGAAGTACATAAATGCCTAACAGAAGCAAGCAAGAGTGGTACGTAATCGCAACCGAAATTATTATACTGTATTTTTACCACTGGAAAATTTATTAATTATGCATAAAATGGGTGAATATGAAAGAATGATGACAGAGAATATATGGATATGGAAGAAGAATTAAAGTGATGCCTATGTACCTATACATGTAATCATTAGGTACTTTTTTCATCAATACCGGTCATCCTCACCATTATCTACGTAGTTACTAATATACATACGATATCTACTGTTGGGCATGACAAAAAGTGCATGCATTTGTTTTTCAATTACCCATATTCTTTAAACTCACGTCAAGAATTATACACAGTACGAAATTGTATACACAAATTACAAGACTATCTAAGATTTCCAACGCTGATTTCCGAAACAATGAGAAGTAATGATTCAGAAATTAAAGGAAAAAAAAGATTAATGCACAAAAGATAAAGAGTTAATCAGGCCCAGAATTCTTGACATAAAGGGTGCAAGTTCTCCAAACTGTGTAGAAGTGTGTGAAGCTATGGAGTAAACGGTAGGCAAAAATAATCACTATGAAGATGAAAATGAGGACTGTGTTAATATCGTGTATTAGGTGTTATCGAGTGATAATGATGAGAAGGAACGAAAGCGATCGGAATGGGGTCAGTCGCATATGATAAACCGGCGACATCCGATAATGTCGAACAATGTACACGCGTTACATTAATTTGACGATTGCCAAAATAAATTAATTGTAACTGTCGGAAAACTACGAGTTAAGATAAACTGTCTTGAACTTTTGATAAGTTTGAAAAACACGCCTTCTAACGTGGTGTATTTGGCTTATTGAGTTCATGACATCAGATTATAGAAGTGACTGTATGGTAATTTAGTATTAAACAATATAAACCGAGTTCCTCGAGAATAAAATTCAAACCTGTAGTATTATTTCTTCCCAATGTGTTGTGCTATTTTTGATTATAATATTACGGTTAAACTTACTTGGGAACAAGAGCTGAAGGATCCAGTCCAGAATCCGCAGTGTACGTGGTTTAACGGTTACCTTCACTTCAAAGCTCTTAAATATTTGCACCTACCTCATTGTAACATTCCGTGTTTACAAAACGTACAGCGTTACATTTCTTTTTATTTGCGACATCAACATTGGTAACAATGTCGGGACCACCCAACTAGCTATTGCTGACCAGATGTTATAATAAATGCAATAAAACGACGATAAGCTCTATCATTCGTTTGAGGCCTTGATTTTGATGAGCATGAAACTTGTTATTTTATTAATTGTTAATAGTCTTTGATAGTCTAATGGATCGAATCTTGCCGGCGCCACTGCCAAATTGACGTATACCGACGTATTGAGGTAAAAAACATTGATAAAATTGCGATGCTCGCTTGTTCTACGTGATGGTATAAGTACATAAATCAGACTGTCTGTCTGTCTGTTACTTCTTTACGCATAAACCGCCGAACCGATTTAGATGAAATTTGGTATTGAGATCCCGGGAAGGCTACTTTTTATCCCGGAAATCATCGCTTAAGAGGGTGGAAGTTTGTATGGAAGAGCGATGACTAGGTAAGCGCCATATAAAAAAAATCTATCGCGATGAACGTGTTCTACGCAGACGAAGTCGCGAGAAAAAGCTAGTATTATTATAAATTTTTTATAAGTAGGGTAAATCGCCAGCAACTGTCCACTTAAGAAAATGTCAACCAGTTACTAGCCACCAAATTTGTGCATTTAACAAAATAGATGAAGTCTACAGGTGGGTGGGTACAGAGCTACCCAGTTATTTAAATTTTATTTATTTAATGGCATAAATACCAATAATTGGTTTCCTGTGTGCATATTTTTGCGAAGTGGCCAGTTATAGGCAATTTACCCTGCCTACTGCTTATTTCGTATACAATGAAAAATATTATGTAAACATAATGTTGAACGTCACTGTAGTTATCCCCTAATTAAGTAAACATATGCTAGGTACTTAAGATACCAATCACTAACGAGCGGTAGGCAATCGCAATTTATTGAAATGAATAACTTTTTGTGGACACCTAAAATAGCAGATGTCGAGTGTGGATAAAGCCTTGTTAAAATAATAACACTTCAAAATGGTCCTTAAACGAACGATAACACAAACAATCTGCTTGACACGAACAATCAAAGATTTTATAAGCAAAAAAAAAAACAGTAATAACCCTTCACGGAAACGCTTTGCCAATGCGCCAAATTATGTTATTTTGATCCAATTAAATAATAATGAGTGAACGCGTGTGTGTGGTATTTTTTTTGCAATACGGAGGGCCTTATGGGTTTTATTATTATACTTTTACAAAATAACAACTTAATTTGGGTAGGCACCGCACCGCCTACATCGATTGATTTCATATAATTTTCGTTCCGCCTACCTTCTCCCGATGAATTGCCGCAAAAAATAACCACATAAGAAATCAGGGGTGAAGTGAATGAATTCTTTAGATTTTTATGAAACGAGGATGTTTCAGTACGAACAAAGGTGACAACGTCAAACAAATTATCTATGAACATTGAACTTTGAATTTTACGTAATTAATACCGATAACGATATATCGTAATGTAGAACTTTTAAATAACCAGCGGTTTGTTGATGAATGAATTTCGTCCTTTATAATCTAATTGTTTGGGAAGTTTCTACACTTTCACAGTTCTAAATAAGGGGTCAAATATGGTTGATGCAACCCGCTGTTAAATGATTGATTTTAAGTAAATTATCTTTAATTTCTTTTACAATTTTCCTGATGCCTACGATACTTCCGTTATTTCGGAACACTCATTTTTTCTAACTCAGTGCGTGTAGGTAATTAAATTTCTTTATCTGTACTTCAAAATCTAATTTTAATTAAAAAGCGTCACATATTTCACGCGTCTCGTCGGGAGGCGTAGGCATCGATTCCGATGAAAACTTAACAGACCAGCCTATCATGCACTTTGAAACGTAGTAAAATGTAATGGGTCGCAGGTCAGAGAATCATGGAGATGCAATATTAAATCGTTAAGTTTAATATTGGCCTCGTCGTTTCTTTTATTGCCTCACAACTAACGCGTATGCTAACATGGGTCAAGTGATTAAATTTTTTGTAGCATCAAATAAATGTTTATTCTCACGCAATTATTGTTCATATTAGATTAATGGTCTTCCGGTCAGCATTAATTTATTTATAGAAAGCACAATTTTATAGATACATGGTTTATATTTTTCTAATGAATGGCTACAATCTGTGACCTTATTAAGTACACGCGTATACGCATAAAAAAGTGATACGCTTCACTTTTTTCAATCAACAACATTAAATTAGTTATCAAACAAATACGTAAAGCTGACGTATAAATACGCAGTACCTACAATACCTACATACATACCTAAGTCATTGTCTTTATTAGGTCACTATACGCTTGTAACACGATCTCTGATATCTTTGTTCGCATTTTACACGTAAATTTCTGTATGACGGAAATAATAACACAATAATGCATCCTATTAATGCCGCTCAAAGTTAAAAAAACGCAAGTCGTTTTGTGTTGATCCGATTGCTTAGAACAATATGGAAGATTTCAATGCGCCTGCATAGACTAATCTTTAGGTATGTAGGTTGTAGGTAATCTGTTAAATACTTTCTTATTACCTTTTGTGATACCCACGCTGAGGTGATTTTTTCAAACGTCCGTTGCCCCACATGAATATTTTATAGACATTATGTCAATATATTTTCCAGTTGATATATTTAAATATAAATATTTTTTAATTATATATACTGTTTATCGCCTCCCGGCTGTAAGTAGAATTTACCACCCACTGTAAGTGCCGTCAATTCTTTCTGCCCAGATGAAGATGTACAATTGTGTTTAATTAACGACGGGCGGTAGCGCAAACCGTTTCGCCCTCGCCTGTTATTTGCGCCATAAAAATTAGTGATAAATCGCTAGTTTGGATTAAAATCCATTCTTTTTTTAGTAATTCTCTCGTACTATTGCGAAAAATACGCAACATACCTCGTAATAAAAATTTACAGTGCGCGTAAAATAAAGAAAGGTGAAAGTATATTTGCACAGGTGACCGCTAAAAGTTGCATACTCTTACAAAAGGCAAACATTAAGTAATAGCGAATAATGGATACTTATCTAAGACATAGGTATTTGCAAATACTCGTAATTTCTCTGTTTTCAACAAACAGTTAAAAGAAATGGTAATTTACGAGCAAATTTCTTTTAACAACATTGAATTATGTTAGATTCAATACTTTTGTAACATATATTTCTTCATTTTGAGGAAAAATATGTTCGTCAAACATAATTTATTCGCAAATATATTTTCATAAACTATCAAGTCCCAGTAAAACGTATGGACGTGTCAAAACATACGCGTATATATAACATTTCAAAGCAGATTTCAGGAAACTTGGTTGACTAACCTAACCTACATATTTCAAATTCTTTAAAATAATTGAGCTCGAAAATTCCATATATGCAACTGACAGGTAATTTATGTGACGAGGAAGTACATCGAAAACTACTAGGAAGTTCATAATAAATAAAACTTAATCAATGCATCAATAACGTTATATTAATACAAATTAGTCGTTTTGGCAATGATAAATTTAAAAATAACTACAGTCTCTAGTAGGACCACATCCTCCAAGTTACATATCTATAAATCTGGCAATATTTTCACATGTCTAGCCTCAAATTCTTTCTTGGAGTTTCAAGATCTCAACGCAAGGAGTTCAAAATTCATTGTTAATTATTTACGCTAACTAGTTATGATAAACATTGAAGACGATCGCATTTTGATGAAACCCTTGCATTTAAGTAGTTTCATTATTTAAGCACGTGGTCTTGCAAAATTAAATTTCATGTAAGTATGTAACTGTTCTATTAATTAAATACTCAAGTAAACTCAAACTGGTAACCCAATCAGTTTTTTCCAAACATCTCAGTTTAGTTCTAACATCGGTCTAGTTGTAACAAACTTAAAGAACTTTAAAAGTAATAAAATGTTTGGCACGTGTTATTTAACCATGTAATTGAAAATGGCTATAATCTATTTGAATTTCAACTGTAAATATTAAGTTCAAGCATAAAGTTAGTTATTCACAAGTCGTAATTCCCAGAAATCATAGAATTCACAATAAAGCAAATTCCTGGCTTTCGTCGTTTTCAGTAACAATAATACATGTAAACATAATGGGGTTGTTATAAACTTTAACCTGGCACATACCCCGTTATAGCGCGTACCTGTCGACTGGCCGTTGACCCTTCAAGTATTGACATATTCCTATACGTTCCCGCGTACGACTTCTACACAGCCACACGCGGCCGACTCGTAAGTTTTCACCTCGCAACTCAACAATGTCATGCTTTCTGTGAATACTTAGCCATTATATTTCCAAAAGAGCCAAAATTTTGATTTAGTTCGGTCCGATTTTGATTTGTATTTATCCCTAAATATGCTTAATAATTTACTATTTTTCGGCTTTAGATTGTATATCACTTGGATTTAATACTATTGCGCTTAACTAGTGGGTATCACTGTGCCGGGATCAGAGACAAGGCCTCCCTTAAAAAAGCTACACAACGAATACGGGGTGTTTAAGTAAAACATGTAATTAAAGCCTGACCAGAAATATATGGTCGTGGGCCATTTCACTGGAACTAATTTCTTACATAATTTTAATTAGCTGTCACTATTGACTTTTATTTGAACAATAGTAGTGTTTGTTTAATATTAAATAATAAATGACAAAGAATGGCCAAACCATTGTCAAGAGCGGAACATTATTAATAATTTCAAGAGAGGTAGGGCACAGCAAAATGTCATCTTGCTCGAATTTGGAGCAGCCCAACTGGGAAAGTACCTCCGCCTTGCAGAAGACCACAGCCATAATAACATTTATTTACTATACAAGTATTTAGTGTTGTGTTCCTGGAGGTAAGCAAGGTTGCCAGATCGCCCGAGGATGCACTGTGTTGAGAGCGAGGGACCTAAATGTGTTCCTTTTGCTGTCAACACAGTGCATCCTCAAATCTTATAAAGGGTCGGCAACGTGCAGGTGACTCCTTTGGAGTTGCGGGCGTCTATAGGCTGCGGTGACCGCTTACCATCAGGTGGACCGTACGCTTGTTTGCCACTGACGTTGTATAAAAAAAATGTATATGTATAATAAAATTCTGCGAAAATATCGCGAATTTAAACTATTTCGCTACAAAACATTTCAAAATTAACATCAAAACTGACAGGTAACCGTCAAACTGTCATTAACTATACTGACATAACTGTCCTGTTGATATATAAATGAAAATCGCGAAGAAGCGCCCTCTTGATAATGGTCATATATTTCTGGTCGGATTTTAATCAAGTACAATTAACTTTGTTATTTTGCCTTGCCTCCATTTTTTAAATATCAGTTTTTTCCAATTCGTTGAGGTAACTTTTGGGGTTGATGTCACAAGGAATGGCATACATTTCAGATGGTCTTTACCTAGTAATAGTAATCAGTTGAGTATAAGCGATGCCTGGTTGTTATACTGAGAACCTTCTTTGATAGATACGAGTATTGTTACTTACGCTGGTCGTTTCCATCGGAGCGAGCCATGACAGTGCCGTTTGGCAACACGTTGACGTAGAGGTGCGAGCACTGGCTGTACAGGCGGACCGACCGGACCATCGATGGCACCGCACCGCAGATCACCACCTGCAGCATTAAAACCATTTATTTGGTTTTATATTCATTGTTGCAATAGGACACAAGTTCGGTATAACCAGCCACATACCAGTGTTGGGCAAAAAGTAATTTAATTACAAATTAACAATTACAATTACAAAATGTTATTTCAATTGTCAATTACAATTACAAGGAATTGTAATTGCACCTTCAAGTGAATTAACAGGTACAAAATGTAACTGTTAATTCAATTACTATTTTGCATATTTACTATATTGAATTTTGTAATTGAAATTCGTGGTTAATTACTTTATTAAACTAAAATTACAATTATTCAATGAAATAATTTTATTTCTCAGATCAGATTAATAATATGAATGATCTTTTAATTTGACTAACCATACAATGTTTGACTATCCATACCTATAGCTTTTTAGGAAGATTTTATACAAGGGGAAATAATGAAAAAATAAACTTTTAAGGGCAAAAACGAGTTTTTTCAGTTCCAAGTATTTAGATTTTTTTTGTCATAGGGTTCAGTAAATGTATGAAAAATAACAGTGGACACTGCCTGCAGTAATCGTGACGACAATGAGAGCAGATTAGTATTTCAAAAAATTTAAAAAAAAAACACTAATTTACAAGATTTTTTTCGACCTGTCATGATATGTGGTCCCAGATCATGCATGGATGCTATTTTTACCTTTTTATGGATTGACATGTGAACTATGTAATATAAACATGTAATTGCTACTAAATTTAATTCAATCACAAGTAATTCACAGACATGTAATTCAATTAGTAATAAAATTACAGAAGTAATTAATTACGCCCAATTCTGTCACATATTAACTCATCTATTTCGTCATATATAAAATCCATAATTTTCAGGGTTTGCCATCATCGTCATGAGAAGGACTATTAGAAGCTAACAGAAGTAATAAACCCACACGCGTGTTTGTTGTAATCCAGGAGGAAATATGCATCGAAAATAAAAACAAGGTACACTCTGCTCTAAAATATATGGAGAGTTCGTTCGTTTTTTTGCATTTTGCATAAAACTTGTATAGTATAGTACTTTATAAATAAAATAAATAGGCTATAGAAGATTCAGCCTAAGGTGATGATAGTCACTTCTATCGTGAAGATCCAATGAGAAAAAATAGGTTTTGTACACAACTAATAACGTGAACCTTTCATGGATAATGCGATGTAGAATGCGTGCTAACAACAATTAATTCTGACACATAAAACACATGTACAAAAGTTTTATAGTTGCGTGTGCCGATGCTTTAATCATATAGGTGTTTTATATTATTTTTATACATTGAAGGTCGGATCTTATTAGAAATTTTCACATGGATACTAGGATACGATATTACCCCTATTAATTCATACCGTTTCACATTAGTATTTGAATGTATTCGACTATCAAGTTAACTTTAGACGGAAGTTTATTTTCTGTGCCGTCGTTGTCTTTAAACGTGGCTCTTACTGAAAGCTTTTGTCATTGAACAAGTTCAATACGCAAGGGGGAGATTTGACAGTAAGATAATCGGTTTTGTGTGCCGCGACTTTTATACGGGCGATGGCGAAGGGTGGAAAATCATGTGTCAGACACAACCGATGTATGGCATTTACTCGGCCCGCGTCTTATTGAATTATGCAATATAAGGGACGGAGGCATGCGTTACGGCGCGGGTACATCACTGCGTTGCGACGTCGCATCGCAAAAACGACGTACCTACTAGATAACACAACCTAGGCAGTTTTTGCGTTGCGTCGTCGCAACGCAGTGATGTAGCCGCACCCTTTGGCAAAGCTTTTGCTTCAAAATTTTTAACTTCCGACACATTTTTTTAGAATTACGAACAAATTCGTTTTCATGGGAATCATTGAAAACATAGACTTAAATCATTTCATGGTAGTAATAGCTAATATTACTACAACAGCATAGTCTGAATTACAAACTGTACGTATTTTTCAAAGCCTACTTAAACAAAGCACGTGTCTTGTAGTTTAATATTTGAGGTATGTATGTTCATGTTTAATTAATCAATATTTGTTCAGTAATAAACACGGGCGACGGGAAAAAACCTATACTCTGATCACCATTTTGTCAATGAAATACTTGTCACGTGCCAGAACCGTGTACCTATATTTCATTGAAGAATTTAATCACAACTTACGTTGAGCACAATCAAATGGAATGCGATATATACTACGAAATTTAATTGCAATAAAATCGCATTCAGATTGCAAAGTTACTACGCGAAACCACAACCTATGTATATATTTTCAAGAAAAGTGAATCTAAAAAGATATTTTAATGTCCGTTCCAGTACCTAATTTTACATGGTTTATGTAAACTCTTGACGATTACATATTGAATCGACGCAACGTATTCGATGCTTATACATTCATGCTCTTTTATGACTTGGGACGGCATGGTACAGGTCTGTATGTCGTCATAGTCATAGTGTGACGGAAAATGATTACTCTGAATCGTTCATACGATAATGCGGGCTGTAAATCTGACGACGACTTTAGTCACTGGTCTTGAGTCTTAAGTATCGTGGATGTGCGTCATGCATGCGTCTGATGGTAACATGATACCGTTAAGCACTTACAAAGGAAAGAGAAGCATTTAGTTCAATAATTTAGAGTGCGTAACCAGAAGAGTCAGACAGTTTTATAAGACTTAAATTAACAGAAAGAAACCTTACCGACAGAAGCATTATAATAAGGAAAGACTTACGAGTAATTAACAAAACCAAGGTAGCCTATGGTGGTTGCCTTTTGCCCGCTCTGTATTGAAAAACAGAAAAAAATATTTTTTCGCAGCAATTTGACAAGCAAAATTAGCTTAGCCGGCTCCTGATTATTATTTGATTAATGCGACTGTATTACGCCTTAGAGGTATATGACTACGGAACGTTTTCGAGTAGCGTTTGGTAGATCTGAATGTAATTTTTGATACTAAAAATGACATTTGTGTAAAAATAATAAATTAGCATGTAAAGGACCTTTAGTGTCTAAAGAGGTAAGGTGTCTACATCCTAATGAAGATGCTAAAATCGTGAGATCCCTGTTTGTGTGTGGCCAATGTCCAATCGCGGCCGAGTGATAGCTTGAATTAGTTTCCTTATTCTGGGCTTTCACCACTAATGGCGCCAAAGCTGAGTCATTACGCAAATCTGACCAGCATCTCGTGAACCTCTGAACTTTACAATATACAGTTAGGTTTAACCTCTCAACTAGAGCCAGATTAATCGAGGCAACAAAGTAAGTAATACTTAGCCAGGTATTTTCAAGGGGTTACAATTCTTTATTTTCTTTTACAACTATTGTGGAAAACAAGCTTACGGCCTATATGGTTGTAAATAGATACCGTAGCTTCTAAATACTTACGATTCCAAAAGAATCACAAGCTCATTGCCATCCCTTTATTGACTTCAGCCCAATTTTGGACTAAGACAAATGTGCTATTATAGGAATATTAAGAAAATATAGGTACCTACTTTATCTTCGTAGGTATACTCGTAATAAATGCTGCGTGGCTTAGAGCCGATAATATATAGGTACTACTTCTTCTAAACTGAAAATCGTGTATCCACGTTCATACGATACCCTGTCTGCGACATGACTGTGACAGTTGTACCTAAAGGAAACTTATTATCAGTCGACTATTTACAAGTCAGCAAATTCCTTCGGATAGGGCCTCGATCCATAATCACATTAAATGTATAATTATTACTAGAAACAACGGCTTCAAGCACCACAATAAGGAAACAATCGATCGTTTTAATGGGTCAGGCGTGCTCAGCTAATCCGTCAGACTGAGGGTTCGGAGTGCGCGTTACGAGCGATGATAAATCCTATTCATTGAAATGAAAGTTGTTTTTTGTTTGGTGTTGATGGTGTATTTAGGACGTTTTCTACGAGCGTGGGTGGTGTCAGATTCAGGTGGGAAAGCATAGGCTACCGCGACGCGGTCGCCGTTCAGCCATATTGCGTTTCACGTGAACTTTGTGTAAACAATACTGGGATTACCTATATATACTTTTTAATGTGGAAAGACTTTCTTCAACTGTTCCTTCATGGCTATAACATATTTATGTAATTTAAAGAACTTCTTGTTATTTCTGAAATATTGTCATATCTATTATATCATCTACCTTTCTAGCATGATAGATTATATGGTAATTTTTACGAGATGTTTTGGGCGAAATGAGCCGTGTAGCATGACTAATATGACTATAACTATTATGCTGGCTGGACTGATGCTTATTAACCCTTAATTTGGCAAGAAATAGAGAAGTCCCTTTATTCAAGCCTTACTGATTCTTCATAGTCCTAACGGCACTGGTCGGGTAACGTGGTGTGGCACACCCAGGAACTTTGCCAAATTAAGGGAAACACTACGACTGCTTGAATGGCCCACGCGAAGATTAGACCACGTAATGGTTGTTTTCTTATATATATTTCGTAAAAACAACTGCCCGGTACGTAGTCATAATATTTTTAATTAAATCAAATAAGTACACAAGGATGTTTGTGCTTGCTGCAATTCGGTACACGCAAGATCCACGTGAAACAAACATGACATTGCGTAATTTTATTCTTAGACATCATAAAAATGCAAGGAGTTGTCAAATTTGTAAAAATAGACGCAGGCGCGGAAATGTGTACGTCTTATGAGGAAACCTCGTACTTATCTAGATCTTATTTAGTAGTTGGAGACATCATGTGGGTATTGCGTGGTTTGAGTTTTGGAGCCCACAGTTTCGACGTAGATTCGAACCAGCATACCTTTACTCTGATCGGAACATCGATCGGCAGACCGGGCCTGTAGCTCTTTATTCCCTATTAATTTAAGGCTACAGAATCAAACTCTATCATTGCTATACCGTACACGTCATTGCCATTCAAATCATAATGATCCCACGAGAACATTCGGCTTGTGACAGAATAACAGTTGGTTAACTAAAATAAGTGCATAATGCACATATTCCGGTTCGACGCGTTTTCGAAATCTTCTGCATATTAATACTGACATAAACTACACATAATCATATCATAACACGTCAAAACAGTCACATTTAGAAGTAACGGTCACTTTTCAAATATAAATTACATTCATTATGTTAATAGTTAAGTATAATATTTGTAGGTTCTGTAGAAAGTATATTATGTCTCAAAGATGTTAATAGAGCCGTAACGTTAATCTGTGTGGTTTTCATGAAATCAGTCATGCTAGCGTTCCATACATGATAAGTGTTTACAGTCGAATGAATTTATTGATTTCCTATACGTGGTTCTATGACATTACGCTGAAGTGGAACCATTTTGTGACAAAAAAAATATGTACTTTTCTTAAATATTTACTTATGTTGTTGTATTGTGTGTTGTTTCGAATAAATGTTTCTTATTCACAAATAAAAGGTGGCGACGATATGATCACAATTTTGTTACAATGACGGTAATATCGTGCCATACTATGGTGACATCATATTTAAATATTATGGCGACTCCATTAATTTGTCTACTTTTTAAATGAATAATATATTTGACAAATCATCATGTTACAATCGCATTCCTACATGATGCTCACTCACATGACAGTATGCTGTTAAGTATGTATCGCAAATTTTAGGATTTAATTAAAGCCCGTTCAATAGCCGGTATAACGCTGTAATAGTTTTTTTTACCTGACTGTGGCTTTATAGGCCGGGCCCAATAAATCGATAGGAGTGCGTGGTTGGAGGACAGCCTGGGAAAAATTCAGGGGAAAACCTCCGACACGACCACGCGGGTGGTTTTGAACACTGGAATACTCTAAGAGTTTGCGGTCCAGTGAGATTGGTTGAGCGGTTTCAACCGAATCTGAGGTGTGATTGGAATCGAGCTACTGCTATATACAGTCATCCACTTGAAAACGGAAAGAGACAGTTCACTATCAGTAATAATAAATATAACTTTAAGCTAAGTACATACCTATTGACCACTACTTCCAGTTTGATCAGCTACATTATATGTATGTAACGTATTTTGGTAGCTATCTAATGGTGTTTTAGTCCCCCAAGGTACATCTCCTATCCCCACCGGAATCAGATAACTCTAACCCTTTAGATATAGTCAGTGCCCAGTTATGATGCTATCACACTTATCTAGAGGTTTATGCCTCGTTTGACGGGTAAAGCCGACCACACACGCAAGAGATAACGACTACGTAATAATTGTTTTCGGTAGATAAAACAAGCAAACACAATCAGAGCGTGTTCAGTGTTTAACCAGAAATTTGCAGATTTTATATAATTAAAAGTAATTGTTTACTCAGATGTTGAGCATGTCGTACAAATATAGTGCATATTTAATGTGTATCACGAAAAAGAAGACAATTTACTGTAAGCCGTCCTTATGATGTTGACAAGTTAAGTACCGTAAATATTTTTACATGTACTCGTATTACACGTTTCACGTGCCAGATAAGAAACTCATCGCTATGTGTAGGACAATCTATCAAAACAATAACTTGTTATACTTCCAATGTTTTAATGATTATTAGACATTTGTTTTCTTTATAGACGTTTTGTATTATGGTATTGTGAAGTATATGTAATATATATGACGAATGCTATGTTTTATTTTAAGGCAGCTAAAAATGCCGACATGTCTTACTTTTCACAGGCTATATTTCCTGTGTTGCCATTCATTTTTCCGGTAAAAGATTTAGTAATTTGATATTTCCACCTTTTTAATCGTAAAATACTGTAGATACACAAACGTTTGTTCGTTACTCGCGTATACGACGAACTTTATCTCAATTTTCCAATGTTCTCAATGACCTAACTAACAGTCGGTATTACGTATGGAACCATGCATATTCCCATGCAGACGTCACTTTTCTTTACTTCTGCAGCTAATTGTAACTTATCTCTTAGTAGACCTAGTCGAGCGTAGCAGCACACTATTGTTACATGATTGCATAACTACTACAGGCGAAGGGACGCCTAAGAAGCATGGTTTTCAGGATAGGTACCTACCTATCGGTTATTTGGTCTCATTGCTGATGTACACACTTAGGCAAATGGATATGTAATCTCCCAAGTAATTTGAGGATCCTAATGACGCTGTGTAAGATTTTTTGAATCTCAAATTTATTCACAACCTGAATGGATTCATTGATTAAAGGTCTTTTGAACGAGCGGCAAGTGGCGGTGATGGTCACGGCTGATTGCGCTTGCGGGGATTGTCTACACCAAATTTTCTAACCAGACGTTCATAAATACCTACACATTATTAGTTATTTAGCAGAGATACTCGTTTGAAATGAAATCGGATTATACAGTATTGATGTTCCTAGTGTGAAGAACTCCCTGAAGAGCCAATGAGCCTGATCACATTTAAAGACGTTTTTGGTTTGTTATTTGTTAAATTTAAACGAACGAACGATCATTTATTTAAACTAGGAAAACTATTTAAACTAAGAACATTTGAAATTAAATGAAGAAAATATTGATAATAATTGTTAAAGATTAATATGCTCTTATTATAAATAATTAAGCTTGTTATTTCATTAAAATGTTTGCATTTGTATTTGGATCAAAGCAACTCTGAAAAAAATTGGAAGTAAGTTGTTGAACGCATCGTTAAGATTTAAATTAGATATTCCGCCCTTGCCCTCAATTTTTGCATGTTGTTCCCTTTCGACTAAATTAATTTACTGAATTAAACGGATACCGTTAAATCAAGTGCATACCGTTTAATCATTAGAAAAGTGGTCGGTGATTGAATGAAGGCAAATTTCTTCATCGGGGAGTGTTTGCGCAGCGCGGGTAATTACGGGGCGCGACAGCTAGCGAGGGAAGCTCTGATAGCCCGTGTATTAAATTATATGGAAACTATTTAATACAAGACACAGCGTTCGCGGAACGCCGGTGAATTGAAGGGAATAAAGTAGTTTGAACTAATTAACAGTAAAAACTGCTAAACTTTTCAAGGTAAATTCTCTTTTAATCTCTAAATTGACATTCTTCCAAATGAATAAGAGAAACTGCAAGATAAAATAAAATATTGCAATACCAGACAAAAAGTGTGACTGTAGCTATAAGGTATTGCTACTTAATTAGCAAACGGAATAATAAACCTGGAATACCTACTAAATACGAATGAAATTATGGATCTTGTTGTAAAAAAACTTGGGAAGAAAAGGATGTCTTCTTCACGCGTACAAAAAGATACAATCCAAATGTCGATATTATTAAAAACATTTATCAGGATTAGAGGTGTTAGTTAAAACAGTTAAATGGGGGTCACGATTGCTCATGGATTTTTAAAACAATAAATAAATCTCGCTCAACTGGTTTTCGTAAGAAAATTGTTTAAATATTTTTAAAGGCAAACGAGTTTTAACAATAAGTGTTTTCAATGTCGTCGACGCAAACGTGCGTTTTTTTTATTTATTGTAATCATTTGGAATTCCATAAAGTTTGCGGAGTTGAATATGAATTATCAAGGATATAGAGGTTTTATAAGTATACACATATACACATTTATTCATACTTTCAGTGACTCGTTTTTACAATCGATGTTATCATTATAGAATTTACAGTATCAAGCCGTGAAGCAAGGATTTTCTGGACGAGTTTGGGGTAGACGGATAAAACGAGTCCTGCAATCCCTGTTCTGGTTGAGGATTGTATAGTGCTTTTCACAAGTAATGAGAGAAAATATAAATATTAAAAATTAAATAACTACCAGGTAATCAAGTAAATAATAGTTTATTAGAAAAAAAAATCAATTTGCCGCTTTTTTATTTTTTAAACATGGCCGTATTTGAACAATCTATGTTTATTTTTAAATGTCGCAAGTATGGTTACAGAGTCGAGTGGTGGTTGGCAGATGGTTAGCAGTATGTAATTTTTCCTTAGTCAGTTTAATGTTGTTAATAAGCAGATATTACCATATACATTTTCGAGCATGTTTGAGAAAATAAACTTTATGCGAGAACGAAAAATTCTTAGCTAATTAACAAAAAACGCACTATCTCAAGTCGCACGAGTTACTCGGAAGGCTTACGTTTTCTCATTACGGCGGCTAATGCGAACAGAATAGCTTGCGATTGAAATTACTTATCCTTGCCGGTTAACTGACCTTTTCCATGTAACCTACTTAATTCGTTTCGTAATTCAAACATCACTGTGTCATGAAATTAGATTATTGACTTGTTAGTTGACTTTACGTTTTGTACTCGTTCGAATAAGTAAAGAGATATTTCTTAAATCAGGAAAAATATGATAGGTCAGGCGGAGTAAGAGGAACCTCTCAGGGATTGTGACTTTTTGTCTTATAGTCCAAGGACCTCACGTCAGGAGGACATTAAGTGCATATTTGAATAAAGCTGAACTGAGTTGTACGGCTAGAATTGACGTTGAAAACATATATTGATGCTTAGAGAAAAAAAATGTATATAGAAATTAAAATGATTATAAAGAAATTCAAAAGATGCAGTTACCATCAGGAGGCACAATATCTTCGCAGAGACGGCAAGCTGTGGTAACCTGGAACAAACAGGAAAAAGCTCTTTATTCTACCTATTAGAATAGTAACATGTTCATATGAAAAATATTACAAATAATCTTACTGTATACAATGCAAATGCAACAGAATCACAAAACCTTGTAGGAACTAGGTATATATGTTTTAGCAACCTGAATTCTACTTATTGGATTTCAAAGTTTATCATGAAACCTGAAATAATAACTCAATTTATGTGATCTGGCGATCGTTCCACCTATAAGAGTGCCTACTATTCTACTTAAAGGAGTAAAGCACTAACGACTTCTGAAATCAGACATAAATCATCAATTTAAACAAGACAGGTAAGGGTCGGCTTTTCTCACAAACTCAGGCGCAAGCCACTCAGTTAATTCAATAACGTAGTACTCATCCGCTCAACATCGCATCGTTAATAGACTAATGGGGAAATAATATTACCTTCCTCTAACTCTAGAAAGCGATATCATTTCGAAGCTATGCTGAATGTTTGTTGGTAGAACTAATTGCATTAAATAGTTTTGAAATCAAATATAATTAGACAGTGTTCTGAATACATGAAAAAAGAATTTATCTGTGTTTATCGTTGTGTACATATATACAAGGCCTGAGGGCATATGATAATGAAAATAAGGAAAACAATTGAAATGATAATCAAGTTTGGTGCCGAGTAGTCCAAATTAGTCATGTTGTTATGAGTTCCTGGGATACTTACAAGGGTAGGATGATTATACGCTATCTCTCACATAGGTAGACGGTTTTCATCTAATTGTAAGCGGAAGTCGTTTAATTTGACTGGCTCGAAGTCAAACAGTCATAAAGCACTAGCGATTTTCCTAAGGACGCCGACCAGACTAATAACAAGTCTACTTGAAAATGGAAAGCGCAAACATACCTGAGTATGTTTGTGTGTACTAAAACATGCCAGATAATTGACCGGCCAACATGGAAGCGATATGTTAGATAAACCACACAAATACATAATGTCGAAATAACTGGTTCTTTTTATACGTTATCTGCTTAATAGTCCGGTAATCTTACAGATAAGCTATCAGCTTCATTAGAAATACTTGACTACCTATGTTAATATTTATAGGAATTATCAATCATGGTGTCTAATTTGGGGAAAATTGTCATTTCGTAGGCGTGTTGAAGATTATTATAAAATACATTTTTGTTAGATGAAACGTTCTTGCACTACTAACTAAATCTAATGTAAGAAAAATATTTTTCTTAATAATAACTATTTCCACAATTTTGGGATGTTTTTCTTGACATAGCTATGAGGCAATCAGGTTCCGTCCTGTTTTTACGGCATCAGTTTTTTACACTAACTCCAACCTACGACTTTGTAAAAGTATAAATTATGTCTCATAAGTAAATGTATTTCATAAAATGCATTTTGATCCTCACAAACTTGCGCGTTCATATTTTGTAAGAATGTATTATTTTATTCGTTTGTTATCAGAGAAATGGCATGGCGTAGCGCCATTGTATTCGGCTGTATAATCTAGTCTAGATATTTATATTATCTATGTATATCTGACATATCACTATTACCTACCGCGTAATAAACTTATATATGAACTTAGCGATAGGTCACGTTAGATTTCGAGACTTACTGTTTGGAGATTGCTTACAATTTGATTTATTTTACTAGTTTTAAATATTGTTCATATTCTTACTTGCTCTATACTTGACTGATTACGAGAAATAGTAGCAGGGATTCAGTTAAATACGCTGTCTGGTGACTATTAATTAGCTATTCGGGTTAAGTGTAATAACTGTGAATAAACAATCGACATAAATAGTATATCCAAAGATATAAAAAAAATGTTATTCTGTCGTCACATAACAGCAAAATTTCTAAGTCCTAGTATATTTCTAGTAAATACTATAATAGGTCGTAGTACACTAGCTGAACAATGGAGGAGGAAAATGCTTGTACGCAGGCACAGTCTAACGGTGCGATAAACTAAACATTTCTAACTCGAGTCAAGCAGAAAAGGTAATGTTTTGATTGTTTATGTATGTCAACCAAAGCACGTAAAACTAGCGTTTCAGTTAAATGAATGAGTTACTAATTTCAATTAACACATAAGTAATCTATTGTCAAACCGAAAATGTATGTTAATGGGAATGAGTATATAATAATATGTATATTTATAAAGATTAAAACAGTGGCTTATGGCACTAATAGTGCTAATAGGATTTCGGTCATAAATTATTTTTTATCAGAAACCCTGAGCGCTGAACTCGATAGATAGGAGAGACCGTAATAATTCGCATTTACTACTTGATTCGCCACACAACAATCATCGAATTTTAGGTAAGGTATTGTTGAACACAGATATAAAAAATATTTGGTTATTCATAATATCATTATTACATGTCAACATGTAAAATACAATATAAGTAGTCACAAAATATATATTATTGGTCGATCAACCCTCTTCGTGCCATTCCAGGCGCAAAGGTGCCATTACGCTCGCCGCGTTCCCGCGTTGTATAACACAAATTAGAAACTGATTTTGTGAATCTTTGATAGGACTTCGATATTTGATTGGTATTTAATTTGAATATAGCATTTTCAGTTAACAGATTACATGAAACACTAGAAAGATGTAAATACGTTTTTATAAGTTCTGTGTTGCCACTCGAGGTACAGAAATCCATAAGATATGGTGAACTTTTGCCATGTTGCACGCTGGCATGATTCTTTGCTTTTCCCCATCGTGTAAAAACGTGTAATAATATTATGTATTTTGCTTGCGCAACATCCCACATGGCTTATGAAGTAATATTAGCGGCGAACTCCAATCAGCGTGAAATCGAATTTGTTCCGTGTCTGAATCCATTTCAGTGAAAAAAATACTGCAATATCTAATAGTAACATAAAACCAGCAAGAAAATTGACACATTAAAATTAGATCTTATCTGCTTGAAATAAAGTGTCCACCTTAGTTTCCCTTAATTGGTTAATAAAAAATACATAAATAGCAAGTATTACGTGACACGCGAATAAAAGTTGTCTAATATATAAAGTATATCTTCTAGCAAATTGAACACAAATAAACGTGATAAAATAAATAAATAAAATTAAATGGACACGTGCAGAGTGTCCTTCAGGCCATGAGGGAAATTCCCATTCTGACCTTCAATAACTAATAAATTATACTAACTAGGACAGCTACATTATTTCCTATGTACATGAAATACGTTTTCAAAATACTGATACTTAGACTAAACCACCACTAGGTTTCTAGGGCGGGTAAATAGGCAAAGCATGACTAGAATTAATGAGAATTGCGATCGGGATTTATAATTTGTATGGTCTACTGTCAATGTCACTTAGCGCACTTTATTCAGAAGTATCCATGAAATATCGAAAAAGTATTGTGAATAATTTGAATATTTTACATTTATAACAAACGGTGTTTTAAATAACGAACGCACTGCCTGTACGTGTAGATTTCTTCACCTTAATTACTTTACCAAAACTGGAAACAAAAAACACCCTCAAATCCAAAGATTTACCTCGCTATTGTTGTAAAACATTAAAGAAGTTTTGTCATTATTAAGCTCATTTATTTTACCGGAATGACGACACATGTTTATAATTATCGAATTTCGTTATCAAATGGCAATGATGTGGTCGGAGACTAGCAACTGTTCACAAGTCGAATTTCACTAATATCTATAATATCTATACAATACACCTATAGCATCCGAACGGTAGATAAGCTAAATCGCTTACGGCCGCGAGATTATGTTTTATCTAAATTTATATATAGGCAGACGCTAATTAACAACACCAAAGGGTATATATATATATATGAAAATATTCGTAGGTATTCTCTGCTGAAAATAAGTCAAAGGGCAGAAACTGAACTAAAACTCTCGTTATGACTGCACTGCCGTTAATATACAATCCTACTATAATATTACAAATGCGAAAGTTTAGATGTTTGTTACTCAATCACGCAAAACGGCTGAATGGATTATGATGAAACTTGATATATGTACGAGTTTATAGTCTGGATGAACATATAGGATACCTACTTTTTATCCCGAAAATCCTCCCTCGAAGGGATGAAATAGAGAGTGAAAATTTACGCGGACGATGTCGCAGGCAAAATCTAGTAATTCATAACAATAAAATGTTGAATTCGCATTTGTACATAAAATCTTTAAATTTTGCTCAATTTACCTTTCCTCCAGTACCCTTGTCAACACAACAAATGTTACCTAATAAATGTTTGCAGACGTTTTAAATTATGTTTATACCCTAATCTATTTAATCGTCTTAAAATGATATCTATAGATAATTTAGAAATATTCCATTCATAACAATATAGAAATATGCCATTTGAATATATAAGTGCAAGATAAACATCAATATGGAGTGTTTGTTGATTGCGGAATGTCGCTTCATTAACGGTATATAAAAAAAACCTTACAATTAAAAACGCGGTCACATCAAGAAAAACACATGCCCATTTATATCTACAAAAAACAAACAAAGTCCCTACCCCTCAAGATAGCGGATATCGGTGAAAATGGGAAATGCCCGTGACTAAAATTTGCTGTCGGACTAAAGTTTTAAAAAAAACAGGCCTTTTACTTACATAGCCGAACTTTGCCGTCATGTTGTGTCTCGTTGTATATTATGTAGAACACACATCTAAATGAATTGCTCTGCCACTTATCCTTTGAAAAACTAAACGACCCACTTTTATACAAAAAAAAAATCAACACACTTCGCATTCATAAACAAAACACTGGAATTCGTATATTTTTTGTTCCTAGGCACGTAACAATAGCTTTTGTAGTCATAGGAAATTGAAAATAACTGAAAATTTTCTGAACGGAAACACTACAGCTTCACTACACTCGTTAATTTTCCGAAGAAACGTGACTAAGCCCGCATGAATTCAAAAATAGAACACTTTTCGTTTGTGGAACACTCCTTTGGCGGCTTCTTTCAATTGTTTTTTTGTAATTTTCATGTGCGGGGTGGGAGTTTTTTTTTCACGCGCGTTGTTTTATGTGGCTTCAGCGCTGGCTGCGACATGCGCGCGGTGCGACGGCCAGCCATCGACTACGAGATAAAAACTTCGCTTGATTATAAACTTATAAGCTAAAGTTTTTTGTTCGTGTGCGTGCATGCATCGGTGTGTACGATAGGCTTTTGTCGGTGGTCAGTCGTCATGCTCAGTTTCACAGGGCCTACTTTGAAAAAAAAAATATTTTGCCTACAATATGACACATTATCTTTGTTTGTTGTTCTTAGTCTACTACAGCACTGCAAGAGTGTGGATCATAAATCATGCATGGAAAGTAAATGCGTAGTTTAATATCGAAAAGCCGCGGATTAAAAAAGGATAACGTATAGTTAGATAATATATAGTTGCCAAGGCGAGTGCATAATCTGAGTAGGAGTTATCAAAATGGGTCAATGTAGCCTGCACCTTATACTCCTAACCACGCACTCGACTAGTTCATCGTGCACTATGCGACTGCGCAACATTTTGTACCATTCTCTCATCTTAATTCTAACGATCGTTTTCCTCACTTTATAAATTTTTCATGGCTATTTTAAAATAGTTTCCTAAAAATATGACCTACCTGCGGGTAATAAATATGTTTGCTGCGATTATTCAATTTTCGAAAGAGCAATTAGTAAGAGGATAAATATGATATAAACTAAATAATTAGAAAAAAAACCGGCCCTAGGTCGGTCCCGTGTGGGAACGTCCAGAAGGCTGGCTACAGTGACACGCCGGGATAGCAATGGCGATCCGTTGGGCGAGATAGACGCCACGCCAGCCCTCTGGTCACAAGTTGCCTCAACAAGCCACTTTGCGAGCTCCTTATACAACGGATGATCTCCGGCGGCTCCGGGCCCCTACCCCCACGGCCCAAGCGTTTCAAAGTGGAACAACTTTTCTATTAAATCCTTTCGGTAAAAATGGCATAGCTATTATAACGACCAATTAGAGCATATCGCTTTAGCAATTGAAGAAAGACATTTTATAAAATTTCAAACGTGCCATACCGTACATTCATAATTTCTTAGACAACCATAAAAAAATAAAGTAAACATTTGCTAAAGTAAGTATTAAGAAAGTGTTTACACAGCCGAAACTCCTGCATAAAATTATTGAAGTAATCGTAAACTTAAATCAATTAGATTTAAACAGTTGGTGTTTTTGGGTTAACGCTGAGTGGCCAGTGACCTTAACTTTGAATTAAAAACAAAACGTGTTTATGAATATATTTAGTAATGAATTATTTTGAATACGCAGTTTCCGATTTATTTGGGAATAATTTAATGTGTATTATTAATATTATTATACACCCCTCACCTTCTGAACAATATTTTGGGTGTGTAATGTTTAATATAAAACAAATTGCATATTTTCATCTTGCATACAAACGAAGTGCACAATTTCGATTTGTATAAGTGACTAATTTTTATAAAAATTAAATTCATAAAAACTATTTGCATAATATCATCGATTATAAGGATCAATGTTCATAATCGACAATTTGATAATTACCAAACGCTATAATGATCGCTCTGTATAATATTTAATAGTCATAATATACATTTTATACCGAACTTGTGGCATAATGATCAATGAATATATAAACGCCTATAGAAATCGAAGAGCAAGATAGTTTTTGAATTTAAAAAAATTGAAAGTTTCCATACAAAATTCACTTTTCGACAAAGTTGAAGGATTGAACAGTGCATTCGTAAGTCGTTTGTAGGCCATATGATCATAAATTATGGCATGGAAGGGGGGGGGGCATCTATCCCTATCCGCATTAGAGTGGATTATGCCCCAACAGATCTTTCTGGGCTTTTATAAAAAAAAAATAACCTCGAACGGGAGCTTCGCTTCACTTCAGCTGCCGTTTTAATTTTCTAACCTATCCGTGTTAGAGTCAATTTTCTCCCAACAGGGCGTCCTGGGCCTTTATAAAAAAATATAACCTCGAAGGTTAAGAAGAACTTGTAGCCTATCCCCGTTAGAGTCGATTTTATCGCAACAGATCGTTCTAGACTTTTATAAAAAAATCGATTCGATGTTTTTGTCCGCGTTAACGTTATAGAAAATATGGTTGTGATAAGTGAGTGTTATGGTATTTAAGTATAATTACCAAAGAAAATATGTATGTGTTGTTATCAAATTTAATTATCATGTGTATTATATAAAAATAAATTAGTTCAATTGGTATTTAAATATTAATTGTAAAAATAAATTAGTTCAATTGTTATTTATATAATGTAACAAATGAAAATATGCATTTTATCATTATGATAATCGTTTGTTCTAAAACTAAGACATGTGCCACTTGAAAATATGCATTTTGTTTTTATAGCGACTGATAGGCACCCAAATATTTTTTTACATAATAACATTAGTGGAAGGACGTTTATATTGTTAATATTTTACAACATTTTTTTCAGTTTTTGGTCTTCACTAGCTCATTGTAATAGGCTATACTAGTTATCATAGGAATATATTTTTAACAGAATGCCGTTAAAGAAATCGCACCAAAATATTGTTATAGTAGTTTTCCCAATCCGATTATGATTACAAAGGCGTGAATTAAAATCGATAAGTATTTAAATTACACATTACAAATGTTGGTCAAGTAAACACAATTATGCAATAGATACTAAAATATAGAATTATAAAAACCTCGTACAAGTTGGAACATCAAATGTCACATTTCGCTAACAATGTTTTATGATGGTGCAACAAAAACCTTGTGCCAAAAAACGCATTACAGTCCATTTAAACAACTATTATATTCTCGGACCGTGTTTATTTGCTAATATTTGAATTACCTCAAAACGTGAAACGCGATGTTCATTGTTATTAAAATAGTAAACAAATAATGATTGCTTTGAAACATGAAACGTTATAAATTATATGCAAACAACATAATCTTTCCGGTTTCAAGCTATGATTCCTTAGCGAAAGTCGCAATAAACTGGCATGATCTAGTGAGAAATATAAACCCGAATAGTATCTGTAAGTAGTCAATTTTTATTGCCATTTTTTTCTTTATCATAAGACAGTGGCAAATAAGCATACCACCTGCCTGATGGTAAACAGACACCGTATCATACGGACGCTTGCAACTCCAGTACTATAACAAGCGCACTGCGAACCTCTTTAGGGTTCCGTAGCCAAAATCGCGAAAACGCGCGGAACCCTTATAGTTTCGTCATGTCTGTCCGTATGTGACAGCTGATTTACTCGGAGACTATAAGCACTATAATTATGAAATTTGGTAGGAACGTAACTTTATTCTATGAATCGCTACATAAAAATGATGTAAAATTATGAGAAAATATTAGTTTAGAGGGGCACTCCATATATGTAACCAGTTGAAAAAACAATACTTGTGGGGTATCTTTAGAAAGGCCTTGAAACATGATTATAGATGTTTCTAAAAAACTTTTTCATTTAAGTCAACCATTTAAGTTAGCTGTCAAATTCGTAAAATGTGTGTCCTAAACTAAAACTGTGAAGTTAAAAAAAAATTAAAAATTAAGGTGTTGAACATTATACTTTCAATGATTTTTGGTTTGAACACGATAGGCCTAACGGTTTTTGAGAAATTGCTGAAAAACTGTTTTCTCAAACTAAGGGACGTAAGTAACGTGAGTTTCCTATGAAGAAACGACCTTTAGGTTAGGTTAGGTACGGTACGGAACCCATCATTGTACGTGATCCGACACGCGCTTGGACGGTTTTATTATTTATTTGAGAAATCATTGAACCTATTTACGGGTAAAAACTAATGCCGCTCCCTTACTCTGATCGCAACGCATCCCATCGCGAATTAACTAACTATATTTTAAAGAAAAAATACTCTCCATAGATATAACAACAGCTACACTATGCCAAAATATTGGAGATATTATACCTCCAAAAAACTCATCTCATTGAATCATCTCAACACAACGCATCCCATCGCGAATTAATGTTTTTTTTAAAGAAAAATACTTCTTCATAGATATAACAACGGCTACACTCAAAGGTTTCCCCTGGATTTTCCCCAGGCTAATCTCCAACCGCGCACACCCTCGTGATCGTGCCGGAGGTTTCCCCTGGATTTTCTCCAGGCTACTCTCAAATCGCGCACTAATTTTTTGGTCCCGGCATATAAAGCCACAGTCAGGTTAAAAAAGGTACACTCTAAAATAAATTAGATATGCCTCCAAAAAACTATGAATATCATGATTATGACAGTTTGTCAACAAAGTCGTTGCTATTCGCAAAATATACCTTAGGACCGGTATGTCTCAAGCTGTCAGTAAACGTTACTGATTATAGCTTTTGCACGTAGGTACTTATGAAAATAATATAGGTAGGTAATATAATTTCAACACAGTAGGTCAGAATTTCACTGTATCAGGTCTTCCTAGAAATGCCTAGGTCAGGCGGGTCGCGGCGTAATTATTTCAAGTGCTTTTAACTTAGCATACTGAAGCTGAAATTTATACCGCAGCAACCTTGGCCTATAAAACTTTTAAAATGTTACATTTTTCCACAACAACGTTAGTCACATTACCCATTAGGCGTCCGAACCGAGTTCATAGATTACAAATTGTAGTCAATTTGATCGATTTAAGGAATGGAACTGTTGTGGAAATCCAGGAAACTTCCTCGTTCCGGGGTCATTGACCACAACGGATGCGACAAAATTTAGCTTCCTTGTTTAGTCTGTAGACCCCCCGACAAGGTTACTTTGTAAAGAGGATTGTTTTGACAGATTCGCCTTGACCGTCCGACGTGTCCAATAGGCGACCTTTGTTGAGTATTTTAATTTCCTTTATTAGTGCTTAAGTACTAGTATTTACGGAACATTTTATATAGGAAACGAAGTTATAATCTACGCGTCAGAGTCTTGAACTGATGATCTTAAAACAATCAAGGGACGCATGTAGTATGTTTATTTACTAAGTGGTATGTACAATATATACCTACGCTAAAATATAATACTGGAGTGACTAATTCTTCACTTCAGTATTTTTAAGGTTCCGTACCCGATGGGTCCAAACGGAACCCTAATATTGTTGTCACTCACGTGTCCATCACGTGGGTTTACAGCCAAACGGTTGGAGCTACATTCTTCAAATTTGTGATGTTTGTTATTACGTATATTTTACCAACAAATACTAAAGTACTGATACTTAAATCAGATCTTTTCATCTATATTTCCTTATCTTTCCTATTAACACCAACTTAATTTTGCTGTTGGCACAGAAAAAGTAATAGTACAAGTACAGAAGGCCCACCGTTAACAAATCCCCCGTTTAGGTATGCCAAACGTGACTAAACGTGGCCATCTCTTTCAATCGCACGCAACGCGCTCTTTCGAGGCCCTGCCCTTAGCGCTAGGGTTACCACCAGCGAGAACCTATTATATTATACTTTATTATTATAGTAGTGTTGTTTATAATACAATTACGAGTAGTACTTTTAAGGTTCCGTAGCCAAAATGGTGAAAACGGAACCCTACCTATAGTCCGTTCGTCTGTTCGTCCGTATGTGACAGCCGATGTAATCGGCGACTATAAGCATTACAACTACAATTAAGACGTTTAGCAGGAAGGTGTGTTCCAACTCGTATGAACCGCTACGTAAAAGTAATGTGAAATGACGAAAAAATATTAAATTAGGGGAAGGAGGGCACTCCATACATGTAACCGGAGGATAGAAACCTCTATATAATTTTTAAAGGCCTCACTTTCAAAAATAATAAGAGGTTTCATAGAGCCAACGTTTTCATTTTTGTTTCCTTTTGTATCAATCGTTGGTGAATATTAGCTGCAAAAATCACCAAACTCGATGATAATCATAACTGTCAGTTTTTTCAACATTTTAAGAAACAGAATTTTGGTAACTGTATAAAGATAATTTGTATATCTATATCTATTTATTATAATGCAGCACCGGTGTCTAACGGAGATTCGCGAAGGGAAGAGGTTCATTGCGGCTAGTCCAGTCTCCTTTTTAAATTATTGTCAAATTGAGCGTAAATAACGCGTTATGTTTTGATTGATATGAAACGGACAGGTCATTCGAAAATATACTCGTAACTCGTACTTCAAAGTACATTCACGATTAATTCGTGAAATGTAGGTAATTGAGTAGATATAACAATAATAAATTTAAATAGCTGTGGTAGTAAGTTATTTACCCCAGATTGCTGTAAAAAATCTTTGAATTTTAAGAATAAATTAAATGATACACAAATACTTCCCTACCTTTTTTCTCCTTCTCCGACCGTTCTGACGGGAGCATAAAAAACGAATGGTCCGAATTTCTTTTGTTTTTACTGCAACCTGCTGCAATACAGTAGTAACGTGTTTTAGACATTATGAACCTAATCATAATTATTCTGTTCTTCGGAGAACGAAATGACGAATCGCTTACGAATACAATTACACAGCGCGAGCGCGTGCAATGCGTAACGTTGCACCGCAACCGCTGAATAGACCCGAGAAACGGGTCACTGCCGGCCACATGTACTTGTAGCGGCGTCACGTCAGTTAATCGCCCCTGCTGTTGGTTCGGAACCCTAAATGTGGAGTCCGATACGCACTTGGGCAGTTTTTTTAATGTAGTTAGAACCTTGAACTTAGTTTCAGACTAAGACGATTAGTGTAAAGGTGGGCTGTCAGAAAATAGAAAAAATACAAACAACCAAAATACCTAAACTACCTGATGTTGGACACCTTTAATACCCAATAATTTCCACGTCTTATATGACATAAGATTGAAAGTGCTAAGTATTGACCTTTATCTTATACTTCAAAAGGAAATAGACACTTTTGAATCAGAAAATATTTTTCATTTTCGATGTTAGCACTAAATATTATGCCTAACCCAGTCACTATTGACCGAAGAATTGCACCCCGCAAGATGCATTATAAGTAATAAAATTCGAATTAGCATACAAATACGGAGGCTCTAAGTAATCCTCAATAAATAAAGTGTAGAATACACAAGGCCACAAACGTCACGGTGACCGCGAAAACCGGTGAAGTGCAATTTCGTGTACTATTAAGAGAGACGGTATCAATAATGCACGCATTACGCAGTGTGGTCCTAAAGGGGAATATTCATGGACACATTTTTTTTAGTTAATACCCCGACGGCGACCACTTACCAGAAGGTACAGTGTGGGTAGACAGGAGTCCGCTGGATGCTGGGCCGCAGGAGCAGTCATTGTGGCACTCTACGTGGGAGGCCTATGACCAGCAGTGGACGTCTTTCGGCAGATACGATGATGATTATGATGACCCCGACGGTGGTAAACACGCATGCACCCTGCCTAAACGTGAGCAGACACCGTGTAGTACTAGTAACTCTCCAAGAGTCAAAAACGTGTTGGTGAACCTTTATGCCGATATTTCGACATAATTTTGCACAACGATCATAATTTCGCGTATGTTCGTAACTATTACTACGCCTTTTGGCTTCTTGCCACTGCCACTACGGCTACACTCGGCTCTCACACGCCCCAGGGGCGTGTTTGTTCACCAGAACGCGGCTGACACCACCGGACAGTGACAGAATCGTTCAACTTGGTTTTATAAACACATTTGGACTTGGGACCATAAAGATCGAGCCGACGCTTGACACTGAGTAGCAGCTTTATTCGCAGCCTTTCGCGTGTTTGTTTATTTTACCGTCACAATATATCTATAACAGTATAATGTAATTTTGCGAGCCATAATGACCCAGCCAGAGTAAATAAACTCCCTTGAAAACACACTTACAGAGTACTTGACCGCCCAACCTTTACTTAGCAAGAAGTACTTGGAAAAATTGCGACTCTGACGACACAATTGGGTTCCGTGAGTAATCGTGCGATAAGCGGATAGGTATTTGCATTATTGTTTATGGGTGAGTTGTCAAAAGGCAATAAAAGGGCTATTGGAACCCTAGCTTGATGATCTCATGGTTGATCTCACGTTTTTCATGACGGCAGCATGCTTTCAATTTTTAGCTCCATCTAATGGTATATATATGTTTTACTTTACGGTACACATTTTCAGGGTTTCGTAGTACTTTAATTTAAGGTTAAGTCGCATGACGGTGCAAAAATCATGTTAGGCATAATAATGGAGGCTCAGGCGCTGTTATATTTGAATACTTGAATTTAGTTGACAGTGAAACATAAATATTAAGAGAAATAAATTCAATCCTGTCCCACGCCAGAAGTAATAAAGCCCTATAATAATAATATCTCGCAATTGGGAAAATAATTTGAAATTGGATACACCCAGTAGCTTAACGTTGATTACATAATAAGGTTTAGGTTTTCCTATCTGGCTACAGGCCGCCAAAACAGACAGGCTCACAAAGTTGTCCGACGTCTCATTCCGATTTTACAGCCTACACGACGCGAGCGGCGCTGAAAATTTATGCGAAACCAAAGTCGCGCGGGTTTCGATAATGTGACGTAGTAAATTTTCTTTAAACGAGGAGTAAGACACCTTAGAAATGCAAGAGACACAATTTATATGCTACTTTTTGGAAAATAATTGTCATTTAATCATGACACTAATAGAACATGTTTTTTTTTTATACAACGCCGGTGGCAAACAAGCTTACGATCCACCTGATGGTAAGCGGCTACCGCAGCCTATAGACGCCCGCATTGTTTGCCACCGGCGTTGTATAAAAAAAATATATATCTAATAATTGTATATATTTTTTTTTTTTTATTAAAAATGGGATTGCTCTTGGCCAGCATCTAGCCAGGGGGCAAAGATGAGGCCGACGATGAAGCGAGCTCACCCAGAAGGTGCCTATTCACTCGTGCCTTAAAAACGTCTAGGTTATATGAGCTCGGAAACACAAACGCCGGCAGAGAATTCCAAACCTTAGAAGTGCGCATTATAAAAGATGATGCAAAGCGCTTGGTTCGAATAAGAGGAATTTCGACCAAGTAAGGATGGTATCCAGCCGTACGTCTGGATGTCCGATAGAAGAAGGGGGAGGGCGGTATGAGCTCAATCATCATATCCTTTAAGCTTGCGATAGTATTGACGCATAATTTTCCGGAACATGTCAGTTGCAAGAACAGTGACACTTAATATATAATGAGAACACTGGCGCATACAAGTTGCAAGAACAGTGACACTTAATATATAATGAGAACACTGGCGCATACAAGTTGCAAGAACAGTGACACTTAATATATAATGAGAACACTGGCGCATACAAGTTGCAAGAACAGTGACACTTAATATATAATGAGAACACTGGCGCATACAATATACACAGTGACATCAATCATCATACATTCAGTCATTTTATTGACGTATTTCCTGTGATAAATAATAATTGATGACACATATTGTTACACGGGTGAAGACCAATTTTTTTGACTATAGTTAAGGCTTTTGATTCGTCTACAATTTAATTGATTCCATTGTGACACGAAAGTTATTCATAGACACATCTAATACTATTTATAGGTGTAACTTTTGGTGTTGCCCAAAAATTTGGGTTTTACCCATAAATCCATCGCCAGTCGCAGATCTAAACATGAATTCTTACGATTCATATTTAGATAATAACGCTGGTATAAAATACTAACACAAAAAAAAAATACCTATTTTGACATAAAATCGTAAAAATTAATAATCGTCATGAATTTGATATTTACACTGTTATTTTTTGAAAAAGTATAAATTCACGCTAAAAGATTTCAGTAGTCAATCCATGCATTAGAGAATTTAACCGTTAAATAAGCAAATCAGATATTCAAACGGTGGTACTTTGTGTACGGAGATTGAAACCTAATTAATATACTAACGTAAAATTATGAAAATAAGCTTAAAACTACTTGATGTGATGTCATTTGTGATATCACCAGGACTTTGCTAACTGCGGTTTCATCCGAAATCTTACAAACGTAAGTAAATACATAAACTGTTATACAAACGGCAATGGGTTTTCTACATCATGATTACTACATTAGGATGTTTTTTAAACCTATTCGAGTCGTGTGATCATCAAAGAGCTCTGAGCGAGTGTTTTGACGAAAAACGTCCACGGATAATCCTTTGCACGTATTATGTAAGTGCTAAAACTAGATACATTAGTAAATCAGGCGTCTAGCGTGTTTGTCCGAACAATTACACACGCGAGGCGCCGGACGGCAAACAAAACGGACGACAAACTTGTTACTGCAATTTGTAAATTAGCGAGGATTAACACTAGAGTTAATAATGTTTTTTTAGATTACGTTTAATTCTTGGTTCAACAATGTTATTGAATTTAAGTATATGGTACCTACCTGGGAAACCGAGTTTTGTTCGGCCTAGTGAGTAAATACCAGATAAACGAATTTTGTAGAATATGAGACCAATTTAAGTAAACACGGAGAGAGAATACACAAGTTTTTTTAAAACTCATTTACGAGTGCATCGTTTGGAAATGAGCTTTAAATTACTTGGGGTAGGAAAAAAGGTATTTTCTAAAGGTTGTCTTAGGTACTTATTGTGTTTATAAACATATTGTATTATGATAAAGCAAACTAATCTGTCCACCGTATTGAATGATTACTGGTCTCGAGAATTATCATTATCTACAATTCACTTATACGGGTTGTTGTAGTTTTATCAATACGTTCTTTCATATGGCGCCAACACTTATCAATGTCGCATCAATATGCACTTCATTACAAATAATATGGGAATTTATTTAATAACAAAAATATAATACGACGTCTAGTGGGTCCCATGGAGCTTCCAACAACAAACCACTCCAAACTCACTTTATATTAAAGCATCAATTAAATAACAACCCGATAGCAGCATTGCATAATCAAATCTACGGACGCTCATACATCGGGTATGAAAATAAACAGCGCGTCAATAAAGTATTTATCGAACTTCATGACTGGATACTGTTCAATCTGTGAGACTGCCCTCAAGCATTTGTTTAGTCTGTAACATTGGGAACTTCGACGTGACGATATTGACTGTGATTGTCTCACTGTCACGTGGGTCGGGGCCAGTGACCCCTTTTCCAATTCGCTGCAGGCTCAAGTGCTGAAATTGGGCGGACGGATAATGAAACTATCTTGCAGAGTGCTTGCTTTTATGTTTAATCTTCAGAAATGCATTTTTTTATAAAAGGGTAACCCTTGAACTGAGCTGAACTTGTGTGTACTGTCAACTGAGGACTTGTGTGTCAACTGAGGAACGACTATAGAGAACTATTTCCATTTGACACAATAAGACGAAAAAAATTGAACTTTATGCAATGTTAAGGGCCTATACAGCATGGGATTTTAAATGGTAGAAGCGATTTTGTTCCACAAACTTTTCGTTCACAACTTTTGAAAATGTCTAAATCGCTTTTGCATTTGCAGCATCACAAGCTTTTGCGAAATTGACTAGATATTACATTATATGTTATTTTAAACGTAAATTTCAACGCTTTCAATTTTGTATATTTTATTAGCAACCACGCTGTTAATAATACTAATGTTACATTTTTACTTTTTTTAGGAAATCACAGTATAATTAATGCGCAAGTAAGTAATTTATTGCTGCGAAACACGATGCTGGTCAAATTGCCACTTCATTATTTTCAAATTGAATCGCTATTATACAACCTCTGTATCGGCTAGTTAATAAGGCAGCGTCAACAGAGCGATTGCCTAACGCCTCAAATAACAAACAATGCTACCCCTTCAAATTTCAAACATACGATTAAATGCGTTACTTAATCATAACTACTTTTGCAGCCACTTTAACAATGGAATTTGACGCCTATTCCGCATGAGGACTATGTGAACCAAACAAGGGCTAGTTTTCCATGTAATGTAATATTAAAAAACCGGTCAAGTTTGTGTCGGGCCACGCACAGTGTAGGGTTCCGTAGTTGCCCGTCCATCACGTCATCGGTCATATGCGGAATTACGGACCCGTAGAAGGGTTTTACTGATCTTAGTACTGATGATGTACTTTTTTGAGATGTTGTGTTGTATACAATTTTTTCCCTTTACGGTAATGTCTACTTAGCTGTGATAGTTTTCCTATTAAATTCAACGTATATACTACTACCATGATTTTTTTCACATGCTTAGTAGCCCCCGTTTAGCTGGCAGGGGGGGGGGGGGCACTTGACCATAGCAAAAATTATGACTTCAAAGCTTAATATCACGCCAACCGATTCTTATAATATTTTTGAAAATAAAATTGCACCACCACTTTACATGTAGGGGAGGTACCCTAAAAAAATTTACTAAGAACATAGAAAGAAGCTGGTACTCATACTCGAACATAAAGCTACGTGAGCGTTCGTTGTAAAAAAAAATCAAACAGCTCAAATGACAGTTACAATATTGATAGATATTTGACAGCACGTATTATTATTCTTTATGCACATTCATTGGGCAATGATTTTATATGACTTATAAAACTATATTCATACCTAGAGACAAATTCGAAAGTTATTGCCAGCTGATACCACCAAAGCTATGCCACTGGTAACATATGCCATTTTTTCTAGGCAAGCTGTTACCACTAAATTCTTGCTGGTATGGTGTAAAACTACTTATAGTGGTCACCGCTGGAAATAACATAATTTGACGTCCCCATAGTATTATAGGAATCGGAGTGACGGAGACATGAAGCAAAAGCGATGTCCTACGGATGGTCCTTCTGCCAATCAAAATAAATGCAATCACAACCCTCAACCAACCATTGAACACTTACATCCATACAAATTTACACAGTTATATAGTTAATATCTTGAACAAACAGATTTTGTCGAATATTCGGCTGAATTTATGTTAAGTGGCTTTCGGTACGAAAAGGTGAAACAAAGCCTCAAAGAAAAGCGAACCATAATTGGATTCCGAAAATGTAAAATCAATATCGTTATCGGCTGTTTAGCGTTCCAGAGTTAGTCATGCCAATGGTTCATTACAATTAGAGAAGCAGTGAGGCTCTCAACATGCTATTGGGTTCTGTACAAAATATTACAGTAGAACAGGGGGTCACCGGTGTAAGGGCCAGTCGGATTTGCGCGGTCTATCACGTTAGCTAGTAGCGCTAGCAATCGAGCGCACTTGAGTCATTAAAATCAATTGGAAATGCAACGTGTTTGTCTTTTTTTTTTGAACCTGACTGTGGCTTTATAGGCCGGGCCCAATAAAGCGATAGGAGTGCGCGGTTGGAGAGTAGCCTGGGGAAAATCCAGGGGAAAACCTCCGGCACGACCACGCGTGTCGTTTGGAACACTGGAATACTCTAAGAGTTTGCGCTACAGTGAGATTGGTTGAGCGGTTTCAACTGAATCTGAGGTGTGAGTGGAATCGAGCTACTGAGAACGTGTTTGTCAGAGTAATTCACTACATACTACGATCAACCCCCTCCCAATAAACAAGTTTATGTTAAATTACTATTATAAAATTCATAGCTTATTGTGCGTATTATGGGCGTACTTTAATGAATGTTTCAAGTGCACTATGCACTATTCGCCAACAAACTGACCTCAGTTTGGCGAAACTATTTGTATACCTACCACATAAGTTTATTTTGAATAAATAAAAAAAAAAAAAGTTGTTTACAGTAAAGCATAATCTTTTACTACTTTTGCTTTAAAACTTTATTATTTTGATCAAAATATATTATCTTAGTAAACGCGCTCTAATTAGCTACATTTATATAATAGAGTATCAAGGATGGGTGCTCTTATATGGGCATTAATTAATGTTTCGGGACATAAATATTTATAAGAGGAATAATTAGATGCATATTTTTGAACTTGTCTGTACCCATTGTAAAGTTTGTTAACTAAAATTTCACCTATTATAGTCCATGGTCTCACAGAACCCTAGCCTGCTAATCCTATTAGCAACCGGGTTAATGATTTAAACTGATGAATTATTTGGCAGCTACGAGGGCAAGGACGCGTAGCAAATAGTACACAAACAATGTAGGTAGTATTTGGGAAAATCATTATTCCGTTATTTATAAATAAGTACTCAATGTGTTTGTAAGTAGGTATTTATTTGATTACGATCTATAGGTGATTTCGACGTTAAAGTTCATCAAAATTTATAGATACAAATATAATAAACTGTTATTGTTAGGCTGTGCTGCCTGCGAAAGTACACATTAATGATAGATTAGTCGATCGTAGTGTGACAATACTATGATTACATTGGTAATTTCATTCTCTTACGGGTGTGGTTGGCGCGATAAAATGTGCATGTATATGTTAATGTTTTAATCCGAGTTATGAATTATCTTTCATCATCATCATTATCTGCCTTAATTCATCCCACTGCTGTTCACATGTTTCCGCTCATAGATGAGAGGGAACGCGCAGTAGTGCGTGGGGACGCCGGTCTAGTGCGAGTTGGGGGCTATCTTTCATTGAGTAACAAACATTGACACATGACAACGTTCAAACTGTTACATTTATAATGTTAACAGAAAGTAGGATTTACCTGCAGCATTATTGTTTATGTATTTGTGAGAACTGTGCGCTTCACTACATAGTATAAAACAAAGTCGCTTTCTCTGTCCCTATATCCCTGTATGCTTAAATCTTTAAATCTACGCAACGGATTTTGATGCGGTTTATTTTAATAGATAGAGTGATTAAAGAGGAAGGTTTATATGTATAATAACATCCATTAAATAGTGCACCCGTGCGAAGCCGGGGCGGGTCGCTAGTCAACTATAAAAGTAGGTATTAACATATACTAAATTATTCACGTGCCACAGACGTCGACAGATCGAATTATTCTGAAGATTTCAAATCAAACGTAACACGTCGTTATTACAAAAAAGGACTATGACACCTAACATATACCTATTAATAGAAATTTAAATTTCACTTCAACACTCAGTACAATTTATAGGCTATCCTGAACCCGACATCATTAAATATTACAAGTAACTTGAGTAAAACTTGCACTTACTGCCTGAGCGCTCGCGAATGTACAGACATCAGACGTCAAAAATTCCAATGAAATATTACGACGCGATAAGTTTTACTGTTTGGCGTATTTTTCGTCACTCGCATACCGATGCAGTAATCTTTGCAGAGTTTAATAGTCCAAATCGTCATTTCCTGTTTTAAGTTGATAATAAATATTGTTTTGCACGAAAATAAACAAATTCGTGACGTTAGATGTCATTACATTTATTTATTTAAATATATTTACACAGCATTACAGATTTACTCTAACCTGTGAAACGAAACATCAATTTAAAGGAACAAAACAGTAATGCTAATCAACAACGTGCACTAGAAAGCCTATCATCCTTCATCTCACAAAACTTCAGACACTCCCTACATTCAGCCGCTCATCGCCACGCAAGCAGATCACACTCGGGTGTTGACACCAACAGGGCATTCAGCAGCGTCAGTGCACGGTGGTGCGGCGAGTTTCTGTGCGACACAGAGCAAGTCGGAGGTACTGCTAAAAGCAGGCGCGTACGAGGTCTAAGGGCCATTCGCAGGACTTCTGGAACGTGCAACCTCACAAATTACCTCACTAGTTCTCGGCAACCTCTCTGACTCTCCCCGTAAAACACGGCAAACAAAATAAAGTAGGCTGAAATTGCGCCTCACTTCCAAAGAGTGGAAAGTCAGAGTTCCTAATATGAATTTTGTGGCATACAGATATGGACAATATCCATACATTTTGAAACTGCAGACACAAAACTTAGCCCCATTAAAACGAAGCTTGTTATACACACTCCACCTGAACACCGCCGCAATATCCTCTTGTAGCGACTCGGAATCCGCGACTTGCTTCACCCCGTTCACCAATTTCAAGTCGTCAGTACAGAGAAGATATCTGGCGTTACAAAAAAAAATTTCATTCTAGGTCATTCACCATAACCCCAAATAGTATGGGCCCCAGGATTGACCCCTGACTAACACCAGTTCGAGTATGACACGGGTCTGAAACGAAGTGGCCGTGATCGACACATTGTTGCCGATTGCGTAGATGGTTGGAAGCTGGCAAAAAATCTAGGTAAATATGGGGCGAAGCCAATGCGGTCAAGTTTGCAAGCCTTCTGAAAATCAAAGCAAATGACGTTGAGTTGGAGACCTTTACGTATAATAATCTAATTATGAAAACTAACTATTAGTTTGATTATTTGACACCCTAAAAAAATAGAAGGAGAATTTATGTACCTGTATACATTCGTAATTTTGAAGAAAACCTTCATTTAAAGTTAATTTTTATCATACCATGTCAAAATCCTATTCATATCATTTGAGTATACAGCTTCATAAAAAGTAGGTATGAATCCAACAATGATGTACGATAATTTTATCTGACTACACATCCCTCACATAGCAATTCCTGAAAAGTTTAGTTGTCATAATTATGGACGCAAACAATAAGTAAATTCCATAACGAATTAGATAATAAAATACGAATACAATTGTCTGAAGTGACAAAAGTTTTCGCATCATCGCTTACAGTGACAACTAAACAACGATCGACACTATTCTAAGTCAAATCTCTCGTAGCGCTGTCCTCTATACTGTCAATTGTTTATCAAGTGCACTGCACTTTGTTCAGTTGGCGTCAAAGATATGTATATATTTTTTGCCTTATCGCAAAGGAGTAACGTGCAAAATTGTGTGGATATTTTTAGAATCGAAGAGATGCAAGTGCGGCCTTCTTCGCGGTATGAGGAAAAGCTTATACCTATTCCACGAAGCTCAATGTAGGTTGTGATGAGAGCCAGGACATACCATTAGAGCCTTCGGTACGCAGGTTACCTTGCAGACACTTTAATGTTCTATAGAATTCAAGTTTAATATTTACATTCATATTATATTTATTGTTTTATTATTTATTAGACATATGTTTACCTAAGCAATCCTAAATTCCATCATCTTGTATTTAATGAGCGCTACATTTGCAGAATTTGTTATTTCCAAGGATGCTTAGAATTTAACAAAAATCATCATTTGAAAGCAACGTAATAGGGTACTTATTTAAAGTTCATAGCTAGTGGAAATACAAGGGCCAAGAACAGTGTTATTGTTGAGATCATGCGCATTGCGCAGAGCAGACTCCGCGCAAGGTCGGTGACATAGCAGCTTACCTAAGGACGAACACTGCTCAATTACCTACTTTGAAGTTTTCCTATCATATAATTTAAGCTGTTCTAGTAATATTTCTAAATACAGTTTTTGGACGACAGTTATAGAAAAACACAGTACTGCGAATTCGTATTCCTGTTTTCTAACTTTATTCATTATTTTATTTGAAAAACTTGCTCATTAATAAATCAAGTATTTAACTTCGTACTTACCTTAGACGAATAATGCATGTGCCAAAAGAACCTGTGGATATATTCTGCCAGACATCTTCCCAAGAAACCTGTAAAAGTATTAGAAACAAAAATCCCTCACAGGCTACTAAAATACTAAAGAAATATTTTACAAAGGGAAAATATACTGGGGAATATACTTGCAAACTGACCACAAAAAAAACCATAGTTATTAGCAGTGTTTATAAAAAGGTATGTTAGTAATAATGTGAAATACAACTTTAGATTATAATGAGAGCGGAGTGACCGCGTACATAATCTGTGAGATTAGAGATTTTGAAACTAACCTTCTGTTGTCAACACAGTGCATTCTCAAATTTTCTAAGGGTTGGCAACGCATACGTGACTCCTTTGGAGTTGCGGGCGTCTACAGGCTGCGGTGGCCGCTTACCATCAGGTGGACCGTAAGCTTGTATGCCACCGGCGATGTATAAAAAAAAAACTAAATAAAAGAAATGTAACATGTACTTCCTTTTTTGAAATAATCAGTTTCAAAGTTTAATTCTATTTTAACACGTATCTACTAATTTTGTTCGAATTATACTTACCAGGAAAAATAGGGGAAGAAAACTTAATCTATCTATATAACAATTCCCAAATGACACTATCTACAATGTATGTCATAACATGTAAAATGAATACCTATTATATCATCTCTTGGCAATGGTCGGTCAAGGCCCTAAGTTACCTCAAGAATTAACAGGTCCCAAGGCACTTCAAATTCATAAAGTGCATTAACACCTACTCATCTTTGTCTTTCCATCGGCTTACATAAGACGACCCCTAAACCCTTACATACTCGAAAGCGGTGCGGACCCAGCGATAATGGTCGAAAGTTCGTTGCTTGGGAAGGGTCGAGATTTAATATTACGTAAAGTTCTAAATATTCTAACACTTCGAGTGAATAAGGTTGGAGGAAATAATCAATTATGATTAAGAATACAAACATCGTCATCTAATGAAAACACTCGCATACTTCACAATGCACCGTACTGTCTTCTCGAAGATCTCATGGTTCAGATATAATCGAGATTTCCCGATGGAAAATTATTGGATAATATTTTGTCGCCTGTGCCAGCTTCGATGCACGCCGAACCTTTCGTGTCAGAAAAGAAACAGGTAAAACCCCTAAAGACTTATACCACATGATCTCTTACTCCTACACAGAATGAGGCAGCACGTCACAACGCGTCAGATTATCGTGAATCTAACCATATTAAATGCATGAAATCGATAGCATTCTTTCGCGGCACGACACGTCAGACGAATAGGATATATGAATCTGACTTAAGGCCCGTGGTGATCCCAAATTTTTGTTTTGCTCACTCGCTAGTGGTAGCTCGATATGCTTTGCTCTTTGCCCACGCACGGACCAATTTGCGATATATAAATAAAAATTCCTGCTATCAAAACGAATGATTGTATCGGAATTTCAAACATTCAGAATTTAGATATATGAATGACTAATCTTTTTCGACGGAATCGTGTAAATAAATATATAAATAGTTCAGAAGTAAGTAGTACATTTTATGTTGAAAACAGCCTTATTTCAAAGATGTTTTTGACATAGTATTAAATTTTTTACTTAAAAATCAAACGGTCAAATTACAAATAAATGATAAAACGATTTTTTTTCAGATTTATTCCTTGGCTTAGAGCTAGCGTTTCAAAGTCTATTATTTGGTATTTACTCCTCGCCTTAATAATACTTTTGCCCGGAGTCACATAGACCTGCACAATAAGCACTCCACAAACATTTGAAATCTGGATTTTTGTCGGCCATTCACAAACATTCTATGTGTCGTTGTCTTGATTAATGCGCGCGCACGTCCGAACCGTTTGGCCACTTAGGAACTTAACGTTTTCATTACGCGCCATGTCGAATTTGTTAATTATTATGCAAATGTGGGCAAATAATACACGATGTGCATCTATAGGGAAAACTCTGGGAATTCGCTTTAATGTTGGCTCTACAGGGTGATGGTCAAACGTAGACCATTATTTCTGTAAGACATCAATCCGACCGACTCTATACGCACATATAACTACAGTTGACAACAAAGATATTTTACTCTTTAGCAAGAAGACGCTTGGAGAGGTAAGGCACAGCAAAATGCCACCTTGCTCGAATTTGGAGCAGCCCAACTGGAGAAGTACCTCCGCCTTGCAGAAGACCACAGCCATAATAGCATTATTTACTATACAGGTATGTAGTGTAGTATTCCTGGAGATGCGGATTTAACATTCATAAGTGCATGTAATATGCCTAAATTGAAGAATAAATGATTTCATTTCATGATCAAGGTTACCAGTCTGCCACAGCTCCGGAGAATGCACTGTGTTGAGAGCGAGGGACCTAAATGTGTCCCTTGTCAACACAGTGAATCCTCAAATTTTATAAAGGGTTGGCAACACGCACATGACTCTTTTGTAGTGTCCGATTACCATCAGGTGGACCGTACGCTTGCTTGCCACCGGCGTTGTATAAAAAATGGAGAGATACATTATATATCTTTAAAGTCGTTCGTTACCTACTTTTTTTTAAGTAATAATAAACCAAACAGTTTTATTGTAAATAATATTGTTCGCTACTTCTATCGAGTTCTAAATATTTTTTTATCAAAATTCATGGTATAATATTATATTAAAGGATAACACTCAGATGTATAAAAGCAAGCATCACGCGCTAACTAAAAATTACCTTTAAACAAAATGCACTTTTTATACTACACTTCTCTTTTTGTCAACCCGTCCTCGAGCGGCGAATTAAATAAACAATAGCATTCTTTTGTTATGTGCCCGGAGATCTCCGGCTTTGGTAAACAACGTCATTCATAATTATTTACTGTTTATGTACAATAAAAAGTTACAACTACTATATTTACATAGTTGATACTGTGGATTGTTGTTATTTCCCTATTGAGAAACTACGCTAGTAGGTAATGTGAACGGCATTGAGATGCCATGCGAGGCTCGCGAAGACGGTATTGATATTAGGATGGCACCGGCGACCACACGCCAGCCCGATTACGCGACGATCTTAGACGGAAACCACAAGGATGCAAGCTAGGCTTAGGACACATTGACTATTATTTTGTAGGCATATATTATTCATTCATTTCTTTTTGTGTCAAAAAAAGTAATGTGTGAATCAATATATTTTGCACCTCACCCGCTCTGAAAGATTTACTTTATCGCAATCTGCGCAATCCGCCAGCGGATAAAGTTATTTTCAAATTCAAACGTTACGCAGTTTCATGAGTACCAATTTTTTCCTACAAAGTAAAATGAGTGATCAATTTTTTTTTACTAAATGTTTAGAAATATATTATGTAATGGTGCAGTTTGTTATTGTATTATTAGAAATAAATTTATTATTACTATTCTACCTTCAATTTTATATGTGCAAATAACGGTCTTAATGACACAAGGCGGTTACACCTAATATTGTTTGGTTTGCATTGTATGATCAATTATGCACAGGAATACTAATTATATATTAAAAACTGATTATTAAAGCTGTTGATCTACTTGATTATCTAAGACATTATTAAATATTATATAGTTGAGTACCTGTCTGTAAAAATAACAATATATAACAATAATATGTGGACGCGGTAATTACCGGGCTTGGTAAATAACGGATTGTATGTACAAATTTATATTGATTCCGTTCAACAGATATTCTCACGATAGGTTCATAATAAAAAATAAAACTACGCAATATAATGTAACCTTACAAACTACTTCAGTTTCAAGTGGATAATATATTTCCAGCCCTTTTTATAAATACCACGAATAATGCGCAATAAACGTTAGCCTTCTGTAAAGGGCCGCCACCCACGTCTCAATAATGTACGAACTTGTGGAAAATTTACCTTTGCTGAATGTCCGCACATCAACATTCCTTGGGTGACGGCGTTCAAATATTTGCTATTATTGGGCACAAATTGCTCTAACAGTTTGTTTCATCAAAAACCTTTCTGTATAAAAGTATACTCGTACTATGGGTGTAAAAATGGGATCAATTACCTTTTTTTATTTTATTTATTTATTTTCAACCAACTTACATTTACAGCATATTGCCAAACATGAAAGTTATAGGTTATAATATTGTAATAGCACGAGTGACAAAATTAAGTTTACAAAATTAAAATTAAAGAAAGAAAGAAAGAAAGAAAGAAAGAAAAAACATTTATTCGTGGCACAGGAGTGATACACATACCAAGGATAAAAATTTGAAAAACAACATTAACACAACACACACATTAACATTATCACCTTCTATGATCTATAAATATTCAGTACTGTATTATGGTTACGTACCCAATAGGTGCCAACGGAATCTATTACTTATAACACTTCGCTGTCCGTCCGTATGTCAGCAGGCTGTATCTACGTAGACAATTACAAGGGTCTGTATCGTGATTCAAAAAGTAAATGACCCGGCAATGCCATATTATCATAACTTTAATTTATTACATGCCCCGTGTGGTTGCCGGGTAAGAATTGCGCCACCCCATCTCTTCCCGTGGGTTTCGTAGGAGGCGAATAAGGGAAAATCGGAGGGTGGGCAGCAGCATCCTTCGATCATTACCACCATCAAACTGCGGTCGCCAACCCGCGTGCCAAGCGTGGCGACTATGGCAAATCCCCCCCAAATTGGGGGAGGCCTATGTTCAGCAGTGGACGTCTTTCGGCCGAAATGATGATGATGATGATGAATTTATTACATCTCTCTCCATCCAGATCAAAATGATATCAATAGCAATTCCTGTCACTAAACATGTGGAATCGCGGCCCAATAATAAATGTAATGTGTGATGAAAATATTTTACATGGACAGAAGGGTCAGTACCTATTAAAGCCATCTTAATCCGTTTTCTACATTCTCTAAATCACTCATCCCTGAAGAATGAATACTGACACCTATGTTGTAAAAAGCCTTTTGACCTCTCTTAAACTCACGTACAGTCAGCATCATAAATATGTATACAATTTTCAACGTTATCACAAACGATAAAGCTGTGGAACGAGTTACCCTTGTCACTGAGACAGTCGCGGTCCGTTGCGTCACTCAAAAATAATTTGAAAAAGTTGTAGCTCTCCAACGACTGGTGAATTGGTTGAATATGGTATTTATTTATTTATTTTATACTTGCAATACATATTTATAGCATATGTATCATATAAATATATATATATTGTTTTGTATTAATTTCGGATACATGCTTTCCTTATCCGGTACACGATGTAAGTTTGTCTCGATGCTACCAACCTTCAACTCAATTGCTCAAAGGCTAGCTGGAAGAGACCCCTTATAGGGATTAATTCGCCTTTGTACTTCAATCAATCTCTTGTGAAATGTACGTGTTTTAACCTGTTATTGTTTACAATAAAGTGCTTAGATACACACATATATAAAGTGCTAGAATGATGAATATTTATGATGCTGACTGTACATCCTAACGTCTAACAACCTTGCTTAACATCCGATCTACACTTGCACATGTTTGGGCGGCTTAAACTACGTTAAACATGCGACCATCCCCTTTAACGATTATAAAACGCAAACAGCGCGTGCGCCGGTCGTATCTATAATATTTATCTCAATTACACCGAGACTGCGTTCAGTGCTAATAATGGACAGGAATAGTACCTGTAAAATAAATGTTAAGCTTTTCATTAATTCTGTTGACAGAGTTAGAACTTTGAACATTATCTTGATGTTGAAAGCGAATGGGAGATTTTCTAAGAAAGAAGTGTTTGTGCTTTTAAATGATGAAAAACCGTTTGTTAGAGGTTGATAAACTTCTCTAACTATTGGGTATTAAGGTGCCTTAACAACCAATATTTGACACCTACTGTACACTTCTATTTGCTGTCTTATTGATATTAAGAATTTTTTGAATTTTTTTAAATTGTTTTTTTATTTGAATGCGCAAGAAAAAAGGAAACATTTTAGAGCTTGACGCTGGCCCAATAATTGACACATTCAATCTTAATTTTCTATATGCTACGACGATGGTAAACAAGCATACAATCTTCATGATGGTAAGCAGACATCGTGGCCTGTGAACGCTTGCTAATCCAGAACAATAACAGGAGTGATTTCGCAGCGAAACTAACGAGGAAAACGGAAAGACAGCAGCATGGCGCCATGCTTTTTTAAAACGTTTTATCTGCTAATTGTTTTATATTAAACTTGATGTTTAATCAGTAATTAAGATATCGACAGATTGTGATGCCCTAGTGGTTTATATTATGAGTTTTCCATGATAAAAGGATTCTCAGAAATTGTGATCGCGCTGGAATGTTTTTATATGAAACGATAATGACTATCTCGCTGCGTAATAGCATAGCATCATCTTCCGTTCTTTGACAATGTTTGTAAATGTTGACCATGTAACCGTTTCAATTGAAGAATAGGTTTGTTGTATAGTTTTATAGATTTTTTTGATGGTACCTAAGGTAAAAACTTTACACCTTATTACCTAATAGTTGATACCTATTATTCGCCTCTATTATTACGAGTATGATAGAATATTCAAAGTGACAAGTATTGAGATTGTGTCGAGCGCTGAGACCATGAAGTAAGAATAAGACTGGAGCCGGCAATACATACATACAAAGATGTGCGAAAAAACTGCAAGCAACTGTGTCTATACACCAACACACGTGGGAACGGAATACAATGTATCATCTCTTGTCCCTCATCGCGTATTATTTGTCACCGGCCTGTGTCACCGAAACATCATCAATGTATTCAAGCCTATTGGCTTTATTTAAATTTGGCGCCAATGTATATACAACACAATTAGTAGTGCTAGCTATCTGCTATCTGCGAAACAAGCAAATAGATGGATAATAGAAAGATCTGGGGGTGGTATCATGGACCCAAATGAGAAAATAGGAAATAAAACAGTACATCAAATATTCAAAGAAAAACATCCAAACCAAGCAACCCCCCAACTAAAAGATTTTTAGACTACCCCGAACTGTCTATATTGGTGAATGTCGATATTACTTCAAATCATATAAGTAGAAAAAGTTGCTAGAAAACTATCTGGTGGAGCTAGTCCGAGTGGTACAGATTCAGAGCAATAGAAGTTACTCCTCTTTCGTTTTGGAAATCATAGCTTCGAACTACTAGCCTGCAGATCTGATCAGCTCTGTGCTGGAATAAAATCAGGCATTGAAGGAGGAATTTATACTATGACCAAATGTTTTAACGAAGGTGTAGATGATGAAGGCCTCCTTTTAATAGATGCAGCAAATGCCTTCAATGCACTGAGTCGTCCCATAGGTCTTTGAAATGCTAGAATCTACTGGCCACGTTTTGCAATATTTCTTTCAACCAACACTTACAGAGGCTATGCAGCCATTTGTTTATCGGACTCCAATGAATTCATTTTAAGCATGGAAGGAACCACACAAGGCGACTCATTGTCAATTTTAATGTATGCAGTTGGGATTTTACCACTAATTCATATTTGCAAAGACCCTAGAAAATATATACAAAATACGTCGGTGGCTCCGCTTGCTTTGGTAAACTAACTGATATAAAAGTCTGGTTATAACACTAGACTGATGGAACAAGGGCCAAAATATGGTTACTTTCCAGAACGTTCAAAAAGCTATATTATAGTTAAAGATAAGTCAAGCGAAAAAGCTAAGAGACTCTTTGGGAACCTAAGCATGAAGACTGAACTCCCCCATCGATTTCTGGGTGGTGTCATTGGCGATGAAGGTGGGCAGAAGGAATATATCAAAGAAAAAGTTAACGAATGGACAAATTGTATTCATCATTTATCAAAAGATAGCAAAAAGTACCCACAACTTGTACATACAGTCTTTACAAAATCACTCCAATGCGAGTGGAGATACTGTAACGTCCCCCCCCCCCCCCCCTCCTCTCTACGTAATAAATATATATATAAATTAAATTACAAGTTGTTATTTTATTAACTACAATTAAAACTATGAAATGGCCAAAGTGAATCGTCTAGGGTAGAGTTGTGAACCGCAAAACCCATTATTTTTTATGTGAATTCATGTCAAAGTTTGGATTCCTCATTCAAATTACTGAAACCTAGCTTGAATTAACTAACAACTTGATATCAAAATACTAGAATTTAAACTATCTTGTTTATTCTCATAAATATTTTCATAAATAAGAATGTTTTTGTTTTGTGGTAAAACGATCCCTACCAGGACCTACCGTTGATCCGTTCCCGCCACAGCAGTGATCCTAAACGAAACCTTTTTGTGGCGATTACTTGTTGTTTTTTTCTAATTACGTTTATTTATCTATATTTTATGTTTGTATCGTCACGAATAAATGTTTTTCTTTCTTTCTTTCTTTCTTTCTTTCTTAACTATGAACAGAATAATATTTCCTATGTTGACGCCTGGATGGGGGAAATCACAATATCTATTTCATTGTGTTTAGTTTTTAATAGATATTATTTCATAAAGTCTACCAGTGTTTCGGAATCTAGTTTTCTGAAGAGAAGAAACACCAAGAAACTCTCCAGTCTGTGTTATACGTTAAACTTTAGAAAAACTCTATGATCTAATTCTATTGCCAGAATTCGGTTGTTCTAAGATAAATCTAAGAACTGCTAGATTAATGAACTGCTCAGCTTGTCATTAAACCTCAGTGAACTGCTCAGCTCGTCACTATGTAATCTATATTTAGTAAACTGCTCAGCTCGTCACTAAATAGATTAAACCAAAGAACTGCTCTGCTTGTCACTTGGTATAATCATACAAATGACCTGCTCAGCTCGTCATTAATAATGTAATATTGAAATATCATAAAATTCTAATTCTATTTAAAACCCCAGTAACCAAATTATTAATTACCCTTTCAATTAAAACTGAAATTTGAGACACCTCAGCTTGTCACCGTTATGGCTTCAAAGTTCCAGTTTAAAAATATGGAAAACCTACTAACGTACAAATTAGCGACTCTAGAAAATACCATGATTTCCTGAACCTATTCAGTAATCCCAGAATTCTATTTATTGCAAAAACTATTTAAAATAACCCGATGACAAATTCATTTTCTAAATCTGAATAGCTTTAAAATCAGTGCATGAAGCTAATCTATCACTATCCCAAATAAATCTAAACTGTAGAAACTAAACCCTTACCAGATTAGTTTCTAAGAATGCGTATTCCCTAACTAAGCTTTGAAAGTTCAGTCGGCTAAACTGAGGATTGCAATTCTAAAACCTGTGTAAGTTGTCTCCCCTCACTGGTCCGAAGACAGGGTACAGTGAGTAAGACGCCCTATTGTGTATATAAAGATAATATATAAATATATTTAACAAGACCGCCTCTCAACTACTGCACAATTTCAACGAGTAAGGAATACTCCTCTATGCTGACCCAAACTATGGCAGCCTCGTTTACGTTGTCAGTTGGGCATTGAGGAAGCGTAAGGGATTTAATCGCCTCCTATGTTGGTAAAGAGGAAGACGCCAGACCACCCTTAGATCTGGTAGCTAAAGACTCTGAATCATGCCCATTGACACCGTTAGGCGGGAATGACTCCTCAGGTATACTGTAACCCTTGTCAAAGTTCTGGCTTTTAGATTACTGAAAATGACTCAAAAACCCCGAAGTTATTGAATAAAATGTTAAAAAATGATCCCTCATGATGAAGAGAATCTCCTCAAGATGACGAACCACCCTTATGTCAAGAAAATCACCCACCAAGAATTTTATATTAAATAAGCCAGAGACCTTAACAGTCTGAGTGACGAATTTTAAGTGCCTCCGTAGAAATTTCTCTTCCTATTTATACCCAAAAATGCAGGACAAATACGAGACAAATGCGAGACAAATGCGCGACATATCCAAAACATATTCTAAACAAATGCAAGACAAATTCAAAAAAAAAAATATGCGACAAATGCGCGACATGATTGTATATAATGTACCAGGTTAACATAAAAGATAACAGTCTACATTAAACGCGAGACAAATACGAGACATATTCAAACATATTCTAAACAAATGCAAAACAAAAGCTAGAAAAATACGCAAGAAATGCGCGACATGATTGGAAATGATGTACCAGGTTAACATAAAAGATAACAGTCTGCATTCAACGCGAGATAAATACGAGACATATTCAAACAAATTCTAAACAAATGATAAGATAACAGTCTGCTTTAAATTTAAAGTTAGAATATGTCAAAATTATTAATTTCTGTTGGAACTTCTGCGTCTTTTAAAGTACAGCACTAGGATAACATAACAAACTAGTAGTTTATATTAGATTCTTGTTCGATATGACTTTCTCAAAGTTAGCATATGTCAATGCTACTGTGCCTTTACCATGAGTTTGCAGGACCGAACTCGCTAGCGACTGCGTAAACGATTTAGTATGCCGATTCTTAGTTCTATTGCGTAACCGCCAGAGGCGCTGTCCTTTTGCCAATACAATTTTTTACGCAGACGCTAGCGAGTACGGTCATGTAAACTCATGGTAAAGGCACTGATCGCTGTTTCACCTGATTCGTTTTGTAAATTATAGCACCAAGGTAACATGAAATCCAACCTTTTTTTTTTTAAACATTATTCGATACGACCTTTTTTAACTATATAAATTATTACGATTTGTGAAATAATGTACTAGGGTTACATAAGTTAATAGTAGTTTGCGTTAATTATTATAAGATATGACTATTTCAAGTTAGAATATGTAGGAACAACTGAACAGCGATTGGAACTGTTACGATTTGTGAGGAAAAGTACTAGGATCACATAAATTGGTAATAGTTTGCGTTAATTATCGTTTGATGTGGTTAGTGTAATCAATTAACTTAAGGTTTCTAATTAGACCTATTGGTCGTGTATTTAACTAGGTTAAGATAAGTCGAAATTAACTGGGCGTTGATAATATATAATATTTTATCAATTTCCCTATAGTGTAGATACCATTTAGCTCTAAAAATTCTCTTTGTATTTTACACCTTTTCCCACTAATCTTTTGATAAGCTTTTTTTAATATGAATGTGACAAACGTAGCTAACTGCGTTCCGTTACAATACCTACAAACAGTTATGGATAAAACTGATAAAGAATTCCACTCCTTAAACAACGTTAACACCACCTATTTAAGGCAGAGAAATAACTTCACTTGAGCATGAACTGCTTTTTCTACATGTGAAACTCGGCGGCCTCGATAATAATGATCCAACTAAAAACAAGGAATGCTACAAAACATCCTTAGAATCAAACAGGATACTAATTCATTCTATAAAAAATGCTGAAAACCTAGATCTATTGGAACTTCATGTTACAGATACCATAAAGGAAGAAAAACTGGTAAGACAAATAAGAGACATCGAAACAAGCAAAGACGTAATATCTAAATTACCAAATAAAATGAGATGTGTTCAAAGAGTCATTGAAACGAACTCGTCACAATGGCTGGTAATCATCCCTAATACCGCCAATAATACCGATCACACAGCTACTCAGTTTGAAGATGCCTTGGCCATTCGTTACGCTCATGAACCTGCTAGCCTCCCTCAGGCCTCTTACGGTTGCGGAGAGAGCAATTTCGACGTAAACCACGCACTAAATTGCAAAAAAGGTGGCCTAATAAAACAAGGTCATGATCAACATAGAGATGACTATAAACAATGGGCTGAACTAGGCAGGGGAACAGGCACAACAAAACCCATAATGCATGACGCAAATAGTACTCGACCAGCCCTTATAGGGCACCTGTTACTAAACAGTGTGTAGGAACCTGCAAGGAAAGCGTTCTTCGACGTTCGCATAATAAATTCTTACGCTTCTTCTTACAGCAACCTCACATGGCAACAAACAGCTCAGAGACATAGCCGGGAGAAATACTCAAAATACGACCGAGCGGCTGAACACTTAAGAGCTTCCTTTACTCCACTTGTCATATATTTGTAATATATTTGTAATGTGTGCAATAAAAAAAAAAATATCTTGCGAAGGAGCCTTAGGGACTGGGAATAACAACAACTTAAAAAAAACCGCATGAAAATAAATATGAAATGGGGAAATGCGTATTCACAATTAATGTATTGGCTGAAAGTAAAAGTATAGATTTCTATTATACGAGCTGTCTAAATAAGAGTGAGAGGCTTAGGAAGACATGTAAGGCCATTTGGATGTGAAGGCGGATATCTAATGCTATTTCTACGGCTGAGACATTTTATCATTACCTTATATCATCACTGCACTTCCATTTGAATCTTCGTGCTTATCTCACATCTATGTGTTTATTTGTTTTACAATTTAATGTTATTATTATTATTATCATTTTTGACATTTCATAATTTTTTTGACGATCATAATATAAAGTCGTATAAATTGACTTAGGATAATTTATATTGTATTGTTATATTATGAAATAAATAAATCTAAATCTAATCTAATCTAAATCTATTTATTATAAACGGCATTATTACAAGGTACAAAATACAAATGCACTTATGAACTCACATGCTTTAACCAAATTAAATGCCTGTGATCAGTTTCAAGATACTACAACATATTTAAGTACTTTGTGTATTGCGGAAGAGCTACTGGCAGAAAGATCAGCCGCCATTCATCACTATTTTAGCCGTTTGTAATACAGTTTCACATGAATGCGAAATATTTGTCCTTATTGTTTGGAATGTGGATCTAATAGGTAAGTTATGCCTCTTAGATTGATCGTAAGAAGCGTCCCTCTCACAACATTTCAAGAATAAGGTTTTAAAGAGAGTCATCTATCAGTAGATCACAGGTCGAGCCAGAAAATAGCCCTATAATAGGGTGTCATCACATGAAAATCAAGACGATTTTTATATAACACTCTCTTAACCAGGTCAATAAAACATTGTCAATATAAACCTTGACATGACACGTACAGTTAGAATACATAATATATAAACGTTACAGAGGCTTCTCAATAAATTGGATTGATTCAGCGGCAGCCGATTACCGTTCACCTACATTTGGCGGCACGCGAACTGACTGCACCTCGATTTATTGCCCACAGTTCAACATATATCCTCCATGATTAGCCCTCGTATGCTGATACAGATTTTCAATGTTCTGTATAGTTCAGTGATTTATGGACTTGACGGTTGGAATAGAAAATACCAGCCACGGACATGAACTTAGAAATGTTGGAAGAATTCTCGTATTGGGGAAATCGTGTAAAGAAGGATGGCGCTACTTCAGTAAACAACTTTTATATCAACTTCAATCTTTTATAATTTTGCGAACATTACTTACGAGCCCAATCTTTCATATCGGACTTAAACAGCATCCTTAGATATTGTATCAATATGGAAATAGTTTTTATAATCCCCAATAATCAATAAAACGAGTTATTTATTAATCTTCCAAATTTTATCCGACCCACGAGCCTGATTAAAGCAGACATTATAACTAAATGAAACGAGTGGCCAATAAAACATATTGAAGTTGTCTCATCTACATCACGAATGATATAAGGATATAATAAATTTTAATAGACCCAGTGAGCATAATTGGCTTGAATTGATAAATAAACTGCTATATTTGATTTCACCTGTCGATTAGGTACCATACTGAACTGACTGAGAAATTCCTTACTTGCACCGCTTTGTTAAAGGTTAAAGTTTGCACGTTTACAATTTAATTGCAAGCACTGCAGTATTTACTTAAGAAATTACGTATTCTCTGTAGAGCAGCGCTGTTTCAGTGTGCAGAAATATTAGTCAGAAACGTGTACGTCAGAATTATATGTTCTGTATAATTTTGAGACAACTTAATTATAGCGGGCTCATTGGGTCGATGGCAAATGATGTTTTTTTTTCGAAATTTACGAAATCCACAGTAAAGTTTAAAGTTTATATCATTAATAGTATAATAAGCTAGGTAACATTGACGGTCTACCTTTTTTTAGCCGTTCTAATCAGGAACGTGCAGTTCCGATTAGGAGAACATCTTAAAAGCCGTTTATTTGCATATTCATAGGAGACCTTGACCAATGGATACGTCTGCACGGACTTGGCTGGCCATGCGACAAGCCTTCTATGTTAAACAGTTTTTTTTTGGCATGACAAAAGTTATTAAAATAATATTGACCTCAAATCAGTTAAAAGTATTAGCCTAAATAAAAATACATCCAGCGTGAAAAACGTTTTCTTCAATTTTTGGTTTTTTCCCTTAGTGGGTTGAAGATAAGAAAAAAGATCCGGGATAAATATAAATATTATATAAGCAAATATTTTCTGGTAATCAATAAAGACATTACTATTCAAAATACAACAAAAGGCGTGAAAGTCCAATAAAATAATTATTTAATTACGACACGACCCAAAAGAAGCCCAGTTGCAGCTGCGAACTACGCATCGTAATTACAGAGAAAAGAAACAAATTAGAAATAGTATTCTATAATTGGCGATCGAGTATAACTTATTGATCATAAATATCACGGAAGTTTTATCATATGTCAAAACAAAAGATTTTCGAATCTTGGGATGTCAAAGATGATAAATAAAATCACCAAAAGGCCTTCGCTTTCTTTGGCCCCAACCCACAGCCATGGAAATATGTGTCAGCGGACTAGTTTAAGGTCTCGAGATAAATTTCCAAGTGTCAAATTTAGACTAGGCAAGCATATTTAACACGCCTATGACACCGTTGCCGGCTCCACGCTATTGTTTTAATTGGTAGAGAAAGTTTGATATTTTGATCGGAACCAGAGGTACTTTCAAGGGCGTGAATAATTTAAATGACACAATGTCCTCATTGCTAAAGAAAGGTTTCCATTTTAAGAATATTTTGCATAGACTTAGTTATAATAGTCGAACATAAATTGGGAGTTTCATTCTAAAAGTTTCGACAGCAACCTCAATTAATCATGATTTCAACAGTGTTTCTCAAATATCAGATCTACAAAGCACTCTATCGACTAAATCTCGTGTTGTGTTTCTATAAAAGATATTATAATAAATTATTTTTGACATATTATTGCAAATTCCAAAGATCCGTATCTTTTTCAGATAGCTTAATAACTATTTGTCGAAACAATAATTTACTGTATTATTATGTAAATGCCAAGACTAGTAGGCGACACAAGCAGGTTTTATGGAATTTTCGTTAGTTTTTTGTTTATTGTTTTATTTCGACGTGTCAACGAAATTATATCCTTGCCTGTGACATACTGGGGAATTACTAATACTTATACCGTCTGATTATAGGTACAATAACACTTCTACACGTGTCGTTACCTATTTTGTTGCTATTTATTGCAAGGGTCTATCTAATTGTTGAAATGAGTAAAGCTGTTTTCCACCTGAGTCCGCTGAAATACATTGACTAACCAAAATGAAGTTGTGCAAGACTGACAGCATAAGCACCTCTTATACGTATAGTATTTACTACCGCATAATGAAACGATTAAATCAATGATCGAGTGCTTGGATGACAAGGACCTGTCTAGACGCTAGTCGCAACATAAGCACTCCTGACTGTTTTGGGAAACATCAGGAAGAGGTAGTTAATTATTTACTCTGGCCGTACCTACCATGAAGAATGCATGACGTATTCCATGACGTTTATGCTAATACAGAGCCATAGATAATAGAAAATGTGTGGCAGACAAAAAAAAACACGGACAATAAAACTCGTGTCTAAATATCGTAAAATTACATGTAAATTGGCATATTTGGAATCAATATTGTGAGTCGTTCTGATCAATTTGGATATTTTATGTGATTGCTCCTTTATAACGTGACTCGAAGCTGTGCTGTAGGTATGTTTGTCGCTACTCTGGGCTTGGTAACAACAGTTAAGCTTGCCATACAATAGGTTTAAGTTATTTGGTTGGGAATCATATTATCTACATGCCTATTTCGTATTCATCATTTTGTAGGTCACTATTACAAGTGCATGAATATATTATGTATTCCAGTAGAAACTCGCATCATCGGACAAATTTTAGAGACGTGGGCATCGTAACGATTTACAAGCGTTATATATTTATCATAGAATGAAACTCCCAATTTATCATGTATCACGTATGATACCTACATGTTACACCTAATAAGGGAACCTTAGGAGGTTGTGGAATGAGCTTCCTGCCGAGGTATTCCCATGGGCTAAAAAGGTTTCTTACGGGTCGGCAATGCGCGAGGAGCGCCTCTGGTGTTGCAAGCGTCTATAGGCGACGGTAACCACTTACCATCAAGTAGGCTGTCAGCTTGTTTAACACCGACGTGGTATGAAAAAACCTGTGCTCGACACTGACCCAATTCATATTACTCATGATAACAGAGGTGATTAATAGGTGTCATCTATTGGACACTAACGTTTCGAGTACTAGGATGTTTAACTTACGTGAATGTAAAAGAGTAAGTTATTATCATAACTTAAGCGCCAATATAATACTAGCATGTACGTTATCTATTTATGAAGTCTATGAAGATATAAAAATGGGGCCTCAATTATTCCCAAATACCTGAATACCTATTTAGTATGCACAGAACAGCCTCCGTGGCGTCGACTTAGTATTCCTACACCATCATATTGACGATTTGGTACAGATATCAATTTGTGGTTAACGCTATTGGAATATTAAAGTGACACCCGCCGTTTGAAAGATTAAGCAAATTCGGAACGATAGTGTGTGCGACGACTGCAAAGTTGTTCAAATTCGGTTAAATTAATATTGAACGTTTAAGTTGTCGGTGGACGTGCAATTGTAGTGTAGACAAGCTATTTTTAAGAACTTACTAACTACCTTAACATAACTTAAATTAAAGGCCTAATAAAGGTGAGTGATTTTTAAAATATTATTTTAAAAAATCATTCACCTACGTAAAGGTACTATATAGTAAATTAAATCTAAATTTAATTTTTGTCGAATTATTACTAAAAATAAAATGTTTTCAAGAACAATTATAACTATTAATACTTGGGAAAACTCCAATTTGAATTATAATCGAGGATCACCACACTATTTATTTAAGCCTACCGCGTAAAAGATTCATCTTTGATTTGTTTCTTTAGATCTGAAATACAATTACAATGGCAACAAACCCAAAAGTAAGTTCTCAAATCGAACATTATTTTTGTCAATCTAATTTGAATGGATAATCGATAATCACCAGACTATTTATGCCAATCGCGTTTAATACTTGTCTTTGATTTGTTTCTTTAGTTCTATAATATATTTAACATTGCAACACGTTGGACGTTCAATAAACGTTATTGAACGTTGAAGTTCTCAAGTCGAACTTTTTTTGTATCAATTCACTGTACTGAAATGTGTTGTTTTTTGTTTGACGTCGCTAATCTTAGGCAGAATATAGGACTATAACTAGTACCTACTAACATTTCAGTCAGTCGTTCATTTTATTACCATCTAAGCGAGCCCATTATCTTTGCAAACGAATAATCGTTGATTATATTGTATTTGACAAGTAGTAAGCAGCTGTTTTATAATAGGCAGTAGAATCAAGTGTTTTATAAGAGGCGAAGTAGATCGCATAGTAACGAATAACGGAGAAGGTTAATAGCTCGCAGTGGCGCCACTGGGCGTCTGATACCGCAAGAGCCTTTGAGCTGCCGCGAACTGTACTAAGGCCGTGAGCACACCAAGCTTATACCAAACATGTATGCATTTGGAGAATAATGTAAGGTGTATGGATAATGAGTCAAAATGTATAGGTAATTATGTGGATTATCATGCCAATGAACAAGTGTAGATATATCATTCATTAGAAATTAACTAACAACATTCCTTATTTCACCTGGCAGGTGTTCCCAGATTTCCATGTGATTTATATTTAGCGAGAATTGACTGAACCTACTTTTTTAAGGTACGGCGACGAGTAGGTAAGTGTCACAGCGTTAGCCGTTGGCCTCAGGCGATCCGTGTGCTGTTTTTTTTTATTTAGGTGTACCTTTTGTATATACCCAAATTTCTTGCTATCCAATGACCAAGATATGTATTGCAGTGTTCGTTCTTTTCCTAAAACTATTAATCAAAATGACGAGAAGTGACACTACTCAATGTTACTACGCCGCTAATTTCTAGGTAATTATGTGGTATTCCACAAATACTAATGTCGCAGACTTTGCTCATAATTAGCATGTAGCGGCATGTACACAAACGGACACGGACAACACGCCTGTGTAATTGCCAAACAAGTCAAATTTACATCTCATGTGCCCTGGCGTCGGCGTTTTACTTAAAACACACAAGTTTAAGTTATGCAGCCATGTATAGTTACCGCATATTATACTGATTACTTACTTAGGTACTCCGCTGGCTCGTGCAGCGACCCGAAACGAGTCTCCCAAAATATCGATATAATAACCAATACATTTTTTAAAAATCTAGTACATTTTACGATGACTGGCCCCTGTGTCCCCCTTACTCGTGGGATCTTACCGAGCTCTTTGCTAATCTCGATTGTTTTGCATATCGCGCTGTCGATGCGCGGCAAATTTATGTACAAAACAGATTCCCCGCCGCCTCCGCAACTTCCGACATCAACACGGACGACTGACGAATACCTGCCTTAAAACATGCACCCATCAAATCTCAACTTAGTAATTCCCAAACGAAATGCACATCAACGCTCAGATACAAAATCATTGTGTTATCATTATTCAATTACTACACCGGTCCGCGGTAAGTGTGCGAACAGGCCGACACCATCAATCACACTTTAACTGTATCAAGTTTTTTCCTTGCCTCTTGTTCCATCACTTTTTACTTTGCCGCCGCTGGCACTGTCATAATTTGTCAAGGTTTTTATTTTACTTAATTAATCACCAGAGCTAGCGGTCGCAGCCAAGCAGGTCATTGAGGAAATATTAACATACTCGTCGATTGTATACTCGCGAGCTTCATTGTGTATCTAAGAAGTGAATGTCATTAACAATTTCCTGCACAAGAGTTTCGAGTGTCCGTCTTTTCAAGTCGGTGTGCTATTGAATAAATATTGTTCAACAAGTTGCCAAGTGACATTTTGTTGCGTGCCGCGGCGCATCGGCTGCCTGCGCCCACATCATTCCACTGTCCACTCTGAACAATTTATTTTCAATGCGTTTTATGCAAAATATGAACAATTAAAATTGTTTTATGAATTCATAGCCATGTCGATTAAGATTCAATTTTGATAAGGGATGCTACTGTTGTCGACTGTATCATTAGACATCATGACGACGTCGTGCGCGCCTCTTGAGTTATGGGGGCATTTGAGAGCATCCACCGTGATTAATTCATCGTAGGTACCTACGATGAATTAGGTAATAACGCGATCTAAATGGATTAGGTACCGAGAATTCGCCAGTAAAATCGCGGAATATTTCGCCGCTATTTTTATAACCGTCTCGATTGCCACCGTAGTCGCAATTCGGAAATGTCGAAATGGCACTGAAGTTTTTACAAACTGTAAGAACGAATCGAATGAAGATTTAATGCCACAAGTGAGCGGCGCCGCCACCGTCTCCTCAACTACGGATTTACGACCACGGGGTTATGATGGTGCACACGCCCACAACACTTTTGAATATACTCCTCGTCTTGACAAAAGAAACTTGTCCGGACGTAAGTTTGGACATGAATAGGGAAACTAAATTTCTCTTCATCATAAAACACCGAAATGACAGTGCGGCATACGTACTAGATAAACAATGTAAGACAAGCATACGAAAGCGGGTATTAAACAGGCACTCATAAACTACTGAAGGGATCAGACGGCCGTCAAAGTTCGAGCGGGTGAAATGAAGACATAAAGGATAATAGTGGTCCGCTGCAGCGGTGCTAATTCCCTGCTACATTAACATGGCCATCGTAACTGCGAACATCCGAGGCCGGCTGAAGACAAGTCCCTATTGTGGAGTTTGTTATTTGTGCCACGGACGGTTCGCTAATGCAGGTGCCGGACTCGCCGATTGTCACGTAAATGTCTAAACGCCAATGAAAGTACCGAGACCCTTCGACTATTTCAATAACCTTTATTGTTCGCATGTCCGTGCGTCAAATTGTTTTACTTTGTTGAAATCTTCGCTTACGTTACAAGGAAGGATTCCCACGGATTCTTCACGTAGGATTGTTTTTGCACGGACTAGTAAAAACACGAATGACCACCCAATGATATCCGACATAATAATGAAGAAGTGGCGTTATGCGATAAACATTGAAATATAACATCGCGACATACGTTCGAAACCTTTCAAAATGTTTTATTTTATGCCCCGAGATATACTCATTATATTCCAAACGATTTCTTTAAACGGCTTCCGAAGCCGTAAACGTTGTCATTTCGCGAGGCGAATAAAAGAGATTTATTGTAAAAGTCATCATAACAAGTAACGTGTTATTCAGTTAAATCATGTTAACCCCCGATATACTCGTAATAACAACACATTACTTGTTTATTGCCTGCATGATCACTGGACAATACGTACATATACCTAACTAAAATATATTATGCGATGCCTAAGATGCCTTTCAGTTATCAGTTAAAAAATGCTCAACTATTTACGCCATTTTCTGTTTGAATTGACAGACATCTTGACATTTTCTCAATGTTAATATCTAGAACAGCACTATTGCGGCCTTACGTCATAAACTTTAAATGTATTTTTTGGATTTTTCATTAAGAAATATCACTCCAAATCGACCATTTTCAAGCTAAAAACTTGTTTTTTCCGCTGAAATTCTACTACACACAATAAAATCAAAAAATGGCTATGTCACTATCTATAACTTCAATAAAATTATCGCGGGCTTTAATAACTTTACTGGTATTATCAATACTTTTGTCATAATTTGAAATCAAAACATTTTAAAACTTACAAGGCCTCTTAAGGGGCTCCTAACCTCCAAATGAACTTCGATCTGTAACTCGCCGTTTTGTAGTGTTTTTATAGCCTATAGTATTAAGAAGAACGAGGTTTACCGAAATAGTATACCATATTTACTTCAAAACTCACTGCCTTCGAGATATATGGCATCAAACTTTGGCAATTTTAGGCTAAAATAACAGTTTTTTGGACGTAACTACTGTGTAGAAAAGTTAAAAATAAAAATCTCTGGCGTTGTTAGAGACGTCAATAAGGAACAGTTACATGTACATTTCATATATATAAGTGCATAAACAACATACTAGTATTAGAGCTTTTTTAGACCATATTTGAATAAATCATATAAAAATAAGAAGTCAGGTTTTTAAAATTTGGCTCTTGCAAATGTAGATAAAGGATTGAAGAACTGATAACCGTTTGTGCCACAAATATATCTATAGTTTTGACGGAGCAGCATCGACTCAAAACTCGTCAAAAATCGATGAATAGCGCGTGGAGCCCTTTAATAGATGTGTACACAGGTAGTTATAAAATATTATTTACGTGTAAGACTAGCTTTGGTGCCTACACAAGTGTAATTGGTTAAACATTTCATGTTGTTAAAATAAATAGATTATACTACTTATATAGCAGTGTTCAACTGCACACTGTGGTTCTTTTATTAAATACTGAGGCATTTTTAAAACGTAAGTAGCATTACATGCGCAGATAAAAAAAAACATACCTAGTTATAACGATTGTGAAACGATTTATTTGGCATCTCTGTAAAAAAAATCATTAAAGATGAAACTAAACAATGCTAATGAGTGTTGCCTGTCAAAACGTGACTGTCTGTCTGTGTTCGATGTTTCGATACATCGGGAAGCTTAATATCGATTTCATAATCATCTGTTTGACTCACGATCATTACTACAGATTGATTTTGATACCGATTGCTCACTTCCGCATTATTTTGTTCACGTTCGCTATACGTTTTGTTTTGATGTTTTAAATCACGATGAGTTACAATACTTTCAATCAAAGTTGCTTTTAAAATATTGACTTATTGATTCTTCGTTGAAATTAATATTGAAATCATTAACTATGTATACTGTGTTAGCAGGATTTACAACGTTATTAATATTGTTGGCAACGCATATCTCCACAGGCAAACCGCCGCAGTGATAGAAGTGATTAAAATAATAAATTATTTTATTAATGCTACCACAATCTCTGTTCATGTTTCTTCATTAAATCCTCCATTTGTTGGCGCGTCAGCCGCCCAGCGCGACGCTAATATGCTTTTAATGGTAACATGATTTTTAATAATGTTTGTTGTTGATATGAAATGTACGTCTTCGCTTTTTAACTTCACTAAAATCTGTTATTCTTAAACGCTTTTATACAAGTTTACTAGCTTTTGTCTAACGTCCTTTGATATGTTTGAATAATTACTCGTCTACACAGGTATTCAGAACGGTAAAACAGCTGCCCCTAATAACAAAAATAAATTTGTTATTAATTACAGTTCGCAGGCAATAACCTAAAGCACAACTAATAATCTTTTAAATACTGCTGCAATAACTGTCATAATAGACGCACAAATCATCACCTTTTAAATGGAAAAATAATAGGTTGTAGTTAATAAACATGAAACTGAAAGTGTATTACGAAACGCTTGTAAATCAGAAAGCCGTATCTGAGAAGTTGGGCGTACCAATTTGCCACCGACTCTTTAACATTGATTCGTTTCGGCTGCGCTTGTGCCAGTTGTGCCTATGATACTATCCTTAATTGAATGTTCCGTGGTGGGTGGACCGATGAATAATATGCAACAGGGAATATGGGAGCTGTGCACATTCTAGTTTTACACGCTACGTGCGTACTACGCAGGTTTTGATTTACAGCTTCATGCATACAATATTCAAACAGACAAATGTATTAGTATTAAATGATTTAGATTATTAAATATGCAACACACTGCCGATATACGAGTGAGTACACCTAGAGAGACTAGGCACCTTTTATAATTTATTGGTATATTACTTACTCGTACATACTTTCAACCGAGAAACTGAGATGATACCTATACAATATCGTACAAATACTTGTAGAAGCTTCAAAAGATTTCGATTCAATTTATACCGCTTTAGCGTAGTTGGTAGTAACTGTGGTAATAACCCTGCCTACGAAGCTGGAGGTCCCGGGTTCGAATCCCGGTTATGACATTTATTTGTGTGATGAGCAAGGATATTTGTTCCTAGTCTTGGATGTTTTCTATATATTTAAGTATCTATTTATTGACCGAGTAAAACGAAGGTCTCTGCTTCAGCTTCTGCAAAAATGCTTTCGTATGTCCGGATTTCCGTTTGTTCTCGTCTACAGGTCGCAATTCTCAACCAATTCTCGTGAAATTTCGTGAGCAGGTTCGATAGTTATATACAATTTTTTCTTCGAGACGGTTTTTGGAAATTTCCAAAAACATTTTTTTTATCAATGATTTTGTAAGTTTCTGCGGGCGAATTTCGGTTTGTTCTCCTCTACAGGTCGCATTTCCCAACCGATTCTCGTGAGATTTTGTCAGCAGGTCGAATAAGTTTTTGGAAATTAAAAAAAATATATATTTGTTCAACGGTTTGTTCTCCTCCACAGGTCGCATTTCGCAAACGATTCTCGTGAAATTTTGTTAGCAGGTCCGGTAATTAGATACCAGTTTTTAAAAATTTTCAAAAACAATTTTTATTTCAAAGATTTTGTAAGTTTCTGCGTCCGAATTTCGGTTTGTAGTCCTCTACAGGTCGCATTTTTCAACCGCTTCTCGTGAATTTTTGTTAGCTGGTTCGATATTCATAATTGATCTTTTTTATAATATCAGATTTTGGAAATAAGTATGTATATCGTCGCGTCATTTGGTACTAGGTCGATTTGTATAAGATTATCCACAAATATTTATTATCATTATATGAAATTAATCCAGGTACATGTTTATATCGAATATTAAAAGTATCATGCACGTATTCATTGGCAATTAAACCGCGGATGAAAATACTTTTTTTACTACCTAATAAAGCTCAATGCAAATTTGTTTCTGCAATTAAAATTACCAGATAAAGGTATTAAACATGTGTATTCGTAATCGCGATCAGTTAAGGTATCTGATAAAATCTTATCGGAATTCTTTCCTCCGTGTTGTGCACAAGATTGCCTACGCATTTTAATCGTAGGCTCGAGTGCATAAATATAAGGTTTTATTATCATTGCAAGTGACACTTTTGCTTATCGGAGGCATGGGTCGGATATAGCTTCCATAAGCTAGGTTGACATACAGGTGTAGGAGATGTCATAGTATTAATTTTTTCTTAATATTTACGTAAACTCCTTAAATAAAGGCCTTAATTATAAACCATATCTTAACTGTTTTTTTCTAAGAAGAGTCAACATTTATGAGGGTAATAGAAATCAAATACCCAAAGTGAACTTGAAAGTACATAATACCTTCAGGATATCACAATAGCATATACACTGTCATCTGACAGAATTTCATGCCTGAGAAAATTACTGTTTTTTTTTACATGTTCATGTGACCGGCTGACGATTGTTTTCCCTTAAGGTGTTGGCTTAACTATCATTTGATACAAGTTTCAGTCGAGAGGAAATTACTGTTTTCTTTTTACGTCTTTAGGAGGCTGCTGCTTCTCAACCCGCTAACGGATCGCTAACTGACGTCCACAGTCCTTGTAATAAATAACAATGTACAATTATAGTGCGAGAGGAAATTGGTCATTGAAATCTGTTGCTGGCCCATGGTCTACTTTGTTTTACCGCACTAGGTAAGCAGTATACTATTATTATTTTTGCAGCGACTCCTCTTGTCGCTATCTTATTCGCTGGCGCCAGGCCACTAGGCAACGTCTCATTTAAATTGTACCGGCTAATTGGTTACTAGTCTTCGATTGAGATACAAACATTTTTCCGCGCTTCTCGTTTTATAACACTTAACCATACTTAATGTTAACATGCTCACTGATAATTATTTAAATACACCGAGCAAATGCAGAGTCCTGGTTACTCAAGGGAGAACATTTGGTCCTGTGAACAAAATTTGCACCATCGTTTGCGGGTTAAATTAGTAGTCCATATTCATTACGTAGAACCAGTAATTTGTAGATAGTGGCGCTGTCGATTTTTATTTTGTTCCATGCGCAATGTTTACTTTTTCAACAACATAGGTACTCTTAAGGAAATGAGGGGTGGTCTGGCGCCGCTGGTGAAAGTGCGAAGAACGGGATCCATCGTGTACATAAGTACTGACCAGTAAAAGTCAAATATGGCACCGGCAGCTGTCATCTCATAGAGATCTGTCAAACGTCCTGTACAAATGTATTTTAGCGTACGTAACTTATGATTACCAACAGCTTAAAACTTGATACAATCTAGCCATATACTAAAAAAAAATCTGTAGGACACAAAATCGCATGTATTTTCAATTTGCCGCAACAACAACCTAACTGAATTCAGAAAGGCCTACAACGTCCCGATAAGATCTTTCGGCCACGATAAAAATCGGCCTGAACTTGAGTAGTTACGTTAAGCCTAGGCGATAGCCGCGATACGGATAGCTTAGATCGAAAATCTAGATAAAGTGGAAACTTGAGCTGAACAGGTCAGGGCCGTTAATGCTGCTTGAAAATGTTAATTACGCTAAAGCAAGTGAAATTAATTAATTTAAATACAAATTAATGACGACTGGTGTTGGGTTTCCGTGTGAGAATGTTAATTAGTGGAGGTTGGAAAAATACTTATACACCGCATCAAAATCGCTTGCTACGTTTGCTTCTGCCAGAGAATCGTATAAAAGGTACCTTTATAGATTTAATCTAATAAATACCTTCACTTGTAGGTAGGTTGGATTTCACTTTTTTGTAATCTGTCCATGCTTCGCAAAATAATATAGATGTATTTAAAATTTACAGCGATTTGTTAAAAGTTTTAAAAATATTGCATGTGTTTTAGGTTTGTCTCCACCGATACACAACAGAATGCAGTTTATTACGCTTTGTCGACTACGTGTTCATTTACATAAGGTGAACAAAAAAACTCGAAAGACTAATTGAATGTCAGGACTTCATCACCTCTTCCGTGAACGCAAATTTTTTAAGCCCTGCAAATTTCCCTAGCATGACGGTTAAATCACATAGTGCGCGACAAGAAAATCGTTCTCAACTACGAAGGTTATAATTACACGGTTGTTAATTAGGATTAACAAACCGTAAGAAGATTTTACGCCAATAAACATCGCAAAGTATGAAACGACCGTTTTAATGCAAGACGCGGTTGCGATCCCGGCGGCTCTGTGTTGAAAGCGGGGGTACCTATTTTTTTATCGATAATTTTATGATAGGTGTCCTCATCGGTTGTAAAATAAGTGTACATTTATCTTAGGCACATAGATTTCGGGATATGTTAAATAGTTTCATTGTCATTAGGTAGTTGTGATTCTTTCATAAGTTAGGCTATGAACTATGAGCTATTTTCGACTTCCATACCACAAAAAACCTTTCATTTTCTCTCTTAATTATTCTAGTGCCTTCTTACCGACATTGTAAAACAATTTTGTTGCAGTTTCGAACTTGTGAAAAAATAAGGTAATGTGGTAGGTTGAGCTTCGTTTATGATGTTTGTTGTTTATCCTCTATCGGGTGTATGAAGGCTATCTCATTTTACGAGGTGATTACTGATTATTTAACTGTACTTGCTGTAAGTAGCGAAACATCCGCAATATTTACAAAGTGATTGGTCATCAAATGTTTATTGCTCTGTAATTATGATGTGCAGTTGCGCTACTGATGCCTAGGTGCATTTACGAGACAATTAACTATGATACACGCTTATTTAAATCTACTGCAATTATTTACCAACATGACTATATTTTAGTTGAAAAATTTTTAATTCGTTGATATCCAATTTAGTAGGGTTACTTAAGTACTAACAAATTATTTTTGTCAATTTTTCACTTCCCAAACAATATTCCCAAAAAAACATATTCCGAATTTTCATTTTTTCGATTTAATTGGAATCAGAATGTGCCTAGTTCCGCTGCTGCATATAGACTGACGGTGACGGTTTAAAGAAAATAAATCTTGTCCAAAGTTTAGCCACTTGCACGTGCAACTTTCAATTCCCAAGTGGCCACTTTTACTCCACTTCTGCCGCGGTTTCTAACACGAGACGACACTGGCTTTGTCAAATAAATTCTAATTAAACACGCCATCGGCTGCGCTACCAGAATAATAATTGACACCTGTTGATGAATCGCCTCAGTTACCTTGTTATAAAATCACTAACCCCATCTGTCACTTGATGACAGTTGTGTGAATAGAAAACTATTTTCATTTGAATGTGTGATATATTGAGTGATACTTTTTTATTGACGCATTGGTCTGATCACATTTTTGTATCATTATGATTCTATGGCGCTTAAATTGTGCGTACTCATAAATTTAACACGTTAAATGTTGTGTACTGTCAAATTTGATTGTAGAATGTTTGACGAATAGAAAAGTTGTTCCGGTGCTTTAATTTTTAGTCAAATTAGCAACGTGACTGCTTTAACCATAAATTAGATGGAGCTCGGACAGTATTCGTAATAAATCGTTAGCATAAATCATCTGTGCACAGTGACACGTAACGGTACCACTTCGTTATAACTAATATATCGAGTACAATACATAGTATTTGGTACGAGGAGTAAATAAAAGAGTATAGATACTTGGAGTATCAGTGACGGTGGACGGTTGACATTATTCTTCTTGTCCAAGCCTTCAACTCAAGGAACAGAGCCAGGCGTGGATGCAACTGCGTAAAGATTTACTTTGATTAAATTTTACTATTAATAAATTTCACACACAATACTTAAGTTAAACTGGCTACTGCTGACATTTACCTACTTGTTCTCTCAGTTTTGCCACTAAGGCTCGGTTTTATAAAGATCCGTTAGACCTTATGAAGGTTTGTTATGTCAAAACATGTACTGAGTTACTGAAATTTGATCTGACATTTGGTCTAACGGATCTTTATAAAACCCGGCCTAAGTAGTTACTGAAAGATACAGTAAATAATAGGTAATATGGCTTGCACAGATAACTTTATGTATATAACGCTTTCCGGAATAATTTATATAATGTCACTTGTCTGAAGTCAAACAATTATTACTGACTGGTAGACCTTATTTATATGCTTTGTTGGGCCATGGATACGTCTCTTGAGTTACTCTTTAAAACTGTGATTTTATAGGGTTTAAATCTACCACACAAGAGTTTTAGCGATGAGCATAAATCTATTGGATATGGGTGCTTGAAGTCAATATTATATTTTTCGAAGATACTTGGTTACTGTTGTCTCCTCGCTGACGGGACAGAATACCAACAAAAAGAATTTGGTTGACCCAAATAATTAATATCATAATATGCTTAGGACTTCTCCACAGTTCTACGCCACAACGTGTCGGTCACTCAGGCCAGTCCATTTGTCGTGTGACATCAAAGTCCTTTTCCACTCATCTAAAATTAATCTCGGAGTCGTATCAAAACTCCTATACACCTACACGCGGATTAAAATAATACACGTATTTAAACTCCATTCATAGATTGTATATCGAGATAATAACTGTTTTTATCGGTGTTTGAGATAAAATTATCTGGTTACAAATTAACGTGACAGTTTGAGCAGGCATCGGTTGTAGGTCGCATCCAACGGTATTATCACATTATATCACCGATGCAAAAAATATAAAAAATGAACGGACAATAAAGTGTCTAATTGAATTAAACCCAAACAGTAGACAAATGAAAACACCGTTACATATGAAAATTATGGTCACTGACAGGATACAGCTGCGCGGGATATTACAAAAAAGCAATAGTTTTCATAATTAAATTAGCGTGTTCTAAAATTAAAAATGTTAAAAACAGGCGTCCTGCCAGTCGCGGCTGGGCGCCCGCCGCGACACATACCATAGAGTTTTATGCCCATCAAATCGTTCGATAATTGAAATGAGTTCCTTGTAAAAGGCAGAAAAACGATTATCCCCATACCTTTTAAGACGTCCGAGATACACAAATGGACTTTGTATTAGAATTTATGTCACTTAAAGAGATGATATAAAAACGCGCCGACGGGTTTACACGCAATAAAAATATGGGAACGACAAGAATGCCTTCCAGGTTGTCAATCGTGGGGTTTAATAACCGTAAAATGTTTTTTCATCTACTCGTTACTTATACCATTGAACACTTACAGCGACGAACATAAAATACGCCTAATTGATAAAACACAATTAACGGCACCGTAATAATTACGACGAAATCAATTTATTGTTAGGAATTGGAATATTAATGTTTCGAAGTGATGTTGTCGACCACAACATCGACCGCTAGAAGCAAATGAATCTTACCCCCATAATTTGAGTAATACATAGTACCTAGTACCAATAATACTAAACCATGAACTGATGTGGGAAGATTATTAAGCAGCTCAAAAATAAAAATAGTTTTGGTACCGACGAAATGCCTACTTATAAAACTATGTGCATTCGAGTTAGCCAAGCCGCTAACAAAATTAATTAACCGGTCGTTTAATCAAGGAATATTCCCTGATTTACTAATATATCCATTATTACACCTAATATTTTTAAAAACGGTGACGTGACCAAGCCAATCCCATATCAACCTATCGCTCTCCTACCAACCGTGACAAAAATATTCAAAAATGTATGACAAATCGTGTCTATAACTTTTTTGAAAAATACATTTTGGATAAAAATAAATACGGATTTAGGAGGCACCACTCAACAACATTAGAGGTCTATCACTATGTATTGTCCATTTTAGGCCATATAAATAGTAGAAAATATAGTATAGGACTTCTACTGGACATAACAAAAGCGTATGAAAAAGTATCACACGAAACAGCAAGCAAATTTGTATAACGCATTAAAAGTGTATTCAAGCCCTAGCAAATGTGCGTGTACGAAATAGCTGTCGCCCGTACTTTGTTCGTTACAAACTACTAACACTGCCCTGTATTTATATATTGAATGCTGTTCGTTTTGTCCATGAAAACCGTCATTTATTCGAACTGAATCAGGATAAGCAAACAACTAGACCACAGTACAGGAACTCAGCTACTTAAAGCAAACTTGCAAATATGTAGAAATAGTCCCCATTATTAAAATCCCAAGCGCTATTAAGCAAGAACCTCAAATTGCGGTATTGAAATCTAAACTAAAAAAATACTATTAGATAAATGTTATTATTTGGTTTAGGATTTTTCTGACGACAAATTATAATTTTTATTGTAAATTATTTAGTATTGTGTATTTAATTGCCAAATTTGTAAAATTTCTAGTTTAAGTTATATGTAATTGACTATAAAATTGTACCATATATATATATGTATGTCCGAAATTAGTAATAATTAATATATATATACATTAATTATTACTAATTTCGGAAATGTTCTACATTTGATAATTCGCATGATAATTAATTCTATTTAGTAATTAACTGAAAGCATGATTATGAATTCTATCTGATATAGATTAGCCTAGAGTAGTAGTGTACCTACCTATTAATTTAATGTTTAATGTTGTATGCCCTCACAGGGCGTCATGGACTGACTCACTAAATTTTAACACCTTTATTATAATGTCTGTATATGACTTTACAATGAAATAAATGAAATGAAATGAAAAGATATTCAGTTCAGTTTAATTACATTTCATTATGAAATATTAGCAAAGCCGGAAGTTTATTTTATATTGCACGGGCGCTTTGGATTTCATTATGAATAAATAAAATATTGGTATAGTGGTAGTAAAGTGGTAGTAATATGCTTGTTTATCTAATCAAATTTCGTCCGTACCGCAATATTGCATTCGATTACATCTTAATGTTTAAAGCATTGCCCATGTTTATTAAATACCTATACGCATAATCAAAATAGTCGCAAAGTCAGTCGTAAAAAAGTGAAATAAATTATATTGGATATATCCCAATTTTATGTTCCTACTGACTTATTGCGCAATTTTATTATGCCACATCAACATGCGTATATTTTTGCATCCATAACATAAGTACCTAACTTCCAAAATTTGCATTGGAGGAAATTCAACTAACAAGAATGCGTAAACCTTTATAAAACTGTTAAAATCAATAAGCTTTAAAAACAATAAACCAAAGTTAATGATTGGGTAATAAACGTTTTAATCGACAGGCCAATATTGTAGACATGCTTTGCCGGTGTTATTCTGCAAAAAGGCTAAAAAGGGAGGTAATTAAAAACTTTAACGCTGCATACATTTTATGAATAATCGAGGTACAGTGGGCGTCGAAGATATCCACACACTTTTGCACCGTACTCCATTGTAATAAGGTGGAAGATGTGTATATGGATTTGACGTCGACTGTACATCGTCGGTCACGTGTAATAAGACATCAACGGTTAACTCCGGCCTCCAACTTAATGTAATACCTATTCATTAAAAACACTTGCGCCGACTAAAAAAGAGTTGAGTTGTGTGGTGCAAGTATCAAGTGGCGGCGGCAACGGCGGCGGCGGGGAATAAATATGGACATAGACGACTATAATTTTCCTCCTAAGGCTATCCCTCTATAAAATACTAAAATTACATTGAAGTTTTGACCCAAAGAACGACGAAAACGAATCATACATAACTCCGTTCCAATTGATAATTAGTAAGAGATTATTGACATACCTAGGTAGGAAGGTAGGTAGGCCCATGGGTCTTAGGAGGATATAGTGAGCTATTAAATAATTAATGCACCTATATATGATGATAATGCGGATAGATTACCATCTATATACGGCGGACGACGGATATCATAATATCTAAACTATTGGCAACAATAGGTATGAGTAGTAGAGGAGGAAATGTATGAATGCGACTCCGGCCTCCAACAACCGAGGACGCAGCCGGGACTTATGCCCAGGTGAGAGAGATCGAAAATTATATGCTAACTGTACCTAAGTAATGTCAACCACAACTTCAAGTTTCAACGTAACATCAAAGTAACGATAATACGTTCTCCTAAGAGAAAGCGTCCACGCTACGTTATGTCTCGTCACCTTTGACTTGCGGCACAGTCCTCAACACTAAACCCACAATTACGCATATTGGAAGAGCAGATCAAAGCAGCGGCGCAGGAGTGTACACCGAATTATAAACATTTTGCTATTATTATAACACGTAAGGTGAGATGTGAACACGAAATTAATCAATATTATACAAACGTCTATACTAGAAAATGTAATTCAAGACCAACAGGGGTTGCCACTAACATAAAATATGTTTATGGTGGTATATTTCCATTTTTTAAAAGACCACACTGATAAAATTTATTTTTGGTAGTTAACCTACGATTTAAATAAACAAGTTAATTCAACTTACACAAATACAAGATGCCGTATTAAATATTTAACCATAGATGATTTTTGGTAAAAAACTGTAATAATACTTCAGGTATTAATAACATCTGGTACGATGTATAAAAAATAGTTGTGAACAAAGTTAGATGCAATCTTAATATTGCATATGTTTAGCTATTCGACATAATATCAGGCCAAAAGTGTGTAGGTCGCCATTTTTTCATGACGCAGTCACCGTGTACTAAAAAGTAGTACTAAAAAGTAAGAAGATTTTTTTGTACCAAATTTTCACCGGGAGTAACCGCGTTTAGGTATATTGTTGTCATACATTTTTCTTTTTTTATAAGAATTGAATTTTTTAGTTAAGTATAAGGAATCCGAATATGGGTTTTTTTTTCTAGATAGTATATGATAGATTTGTAACATTTTTAACAAGTAATTGCTGTTTTGGGATATTCTTATATTTTTGAACTATATCATCTAGAGGAAACATTGACTTTTTTTAAATGTTAGCGTTATCTACAAATATTTACAATGATTTGATTATCAATGCAAAAAGATTGGCTAAAACTGAAATATTCAGTTGACAATGACATAAGTGACTTTGACACATATGACAGTCACATATCTGTCGTAGTTTTTGGTCTTGGATTACATTTTAGTGTGTACAAGGGAAAATATATAAGGTTAACGTCTCAGTGCTCAACTCCTTAGTGCCCAATAGATGACAATGACAATACGTTAATTTCTTAATGAAATTAGCTGTAGGTAATATACAATTATGCGATAGGCAGGTATTTTTAATGTTTTTATATTACGATGATGGCAAACAAGAATACGGCCCGCCTGATGTAAGCTGTTATCGTAGCCTATGGAGGTATCGCATGCGAGTGTGTAACGAAAATTAGTCATACATTTTATATGGACTTTCGTTACACATTTGACTCAAATAGAATGTAGATATAATTAAGTCGTTAACTATGAACAAAAAATTACGAATTAACCCATATATTCAGTTTAATCTGTCCCCTTGAAGAACCCCACACACTACTCCGTTGGTACGTAGGTACTCCCATACTACTGCTACCATATCAATACACAACATAAATAATAATACAAATTAAGGCATTCACATAAAAAACAAAATAGATAGTTCAATCCAAGAAAAAGCGCTCCACTCCTTGCTTATACTTCATGACTCATGAACAAAATATAAAACGTACTATATAGTAAGAAAGAGTGAGGAATTTATTTGTGGAATTTTTCTGTGAACAATCTTATGAGTTATACACAGAAAGTGAACACGATATTTCCGTCCCCACCTAATAATGAAAGGTGACCAAAACATTCACCCCCTCCTTACATTTAAGACATTGTAAGTAATACGTACGTGAATTACAAAAGGCCACTAAATAATACAGAAAGGATCGTACGTGACAATAAATTAATTAACATAGCCCTGCGACCCGGATTTGTCCGCGTCGAGAACTTCCTCGGGTCAGGTGGTCCTTTTGGCTCAAGAGGGAAGTATTTCGAGGGTTCAAAAAACGTATTATAATCTTCATTGTTTGAGATGCATTGAACTCGAGCTATAGATAAATGGAACACATACATTAGGGCCGTACTGCCGTTCAATACGTCGCTTTCATCTTACTTTTCTCTTTATTACATTTTTTTTAACTTGCAATGTTTTGTAAGAAAGTTTAATTATCCTTTCTGCCCATTTGTATCCTTTTATAGCGACTTAATAAATGTTGGTATCTGCTGCTGCGGCATATATGCATAGATGCAAAAGACTTTTTGTTGAGATTAGGTTAATCAATTGAAACCTTAATCTATACCGGGATGTGTCTTTGGCATAAAATAAAACCTTATAATTTTGTGTTTGGCGGCCATAGAACTGAGAAACCTGTGACCTGTGATACAGGCTTAGCTTACCGATCTTAAACTTGAAGGACTTTAAATACAATTCCACTTAACAAAACTGTATTAATAATACCACCCACGTCACTGTTAGCTTTCTCTACCTAAGGGACGTATTCTCACTCTTCACTGCCCGTTTAGCAGGTCGTTGCCTCTTACCCTCGATTCTACCCCAATGGTAATCGCTACCCATTTAGATTAAGTAGGTAGTTGAAAGTTTTCAGATTCAATTTGGGTTGTGCAGATTTTGCAGGCCAATTAGATTGGAATTGGCAGTGGGGTGGAATGTACATGTCTTGTACCTATTGTTGTGTACCTACCTAGTCGTCGGAACTTTATTTTAATTAACGCTTGCAGTATACAAAACTAACATCCCGTTACTAACAGTTATACTTACTTCCAAAATGTATTTTTTACTGACATTAATCATTATACAATAAAAAAAAACATTTTTATAAATTTTAGTTGTGTAAAAAACCCATATTTTATCAATCTAAAGGGATATACTACACAAAGGCCACACAATTACCAGCACGCCATTTATCATAACTATTCCGTTTAGTAGGTAACGGAAAAACACAATTTGAAAATTAAAAAAATTCAAGCAATGCATCATTTGGGACAACAAGTTCAAATCTCGAACAATCCTCTGCATTACAAATAGCCGCCTACGCACTAGGGCAGTAAAAGTAGCGTTCAAGCAATGTGCAAGTACCCGCTGTCACAACAAAAAGCAAGTACTTAAAAGGTTCTTTTTGTGCCCTAGTCCGAGAGTTTGGCTATGTGTCAACTTGTATTTATTTTGGTTTCGAAAATATAGAGCCGATTTAGGTGGATTCGTTTGAAAATTGAATGGAAGTAATAGTTTTTCAATGAGTAGGTATGTATTTTTTTATCTCCTTTTTTATAACATTAAACAGCCCACATTAGTTAAAAACTAACTACGCGTCGCCGAAAGAGTGTAGGTGTTATATCCTCTAATTGTTCACTGCGGAACAGATATACCTATCGTTATTAATTATTTATTAATTCATAACACTTCCGATTACGCTTTCCCTTTTGATGCGGATTAAAAAGCATCATAGAAGTAAAAGACATGTAAGTCCCAATTATCTGCTAGTACATACGCCTCTGTAATAAGCGCACATCATAGTTCTACTGGTTCAATAATTCATGAACTTCTACATTTGGCGCATCACTGTGAGTGACATATGAATTACATTGTTTGGGTGTGAATGTCATTAGAACATTATATTAAGTTTATTTGATTAAAGTAGCTCCTTCTTGAGCTAGCAAAGATTTAGCATTGATTTTATGGTGTCAAATGCCACTACCGGTTAATCATTATTTATATAAGAACCTGTTCATTGGCTTTTGAATTTTTTTATATTTATTAGAATATTAGTCAATATCGTATTTCACGCGGACACGCTTAAACTGTAGCTAGTATTATACTCGTAAAGACAAAATCCTTAGTAAATACTCAGCTGTACGAAGTCATACTTTTAGATTATTACAATACTTATTTGTGCAACAAAAAAGCAAAGTTGTTTTTTTGCTGCGAGTGCTGATTTGGATACCCGAACAAGCGAAAGATTCTAAAATTTAATCAGGAGCGTAGCGAGTGATTAAAAATTAGAACCTTGAACGTAGTGAGGGAATCAATAGCACGAGATGCAAATAACTTTGCTCGCATGTGACACATACAACTTTTCACCTCAGCAGTGAGAACATATTAAGGTTTAATAATATCATACGCTTTTACGTAAGTCTCTGGTAATTAATAAGGAAGAAAACTTAATTCAGCATTCATCAAAAGCACTTCTTGTTTTGTTTTATTAACTCCTCAGCACAACGTTCAGGGGCACGACGCGGCAGACTTGGGCACATTTCGCTATGTAACGCGCGCGCCAGCGCAGGCGCGCGCGTTGTAGCTCGCGTGTACAATAAAAACTAGACGCACTGTTGTTTAAATACAGCCTTCATCACTGATCACTAATATTTTCTAGTTATTTTAAACACTAATTAATACGTATCTGAAGTGCAAGACGGAAGAAAATAGCAATTGAAAACAATTTAATCCCTCGATTATTTAAAGGCGCGTTCTGAAACTTCACTCGTGGTATAAAATTAAACGAAATTTTTTAAAAATTATTATTATTAATTGACGTGATAAACTTTCTGTTTTTTGTTTAACAATTGTTTTACTTTAAAATATTTATTATTGAAATACTATTTTAATTAAAAGAACCGCCAACAACTTTGTGATAATTTTAACTTTTAGGATAATTTATGAAACTCTTTTTATAAATTTTCCTAAAAGTTAATTTGAAAAATTAATTTACTATAAAAATTTTAATGTCGAAGTGATGACGAACAATGAATAGACCTAATTCTGGCACTCTCTTTTTTCGAAGCGAACGGAAAGGGACAGAGCGAATGAAGTCCAAGTATTTCGAATTTGTAATAGACCCCGAACTGTCAATTGGCAGTTAGTGCCGTACAAAATCAATAAGTTACTTTGCTTCAGGGAGTGAGCAAGAACTTTTTTTGCTCACTGATTTCTCGCAATAAAATAAGCTTGTTCGAGCTGCTTAGATGAAAAGATCTTTTTTATGTAATTAAAAGATTTGTTTAAAACGGGCCTAACGCAATATTTTTATATTTACAGTTAATTAACAAATCTTCTAAATATGTGTTAGAGAGTTGACAAAACAGAGATAAAACACGAGAGCTTAAAATGTTATACTTTTATGTGTTATTTAAAAAACTAATTTTCTATCTTTTGTACTAGAATCAAAATCTACTAGAATATTTTTATTAAATTAGTTTTACGTACTGTTGTATACCTACTCCAGAATTGGCCGTTTTCAGGGTTCCGTACCAAAATAGTAAGAAAGGAACCCTTATGGTTTCACTTTGTCTTTCTGTCTGTCTGTCTTTTTTTATTATTAAAGTTCCAAATAATTTAGCGCAGAGTTTGAAATTTCTTAACTGCTAAAGCCATGAATGGCTTATTTACAGCTAGAGTTCGGACTAAGACTTACATTACATTCAGTTCACTGGTAAACAACAAGAAAGACTTATCACAAGGCGTAGTCATAATTATTACATGACATAAAATATTTGTTAACATCTTTAATTAATCTAGGGTTGGATAGGTATGAATCTTGTATGTGCGTTGGGAGGCTATTTATAATGTTTAGGAAGCAAATAGAGATTGGTCCTCATGCCGTAAACATTTCTCATTTGTGGTAGTAAGAATCTGTGTGTATTGGATAAAAGCCTTAACCTACTATTAACCCTTATCTCCGAAGTTTACCAAGGAAAAAATATGGAATTATTATATAACATTAATATCAATGTATATTTTACAGGTCAAGGAAAACGGTTCACGCGATAAAGAATTATTCTTGAAAAACCACCATCCACCAGGAGTAAAACTTGCTCCCGTCTTCTGTATTTTCCGCTAATTATAATCCAATCATCTTCAAGGCAATAGTGAATAGGCTATTACTGAACCAGCGAGCTACATCTTAGGCCTTGTCATCGCTTTCCATCAGGCGAGACTAAGGCCAATCGCTGTTCAGTCATTCATAAAATAATAAAATACAAATTACCGAAAATGGTGGCGTACCTATGGCGTTCAATTTCTACACCATGTTGTTAAGATTTTCTTGACTTAATTGGGTAGGGAGTACACATCTGTGTCCGGACCCTCGGTGTGGTAGTCGGACTCACACTTGACCGGTTTTTTTTTTATATTAACAAGTAGCGAATAAGTGGGTGGTGACAATATGCGATGCAAAGATTAAACAAGTTCATGGTTTATTCATGAATGCAAATATTCTTTGTTGATATTGTCAGAGTTACAAAAACTTAATTTGAGATCTGTAGATTTTGTCGATATAACAGCGAGACCAATGTCTATTTTAATTGGATGATACCATCTTGAAAAGGTATTTTATATCATTATGTCACTCATTTTTTGCATGATATGTGAGCATTATTAGATATAGCCACCCTAACACAATTCTAATCTCATACACATTTTGATTTAATGTGTGAGTAACGATGTGGTAACCATATAGCACCTATCAAGACAGCTACCGAGAAACAAGAATACAATATGTAGCTACTCGAGTTCCCAAACCAGTAATGAGGTATATCTTTTGTATGTTCATCTGACGCGTATAAATACGAATTCAAACATGATGAATTCGCCATAGAAGCTCATTAAGTATTCAAGTAGAAATAATGTCGATTTTAAGGGTTCCGTCAAAGTTTTTACACTAATACTGCGATGCGAACTTTTGCCTTAGCTCTATTTCGTATCGCGTTGCTGAAGTATTAAGCTTAAATTCGTATCATATCATGTAAAAAATATGTTAAAAACTTTTTCATTCCTCATACTCTGAAAGTAAGTCATATTTGACCTAAAATGTGGCATGTGGCCCCATGGGTTGAAAAGTAATAAAAAAAATTTGCAATGGAACAAACCTGCACCTCCGTAAAAAAATATTGATTTCAAACAATAATTATCAACACTAGATATTTTAAATTATGGTAATAAAAACTGGTAGATACTTAAGATTTAAATAAGTACATTTTAAGCAAATGACTTTAAATATTTTAAGCGTGTCATAAACTCTGTGTTCCTGAGTCTTGGATGTTTTCTTTGTATTTAAGTCTCTATTTATCTATATAAGTATGTATATCGTCACTTGGTACTCATAGTACAAGCTTTGCTTAGTTTGGGACTAGGTTGATTTGTGTAAGATAGTCCACAAATATTTATTATTAATTATGTATTTATGTAAATCTGTTTGAGAAACAAAATATTTGTATTTTGTACATAATATAAGTTACACCTTACCTACATATTCGCTTCCAGGAAATGTACCTATAGTTCCCGCCAAAATGGTTCATACACAAACGATTTTAAAATGGATTCAATAGGATTTGGCTGATTCAGACAATGTTTTTGCATATTTTATTTATGTTTTTTGGTTAACAATCTACTATACATATATAATCATTTACGTCATGACTTCTAATAGCAGAAATGTGATTTAAAACACGATTCAAACACGATCCTGTACGCACCTGACGAAGCCTATGTCGCTGATTAGAATTTGTGGACCATGTACCTAAGTATGACCATGTATACTTTGTTTTGTTGCAATAAATACAATTTGACCCATTTAAAACAGACTTATACCTATGCTAGTTTTTCACTACTTATTTAAATAAAATTTATTGTGACGGTATGAAAGTACTTAGGGCCGCCAAAGGCGCCGACAATGTGCTATATGGAAATGCTACAGCGGCACTAGTATTCTGCCGGATTTGACTAAATATTGCATCACTGCGTTTATGCCGAGCATCGTCCCTTAGTATTGCTAGAACATGACATATATAAGTGCGAGAGGTGAATGCCATATGTCAGACATAAAACGCGATCATGCTAGCTAGGTTGGAGGCAGTTTATGTAATTGGGCCCTCAAGTTCACATATTTGATTATTCAACTAAAATGTTCGTTTAATTCCTATATGATTACCTATGCTCCATATTTTCATAGAGATTTATACAAATTACCAAAGCAAAAAGTGAAGCAAATTCGTCGCGAAATACGCTTGCCTCCGGCCTTAGGCTCTAGTGTCGCCAATCCGTCACGGGACCCTAATAAACAGCTTACGAAGGTGTCTAGACGTCTCTGTTGTAACCACAATAATGTAACGCGAGCTGTCCTCGCGGCCAAACAATGTGCCTCCCACTCGCCCATTATTGTCTCCTTTGTGACCTAGAGGTTTGGGAAGGCAAAAACATTCATGATTGGTTAATCGAGTAGCTTCAAGATCAATGACCTAGGGATAAAACTCGTTCAGGGATACCAGAAAGATTTTTCTCGTTGCCAAGAAAATTACTGTTGGGCATACTTTATATATTACCGCGACGGAAGTGAAACTTTACTCATTAGTCATCTAGATAATTGACTTCTGAAAAATACTTGTATTATAGGTCAATGACATATAAATTAGGTTTATCGAATCGCGTTAGTTTCATAATCGACTGTTGTGTCGTATGCGTATATATTGACTATTTGGGTAATATCAAGAAATTTTTGCACATGTTTGTCAAACGCTTGAGGCAATGTCTCAAACCGACTGAATAAAAGTTTAGCAGATCGTAATTAATTAATGTTTTCAAACCAGTAAATTCGCATTTGCTCAAAATGCCTGAAATTAATTAGTTACCAATTACCCATCAGACATTCGTCCTAACGTAAGTTAGTGGTTCACATAAAAAAAAACTCATTAGAAAACTGCCCTGTGATAAAACGGCACTGTAAGCTTCTCGCATATTTTCCCAAACTACAATAACTGAAGTCACTGACCGATTCGGTATATCCATCAGAAAGCCATAAACTTACTCAAATATTTTTTGTTGCAAAAAAGTGACGTATGCGTATATTTTGACACGCTGAGCTTAACTAATTTATTACACGAGGCACGGAGACTGTCACAAGCTTTTATGATGTAAAATCTATTTGTTTGCCTACACATTGCTTGTATTTTTATATGTCTTATTGGAATTAGATTTCTAATAAAGCTACGGGGAGCATCTGTGTAAACTTGAGTTACTTAATGAGTGATTTTTAATATAAGCTACATTTGTGATTACCTCAAATTGATTAGAATTATTTATGTAATTAATAATTAGACACAGTATAAGACGGCCTTCAATGACGGTCTAGGAATGGTCTAGGATATCCATGTCAAATCTAGTGCTAGGGTAGAAATGAGCATTAGAACTTAACTGACGGTCACTTTATCCTAGTTGGTAGTGAGTGATTCTGCCTACGAAGCTGGAGGTACCAGGTTCGAATCCCGCGGGGTAATCACGTAACTTTTTTACTACCTTTAGGTAGATTTTAATGTCAAATTCCAATTGTCACCTCATACATTTATACTTCAAAATTGACAGTAAAATCTATCTACCGTTAGTACACAAAGTTACGTGTTTCACCTGCCGGTCAGGGCATTTATGTGTGTGATATATAAGTATGTATATCGTCGCTTAGTACCCATAGTACAAGCTTTGCTTAGTTTGGGACTAGGTCGATTTGTGTAAGATTGACGATAAGTATTTAAATATGTATTTATTTATTACAACATAACTTATATTAAGTCTATGGTAATAGTAGTTAACTTAATTGAAGAACCCTTATTTAGTGTGAAACCAACTCACGCACTACGGGTGGGCTTATAAAGAACAGTTTAACGCTGTGCTCACACCGATTTTTCCATGGCTCTTTATACCTATATTTACTAACAATGTATAAAGCGAACAATGTGAAAAATAAATAGTATATTTAGTCATTACAATTGTCCATGATAATGGTCAATAATGAACAAATTCAGACAGACTTCAATATACTTACCTAGCCATTAGTGATTAATATTCATGATTAATAACAGCACAGCAGGTCGAAATTCATCAATTAGAGTTAAATTAAATATGGAATTAATATTAAGGTTTAGATGATCCGGTTCATACAATAAACTAATCCTGAATATATTAATAAAATAATCATTTTATATGAAATCATGTAATCATTTAATTGCAGGCTAATAACGATTAACAGTAGGTAAATACTCGTACGATTAACAGTAGGTAAACGTAAGAGTTCATTAACTTAATGATTTAGCAACACTTAAAACACGACAGTAGTAATGAGTGACATAAAAACTTCGCCTTTTATGTCGTTCAGTGCCTCCACCGCACATATGCGTTCACGTTAATATTAAGTTTGTTCCTGTGTTCGTGGCCCGATAGCAAATGTGTTAATTCTCTGACGCCAAAATATAATTTTCTTATGATATTTGTAATTACTCTTTAGCTAAAGTTTAGTCTAGTAGAGATAGTATCAGTATAATATAATGCTACATGAGGTATGTTGTTAGTATCATCATCAGACCTAATACATCTTGACAGATGATTTAAACGAAGTAGTCCGTTTTGTTCTACGATTTTGTTCACATCGTAGGACAAACCGGACAAAAAAATCCATTTTGTTCTACGACAGCATATGTCAAATTTCGTAGAACATTCATGTCCGGTTTGTTCTACGAGTAGAACAAAACAGATCTTTTTGTTCTACGATGTGAACAAAATTGTAGGACAAAACGGACTACTTCATTTAAACAGCGTCTGTATGTGAGAAACAACGCTTCTCGTGACTATGTAGTCCAATCCGGGATCGACAATTACGTCCACATTTACGTTAAGTGAACTGAGGATCTGTGCCATCGGTATTCTCTTGGTGGTTATGCCTTTTAGCACGCTTGTGGGCTAGATCTTGAAGCCAGGCATTATCTTGCGGCCTTTTGCGATAGTACTCATCGCGATTACAGGAAAAATCTTCCCAAGTGCTGCGATTGATGTTGAAAGCAACCATGTCGCGTTTCACGCTGTCTTTGTACCTGAGCGTGGGACGTCCTAAATTGCGTTTTTCGTATGCAATTTGGCTTAACATTATCTGCCTAAGCAAACGAGAGTTGTTAGTATATAAACCAGCTTAATAGCAGCGACGAGCGTGAACACTGAGGTCGGAGGGCCCTATGTATTATCTAACTGACAGTCGACTAAACGAGCCGTGTTTACGATAATAGTTACTATGTTACGGCTGTCATCCGCTAACTTAGGTGTCATATTAGCAGAAATATTAACTCAACATTGAGAAACACTTCAGCATTATAACTGTTTGGGAGGTTATTGAAATACTGACAGACGTTTGAAATATTCTGAACGAAAGTTAGGAAAAACGTGCTGACTTTTTTAAGGTTTGTAACGTTATTTTCGTTTCCATTTCAGAACAGTTTAAAAGTAAAGGTTAACCGTAGGTGTAGCAACAGGGTACGTTTATCGCTGTGCTTTCACCAACAGGGTGCGATAAACGTACCCTGTTGGTTGCATTACTAATTCTTACCCCATTCGCAATTTTTTTTACTTGTGTACGCGAAAACTAATGCTTATAATATTATATTTAGTCCAGCTCAATTAATATTGATAAAAAATGTAGAAGTACTCACGTGTATACAGTTAGTAGCATCCAGCACTGAAGTCGCGCGCCGGGAAGCCACTTGACGTAGCGACCAGTGAGCGCACAGTCGACACAAGATGCAATATAAAGCATACCACCGCAGTGGTACCTACCCAGCACCCGACCGCGCACCCACCGGTACCCTCGACAACTATGGTAACGTAATATTTAATTTGATCTTTATTTTGTTGCTTTGACTAGTTATGTTTCGGATTACTCAGAAATTTATTTGTTAAGGCCAAAATTGTTGCTTGTTTAAGTTTATTCGTTCGGTCATCTACTTGTCTAAGCAACGGCTGTCGTCAGCCGCGCTGAAGCTGATGGTCTTTGGGGAAGCGGCAGACACGGCGGTAACTCTTCTCAGAGCACACCCCAGCATCTTTGTATTTATGACGGTTTAAAAAATAGCGGATTTATTAAAGAAGCCTAATTAGCAGCGCTTGGTCTCGAATCGGTCGCATAGTCGATGCCCATATTGTTCCTGTAACAAAAGAAAATCTCGATTACGCAAGATAATTTAGGTCTTTTATTTCATTCTGGGAGTTCGCATGCATAATACGCGGCGAAACCACCCATACTCGGGTAAACGGAGCTCTAAACGCAGTCGTAAATAAATCACACCTCTACAGAAACCTGTGTCCCTTTTGTTTATACGCTACTAAAACATACAAAAAGTTTTTTACTTCCCTTGTAACCTCGAATCAAAAAAACAAAGTCGGCCGAGGATTGTGCAATATCACAACAGAGAAGTCATTAAACAATGCCTCTGCCAGGAATTGAGGTGTTTATTATATCGGTCCACGTTCATTCTGCGTCATGCAAAAAACTGCAGTGCAGGTAAACTCGGACGAGGTTTTTTTGCACCGGAGCACTTATTATGCGGGATTTATGTCACTTTTTGCTGCATCCAAGCTAATTATTGTTATCTGCTTTCTGCTTCACTATGGGCCCTGTAAAGCAATAATAGGCCACTAATTCTGGTAACACCTTCGCAGTTGAAGCGTCATTCGCAGCAGAGTCCGTCCATTGTGCATGGGACAAAGCCACCCGCAAGTCCTACTGTGCTTTCACCGTTTTTATTTGCCCTCGGATATCTCATTCAACTGGGCGCTGGTCTGCTGCCACGTTTACAACTGCGGCGTACGCACTAATTATCTTTTGTAATGGAGGAGCTACCAAATTAATTCTATTTTTGTGAAGGCCCATAGGGCCAGACGTTAGGGCAGACAGTTGATCATAGGTTTTGTGGCACTTTGAATAGTCACCTGATCAATTTAGGAAAGAGCTTTCGCTTACTTTCTCATAAATATTTACGTTAAGTTACACTATATAGGTACCTACTACAGCTGCTGTATAAGTTCATATGTATTTGTCACCGTAAAAGTTTACGAACAGATAGTTTATATTCTTTCTAGTGAAACCATGAACTGAAATTATCTATCGTGGATTTTTATTTTGTTAGTTGTCTGTGTGCTATAAACACTACATATTCGCTGACTCACAACACTGCCTACGTCATAATGGGGTTGCAAATTAAATCTTAACCTGACCATATCGGCTACAAGCAAAGGAAAAAATAACAATAAAATATCGAATTTAGAACAGCATTGCAGACGGGGCTCTTATTATTTTAGCCAACAAAGTAGAAACCATTTACAATAAATCATTTTGAATGCTTTCTTGCTCCCATGAGTCGGGCGTCGCAAAGGGTGATTTCTGTTTGAGTGTGCATAAATAAAGGTGAAGGTCCCGAGTGCGGATCTCCAGGTACTTTTGGTTTAAAGTTGACTACAATAAGACTAGCGGCTGGAAGGGGCAAGGCAGGAAGGAAGTGCGAGTCTATTTCAACGTAAAAACAATAATACAATAATGATATAAAAAAGGTAATGGTAATATTTGTATGAATACTTGCATAGACACGTCCCAGATTAAAGCAGAACGCGTACCAAAAGCTTCATCGTCATAATATTACGAATTCTACGATTTACAACGACTTAGGCCGGGTTTTATAAAGATCCGTTAGACCAAATGTCAGATCAAATTTCAGTAACCCAGTACATTTTTTGACATAACAAACCGACATAAGGTCTAACGGATCTTTATAAAACCGAGCCTTAGACTGTTCTCACGAAATGATTTATTAAATAAATGTCAAACAGATGAGATACTTTAGTAATCATATTCTTTTCATACCTTTTCGTACCTTACGTTTCAAGTATCTGAATCAAGAAATTCATTTAGCTTCAAACTTACAATAAAATCTTAAATGTATTCCGTCCGGATAGTAACAATATTAGGTACTCTTTTTCGACGAATCAAATTATTTTTGAAGCGTAATAGTAATGCCGCTGGTCAAGCAAACCAGAGATTCCTGTCTTGAGCTGCGTGCATGGACATCGTTCGTTTTTCTTATATTTATTTATTTAAACTTTATTGCACAAAATACACAAATTGTACAAATGGCGGGCTTAATGCCAAATGGTTATATTAGTTTTCTGTATCAAATAATTAATTACTTTTGACATACTGAATTACACTACTACTACCATTCTAAATTTATTTTAGGCGCATAGCACACCGCGTCGATTACCCAGCGAGCCCCTATTTTGTAGTTAAATTGTACCTACAAGTAAAATTAACTATAAAGCGGGGGATTTATTTCAATTCCACGCTCTTTACTTCCCTGTATTATTCACACTTGTGGTACGAGACCACACGGAGAATGCAACCGTGGCTGTTTGCCGAGCCGCGCCGAGCGATTAGGCGGCGTAGCGGTCTGGCTTGCATATTCATACGCAATGAAAAACTCTCCACTCATTTATATTTTACTAGCTTTCTGGCCCGCAATTGCCGATGGCTTACAATGGGTGAAAATTGAAGAACTAGTTAACGTAATGGTTATGCGACAGCACGAAGTACTTGATTATTTATGTGTTTGAGCATATGCGACTGATAGTAGTGACTTACTGACCAACAATTTTCACTAAATGTAAAGTACGTATTGTGAAGCACGTCTGGTGAAAGCGCTACTAAGCTTCAATCAATCTATTTGGGAAATAAATCTCGCTAACTTGCCAACAAAGAACAACCTACAAAATCCATCAGAAAACAGGTTTGTTTATAACAAAAACAAATTCGAAAGTTCAATACGGCTTTAAAAAAATTGGATCATCCGAATGATTTTTCAGTTGCATTATGAAGGATATTTAATATTATAGTAACTCAGACCGATACAAGATTGTCCACTCCATATTGCACCAATATTTACTTAAAAATGTTGACCAATTTCAAAACTATACATGTTTAATGACTGTTTTTATTGCTCCAACATTCAGATTTTAAGCAACGCTTAAAAAGGTTTCCATTTAAACATGTGCCTTTAAAAGCCTTATCTGTTTAATTGGCTAAATGATATTTGTTATGTGGGTGGTCTATTTTGCTCTTTGCAAACCAATATATTCAAATAATCAAGGTAAACGTCCCAATGCTCGACACCTTAATGCCCAATAGATGACACCTATTTGGTCATCTCTGTCATTATGATAATAAGATTGAAAATGCCATGTATCGGGTCAGTGTCGAGTACCTACTTTTATACCTTATGTAGGCTAAAATGTAATGTTTTTTGATTTTATGTGTTATAAATAAATGAACTTTATTCTGTAAGTAGGCCGCAATGGCACTTTTACAAGTCAACAACTAGCCCACTGCCGAGAATAAACGCCGAAAGAAACCTGGCAGTCAGTAATTTTCTCCAAAAATATGCGTCTTACAATGATACTACTTAACCTACTTAAGTGAATCTGAGTGTTAAACAACAAGAAAAGAGGAAAAAATAACAATAGTTATGTAATAACAATAGTAATAGTAATGTTACTATTTATGTCCACAAGAAAACATGTCGAAACTGTATACGTATTACATGGTATTACCAAATACGAGATAAGAAAAATAATAATAGAAAATACTTCCCCTAGGCATTAAATTAAATCGTTTGATATGCTTTCCTGCAAGAACTGTGTCAACTATATAGATACAATAAAAATGTTAAGTATACATGAATCTTTACGTTATTTAGGTATTTGTTTTGGGCCATCTAACTCTGTCTGTTAGATAGCCCTCAACCTAACCTAACCTAACCCTTTGACATCAATGTTTTTATTTTTAAGTAATGTTTAAGAGCTGGAAGGGGTAAATTCAAAATTTCATCGGGTAACTTATTACAAAAACACATTGACCTACAAAAGACTTGTATATTATTAGTGGCAATTTTATTTTTATTCTTAGTATTAAAATTATATCGGAATTTTTACAAAATGAGTTTGGGTTGTTTATGACATAAACAATATTCTTAGATGTATTTGGGACGCTACAGTTAAAATGTTAATTTCTTTAAAGAGTTCTCTTAGAGATTCACGTGAGCCTAGGTATATGGAGCGATTGGCTCTTTTTTGTAACACAAAGATTATCTGTATGTCAGCTGTTTTACCCCAAACCAGAATACCATACGACTTAACGCTATGAAAATAGCTATGATATACTAAGCGAGCTGTTTCTACATTGGTAAATTTTCAAATTTTTCTAACAGCATAAGCGGCTGAACTTAATTTACGCGCCATAATGGCTATATGGGGACTCCATTGTAGATTTTTGTCTAATATTATACTTAAGAATATTGCTTTGTCTACTATTTCTAAACACTCGTTATTTAAAAGTATGTTAGTTTCCACCGGTCTAACATTAGGCAGAGAAAATCTGACACATTTAGTTTTCTTAGCATTAAGTAGCAGGTTGTTAACGGTAAACCAATCAAGTACTTTGACCAGTGTGTGTTAGATAACGTTTGAGCCTAGCATCCAGTGTCAGAGAAATTAATATAATAAAAAAACGTTGTCAAACTTTTGCAACTATAGGCCTACCGTTTAACTGAGACGGCGGCTATGATGGGACAGGGGCAATAGGGATGATGCCTCATGTTACTATTTATAACATATTGTGGCACTATGCCATATAAAACAATCAAATTATCACAATAAATAGTAAATTAGACAAATTAATCAAAATCATAGAAAGATACGAATAGCAAAAACATGTGATATAGCAAAAACGTTGTTCTTTGTTTATTGACCAAATGTAAATTGAAAGATACCAGTAGAATTCCCAGGTAGCTATGTATATAAACGCAATATTTCCCGACAAACACGGCAAATTTCCCTTTTTTCCATACAACGGTAGTAGGTAGAGGCAACGTAGGCGTCACGCTTGCTTGTGAATCAGTATGCAGCGGTTTCGGTGCTCGTTAGCTATGTTGTACTTTGCCTCTTTTTTGTCTTTTGTATTGCTCTAATTTTAGTTGGTCCCATACAAGTATTTCATCGTCTCTAAAAACTGATTCGAATGCCTATTCTTTGAAACGTTGTTCTGCCCAGACCAGGAAACAATAAGGATTGGTTTTTACATAATTATATGATTCTTAATTATATAATTGTTTCTGACAAAAGCCGAGACATGATTGCTTAAAAAAATCTCATTGGAAGAAAAATCCAACATAGTCTTTACTTTCGTATTTTTACTCGGCCTACTAAAACAACGCATTATTAAACAATGCGATTTGAGTTAATATGATGGTATTTTAACTCATTGAAACTTGTCAAGAGGAAATATAAAACTTCACTCAGTCAGATTTTTATCGACATTAGTCTAAAGGCCAATCCCGAGGAGTGTTGCGTCCTGTTTTGTCATGCGCAAAAACTTAAGCGTGTCTCTTTCACGGGGGCGTGGTTGACAGAATTGAGGAATCATCATTAGCGGGATGACTACATAATTTACAGCGAGGATTAGGCTATTCAGGCTCCTATTTCTCAAGCTTGATAACTTTCCCGACAGTGTCAATTCGCCGTACATTTTCTCGGTGAATAATTAACTAATAATGACTGAGCAGTCATCTTTACTTATAGATTCGACTCAGAAATGTATTCATTGTCATTTTATCACTTTGGTAAAATAGAGTCCCTGATAAGGGTCCATTATTGAAATTAAGAATACCAAACGTGTACCGCATTCAATCCAAACGTTACGTAAATAATTAGCCGGCCAGATACGTCTAATATAGCTTAGGCTAGCCCAAACTTTTACGATAATATATTCAAATTAGTACGGTAGAATAAAAACCAGTTAACATGCAAAACAACGTACGATGACGTTACTACGGAGATTTCATCACGCGACTCGTGAAAAGGTCATAAGGCGAATAAAAAACAAAAATATTAGTATAAAACAAACCCCTGCTACCTGCAGCTTCAACAGAAGGTGAATTAAGATCACGGTTATCACTTATTAAAGCCAAATTAAAGCATTCGTCACTTTTTGGGCATGTTGAGTATGAGGTGGATAAAATAAAAACCTAACAGTTTAGAAGTAGTTATTGAAACTACCGATTTGACCCTTTATTGTGTTTTTCGCGAAAATACAGGATTCCGAAATACCTTACATTTTGTGCATTATTAAACCGACTCCAATTCGAACCTAATCGAATATTTTATCTGAAGGTCAAACCCAGTACACCTCGTAAAAGATTTTGCATCAATTCGATCTATCGGGATTTGCCTCTCAGCCCTTGTATTACTTTTAGTAAATACATGCACGTTTTCCATAGTCATAGTATAAAAAGTATAATAAATTATTAGAAACGATACAATATATGAAGAAACAATAAAATAAAAACTTAACCTAGGCAAGGCAGTAAACAGTAAAATTTAAAGAAAAAAATTGTCCCAAGTCGCCTTCAGCGGGTAGTGCCCAGAAGCTGGCTGCATTGCCACGCTGAATGGCAATACTTATTCTTTGTCCGAAATATTGGCCAGCCCTCTGGTCACCAGTGGTCTCTATTAGCCACCCTGACAAATCTTTGTACAGTCAACGCCCACTTGGTCCCCATGGTCCAAGCGTAAAATAAAATACTAATGTCTGCTATAAAGACAAATGTTAAGGAAAAAGATATTATTTACGAACGTAATATTTGTCATCTCCATTTCATAGTAAATATTATAATTAGGTAAGTGCTGCTTGAAATATTTCCAGATAAAACATTTTTTGTCGTGTACTGGTAGGTATATTAAAAACAAGGCTGGGGCTAAAGAGGCAGCGAGAGTAACGAGACGCATGTGGTCCTCATGCGCTATATGTATATATATATATATATATGGATAGTTATCAGTGGCGGCGCGTCAAAAATATTCTTAGGGGAGCCGGATATATAATATGCCTTTCTTATTCTTCATGAGCCGTAGTAAAAGAACTGGACTGGCTGAAAATTAGGCAAGCCGGTGGGAATCGAGTTGCATGGACGCTTCGCAACTGATAGTTATCCTAATCTAAATATATAAAAGAAGAAACTGACTGACTGACATATCAACGCACAGCCCAAACCACTGGTTCTAGAGATTCCAAATTTGGCACGTAGGTTCCTTATAAGGTCTAGGGGTGCACTAAGAAAGGATTTTTCAAAATTCAATCCCTAAAGGGGTGAAACGGGGGTCCAAAGTTTGTATGAAAAACCTTATTTATTAAAGTGAGAGACATGAAACTTTATAAATAGTCTGTGTTTAAATATATTAATGGCGTATTTCAGCGTTTTTCTAAATTGCTCCACTAAAGGGGTGAAAAGGGGGTTCAAAGTTTGTACGGGGAGAAAATCTTTTTTAAAGTGAGATATTTGAAACTTCGTACATAGACTCTATGTTTAAATACAACAAAACATATTTAAGCGTTTTTTGAAATTGCTCCCCTAAAGGGTTCAAAAGGGGGTTCCAAGTTTGTACGGAGAGCAAATCTTTTTTGAAGTGAGAGATTTAAAACTTCGTATATAGACTCTTTGTTTAAATACAACAAAACATGTTTCAGCGTTTTTCGAAATTGCTCCCCTAAAGGGTTCAAAAGGGGGTTCCAAGTTTGTACGGAGAGCAAATCTTTTTTGAAGTGAGAGATTTAAAACTTCGTACATAGACTCTATGTTTAAATACAACAAAACATATTTAAGCGTTTTTTGAAATTGCTCCCCTAAAGGGTTCAAAAAGGGGTTCCAAGTTTGTACGGAGAGCAAATCTTTTTTGAAGTGAGAGATTTAAAACTTCGTATATAGACTCTTCGTTTAAATACAACAAAAGATGTTTCAGCGTTTTTCGAAATTGCTCCCTTTAAGGGGTGAAAAGAGGGTTCCAAGTTAGAGCGGGGAGCAAATTTTTCCTTTTCTTAAAAATCGATATGTGTGTCATTTTTGAGATTTCTCGGGGTGCCGATTACGAAAATGACATTCATTTTCAAATTAAAGATGGCGGATGTTTATTTTTCTTAAAAATCAATATGGGTGTCATCTTCGAGGTTCCTCGGGGTGCAAATTACAAAAATGACATCCATTTTCAAATCCAAGATGGCGGACATTTATTTTTCTTAAAAATCAATATGGGTGTCATCTTCGAGGTTCCTCGGGGTGCAGATTACAAAAATGACATCCATTTTCAAATCCAAGATGGCGGACATTTATTTTTCTTAAAAATCAATATGGGTGTCATTTTCGAGGTTCCTCTGGGTGCCGATTACGAAAATGACACTCATTTTCAGATCAAAGATGGCGGATATTTATTTTTATAAAAATCGATATGGGTGTCGTCTTTGAGGTTCCTCATGGTGCCGATTACGAAAATGGCATCCATTTTCAAATCCAAGATGGCGGAGATTTATTTTTCTTAATAATCAATGTGGGTGTCGTCTTCGAGGTTCCTCGTGGTGCCGATTACGAAAATGGCATGCATTTTCAAATCAAAGATGGCGGAGATTTATTTTTCTTAAAAATCAATATGGGTGTCATCTTCGAGGTTCCTCGGAGTGAAAATTACAAAAATGACATTCATTTTCAAATCCAAGATGGCGGACATTATTTTTTTTTAAAAATCAATATGGGTGTCATCTTCGAGGTTCCTCGGAGTGAAAAATTACAAAAATGACATCCATTTTCAAATCCAATATGGCGGACATTTATTTTTCTTAAAAATCAATATGGGTGTCATTTTCGAGGTTCCTCTGGGTGCCGATTACGAAAATGACATGCATTTTCAAATCAAAGATGGCGGAGAATTATTTTTCTTAAAAATTAACATGGGTGTCATCTTCGAGGTTCCTCGGGGTACAGATTACAAAAATGACAACCATTCTCAAATCCAAGATGGGGGACATTTATTTTTCTTAAAAATCGATATGGGTGTCGTCTTCGAAGTTCCTCGTGGTGCCGATTACGAAAATGGCATGCATTTTCAAATCAAAGTTGGCGGAGATTTATTTTTCTTAATTATAAATTTGAGTGTCATCTTCGAAGTTGCTCTGGGTGCCGATTACGAAAATGACATCCAGTTTCAAATCAAAGATGGCAGACATTTATTTTTCTTAAAAATCGATATGGGTTTCATCTTTGTGGTTCCTCGGGGTGCCGATTACGAAAATGACATCCAATATATATCTGCATGCAGGTCAAACTGAGAACCTCCTTTTTTGTAGACGGTTAAAAATTACTCATAGTACGCGGGCGAAGCCGCGGGAAAAAGCGTTAAAACTTTGTATAAAGACTCTGTTTAAATACATTAATGGCGTATTTCAGCGTTTTTCTAAATTGCTCCCCTAAAGGGATGAAAAGGGGGTTCAAAGTTTGTACGGGGAGCGAATCTTTTTTGAAGTGAGAGATTTGAAACTTCGTAAATAGAATCTTTGTTTAAATACAACAGAACATATTTCAGCGTGTTTCTAAATTGCTCCCCTAAAGGGGTGAAAAGGGGGTTCCAAGTTTGTACGGGGAGCAAATCTTTTTTGAAGTGAGAGATTTAAAACTTCGTATATAGGCTTTCTGTTTAAATAGAACAAAAAATTACTCGGCATTTTTCGAAATTACTCCCCTAACCTAAAGGTATGAAAAGGTGGTTCCATGTGGTGTTTGTACGGGGAGCACGTCATTTTTGAAGTGAGAGATTTAAAACTTCGTATACATTATAGACTCTGTGAAAATACAACAAACCATATTTCAGCGTTTTTTGAAATTTCTTGCCTAAAGGGGTGAAAAGGGGGTCCAAATTTGTACGGGAAGCAAATCTTTCTCAAATGAGAGATTTAAAACTTCGTATATGGACTCTGTTTAAATACAACAAAACACGTTTCAGCGTTTTTCGGAATTGCTCCCCTAAAGGGGTGAAAAAGGGGTTTCAAGTTTGTGCGGGGAGCAGTAATATGGGTGTCATATTCGAGGTTCTTCGGGGTGCCGATTACGAAAATGGCATGCATTTTCAAATCAAAGATGGCGGAGATTTATTTTTCTTAAAAATTAATATGGGTGTCATCTTCGAGGTTCCTCGGGGTGCAGATTACAAAAATGACATCCATTTTCAAATCCAAGATGGCGGACATTTATTTTTCTTATAAATATGGTGAGATGACAATCTTCGAGGTTCCTCGGGGTGCCAACTATGAAAATTACATCCATTTTCAAATCCAAGACGGCGGAAATTAATTTATTTTAATAATTTATATAGGTGTCGTCTTTATGGTTCCACGGGGTGCCGATTACGGAAATGACATCCATACGTATCTACATACATACATACAAACATACGGATCAAACTGAGGACCTCCTTTTTGTAGACGGTTAAAAATTACTTTTATTACGCGGGCGAAGCCGCGGGTAAAAGCTAGTAATATTATAAACGTGAAAGTTTGTGCGGATGGATGTACGTTCCGCTTAATCTCAAAAACTACTGAACGGATCTCTATGAAACTTTCCAGTATTGTAGCTTAGACATTAGAATAGGACATAGGCTACCTTTTATCCGCGGGTAACACCGCAGGGCGCTGCTAGTAATATATATATACAAATACATGTAGGTCCATCGATATACACGTCAACATCGATATCGTCACCAGAGAACGATAGTCACATATTTATCTACAGGAACCTAAACGCAGCTACTTAAATATCTTGTTCTATTAGTTCTAAATTCATTCTTATAATACTTTTGATGTTGACGTTAAAATCCGCTGCAAGTGAAACAACATTCTGATTTAAGTACAACCCACTTGAGAGACCTCTTGGCCACGGTAAGTTAGAGTAATTCACCTCTTAAGTACTTCTTGCAAATAAAATAAGTATAGTATTTCGATAAATCCGGGTACTGGTATGCAAATGAAGGAATTGCAAAAATAAATTATTTATTATTTTATTTATGATAATGTTTATTTATGGTAATGTATGTAGTTGTTATATATTTATTTAGTTCTGGTTTTAGCTGTAAGTTTCCTTATTGAAAAGTTTTAGTACACTGTGTAAGTTTGTCTATCTCATTCTCCCACTCTACACTCAATCCCTCAAAGGTTAGCTGGAAGAGATCCCTCATAGGGATAAGTTCGCCTTTGTACTCTAATCTTATGTGACGTGTATATTGTTTTAACCTGTTATTGTGTACAATAAAGTGCTTACATACATACATGTCTGATGTAATGCATATGCTCACCAACTCTACTACGTACTATATTTATAGTCACCGTCTCCGGTGGCGATAAATATCCTAAACTTTAGCAACTTACCCAAAATAACCTGTTTACGTAGATATTTGGATACACGTAATAAACAATTCTCTGCTACGGGCTCGTAGCACTACGAAAGGAGCTTTCCAATGACAGAGATAAAAGCATTTTAAATTTTAAAACTATTAGTTACAGTAAGTTCATGGTAACTAGTCATATCATGCATATTAATTGCCACTCATTAAACAATAAACTCAATACATGATAAATAGTTGAAGTATATTGGTAAATTAAAACCAATATTCAACTGAACGCGTGCGCTCACATCTGAGGTAAGCATATAGGCGCAATACACAAACTCACACATTGAAACATTATGCACAAGGAGAGGGGCGTTAATTCTAAAAAACATAATAATTAATGAATATATATTGGTGATGGTAGTTAATACGGACAAAGTAGCGGGCAAATGCTAATGCACATCATCTTGAACATGATTTCAAATAGATTGGATTGTCAGATTCACGTATACCACAATGTGATAATTTAATTACTTAATTACTTTGATTTTTATAATTAAATTCTTTTAACATTGGCTAATTGTAGGTATTTTTATTTTTATTGTGAACTTTTTTTATATATTATTTTTAATTGTTATGATTTTTGATAACGTGAAAAATGTATTATATGTGTGGACCTTTCGTTATCTGATTAAGTGAGATTATTATTATTTATAGGCAACAAAGGTGATGATTAGTTATACTCTAATAAATGTTCTCATTCTCAGTTCCTAAAATGCGTTTTATAGCATATAAATGATAAGAAGTTTATGCGCTGCCTCTTGCGTTAGCGCATACCTATTCTATCCAGGTGAGCGCACAATTCATAGTTAATTAAATGAATTTGGATTGTAATTGAAATAAAATCTGTTATCAATATCAATGAAGGTAAATTCGGGTAACTTCACACACCCTATTCATCTTAAACAGTCAATGTATTTTACGTATTGTTATCTCGTCAGGGTAAGTGTACCTATAGTTGTGGGAGCATCTCCCTTGTAGCCATTCTTACTAATGCTCTTAAAAGGCTCTGCAGGGCTGAGATAAGACACAAAGAGCATTATGATTTTCGTGAATGAGTGCTTTGAAAGCCTTATTCCATTCATAGTTGAGTCTTATTGGTACTCATGAAGTTAAACAAAGTCAGTTAAAGCAATTAATTTCAATAGGCACCTTTGTTTGTCTACTCTAGCATTTGACTGCTACTATGTCCATATTAACAACCATCCCCAGTTTCATGCCTTCGTCAATATTTTTTGGGATAAAAAATTGAGTAGGTAACATACTTCCAAACTTTCACATTTATACTAGTGGCTCTGTGAGCTGTAGACCTCGAGAGTGAGTTTTTTTATAATTTCCAAAATCTGACATTATAAAAAAGATTAATTATGAATATCGAACCTGCTAACAAAATTTCACGAGAAGCGGTTGAAAAATGCGATCTGTAGAGGAGAACAAACCGAAATTTGGACACAGAAACTTACAAAATCTTTGATAAAAAAATTGTTTTTGGAAATTTCCAAAAACCGTCTCGACAAAAAACTTTTATATAATTATCGAACCTGCTCACGAAATTTCACGAGAATCGGTTGAGAATTGCGACCTATAGACGAGAACAAACGGAAATCCAGACATACTAAAGCATTTTTGTCGAAGCTGAAGCAGAGAACTTCGTTTCACTCGGTCAACTAAGTAGAAGGATATTACGATAATATACCAATTCAGGCATTTAACTTTAAATCATGGCTGTACAATCGGAAAAGAGTTTCTTTTCATTCTCGTATCCATTACTCGTTTTTATCCGCCGAGCTAACATAGCCAAAGTCATTTATTAAATAAGCAATATACTGCAACGTATCCGAACGAGGGCGCGGAATATATCGATATCAATTTGGAATACAATACTTAATTTTCTAACCGACCCCCAGTTCTTATATTTTCAGAGCCATTAACTAAAATCGTATTGTTAAAATGAATTTACTTATAGATATTTATAGTTACATATTTAATTATTTTCCTATTAAAATAAAGAGAAAAATCCGATTAAATTTAATTCCTAAAAAATAGAAATGCTATTAAAATAAAGGCGCTTAAGGAATTTTAGGGGCATGAGACTGAATGACAGATGGTTTTCTCTTAGTCGAAATACAAACTTTTATTTTGGATAGGTTAGGTACCACCTAATGTACCCTTATTAAGGGATCGATAATTCGATTATGCTTTCAAATGCTTAATATCCAATAAGCGCCAGATGCTAACAGACATTTAAAAGACAACAGCACCGCCATAACTCTGGCGTCCCCAAGATCCCCTAAACCGATAATGGAACGCCAATATAATTCTATCGTCTCCTATTCTATCCTAAGCTAAAAATATCAAAATACGTATATCATTCCTTTTGACGTTTTATTTCAAAACTACGAACAACTTTGGAAGTTGACTGCGCATTCCACCGCAAAGTTATTTATGCCAATGGTAAAATATTGAACTAGCGTCACTGCGTACTAAGTTTCGAATAGTAATAGGTAGCAGCGCTGCGTATAACCGCAGAGATATGTTTGTGATGTTCTACGTTCGCTAGTGTTTTGATGTTTCCGTAGCTCTGCGAAAACACTGCGAACAAGGAGAGTTCCTCTCGCACAATTAAGCTAACGTACGGATCGAAAATAGATGGTGCACCGACTGTGACGTACATGGAAACTTTTTGGAGAATTCACATTTTAAACAAATACCGATAAAAATAACGTTAACTTGTATCATTGTTATTGTACGCTCCTTGGTTGAAGTAATTGTTTTCAAGAAATACAAAAAAAAAAGAATTGTTCTATGAGTGATCTACCATATGGTTACATCAGTATGCGTAGGCTTGGACAAATAGGTGACTGCCATTTTCATAAGCTTTAAACGTTCTGGTATAATCAATAATTAACCATCATTAATTGGGGTTCTTCAAAAAAGGAGATTTTAAAGTCGTTGCAAGCGTCCATAGGCTGTGGTGACCGCTTTTTTCAGCCGATAATCGACCTATAGCGCAGATCCAACTAGGAAGCATAATATAACTTGATCATTTTATATAATATTTGACCTTTATTAGAAACACAACACAATAGCGTTATGTTACTTCGATAGCTACTTGTATCAAAACTAGACTGCACCTTGTGAATAAATTAGACGTACGACGATGTAGACTATTGTTCAAGGAAAATCGCCAACAGCCTAGTTTTTACGGTTGCGACTACCATCCGACCTTCTAACCCTGGAAACTAGACCTTATTGGGATTAGGCTTGTCAAGTGAGCGCGCAACCTGTTATCAGTTCTCAATCCCCGCCCGAAGGTCTCTAACTTGGTTTATCGACTGTCATAGACAGACAACGGCTTAACGTGCCTTCCAAAGCATGGGAGCTCTATGTTATTAACCAATGAAAGTGGTCACCCATCCAAGAGTTGACCACAGCCGACGTTGCTTAACCTCAGATACTGCACTACGCGGGCACCGCTGGGCCACCAACGCTCTTGTTCAAAGAAAATTATACTGCCTAACAAGCTTCTTAAAAAATCTTCACAGACACTGTTTTCAATACGCTCGATTCAAAATACACTCAAAGTTATTGACAACTGACTATCATAAAGTTATTTTCGTATTATTTTTACATATCTTTGGCCCACCGTTGGAAATGTTTACCGGAATAAAGTAGTTTTACCTTTACCTGACTGGATGTGCAATATGGATTTGTAATTCAATGACTAAATTTCCTTTTACTTATCTATAAACACGTCTACAGGAAATGTGTATTACTAATATAAGAAATAAGTGACAATCACTAAAGAATATGTTAAAAGTGGTTAAACAAGCATCTATCTTCAAACTTAAGAAAATATTTTCTCTATCTATCACACACATTTAAGCAGATTTTTCACCTCCCTAAAACCTGGCTGTTTTAAATTCGAGCCTCTTTTACGGTATCCTCGTAAGTCCCCGGGCCATCCTACTTTTTCAAGTACATAATTTTCAGACACTTTTGTTTTAAATGTAGATTTTGGAATACTTTTGGCCCTCAATTCATAGTTTTGAGATGTTATTTAGAAAGAGATTTAATTGCAGTATCACTTCCGATAGTTTTGGTTATCAACGAACCACAGCTAATATCTATAAATCGAGTAACTCAGTGCTTCTTGGATATCTCACCGTTTGTATGAAAAAATGGTTTTTACCACTACCCACCTTTTACAGCAATATGTTAATATTTAAGTTTTTTACATGTAAATTAATTTTATTAGGTTCAGGTATTATTTCTAAATCCTGTTTTTGTACACTAATTCAATACATATCATAGTTTTTTTTTTTTATAGAAAACTGGTCATGAAAAAGTAGAATGACCCCCTGCGTACTTGTACAAGTACAAGTACAAATTACAAATCGAGTTTCCTAACTCTAAATATAAAAACTAAAGATCAAATTCATAATCGTAAAAACTTATCAAGGTGTGATCATTGATTATTGGTACCTAGCAGGGACCGTTTTCGGTACGGTATAAGCGGTATGGTAGCGGTACTGGATATCGATACCGCTTCGTTATAAAGGTAGAACTATACCGGTTGAAACATAAAGGTACGGTACCGATATAAAATAACGATATCGCTATTTTTCATAGGTGTACTTAAACCTTTATTATAACGGTAGCCAACCGGTATTATTTCGGTACCCAAAAATTTCGATCATAACTCTTACGATGGGTACATAATACGTCAGTAATATATCGCGACGACGACGACGACGACAGAACGAAATTGAACAAAAATGGGTATTTTAGGCATATATGTACTCAATAACTATGCCGGCACCCTCGTAAAGCCCAAACTATACCTTAAAGAAAACGGTTCATGTATCGAAAAAATAGAGGTACCGTTATATTCCGCTACCGAAAAAAATATTTTGCGGTATAGAAACCTAACTGAAACGAAACGGTATGAACGTCATACCGTTTTAAAACGCTACCTTTATTTTCCGGTTATGCAGTCCCTGGTACCTAGTGCTACCTCAAAGCTATCTCGGTAATATAAATTATATTCACTTTGAGTATGTACCGTACCCATCATACCTATATACTGAAACCTATGTTCCAATTTCTACATTTTGTGTAATTCCCTTATATCCTATTGTAAATAGCAACCATATATTCTGACCTAAGTAATAAGTATAGACTGCTACAACGTGGCGGAGCGCTATCAGAAAACCATTTCAAGAACGTTACTCCATTACCTTAAAACTTTACATGCTGAAAGACTTGAATAAATGCGAATTTGAAAGTTTCCCGTGACAAACTCCCGTCCAATGCTTGTAGGCAATAACGAAAAGTAGTAAGCGACTTGAATCTCATAGATTCCTATTGCTTTATTCCATTAGGCGATAGTTGAGTTGCAGCGACTGCGTTCGGTAAATATGTTGTTCAGTTCAGAGTCAATAGCACCATAGTCATGTATCTTGCAATTCTTACAAATTTAATGTTATCTGAGTTTATACATTTTTCACGAGAATTTGTCCTGAAACTACGTGCTGTATTCGATATTGGACTGTGATTAATGTATACTGTCGCTGTAGGATACGTTTCGAGTTCATTTCATTACCTACCTACACGGACGATAAAATATATGAAGTAAATTTGAGTATATATGAATTTGACAGATTTATATAACAATTTTCTTTACCAGAAAGTATTTTATTAAATCGCGTTGTTCATACAACGGGCCTCCCTCCCATATAAGTGTATCGGTACACCTTACATTCTGCTGCACTAAATTAATTCTGTGTGTATGTCGAAGGTACTAAGACGGGTAAATTGGTAGAACCTCCATATATACTATGCTTACTCGCAAACCTATAAGGTTCTCAGAAAATAATTGTTTTAATAGATAAGCCTACTGTATAAATTAGGAAAAGGATATTTTATTACTTGGTTTTGGGTACCTATTACACTTATTTTTTGATATTTTTGTTATTCCAATTAAAATGAGTACCTACAATATTTATCCTGAACACACATAGAAAGGACTGTTATTACAGTTAAAAAAACTTAATAAGTCATTTTATGGTAACTATGTTATACTTTTTTTTAATAGTTTCGCAAACTTTTTTAACTAAACGAGACTAAATTTCATAATTGATTATGTTCATTTATCTCGACCATTCGGTCCCACTATGACATCCTTGCTCGCGAAAAAAATCCAAAGTCCTGTTTAGTAAAAATAATATTTAAAAAAACTGGCAAAAACTTAAAAAATATTACGTAACCTTGTGCCCAGGTTACGTAATATTTTTTAAGTTTTTTGCGAGTTTTTTTATGCTTAAAATGTATTCCAATCTTATATATTATACATTTTAAGTTATTGCAATTAAATAGAGTTCATTCAATCGAAAAATATTTTAACATTATTTCCCAAATATCCCTTTGGTAATTTGCAGACGTAGGTAAATCACAAAATACCGTCCGACATTAAACCGCAACACTTCACCAACCAATTGCGTGAAACTCGAAAAACCGCAAATGAACTGAAACATTGTTTTAGTTCATGGGCAGCTATTGCCTTAAATGTTATTCCCCAATCACTTTCTGCTCAAACTTTTGAAATAAATACAAATGGAAGAAATAAAATGGTTTTACAGGTGGTTCTGCGAATAAGTTACCTAATAAAGTGTCAGCGCGATACGTAAATGGTACCTGTAAGTCGCTTTCAACGCTGTAGCGGCGGCGCCGCAGCGTAAAAAGATTGAGTACCTAGTTTCAAACTATAATTAAAACAAGTCCATAATTATGTTAATGCAATGATCTGCCGTAGTTATTATTAAATTAAAAGTATGGTACAATAATTAAATGACCTACCTAATATTTATAAGAACTATTATAATTACTAACTAAATTATTATTATTAAATTGGTAACGACAAAAATAAGCACTATTATTACAGCAATTTTAATCACTCATTACGACAACTATAAAAGCTAAGAAATAATAAAATAAAATAAAAAATAACCAACCCAAATTCCGGAGCAAAAAAATCCAAATAGAAAAATGCACTAAAATGATAAAACACTTCACAAACAGAATCTTTCGGCACACCGATGAAACAGCACAAAAATGAAAAAAAATGTTTAATGCTCTAAAATGCAAAATGCACTTTTACATACACCAACTAAAAACTTTACCGTTTGCCGCCTCCTGTACAACAGTCGTGTAAAAAAAGTTCGTTTATTGAGTAACGGAAAAAAAGTTTCGCGAATTAAAAATTCGTATTCGGAACTTTCGCGTCGGCCGGCACGCGTGACTCTGGAATTCGAATGTGGAATTTTCGGCTATGATGGGTAAGATGTGCGCATAGCTGTGGCTTAGATGAGACTGTGGCGTGGAACCGCGCGGCCGCTCTGTGTGACCAGCCGACTTTCGCCCCGACCCGTCGGCCGACTACTCCAGCGACCAATGACGCATCCAGGAACACAATTTATTCCCAATTTTTAGATCCCAGACTAATATTTATCGTCAATTTTCCTAGTAAATTTACGGTAATTCTCTGGATTAATGCGGAGTACTGCGTATCCCGGAGTAGATTAGTCGAGCAACCGGTCGGAACTGTTTTTATATAAGCGCCCTTAGCTTCGGGGTAGTGAATGGATATTGTTGACACGGAAATTTTTGCACCGTCGCATTGTTATTGACGAGGTGCAAAATTGTGCGCTTTATTTAATTAGGTCAAGTATTTGTTAAATCCACGAATATACTTATTTTAAATTTTATCGCAGCTTGGTATTTATAGAATTTAAGCGCTTACCTGGTCATCACTCTTCGATATAAACTTCCACCTCCTTAACGGTCGATTTCCGGGATAAAAAGTATCCTATGGTCTTCTCCGGGACTCAGACCATCTCCATACCAAATTTCATCTAAATCGGTTCAGCGGTATAAGAAGAAGTAGGTAAGAGACAGACAGACGGACACACTTTCGCATTTATAATATTAGTAGGTATGGATAATAATTATCAGGTGTGTCTTATTTAGGAATATGGAGACATCTTAGTTTTCAATAAAGTGACTAGGAAGATATATAACTAAATAATTCTGTTTAAAAATAAATTTACTAGCCATAGATAATTAACTAAAAATATATTTGTGAAACAAAATTACTGTGTTGTTGACCTTTACTTTAGGCCTTATGTTCTGTACTGTGTTCCTTGTTGAGGTGTGCAATAAAGTGTATTGTTAATTACTAGAAAAATTGTGTGTAAATTTAAAATGTAAGTAACATAATAATTAAAATATATATACAAATTAAATGTAAAATTACTTATAACTTTATCAATAATATCTCAATCTCAAAGAGCGGGTAAGAATAGCTATGCATTTGTATACCCTACGTGTTATATTTAACACCTTTTTAGGGTTCCGTACCAAAATGGTAAAAAAAGAACCCTTATGGTTTCACTTTGTCTGTCTGTCTGTCACATCCCTAAATATCTCAAAAACTACTTATGCTATCAATTTGAAATTTGGAATAGTTATAAAGAAGGGTAACCTAGATGCACAGTACATGTTTTATTTTAATTTTTGTTTTTTTCTGTGAAAAATGACAGATAGGTGGTTCAAAACTTGTAAGTCTAGGGAATATGTCAAATGGGGTTTCAAATTAAAGGGCTGTTACACATTCTGAATTTTTTTTTTATATCTAGACATTTTTGATTTATGACGGAAAATGTAAAAATATATCATCAAAAACGATTTCTATACTAAGTTTGTAATTTAATCACCTATGCATGTATTTTTGTGTTATAAATTTCTACGCCATTATGCTGATAGTGCGAGTCCGACTCGCGCACCGTTATTTGTTTCTTTTTTTGAAAGGTTTTTCAAAAAAGAAAAGAAATTGAAATCGTTTCACGTTATAAAGAATTATCCTTGAAAAACCACCATACATACCAAGTTATTCAGTCGATCAAATTTGCAACAAAAATTGCCAATAGCTGGCGTTGTACCCATGGCGTTCAATATTTAGGTCATGTTGTTAAGATTTTCCTGAATTAATTGGGTCGGGACTGGTACACATCTGTGGCCGGAACCCTCGGTGCGCGAGTCGGACTCGCACTTGATCGGTTTTCATTATTTTGGTAAGCCAGTAATAGTAACACTCGGTTATTTATGCATAAGTGTCACCGTGAGCCAGCTCAAAATAATTACACTAATATTAAATACCTCATAGTTCATGAAATTCCAATAATTTGTTAATATGAATATTTCCTTAAAACGCTACAGAAAATATAATTAATGAATTTCTTTATTGTCTCTGAATATTAATACACACCTTAGGTAGCATTTTATTACAACCGCAAAATTCAAGTTAAATGTCCTGAAAGGGAATTGAAGGAGCATTAACTATTCTTGATATATTTATTATATTTAATAAGGAAAGTAGCATTTTGAGTATTTTTAAGTAAAGTAGTGTTTCGAGTAATTTTATACGACTACCCAAAAAGAAGTTTCATGCATCTACCCTGCATGCAAACGTGCAAATACATAAAATGTCAAAAGTTACAGTTCATTAAAATGTCAAAAGAATAAAAAGAAATTAAAATAAATATTGTATATCAAATTGAAATACTAGTAAACTTAACATAATAATAGGCATATCACAATAAAATCATAAATTAATAGCAATTATATAACTAAATATTACTAAATCTAATGCTGGTGGTCGAGATACACCTTCACGCGGTAAAAACAATGTTCTAAAAGCCAGTTTGTTAGACTGCGTTTAAAGGCGTTTCCCTCCAGCAGCTTTAGTTCCTCCGGGAGATGATAAATGACAATACACATGTTGAATACGTTCCTTTTGTATATCATCTTGTGACTTCTATATTGATATAAAAAAATCCATTAATTATCATACACCGCCTGATTTCCATAGTAGAAGACGCATGCAAAAGTCAGTATTTTACAACCTTGCAGTGGCGAGCGTCCATACAACTCGATTCCCACCGGCTTGCCTAATTTTCAGCCAGCCTATTTCTTTTACTACGGGCTCATGAAGAATAAGAAAGGCAAATGATTTTCGGCTTCCCTAAAAATATTTTTGATGCGATGCAACCTCGTACTACATAAAACTTAATGTTATATTAGTAAATATGCAATAGAACATTATTATAATATGTAGTAGTAGTTATCGGTTAATTGTCGGTAACCGAGTTACTGTTGGGCTGAACAAGGACCGTGTTTCATCCAACTCTGCGCACGAGTCCTCTTGGTACCGATTATTTTGTAAACGTACAGTATCTGGTACCATTTTATTTGTATATTTTTAATTTCTCGAAATAAGTTTAGTTTGCCGTTAATATGCGCTAAATGATCAAACTTTTTACTAGTAAAATATGAAAGATAATGGTGTATACTAGTAAATTAAAGTGGATTTGCTGAGTATCGGCTTTATTGACTAGTTTCTAGTTGTCGCTAACCCAGTTACTGTTGGACTGAACAAGGACTGTGTTTCATCGAACATTGCGCACGAGTAGAGTCCTCTTAGTACTGATTATTTTATAGACGCTATTGGAATTACACTGCTCTTTTTCTCATTGAATTATGTGTTTTTTTTATACCACATCACGACGTCACAGCTTTTCGATATTGTGATTGAAATAAGGTTAATTGCCGGCTTACAATAGGCTACATACCTGAAGTTTTTGTTTTTTATTTTTATTCGTAATTTCTTTTTTATCATTCTGAAAGCCACCATTTTTTTATATATAATGCGGACTTATTACATTTTTCTTTGCCTATTTTCAATAGATTTAAGGGGTGAGTGCAATAAAGAAGTAATTATGAAGGAACCTTCGGCTTCCTTTCTGGGAGCGGAGTGAGTTTAAATGTTATCAAGCCCGGTATCTAATATTTTCAAACTAGCAATTCTTCTATATTTCGGAGATCTCGGAAAGGTCTCTAACGATTTCGATGAAATTTGCTATATTTGGATCTAAGGGGTGAAAAATCCGATCCAGCTAGGTCTCATTTTTGGGAAAAATACGAGCAACGCTCGGTCCCCCATCTACTGACAAACAAACTTTAAGTTGCCATCCGATATATCAATCCCGGAGATATTTATACCGATGGTACCTATTATTATGTTATTGTTTTTAGGGTTTCGTACCTAAAAGGTGAAAAGGAACCCTTAATATGGGTTCACTCCATATGTCTGTTTGTCTTGACAGACAGCGCTAAATATCTCAAGAACTACATACGATGTGGATTTAAAATTCGTAATTACTTACCTATATTCCTGGCACAAGAGAACCCCAGTTGGGTACTCCGAGGTCGGCTAGGTTTTTGAGGGCTTCGTCATTCAAGCGGTATCTGAAATTTGGAATAGATATTTTTTTGCCGGTAGGTAAACAACACGAGGTGCAAGAGGAGTGCAACGCGGCAGGAAGCGCCAGGAGCAGGATACCGCCGGGAACTGTACCAACTTCGCTGTAACTGCCCGATATTGCCAGTACTAGGAAACGTTATATTCACGTACACCAGTTATTACTATTACTAGAGGCTCTGTGAGCTGTAGAAGAGCAGTCGGATAGACAACGGACATACGGAAGCATTTTTGTCGAAGCTGAAACCTTTCACTAGGGCAATGATAACGATTAAAGAAAAGCGAAGGATTTTGCAACCACCCGCCTGGTCGTGTCGGAGGTTTCCTCTGGATTTCCCCAGGCTACTTTTCCAACCGCACACTCCTATCGCTTTATGACCCGGCCTATAAATCCATAGTCAGGTTTAAACAAAGGAGGCTTTGGGAACTTCTTTTTTATTCAGAAGCGCGAAGTAAATGCGGTCGTGGTTTTAAGAAAGTAACATTTTAAACATCTAAGTAAATTAAACTAATCTGCAAGCAGACTAAATATATAAATAAGTACCTCATTTATATTACTTACTCATTGATAAGCATTACTTGTTCATAAAAATACATTGTAATCACCGCATAAATAAATAGCCATCAAAATGATTGCCACATATTAGTGGTTCTCTTTACAATCAATCCAACGACCAGACGGACAAGAAGTCATATTAATCGCTACTAGTTGTAAACAGTCGTGTTATCGCGATCCGCGGACATCTTACTCGCAGGCCGCTGCTATATGACTACTGTGCGGGGACAGGTATACAGTAGGCTAACATATAACAATGCTACGTAAAAATTGACATCATTATCCTCTAAAAGCCATTATCATTATCTTTATCTCATTCTTCAGGACTGATTTTGGGTGGCAGTTTTTTGCAATACTGAAAGAATATTTGGCTAGAGCACGGCTTCCTGGAGATTTTGTCTATCACTATCGGCTAACGCATACCTATTTGTTACAGTGAATAGGAATACTGCTTTCTATATTGTAGTTCTGTGTCAAATGAACTTGTTTAACAGCCTGGGCACACCAGGTATAGACATGCGCGTTTACCAGCATTGTACTCGTAATATTGTATGAATCCTCTTAAGACATGACACACCGTGCGTGTCCATCGGGTGTGCCCGGACCTTTAATGATTTTATTTATTTGGAAACAAAATTTACTTATAATAGTGGTCAAAATCGGTAAGCATTGCCGATGCGAATACCAAAGATTGTAAAATAATAGAGATATTATGACTAACATTTTGTGGCCATGAGACTTTAAATCTAATAAAAATTTGGCGCTGGTTAATCTTTAGGTATTTGTAAAGTAAGTCACCTTAATTCAGCAATATTAAACTTCGTAAGCCTATTGTATCTCTGTATCCACTACACCCGTCAGATGCAATAAACTGAAATCCGATGCCGCTGCCATTTAACCACGAGATCGCAGATAAGCGGCGATCGCCTTATCATTTACAACCTGCGCCAGAATCGACGGCCTTTTAATTTAGCTGGTTGGGATCAATATGTTATGCGGCGTTATGATTTAAGACATGCGTGTTGCTTCCACGATGAATTTTAATTTGTGATGGTTGAAACATGGATGGTGGAATGTACTCGTATTATATCTTACACATGACTATATGAGTACAGGTTTACACTATATAGGTTTGTTGTACATTTTTATGATGTTGTAAGAATATATAAATAGGTACTTCACTACATAGTATAAAACAAAGTCGCTTTTTCTGTCCCTATATCCCTATGTATGCTTAAATCTTTAAAACTACGCCACGGATTTTGATGCGGTTTTTTTTAATAGATAAAGTGATTGAAGAGGAAGGTTTATATGTATAATATTTCTGTAGTGTATTAGTATCAGCATTGCACCCGTGCGAAGCCGGGGCGGGTCGCTAGTTTTTTATACAACGTCTGTGGCAAACAAGCGTGCGGTCCGCCGACTTATTCGGACCATTATAATTGGAGACTAGAAGTAGGTAAGTATATCAAATCAAGATAAAAGTGGAGATGTTTCTCGAAGAATAGACAGATGAAGTGACCATGGCCGTCATGAACTGTCATTGAAAATTCAGCTGGTAGTATATTATGCAACGTGTATATCACTTGGCAAAGTAACTGAAACAAATGTTTCAAGTCTTACTTATTATCGAAAAATTTATTAATTGTATTGAAATAATTGATGATGATGATTATTATTATTATTTGGGTACTATTAACCTGTGATCCTCTCATCAAAGGAGACTTGTACCCAACAATAGGACATAGGAATACATCGTATAGGCTGATGATGATGTTGATGATGATGATAAGTTTGAACTTAAAACATGAAAAATACAACTTTTTAAAATAGTAGCCGCGGTTTTCCGTACAGAATACTTCAATTATATTTATATTTGTAGCGTTGGGCACCCTTATTTGGAACACAAGAATGCCAATATTTTTGTACCATTTATATCATCTTGTGGTCAGAGTAAACGTCTAAAATTAAATCGCTACTGACTGTCCTCTGTTTGCTAACACCATAAGAGTACAAGCTCATATTTTAGTTGATTCATCTACTGAAATTAGCATAGCCACATTTACTCATATCATAGAAGTTAATTATTTTGTTCGTAATTTAAAATATGTGTCACGCTGTTTAACGAAATCCAGGAATAATGCGTTAATTATAATGAATCGCTCTAATTGTGAGTCACGCAGTTTCCCTGCTAGGTAGATCTTTATTAACAAAATTGGTTTTTTGCTTAACAAAATACGACATGCAAATCAAATAAAGCTGTAGCAAATATTTGAGCAAATATTCGCGAACCCACAACATGTAAATCAGTGTTATAATAACCAATAGATTAAACCACCTGTCTCTGTCTTACTTAAATAACCTAACTATAAGTAAGAGAGAGAGGGGCTCGTCATATATCCTCGCAAGCGTACAAGCAGCTGCGCTCGCGCGCGTTACTGTATCCCATTCTCCAAAACCAAAAGGGTGTAACTTACACGTGTTTTCTATGAGCGTACGTTCTTTTATGTAATCAGGATTGTATTTAATATATTCATGCACCCTTCACGCCCTAATGCCAGTGATAATGGGGGCCCGTGCTACATCCATCATCCGCCAATGCAAAACAAATCGATTTCTAAGCGCGCCCGATTATTGTGCGGAATTTCGAATAAAGGATTGTACGGTATATTGTATCAGATTTTTTTGGGGTTGGGTGTAAATTATTGTATTTTAATAGAACGAAGACTACAATTTATAATTAAATTAGATATTCGATTTGTCTTATGTTGTCAAACTCAAACTCAAAATATCCTTTATTCAAATAGGCCTAGCAACAAGCACTTTTGAATCGTCAGTTATATATTACATAAATTGAATCTAATTATTCAGAGCAATTAATTGATGCATATGAAATTTTAAAAATTATGTTGTTTTAAGTTATGATAGCATGTAAACTTGTTATAACCCATTGAAGAATTTCTTTCAATACGCGCCAATTTTGATACCTGAGGGGCTAAGATGATCGCTTATATGTCGGACATATAGCATTCGTGCCTGTCGCATTTACATACTTGACAGTAACGGACGAATAATATATATCCGTCATATAAGCGATTCATCTTAGCCTCTCTGGCCTATTACAAGAAAGTGTCGCTACTGCCCCTATTTTATATAATTCAATGAAACTGGACTCATACAACCAAATGGTTGAACCGCTTGCAAATAAGTGGAGTAGAGGCAAATAGATATAAGTTATTTGAGTACGCCTTGCTTTCCTACTGTACTTCATCATGAGAAAAACACTGCATGGCTGTCTTAAGCTGGCCATACACGCTACATTATAACCGACGTTCAGTTATGCCTGCACAGTTCATTTGTGCAGGCATAAAGTTGGTCATACACGTTAGGTTTTGCGTTATACACGTTCAGTTATGCCTGCACAACTGAACTGTGCAGGCATAACTGAACGTCGGTTATAACCTAGCGTGTGTGGCCGGCTTTAGCGTACATATCATACTCGTGAATAAGCTACCAGCGCGACTGATACAATTCACAAGAGATTATCGTGACAAATTTTAATTAATTACTGTTCAGAAGCGTCTGTTGCAATCATCATTGTTTTTTAAGATTTTTTTTTAATTGAAAATAGGTATTAATGTTATCTTCAACTATTCCGTACGTAAAAGGTACTGCACATCTTACCGAGCGGGCTCAGCTGGGGAAAATCTTAATTATCTAGGGGAATTGCTCTTTCTAACTCCTCTTAATAATCGTCAAGTAAATTTCCGACGCTCTTTTGACGCAAGCCCCAGCGAAACGTCATCAAAATCACCCTACAATAGTCTAAAAAGCTGCGGTTCACAGCCGAGGGTGCAGGAAGTGATACTGGTTTTATTTCCTCCCCATAACCTTAAAACTAAAATGTCACATAAACGTATGAGACTTAATTATCTTTACGTCATTTTTCTTTTAAGGTGTCATATCATAGTGTATCGATTCATCCATTGTCACCACATGCGATCCCCTATCAAACATATTTTGATTGATGTCGCACCGTTGTGTGCTTTTGAAGTTATCAATTTGTATGAAAACAGTTTTAGTAACGTTTATTTTAGGTTACGTAACATTTATATCAATGTATATTTTACAGGAAAATTATAACTGTAGCTCCATCTAGTTTTATTAATAAAAAATAACATTAAAACTAACCTATTACTAAATATAAACCTAATAAAGATCCCCCAAATCGATCCCCTATGGCAGGCTGCCCAATTTTGGTTGGTATAATATTTGGTGTATTTTAATTCCGCGTATATTATTGATTATTTAAGATCAGCACCGCTAATCAAGATTTTTTACTGTTAAAACTGTGAGTACGTGTAAAGTAATCGTGTTCGTTTAATATATCACTGTATTTTGTACGAGGATCTTTCTCAAAAATAAGATGTGCATTCAGGCTCCAAACCAACTGCCGTAATCCTCTACAAATTTTATAACCGAAAACATTTGTGACGACTTTTACTTTTTATTTACTTTGTGACTCTTTCTAACAAGAACTAACAAAATGATTTTGACGGAATTTTCCAGAACTTCAATATTCCAGTTTGCTCCAGTTCTTGATAAATATATGAAAGTTTCAGTTGCTGTTAGATTTGCAACTACTAGCCTGAAACAATACGTGTAACCCTTAACGTTTCCCACTACACCGTGTGCAGTTAACACGGATCCGGAAGACGCTCTCTAGCCACTGAACCTAACGTCCTTCCGGGCCACTATCACGTTTCCAGTCTATACATCATAACACGCCCTATTACAACTGCTGAACATTTGAGGGTTCGGAAATTAGGGAGATTTAGTTTTGACTGAATTTTCGCAATAAATTCAAATGCTATTGTTAAGCTCTAATAAGTTAGCAAAATGAGTCAAAAATTCGAAAATAATAATTATATGGAAATTCATTGCATTTATTATAAAAATGTGTCACGGTACAAAACCTCCGTGCTGTAGTGACTAAAAGCGCGACCAGCTGGCGAATCCACGTAACTTTATGTACTAACGGGAGATAGATTTTACTGTCAATTTTGAAGTATAAATGTATGAGGTGACAATTAAAATTTGACATTAAAATCTACCTAACGGTAGTAAAAAAGTTACGTGATTACCCCGCAGAATTACATTTTCAATCATTATAATCATAGGTTATCACTGTCAAGAGCGGAATATTTTTAACTAACATTCTAGAAAACAAAGCGATCTGAAAACTAAACTATTTCGCTACAAAACTTTTCAAAATGAACATCAGTACTGACAGGAAAACAAGTCAACATGTCATTATTCCGACTATACTGTAATTACTGACCGCCATATAAATGAAACTAATAGCGCCCTCTTGACAATGGTCATAAATATTTTTGGTCGTGCTTTAACAAAGAAAATTGGTTTTTTGAATAAAGTTAAATTTGAAAATTTAAATTTTATAACTTGTGATTTGTTTTAAATAATTAATATCTCTTAAATTACGGGTTTTTGGATTATATGTTATATAACTTTATATACTCAAATTAGGTTCTAAAATCTTTGGTTTAAATCGTTCGGGTTATTAACGCCCACTGTGTATAAAAAGTTAGTTACCAACAGTACCTACAAGTAACAACATTCGGAGCTTAGTTTTTTCGCAGCTTCAGATACGGACCCCAAAAACAAGTGCAAACAATGATTTGCACACAGTTTGCCTACAGTTTGATAGAATAGTAAAACTCGCATGTGCCACCAAACCGGTTATATTTGAATAGTTGCCAACGCTTCCCTAGCTTTTGTTAACATATTAATTAGCAAGCAGAGATTAATTGTGAAAGGGTGAATGGAGTTGCATCTTGGAGTAAGATGTCGCGGTGACTGTATTAATATAAAATAAAACCTTTGAAGCAAAACAAAACGTGGGATATATCTGATAATTTTATTCATGAGTATGTGTAGGAATTACGTCAATTAGGGTGCAACTTTGGAGAGTCATTCATTTAATTCCGTAAAAGAAACAATTTTAAAAACCATCTGAAAGCATGAGGTACCTACCCCAAATTACCTCGTATACTCGTATAATGGAATAAAGGCTTAGTATGAGAATCAACATCAAAATTTTACAAATTCTATTACAGTTGTGCCGAATTGATTATTTGACACTAAGAACTGAGTATAGTATTCGTAATAGGCGTTCTATACTTCTCTAAACTCGAATCATATAACGTTAAATGAAGACTAAATCGCGTTAGCATAACAAGGTAAAAGTCGTCCCTGCTAACTAGTTTCTCATCCTAGACATAAGATGCCGAAGATTATGCTCACGCACTTTATGACCCTTCATTAGTAGGAACGAGAAATAGACATAACTGTTACTACGAGACGACACAGAGTTTTACAAATTACCGACTTCCATTAGATAATTTCTATTTCACGTCATTTGTCGCCTAATCAATTTCACATTGAGGTGCCATGCATTAATCTATCGTTCTCTTAAATTTTAAATGGAATATAGTTCATTTTCTGTTTAGTGCAATTATTCTTCCATTCATCTTTCCATATAATAACATTTGTAAGTTCATAACTCTGAAATCATTTACTGAAACATAATGTCGTTAATACATAAAGCAATAGTCATTATCTTGAACTCTTTAAATATTATTATGAAAAAACAGCCCGAAATATAGTATGATTTGGAGCCCTTGCAATTCTGCTGTCAGTAACTACTGAAACCTCTCTGTAACCGACCTTAACCCTGTAGGGTAGTTGCGTAACTTCTCGAAGGAGCATTAACTAGTCACGGTCATTTTCCTTTAAAAATTAATTAAGTACCTATATAAGTTATAACTAAATGAAGCGCTGCTGGGCTATAAGTGCTTCAGATTAACCTGTTGTGCCTTTACCGATGCATTCCTACATCACGTGTCCGACAGGCATCCTCTATACAACTTGAAACCTCTAAGTATATTTGCAGACAACTGGATATAAATGGTTAAAATAATATCGAATGCCGACAACCGACTTATGGTAATCAGTTGCCTCGGCCGTACGCAATACATCTTGTTTTGGAGATTCGGCGCCTAGCCTTAGTGGACTTGCATTTTGCATTGATTTCAACTTACCCAATTCCAATCCCACTTCAAAATTAGTGCATTGTACCCATCTATATATACACACCTAAGTAAGTGCCTCAAGCCACTCCATTTCTTGACGTGCACCTAGCAATTACCCAAGCTTGCAATGTTTATTGATGAAAATCTAAAAAAAATGTTGTTTACGTGAAATAAATTGAAAAACACTGCATTTATAAAACAGGTAACTAGATATACTTAAATTCGATTTTTCAAGGACCGACCCCAAGCAGATTTTTTTTTATTATTGTTCCATTGAATATGAAATTTTATATTACAGACGAATACTATTAGATGGATCGATGGATATAAATTTTGTGACAAACGCTATAAAGTGAATGAAATGGCGTATTAGAGAGTGCGTTATAAATTAAACATTTATAGCGATATTAAAGAATAGTAAAAACCCAATAAACCTCTAGTAGGCCTAAGAGTATTGGGAAACGTTTTGTTATTTAATTTACACGTAAGTTCAGACGTGCCGAATACAGAATGTAATTTTATTGAGTGAAGAAACAGTCAAACAGAAAACGTCTAGGCTGAATTTAGTCCAGGTTTACATTTTTTAAATATTTTTAGTGAGAAACAATTACTTAGCGATACGTAAACATCAATTCCAGCCAAAAATCAATTCATATCACGACAAGGATCTATTATCGATCGCGAATTGTTGCTTCAATTAGTCTTTTTTATCTAAAAATGATATCGAATCAGATATAGGGTATCCCCCCTTACTTTTTTAAATATTTTTGTCTGCATTCTAACTTATCATGCTCAACTTCGTGTCAGACAGAATGGGCGAGCGTGACACATCTCATTTAAATACGTTTATTCAAATAATCATGACAAGTGGTGCGAGTACCCATATTTACTGCGGAGTAACAACTGAATAGACTACCGCTACAAAATACAATCATATCAATAACATGAAATATTACAAACCAATATTTATATCAATGACTTACTTTATAAGATTATCTGCCTAATGTTACACCATGTTTCCATTGTTTCCTTTATAGATTCCTGATAATTCGTTAACACATAACTCACTTTATCAACTAGTTGTAAGATCTATCAAACCACATAAAATTTCATCATACGTCGTGCACCTTTATTGTGATAAAAACGAAAACTCACGAACTTTCGGATCAATAAAACAATATAAATTTGTATTGACAATAATTTATTTACTTTGGAATCTTGAGACATGGATCTATAATAAAATACGAAGGCCTTCATTATTTGGTAAAAGTTAAATAGTTGTACAAACAACAAGTGCTAAGTAATACAGTCATGAGCATTATTAAAACGGGTACCTACACTTTGTATGGAAATTCGATATTAAAGATACGCCTTATTTCCGGTTGACTTTACCTGTATTTTTCCACTTTATAATGATAAATGATTGATGTTTCTTAACTATGCATTAAATTCAAGTCAGTTGCCGCTATAAAATTTAAATCCGTCCTTCCATCGTCTGTCACGCAGGTTTTACAGCCAAACGGCTGGAGCTACAGTCTTCAAATTTCCACAGTATAAGCATCTTGTGAAGCCAAAGCAATATCAGCCATAAAAAAACTCTTTTTTTTTAAACTTTGTTGAGTTAATGATTGATGATGTTAATGGTTTTTTGCTGTAGCACATGTAAATTGGAAACAACGGTAAATACCGAACTCGCAAGGAATTTTCACGTAACTAAGTTTGATCAATGCTTATGAAACTATATAACTTAAGAAAATAGTCCACATACACAAATAATAATTTTACGAGTACTACCAATAAAGCACACAAAAAATACATAAATGTGTGTACAAGTTCTTACATTCATGTAGCCCCCATATCGTCTCGGGCGCGCGTCAGACTCAATGGGAAGCCGGTGGGCGACGGTAATCTACTGATTACACTGTATTATCATACCCGAGGACCATAACTCCAGCGTAAATACGTAATTTGCTTAAAACTATTCATATATTTGTTTATACAACATTTATAGCGTGAAATATGAATATACCCACCGCGGTATGCGCGGAATGTATATGATGTTTATCTGTTGAATCTAATTAGCTGTAGATTATTTTTATTTTATGATTATTATATTTAATAGGTTACGGTTGAATGAGGAAAACTGTGTCGGATACAAAGTGAAATGGGCTTCTGACTGTGATAATTATCATTTTGAGGAGCTTTTGCTTTCTTTTATTGGAAATATTTGTGATGAACATGTCAAAGACCAAATTTATGACAAAAGCTTGAAAATGAGAGTAGAAGTCGATGGTAGACGAGTATAATATATCCATGAGTATATATAACCAATATAATAAGCCATATAGGGCCTTCCAGGCTCGGCAAGATACGGAGGACGCAAGACGTACCGAAAATTCCTGGAGATGCTTTTGGTCCCTGAAGGAGTACATGAAGGAAAACCTTCAGATATTGTTAAAAACGAACGAAAGTCATGGACATGTGTATTCTTCCCATTCTGACCTACGGAGCACTGACTTGGCCTTTGACAAAAGTTCAGAAATCTAATCAGAGAGCGATGGAGCGTAGTATCGTGGGCGTGAAGTTCGAATTATAAATACAATACTACGCTCTAAAACTAAAATAACAGACGTAATTGAAACGGCCGCCAAGTTTAAATAGGACTGGGCTGGTCACATATGCCGCATGCAAGTTGTGGGCTAAAACAACCACCACTTGGGTTCCACAGAGCCGAATCCGGCGTCGCGGTAGAGAGTAGCTCTGCCCAGCAGTGGGACATTACAGGCTCTTAAAAAAAAGAAATAGTTATTTGTTGTACAAAAGGTGCAAAGTTGTATTTTAACCGCGATTGTGGAATTGAAACACGAGTTAGCGAATGGAGCTAGCGAAGCGAGTGGTTCAAAAATAGAATCCTGAGAGTAGCGAGTGTTGAAACGCACGAGACGTAAAATAACTTTGCAGCCGTGTATGACATGAATCTTTTCACCACACTAGAGCGAGGAATTTTTTTCCAGTACAGTTGCATCCTAAATATAGTTGGATGCCCCGGGTGCACTACCTAAACCCGAGATTTGGCGTAGCTGCTAGTTTTGTTAACACAACAGCACATTATAAAATTATTATTGGTGGACTGTCTGGACTGGCCTTTACATGTTATTATGTTTAAAAAAAGTTACAAATAGCACGTTCGGATTTTCAAATATTCTTTGCACTCTTGTGAATAAAATGCAGTTTTGCTATCTGTTTTTAAAGAATAAAAAAGGGCTTTCCGAACTAGTGAGGTGAAAAGTAATTTGACTTACTTTACAACCAATATTAATGGCAATTGACGAAGTAGGCTTAAATGTTAGAAAGTAAAATCTGAAAACACAGGTTGTAAATACTGATATCTGTGAGGTCCTAATATACTGGTAATGACAGGGCTTTGAAAATGATCCATTATATTTAGAATCCCTGTGTTCATTTTTATTGAGACGTTGTTTCAGCTGTTTATTGAATAAAGAACTGAAAATAAACTGTATACACTAAATCACTAGCACCTCATTTCAGCACGCTTTTTGCGCAGTGAGATCAACAGTAAATCGTGCTGGTTTATACTCATATTCATGTATAAAAGCGATGCACTAATAATATATAGTTGAACAATGGAGCCCTGGTGTATGCTCTGACGGGTGGCCTTATAATGGCTTCCACTCGGCAGTTAAAGGTGCCCAGCGAAAGCCACAAAGCTGCTAAATAGATATCGGTCCCAAAAAAGTCAGTATTGACGGAAGACATTAAGAGATATGGCACTTATTTAGTAGAGACGTAATGAGACATTTTTAATGAGCTATTCATATACTTTCACTCTACGTTTTCGTGATGTGATCGAAGCTGGCTCCACTAAGACGGGTTGGCGCTCGCGCAGGCCGAGTCATCGCTCCGTGGAGTGTTGACTCTCGATTGTTTGACTACGACAGTCACATCATAGTTGCAGAGGTATACAAGTAATATATTACTAGACAGGTTTTTAGGGTAACGTACTAGGAAATTTACATGTGTAGTCTTGTGCGTGGATGACAATAACAAAGTTTCATCAATATAAGATTAAAAGCTAAAGGACTATATTAATTAATTAATTTAAAAAAACACCTGTATGATTATCAATAGAAATGTTCGAATATCCATGAACATGGAATACACTATAATGAAATAATGTATCTTGTAGATAACTCGATATCTTTCTCATTAAAAAACTTTTCCACAGATTGGTTGAAATTCGAACTTATGTCAATGCTATAAAACTAATAGGAAATTCTTTACTCACTTCATCCGTAGTTTATTAAACATTAAATACGAATTGTGTCAGAAGACCATGCAGATCACTATCGCCACAAAGATGTACGGAACCTTCATCAAGTTTTAGATGTGACTTATTCAAACTCTCATGTTATGTGTTATGTACCTAATGCGCCTTGGTTCATTGTCACCAATTGTCATATTTTATGTTACTATAAAAATACACAATGTTGTTTGTAGAACATTTGAGTAAAATAAAACGAAACGTCACAGTTATGTAATATTTCAGTTCAAGGTCATAAGGTGCTCTTGAATAAGCCAAATCATTAATAAAGCCAAAATGGGGAGAGAAGGTCGAGAATTTATCAGCAAAATACAGCTTACGACCATGAAAAGGATTTCTGAGTTAGAAGTTTCCGTTGCAGCTTGATTTATTATAAAACTTAAACTTTGACAAACCTTCTGTACGTTCTCCGGGATAACAATAAATATAACAAGTATCCTTAAGTATGCTTACTTTTTTTATTATGTACTTGAAGTAATTATCTCAATAAGCATTTATATAAACCGTCTAAATTTCAAGTTCATATTTTTTCCGAGGATGAGCTGAATTGAAAAACCTTTAGTAATTTGAGATTTCGTTGTTTTAATTGAAAACCCAAGTGAAAAAATACCGCAACGTGCATCAGTTTTATCACCATTGATAAAGTTAATTCTCTTTCGAATTCAGCGTTCGAAGCCCTATCACTTGATTTACCTTTACCACTCAGTGCGGAAAGGAAGTAGTTATTCCATATCTGCTCGATAATAACGTGATAAATGATTAACATGGAAAATAATCTAAGTGTGTCTCAAGCGTTTCCGATTACAAAATGCGGCGCAGGCAAAGTGATAGTAATCGACTCATTTTTGTGTCCGGCGATATCTAATCTGTAATTGTACTTCCTGATTTTGCAACAAATATAAATATTAAAAATATATTGACTTAATTGATTTGTTTATCTCCGGCAACTTTGTCTTCTTAATCATTTAAGATGTTATAAAGTAAAAACATCACTATTTTTCATCCAATGGGAGGCTTATTGGCCACAAGTGGAACTTTTATGTAGTAAAACGATACGCCTTATAAACTGAATCTCAATCAACAACTCGTCTATGTTTGCCATAACATGTCGATTACCTACATTACTAAGGACACCAACTTAATGTTTTTAATTGATTTCGTTTACATTTAATGTTATTGGCCATCACAATAGAAATTCTTGTAAATTGACATATAATGTAATCATATAGGTACCTATATTGAGAATAAATAAATCTGAACGAAGCCTTACAAGTTTTAAAATGTTTTCATTTCAAATTATGACAAAAGTATTGATAATAGCAATAAAGTAATTAAAAGATACAATGATTTTATAAATGTTTTAGATAGTAAGACACCCATTTTTTTATTTTACTGTGTATGGTAGAAGTTAAGCGGAAATAGTTTTAGCTTGAAAATGGTCGATTTGAAATTACATGTGATGTTTGAAAATACATTTAAAAAGTATGACATTAGGTCGCAATAGTCCTGCGGGGTAATCACGTAACTTTTCTACTACCGTTAGGTAGATTTTAATGTCAAATTTTAGTTGTCAGCCCATACATTTATACTTCAAAATTGACAGTAAAATCTATCTACCGTAAGTACATAAAGTTACGTGATTCGCCTGCTGTTCTAGATTGAGAAAATTTTACTACATTGAGAAAATGAAATATGTGTCAATTCATACAGAAAATGTCCTAAATAGATGAGGGTTTTTTAACTGATAAGGAACAAAAAATAATGAAATACCCGGTTTAAAGTAATCTGAAAACGTTTCGCGCACCGGTTTTGACATTTTTGATTCAGAATCATTACCTTATAAGTAGCCTTACTTTTCAATGGACCCAATATATATTTTTTATACCACGTCGGTGGCAAACAAGCGTGCGGCCCGCCTGATGGTAAGCGGTCATCGCAGCCTCTGGACGCTGCAGCGCCTTGCTGACCCTTTGAAATTATAGAATGATTATTAATATAGAATGTAATGACGGCTAAAAACCTTAGTGTGTACAAATCAAATCAAAATCAAATCAAAATTATCTTTATTGCCAGATTATGGCAACACAGTACACACACCACACACACACACAGTACAGTACGTTACAGTATATTACTTGATCGACTATAAAGGAAATAAGTAAATAGAGAATCGTCAATAAATGCACGTCAATTGCATTGGAACCACATTGGAACTAATGCACAATTTTCTTACCTAATGGAACAGATTTAATGCACAATTTTCTTATCTAATTTAACATTGGCGTCGCGCAAAATCTTGTTTACCAAGTTCTTACATTTCCTTACAAATTGTTGTGTGACGTTGTTTCAGTAGGTACTCTTATCTGTAAGAATGTCGAGTCGTCCGAGTTATGCAGAAGGATACAAAGTATGTGGACTTGATCAGTTTAAGAGTAATAAGTCGCTTGTATAAAATAATGGGTTGTGCTCCGAAGAATGCATGACATGACGCCCATGGCCGCTTTTTAGCATCGCACCGCTCGCCGTCGGCAGGGCATTCATCCTCACACCTTAGAACCTAAATAGTCGCGCAAGGTACGGTTTCGCGTAATGTTGTGAAATGAACTCCCTACCGACGTTTTCTCGAGGGACTACAGTATGGGGTTCTTCAAGAAAGAAGTGTATACACTTTTAAAGGATCGCAAGGGTCTGCGGTGCTCACCATCAGGCGGCCGCACGCTTGTTTGCCACCGACGTGGTATTAAAAAAAAAATAGATATTCTGATGTGCGCATTGGATACAAAATAACTTCACAATATTGTTGGAACATAAAGTTCGTATATGTACCAATGCAAATTAACTCCAATTACTCAAATTTTTTAAATTAGTTTTTATACTTCTTCTATGACGGATGTCAATAATTGTTTACTTTGGCTGTAGTACTAGAAACGTAATTTATTGTGAATACAATAAATTACTATGTAAAAACGTATAAATAAATATACCTTATATAGTAGGTTCCATTATTATAGGCACAGGCACGGATAGCAATTTGATCATATCTCATGCTGAAAAGGTTTCAACTTGTCTCAAGTTCACAGTTTTCGCGTGCCAGATCCCAAATAGCAATTGTATTTTGAAACAAATTGCGCGCATGCACTAATGATGTTCAAGCCACGCAGTCGAAGACGAAAGTCAAATGGCCAGTGCGCCAATGCCAAAACCTATATGCTCTTCGGAGAAAAGACGAATTTTAGTATTAAGTTATTGGCAGGACTTATTTGTACGTAGCTAAATGCAGGCAGCAAACTATGGCTTTATAGGCCGGGCCCAATAAAGCGATAGGAGTGCGCGGTTGGAGAGTAGCCTGGGGAAAATCCAGGGGAACACCTCCGACACGACCACGGCATAAAGCCACAGTCAGGTTCAAAAAAAAAAATAGCAGGCAGCAAACAACTTCCTGATAAACGATTAAGTAGTTACATAGTATGGATATTGTATGATCTTGAATTTACCTGGCCGTTCATTTTGCATATTACTAAGATGCTATCGTAAGCAACATCATTTTTAGGGTTCCGTACCCGAAGTGTGCAAACAGAGCCCTATTGCTGTCACTCATGTCGGTCGTCTGTCACACAAGTTTTACACCCAAACGGTTGGGGCTACTCTTAAATTTTCACATTATTTCAGCTTTTTTTTTACGTCTCGAAGAATTTTTTAACTTCCCATTGAACTATAAACCTGAAATTGGTGATAACCTATTATTACGCATTTTTATGAACAAATATCAATATATTGTTTTTTCTTTGAATTTCTTTAATTTTCCCCATAACAACCAACTTAACTTTGCGGTTGGTTCGGAACCCTAAATGTGCGAAGTCGGTCACGCACTTGGCCGGTTTTTACGTATTTCAACTTCGCCAATCTTTTGTCATACGTCGATTAATGTCACTTTTTGTAAAATCACGTCAGTCGTAGCCATATCGAGAGCTTGTAACAATGATGTTGAATTTCGCTGCCGATTGTACCTATGTGAGTCTAAGGTCAACCTCTCGATGATTTTCAAGAACATGATATCTCAATATTTGTATCCCGTTTTTAAAGTATTTTGCTGAAACCAAGGAATGGGCTCTTGTGAATTTAATGACACAAGAGGCAGGGATTTTCATAACATTTTAATCAAACGCATTACGTTTTATCTAATACAAGGGATTACCTGCGGCCCACTTGACATTCCTCTATGGAATTAACAACTTGTATTATTCAGAAGTGTTTAGGTATTCTATATTCCACTGACCTAAATGTACATGCTCATTCCACGGTAATCCCCCTTATTATTATATTACCGATTAAACTAATATACAATTACAATTGAGATTTATATCTGACTACGCAAATTATTTGTTGTTATCTATTAGAGCTATGTGTGGAGTATTTTCCTCGTCAAGTCGGAGGCGCGGCAAGTGGGTAGGTTAGTTAGTAGGCTAAGTTAAATTTAGTAAATAATCGATTTCCATAATTACTAATACAAAGCATGATTATTTTTTATTAACATACATACATATCCGACTACAGTTCATTGAAACTCTAAATAAGAGTCTATTTGGGTCATTGTCAGTTGCAAAAATAAAAGTTTTCCCTAGTTACTAGTTAGTAGAGTTAGTTAGTAGTTAGTAGTTTTAGTTTTCTGTGCATGCAATCTATGTTTTTATTGCATGGCTTTATAGCAACGGAGACACTGTTCATGGGACTTACTAGACCAATCCAAAATTAAGCTTTGTGGTTCTTAACTTTTGATATGTCCACTGAAAAGACACGAACCTAAATCTGACAATGACCCATTTCAAAGCAGCGCTTTCTGTAGGGAGAAGTGTTCAACAATGAAACACAAAAAACTCAATGACTAATACCTAATTTTTACAAACAGAAATCAATTGTTTAAAGGCGTATAGGTAAATTATAGGGTATCGGTCTCTGTTTAAAGAATTTATTCGCATAAGGACAAAAAAAAATACATGTTCCACTTAAATGAGATTTATTTTAAATATGAAACTCCCGCGAGTTTTAGACAAATTGAAATACACTAAACGGATCACTCACGTCTTTAAGATTTATTTTGTTATTTTTTTATCGTTTAAAGTCATAAAAATACTTGCTAGCCTTTTGCATAACCATATTCGTACTTAAACCAAAACCAAATGAAAGTATCCATAGGATTATAGAACCCCCCCCCCCCCCCCTCCCCCATTTGTTAAAATTAAATTTCGAATGAAGTTACTGCCCCTTTCATGAGGGACAAATAATCTTATTAATACTTTAATCATGAATCACCTGCATTATAAATTTACGATATACATACTCGTAAGTAACACGTGCCAAGTTTTATTTTATATTTGTATAAGTGATTTATCGATTTCATGCGCGAACAAATATATAAACGATATTTCTAAGGTAAAGTTAACTTTATTTAAGTACATAATTGACGGTCATTTATTAAAAGCTATGCAATATTTATGTAAGCAGATTTACATTATACAATGCATACTTATGTGACAATAAGAGTCTTATGTAATTACTTAATACCGCTTTACATAACAATATTACGTAGTACGAATACATGTAAAATAACGTATGGTGATAGATACTATTCACCACACATTATTATTTGTCATAGAAGTTCTAATACAATTAATAATCATTTAAACCTCGTTGATAAATCGATTTACCTACACGGTGGTCCGAATCTATCACTCCCCTTTACAAAATGACCATCAATAACAGCCTAAATAAATAGGAAACGAATAAATTCGCAACCAAATTGCTCGATTTCCGTCCATAATCGACAACTCAATTCGTCGCGGAATGGACAATTGTGCCCAAATTATATAAACCAATCCCAACTCCTGCAATCACAATTGAGCTCTCGATCAAGACACCAAGAGTTAATTTTTGCTTGTTGCAGAATCGTTAAGAGTGTGAATAGATCATCGGAATAATCTGACAGTTGTTAACCATTATAGCCGAACTAAATACCAAAATAAAGGCCATTTTTTCTTAACGCGACAGCTCTATAATACAATTTGAGATCATAATAGCAAATAATTCGGTTAACGCCATCTGCCGAAGCCCTTAATGGTGGCCATTTTGCCACGAGTCCGTCGACAATGGCGGCGAATCGTATTAGTCTCGAATATGCACAATAGTTGTCAAACGGACAATAAATCTGTGGTCAAGCGGATCCGAGGTAAAACTAGCAAATTTTACGTTTGGCTGGATTTTAATTTTGGACGTTTCATTATTAGCAGCCGGTGAATTCCTACACAAACTAACATTATTATAGAAGCTTTTTCCAGCGACTTCGTCTGCGTAGAACTCGTTCATCGCGATAGAATTTAATTGTTTTTTGTTAAATACTTCCATACAATTTTCCACCCCCTTAAGGGATGATTTCTGGGGTAAAAAGTATACTAAGTCCTCCGCGGGATTCAAATATCTCCATACTAGATTTCATCCCCATCCAAATCAGTTAAACGGTTTAAGCGTAAAGACAGGTAAACAGACAGACACCATTTCGAATTTATAATATGAAGTATGGATTTGGTGAATAGTTAAGTATGTTGTCATAAAAATCTTTTCTCTAGGTAACTATTGTTAACAATACAATTATGTACCTAATACGGGATAGGAAATGGATCTGCTCGTATAAGTCTCAGATAAATAGTGTATACGATTTTTAAAAATGCTATGTTGTACCCGCGAAAAAAATATATGGCATACAATATTTGTCTACTATTTACGACGGGTGCTATAGCTTAAGTATGAAAAATACACTTTCATTTAGTACATCTTCTTTTTCAAATGCTCGTTTTAAGTTGGAAAGTTTCAGTTAGTACTTTTTTTAAAAAGTCTGTGTAAAAAGAGACCCAAAAAGTCTTCCTAAAAAACACTCGGTACCAAAGTATGTTCACAAATATGTAGTTTTTTTTTCTTTCTATTGATTATAGCAATTGACTTAGTCCACGCTAACAAACAATTACTGATTACTTGATTAGCAACCACTGGCCGCTGTGTTCGTTTGACCTTCATATTGAAATTATTTTGTGTTAGCTTTGGCCATTAGCTTTAAGCAAATTATAACTCCGTCAATCAAGTTTATTCCAAAGTTACTGTACCTTATGAAGACATAGTAAGTGTACGTAATCCTTAGGTGTTATTGGGTGATTGTATAACAATCCAGGCCCGGTGAGGAAAATGTTCAATTTAAGAATGAGAATCACCGAGCTGAGGGCGATAGGGCACAAGTCGCTACTAAGCTCTCGAAGATGGAAAAAAGTATACATAGGTCATAAATGCTATCAGAATATAGTTCATAAGACAACAAACTTATGTAGGCGTTGTAGTATTCCCCGAATTAAGTTGTCTATGAACTGAACAAAGAGCAAGTGTCAGAGACAGTACCGTCAATACAAATGATAAATACTATAAAAACTGCTAATAACAGTCAAAATAATCACTAAACTGTCCTTGACAAACGTGACAACCCGACATTTTAACACCTGTCTGCATTATAATTACTCAAATTATCAAACAATGTGAAATAAAAAGTGTCACGTGTTTTAAATAAATTATCGTAATTACGGCAATCATAAGCTTGACTGAGTGTATGATTTGGTACATTAGATCACCTTTGTTGCGTCGGCGCAAGAAATACGGCGTATTGTGTTGATAAAAAACTAGTGAGCAGACAGCGTGCCGCTTGTTACTAGCGGAGCGGGACTTGGAGCTACGAAACGCGCATAATATGTAGATCACTGTACTGTAAACTACAAAAAAAGTCTCCAGGCGTCTATAGATAGTAACAGAATATTCATAACCACTGACTGTTCTCATGGGTATAGCCAGAATTCGATAGGCTGAGAAGAAATTATTTGGAAAGAGGAAGAAATTTTTACGTTCGAGAGTTATCCGAGCAGCCTGTGCCCGCCTACGCCCACAGATTATGCTATGACGTGTGTTCATTTGCGCGGTCAGTAAAGATGCAATAAGTTTCAAACGTCAGGAAACCGAAGAGAATATTTCGAGTATTGTGGTAGTTAATGTTCCCTGCAAACACTGTCGCGGTCAGAGCCACAGCATCATCACATAGAGCACGCCTCTTTAAATGTCCTATTCATCATCCGACAAAAACATCGCATTTCATATATTTCTTCACAAATTTGAATTATAAAGAGAGACGACATATTGTTTTTGTAACATGAAAGAGAGATAAAAGATTTATAGCGTTCCTACTACCCTTTGTATTTTTAGTAGCTCACTGTCTAAGCTCGTTTGGTAGCATATAATCGTACTAAAACAATAATGTAATCATGTTGAAGCCTAAGTAATCCGTCACGATTGGAATCCTTGAATCATATATGTTAAAAGGGTAACCTCGGTTCGTTCATTTCCGTCGCTGATTTAAATTTAAAATTATATTTCAAATCAATTCCAATTACGCTATTGTAACTTCATGTCACCATGGCACATCTGGACGACCAAGGTCTGGGAAATGAGGAAATCAAAGCTCAGACAAACAAAAACTAATAAACGATCTGTTTCATTATAATTAAGATCATCGTGAAATACGACCAAATGTTATGTTTAATCTCGTAAAAACGACTCACAAAAAGTAATGAGCGCATTAGATCGGCTGTTAGCAGTGGGCACAGTTATCGATGAGTCTTGAGAAGAACACGGGCAATCTCATTGTAAAATGGTATGCATTTTTACATTTCCCAAAAAGTCTTTACATCATCCGTTCAATACAAATATCCTTACCTGTCTAGTTCTAAGTTTGATTAGTATTGTAAATAAATTATATGTTGGTCTTGACAAAATTCAACAAAAAACAATTACGTATCGTATATAAAAAAGGATACAACATAAAGAAATATAGGCTGGGCAAATAAGATTCGAAATAGTTTGAAAATAAGTAATGAATGCGTTTTAATATGAACGTATTCGACTTGAAAAATATGAATGAGAACGAACACCTGCCAAATATTCACAACTATGTAGGAAAATGTGAGACTTTTTTATAGCGTTTTTCATGATTTTTCTAGATTTTTACTGATGAGTCTAATTTTCATATTTTACTGTTTTGGGTATATTTAAACTAATATGAACGCTTACACACATCGCTTTCGCTAAACCTATTGAAAAAAGTCAGAAGAAGTCAAATTGACCTTGAGAGTCAACCAATATCACCATTATTAGCGATTAGTTGATTTCTGACTAAAATTCTCTATAATAAATGTGCCATCTCTTTGCTAGCTGCAATTAGCATGAAAAGCATCATGAATTTTGTCGCCAAACAATTTTACAGAATTAATGCATAGCCACAATTCCACTTGCCCAACCTGTATAACACAGATTTTTATATATTCAATAACTCAATTATTATAATGAAAAAAAATCAAATTGCCTGCTAAAATTAAGTACCTATCAATAAACGTTTTATAAACTTTTTTGTATGATCCTTACGGAACCCTACAGTCGGATTCCATTGCTATACTGGTTCGTAATTAGGCACAATCAGAACAAGGTCGGAATACGATTTGATTGGCGTAATTAAATAGAAACCTCGCCTCATTTCCGATAAGACATTATTTGCAACGCAGTACCGCTACAGTTAGTTGGCCGGACAAGATAAAATCGAGTATTTGCAAAGCTTTGTATTTTACACTGACCGTAGATTTTCGATTTTTTTTCGTCTTTAAAATAACTGCATTAGATAATAGAAGTCTATTTTTGTTTATTTCTTTCCATCCCATTTCCATGTATTTTCAAGCTAACGAAACAGAAAATGCGAATGTCATGCGAAAGGTAGTAAACTAACCTAAAGAGTTCTTGTAACTGTGCTCTGGTCGCCTCTAAGCCTCTGAACGAAAAAGGAAGCGTTAAATTATTATTGTGAGTGTTGGAGATTGACATGGACACATTTATGAAATCATCAGCAACATACAATGCGTGAGATTTAAACCAAACCATGCTTACTTATGCACTGAATTCTTACCTCGTATCATTATTGTCGCGGTCTCCTCTCACAGCGCAGACACTACGGCACCAGTAATAAATACGTCTCCGAAGTATGCTTTCTAAACATAACGTAGGTACTGTTACTATAATCATTTAACTCTTTGTTTATCTTAACTACCTACCTGTAACCGGTCCCACGCTTGAAAGAAATAAAGACTGACAAGTGGCAATAAAGCACCTATTTATATTAGGCACTTTCGGTTGCAATTATATTTACTATTGTCTATCGCAGGCAAGTAATATTTGTTTAAGAGGTTTAGGTTCTGTGTGCCGGTGTGATTTAAACACATATAATACACGTAAAATCCCTACATAAAATTAGCTATTGTCTTTAAAGCAAACAATTACAGTAATTGAAACAAATCGCAGGAGCTTCGAGATTGTGTCACGATGTTTTTCATTTGGAAATGTGTTTATTGGATTCATGATGAACTAGACGCTGCAAGGTTTCAATCCCAGACATCTCACACGACTTCCAGGCGGTGCTCTTTTACTAAAGCGTCAATTCAACTACTTACGAAGTATATACATCGTTATTTTCGGATTAGATCGGAGTTCTCAGTTATCACTTCTCTCTTGTTCAGTTCTTTAGTTAGGTACTAATGTTAAAGACAGCATGAGCTGTCTATTTTCCAGGTTTCATAGTTTTCCCTTGAAATCTCGGGACGGATAATGTAACGTTTTCTAATGTAAAAGAACGAAGTTAAGTAGTTAGTGGTTATTATTTTGCTGCTTCAAGACACCTGCTATTGACATGTTTCCATGTTATTAAAGTAATTAGCTATGCTAATTGGGATCAGGATCTATACATATAACTTAAACGCGTCACGTATATTTACTACGAAATTAATCATTGGGACTTTCTTTGGCCGACGTTTACATACTGATAATTACTACACGTACCTACATAGGTACCAATACCTAAATGCATATTAAAACTACAAGGTTTAAATATGTATTTAGGATATCATCTTATCAGCCGAGAGACGTCTACTGCTGGATACAGGCCATAATTTAGGATATAAGTAAACTTAAATACGTCAAGTAAATACAGAAAAAAAAGATAAAAAAAACGCTTAACCAAGTGCCTAAAACAAGGAATAATAATTTTAAAAACCTACACATCGTTCTGCGACGTGCTTTGATCCAAATGTCCCCATACAGCTCGCGGCATTTCCATTATCGCACTAAAATTAGTAAACTTAAAAAAAGAAATACGGATCTACAAAAGCCGATGTTAAGTTTAGGATAATGGAATGAATAAGTAATTGTCCAAATACCAAATGCTAACTAAAATCTGGACAAAGTACTTAACACTAATGAAAAATAAAATACAGCTAACCTACAGGTAGGTGTTATTAAATTGCACCACGTGTTTATATTAATATCGTATCGGGAGCCACTATTTTTAGGAAAACTAATTTTCTGTAATAATTTCGACCAGATTTTTTTTTCGTAGTCACCGTAGTGTGAACCATCACAAGTTTAACTTTTCATCGCTCCAAATTCTGAATTAAAACTGATTGATTTGTAACATAAAAACTTTACGCGGTGGCTCTTAGTAAATAAATCAAAGATGATATAAACCAAACTCTTTTCCGCTTCAAAACTATTACTGATTTAAAAACGAATGGTACTACGTGCTAATAAGATCGAAGCGGCCGTTTCAGAGTGGCCATTAACACTCAGTTAATTTATTAAATCTGGTTTAACTAGTATTTTGAATTGAACCCATGCCTTGATGAATACCCATCGGCTTCTTTATAGTTACGAATTAAAGACAGTTTTACTGAGACGGTTACGGTGTCATTATAAGTAATTTTATTACCGATGATTAAAATGTTATGTATGTATAGTTAATAAAAAAACGAAACATTACATTTCTATTTACCAATATTACAGAATTGTAATGTATTTTTTTAATTGTTTAGTTTTTTTAAAGCACAAAGCACCTTTACAAGTTTACCAATGTTTATTTGTATGTTTTTACAGTTCCGTACTAAAATGGTAAAAAAGGAACCCTTATGTTTTCACTTTGTCTGTCTGTCTGTCTGTCACATCGCTAAATATCTCAAGAACTACTTATGCTATCGATTTGAAATTTGGAATGGTATAAAGAAGGGTAACATAGATGCATAGATCATGTTATTAATAATTAGGTTCTAAATTTGAAGGTCTAGTGAATATGTCAAGTGGGGTGTCATATGAAAGGAGGTTAAGTTGCACATTCTGAAACAATTTGTTATTTAGTTTTACGTTGAGTTATTTTCGATTTATGAAGGAAGATAAAAAAAATACCGTCTCCCCCACTATCTCCGAAGTTCACCAAGGAAAAAATATGAAATGGTTACATAACATACGTAAATCTTTTATGAATACTATATACAATGTAAACGTAAAGTTAATTGATTAGATAAATATATCAAAAGATACAAGTAGCTTTACTTATAGTCACACCTAGTACATATTGGGCATCTATGAAGTCTTTAATTCATATCTTCATAGGATTCCTGCTCCGTCTTCACATCCAAATGGCCTTATATTATGTCTTCTTGAGCCTGTCTGTGTCTGTGTCTGTGTCTGTTATCGAAACTTGTGCGATAGAACTTTTAAAATGTGATATTATATTGATATTATTGTATTGGAATGGCAGAGAAATAGACATCTTTTATAATCAACTAACATTAATTTTAGAGTATATTCAAAATAAATTCAATAACAAAAAAATTATCATCGGCGGTGATTTTAACATTAATGTATTAATAAAATCGCATCAATCTACTAACTTGATAGATCTAATGCTGGAGTATAACTTCAAGCAATACGTTCGCGAGCCTACAAGGGTGAATAAAAATAGCGCAACTTGCATTGACTTAATATTTACCAACTTTAGTACAAATTTCACAACATCGGTAATCGAATTGGGTTTTTCGGATCACAGATGCACAACAATCAGTATAGAACATTCTAACATGAATCGACAAAACTTAAAAACTATTTTTTGGTACCAAAAAAAGAGGCAATATAACTCAAAAAACATACAAACATTCAAACAAGAATTACAAAAAATTAACTGGGACGATTACATCTCCCCATATCAAAATGTAGATTACAATTATAATTCCTTGAACAAGAAATTACTTGAAATTTTGAATAGAACTATTCCCAAAAGACGTATGAAAATAAAACCACACGGCGCAAATATATGGCTCACCCGAGGGATCAAAGTATCATGCAAGCATAAGCGTATGCTGCAGATCCATGTTATGTCATCCAGAAACCAAATATTAAATAGACACTATAAATCGTATGAAAAAACTCTAAAGAAAGTAATTAGAAAATCCAAAAAACTACAATTCGTTAAAAAAATGAGCAAGGCACCAAATAAAATAAAATGCATGTGGCAAATAATTAAACAAAATAAAAATAAAAAAATAAACACAAAGAAGCAAAACATTCAAATACTTATCGACAACAAATTAACGTCCGATCCTAGGCTAGTTGCAAACGCATTCAATAACCTGTTTGTCACAGCTGGGAAATCGTCTACGCAGTCGACCGCGCGGCCTGTGCCGCGCGGTCGACCCGTGTTGCAGCCCGCCGAAAACAGTATGTTTTTGCGACCCGTAGAACCGCGTGAAGTATACGCTCTAATACGAAGCTTAAAAAGCAAAACGAGCTATGGAATCGACGAACTACCATCCGCTCTAATAAAAGCTTGTGCGGACGTACTAACTCCACCGCTTACACTCATCATCAACCAATCCTTATCTGAAGGCATATTCCCCGATCTATTAAAACAAGCTGTAATAAAACCTATACATAAAAAGAATTCCCGAACCGATCCCAACAACTACCGACCGATTGCACTATTGCCTGTCATATCTAAAGTATTTGAAAAGGCAATGTGTAAACGACTTTATTCCTATTGCGAAAAGTACAATATGTTTGATGATTCACAAAATGGTTTTCGTAAAAAACGGTCAACGACTTTAGCGGCCTACAAATATATCACCGACATTTTAGGTATTTTGGATACAAAGGAGTATGCAATTGGGGTCTTGTTAGACATGACAAAAGCCTACGAAAAAGTAAAATTTAGTATATTGCTTGACAAGTTATATGGAATTGGCGTGCGCGGTATCGCTCATAAGTGGTTTGAATCCTATTTAAGCAACCGAAAACAATATGTTGATATAGAATATACAAATGAACGATCAATGGAAATTAGTACCGTCAGGTCGGAGGTCCAGCCCGTGTCGGACTCAATTCCGCAGGGAAGCGTGGTCGGCTGCTTGCTTTTCATTATTTATATAAACGACCTTCCAAAATCTATCAATGAAAGGTGTGTAATGTTTGCGGATGACTTCTCCTTGCTCCTATCATGTAATCGAAATGCAAACCTGAACGAGATGTTGTCGGAAATCTTAACAAAAATCGTAAATTGGACAAGCGATCACAATCTGGAAATAAACTTTTGTAAAACAAAAATAATGCAGTTTAGACCTTACCAAAAACATGAGTTAGATATTAATTTTACATTTCAAAACAATAAAATAGAATGCGTGCCCAACTTTCCACTTCTCGGCATAACAATAGATTCCAATATAAATTGGAAAGATCACATCCAAAAAATTAAATCTAAACTTAGCCAATTTATTTACGCCTTAAGACAGTTGAAAAGGACCACGGACCTTCAAACTGCCTTGACAGCATATTATGCCTTTGCCCACGCATGGCTGTGCTATGCTATAATTTTATGGGGTAATAGCACAAACGCTCACGATTTGTTAATTTTGCAAAAGAAATGCATTCGTATACTAATGAATATTGGACAAACAGACAGCTGTAAACCACATTTTAGAAATCTTGGAATCCTCACTGTACCATGCATTTATATTTTTGAAATGTGCAAATTTGTAAAAACATACCCTGCTTTTTACCAAAAAATTGGAGATATGCCCCGCCGTTTTGAATCTCGTTTTAAAAATAATCTCTTCCAGATAACATCAAAATTAGGAATGCACAAAAATGGCCCCTACCCAATGTCCATAAGAATATATAATAAGCTGCCTAACCACATTAAAGACGAAACAAATACGGGTAAATTTCTCAAAATTGTAAAAGCATTCCTTGCAGAAAAAACATACTATTCAGTGGCTGAATACCTAGAGTGCAGAAGTAATATTTAAATAATATTTATTAAATCTAATTTCGTTAAAATTAAATGGCTATTAAAAGTAAATGAAAATGTAGGTAAACAATATACCTACAGAATATTCTTAAGCGTTTCAAAACTGTGATAACCACAATTAATAATTTTAAATTGTTTTAATATTTACAGCTGTGCAATATAAAGCCATATTTAATTATTTTACTATAAAATACCATAAATTATCTGATTAAATTAATTTACATTTAAAACTGTGATATATGCAATCAATTATTTTAAATTTATTTTATTATTTATTTTAGTATAAAATACCGTAACATACCTGAATAAATTAATTTAAATTTAAAACTGTGATAAAATACAATCAATTATTTTAAATCGATTTTAATATTATATACGACTGTGCAATATTAATTCATATTTTACTATAAATTACCCAATGAAATTCTTATTAATGATATGTTATTTTAATTTGATTTGTTAAAATTTGTAAATGCATGATTTTTGATTTTTGTACTTTGTTCCTATGATAAAATGCGAAATAATTATGTTAAAACTATGTTAAGTAGAATAATTGTATTGCAGTGCCCTAGCAGGGTTGTGTTGAAACTTACAAATTGTTATAAGATCTTTTTTGTACACACAAGGCAATGATTAAATGAAATGAAATGAAATGAAATGCCTCTCACCCTTATTGAGAGCAGCTCGTATAATTGAAATCTGTACTTTTACTTTCAGCCAAGAATATCCCAATTTCATATTTAATTTTGATGCGTTTTTTTTATTTGTTATAATCAGTCCCTAAGGCTCTATCGCAAGAGATGACAAGTGGAGTAAAAGAAGCTAGTAAGTGTTCAGCCGCTCGGCCGTATTTTGTGTTAGTGTTTCTCTCGGCTATGTCTCTGTGCTGCTTGTTGTCATGTAAGGCTGTTTTAAGAAGAAGCGTCGGCATTTATTATGCGAACATCGAAGAACGCTTTCCCTGCAGGTTCCCACTCACTATTTAGTAACAGGCTGGTTGAGTACTATTTGCATCACGCATTATGGGTTCTGTTGTACCTGTTCCCCAGGCTAGTTCAGCCCATTCTTTACAGTCATCTCTATGTTGATCATGACCTTGTTTTATTAGGCCACCATTTCTGCAATTTAGTGCGTGGTTTAGGTCGAAATTACTCTCTTCGCAACCGTCACAGGCCTGAGGGAGGCTAGCAGGTTCATGACCATAATGAATGGCCAAGGCATCTTTAAACTGATTGGCTGTGAGATCAGTGTTATTGGCGATAGTAGGGATGATTGTGGGAGTTTGTTTCAACGACTCTTTGAACACATCTTTTCATTTTATTTGATAGTTTAGATATTATGTCTTTACTTGTTTCGATGTCTCTTATTTGTCTTGCCAGTTTTTCTTCTTTTATGGTACCTGTAACACGAATTTGATGTGCCAATAGGTCTAGGTTTTCAGCATCTTTGATAGAATGAATTAGTATCCTGTTTGATTCTAAGAATATTTTGTAGCATTCCTTGTTTTTAGTTGGATCATTAATGCCGAGGTCGCAGAGTTTCACATGTAGAAAGAGCAGATGATGCTCAAGTGAAGTTATTTATCTGTCTAAAATAGATGGTGTTAACGTTGTCATGATGATTTGTTTTAAGGAGTGGAATTCTTTATCAGTTTTATCCATAACTGTTTGTAGGTATCTCCACTCGCATAGGAGTGATATTGTAAAGACTGTATGTACAAGTTGTGGGTTTTGTGCTAGCTTTTGATATTAAATAGATAGCGCCGTACCCATGTACGTTCGTACGCCGTTCAATTTCTACACTATATTTTGTTGAGATTTTCCTGAATTAATAGGGTTAGAACCGGTACACATCTGTGTACGGAACCCTGGGTGTGCGAGTCGGACTCGCACTTGGCCGAGTATTTTGTCCTTTTTTAAGAATCCAAAAATCATCTTGAGCTCTTATGCCTTGCAACACGTCCGAAACATTGAAAAATAAATATAATACATAACATATTTCATCTGCCGACTATCTAGCCTCGGACACACATAAACGCTTCTTACTGACACAATATTTCCTATAAATAATATCTAGTAGCTCGAGTCCACTCACACCTCCGATTGGGTTGAAGACGCGTAACCAATCTCACTAAAGCGCAAACTCTACTCGAGTTTTTTTTTTTAACCTGACTGTGGCTTTATAGGCCGGGCCCAATAAAACGATAGGAGTGCGCGGTTGGTGAGTAGCCTGGGGAAAATCCAGGGGAAAACCTCCGGCACGACCACGTGTGTAGTTTGGAATACTGGAATACTCTAAGAGTTTGCGCTCCAGTGAGATTGGTTGAGCGGTTTCAATCGAATCTGAGGTGTGAGTGGAATCGAGCTACTGGGAGTTTTGTCGCTGGTTCACTAAACCTAGCCTAGCTGAGAAGAGTCCAGCAAGAAACTCAGCTAGGCCCGACCTGGGTCGGACTGACTCTACGCGGTGTGCGGCGGTACCGGGACGAATAGGGATCGAGTATTCCAGTGTTTAAACCGTCGGCGAGGCCGTGTCGGCGATTTCTTCTGGATTTTCTCCAACCACGCACTCATATCGCTTTTTGGGCCAGGCTCATCGAAAAATAAACAAAAATAATGTTATCTTCCTGCATATTATAATATGTAGGTACTTATTTGAAGATACAGTTATGAATGCACATAATTCACATATCGAAGTTAACGGTGACAAATCACGAACGCCGATTTCGTCGAGACAATAAGCGATAAGGAAAATAAATAATTGTATAATAAATAAATAATTATTCGGAACACACGGATTATGGTCATTCTATCTAAAGGCACGTCATAAATTTTCTACACTGCGTCAAAGAAAGTTCGATATGCACGATTTTACTTTCCTAATAAAATAATCATTAATCTAATAATAATATGGAGATAATGATTCGAACAACAATGAATATTTAATAAGTCTCGATAAAGCTTCGAATCGATAAGTCGTTAATCTATTAACCTCTGTGGGCTTCATCGATTTCGTGCTTGTTTTGGGAGATAAAAATGGCATTTTAGAGACTTGTTTTTAATAAGTATTCAGAAAACGAGAAGGTAGGAACTGTGGCCAAAAAATCAATTTTAATCACTTCACTGTCGTGCAGTACTCTAAGTTATCTATATTAACCAAAAAGTCATTGTAGCAAGGAATTATTTCTCTAGGTGGTTAGTTACTTTACATAGCTAATGTAACTTGAAATAAACACTAAACAGCGGACAAGTGCGAGTCGGACAACGCGCAATGTAGGGCTCCGTAGGTGTCCACCTGTGACATTATGCGGACTTAAAATGTCACAAACTTATATTTACTATGTATTTGACATAGCTAGGTAACAACTTATCTGCTCATGACGCAGGCAGCATTCTCGCGCTGGATTGCGGTATCAATGATCAGTGTGAGAATATTATTATCGTACAAATTTTGTCTTTAATGCCATTTTTCATACCAAAATTAAACGGTCCTCCTATTAAGCGTTATATACGTAACGTAAACCTGTCCCATTGTAATGAAAAAAACAAACTACGAATATACATATTTGCGTAAAAATAGCCTGTAACATTTAACAAGCAATCTTTTCCAAGCCGTACAGTTATGTAATTCAGTTACGCAAATGAAGCTGGACCGCGCTGATAAATGAAATATCGCATTGTTAGTGTTTTCGGCATTATTCCCGCAGTGGTGACGTTGCTCTTTTTGCTCATTCATTACTGCTGCTCTAGTTTTAGTGCTGACATTTTCCTTTGCTAATGATTATGTTTTATTAAGCAAAATGTCGAAAAAGTAATAAATAAAGAAGTATTTAAATTACTATACGTATTCTCTTGGGAAATAATTGATATCGAAAAATGATATCGCCGAAACTTGCTTTTCGTAACTTTTTAGCATTAGTAATTCACATAACTCCTATTATCTTTATGAATAAACATGCCCAATGAAAGTTACCTTGTCGAAAGGGCATTAGACCAAGTTATAGTCCCACTATTGCGCACAGTTTAAGTAATAACTTTTGTCCTAATTTTTATCACGCAATATATATCTCGGCTGCCAATGGACTTACGTGTAGCGTTCAAATATTTCACAAATTAAGGTTTACTTAGGTACTTAAAAAGACTGGTGTCTTTAACTAGTCACAGCAGCTAAAGAAATCCATCTGGTGAAACTAGTCTCATAATACCTTGAAACCAGTATCATCAGAGCCAGAGTTCTCGAGAATACGCTGTGTTGAAAGTGAGGGACCAGCATACTCTATAGCTGTCAATACGAGCAAACTGTAAGCCGATAACGGGTCGATAACGCGCTTGTGATTCATCTGGAGTTGCAGGCGTCCATAAGTTGTGGTGTCTGCTTACCATGACGCAGGCCCTAAACTTGTTTATCACTGTTGTTGTATAAAATTAAAACTAGCCGCACAAACATAATTATGTTCTAAGGGCCCTCGCATATTAAACGTGACCACTAGTGGTTAGAGCCCTTACACATTAAGCCACTAGTGGCGGCCACCAAACGCGACCACTGTGGCTTAATGGTCGAAGGCTCTGCGCCCCGCCACAGAATAAGTAATAGTACAAGTACAGAAGCTTCAATTCCTAACAAAAACGGCGTTTAGGCATAAGAAACGTACCTACTTTCTGCATCTCTGTCTGTCGTATAACTTGTATTCATTCACACACGGCACATGTAGCGCAAGGGCTGCCGCGCCAAAAACACATTGATGAAGGCAAAAAAAAATCTAACTCACCAGAGGTCGCTCGAGTACAGTGAGCCCGTATTAATTAAGTACCTACCTACGTGTTACTTCACATGAATGTACCTACCTATGTATGTCGGTGTTATTATGAATAACGCCACAAATAAAACAACAACGCCACAGTAACACTTGAATTTTGAATTCGTAAGTAAGAATAGTTCATAAAGCATGCGTTTTTATTAGGATATGTGCTAGCTCGAGCGGCGACGGGCCTCAACTGACGGGCGACCTCGGAGCGCGCGAGCGTTAGGTATCTAAAACTTCGCGCGCCGCCCATTGCAAGCTCCCTGGCCCCGCTAATTAACCACTAGTGGCGGCCACTAAACGCGACCACCAGTGGTTAAAGCCCTCGCATATTAAGCCACTAGTGGCGGCCGCTAAAATGCGACCACCAATGGTTAGAGCCGTCGCACATTAAGCCACTAGTGGCGGCCACTAAACGCGACCACCAGTGGTTAGAGCCCTCGTGTATTAAAACTACTGATGGTCGCGTTTAGTGGCCGCCGCGAGTGACTTTATGTGCGAGGGCCCTAAGTCGAGCTGATTTACTAACGTCCACTGAAGAGCCAACCCATTAAACCACCATAGTGCAACCATCAAAGAACACGGGTACTTTGATGGTTGCGATATGGTTTGTGCCTCCCCTTGTTTCGGTCTTCAGCGATACGGATCGCTGAAAACCGAAACAAGGAGAGGCATCGTGGGAGCTGCATTTCCTACAGTAGATAATGAAAACTCGTATTTCGTCGCTTGATATATACTTTTTGGACAGATCATGGTTATGCTATAATATATTCTGAAAATAAACATGTTTACTTACTTAATACTTGATACGAAAACTTAATTATGAAAGCGGGTCTTGTACTTACATGGCGCCGTGCCAAGTCTACGGGCGTGGGCGAAAAAATAATTTCCCTCCAAAATGGTAAAGGTCAGACTGATATTAAATCTTTGAATGCTTGCCATGAGAGAACGCTACATTTTCTGCTTAATTTATTTTTATGTGGTATTATTTTAGTCGTCAATAATACCACTTTACTATTACATCAAGCAAAAACAGCATAGTTACAGGTAATTTAAGAACGCATGAACCTTAAATTAAATTACTTTTGAAAAATACAATGCAACAGCATATAACATTTGAAATTGATCTATAATTGATAACCTAATATTAATTGGCGCATGCCGATATTGGTGTACCACAAGGTACGTCACTGGGCTCCATCAATCATCTCTTACTCAACCACGTCACACCATTCCCTGTTTCACCTTGACGAAGGACATACTATATCTAACTTTTACGCTTACGCGTAAACATATTCATTGGGAGTTCCCGATAAACTTACTACAGCAAAAACCATGAATGAAGGAGCTGGCTGCCAGCCAACGCGTGGGCTTGTCTGCGAGCTAAGGTTAAGGGTGACGCGAGTGACGTCAAGGCGGCTACGGCGACGGCGGGATAACATGGTGCCAAAACATCCCTTACAAAAGATACTAAGTACGTACAAACTTCATACAATTGCTACCTTGTGCCCTGAAGCAGTACTGTGGGCGAACAGTGGGTTAGGGTGTAAGAAGAATTGTAATGAAGGACGTTTAGGATATGGGCATTTTACCTAAATATTTTATTCTGAATGATTCCGAGGACCAGGATATAAGTATCAGATCGTGGGCCTATTTGCATCAAGTAAAATATGGATTTAAGTTCATTTTTTGTACATTAATGAGTTAGTTAAGATAGGTACTAGGTACGGGTAGTTTTATGGCATTATTTCAAGTTGAACGGCATTTTGTAAGCCATTTTGAACCGAATATCGATTGTTTAGAGCTCGTTGAGTAGTAAAATACTGCAAATATTAGGAAACAAAGAAGTCACAAGTCACCAAATTCAGCTTTTATTACAAAATTTTGTTCCGAAGAATTTTTTAACTACGCATTTACCTATGTACTTGAAATTTGGTGATAATGTATATTATTACGTATAATTTACCAACAAATACTAATATGTATATTCATAAATGAGATTAATTTTTGTATATTCCTTATTTTTCCTATTAAAACCAACTTAACGTTGCGGTTGGTTCGAAACCCTAAAGGTTTGCGTCTCCTTACAGTACCTGGACCGACCTATGGTTATGAAAATTGAGTTTAGTGACCCCCGAAACCCATTCTAAGACACCGCACTAAACTTGAATTCCGCCATCTTGAATTTTGAGCAAAGGAGCTAAAATTCGGCCTCGCAACATTCGAAATCGGATTCAGCAGGCTCTTTTACTTCGGAAAAGTTATGTTGCTAAAATGTCTTACAAAATGCCGTTGACATCGAAAAGGAGAGCAATTTTTAGAAATAACTACCGGTCTACTAGTACTTAGTATGAGAAAATCTCTACTGTAATTGGCAAACATGCACTATGACTTGGTTGTACCAACTCTTATATACTTTTCTGGATAATAAAATTCCTTCAATGAAAACAGTAGGTAAAAGTTTCTAATCCGCGTTATTAAATGCGAAAGAATTTTTCAGAAACATTAGTGACTAATCCAGTTTATATGTCGTAACAAGGTTGGGGTAGCTGGAAATTATTCGGAACTTAATGGAACTTTATTAGGTTATTTAAGTTTTCCACCTCGAGCACCAGTGCTGACTAGGGGGGAGGCAATATTGCTGTCATTTTTCAGATTTTCGCTTTAAAGTCTTAAACTAAGGGCATTTTAGTTCCATATTTTATGACATAGTTCAAGAGATTAAATTCCATAAAAGTGCGTTAAAGACGGCGGCCGATTTTTATCCAAATTCCAGGTTTCATAAATATTACTAATCGGTACGGTATTCCGATCGGTTATCTAATCGACTCGCATTACATCCCTTCCTCTTTCCTACTGAAACGTAATAATAACACTTACTTTTTGCTCTTGTAGCAATGACAAAAAAAATTGTGGGCTATCTTACACAAATCGACCTAGTACCAAACTAATCAAATCTTAGTACACTATGGGTACTAAGCGACGAATCACCCAAGCCTCAGTAACAAATTATTCGTGTTCATCACACATATAAATTCCCTGACCGCGATTCGGACCCGGGACCTCCAGCATAACATAAAAAAAGCTATTCTGTTCTTTCTTAGGCTGAGAGATGAAAAAGTAATGAAGATACCAATTATAGCACGCTGTTCTATTCAATCTACATGTATTTGCAGCCAGTATTCACAACCACTGACTCTTACTCTCTTCATCATCTCCAACCGTATTCTAAATTTTTTGGCAATACTAAACATGGACAATATCGGAAGATATATAATTATGTCAAAACTCTAATTATTTACTCTGTCGTGCAGGTTGATTCCCAAGATTTCAAGCCTCAATTTTCGCTTGTCTCTGAAGACAGTCAATTACCTGTTTTCTGAGAATTCAGGATCCCTATAATCTCCCCTAATTATTCTCTAATCGGAATGAGGCATATTTTTTACAAAGAATTGGTAGATTTCCCATTTGTGTGGTATGCGAGGTTAAGCAACGTCGACCCAGGTCAACTCTTGGATGGGTGATCGCTTTGAGTGCTTAAACGCTCTCTTGCTTTGGAAGGTACTTTAAGCCGTTGATCCCGGATGCTGTCTATGATAGCAGTTGTTAAGCCAAGTTAGAGGCCTTTGGGCGGCTTGAGAACTTCTAACAGTGAAGTTGCCCACTCGCTTGACAAGCCTAATCCCGATAAGGTCTAGTTTCCCCTTGGGTTGGAAGGTCAGATGGCAGTCGCTTCCGTAAAAACTAGTGCCTATGCCAAATTGGGATTAGGTAGCGGACCCCGGGCATCCTTCAGGGTGCAACTGTATTAGGATAACGGGATAACGCTAGGAGGATGATGATGATGATGGATTTCCCATAAATCTGTAAGGAATATACAAAATGTTCGAATATTCTGTTCTGATCATAAATTTAGCCATGCTCGGGGGTCTAAGTTGCACCACGTCCCTAGGGAGTACCCACCGCTACTTGTGACCCCTGGGTGGTGCTAAAAGTGCAACAAACTGGCAGCCGGACTGTCTTATGGTTGGAAATAATTGCTAATACCATAAATAATAATAATAAGTATGTTCGCACATCTTGCAGACTTCCTTAGTAATATTAACGACACAAGATAACGATCCATTCATGGATTTTATTTCATTGTGATAGTGTAGGTACTAATGGGCACTGAAGCGTAAGTGGGGGTTTGTAGAGTAGAGCGATCGTAGCGCACGCAGTACGCACTGGCAGAAACGTGTAAGTTCTCAGGCAAGTCTATCTAAGTTACTGACATCTCCTACAATTTGTTTGTATTTTGAAATGGAAAATAATTGTTGTTGTGGTGTAAACTGGAAAAATAACATTCTTTATTTTTCCTAGAGTGGCTTACAAATTAAACGAAAGAAGTAATTTCAATGTGCTTTTTTCACTTTCAAAGTTACGAAGTGTCTGCAGAGCAAAAAGATGTTGTCTTGAAACCTATCCATATAACGCAAATTGGTATTAATAAAATAATAATAAAATGAATGAACTGTCAAAAGACAGCTCGTAAATCCTTAGTCATTGTTGAGAATCTGTTACAATGTATTTTAAATAATATTTAACAAGGATGTCGTCTTGTATCTATCAAAGAGCTTCTCCCGCTCTTCACAGTTTTCCTTAATTCCTTGCATGTTGTGCTAACACGGATTAATGGCCTTATATCAGTCTAAAGTTGGAAATGTTTATTGTGGTAAGGTACATACTTTCAAAAATCAGTTTTTACATCGGTCTACAAAAGGCATATAAGTATATATCTAAAACCTTTTTAAATACTATTTACAGTTTAGGAGTTTTTTTCGCTGTCTATTAAATGTATTTCGCATAAATACTTAAGTAAAATATTTATAAGTCAATATTTGACATCGGTCCGTGAAATGTGAAGAGCTAGGTGGCGCCCTGCACATAGCCAATATGACAATCTTTCCACTGAGCATCCCTCAAGCACACTGATTGGTCAAATACCTGAAACGCACACTGCCCAAGGCCGTGTCCATGCGCTGAACAAGTGAACAACACTCGCGCCAACTTAGTTGCTATAGAGTATCTCTTAGATTGATGGTAATAAAGACTAAAATGGCATGAAATGTGACACTGTTAATTTAGTAGAAATAATCCTTAAATGTAGTGACTAAAGGGACGCCCACGCCGCGTGGGAGTACGCATTATGTATTTTTCTTTACAGGCTGCGCGCCTATTGAGACGTATAAAGAAAAATAACTCCATATTTCTGAGAAAAAATAATTTCTTGACTTTTATAAGGCTTGCTATTTGTGTCCCCAAAACCGGGTGTTCACTAGCGAGCTATAACTGTAACCGAACGGCTAGAGTAACTAGGTAAATAAAAGTCATATATATATCGCCAACCGTTCGCGAACGCTCTCTTAGTTCCGTAAACACTTTCAACTCGTTACAGTATCTGTTCTGTGTTCGGTTACGGTTACAGTTCGCGAATGAGTACCCGTTTCAAAATTAATAATACTCATAATATATCTGACGGAACTCTTCATGCCAGATTGCCAGAAATACTTTAGCCTCTAAACAAATTAAGTACATTATCTTAGAAAGAGTAATATAAAGCGTGTAGTGTTGGTAGAACTATTAATAGTTTTCCAAATATTATATGTGCGTGACAGGAACTTTCCAGATAGTTTCTAGTTGCGCTATCTACACATAAACAGTCAAAGTCAAATCATTTATTTGTGAACAATAGGTATACACATAATGTAATTATGCTACATGTTAGGTACATATGCATTAGTCCAACGATGTTCTGCCTCAAGCCATACAAAAATCTTATAACATTGCTGTAGGTTAAAGCTATAATTGAAATATTCGTTAACTGAATAGTAAGCTTTTTTAATTTGAAAGTTACTTAAAGCCCGCTTAAATTATAGAACAGTTTCTTTTTTCATGATATCAACAGGTACATGACTGAAGATTCTCGGGGCCATTCCCATATTTTTTTGACATAAATCCAGTTTTAGATGGGGCTGCACATAACTTGTTTTGTAATCTTCTGCTTGAAAAATATTGAAACTAATTAGGATTTCATTTCACAAACAGAGTTACTTCAAATATACGTATGCACCTTTTCTGCGCCCTGAAGACCAATTCCCGATCAGATTACCCCATACGTTAGTTTCTTGCATACAGTTTCCAGATCCAATACTAAGCCTAAGAATTTAGTGTTGTCTACTTCTGAGATATTTTTTTTTTATAAGTAATATTAGGGTTTTGTATACAATTTCGGCTCTGTTTGAAATTCATAATATGCGTCTTGGATAGATTCACTTTAAGATTATTATTGACAAGCCATTGTATAGTAAATTCAAGAGTTTCGTTTATTTCTGATTCAAGTGTATGGGGTTGGGTATCAGAAAATATGATAGTACTATCATCAACAAATTGGAAATCGGGCAGTTCCCCAAGGTTCGTCAATGGGAAACAATTTATTTTTAATTTTGGTGAACGATATCTCGATGGCTTGTCCCGATCTTGAATTTATAACATTCGCTGATGATACGTGTGTATTGGACGATGCCAAAAACCTAGATACATTACAAACTAAGATAACAAATGCAATGCACCATTTATCTTTGTGGTTCACTGTCAACGGCATGCAATTGAACGTCGAAAAGACTAACGTAATGCACTTTAATTAAGATCTTCTAAAATAAGTGAACTAAATATAGCTCTCGACGGGATCAAAGTTCCGCAAGTCGACCAGGTCCAATACTTAGGCTGCACCATAGATTCAGCCCTAACATGGTCTCCCCACATTCAGTCACTCTGTGATAGGTTGGCATCAGCGTGCTTTGCACTTTCGAGACTTGCCCCAAGCCTATCATTCGAAAACATGAAAAAGGCCTATTATGGGTATTTTCACTCTTTGTTAACCCAAGCCATAGATCTGTGGGGAACAGCGGCGGATCGCGATAACGTATTCAGAATACAAAAGAGAGCAGTAAGGATAATCACACGCAAACCTTACGACCACCCTGCGAAAAACCTGTTCAGGGAGTCCAAAATACTTACACTGCCAGGAGTGTACATCTTAACCGCATGTAAGTACGTAAGAGCTAACCTACCCAGCTTTGACACGTCTCACGCCCATAGTAGGAGTACTCGCAGGCGAAATATTCTAATATGTCCTAGGCGTAGACTAGCCAAATCCCGGAAGTCACTCGGCGTCATAGGGGTCAAATTATACAACTCTCTCCCACTTGAAATATCTAAATCAGATAGTAACAGAATGTTTGCGAATAAACTTAAAACGCTATTAACTGACCAAGCGTATTATAGCATTGACGAATTCGTCGGAAGCGGCTGCTGAAACCTAAAATGAATAATTAATTTCACAGAACATGAAATATAAATATAAATAATTAAATTGTAAATTTATTATAATTATTATTAATCAATGATAAGTGACACGAAATGTAGAAATTATAATAATGTTCCTATCCCTATAATCATGACTTGTAAAATACAATATTTTATCAATAAATAAATGAATGAATGAATGAATCGGCGAATAAAACCATATGGTGTTTAGTAATTTTCGGTAGGTCATTAATACATATTACAAATAACAAGGGTCTTTAAATACTCCCTTGAGGGAAGCCGTGCCTAATTTATCTTGAAGTTGACGAGTACATGATCTCTTCTTTAGATTTTGAGTCAATCCTTGTAATTTGAGTAACTTGTTTCCTGTTACTAAGATAAGAATTGATGAGTTCATAGACGTTCCCCCTAATTCCATATTTACATAGTTTATTCAACAAAGTTCCATGATTAACAAAGTCAAAGGCTTTCGTCATGTCCATATAAATGGCTGATACCAGTACTCTATTGTTCATATTCGCTAGGACTTTTTTTTTTAAATCGAAAATAACCATATGGATGGATGTTTTTGCGGAAACCTTTTTGTTCCTAAGCGAATAGGTTATTGGATTCGAAGTATTCATAAAGATGATTATAAATTACCTTTTCTACAACTTTGGAGATGACCCGTATCAACTCAATTGGTCTGTAATTTTTCACATCAGACTTACTGTCTTTTGTACGTATTGTAAATAGCGCCCCATTACTTTATTATAGAAAGTAATTCATATAGGTATAGACGCACCCCTCTCGTAATTGAAGTAGAGTATGGGGGTTATAATGGTTGGCTTATTTACAATATAAAGGATCCTAGTTGTTTGAAATATATATATATTTTACTTTAACTCTTATGCTAAGTAGCTATAAATCAAACGTTTTAATATGAATCAGTATCAAAACAATATTTATCGCTGAGCTCTTGGTCATACATCCTTAATGGCTCCATACTCACATACAAAAGAGGATACTGTCGTTACTGATACAAAGTAGAGAAACATGAACAAAATAACCTAGTTTCAGCGAATTCAGCGGTAAAATCTAGACATCTTCGTTGGGTTGTTTTGCCAACGCTCTGCAAAACTGTTACACAATATCAGTAACTGCACTCGTTTCTCAGTTCTGCCCACTCACTGAAAATAAATGATTACATAACAGCAGTAAGTACTGCTCCACAACACCACTAGACCCCGAGATTAAATTAACGGTGCGTAGTCGCAGGTCAGGCGTCTACTAGTTCGCCTGAGGCAGGCGGTAAGCGTTTTGAACGTAAAATGAGGATTAAATAGAAGGAAAATTAGCAAATCACCAAGAGGGGTGGACTTATGATAAGCTGACTAAATTGAGATGTATCCAAAGACTGATATGGATGTAGCACAATTCTGACATCTCATAATTAGTCATGCTGTATATACATCGGTGCCAAATTTAACTTAAGCCAGTAGGCTTGAATACATTGATGACGTTTCGGTCACACAGGCAAGTGACAAATAATACGCGATGAAGGACAGGTGTGTTGGTTTCTATGCTTGCATGTCTTTCGCACATCTTTATATGTGTGTATTGCCGGCTCCAGTCTTATCCTTACTTCATGGTTTTGAATGTAGTCATATAGTTTTTCTAGATCAACCTGTGTGGCCGCCACGCCGGCGACGGCGCCCGACGCCGACACACTTTCCATTGACGGGAGATCCCGTCCCACCCCACTCAGCATCCCATCCCACTAGGCATCCTATACTCCCCGCGGCACACCACCCTAGCTTATTTTTGGAACAGAGCTAGGGTAATCATGTAAATCAGTCGTATCTACTGGATTGAATGACGTCGGAAGATGTTAAGAAAGTTTTTTGCGGTGGCCAACATAAATAAAAGGGATGTTATCATCATTTACGTAGCAGTTTTTGCCTGTTATGCCCTAAGGAGCCCAAAGTCCGCTTTGACACCGGCTTCCTCACAGAAAAATTAGACTGTTGATAAATATCAAGTAATATGTACCTAATATTTAATATTTCGTACATAAATTGTTTTTAAAAACGCCGGGGTTCGAACCCGCGACCTTCAGACCGAATTATGGAGGCTGTTATAAGTCGCTACGTTGTCAGCTTATGTTGTTTGTTACATATTTGTTATAACATAATAAAGAGATCATTCTCTACAACAGATTTTCAAAAACGGGTGACAACGTTCTGTTGCCGCTGTAACAATAAATATTTAAGGGGGCTAATACAGTAAACATATTTTTTGTCGTTTTTATAGCTAATGGTACGGAACCCTTCGTGCGCGAGTCCAACTAGCACTTGGTCGGTTTTTTTTTATAAATAGGTTAGGTTACTTGTATTACATAACTTTCACAACTTACTACAAACACGTGGCCATTTTCAAGTTAAGTCGTTGTCTCCCGTTTAATTCAGTTATTACCTAATATATATTCTATTTTACTCCAACGCTACAAAAGGACTAGCGTAACCGCTGAAGATCACGCGATACACCATTACTCCAACCCACCACTTTACTTGAAAAAACCGGCCAAGGGCGAGTTGGACTCGCGCACGAAGGGTTCCGTACTAGTATCTATAAAACAGCAAAAATAACTTAACCAAAATTACAGTTAAATCAACCTATCTCAAAAACTATAAGAGATACTTTGATCAAACCAAAAATCGTTGAAAGAGTTAATTAGCATGCATCACCTCTATTTTTTTTAGAATTTTATACCCCGTAGTTATAAAAATAGAGGGGGGGGGACATACTTTTTACGACTTTGAGAGCTGATATCTCAAAAACCGTTCACTTTAAGAAAAATGTTTTTTAGAAAACTTTATATCATTTTAAAAGACCTTTCCATTGATACCCCACACGGGTATGTACATCGAAAAAAAAATTTTCATCCCTCAGTTACATGTATGGGGGGCCCTACCCCCAATTCTTTTTTTTACTATTTAGTGTCATAATTTTGTAGCGGTTCATACAACACATATTCCCATCAAATTTCATCACTGTAGTACTTATAGTTTCCGAGTAAATCGGCTGTGACAGACGGACAGACGGACAGACGGACAGACGGACAGACGGACATGACGAAACTATAAGGGTTCCGTTTTTGCCATTTTGGCTACGGAACCCTAAAAAGCAACAGTGACGTGACAGCGCTTAGAATGGCAGCACCAGTTATACATTACGTATTCAATCTCAGAACTTTCGATTCATTATTGATTAGTAAAAGAATTGCCAGGTATCGATCGAGACAACACATGTCTGAGTCTCACAGGTTTGTGTCAATTCTTGCCAAGACCTTAATATCGCGTGTGGTCCAGAATTAATCGGTCCCAAGTGTGACCTGAGGGTTAGTATCAAATGGACCGCTTATTCAAATCGCAATCAAATGTTTAAGTGGTGCATTAGTCACAGGCTGGCTTGCGGATATCACAATTTACCTTCAAACTTTCAAGAAAAGAGCACATTTCCTTCTGAAAGGCCGGCAACGCACTTGCGACTCCTCTGGTGTTGCAGGTGTTTATGGGCGACGGTAATTGCTTACCATCCCGCGATCCGTCTGCTCGTTTGCCCCTATAACATAAAAAAAAATTGGATTGGCACCTGTAAATTGCGGTACCTTACCTACCCCTATCATCCTAGCGTTTACCTAGTTGTATTGTAAAGAAACCCCAGGTCCGTTTTGATATGTATGAATGAACCTGAAAGAAAAATAAATAATAAGACCACTCGACATCTTGAAAAAACCAGCCAGGTGAAAATCGGACTCGCGCGCGAAGGGTCCCGTACCATTATCTATAAAAACGGCAAAAAATCACGTTTGTTGTATGGGAGCCCCCTTAAATAATTATTTTATTTTGTTTTTTAGCATTTGTTGTCATAGCGGCAACAGAAATACATCATCTGTGAAAATTTCAACTGCCTGACTATCACGGTTCATGAAACACAGGCTGGTGACAGACGGACAGACAGACGGACGGATACGGATCCCTAAAAGTTACAACGTTCCATGTTATTGTAATTACGTTATAATACTAATTGCTGCATATTGTAGCAGCGCCAATATTATTTTAAGAGCGCGTTCACCAAAAGCGCTCGCTCAAATTCGGTATTTAGACAGCGATCGCGCGGCAAAGTGCGCTTGTGTGTGTAGACACGCTACTAGCTGACCCTACAAACACATTCACACCCAGAACGCCCGAGCCAAGCGCGCCATCCTCTTCTAACCTTCTAAAAATAATATAGGTACAAAAGTGATAGCGTGCACGGTAGGGTTGCGGTAGAGGTGGCGCAAAGGAGTGAACGCGTTTGATACTTGCGTCAATGAAAACCAAACCAACAACATATTTCATTTACTTCGCTTAAGTGAGGCAGTTATCATCTTGTTTTTAGTGCTCATATTTTCTTTCTATACTTTAACAGATAGTTTTTTATTGTAATAATAATAAAAAGGAAGGTGGTTTTTGATAATAGACAGTAACAAGGGGTTTTCTGAGAGTTAATTACAGCCAATTAATACACTGCTTGACAATGCTTTGAACAGGGTCTTACATTATTAATAATTGTTTTATTAGATTTTTCCGAGATCAATTAAAGCCCAAAGGTATAATTTAAAATTTAATTATTCACGAATTCAACGAACGAACGCGGGGTGTAAGCAAACCGGGCAGAAATCGGAGACAATGTTATACCTATAATAGAACAGTCGTATAGGTGGTTTATTCTGACATGTGAATGACGTCTACTTACAACTTGTATGACAAATGACAACACGGCATTGGCGATGACGGCGGGTAACGATTTTGATGTTTGAAAATTAATCATTTTTTTTAAATCTATCTTTTACTTCGAGATTGAAATGTGTGTATATGTTTGTAAGGCTACAATATACTACAGGAAATAAAGATTCTTTGAGTGAATATTATTCATACGACTCCACTAGCCTGTCGTCACTCGTCAGGTCCGTTTGATGTATTTGCCGCGTTTGCTACTGACTCACACTCATATTTTCTCTATTAAATTCTAAACGTAATGAAAACGTCAAAAGGTACTATACTACACCAAATTCACTTTCCTAATACCCTGATTGCACTGGTGGAGCGAATAAATTATGCCATAAATAATATACATGTAGAATAAAAAAAAATTTAAGAAAAGAGAAAATTTGCTCCCCGCACAAACTTTGAACCCCCTTTTCACCCCTTTAGTGGGGCAATTTAGAAAAACGCTGAAATACGCCATTGATATATATAAACACAGATTCTATATACAAAGTTTCATGTCTCTCACTTTAATAAATACGGTTTTTCATACAAACTTTGGACCCCCGTTTCACCTCCTTAGGGGGTGAATTTTGAAAAATCCATTCTTATTGCACCTCTAGGTCTTATAAGGAACCTACGTGCCAAATTTGGAATCTCTAGAACCAGCGGTTTGGGCTGTGCATTGATATATCAGTCAGTCAATCAATCAGTCAGTCAGTTTCTTCTTTTATATAGGTATTTAAGAAAGATAGTTGTATTTTTAATTTTTTTAATTTTTTATTTTTATTTATATATAATTTATTTTGTTTTATTTAATGTTATTGACGATCACAATAGAGATTCCTGTAAATTGACATGTAATTTATATTGTAATCTTATATTGTGAATAAATGAATCTGAATCTGAAAGTTGAGTAGTGAAAATCACCTTACAATGAACATGACATCATCAAAATCTTGACATACGTGAGCGAAGAACAGGGTAAGTATAAGGCATAATTGCATATTTATAGAATTATTTAGACCGAAATGTCTTTAAAAGCCGAATAGCGTAATAAATCTGTCTAATACATATTAATTATTTACGCCAACTTTACATTTACATAAGTTGGGTGTAACTTAACTTACCTTGCCTCGTTTGCCTCTTTTAGACTTGAAGTATTTTTTTTCTTCCTAAAACAAGTATAAACCGACCGTTTGCGACCCATGCTACAATCAACATGAAATAAGTAATTATTAGTTTGCTAAAAATACATTTGTACATCAGTCTATAAGAAAACTACATACATTTTAAAAAACATCGACGATCAAATGTGGTTGATCGCGGTATAATCACGTTCAGAGCGTTCGCGCCGCAGAAATGGCGGTTGGTATAAAATTGACACAGGTCCTGCCTCGACAAGCGCTCGCGCCGTACTGAGGATTCTTCCCGCGCGCAAACAAATATATACAACTTTTGAATCTTTTTTGACAGTATAATTTTTAAAATAATTATTATTGTTTTTACTGAAATATATTGCCAAATACATGAATTATAATGTGTAATATAAATAATTGTGATAATCCTTCAATAATACTGAAAAAAACCGTGTGTTTTGAGCATAATTTTGTTGAAAAATTAGCGTAAGAAAAATGTTTCTGTAAGAGTATCTATGAAAAATAATAAAAAATTGAGGCCGCAGCGTAAATTAACAACATATAGCGGCTGTAAAACAATGTTTAAATAATTAGGTTTTCTAATAACATTATCACGTTTTGAGAGGTCAAACTTATACCTGCGCGCCCTCTTCAGAAATCGACTGTCAGTAATCGGATAAATAAAACTAAAATATTGATTTAAACTAAAATTTGAAGCCGCTACGTAAAATATAAAGAATTAACTTCTCTAAATCAATTATTTGAATTTTGCCAAACCTTTCCGTTTCTTAGTAAAAATGCGTCAAAAATTGAGTTTTGTTGTTTTTTCTTCCACAAAATATGAATGGACTCTTAAGAATACGGAATATTTTAGTTCATACTCTTTATTGTATTATATTTTTTCTTTAACATAAACACTCATCTAGAACGCATCCATTACACAAAACGCATGACAACTATCCCATCTCCCCCCACCCACCTCAAACAAAATCAGTGCAAAAAAAATACAACCAACCGCGCGTGTGCTTAAAATCTGAAATAACTTAAAAATAATATAATCGCAAAACTGTGTAATAAAAGAGCTCTAGTGTTAAATATGTGATATGTGAACATTAAAAATCTATCGTGTATCTTGAAGCTACTTGAAACACAAACGCAATTTGGATTGTGGCCGGCGCCGCTTCATGAGGTTTGTCCTGCCGTACCATATTGTAAGATTGCTAAATTGCACATTTTTCACTCTGGGATCTTATATCCTCCGTATGACTAAACAACAATTTATTTATTTATTTATTTATATTTATTTATAGCCTCTTATTCAGAAGATTACATTAATACTAAAACTACAGTAACCGCGTTTTTGTTTTTTTTTATACTTCTGTGTGCCTTCTGGCAAAGGCCTCCCCCAGTCTTCTCCATTCCTCCCTGTCTGTGGCCACTTCTGGTGGGCTAGCACAACTTGCTGCCAAGTCGTATCTCGCGCGACTTAGCGATTCCTGTCTCACTCGAACTGTGTAAATTAGAAAGAGAAGGGTAGATTTTTTTCTACTTGCGTCGCGTCGCAGCGGCAGTTGTGCTAGCCCCGCTGGTCCACGTCCTTAACAACAATTAGTTCACCCCAAACTGTGAACCCACGATGTACTCCTGAGTACGGACACCGGCATCTAGTGGTATTTGTAGAAACTATGTTATCAATATATTACAACTAACTAATTTTCAAACATAATTTATCTCTTTAATTCATTTTTACCAAATGTTCACGACGATCCTGTCCACGGTACTCGAAAATCATAAAACAAATATTTGTACATATTATATACGTATGTAATTCAACGACGGATTCTTTCAGTTCCAGTAGATTCAGAGAACTTCGCTCACCTCACTCGCTCGGTTAATTAAATTCTCGACAATCGGTAACTTTAGTATAAGTTTTTACGAAATAAAACACAATCCATATGGGAAAAAATAGTTACCAACTTATAAGTGGTTGCCTTTCCAGTAACATAAATATAGACATGTCCTCTCTGAATTTATGAATCAATAACCCTTAAATCAATTAGAAGGGATTAAAGTTCAATACGCCATTTTTTCCTAAAGGTCACTTATCCATTCAGGTCTGCACCGCTACGCCATCAATTCGGACATCGGCCTCCGGCGCTTTTGATGGTCTACAACTATGCCACATATAGCTACAAACCGTAAGGCCTAAAATCAAATAGCAAATAATCATGGCTAAAGGCAAATATGATTACACACAAGTCCTCTTGTGAGTAATTAGTGACGTCATAGGGCGACAAAGATCGCGAAATGAATGGAGCCGGATGGAGAAAAAAAACATCCAATAGACCGTTTGCGAAACATTCAAAGGTAACTTTTGAAACGGCATTTTAAGTGACTTCTTTATTTCTAAGGGATTTGAAACGGATGTGATTCAATTGGCTTTCATTTCTTTTAGCTACAAAGAGACGTGTTTATTTTGTGTGCCGCAGTCAACGAAATTGTAATAATATATTTTGGTATGCCCCCCCCCCCCCTCTCGCGCACACTGAGCGTCGACCTTCGGCCAAACTCATAAATAGCGTCAATATACATATCGATACAACTTGACTTATAAGTTGTGATACAAAATAAAAATAAAAAGATTTTTTATTGTCACGGCTTACACACCCTGTTTATATATTTATTATATATAGCGATAATGAAGCGATAAAAATGATCCACGGCTATATCTACCTCCAGCAACTCAAGTAGTAGGCGCACTTTTAAACATCTTCAATATACATATGTAAAACGATAAAAGATATGGCTATATGTACTTACCCTCGGCAACTGTAAGTAGCAGCGCGCGCGCAAGAACAAACGCCGCTTGTTTGATTTAACAATTCCCCATTCTGAGAAGGCAGGCTGCAGGTAGACTTTTTTTACCTCACCACTTTGGAAACACCATTAGCATTTTCATTCAACAGAGTACTTTACAAATTTAAGATTTTAAATGATTACCTATACGTGAATGCATGAGAAAATGATTAAATACTCCCTTTACTATAGATACGTGACCGATATCGTACGAAAATGTACGGAAGAAAAGATTCACACATTTATGTCCATCTGTTTCAAAATCCAAGAGACGGACAAGCCGTCGTCTCCCGGCGAAAAAAATAAACAATAGCATTCTTTTGTTATGATCCCTGGAATGCCAGGGACCGGTAGACGACGGGTTAAATGTCATGGTTCTATGTCACGAATAAATTATTTTCATTTCATTTCATAAATTACATAAGCTATATTCTAGAAAGAACCTTCCGTCAATGAAATATAAATAATATTAAATAAGTATACTGTAACTCGGAGTCTAGTTGTTTTATTTTAAAATTATATTGAATTGAAATCAGTTTTATATATTCTGGTGCATTCTGAAGGACGTCCTGACTGACGGTAGGCGCGGAAAAGAACAGCCTAGACAAAATATATATATTTTTTTTATAATATTATTCCAAGACCCTTGCCAAACCGATCCGTATGGATTTACAGCATTACGTCACTTGTTGCACAACTGAAATGAATATCTTGAGTTTCTACTATCAACCTACTTGTATACATACCTATATCAAATTACAGTAATACCTACACATAAAGTGAAATCACATAAACCCGATGTTTTACGATGACATCATATGACGTAAATCAAGATTTTCTTACTATAATAGATAATAGGAAATGCAATATTTGTTTGGATTATTTAACATTTAGTTTAACACAAACGACACGAAAATACCACAATTTTGATATACAAACTGTCTCTAACACCAACACCAAGACTATGAATGCTGAATAGAAACTCATAGGCTATCAGATTAAGCTAATCTGACTTTAGTGAAGATTTCTTAGCTTTGGATTGGAGATTTTATTAAAACCTGCAATTGCGTTGGAATTGAATGATCGCCAATATCTCGAAAACTATCAAATTGGCTTAATCTGAAAGCTAATGGGTGCCTCTTCTTGGCGTTGGTTTTAGGGACACCTGTATGTATCTAAAGATTCTAAATGCATGCAAAGAAAGTGAGCAAGTCTTGGAGTTTTTTGTTTGTCTCTAAGGGCTTGTTTAACAGTTTAAAATGTAAATTTGTACTATTTCGTACATTGTAGATGTACAGGTGGTGACACGCTCGGCGATAGTCTGCAAATGAACAATGAGAATGAGATTTTTACGGATTTTTTTATGTCAGGTTAACTTAAATATTTTTATTTGCCATGAAATTCGATATGGTGGTCGACTCTAACACGGGTCAATATTTAGGCTCAGTTTTATAAAGATCTGTTAGACCTTATGTCGGTTTGTTATGTCAAAAAATGTACTGAGTTACTGAAATTTGATCTGACATTTACTTTTTAACTCATGAATCGGTCAAGTTTACATGTGTCATGCTGAAGAAGTCGCAGGGCACATATACTTTATAACATTAGTTTGTATTATACTATGTATAGGTAAATTAATAACATCGTTTTAAGTTTTAAATATATTTCAAGTGTCAAGACTGCTTATCGCGTTACACGTCAGTTATACCACACTCTTAATTTTTGAATTTGCCGGCATTTATCATTCTCATCTTTCATTTGCCAGACTCTACGACGCGTGCTGTCCGGAGCGATCTTTCCATAGCGACCACTAAAACAAATGACATCTACCACACCTTTATTAACACTACTAAAATAAATAACTATAGAATAGCGCCAACAGACTTGAAATATGACCCTTAGAAGGGTTCCAAAATCAAAATCAAAACATTTATTCTGCTAATAGGCCTCAAGGGCACTTTTACAAGTCAACCATGCATAAACGTTTCAGAGTTATTCAGGATAAACACTCACTTCCATTACCATTGAGTATATTCATTAAAAATTAATAAGATTAAATTGGTCATAAGCGTATTCATTATTTATTGCATTATATACATTTACAACTTAAAAGGTCCTGGCACTCTATGTAGTCCAGCTCTTCCCTTCTATCAGAGGAGGCCTAAATGATAGGCCGATGATGTTGACTCTAGCCCTCCCGCATGCTATTAACGTTAAGATTTTTTACTTAGGTGGAGTAATACATTGACATTTTAAATATACGATACTGAAAATTCTGGTGGCTGTGTAATAACTATAAAAACTAAAAAAAAACTATTTTAAAGCGATCTGCCTAGCTAGCATGATCGCGTTTATTGTCGGACACGTAGCATTCGTCCCTCTTGCACTGACATACTTGCTAGTAAGGGACAAATACCGACATAAACGCGATTTATTTTATTTATTGAATGTTTAGATGTTTGTTACTCAATCCCGTAGACGCGGCTGAACGGATTATAATTAAACTTGGTATACAACGTGTTTACTGCCTAGATTAGCATATAGGATACTTTTATCCCAAAAGTCGTCGCTGAATGGGATTAAATAGGCAGTGGAAGTTTTCGTAGGATTCATTTCAAAAACACAATTCAAGTTTAGCATCACTCAATTCTTAACTATTATTGTTAGCAACCGTGTAACATAAAATAGGAGATGTATTGTATGGTGGAACTTTAAGATCAGCTACAAAACGAAGTCTTTAGATGCCACAATAGCCGTTTAGCTACGCCGGTTATTCGTATATTAATTTTATGGTAAGTAAACATGTTTGAATTCATTTGTTTCTCAGCATTTCTAGCGGCACCTTTCCAAGTTTCTACATACATTTAACATCTTCATTACCGATTCTTTTGTAGGATAGTTTCTGCTGGTGATGTTTAAATTGTTGAATTATCGGAAACAATGTGACCCGCGTTCCTGAGGCGTATAACATCGACGGACATGTTGCTAATCGTGCGCTGTATGCGTGCGCACGCGGCGGTCGGAGCAATAAAATGCCGCTTCAAAATCAAAATGCTTATATTCTTAAGTAGGCCTCAATGGCTGTTTTAAAAGTCATGCAATAAGAACAATTAATATAATATGGCATTTTAATAGAGGGATTGGAATATGGGATTTTGTGACATGGCAACAGTGGTAATATTTGATAAAATCTTAGCTTCTGTATAGTTGAGATCTTTGGTGGTGGCCGATATTTTACAAAAATGGTATGGGATTTTGAATCTTCTAGAATGCAATATCAAATCGCTTTTTGTAGGCTACTTTGACACAACTCGGATAACTCAAATAATCTTAAGTATTAACTGCAAGAATGATGTGCTGGTTAGACTAAATTTGTTACAATATAAGACTAGAATTGTTTCTGTAGACCAAATAGTTTCTGAGATAAAGCCTTTCAAAGTTTATCATTTTCTCGAACTTTGCATACTTTGAAATGCTTTATCGCGGCAACTATTTGATCCACAGAGACAGTTCTAGTCTCTAATTGTAGCAAATTTTGTCTTCTCTAAAAACGTCCTGAGAAGGTATACTATCAGCAACTAGTCTTTAGTCATTGGGCTAACATCATAAAACTTACAAGATAATTAATTATCTTATCACAACCACATGCAAAAAGCGTCATTTTAATGGGTATTGCCTCTTAAGCTGTAACCTACAAGTTCCCGGAATGCCACACCGAAAGACTCCGTAAGAAGCCCCGTGTCATTTGCATACCCACTTTATACCTCGTCCAATCACGTATGTAGCTTGAAACATTTTTAGTACTAGTCTTCAAAGTTCTTAATAGCCTCGCGGCACACGCCTATTTAGAGTGGGTTGCTCCAAACCGTCTGTGATCCTAAGCGATGTCCGTCAATATATATTTGTCTGGAAACTTTGCCCCAAGTTTACGAGTAGGTATATGTCCTCGGTCTGTAATCTTAAGCCCCGCCTGTAAAACGCAAAAAAAAAGTTGATTGACGATGGTGTCCCAGGGTAGCTTATTGTTTTGTTACTAACAGAGCATTTCGGCGCTTTATTAGGCATTTTTTGAATCACATGTATAGTGAGATACATGCATAATGCCCCCAGAATTGAGATTCTCAAATAATTTCACCGAAGAAAAAGAATAAGTTAAGTACAGTAGTGTAAGTTATGTTGCCAATGTTCGCTATAACAATGCCTTATTGCGTACATTATACGAATTTCAAAGGCGCAACTGACTACTGTAGTTTAATGAGTAGAATATGAATATTACGTGGTTTCATTATTTGCACAAATGTTTTTGTAACAAAACGAAGTATAAGGTTTAATTCAAGCAATTGAAATGTGGCATGATGGTCTAGCGGTATGATTCTCGCTTTGGGTGTGAGAGGTCCCGGGTTCAAATCCCGGTCGTGCCCTGTTTTGTGCTCACTGTTGTCTTAATTAGCCAAATTATCGATTTAATTTTGTCTTTAGAAGAAGGAGAAATAACATAAGCCACAATGTTTAAGAAATGTACACAAAAAACAAACACACAAAAAAATCACGTACCTTATCCAAGTCAACTAGGTATCAGTATTTTCAGGCATTCTCCAACGGTTTCGTAGCGCTACGCTTGTAGCCGATACATGCCGATACCGACGCAGAACATGACCTATCATAATGTGTTGATTGTTCATTTTCGTTCACTTGGTTTTTGAAGGAGAATTTAAGTCATCACCATCATCATCAAAACAGTCGAAAGACGCCCGCTGCTGGACAAAGGCCTCCCCAAGGATCTCCACAATGATCGGTTTTACGCGGCCCTCATCCAACGTGTTATGAGTTTAAGTTGATTGACGCAAAAGAAGCCATAAAGCAAGCCTAATTCTTATCTTTAAGCCGTCTGCCTCCAATGTGTATTTTAGTGTTTAAACAGGTGGTTTGTATATAAATAACCAAACTTACTACTTAAAGAATTTTCAGAATTCTCACAAGTGGCATGATGGTCTAGCGGTATGATTCTCGCTTTGGGTGTGAGAGGTCCCGGGTTCAAATCCCGGTCGTGCCCTATTTTTATTACTGTACTTTGAATAATATTAGACTCAAAAACCCATTTAATATCACGACTCGCAGGAGGCATGATGGTCTAGCGGTATGATTCTCGCTTTGGGTGTGAGAGGTCCCGGGTTCAAATCCCGGTCGTGCCCTGCTTTTACTATTTTATTTTCAATTCTGCTAAATCGTATAAGACACCTGCCAGTCAAGCACTTTGTATAAGTACCTACTCAGATTACTTACAAAATGTTTGCTAACACATTTTAAATATTTAGCTAATGATGACTCAGTAGAAATGCATAGCATTATCAGACAAAAACGTGTCTGGTAACATCCACGACTTGATATGGGCAATAAAGCCTGCGAATGTAGACGACGACAATTACACGGAAACACAAAGGGAATAAATACCGCGTTGCGGTGCTTTGTGGATTGGGGAATATCATGAAATGGCTGGGGCTAATACCTAGAGCTGAAAGTTTTAATAGGTTATCTAGAGTAGTATCTACTAGAATATATATGTGTTCAATGATTAGGTCGGATTGAATCCTTATACCTGTTTGATCGAATCCGGCCCAATTCACTAACTGACCGAGTCAAACGAAGATCTCAGAATCAGAATGAGTTATTGTCACACTCATACATTTAACATTTTGTATAGATATATACAAGGATGCTAAATAAGATAGAGCATGCCTGTATCTCAGCAGCAGGTATCTGCCTCAGCTTCGACAAAAATGCTTTCTTATGTCCGGACGGCGGATTTCCGTTTGTTCTCCTCTACAAGTCGCATTTCGCAACCGATATTAGTGAAATTTTTTGAGCAGGTTCGATAATTATATAGATTTTTTTACTCGTGTCACTTCTTCGGATTTGTCAAAAACATTTTTTCTAACAAAATTAAAAAAACAACACTCGCGAGCCACTTAGTTAGTTAAATGTATATTATACGTTGGTATTACATGCCACTTTCCTGTGCGTGACAAGTCATAAAACAGATGACTCAAACATATGATTAATTTTGTGACACAACGACAGTAAAACACTACTAGAAGTAGTGGAATAGAAGAGAAACCGGCTTAAGACAATTGAAAATAGACTATGCAAAATGATAAGTCACTTGATAGGACATGACACTTTCTCTAGAAGTCAAGATCAAGTAGAGGTAGGTAGATCAAGGAGAAGCTTTATATACAGCAACTAATAGAAAAAAATGAATGTTGTCTGTGTCTTACCGGAATTCAAAAAACTTAGGGTCGGTGGCACCAACATACGATCACAGGCCGGTCATCGTCAAATATGGCGCCGGCAGCTGTCATCCCATAGAAACTTGTCAAACTTTCCATACAATCAGATTTAACGAACATCGCTTACGATTACAGACGGTTTGCTGCAACCCACCCTTAGTCGAGGACCAAGAAACCTTTCGTGTTCGCTCCGCCGATAAGAGCCAAGCTCTTATTTTATGAAGATATTATGGAAAAGTATACAATTTTAGTGGAAGACAGGTTGCTAAATTAAGCTTATTTACTGGATCGTATGCGGCAAAATTATTACCTACAAATACAAGCTTTCTCTTTAGTTTTATTTTGTTTTCAAGACCTATTCACCGATTCCACATTTCAGTATTTACCAGTAACATATATGACATTTTCTCGCAATGTGCAAACAGCATATGAGTTATTAATAAATCGTCTCGGTGAGCAATTTGGGGTTCCGTCGGTGCCTGCAATAAGGAACCCTGCCAAAATTGCAGTTCCGTTAGCTGACGAAAGGCCGGCAGTACGGAGTAATCTCGGGTTAAGCTGGGGATTGGGTGTCAGTGAAAGGGTTAAGTTATAATAGTTCAGGTTCACTGGCAGGATTAAATACCTAATTGAAAGCTGCTAAAAGCACCAATTGCTGCATGTACCTGTAAATGAAGTTCGATGACTATTAGACGATAAGATGTCATGTGCAACTCTTCTATAATTTCACAAAGTTAGTTTGGGTTTTATCTTATATCTAGGGAAAATAATAAATAAATAAATAATAAATAAATAAATAAATATTAGAGGACAATCTTACACAAATCGAACTAGCCCCACAGTAAGCTCAAGAAGGCTTGTATTATGGGTACTAGACGACGATATATTTAATAGATATAAATACTTAAATACATAGAAAACATCCAAGACTCAGAGACAAATATTCATGCTCATCACACAAATATTTGCCCTGACCGGGATTCGAACCCAGGACCGTCAGCTTCACAGGCAGGTGCACTACCCACTAGGCTAAACCGGTCGTCAAAACATTTATCGACCAATCCAAATTAGATACGACCATATAGTAGACACGGCAATAAGTTGAATGAACTTCGGATTTTTTTAGGTTCCTAAATAGTTTCAATTTATCGTTTTGGAATCATGAGACATAGCGAATATTACACTTCAGTTAATGTGGATGGGTTCCACGCGACGCTGCGCAAACGCTGCGCCGCGACGCTCCGCAGGGTGCGCGGCAGCCGCCACAGTCTCCTGACTGTCGTAGCGGAGAGATGGGACAGTGGCCTTGTCAGGCACTGGTCCTCTCATCATTTAAGTTTAAGTAATAATATAGTTATTTAAGTTGCCATACTAACAATCTATGGATTCTAATAGTCTGAAATAAATGCATTTTATTTTATTTAGTTAATTAACCAGGCTTATTGAATCCGGACCACCAGCCCCATATAAATAGACTTCGACAAAGTTCACAGACCGCATAGGCTCAATGGAAAACATTTGAAAAACGTTTCACACACTTTACAACTACATGACGAAAATAAATCTTATGCCTTCACATTAAAGATCAATTTAACTTAACAAAGTACAATACTGGAGTAGGTAGAATAGGCATATTTAAGTACCGTGTCAGTATGGCTTTCATCCAAATGGACTGCTGATTTTCGCAACCTCGGATGCTTTTTCCACTTTACTGTTTCAAAATCAACCTTAGATATCAGCAATTAAGTTCAATTTCAAAACACATTGATTAAAGAGGGATGAGTTGAAATATAAAAATGTAATGTAACATGAGAGGGTAATTTGGCATCTCGTGTAATGTGTTAAACAATACGAATGGTCAATTTGAAACAAACTGCCGTGCAGTTTTCTGTTCCATATTGAAAGCTTCCAATGTCTCAGCTGAAATGATATGGCATTAACCCAAAGTATTGGCTACGATATACTTACGAATTCGAATATCACCAATAATGCACAAGTGCACAATGTTGGATTTTATTAGTCATTCAAAGAAGTTGAAGTTCTTTGAATGGGGCAGGATAAGTACTTAGCATTTTTTTCTTGAAGCAAGAATTACCAACGGCATTGTGTCAATTGTATGTAAGGTGTAAAGTTAAAACGGTACCTATACCTACCCAGTTTTAGGAGAAGGGAAAGACTGCGCCTACTTTATGGCTTTCCAGTTCGGATTAAGTGTATTCGTACTAGCTGTAGCCCAAAACGTATGACTGTTGAGTTTGTTTCGGTGATTCTTTTCCATAGCGGTCTTATCTCTGTTTACAATTACAAAAGATCTATACCTACGCTTTTGCCAGTCAATGTGTTTTGATTTTTTCGATGTTGACCCATTTTAACCTACTCTTATATTGCTCAGTACCAGATCGGTTTGCTTTTTTTGTAGCTCTAATCACGCTTTACCCTATGTAAAGTAGCATCAATAAGGAAGGGAGTTTCGAATACCTACTTCAATAGTCTTTCTCTGAGTTCTTAGCTTAAGATTTGCCAGAACATATAGGCCACGTCAACAAGTGCGTACAATGCTTTTACATTTGGGGTGATCTATTTGTGTCGTTCCGCCATCCAATTCGCGCGAGCCATAAACCTGCGGCGTGCCACGTAACCGATCAACTTTGATTTGAAAACACCGCAACTCGTTATATACACCACCGCTTTAGAACCACAACCCACGAACAAGGAAACAAACGAAACACACCCTTAAATCTTTCTCGATAAGGACCATGGCTGGTGAAAACGGTAGCTAGCGGTAAGGCGGTGCGTTTGACACAGAGAAAGGTATCGTGGGAGTTCGATCTTCGATGAAGTGTGATGGGATTTCTATCCTATTGTCATTTCATTTTAATTAGGTGGTAAATGTCGAGACTGTGCGTAATTTTTGGCGTCTTTGGCATGAACAGTTAGGAGGTAAATGAAGTTAGACACGTCATGCTAGTTAAAATATTCCATGTGGCAACATACTCACAAAGAAACCTTACGTTCTGGTAGGCTATGTCGTGTGATACTTCGCGGCAATCTTTCGATTACGTTTTAAATAACGCAAGATCTCCCAACAGTGAATTAATTTATTAATTTATATATGTTACGGTAAATTTGTGAACTTCGATAGCTTATAATCTAACACGTAATATTATAAAGAACCTAACCGTCAGGTTACTATCTCACTAGTTAACGCTAACATGATATAAACGAATCAATTCATTCATTGTTGAGACCTCACGAATCGTTGATTAAGTACTGGCCTAGGATTTTCTAGGTATATAATTATATCCTGATTTGAGAGTTATGCAGCAATAGGCATACCTATCCTTTATGTCTGATTTATCATGACAAATCTCTGAAAATAACAGATCTCCTCGCCGATCTTCAGAGGAGTCATAGTTCCTCGCTACCAACTAACGCTATAATATATAGAGGTAAGTATGATTGCTTACCTCTATATTATATAGTTCTGTAGGTATTGTTACTTTAAACCACCATAAAGGAGTTATTACTGGCTAGTACTGTATATGTTAAAGAATAAATCCCTATAGATATATCTATAAACATGACCTAGTTCGACAGATTCCCACGAATTACCAACGTCTACACACTCTTCACCATATCACAGTCAAATGAGCCCTAAAAACCCATTGGCTTAACAAAAGATCGTAACAAGTAACAATCTGTTAATTGTCTGAGCACTTACGCACGTATTAAGGGCCTCTCCATCAGCTTTACGTCTGCGAACAATGCTGGTTGCACAATGTTCGCTTTACGCGACCACCGGCGCCGCTTCTCAGCTGTTACGGTCGTAGAGTCGAGTCTGTTAGGTTTTCAACTAAATATTGTTTACCTATGTTATTATTATGTTGTATTTTTTAAGTGATGTCCTCCTAGCAGGCAAGGCCATTCCATTGCAAATGACCCCCTCTAACACGCGTGAGTTTGCAATTAACCATCCCGCTCTCTACGGAAGCTCTGAATATTTACCTAGTTACAATAAAATAGCTATCATTTAAAAAAAAAACATATCACTGACGTTGATAATTACGAAATCAGCAGCATTAAAACTTATTTTAGGACGATATTTAGGATTTTTTGGCAGAGTTACCAATTTTTCAATATTTTATTCGATTATTTTGTTTCTTTGTTTTTTTTCTAAGCCCACAGTATTTTTTATGTAGTGTAATTCTACATTACTTCTTCACACTGGAAGCTCAAACTTCAGTATTTTCGTTAGATCTCGCGCCTTAAGGAGCCCGCGGGGATAGGCTTGACACTTCATGACGGCTTTGCCCTAAAACATTAATGCTTAATGTTAAACACTTCTGGTGTTTACTTTATTTACATGTTCAATAACAGATTGTATTTAAACAGGTGAATTTCGGGCGATTGTCGAATGAGAGTACTGCCTTTCCGTATTATCACAAGAGGCATGATGGTCTAGCGGTATGATTCTCGCTTTGGGTGTCAGAGGTCCCGGGTTCAAATCCCGGTCGTGCCCTGTTTTTGCTACTGCATTTAGAACAATATTAGAAACAAAAACCCATTTAATATCACGACTCGCAGGAGGCATGATGGTCTAGCGGTATGATTCTCGCTTTGGGTGTGAGAGGTCCCGGGTTCAAATCCCGGTCGTGCCCTGTTGTTTGTATTCAAACTTTACGTAGCATTTATGCTGGTATATGTAAAAACAACGACATTGACTATTGGCCACAGGATTGAAGCTCATGAGAAATGGTTTTCTAACCGCAATATATTTTTGTTACTCTTATAGAAACATAATAAAATTATCGCACATGGAATAGCGGTCCTGTGCCGTCATTCCACATGTGGCAAAATGGTCTTGCTGTATGACTCTCGCTGTCGGTGTGAGAGGTTCCGGGTTCAAATCGATCGTTCCTGTTTTAACATCCGCACATACTATACAAAATTTGCTTTGAATTTGCTTTGAATGAAGAATTACGTAGGGGGTTTTCATTAAGTACTTTAGTCGAAACATTTTCTACCGATTTTGTATCAGTTTCTAACTTCCTCTCCAAAGTCCCATCAATAGTGGGGCAATTATAGGGGCGATAATGATCATCATTTGAGAAAAGATGGCCCTTGAAATACAGCAGGCGAATCACGTAACTTTATGTACTAACGGTAGATAGATTTTACTGTCAATTTTGAAGTATAAATGTATGAGCTGACAGTTGAAATTTGACATTAAAATCTATCTAACGGTAGTACAAAAGTTACATGATTACCCCGCTGGTTTGACGTTGTCGTCGCCAACGATGGTCTCAGTGGCGCCACGCGAAGTGGTGGAAAAATTGTCGGAAAACGGACATTGGGCTCCGAAGCAGTACCTAACAGATTTGATTTAGTGAGAAGTGCAATCAATAATGAACGTTGTTTATATTATTATCACTAACCCACCAATATTGAGTGTATACATACAAGTGTACAATTGTTCATGTATCTACTCTTACTACTGTTGTACTCGATTTATCGTGCTAATTCGATATTGAGACAGCCTTTCAAGCGGCATGATGGGTAGCGGTATGATTCTCGCTTTGGGTGTGAGAGGTCCCGGGTTCAAATCCCGGTCGTGCCCTGTGTTGTTATTTGAATTTATTCAGTTTGATGTCTTAACGGTAATAACGTATAGATACGCGTACTGCGCACTGAATGCATTAAGATTACAATGAGAAATAAATAGGAATTAACTACAAAAACTTAGTTCCAAACCCTTCACAGTACATATAATCTCTGTAATCTTATTAAATAGACTTGTAAATATGGGATACATTTCGACAAGGCAAATAAAACATTTTCCCTCCGCCTGTCGCCGTTGTCGGCTCGTGATAAGTAAAATGTATAGGTAATTAGGTAGTAATATATCGAGCTTGGATGTTTTTTCCCTCATTAATGCCTCATTATTCTTACTTTGCCCGGATTGTGGACTTGGTCGTTTTATTTATCCGATATTTATTACAACCGTGTAATGTTGTAAGATATTAGGTTCGATTAATGAATTTCTATTTTTGTTAAACCTGGAAAATTGATGTTTTTTGTTAAGAGTTTCGTAATTTGGGATAACTGTCTACTTATATAATACTTTCTCAGCCGTGATTTGTTTTCACAAAACAGGTAAACATCATTTGGCCGTTTTCAAATATTATTGTAGCCCACCCATTCAGAGACATTACCGAATGTTGTACATGTACCTACAATAACGTAAAAAAACACGGGCATCTATTCCTTCCTACATCCTTGGACTTGTTGGGTACCCCCTTACTTTGGATAGTTCAACTCGTCGAAATTAAGAGGGAGCATAACGCCAGGAAAAAAGTAGAAATCACCCGCGCGTCCCGCGCCTGCCCCTCGCTGTGCCCGCTACGATGACGACGACTTTTGCACAGTATATTCCCATCCAGGCAAATGAAACTTGACAATATTATAATACAAATGATAAAAAAATATAAGGTGTTTATTATCGCTGCTTAGATTTAGATTCAGATTCATTTATTCACAATATAAGATTACAATATAAATAAATCATTTATTTACACTCTACATTAGTATAAATTTTCACACGTAAAATATTTTCCAAGGATAAGAAATAGGGCACGGTGTCAGTTGGATTTAAGAGAGTCCATATATAATCATATTATAATTTATATAATCATAATAAATTTATATCGTAATTTTTATCGTGAAATAGATGAATCTGAATAATAGTTAAGTTAGTTCAAAATGTGATAGCTGATAGGTAGTCAACTAGTATTTTAATTTCCTCACAATAATATCGGTTTCTACAAAAAATGGTTAAAAATTTAACGATATTAATATTCGCGCCAAAATCGCAGCCGCCATTACGTCCGCCGTCGTGACGTCACGAGGGAAGAAACATAAACGTCAAGAAGAATGAGCTTCCAATAGTCCGTATCGTTGGTGCGTTTTTGCAATCCTCTGACGTCACTCATGAGCAAAAAATTTCGGTCGACGTTTTCGATCACGTGACATACAGATAATAAAACTACGATTTTAGTTTTCAAATTAAAAAACAAATCTTATGATTTTATAACAAAATAGTGTTACAAAGATTTGCTCGTTCTTCTTTGAGTGTAGTTTTCAGCAGATACTTCATTTGACTTATTGGGATGTTTTCATAATCAGGTTGCCTTGTGCAGCTTAATGGTGGTTTTTGCTACGGAATCCGCGAGCTCATTGCCCTGGATGCCGCAATGAGATTTGCTCCAGTAAAATATTACTTCTGTTGAGGGTACTTACCCTCAGCAGAAGTAATTTTTTTTTTGTTGAAGTACATACATGAACAAAAGTTTGTGGATCTGGATAGCAAAGAAGTTGTAGCTTTAGCGAAGGGTTAGCCACTTCAGTGAGTGCCGACTTACAGTTCTGCTTGGTATACGGAGCGGAAAGTGTGTAATTTCAGTTTTTTAACGAACCTAAACATTGAACCAACAAGGTATATTTCATACACACTAATAACACTGTTCAATTACTCACCCACACAATACCAATAATACACACCCCTCCCGGATCACACAAAACCCGGAAACAAAGCGTATACCGATAGCGATGCGTCTCCGGCAACATCTTACACTGCACCGGGTGGAGGTTTTAGTCCGTAGGCTATTGGACCAATTCCCAGTCGAGTTGGGCATGCGGTCGGGAAAGAGCCGGCAGTACTGAATGAGGATTTCCTCCACCCACGGAGAAAAAAAAGTATGAAAGTTTTCAATGCTGTGTTATCACTGCGCACTGTGCATTGACGTAACATAGGTACTTTGCTATTTAAACAAGTGCGTATACTCGTACTTATGGATATTCAATTGTAGCCTTCTAGCTACAGGTGCACTTGTACATAAAATTTTGATTCAGTACCATGAGGCATGATGGTCTAGCGGTATGATTCTCGCTTTGGGTGTGAGAGGTCCCGGGTTCAAATCCCGGTCGTGCCCTCTTTTTGTAATTCACATACCAACAGCACAAAACTTAAATTATGGATAAAGTATTCCTCGGTTTTTATGGTTCTGTGAAATATGGGTATGACGTTGTATTGTACCCAGAAATGTACAATAAGAAACATAATGATGGTAGGTAGGTATCTTATTATTATGCTTCTGACTTTTCTATTACTTACGTGGTACGTAAGTAATAGAATAGTCAGAAGCATTCAATAACCAGCTGAACACCGGGAGACACAGGCAGTGTTTGTGTCACCTGCCATAACTTACACTCTCACTACATTCCAAAAAGTTTCCTAAAAAGTAAAATTCAAATACACTCGTACACAGCAAATGAAGTGGAACAGTGCGGGACTACGGATGAATGAGGAGTTTCTACTCCTTTTTACCAGTTTACTTTCCACGCATGTGCTTAACTCTAAATGAGTTGTTGTTTTTACAAAACGATATTCTTCTCGTACAAATCCTAACGAATAAGCTATTATAATAGGTACCTATAATAGGTATAGGTATAAGTAAATTATGCAGTGTTATGCGTTGTTTGATACGATGACTGTCAGTACAGTTAATAAAGAAACACAAGTACGTAATAACAAATTTAATTAATCCGTGGTCTACCGGTCCCTGAGATCCCAAGGATCATAACAAAAGAATGCTATGGTTTATTTTTTTCGCCTCCGAGATTCACTATTAAGGGCCAACATAGGAAGAGACGTTATAGTCCATGTTGCTTTAACATAATATATTTTTGGACCCGTCTTCAATTAGCTTAATATTTCAGAAAAATGTGCGTATTATATAGAAATAAAAATGAAATTACTATCAAGTAGTAAAAAAATCAGTCACTTTTGCTCAAAGAGAAAACAAACCAGTAGGCAATAATGTTTCTCTGCTACATTACTGTTTTCCCATTATTTACTGCGATGCGATGCACCAATACCGCGGCACACGCTAACAAAGTCTTTTTTATCCCGCTTTTGTATGATGAAGCGATCAAATTTTAATAAATCGCTTCCTGCACCACTATCGATGGACGATAACATCCTTGGGAATGAATATGTAACAATCGGATGGCTATCGATTATATCAAGAGTAGAGTGAAGTTGAAAGTTTGATTCGATTGTTACAAAATAGCTCGTAAGCCATTACAATTAAGCGCTATCGCGTGTTGTGTGTCTCTCGTAAATTTACAACATGTTTTTAAACTTATGACCGCTTGAAAAGGACGCAATGCTCACGAAAAACCACGGATGAATTGGAACCATACGCTTGCAGAGACACTACCTACCTCCTACATATGTAGCTTCACTTAAGACTTGGAGAGTAAAAAAAAAGTGATCAGTAGCTGAAAAAGAAATACATGCCACCACGAAACCGAGCCTACAATTACGATTAATATATCAATTTCTATTTAGTAATCGATTGAATCGAAGCAGTAATTAACTTGTGACCCAGTGCCACAAATTGGGGGCTCTAGCCTATATCCGGGGGCTGTAAATGGATGGGCACTTGTTATTTATACCATGCTGGAACATCCCATTCTATTTCTTAGCTGATGAGAATGATCGAACGAAAACAATTGAATGCTATAGTTACAAATGGATACGAGGAGCGAATATAAAGTGCAGTTTCCGTTCTTTCTGCATAAAGGATCACTCAGGTACGTTATAATCATTCGTCACAGTCACATTGTTACGTGCTCACCTTCATAGATCCTGCAAGTTTTTTTTTAACGTGACTGCCTGACAGTGGTTTTATGGGCTGGGCCCAATAAAGCCATAGGAATTGTTGGAGACTAGCCTGGGAAAAATGGAAGGAGGCAGAGGAAAGCTCCGACACGACCACGCGGGAGATTCTGCAAGCATCATCTAAGTACACAGTGGCCTATGAAGATGACGATTATACCAACGGGTAATCAATGCAAGAAATTACTTACCTAGTAGTTGCTGCGATGATGGACACGCAAACGTTCTTAAACTCTTTTTCTACAGGTATTGATAGTTTTTTTTTAAACCTGACTATTTATAATCAATTTTAACACCAAACGCTAACGGAACGCCTAAACCAGCGCTCAGGATTATGGACCGCGCACCGGTCCTAAACATGTCGGGCGATATTCGACGTTTAAGACGTGACTGACCTGTTCCATTATTTTTATTTACTAACCAAATATATAAAAATAACACCTCTATATCAGTTCCCTACAAAACTGCTTTAACTGTTTGTATTGCAAATTGCACATTTTAATATTTATAAGTATCTAAAACAAGTCACAGTTTATTAGGCACATGAAAAACACTCGGCAACTCAATTGGCAAAGTAGATATTAACATTAAACAGTCCACTATCGTCGATGCGAATAACTAACGTGCCTTACTATGGTAGCGTCACCCGGGGGCCGTATCGGCTAGATTGAATTATCGATCAGATAATAGGATCTAGAAAGTAATCGACCTATACATTGTTCCTGTGTCTTCTTTTAGGATTATAGGATTTATGGACAACTATTAGTTAGCAAGAAATGTAAGGATTATGAGATGAGTGAAAGAAAATTAAGTTAATGACCTAACAAGCATATTCCGTTTAACCGTCAGTTTTCGAGGAAATAAAATACCTACCTTAGTACCGACCGAGTGACGGCTTTTTTAAGCTTAGGTAGGTATTTTAACAGGGTTATTGACTCAAAATTTGACTACTCCAAAAGAAACGGCAAAAAAATATGGCAAATAGTGAAAATCCTATCGAAATATCTCAAAAAACAACGAAGCTACAACCGTTTTAATGTTGCTGGTTAGAGAGAGAAAGCGCGACAGATCAGTGACGTCATTGACCACGAACGCCATAGTAAATGAAGATCGTTCCAATACAAAGGAGCGTTTTGCGGAAAAGGGATAGAGTATGCCCCCTCTTAATTTTTTTAAAGACTTATAGTTATGTAATTATTTATTCTTACAATTATTTCGACATTTGATTAAGAAATTGATCCTTTTTCGAGAAAATTCGAACTTACTTTTTCTTATTTTGTGTCGACATCCCTACTATAGCTGCCTAAATAAGAGTGGTGTACTCTTCAAATGAATACTACATAGATATATACATACCCTTCTGGCTATACTATGTATATCTACCTAATTCTTGTTGATCCTGTTGGTTATTCCCATTCATAACATTGGAAGTTGGGAAACCATAGCGTACACATTTCACCGCACCACAAGTATTCTCCAGACAACAACAAAACGCTCTAAACTTTGTTCAATTTAATCACCCGGGTTATTTTCTCACTTGATCCCGCTGCATGCCATGAGTTTCTGTTTTCAAATTAAGAAAAATAAATACGCAATTATTTAGAAACTTACTATGTTCTCAGGCTCGTTGCCATAAAAATACCTACATTTAATGAGTGAAATTTTCCTACCGATAACATAATCGTACTCTTCGATTTCTATTTAAGCTCGCCATAAAAACCGAAGCGACCTACCAACTTCTTTGAACGCGTCGATGCGCTGATAATAATCAAGATGGCGCCCAAATGTCACCAACCTGTCACCTAGTTAAACGAGCGCATTAAAACGAAACGCCTCGAGTAATGGACATAAATTAAATAGTCGTCCACGTCATTCAAGCCGCAGGACCTCAAGATATACGCCCTGACGGAAGCCAGGTAGTTAAGATTCCAAACAAAAATATGAGATAACACCAGTTAAGATGTTAAGTTTTATTGGAAGCTGACAAAGTGCAGCTAATTTACGTCCTTTTTGGGCCGTAAGATAACGTGCGGTATTTGCTTTAACAGACCGACTGGGAAAAAATGGCCAACTACTAATACACTATTGACAACTTACTAATAATACCTACATATACCATACCTCTAAATTAAATTGAGACCTAAATTGAGTTTCACAAATATCTCATTGCAATAAATGCCTTACGAAATATAAGTTATATGTAACAAAGTGGTTACAACTGAATTGCTTAGAGCACATAGCGCATATAATCTATAAATACAGTCAACCACATACTCGATGATAAAATTGAGTTAAAATGCCCAATATAGACCGTATTATTGAGTATATAAGAGTGTGTTTGTGAAGCTTTGATACGATTTTTGCTTCAATCTAAATAAACTCGTCTGTACACCCAGGAGGCAAACAATAGAGCAATAAATGCAAGCTACGACTCGAGAAAGTTACCACGTATCGGCGGCGAATAAATCAGGGGCAACCTCGAGCTACTAACGCTGTACCTAGTGTACCTGAGTAGCTTGCAGGTAGTAACTACAGAAGATACCGATTTGAAAAATGTTGCAAACTAAACACTAATGAACAATCAAATGTACCTCAGTTCTGCAGAAAGTAACCAAAGTGACGTAAATCTTCAATGAGATGAACAAAATTGTCTTTGGGCACTTTCTGCAAAACGATGTTCAATGGATACTCAATCATTAAAAAGAATACAAAGTTTCTACTTATCGCCTCATCTCCTTGATTTATTTGAAGAGTTCTACGACAAAACAACTTTCAGTGCCATTATCGTATTATTTCTTCTAGTCGTCTATCTTAATTTTCTGCTAGTCGATATTTACAAAAGCATTTAAGGATCGCTTAACTTTATTTGTTTTTTGTTTTTGTATCAATATTTTCAATGTGCACATGTGTGAGTACAATATTACAGGAAGGTTTCAATGAACACATGTTTATTTTCTTAATTCAAACTGTTTCAAACAGCTGTTTTAACCCGTGCTGTCGATTTCAACGGACTCGCCGTATCATCCACTTACAGAGGTTCAGTACTTAGGCACACGACTAATTATTTCGCCCAGTTGCACTGAATGTCATTAGATTTATAGTAACTCATGGACGTTAAGTTATATAAGAGCTCTTAGACCGCTTATTTTGTGAATAATGCTATAAGATCTCTCGATAATTTTGTAATTCAAATTACAGCATCTAACCAGATCTAAGTAACATAAAAAATTCTTAGGGGCCTTAATTTAAACCAACGTTTGGGCCAGTGAGCAAGAGTCAGAAGTAGGCAATAATGCGTTTATTTGCGTAGTTATGTACAGTCGAACCAACTCATGACCCGCTTGGCCTACAAATGGCTTGGAACCGTCAAAACAATAGGGTTTTCATGTCTCGCACTATGTAGCACTTAGGTCGTTTTAAATATTAACAAATTGTGTCAATACGGGTTGGAGATCTATGCAATTTTAACCTTTGTTATCACTGTATTAGATAAATTTTAAATAAAATAGTTATGCTTTGAATATCGAATAAGTTGTCATTTATAATAAAAAAACCTAACTATTTTCATCACAAAAAAAATTGTTTCAATTTCAAAAATCAATCGCTTGTTAGATGTCAAGTGGTCAGTCAATGAGATTTCCACCATCGACATTTGGCAGAACAATGAGCTCGGATTATAGTGCTCAGTGAAGAAGGCTATGGCATTACTGTGAAGAACAGAGATAGTAATAGCATTTGTCTTTTGTGATCAACTAATATAGCGAAAGCCAAGACTCAGTCATGGTTATCCAAACTGTTTAAGACAGTAGTTAGTAAATGTCAGTGTCTAATAAAATGATATCAAGTCCGTTACCATAGAAATGTATGTTCAGCCTACTAGTATTTAGATGTCTTAGCAAATCTGATGTCATTAGATTCGTCTCATGCTGGAGAGTTGCATAAAACTCTTATTTTTCCATATTTTTCTAGAAAAAGGACTAAAAAATGGATTTTAAAAAACTACTGTGACTATGGCCGCGTGACGTCACGCGGTGTGGCTCGTTTTGAATTGACATAACACAGAAAAAAATTAAACGATAACTGAATTCAAACCTGTAGTAAGTTCTTCAGCATGAAAAAATATACCTTTTGAGTCAGCGACATATATCCACAACCCCAAGAAAATGAACAAAATACAAAATAAACGATCTTTTTACAATGTTTACATGAATGACAGACGTATCGTATCGACATTTAATGCAACGTCAACATGTAACTTATTTTTTCTTTTATGCCAGTATTAAATAAATATATATACAAATTCATTTTTCCATATTCAAAATTTGGAGATAATTAAGAGGTTTAAGCCATTCATTGTCGTGAACGACTGGACGCCCGTCTCTGTTGTAGTCTCTTAGCGTTTTTGTTAACCCTAACAGTTCCTTGGGCGCCGATAGGAGTCCAATTCCTGTTGGCACTTTAACCTTTAGAAGACTTTTTCTGTCCTCGGGATGGCAAATCGCCCAGCGGACTCCCCTTCCAGGTGGAAGCCCATTGTATTACTGGACGAGACCTGGAATATCTTAGAAAGAATCCTCGCGTCCCGGATCAAGAAGCATTTAGAAAATGCGGGCCCAATGTCACTTCAATATCATGGAGATCCTTACCTGACGCGCATCGTGGACCACTACCACAAGCAATGGGCGCTTTATGAAGAAAGGGGAGGGCAAAGGAGAACAAGGCCCATGGCCTGTGGTGTGCCCCAGGGGTCTGTGCTTAGACCTCCACTATGGAGCCGACCCTGGGGTATAACCGGGCAATAAGGGGTATCCTCCTTCATGGCCTTCATCTGCTATGCAGACGACACAATGGTGGCTGTCTGGAGCGGAGCTGAATGAGGCTCTGCGGCGGTCGGAGGCGGCAACGCAACGGAGCTTATGGGGAATCATACAAATACCATACCGCATACAAATACAATTGCAATACCTAAAGGAAGCAATAATCTTCGGGGGGAGGTGGTTGTGGCCTCCCGGGGGCGTCTCAGTAAGGGTAAGCGGGAAAATGATCCGTGTGAAGCCCAATGTAAAATACTTGGATCTCATCCTGGAACGCAAATGGCACTTCGGGGAGTATTTCCGCCAGCTTGTTCCCCAAATAATGGCGACGGCTTAAGGATCAATATAGGAGGGCCGTCCGTGGCGTGCCGCCGCCTGTATGGCTGTGTCACTCGAAGTATGGCCCTTTGGCCCTATATGGGGCCCCGATTCGGGTGGAACGGTTGAGCGCGGCAATCAAGGCCCTGCTCAGAAGACCACAAAGGGTAGTGGCGACCAGAATATGCAGGGCCTTAACGTGACGGTGGCGTAGGCGGCTGGTACACCTCCCTGAGAGTTGGACGCGGAGATCTTAGCTGAGGCGCACAGGGAGCGTAAGGTGTAAGGCATCAGGAGAGTTTCCCGCTACCGAGGAGGGTGGCAAAAAGGCAGACGGAGCGCAGGCTTAGAGAGCTATGGAAGAGCGACCTGGGGGACTGCCCTTATCGAATCCGCACCATAGGTGCGCTCCTCTGATCGTTAAACTCATGGTTAGATAGGGCCCATGGAAATGTGGCGTGGGGTACAGGTTGGCGCAGGTAATCACATGTGACAAAAAAAGAACTGACGATTTTAAAAGACACCTTTTTTACATGTTTTTAGTGTTCCTAAAAGAGGTACATATTACAAAAATATGTCCGATAGTTATTCAGAAAAGGAACAACTATATACATTTCCGTATTATTGCGGCGTTTCAACGCCGCTACGGGACTCTAGTTGACCTTATGGTGGGTCATGATTCAATTTTGTCGATCGTACTTAGATACATAAATATCGAACGTGTAATTATAAATATAAAAGATACTCCAATAATGAACTTGGCTTGCACAAAGCAAAATAAAGAATCCTGTAACTCACATTTTTGTGATGATCAAGCAAAAGGTCCCTCTTCGTCAATGTCGATAAGGATTATTCTAATAGCATCGTTACGGAAATAGCGACTTATTGACATCATCAAAAGGTACGCTTTCGCTTGACACCTTTATGTTACCCATCCGTCGTAAACGGTACTGTAGTATGTAGTCCGGATGCTTGCACGAGATGTTTCGAAAACGCAATCATAAGGGCATCTCGGCAGGTGGAGGGCAATCTTTATTGCACAGAACATTAGTTAAGAGCATTTTTATCATCTATGCACTGCATCATTAAATGTTTATAACATTGTTGCAACAATATGACTCAGGAATAAACAATGACTCATGACTATCGAGAATTTGAAGTAACTAAAACTTTCTTAAATTCGAAGAGACACCTTTACCTTAGAATGGGAATTTCTATAAACTCTGAATCACACTCGATTATAACAAAGCTGGCTATGCAATCAAGTTTCACCTTCACCTGCTCTCTTCCTTGGAGGTACAGTCAGCCAAGAAAGTGGTTTACCAATTTTCTACTCCATTACTTGTGTTTTAAGGTCCAAAACTAGTAGATCCCTTTCTTGGATGAATAACCAATAACTAACACCTGCTAGGTGTTAATACATTTATGAAAAGAGAAACAGAAAACTGCAACGGTGCTTTTGGTAAATCATATTTTCATATATATTTCGAGTTGATCAATTAATAGACCTGAATTATTAAGCAGGATTTGTCGGAAAACTTTGGAAAGGAACGCGATAGAAGAGAACCCTTCTTCAATAGCAGTGCCGTGCGTACAGTTGCACTGCGTAGGATGGATGGTGGTACTCTGTGGTCCTCTCTTTGCCCGGTGACAAGAGGAGTACCACAGGGCTCAATACTGGATCCACTGCTCTTTATACTGTATAGCGCTGATAACGCTAACAGTATAAAAATATAAGTATAAAAATCTGTGGATACCATCTTTACGCAGACGACTTGCATCTCTACTTTTCAAGCGCACCGTCTTACATATCTGCTGCCTTACACAACATTAACGCGGACTTAAGTTGTATTTCCACTTGGTCGTAGAAGAACTGCTTGGTCCTTAATCCCGCCAAGTCGAAGTATGTCGTTTTTTGGTTCCAAGCATCAAGTCCGTAATACCCTTCAGAGCCTTATTTCCGATAATGTATTCGTCATTAATGAACCAATAGAGCGGGCGGCAGAAGCTAATAACCTCGTCCTACTCATGTACGGGAATCTGCGCTTTAAGAGCCACATATTTAGTGCTGTGAGCAACTACTTCTATCACCTTCAAGTACTACCTTAGTATCGATTTCCGCGTCGAGCTTGGTGAATTGCTTATATTATCTAGACTAAACTATTGTGATTTAATTTATGGCGGATGTATTTATTGGCCGATCTAAAAGGTTCATACAACGAGTGCAAAACGCATGCGCTCGTTTCTGCTTCCAAGTCCCTCTCCGGTCCCACATCACTCCGTACTTGAACGCCGCTAACCTTCTTAGCATGTCCGCGCGTCGACCACTGCATCTCAGGACTCTTCTTTTTGGGGTGGTTTTAAAAAGAGTACGCACAGGTTTAAAGCATTTGTTATCGTGCCTATGCACAGGACCGCGGCTTTCCGAGGCAGTTTCAGGTTTGCGGCGTTTTAGAGTTGGGATGACCTTCCACCTCCTATCCAGGGGGCGTCTAGCAAGTATATCTTTAAGCGTAATCTGACATTGTTGACGCTCCAAAAATCCCAATCCTAATCCAGCACTATTAGCAGCAAAAATATACCAACCGTAATAATTTATTTCTAATTTTTAGCTTCTTGGTTTTTGTACTCCCGATGCTGTATGTACTTTAGTAACTGGTTTTTGATTTATTTCTGTATATTTATATACGTAAGTATTTTGTTCACTATTACAGTTATTTTAATTTTATTTTGTTGCAATTTTATGACGTTCCGTGAGTCACCGATGGTGCTGGCTGAAAATCAGCGCTATAGGTGTCCGACAGCATAATGCTGAGCCAGTGTCCGTTTCACTGTCCCGGGGACACACATGTTATGTAGTTTGTGTGTATTTTTTTTGTCATTTATGTGTCTTCTGTGTCTGTGAATAAATGTTTCTTTCTTTCTCTCTATTACGGTTCATGAGATACAGCCAACTGACAGACAAACGAATGGACGGACGGACAGCAGAGGCTTAGTAATAAAGTTCCGTAGGCACCCTTCCGGCACGTAACCCTAAAACGAGCCTCATCAGGCACCAATGTCACTCATAGCGCTGGCACCAATCTGGCTCCGATACCATCGAGCACGCGCGGAGCACTGGATACGTGTCCACCAATTTCACCGTAATAAGACTTGTTCTCATGACGCACTCCACAACGACGCTGATAATGAAATAGAGAGCACCTTCTGATGCCTTTGTCCATACAAAAGCATCAGAAGGTGCTATACATATATACGAGTATATTACCTGCATTTTTGAAGTTTCTATTTCGAATCATAGGATGAGTAGGTAATGTTATGCTCCTTGTGAAGTGATAAACAAATTGCGTTTCTTAAGCAGTTAATAAAATCTATATTTATTGTATATAAGTACCTATATACATATTTAAGGATATATCACGCCCGGAGCTACTCTAAAAATACGTTAGATTTACTTTATCGTTCTTAGTGAAAATTGAGATGCAGAGAGAAACAGTTAAAATTTTATGCCACTTTATTTCAATATACCTAAAGATAAATATAATAGACAAAAGTCGAACAACTTCAGCAGTATGTATACTCTAATTTAGTATTACAAAAGTAAATTAAACATATGTAGCCAATCCATGAAATACAATATTTAAAACCCAATATATTAAGGCCGAGTTTTATAAAGATCCTTTTAGGTTAATTTTAGTACCAGTACATTTTTGACATAACTTACGGAGACAAGGTCTAACGGATCTTTATAAAACCGTGCCTTAGACTGCGTTTCTAATGTGTCTGAGTTAATTGATATAAAGATTTGACAGAAACTATTAATATAACTGATAATCAAATAAAACGTATTACATGTCAACACTTTATTGAACACAAAGTCATAAAAATATCACGAAAATTAAGACCAGCTTGCACCTACAATATACAACTAACATTATTATGCTTTTTCTTCGACTTATCATATTGGCAATTTGAAATTGGTATGAAATTCAAGTCACTCTTGCCTATATTGTTTGAAGACTGGCCTGGAAGAGCAGTCTAAGGCGGGATCGAACCCACGCCTCTGGTTTGCCGGACCAGCGCCCTTGCCACTAGGCCTCTTATACCACTACGTCACGTACGTACGTGGTGACTTCCACTTTAAATTAACACGAATCAAAAAAACAATTTAACATAAATTGATTCGTGAAAAAGATTTTTGTACACTATTCTTTATTTTTAAGGGGTCTATGAGACATACCTGACATATCCCACCTGCTACCACTTTTACCTGACATATTACTGGCACTATTCTTCTGTGTGCCATTACGGTTACGATTATATGGGTTATAATTAAATCGTTTGATGTATCCGTTCGACTGTCTTTCAGGGTGACTTTCTGTGTCGTCACTTTGATTTAGAGGCGATCTGTAGTGCATAGACCGATCACGATCACGATTATCGTGTCCCGGTCGATTATCGGATTCTGGTCGAATATTGGTTTCTGGTTCATCTAGAGGCGACCTGTACTGCACAGACCGATCACGATAACGATTATCGGGTCCCGGTCGATTATCGGATCCTGGTTCATCTAGAGGCGATATGTATTGCATAGATCGATCATGATAACGATTAGCGGGTCCCGGTCGATTATCGGATCCCGGTTGATCTAAGGGCGATCTGTATTGCATAGAACGCTCGCCATAACGATTGTCGGGTCCCGGTCGAACAGTTCCCGGTGGATAATCAGATCCCGGTCTATTATCAAGTCCACGCTGATTGTCATATCTAGAGCGATTATTATATGTAGGCCGATTATCATATCTAGATCGATTACCATGTCCAGGCCTATTATCATATCCAGGCCCGTTATCATGATGCGATCGCTTATTATGTCTCCATCTGTTCTTATAGTTGGATCTGGGGATGTGCTCAGACTCCTCAACCTGACCGTCGAGAGATTTGATCGTGGTTTTTCTCTTTCCAACATCTGGAGGTGGCACCTCCTTACCTAGAAGGTCAGCGATGTAATTTTCACGTTCAATTTTGTAACCTCGCGCTTCTTCAAATCCTGTAACAATGAACGCAATCGTAATTCATCATTTTTTTTCCTGTTTGACATGCTGCGCGACCAGTTACAGATTTGTCAGTGGACAACCTCCCTAAGCGGCCTGATGGGCCCGCAAAGGGGAAAATGAAAACATATACATATACGCCAAAAACCGTCAAAATTCTATGGTTATAGCAATGGAAATACATGTTTCAACGTTAATTTAACTAGTTAGGGTAATTATAATTAGTAAGGTCCCAAAGCGGAAAATCTGGTTATAAAAAAAAAATACTTGTGATGGCATCATCTGCCTGAATCCCAAGTCGGTCTCGCATGTACCGACACACCATGTAGCCCGTCCGGTTGAGTCCATGCGTGCAGTGGACGCCGATTATGATATCTGTGGACAACAAACTTTACTCGTAAAAACAATTTTGAAAACAGTACCTACTACGGCTACAAAACTTTCTGTAGGTGAAAATACATGAGTCGTGTGTCGTGCCTTAAAGTGTAGCAACACTCTCCGAGATTAGGTGAAAACGAATTGATGGAATAGCTAGATTTCTTACGATAACGATAGGAATATTATACATTAAGAAAACATTAGGAACTCTTAATAGGGAGTGATACCAAGAAAACTTTACATGCATAAATCAGGCGAAACTGAAGAACATTTCGAAACCGTTTAAAAACATCGAGACAAAGCGAATCACAATCGATCCCCAGCTTTCAGCGGAAAAATAAACGAAAACCTCATGTTTGTGTCTTCAAAATCGCACCGCAAACATCGGGGTCGTTGACTTGCGCCCCTACGCACCCCTCGGGGAGGCGGTGGGGAGGAAGTGTGCCCGCGGTTTGACACTTCCTCAGGAAGACTGCGGCAAGGTAACTTCGGCGAAACTTGCGGGTAATTGCTGGATGGTTGGCGGTTTGGAATTGTGTCTTTTTGCATGTAAGGCCATGCTTTGTGGTTTTGATACGTGCACGATGTTCAAATATGAATAGGTACTCTTATAACGGGTTTTTTTTATTTTATTAGTCGGTACCGTATTAATACGTCAGTTTTAAACTTAATGCGGATTATCGTTTGTGATGTGCAATAAACTAACTTGTAGCAAAGTTCTGTATGCTGCATTCATCACGTTGTTATGCAATTAATCGCGTACGCTTACTGTTTAAGGTTTACCGTTTAGATTTGTCCAAAGTAGCGATATCACAGCCTAAGGCGAACTGACACATCTTTTTTAAGGTTCCGTAGCCAAAATGGCGAAAACGGAACCCTTATAGTTTCGTCATGTCTGTCCGTCCGTCCGTCTGTATGTCACAGCGGATTTACTCGGAGACTATACGCACTACAATTATGAAATTTGGTAGAAAGATGTATTTTATGAACCGCTACATAAAAGTGATATGAAATTACAAAAAAATATTAAATGCATTCCATACATGTAACCGGCGGATGAGAATTTTTTTTTTAAAGTGGACATATAATTACAAGTTCCATTATAATACAGCTATATCACAAAATTTATCGACACCACAAGCTGTGAAAAAACAATTCGTTCGTCACGAGTAACGTAAATCACATGCAAACTAGTGTCACTGTGAAAGATGAGGAATTGGAACTAGTTGATAGTGCTGTTTTTCTTGGTTTGACATTAGATCCAAAACTCCAATGGGGTCCCCATATTGCTAATCTCTCGAATAGACTGAGTTCTGCAGCATTTGCAGTGAGCAAGATCCGTCAATTAACAGACGTGAAGACAGCTCGATTAGTATATTTTAGTTACTTTCATAGTATTATGTCTTATGGTATTTTACTCTGGGGCAGTGCTGCAGAGATAAATACTGTCTTTATTCTGCAGAAGAGAGCTATTCGAATATATAAGATGAAACACAGAGACTCACTTAGAGATAAGTTCAAGGACATTAATATAATGACAATGCATTGTCAATACATCTATGACAATATTGTGTATGTACACAAAAATATTGTAAATTTTAGACAGAACTGTGACATACATAATATTAATACTAGAAACAAATATAAGCTTGCGGTACCCTCCACTCGGCTCCAAAAAATAAGAAAATCATTCATGTGTAATTGTGTAAAGTTTTATAATAAACTACCTATAAACGTGACTAATTTATCTATTAATAAATTCAAGACTTATGTAAAGCGTAAGCTTATATCGAAAGCATATTATAGCACAAAAGACTACATGAATGATAAAACACCGTGGGTATAATTGTGGTTGAAATACTAATTATATTTTAATAATTATGACATTACATCTTAATGACTATTTTCATAACTATGACATTAGATGTTGACGTTAAATTTTCCTCTTGACATTCAGATTTTATTCTAGAAACTGTCTAGATTATACAATTTTTTATGTTTTTATTTTACATATTGACGATCTTTTTGTGAATTTATTATACTCTCTTTTGACATACATTATAGTAATTCATGTCTTTTTTAAAATTTCATATGCATCAATAAAGTGCTCTGAATAATTAGATTCAATTTATGTAATATATAACTGACGATTCAAAAGTGCTTGTTGCTAGGCCTATTTGAATAAAGAATATTTTGAGTTTGAGTTGAGTTTGAGTCAATCACATATTGGCCCTTCGATTTCCTTTGAAAATTGAATAAATGGTAAATACAACATCTAAATCCGGTTTGATGAGAAACGCGGATCCAGATCCTTCAATAATAAAACAAACAAATACTGTACAAATTAACGTCTATGCATTGATTTCATGCAGAATTAAAAATTCGTCGCGCTTAGATTCAGAAGATTTTGTGTGCTCCGCCTAACATATGATTATTTTCAGCACGACCTTAATGTCAATGCCTTATCGGTGAAAATCACGTGGCTGTCGGATTGTTTAAAGGAAAGACTATATAATGTTGGCGCCACATCGCGTGCCACGGGACGTTTACGCTTCACGTGCCCACTATCAGCTTATGCCACGGGTTGGTTAACTAATTTATTGCACCTTCACAGCGCAGTACCGACTACATCTCAGACAGGATTTTCCAAAGTCTATAATACTTTAGTATTCTTTGGGTTTGATAATGACTTTCCAACGTGCTTGACAATCTTAGAAGCTATAGAGTGCAATTTGACTTTTTATACGAGGAATGCGACGTGAACTCAGCTTGTGTTTATGCTATGACACGCCCAAGTCAGCCGTGAAGGATAGTTAACCCCAAGATCGAAATATTCTATTTGTTTAGTGAAACGAGTGTCATTGTCAATCGAGCCAATTAACTACCATCAATGTTACGGCTACAAGCGGAGACGATACGTTGCGTCCTTTTAAAAGCCTCTAAAGAACAACGCATAGGACAAATTACATCTGTGACAAGAGGAATTAATTGCAATAAGAAAGACGCGCCGTAAATCCGTGCGCTAGCGACGCACGAGCATATCTCACAACATACACGTCACCCGTCTTAGCACGAGACAAAAAGCGAACAAAACCTTCAATGTGGACGCAGAATTCCCACGCCAGGTACGTTTGATGCATTACACATGCAAATGCAGGTTAAATAAAAGAAAAAAAAAAATCCATTTAAAACAATCCATCAAGGCTTTCGCCAGCAACTTAATTAACGAGCGGGTCCGTTTTCAATTACAGAAACAAACAACGCGGTAATTACCGCGACCGCCTTAACAGATGTGCAGTGCTTTTATGTCGCCATATACATGTTAATGCTGGTTGTTTGACACTGGGGCGACATTTAATTTAAAATCTTTACTGCAACATACCGAGAATAAAAGACGCGAACAGCTGTTTCATTTGAGTGCAATCTAATATTAATGCCAAGTAACTTCAACAAAGAAGATGGTGATGATGAAAGTAAATACATAATACACATTATTCTTTTAAAATCATTTAACTTTTATTAAAATTAATTACTCATTTTCTCATTGAATTATTTTCTCATTACACACACTTGCAAATTTCTGTTTGGCCCTTTGGTTGATTGGAAGAGAATGCCTCATGGCATTAAGTCCGCAATTCGTACTTATATTGTTTGTACAATCAAGGTTAAATAAATAAGAACACACAAGAGTGAGACGACTAGACAGAAGAATATACTTTCAACGATACAAGTATAAGTAGGTACTATTTTTACTGATTCGTCTCATTTTTACTTGCGTCTCATAGTAATTGCGTCTAAAATAAGTCTCGCCAAATATAATATACATACTGCTGGTAATCGATTTGTACAATCAAGGTTAAATAAATAAATACACACAAGAGTGAGATGATATTTTTACTTTTTCGTCTCATTAGTACTTAGTAAGTGGGTCTAAAATAAGTTTCGCCAAATATATTATACACATTGCTGGTAATCGATATCAGTCTTCCAAATGTCAATAATATTAGATACCTATTAGTTACTGATTCACATGTAAATGGAAACGAGCCAGAGCAGAGATACACAATAAGCCTATACAATGCAACTACTTGTGAGTTGCTTAGCATAGAAAGCGATGTAGCATTTAAAGTTTAATAAATTCGATAGTGAATAAATACAACACCGGGAACAGTACGGACGGACAGATAAACAGACAAAAGGTATCAAAAGAGGGCGTTACGTAATTATAATAACGTTATTTGTGATGCATCTCATTGCGTAATAGAAGGACCCGCCATAGAGCTGGCGACGGGCAGACAGGCGCCTATAAACTATGATAATAACGTTTCACAATACGTGTCAAAGAAGCGCGAAATAATACTAAAACGTTTTTGTATACAAAAGCAGTTTGATACTCAAATCTGGCTTAAAAGATTTCTGCGTATACGTGACGTCAATGATCCTATGTGATAAATAACAGAAGCGGAATTCGAACAAACGTGATGTAAACTACTTTAAAGTCCAAGGAACTAATTTGCGCTGATGCTGGAGGGACCTAACTTGATATTTCATACAGCTGCATCAGCTGCATTCAAGATCCGAATCAACAACTGTCACAGATTTCCAACTACGAAGTCCTCAAGTCAATTTCTGAGTCACATTCATGCTGAAACGCAGAGCTGCGACGCGAAGTTATAGTTAGGGTATATATTTTATCTCTATCATTTGAATAAAGCTAATGCGATAGAGACGGATGTATTTGAAAGATTTTCGGGATAACAGCCCTGTTCTCCGCGGTTGCATTACTGCTGCGAGGCGCGGCGCATCGCATCGCAGATCGATTGTCGACAATCGATGCATTGTGGCTGACATCGATACGAGTGTTCGCCTACGCGCGACCCTCTTACATCGTAATCGGCTTATTAGGATTTTACCGCACGCATTCGTACGACCGTGGTGCTTCAACGGCGATGTTCCACTGTGATTGTTAGGGGTTTGCTTGTAACTTTCAGACGAGCGAAAAGTGTCAAACTAAACGATTGAGACACCGAACCACCAACAGTCAGCAAGGAGAGTTAAGGCGAAAAGCAATAAGAACGCCGATTTTACAACTTGCATTTTTTGTCGATTAGGATTTGTCTCTATTAAAGCATACATAACATACATAACCTCAAGCTTGTCTTTCCATCTTCCAAGCGCATGAAATAAAATTTCAATGCCACTATTAGCAATTCTAAGTTAAAAGATGGTGAAAATGTGATATTACAGTGACTCCATCACTTCCATAGTAGACTCTTACGACATCCATGGGAAGAAGTGGGATGTGCTATTCTAACCCGGCACAACACGGAGACTACTCTTATTCATATGCATTACGATTGATTAACAAGCACTATTTAAGATCGTAAAAAAGCGAATAATATGACGTCAGGACATGCCGCTATTAAAACGAATTCTTAAAAAGTGCTAAAATAAGTTTTTATTTTATGATGGCTGCCGAGTCGAGTAAAAATCTCATAATCCCGCAAAATAACATAACTATTTGACATCGATTTCCCAACTCTTAACAGGACATGATTCAGAGACTTCTAGAAACGAAGAAATCGCCCCACAATTTGCTAGTGTACTGATCATGTAAATCAAGCACTCGAGGCTCGTATTGCAGCCGCCGGCGCCTGCGTGGGCGCGCCGAGATGATCACATGACTGATTACATATTTAACAAAATATATTGTCGTTAATCGTTCTCTTTGGCCGCTGATGTATTTAACGCGGACATTCTTGAGATTACAGAACTTAACTTTCAATTAAAAGTAATTAAAGTACAGGACAGTACATTTTTCAAAACATCGTTGTGAATCTTGCATATCAAATGCAATGTTTTGAAAACGTGTAACCCCTGTACCACTTTTATTAAAAAACCCAACGTTAATGGCATTCCCATAGTTATGTGAAAAACATGGATTGATATATAATTTTCATGAAACACACGGCGGACATGTTTTTTTTAATACAACGCCGGTGGCAAACAAGCGTACGGTCCACCAGATGGCAAGCGGCCACCGCAGCCTATAGATGCCCGCAACTCCAAAGGAGTCAAGTACGCGTTGCCGACCCTTTATGAGATTTGAGAATTCACTGTGTTGACAGCAGAAGGGACAAATTTAGGTCCCTCACTCTCAACACAGTATGAACGCGGGAGCTCTGTTTCATCGGTTAAGCAGGTGCACTTTGTCTTTGTGATGATTCAATAAAAATAATTACTGGCAACTAACAAACCCTCTGCCTGAAGTGACTTCCTCTACATTAGACTGTGTATTAATTAACAGAAAAAGACCCTAATTCCTTGCAAAATTTATTAAGTTCTTTAAAGTTAAATAACGGCCCGGGAACTGCCATCATATAAGACTTTTAAACGTCATATACAATTGTACAGTCATACTGGCGTAACTTACCATAACCAAAGGCATGGCACAACTGGCCTTTAGTCACTTGAAAATCTTACAACCTAGATATTAACTAGGAGTGAACACACACCTACAAAATGTAAGAATTGTTACGGTAAAATGCACCTACTCGATTATGAGAAACGACATAACATAACAGACTTCTTAGAGCGACATTGTCAAACAAAGCAACCATGTTACCACGCATATGTCTAGTCTAGCAGAACAGCTTGAGGATAAACCAGTCGTTGAATAACATGCAATGGACAGTCACCCGTAATAATAACCGCGCCGTTAGGGTGCTCAAACTGTGACGCTGCAACGTCTTTTGCCAACTTGTATCACAAATACTTGTTGTCAGTCAAAGCCATACACATTATCGGTGATGACTGCACTTACTTGACAATACCGCAACCACAAGCGATTAGGTTTGAGTGATCGATAAGAGTTATGATTATTGTTTGGCGGAAATCTTAAAGGCCACCTGGAGCAGGGTGTAATCACAATATTTAACTACTGGGCATACCACGTAATTTGCCAAATTTGAGAAATTTTATAAAGGGTCGGGTACGCGTACGTGACTCCTTTGGAGTTGCGGGCGTCTATAGGTTGCGGTAGCTGCTTACCATCAGGTGGACCGTAAGCTTGTTTGCCACCGGCGTTGTATAAAAAAATAGTATCATACGTTATCATAGCACCATATCGGTGCAATTCGTTCGATGCTGATGTTCGTCTACGGTTAAAGGACTACAGAACCGAGGTCGGTGACAACTTTTCGCAAAAAGGCTTGCGAAAATTTGTTTGATGTTTAATATGCGGCGGTCTTATCGCTTTAAAGCGATAAGACCGCCTGTTGTTACCATTATTAATGTTACCGAATCTATAAATGTACTCCTGTATTAGTGGTGCAATAAAGAATATTATTATTATGTATCAAGAGTCATAAAAGTCTCTAGTCGAAAATAAAATTGAATTTACAAATTACGCTAACAAACATCCCTCTTAACGTAACTTGTAACTGAAGAACGAAAACATGTAAGAAAATACCTCTGCACATTCTTTCTGAAAGAAATTCTGGAAAACTTTAACGAAATCTAATAATTTGTGCAATAGTAATAACATATATTACAAACAACGCTTAAAGTACGCTATCACTTCAGAAATAGACAGGCAAACAAATCTCCGAAACATTTATCTTCGGGACTGCTTCTAGTACAAAGTACAAAAGTGCAACTTTGTCTACAACTGCTCGCTCGGTAAGCAGCAGAATTGTGCGAGCGCCGCAATATATTATCTAGTTTCCATGTCAACAAACTGCCTAACTCTGGTTCGACCGTCTAAATTCCGCGTGACGTCACCACAATAATTTTATAGAAAGGAACGTCATTTCAGTTCCACGTATCTGTTTTCATTGCGACTATAAAATTTGCCGTTGTTCTAAAACTAGTGAAATAAAAGACTTCCACATAAATAACTCTTATTCAAAAATAATGATATCTTTTTGTATTAAGTTTCGGGTCGTTAAACCAGGCGTGGAAGCATTAACTGTGATCACGGATCTAATAGATACTGCTTAAGAAGCTGTATCGGCTATCGGTGAGGCATCAATAAGTGGCAAGTCATCTGTCCGTAACGGGAGAGTGGTCCATCTATCACCGCAAGACGTCAGTGTTGTGACACACGCCAGATGCGTTGCAGAACGCATTAGTTATAACTTACGAATCGCATATCATTTTCAACTACGAATTAATAGAGTAAAAGAAATCAAGGGAATCCCCCAAATGTAACTATGAAAAAGTCAACAAGCAATTTGCCGCTTTAGAAAAATATAGTAATACAATTTCATGATTCAATAAGCGACATTGCGAACACTCGTACATATAGACCACCCCGATGATATAAACGGTAGCGTTTGTAGCAGCATTCCCGGGCATGCGATATCGTGTAAATCAGGAGTCGCGCGATTCCCTTGCAGATAAAGCGTGAAATATGAATATCGTCGCTTTGCCACGCGGTGGTGTGTTACAAATATTTTTACACGCAGCTAACTTAAGAACGCGTTAGAACAATAGGTTTTAATGAAATGTGATTTTCCGAGTACGTGGGTAATTTTCATAGTATTCATGTTTATTTATTTTTTTAAATACGTAGTTAATACCAATTCATGTTCTCACGACACGATGTTCGTGAAAGAAACAAGAGTAATAGAGTCAAGGGGAAACAAGTTTATAACCCATTAAACAGTAAACTGCAAATTGTTTAATTACCCTTTCAAAACCATCGTTCTGCTGAAGCACAGTGTAAACCACTCGGATCGACGTATTTCCCTAAAGCATCTAGAATCAACCGTCGCATAATATACGTCTCACTTCAATCTACTTAGCGGCACCGATAACCGGCCATTACTAACGAAAATGCCGACAGATTATCGTATGCTCACAATTAATTGAAACTGCCCACGTAATCTAATAAAAGTTACGTTTGGTGATCAAGACAAACAAGGGCGCCCATTGGTAATTAGAACTTAATGAACGTTCCGAATATTGAGCCGGGCACCGTGAGAAGTTCAGCGATAACTACGATTTGTGTCACTGTAATTAAAAGCGTGGCTGTCGATAAACCCGGACGCGAGGGCCCAACGCGGGGGCTCCCAGTGCCCAGACTTGTGCCCGGTCCAGTCTAACCAGAGCCCCGTGATATTTCCAACCCATCGCTGACGCGGCGAATGAAATGCAACTCTAAAATTTAATAAGTCTTGAATGGCTGGATGCGTTATAAATTCCTCATTAAAAACGAAGCTGAGTTTAATTGAAATCGTGTGTTTTGTCCAGCGCCAGTGATAAGATTCTATTGCTGTACAATGCGTTGAAATGTTTTGATGTGACAGACCGATTGCGGTAAATTGAACCACACTGGGGAGTGGGTTATTACGTGCATCAGACGTACATGTGTCATAGCTACATCAAGAATGTAATATGTAGTTGCTCCGAAGAACCATTGGGATATTTTTGCCCATAATAAGGCCAATATGATTATGCTTTACTACTGCAACACTTCAATTGAATACCGTTATGGCTGATACTTCGAAATAAAATAATGTATTCTTATGAGAATAAATGTCTTAAACCATAAATAAACTCTGAAGGTTAAAACAACAAAATATAATAAAAGTAACAAGGTCCACGGTAACTCATTACGACGTTTGAACGCATGACAATCGAATTGCACAACACTTTAACGTCCAATCCAACAAAATTATATGGCCGCATTCACGCCGGCACGACATACAGCCATAGTAATCCGAGAAGCACAATGGAATAACGATTAGTGTCTATAAAGACTTCGCTGAACGATACTCTTTATGGTGGTCTCGTAAAGCAATACAATTAGGCAATAGGCGTGCATTAACACCTCATAGCAAGTGACTCCCACGCAGAACGGGTCGCAAGTTCCGCCCGTGATTCTAACACGTGCGCGGTAAAGGCGAGGGTGCGCGAACATTTCAATAACAATCAATCACTTTAACATCTCACTCTGCGAGGATACTTACGGCTAAACCGAACTGCATGCGGTACTTAATGTAGATAACTCGAAGAAACTTATAGTTTGACTATTACAAAATAATAAAAAAGTAATAGTAGCACTATGAACTGTAAAGCTCGCAAGTATTTTTTTTATCGCCAAAAACTGTATACAAAATTCTATATAATTATCGGAACTGCACAAAATTTCACGAAAATCGGTGGAGAAATGCGACCACTAGAGGAGAACAAACCATTGAAAAAATATATATAATTTCCAAAAACTAATCGAAAAAAAAATTATATATAATTATCAAACCTGCTCACAAAATTTCACGAGAATTGGTTGAGAAATGCGTCCTGTAGAGGAGAAGAAACCATTAAAAAAAAATTTAATCTCCTAAAACTGACTCGAGAAAAAATATTATCATTATCAAACCTGCTCACAGCGACCTGTAATATAATATATGCACTAAGAATATCTACGTTGGTAGTACCTACTGCACCTACCCTTAGTCTAGATACATATGTTAAAGTGATTAAAAGCCGGGATAAAACAATGTCCTATAATAATAACGAAGTTAAGTGCAAAGTACCTACTATATGTTTTGTCATTCACTTGGCTACTTTACAATACTAATTCATATATACGGAACTAACGGAAAACAAGTATATATTCTAAAATGCAAGTCGTAATCAGGAACACTATGTCAAATCACTTTGAATATAAATTCAAATAAAATCTGATTCCACAAAAAACATACCTGACATCGACACACCACGTTTGGTTCTATAAGCCCGTACGGCTACTAGAAGAGAAAAACCGTAAAATCATAAATCCGCATTGAGCGCTACGAGTTCAAAAATATTTAATCAAGGGCGTTAACACATTCAGCAAACAGAAATTTGACTCACCGCAATCCTTTCCCAAAAACTCGTCAATGGTATCCATAAATCTGGAAACAAACAAAGCCAAATCAATGTCGGTGTATTGCCACAAGACATGGTCACATATTCCATTTGAAAACCGAAGAGTGATCAACTTAAGGATGACCTATAAAGCCACAGTCAGGTTCAAAAAAAAAGCGTTCTTTAAAACGCGGTTCTGACCAGATTACACTGAGACTGTTTTTCGGATATATAATTGTTTCTTCGATTAGAGCCGAAACGTGATTGCTCATTTGCTCAATAGAAAAAATCTAAAGTCGAGTCTTTACTTTCCTTTTTTTCCTAAGGCTACTCAAACATTATTTAACGACACAAGCAAGTAAAGCAATGGCACTTTACCCTCTCTAAAAATCTCATAAGGGGAAATATGAAAAAAACTTCACCAAGTCAGATATTTTTAACGAAATTTCTCCAAGAAAGCCAATTCCGAGGAGAGTTGCATTTAGTTTTCACGTACTTACGCGAAAGACAAACGTGTCCGTTACACAGGGGCCGCGGTGTAGAAAATCGATGCATCTACTTAACAGATTTATAACGGTTACACATAAAAATACATATGGCACATATGTAAAATTATTACAAATAATTGATAACATATGGCATGAAATTTGGTAGCCAAATGTGAAGCGTCCTAACAGTTATTCCGCCATTAAATTTTTAATTGAATTTTCTAAAAAAAATATAAAATCTACGGCAACCGTCACGTTCGAGATGAAATATTATCATTATATTGATCGCAGCGTGTCGCCATGCGTTTATCGATTTTTTTACACCTCAAACCGCATGATCAGATCAGTGGGCGTCCCGGAATTACAAGGCGTTTCTGCCGATCGGCTGCATTCCTGCCAATTCGATGAAATATGTTTGTTTTCATCGAAACAAACATCTCATATTTACCGCGAGGGTCCGGAGAGCGGTTTCCAACTCCTGCTCAGACATTTTTGAGATGTTTCCTTAAATAACTTACTAGGGTGGTCTAATGACTCGAATCGTTGGAAGTGTTTTGTGTCAGAATTTTCTATTTGATATAAAAAAATATGTTTTTCATAATATTTAAAAAAAATCGTTTAATTCGAGTAACTATGACCCATATCACATTTCTTTTTTTTTTTATTTAAAGTAACAACGCTACCTGTCAAATTGTATTGTATAAGCCTTGTCATGTAAAATTGTAACGACTACAAGAGGTGTTTCATTAAGCTATCATTTTCTGATCAAAAGCCTCCCTCCAGCGACAGCGCAGACGGCAGGCTGCATCCAAACAGAATTTACAATTCAGTCCATCATCGACATTACCATCTAAAACGGTGCAAATGGGCTCTTTAAGACCACATCATAAATTATTCATTGTATTTGAGCCTCCTTGTTGAAGATTTGATTGCTATCAAAACGTTGCAATAACAATATTATACATAATCATAAATAACGCCACACGGGTTGGTCCAAAATACCAAAACCAAATAAATACTTGTTATAATAAGAAACTTAATTATTATGTACCCTTACCAGTAGTAAGTACGCGATTTGAAACCGCATTGCATTAATAATCAACTTTATTGATCATGCCATCAAAAGTTAAATACGCAAAAGAAGCCTGTGAGTTTAAAAAATACATATGTACCTAAGCATAAAATTCCGTAGAATTCTGGAATTATATAATTCAAATTTCTTTAACGAAACAACCCGTGACGTGTGGCGCCAGCGAGCAAATTGGTTAATTATGCATAAAGTCACGATTCACCACAATTCAAAGAAAATCTCATCAAGGCCTTCTGCGTGTGGAGGTGTGACGTTGTGGCTGGCCGGACTATCCGTTCGCTTAATTGTCAAATGTATGCAAATAACAAACATAGTATTCGAATTAACTTCGGAAAACTGGAGGATTTCGTAGAATCTGTGTAATTGCTGTCTCTACGAAACGGTACATTTGATTACTAATAACGCTGATAGGAAAAACCAATATCAATGATTATAATTGACTAATTCATAAAGAGAATCAGGGATTAACGATAATCATAAGGCGCCGTGAAATATTTCGATTGAAGACGTTAGCTCCATACGGTTTAATGATAATTGAACATTTTATTACGTGTCTCGCCCCTTCCGCGAGCCTGGCGTGACAGCGGCCACTTTCCAAAATAACCTAAACCGTAAACGAATCGATACTTAATCGATAATCAGCATTTGAAACAGGTGCCGAGCCGACTCCTTACGAACAGTTTTCAAAATCTAAAATATTTTTATAACTGTTGGGGTCAATTTGGCTGCACCTTTTAAATGTTAATCGTAACTTGCTAATGAGATTTATAGATTTAATTGCTTATGACAGATCAATTTCCATGGTTTATAGGTTCTATACCATAAGGATAAAACAACTTTCTAAAAGTATTGTTGTAAAAGTGCATAATTGTGTTTTGTCACGAACAGATATTTCGAAAATGTTTAATAGGTATGCACAATTAAATTATAATTATCGGAATGTAATGGATGCCCTTGCAAGGTTGTGTATAACCCTGAGTGACTTCGAATCAAACTTTCTAAGTGTTTCCTGGTGCACGGATGTCATTATTTAAAATCTGTCAAAATTGTGTATTTTATTACACAGCGGGCAGATTGGAGCTGCGTGAATTACATGCTTTCTTGTTTAATATCAGCCGCATCCACCGTTTGTGGGATAATTTATATCTAGCGGCGTTATCTGGTCGGGTGATCGCTCCCGAGTTATAATCCGAGTATTTTTCAAGTGGCACTGCGACTGCGCCGACCCCGCTACGAGTTGCTGGAAAATTTATGTAACTACCAGGAGGCTTCGCCGCAATTATTATAGCCCTTACACTCCGTGACGTAACATACGAGCCCACCTACAGGAAATAACTAAATCCTCAAATTAATCGATGAACGCCGAGTTTAATGAACAATTGAGTACGCTTTAAAACTTGGGTTCCATAAAATGACAAATTTACACGACTATTACGTGAGTATCATGACACACGATCATAAACCGCGCATAAACAGTACATTCACGTTGCAAATTGATAACAAAGTTGAAATTCCACGAATATTTTCTGACTCTCAAACGCGATAAATGTGGTCATATTTAGAATATCATCTGCATATTTGGATGTCTTTCTTACACAGAGCTGTGTATCACCCAGTAACTTTCTCGGCACTTAACACACCGGACCTCACATATGCGGTGCATACGCATCCATCATGGTAGGAGCGTACATGTCGCTACGTCGGTACTCTACAAGCGCCCAAAATGCCCGGAACAGAGATAATAGGCGACATTCTGATACAACGCAAGATAAGGCCACAGGAGGTTCCCATGAGATCCAGGCCTCCTTAACACGCAGTTCTAAGATCAGAGGTCAAACATGGACAAAATACAAATTAAGGACCAAATACCGTTTCAAACAAAAAATCAAGAGGATAAGTCGATGGTATCGAGTGGCTCCTCGAGATCATTAAACAGCTATTAAAACTTAAAGACAGCTGACGAAGGTCTCTGTAAATATCAAAAGCAATGCGGTTTATTGTGTATTTACGGCTTATTACAAAGGTGATGAAATTTTAGTGCTTGGCGTAGTTGAGCAGAGTTTATGTTAGTCGGCGCGGTCGCTGGAGTTGGTGTTTATGACGTGTGAACTGCGCGGTGGTCAGTGGCGGAGTGCCGTCGGTCAGCAATTAGCTTTTGATGCATCACCGTCATTGGCACGATGAAGGACGCGCACGCGACTCACGGATGGTACAAATACAAAATACAAATAGTTTATTAATAGGAACAAATTGGCATACAGGAGTTATCCATCAGACTCCAAACTAGGCTGAGCCTGTCTCTTGGACGTCTGCGAGAGTGATTAACAATTTTCGATACAATATAGGCCATTATTACATAGGTACATAGGTTATAACGTATGAAATACAAATGGATAGTGTAACGTCGTAAGACTTTTTATTAAATTGCCAAATAGTAGTTAGTAAATAGAGCTGTAATCGACTGTCAACCACTATGGTGTGTTCATGACTTGCCCTCGCGTGGTCCATGACTGGCATTGACTGACTGACTTTTTTCTTTTATATATAGGTACTTAAAGTACAGCAGGATTAAGGATATGATCCCAATAATTCGATATTTGTTCCCCTAAATTTAACTATTTCTACCAGTAGGCAACAAAACATAGGTAAAAATTAGGTATCTTATCTGTGGCAACAGCGACATGCAATGCTCGTCGGAGCCCCAAAATAGTCATTTGTAGAGTTATCTGAAAACGAAGATTTATTAGGGAAACCCCTACAACATGTCCTTCACATCAATTAAAAGTAGTATAACCTTACACCTTACCTTACACTGCCACAGGCTAATCTCTAAAAGACGCTAAGCGATTGTCACCGCATTGAAGCTGTTTATGACCAGATCATAACTTATACACAACCCTGTGCCCTTATGTTACTCTTAATCAAGTTATAAAACTGTTCCCTGCCACAGGCTACATGGTCTATTAAACCGCGAGTCGTGACATTCGATGATGTAAAGTTATTACAACAACCAGTGGCGCCTTCAGGGTGTCGTCTTTGTGAGTTACAAGATTGGAGTGGCGTCCGCAGGACGGTTATTGGCTCTTAGCAGTGCTTTATTGTCTTCGGTGGAGAGTAATTTCACCACTACGATCCCAAGAGTTTAAGAACAGCTATAACGATATCATTTATAACAAGGCTAACAATGTGATACATTCAATGAATTTGTTCAGATTCCCAGAAAACATTTTCGAGTGTAGAAGATAATCAAGAGCGAAAAAAAAACGATCAGCATAAAGTAGGACAACTGGACGCGGTTGAGATTGCAATTCTAGAAAATATATGAAAACTAGAGCTTTTAAAGTTGTTTACTCAGAGGACAATACTCTTTAAATAGCCGTTTCATATCGTAAATCCCATGACAACTAAATGGATACAAAATTGAAGCAATTAAATGAGTAAACTCAAATACCGTAAACTATTCAGTATAAAATTAATAAGTTGTTGTTTGTATACGTACGAAATAATAATGAATGAGGTGTGTAAACATTAAATATAATCTGTATGGCGCTTCTTAACACAGAACATGGCGTATTTCATTAACATATATATACATCTAGTCGGTGTATTTTATGATCAAGAGATTTTCAATAGACTTTAATTATCATAAAGACAACGCAAACAGCAATGGAATAAAATCAACCCGCCAGTACAACAGCTTTGGCAACCAGCAATGCAAAGTGTATAATTACACGGTATTTTAATACTGACAATAAATGTCATCAATTCATATGAATTCTTTTTATAATACAACTTTCACAGTGAAGTACAAGCCCAAGAGATTTGTCGATCTCTATAACACGTCGACATACTTTCAAATTACGTTCATAACAAGGTTTTTGAACAACGAATGTAAACAAAACTGTTATGTTCTCCTAGTTACACAGGATGCGAAAAATAGAGGATTCTGACGGTCATAAATAACAATGTATTCCTTAATAACTGAGGTAGTTCGTCAATATATTGACGAGTTGTCAATGAAAGTCGGACGCATTACCATCATACGAAGGAACATCGTCGTTCCAGTAAGTAAAGTAGTTATTGAGAGTGTTCCGTTTGATCGCGATGACTTTGACGAGAAATGTTTACGTCGGGAAACTTTACGCATTTGGAACCGCGTGAATATCGAAAATCGAATATTTGTCTACAGCCAAGCTTAGGACTCGTGGGAGAAAAATTCTACAGTTAATAAACAATCAATGCAAGCTTTTAGAAATATCGTTTTGACTTTACATACGTATAAGTCCGTGTACTATAATTTGCGGAACACACATAGGGTACAGAAAAGTTTTATTTAATACATATTTGACAAAACTATTTGTTCATGTGGAAAGGTGTAACGGATTGATACGTACATGCTTGACGATTTACATACTAACTGCATAAATTCGTCGGTATATACATAGTTGTTTGAGGCTAAAGTCCGGACGGATACAGTATGGCGGATTTATTATTAAGGTGTCAATTTATTCGTACCTAATCAATTTTAGTTGGCTACGTCGTTCACAATCAGTTACACAGCTAAATTACGTATACTTAGCGACTTGTTGTATTGCAGACCCGTTAATTGGTCGTTTGTCTAAAAATAGTTTTTTTCAATGTCACAAACAAATCTTTAGTATGAAAGCAGCTTTGAAGACTAAATATAAAAGTATATGGCATAGTGAAAAAGTCGAAAACGTAAAAAAAGTGAATAAAATGGAAAATAATCGTGTTACCTCTGGAGAAATCTGCGAAGTTTCCCAAGATACGTAACCTTTTGTACTAAGGAGCGAACAAAAAACGAAATATAGAATTCTAGTAAAGTTCTGTTATGTCAGTCAATAGACTGAAAAACTCCGAGACAATACACAGCTAAATTACGAAGTCCACTTATGCCTTCAAAGTTAGTCGAGTTTAAGGGTATTAAAATAAATCTATACTCTCTAATGGCGTGAAGGCTAATAGCTTGGTGTTTTCACGTCTGGAATTCGGCAATGGCCCGGAAGCGAAGCGCACATACCGAAACGTATGCTAACCAGCCATGAGGCCATAAGCTAAAGCAATGAGCGGGTGAATCACGCGCAGCACATCAAACGTATTGCGGTGTCGCTATCAAACCGCAACTACAGTGTACTGAAGCGGCACAGTAATTAAGTGTTCATCCAGTTTTGAAGTTTAGTTCCTTTTGGGCAGCACTTAATTGGCAAATACAGTAAACATTGCGTTCAGATTGCGTTCCGCCTAATGTAACATACTTACTACAAAACGTAGCTAAAAGTTGCTAACGATTATATTCTAGATCTATTTTAGAGATGTTATATGTACAAAACACTGCATTATCTAATCTACTCAAGACTTTGTTCGATTTTAAGTGCATTTAATGCATAGTACTGTTCATGTTCTGTGGACTGCACAAACTACCCACTAAAAATTGTCTCAATTACAGTCTGAATCACCGGTATTATCTCGATTATGCACGGTTTCCCGGAACGCGTCCTTTGTGGTCTATCCTATTATAACGACACTAAAATAGTTCATGAGTAACCTTTATATTGTTTGCGGCGCGACAAACTGCGAAGGAGGCTGCGGTTCTTCCTACTATCGTAATATCTAATAGAGTTTTACTATAATTAGAAATGGTACACTCCTTTATGCTAAGCTACGCAAAGTTGAACGTAAGCCATGTTACAAAATGTTAATGCCTACTAACAATTTCTAGAATGATTGAGGACAACCTCCGTGTATTCTTAGATGATTTTGCTACCCTATATTTACCCTATATGTTTTGTATCATATGGAGCGATCTCATAATGTACATAATCTATTACTAACGTAATAGTGTAAAGAAGTATGCACTTCCGTAAGGGATAATCCTAAAATCCTGCCCTGCCTGCCTCTTGTTACCTCTGCTTATATCTCGCCATATTATGTTCTGAACTGTTTTGTATTTTTATTGAAGTGTGCAATAAAGAGTATTTGTATTGTATTGAATAATCTCCGAAACTATGCATCTGCTTAAAAATTCTTTCATCGGTATATAGAATGGAATTTCGGTATGGACAGAGACTATATTTTGTCCCGTGGCTCAACCTTCGTTCCTTGTATATAATATTAGACGTGCGTTACGGATGAGAATCCATATTTTTATTTCCATCTAAAACTAGATTATATTACTTTTAATGTAATACATATAATATTAAAGATTACTATTAATAATGCACGCACATCTACGTATTTCATTAAAAGTAAACAAACTTAGCTAACAATTCATAAAAGCAATATAACAGCGCGCTATTAATATGTTAATTAAATTACCAAACGTAATTAATACATATAACAAGAATATGAAGAATCTCATAACCTAATCTAAGCTGTCTGTCAAATTAACATAGCGTCGTCTTCAAACCAGAGTTTCCAGGCTTAAAATAGTGGAGCTATCTATAAATTCAGCGTACTTAAGACCAATTGGCTTTCTATGTGCTGAAATACATTCGGTAGTCATAATAAACCACAACAATGAGTATTCATCAGCTAATAAACATGTGGGATGTGCAAATTAATCGGGCGCATGTAGTTGAGGCGCCGGTGTAATAATCCCATACCCAAATCGTCTTATAAGTATTCATAATGATACCGCATACGATCTTTTAATCTGGGATATATCTACTAGCACCATGGTGTTATGTCCCAAATACTCGAGATTTTTATAGAAGCGAGAATGAGTAATTTTACAATTTAAAACTCTATTAGTCATCTGTCATCCCACAAACTTCTGAAACATTTGAAATTGCAATATTTTTCCATTTGTTTCCTGGATTAATTAAAACCATTACACGGCGCCAATGACACAGTTGTGTTCTATTTAGAATATCCCGCTTAAAGTATTTAAATTGATATGAGTAATTTAATAAATGTTTTAAGTGTCGTAAGTCATCTGAGTATGATTTGCTAAGTAATTAATTCACTTTACTAGTCTAGACATGGACACATCAGTGTTACTGCTGCTCATTAGTAATTGACCCTTTTAATGTGTGACTACATCGGACAACTGTCAGTAACTAACGATCGAATAGAAATTTATTTTTCATTTGTATACATTTAAGTACTTATGGACGTATAATTATTATTCAGGAAAGATGTGACGCCGGCAATGTACTTGTGGTAGGTATCATCAAACAAGACACGGCAGTTTCCTTCAATAAGTACACGCAGATTACACATAGTTATTAATATAAATAGGATATTACATTGGATAATATTGACTATTACTTAGTATCCATCTGAATCGCGGCTAGTCGATAATTGTACCGACCAACTCGCACGGAGGTTTCACACGGTCGATATTTCTGGTGGCCCTGCGATATCCGCTCTCAAATCGTAATTGAAACATTTTCACACACATGTGACTCTAAACGGTTTTTCTATGGCCACGAATTGAGGGACCTATCCGCTGATCCGTCTATCAGATATTTTAGGAGAATTCACTAGTATGTATCAGCATCAGTAAAAATGTGTTAAAATAGTGTAAGAATAATCATTTGTAAGAGACGTTTTTTAGGCAGTAATAAGTTCATTAAATGAAATGTGTCAGAATACAAGTTATATATTCATAAAATCTGTACGAGTAAACACGTAATAAATATTTACAAGTAGTATCAACATAATTGAATCTTATTAAGTAAGCACACTTTGAACGAAACAAGTTACTGGCCGACATAAGAAAATAATCAGGCCTAAAACAAGAGCGCGTTCTAATCAAATCATGTATTAGAGACGAGTTTCGTAACGGCTTAATTAAGTTATGTACGGAGCTGGTAGAAATTTCGAAAGCACCAGTATCCCTGATAAGTCCACGAGCACTAATACGTACTTGTCGAATGTCTCAATACGCTCAATCATGAGCATGTGTGGTCGAAACAACTGATTACATACATTACATACCTCTAACATAATAAAAGAATAGCTCGGGTCGATGATTACTCCAAATAAAACGGTGTAACCACTGGTAATAGCCACTTTAGCAGTATTATTAGATACATTATAGTAGAATATCGATAATTATTTCCTTCTCGGCCATATTACAAGCGGTTACGAAGTATATACAATTTGGATGTAATGAATTTACAAGTTATAAGAAAAACAGTAACTTAATATAATATAGCATTTTCAGTGTTGTGATAGTAAAAATATAACAACTTTCGTAAAGAAAGAGATAAGAAACAATACAACATTCAGAGAATGGCTTAAACACGAAAAATCTTTTCACAGAATCTTGGGATATAACATCGTATAAACAGTATCTATTATTCTAATATTCTCTGTACAGACGCGTAGAAAAATAACCGACAATATTGGTGGAAGGCTTAGTGGCAGTAAATTTGGACAATGGCTGGCGGTCGCCATATTTATGTGTTTGTTATCACGCTCGGAAGTCTCCTATCTTACATTGATTTACACTGGACTTTTACTCGACAAACAATCACAACGAGAGTTTAGTTTCAACACCTTAGCGCGATAAAGTATTTTAAAGGACTGGGACTCGTAAATCCCGGCTTAGAAATCCTGTAAATCTATGGATCCCGTATTTGTGCGGAACGCTCGACAAATATTTTGATCATTTCAGATATTGCGATAGTTGATTCCAAACTTTTTATAGATATATTCTGCGATATACGACTTCTACGACATGGACAAGGATCTAACTTGAATGAACGATTGGTCGTTCACATAATCGAACTCTCGTAGTTCGAAACTCTTTGAAGTTTCAGGTGGTTTTCCACAATGCATGGAGAACAATTCTCGCACGCGAAGCTATGCTTACAGATGTAGTGCAAAATGATTTTCCTCCGTACTTTATCGGAAAAGTTCCTATTTATCGTGCTCTCTCAATTAGCTCCAGTACCCATCTTACAGCCGTAGGGGTAAGTCGCATCAGCAGACCAATATATATATAGAGTGGCTAACACACAATTCAAATATATAAGGAGGAAGGCTGTGATTTTACACTAACAAAGATACTACGCCAAATGGGTTTTTTATTAAAGAAAATTACTAACAATAGAAAAATGCTGATGGAAAAAGATGACGTTAGACTTAAAAGAGTAAAGTACCTGGACTTAATAAGGAAGTTCAGATCTGAAGGCAGAGATATTGTGTATACGGACGAAATTTATGTTCATACATCCCATTCAACAGAGAAGTGCTGGATCGATTCTACGGATAAAGGAGTGAAACAGTTAATCTCAAAAGGTCAACGCCTTATTATAGTACATGCAGGTAGTACCAAAGGATTTGTACCGTGTGCTCTACTTATGTACAAGTCTACTGATAAGACCAGTGATTATCACGATGCCATGAATAATGTCAATTACGAAAAATGGTTACAGAATCAACTTATTCCTAACTTGTCTCCAAATTCTGTATTAGTAGCAGACAATGCTACTTATTATATAAATATGTGGAACGCCCACCCAACTCTAATACCGCAAAGCCGCTTATGATACCTAAACTGGTTACAAAAATACAATATTCCCCCATAATTCATCATTAATTAAAATACAACTATACGAAATTATTTGTCGACATAAAGAAGACTGTAGAATATTCCATTGACAAAATTTTACATCAACATGGACACGATGTGTTAAGGTTACCGCCATACCATCCCAACTTCAACCCTATAGAAAATATATGGTCACAGATAAAAGGTCACGTATCAAAAAGGAACATAGACATGAATATGGGTACAGTAAAAAAAAATATTGAAGAAAAAATAAATATAATTGGCCCGGATGAATGGAAGAAAGTTTGTGATCATGCCATCAAATGTGAAAATGAATATCGGTCACAGGAACACTCGATGGATGACCACATTGATAGGATTGTAATTAATGTAAATGAAACCACTGACGAATCTGACGACGATATGTCTGACTGTTACTCAGATTGTGAAATGGAAAATGTTGAAAATATCGACCCAAATGTGTAGGTAAAATATTAATGTTAAGTACAGTCACCGGCATAAATAAGTTATCATTTAGTAACCGTGTCACTTTAACGTCGTGTTTGAAATGTCATACGATATTGTCAAACGATAAAAAGCGACAAGGTACAGAAATCACCACTTATTTATGACGGTGACTGTACCTAGAAGTATACTAACGGGCCTAGTATGAAAGTCTTCATGTCGTTTGCATCCCTCTCACAACCGCGGGTTATTTACTTAGGTGCGATAGGGACGCCAATGACATAAAAAATTTCATAATAAGTAGATGCTGTTTTTAAGTAGGCAGGTATTGAGTTTTATTCGTGTAAATATTTCCCAATACGATTTATTTTGTTGTACTTTATGTTTTAAAGTGAAGATAATGTTTCGTTTACTAATGACAATAAAACTGAGTATTTTCAAAGTTGTTGAAGGTGGTTGTAACATCTCGATATCATACAATAACATTTTTCACTTTGACATTTGACACTAAACAATAAAGTTCCATAATAATGGATATGAAAACGTCACTCATTTAATACAATCATTGATTGACAGTTCGGGTGCCATCGTATTCCGATTGAGATCAGAGTTTTCCCGAAGGAAAATCATTTTGCAATACATCTGTACACCCAGTGGGCTCACGCGCTACTTAGCGATTCCTGTCTCACTCACACTGTACGTATTAAAAGAGGATGGTAGATTTTACTCGTCTTGCGTCGCGTCCTAGAGCAGTCTAGCGCAACTGCCTCTAATAACGGTTTAGTAGCAGTACACAATACACAATTTTACCAATTGCGCTGAACGTTAAGTAGGCTCTTAATGGTGGCATAAGGCCGATTAACATTGTGCTTATATTTTGGAAATTCCAAGCCAACAGTTTGACGTCACACGACTGTTTTAGCAAGCAATTAGTCCGTCCTCCACAAAGTCACAACAAGATTTTTTTAAATCAAATCTCATGAGTACACTGAGAGAACCGCCTAAAAATAAGAAATGACTTAACAGAATGTCAAATTGTCTCGTGGTAACTCTCAATCATGCGCTAATCGAAACATCGACAAAAAATAATAGAGAAAAAAGGCCAAATGCGGATTTAGCACGACTGTATACCTACATGGTACGAAATCCGTACTATAAATATTAGGTCACGCTTCGAAAATGTAGACAATTATTCGCTAAAAATAAATGAGTATGTAGATTTGAAATAGGAATTCTGTTTGAATTCTCTACGAAGAGATTATTTCGTCATAAATCATACCAAGAGGTCCTCTTAAATCGGTTGATATTATAAATACTGATGATACTCGCGTGGCCCCCGAGCACAAGCTTAATCCTAGATCAAAGGACGAACGATGTAACACGTACTTACCAACACGCGTAAATAAATCCGTGTTAGGAATAAATTGTTAGGAGTCGAACCATAAAAACGTATTAATCGGACAAACCGTACCACCAGCGTTGGTAACAATTTATTGACGGGGTGATGGGTACACGGGCCTGGTTGTAATGACGACATTATTGTGGACAGACGACATGGAAACAAGTAAAAATATGGCGATAACAAATGAACCGACGAAGGCACGCGAGCATCATTAAGAGCTGATGATCTCCGTCGGTCGGAAAGGTCAGGGTGAAGGTCTTAGCTGTCATATTGTTGCTTCCATGCGTAATTTCTTGACGATTTTAGTCCATGCTTAAAACAACAATAATAGTTCAGACGCGTACACTTCTTGAGAATTGTTGAGAAGAGAAAGAGATACAATTCTTTATCTGAACGTCAACTATATTTAACATATTATTGGAGAAATCAAGACTTAATTAAATTACGTAAAGTACAAGAAAACAGAATGCTAGTCGCTTTTTTATCATTCCTTACCATCGAATTCTTTAACATCGCTTATAAATACATTCAAATAATTTCCGTGTCATCAAATTAGTCCTCTAAACATAGTGGTATCATTAGAGCCAGTATCCCGAGAGGCGAGTAGCTTTACCTTACGGGTGGCGCATTTGTCTATCGTTAACAAACAGATCCGAAGTCCTCTCGCCCGATAACAGGCGAACTACAGTATCTCAGAAATGCCAATGGTTATTTATGGCGAAGACGCCCGGCCTACGAACCCTTAGACGGACAAAAGACTAGACAAATGACTATGATAATCTTTTAGTTAACTCACAGTTTTACTCTGTTTTATGGTAAATGAAATCTGCTATGGCTATACTAGTAGCCTTTTGTAGTTTTATCAGTAATCAAAGTACCATTACGGAATCGCTTATTGTATATTGCGCGTGTTAATCATCAATTTATTCAATATTTTAGTAGAACTATAATCGCCAGTGGATATTAATGTTCATTTAATTAACGTTTCAAAACCAAATGAGTCAAAGAACATAATCATTCGGCTCGACTATTTAATATTTAATAGAGTATCGGGAAATTAATAACTTAATAAAATATTTGTTTACAGGGCAGCCGTTCTACGTGACGGCAAACCGGGCAGCGACGAATGCCTTTCAAATTCCGAGAGCACGCGTGGGCGGCAGACGACGTCGAACACCGGCGCTAGATGTGACCGGCTCCAATTGAATCCGAGTACCACCGTAGTACCACTTTAGTGGTTCTATAGAGCCCGCGGTGCGGCCTCAGGCGAAGCGCCCACGCCGCCGCTGAGATTTATAACATTAACCATATTCGGTCTACGAATGGCGCCAATTCGACGGTTCAAATTAAAATCCGCCGCGAACGCAAAACGATAACATAAGCAGTTGGTGGTTTGATCGATGGCTCGCCCGTGCTGATTTACGCGGCACCGTATAGGGGCGTAAGCGCATCCTCAGTGTCTATTGCCGCGGGCACGACGTCGATATCACGACAATCGAACATAAATATACTTAGGAGATATTCCACTGAAACAGTTGTATAGCAGTGTAGATTGTAAAGGAACAAATCTGCATCAACACTAATAGATATTCAATTTAATGTATCAGTGATTATTTGGTCGCAAAAATACTACTCACTTTTAAATCTAAGCCACTTTAATAACGGGAAGGTTTAATCAAATTTTCACATTAGAAGTATTTCTCGCTTATTAATCAAAGCTCATTCAAACAAAACCTGAAACATCTGAGAGCCTTCTACTCGGTCGGGTTTGAGCCTCAAACGAAGATACTCGCATGAAAGGGCAATTAATCGCATGTGAACCTGCGAGGCACCGAACTATTCCTCTTGTATATTCATTTGTATTACAGAGGCGAAGAGTCTATTTTTGATTAACCGAGGTAACAGATAAGTTGGTCTTGGATACGTAAAATGCTGGAACTTACTCTGTCACTTTGTTCTCAGGCGGTATGACTCTACCAGGCATTAAAATTTTCTTGTGTAGAACGCCGGCATCTCGCAGCTCCTATAACAAACGACATGGATTATGAACCTATGGCTTTCTTTAACAAGACAGGCGCTCGCCATTAATGACAAAGAATGTTCTTTATTTGTTTAGATGACAAAAATATACGCAACTACAATCAAGCGTTCTGCACAATGAAGATGGTTTTGTGGTGTACACGAAAGTACACTATCCAGATGTATGTGATAATTTAATTTAGTCGAGCCGAGCCCATGTTACTTCCATAGAACCTAGGTTGGTACGGATTATAACTTATAACTCTATGTTAGTACAATGAAAGCCTTTGCAACGTAAAAAAAATACTGGTATTAAAACTGTCATTCACACCAAGCTTCGATGAAAATGGTGTAGCCAGGAATATAGCAACTAACACTTTGAATAATCACAATTTGAGAATGTTGGTCATGTCACACTTCTTCAAAACAAAAACCTGTTAATGTTCACATACATACTCGTATAACAATGTATCAACCCTATATCATGTAGGTTAGCATGTAAAGTTGTTAACAAATCAAACAAGTACTTGAGAAATACCGCGCAATGCTAGACAGGCGCTAGAAAGCCGAGATCTGCGCTAGCACATCCATCATGGCTGTGCGAATGAGACAATGCCGTGTGTAACATAATCACAATGCACATTTACAACCTACTAAGTAATTACTCGATCGCAGGGAAACTCGTTACTTATATCTTTATGTGGTGAAGATACCTGTTTTCATCCAATAGCGTATATCTAATATAATTGATAAATAGCATTGTCAGCGATCCGAATCAGTCATCGTGAGGGATAATACATTTTTCGACTGTCCTATATAAATCTGATAAATAAATAAACATTAACCATTTTTTTAAATAAGTTACTCCGCTAATTTTAACTAATCATATAATGGTGATATTCATAATACTATCTAAACTGTTAGTCAATAAACTGGAATGTAATTACACAAAAAAATAACTAAATATGTTACTCACAAAAACAAGTTTCTAACGATCAAGTTTTAATAAGTCAATTAAAATTGTAACTCAAAGAGATTACACGTAACAAGTGAAGCATAAATGAGACCGAATTCGAAGTAATAATCGAATGGTAAACGCGAGTAATCTCTGTCAGTCGATGACAACCCATCCGATTATAGGTGACGCAACGGAATCGAATCAATTCGTATTAATTCTAAGCACAGGTGCAGACGTCGATATAAATATCGCTTGATGGATTAGTTTAAGAACATAAAATTGGCTAGGATTAGATCGCACCACCTGAACATGTTCTCCCGAAGGTTTACATCCAACATATATACGGTAAGGTAAGTTTTACTATTGTTTTAGTATGCAGAAATGGTTATCTGAAAATCCAACATAATCTATGAGGAGCAGTAAAAGTAATCAGAGGTGACAGGTGACGACGCGGCGGCCGCCGCGGCGCAGGCGCTCGACAGTCTTGACACGAAGCTGTCTTCGACGATCATATCGGCTCGATGAAACTACTGGTATAGTGATCGTACTGGTTTTCTGTTTACGCTAGGTGTTAAATAATTAACTCACGCATGAAGTTTGAAGTCAAGATGCACGAGATTAAACAAAGCTTTGTCTCCAATACAATGTTTTCGTCCAATATGCTATGAAAAATAAATTTCCGCCATCTTTGATTTGAAAATGCATGTCATTTTCGTAATCGGCACCCCGAGGAACCTCGAAGATGACACCAAAATCGATTTTTAAGAAAAATAAATTTCCGCCATCTTTAATTTGAAAATGCATGTCATTTTCGTAATCGGCACCCCGAGGAACCTCGAAGATGACAAAAAGTAAAGATGTGCTCCCCGCACAAACTTGGAACCAGCTTTTCACCCCTTTAGGTGAGCAATTTGGAAAAACGCTGAAACACGTTTTGTTGTATTTAAACAGAGAGTCTATATACGAAGTTGTAAATCTCACTTCAAAAAAGATTTGCTCCCCGTACAAACTTGGAACCCCCTTTTCACCCATTGAGAGAAGCAAATTCGAAAAACGCTGCAATACGTTTTATTGTATTTAAACAGAGAGTCCATATACGATGTTTTAAATCTCTCACTTCAAAAATGATTTGCTCCCCGTAAATACTTGGAACCCCCCTTTTCACCCCTTTAGGGGAGCAATTTAGAAAAACGCTGAAATACACCATTAATATATTTAAACAGAGAGTCTATATACAGTCTCAAATCTCTCACTTTAAGAAATACGTGTTTTCATACAAACTTACATCTCTTGTTTTACCCCCTTAGGGGATGAATTTCGAAAAATCCTTTTTTATCCCTAGCCTACGTTATAATTGTGATCGACTGTGCAAAAATCAATACTCTAGCATTAGCGTACAACAAAAAACCGTACGAACAAAATACTCGTACGGTTTATGAAATAAGTTTTTGCCTTTACCAACGCAACGATAAAGTTTGCATGGCCAAAGTTACAAGCGACAACGAAAATTTTACAGCCATATTACATCATAACCTACAATTAACATAAAGTTTTGAACCAAATTTAGCAGGTAAATCACCTATTATGGCCACTATTACTTAGAATAACGCTCATAACCAGCAGAAGTCGCGTATATAAACAAAAGACCTGATGATGTATGTTCCAAGTCTGGTCAGTTAGTATACTCTTTTCCCTCAGCATGAAAATCACACTTTACGATAGGATTATAGTGAAAGATGAATGCAAGGCAATCAGCCATGCCTAAGTATGAACAAAGCCTCGTAGTTCGTCGGGAAAATGTGACTTAGAATCATAAACAGGGCCTCCATTCTGGATGAGATCATTCCAATCATATAACATCTTAACATTCGTCCCGCTCACGCACATCCTTAACTGTGGGGAAAACAGAGACCATTGTTACAAATCCAGTTCGAGTTCGAATTTAGCAGCGTAAGGATAGAACCCTTGAGAATTATTTTACAGCTTCCCGGTATTCAGGCAAGCACGGGGCGCCCTACAGATGCTAACCTTTAACTACGAGTCGTAATTCTGGTGTACGCATGTTGTCTCATTGTGAGTGGTATATGGCTGTTACTTTTCATTATTAGTAACACGCTGAAGGCTATGTTTATGGAGACCTGCCTATAATGTTGGTAGAAATATGCGGAGAATTCCACTTGACCATATAGGTGCTATATTGTGGAGATATGCTTCTTCTGTCCATCGCTATGGTTATAACTTACTGTTAAGAGATAATAAAACGTATAAAGCAATTAAGCTTACCACTGGATTATAATAGCGCGCAGTATTCGTCAAATCCACCACGGCTCCAAGCTTGGGCAATGTATCCAGAAGCGTTTTGATGTCCCATCTGAAAAAAAGTTCGATGTAAGAGAATGCAATACCATATACAAGAAAAGGCTTAAAGGACTTTTACATATGTAATTGATGTGTTGAAGTGTAAATGGCACCAATTTGTAGCACATTCAATTTACTTCCCACTTAACATGACTCGAGGCTCAGGTGTCATGACCCGCTTCTCTGACGTGTTGATGAGCCAAAATTGAATCATTGCAAAGCATTTATATCTGCCTCCGGACAATATCGTTTTTTCAACCACTCATATTACGGTAAATTTCATCATACGAGTGAGTATAACACGTGAAGACAAAATAATACTTACATTTCCTTTATAGCCTTATTGTGTTCCTGGACACCCTGAAACAAAGAAGAGAAATTAACATGGCAAACACAAATACACAGCGCGGTAAGACTCCCCGAGTCATTAGCACAACGCTCCTCCGGACAATACGTCTTTGAGAGAGCCGCATGTATAGTAGGCGAGGAACTGATAAGGACGCAGATCAATCAATGGCTAGCCCTACCTGACTGGTGTCAACGAACTTCAGACGGTGATGACAAAGTTCGGGTTTGGACATCCCTGCTTGGGATAGATAAGGTTAGTTGGAGTTTGAAACTTACGGCATTTATCCCAACAATATCTTGAAATTACATTAGGCACCATGCTTCATTCTGCTATTTGATTATTTTTTATGGTGCCAATCGAACCAGTTTTTAGAGACGATCAAATATTTGTATGGGACTATTTACAATTAGCGCAACAGAAAACGAGGGGCAAGTGCTGCATAAGTGACGAGCACTAAAAACGCTCCATACTGATTGACAGTGAAATGTGACGTCACAGCTCTCTATAGCCTCGTGCTACCGTTGTATGGGAAAATGAGTAATTTGCCGTTTTGGTCGTGAAATATTGCGTTTATGGACATATTTGCCATACAATTTCTTTTTTATTGAAACGAGAATTCTACTGGTAACTTTCAATTTACATATGTAATATTTATTTAAAAAAAACACATTTTTGCGAATTTTTATAGTCCCACATCTTTTTATGATTATGATTAAAATGTCTAATTTACCATATTCTGGGATAATTTGATGGTTTTCTATCCATATAGCCACACTATGTTATAAATTTTAGCATTCATTTGTCTAATGCCCAATTCTAAAAAGTGTGTGCTAAATTTTTAAATTATTCAACAAACTAATTCATAAAAAAGTTTTGAAATAAGTGATCCCCAAAATCGAAGATCATAAATTCCGAAAACCCATTTCTGTTGCACCGCGGGCCAGGAATTTTGTGTAAAATTTTCAATTTTGCCTAAAATTATCTTAAATAAAATGTCAGGGCCCATAATAATAGGTTGTTTAGAGTGGCCATTATTTATCGTCGGGTGTTGACATGATGCAAAAAGATTAAGGGTAAATTGGGAACGCCAAGAGGTGTGTCTAAATGGGGTTAATTTTCAATTTGGGTTCGCCGGTGGCCTTTATAAATTAACAGTGGGTAATTTCAATAAATTGTTGATACTGGGAAAGGCGAATAAATATTGGTCATTGCTACTTGATCAAGGCTTAACATTTATGAGAGCGATTAAAATATAATTAAACGATGACACGAGAAAGTTGCGAAACTCCCGCGGCGACGTCTTCTTCTGACGGTTCCCAGAACTATAACAACTTAATTGCTGAACAAACTGACGAGCTTACAATTGTAACGCAGTACTGTAAATTATCCGAGAAATGCCTCAAAAATTTATATGCCCACCGCGAAAGAGTGAGCTGTAAGCAATGTATCATCTGTAGTTAAATATGGAAATATGTCCGCCTTTACTCAGTCAATTAAGTAGCGTATACCGTCTGGAGTATCTTTATCAGGAAATATAGGCCAATATTTGGTTAAGAACAACGAGAAAATCCCAAAGCGCGACGTCACACTCGCGACCTCCGGCATCTTAGTGCCGTTTCCAATTAACGAAGAGCCGGAACAAATAAAAGGCAGCCCGGACAAAGGAATTTATTGCAATCGCGGATTTTCACGACTGCAGCTCGTCACACGAATCACATCATCATGTTTGCGCTTGCTTTTCAAAACGATTCCTTGTTGACGCCTTTTCAGACTATACAATGTTGAGTTTACGCACGATTGAATGAATTATCTTGCTCGGAGTAAAGAAAGAACGTAGGAAAAAATAACGTTTCGGTACGCTTTTTTTATAGGAGTTACATATTACATATATGTATGTTTATATTACATATATGTATGTTTTTTATCTAAATAAAAATACGGCATAAAATTTTAACGAAGAAAAAAGTAACAGACAATCAACGACTCGCTGATTGTTTATGAGGATAAAAAATAGTAGACAGCAAACAATATCACAAATTAACGCTTTGTAATATCAAGGCCTCCGATTGAGAATAAATATATAGTACTAGCAAAGCAATAAAATCGAGGAGATGATCCTTGATCATAAATAGAATCCATTACGATATAAATGACAATCGTAATTCTCAATCCCAAGAGTTGAATTTGCACGCACCGGTACACCTACAGGGTAATATGGTACAGCGAGCAAAACACGGTAGGTACCTATGCCATGCATCAAAATTATACATTTTTTTTTTACGTTACTTAAGATTAAAAGTGCGATGTGAAATATTTCAGTGGCTCAATTCTGTACATAACAAATGTTTTCATTTATTGACCATTTTATTAAAGGGAATAGTTACAGTAATAAATTATCTGTACATACGAAAGTTCTATAAGAAAGATCGTTTCAGTTCCCTCTGGAGCACAGCCAACTATTTCTAATCCATCAAGAGATCCCACAACAATGAAAGAAGTCGTAAGTTCATAAAACTTTCGCGTAAATATGGAAAATAGTGAACAGAAATTACCAGCAACATATCTAATAATTAATATTGATAAGCGCAACTTAAAACTTGTGTCGGAAATTGAACATTGAACACATATCCTTTTATTGCATATAATGGACCTTCATTATGAGCTGTGGCGCTCTGTTTCTGCTGACGTTGCGCGATTCGTGTCGAACGATACAGTAGGCGAAATAAATAATGTTATAAAGAAAGTATTTGAAGCGCCGCGCCTTATGGATCTCACATTATAAGGACTTGTTCTAAATCACAACTCACTCTACAATTAATTACTATCATAATTTAATTATGGTACTCGCACCCATACGTTTATTTCAGACCATAACACTGTTAAATACAAACTTTAAATACTTTTGATGAACATTAGTTAAGTCGTGGCAGGAATAATTAATATATATGTATTCGCCCATAAACCTTAATGTGACTGAAAAATCGTATTTAATAAAATAATCAACAAGGCAGTTGAATAAATCGCCGATTGCCCGCTGACAAACCCATACGACGCGACAACACATTACTTACGTGACTGTGTCGTACACAGCGATAAATGTAACTTTGTCATTTTTACGACATGCCACTTATAATGTATATTTGCAAACATGAAATGAAAAACGGTACCACATGGAGAGATGTCCCTGTATTGAGTTATAACAAAATACAAGTATATGAGAATATTCACAATAATTTCTAATATATAATCAAAATCATACACATGCGAAAGACAAGAAACATGCCATACATCCAGTAAAAATCCAACTAAAGTGAGAATATAAATCGCCGCCGCAAAAATAAAATGTAAAAGCCTGCAGACCTCCCATCAAATAACAAGTGGCAAGCCCTGGCTTATCGCACCATCGCGTGTCGACAAAACGAACAACAGCTCGCGCGCGCCTCGATCATATTTGACAAATGCGGGGATCAAATAATCGGCAATACTGCCAACTGCACTTCATGCTGTTTAACGATTTTCAACCTAACAGAAAGACAAAGTAATGCAGAAGAGAAACATGATGAAAATAATGCAACTGCTATTGAGCTGTAAATAAATAATAACAACGAAAAAGATTTAGATGTAATAAGTATTACAATTATTATCATACTAGTTTAGTCATTTCATATAATTCAAACTAATCTTCTATTTTGTGCGTTATTACATTATTTGTGATTACTTAATAACAACCAGGAGGAACATTGCAAAATTGAAATGTAACGGTGAGTCAACATTATGTTCGAGTATTAGATTTCAAATTGAGCGGTGTCGAAGAAACAAATCTAGTCGCGATCAAACAGAATTTACGAGGTTACAAGAAAGAGCTTGTAGACGCTTGTCGAGATCCAAACACCGAATAACTTTGGTGACTTTCACCACATGCTCTCAAATAGTTAAACTTATAGAAACGACTGCTAGTGCTACACTGACATTTGAAATGAATCACTTAGACTCAGTTTTAAATAACACAGGAACATCATATGAGTCACCTTTGTAAATATTCAAAGATTTATAAACATTCATTAAGAGGCCTGCACCATTTTAATTATTATTCAGATTCATTGTACATTGTTAAGTGACAAAATTTGTTACGCCGCGATCTATAAATGATTTATAGAGTAACTGTTCTGACGTCTGAAAATGCCAGATCATCATGTATCTGATGGTTTTAAAGTCTGTTTTATTAGTTGTGTGTAAGATTCAGTTTCTATTGTTCCGTGGACGATATGCAGCCAGGCCGGTGTTGCCTCGTGTCGTCATGTTGTTTTTCGACAATCATCTGATCCGTTACGCCATTTATTCGAATGGTAATGATGGCATAATTGACAGAGGGCAACTATTGTTCGTATTGTGTTCTATTGATATTAGGGTTTTGTCGCCTTGTAATGGCGGAGTCAAATGCATTGTTTTTGAGATCGTTACTGGTTCAGTCACTTTTGATAGGAATGTGACTGCTGCATTAGACTGTAAAGGGGAGGAGTTGTTTTTATTATAGAAGCTTGTAACCTTTGAACTTGTCTGTTTATATATTGATTTAATTTATTGATCGCTTGAATTTGTATATCGAAGTAGTTTTCTTAAGGGAAGTACCTGACATTTGCTAATCATTCTAGAGTGAGATCGTAAAACAAGACAATACAAGAAAGTTAATTCCATTTATTAATTATTAGAAACCGCTCTATTAAGATTTAATGGACCACATGGCGACACGTCACCTCATTAAACTTAACACGGACTAAAGTACAACATCAGAAATTTAATGTTGAATGAGGGTTATGTTTGGTGGAAAGCGTAAATGACAAAATCAATCCAAAGTAAGAAATAAAATTTAAGCCTATAATTGTCTAACCACTTAAAGTTTCCCGTTGTTACCATAATTGATATGTGTTTTCATGCATGCGGGCATTGTCAACAATCCAAGTCGATGTTTTACTAATTCATAGAGCACTTGTTACTTACTCAACATACGGGCGGCAATATAAAATTATTATAATTGGGCATAAAACTCGATATAAATATCGTGTTTGTTATCAAAGTGTCATGGAAAGCCACTTTGACTGTGGTTTCACAACACGAGGTGTTACATAAACAGGGAAGAAACGGCTCGTTAAAATCGGATCCCGTATTCGATTGAGGCGATTAATCGGATGAAAAGCCGCTGTATCGAATGTCAGGAGCATTTATCGGGCCTAATTGCGGCCGGTGCGCCGAAATTGTAGCCCGGCGAGTTGGGTGGCGCGATGGACGATACCAAGCTACAGGGACACTATTTAATACCGAGTAGTTGTAATAACGATTGTACCTTTTTCACAGCCGCAGTGCTAAGTTGAACTGATCAAAAATACTAACTTAGTGATATTCATGAATATATCCTTACTTATGTCAACGGGATGAGCAGTATCTCTTCATAAACGAATTAAATTATATTTACGCCCTAAACCTACTAAGAAAGACTAAAAATAATAAACAAGTCCGTAGCGTTCCAAAAAATAATGTTTCTACTTGTAACCTCTGTGGTTTCTTTTAAATATTTAAGTTTATTTTCCTCTTTCGAAATTCAAGTGTTAAATTAAATTATAAGTGACACTTATAAGGGCTTATCGTGTAAACCAGACGCATAAAGTCACAACGGTGAACCCCGATCGTTTATATGGAATTTGTGAACACAATCATCGAAAAAAATGGCCCAATGTCGTAACCGTATCTCAAGATAACGTACAAGTACTTAAATGAACACCATACTTTAGCAATACTTCATATTTATAGGATAAATACCACCGTTTAAATATATACATATATATATAATATTACATAAGCCAAATCTACTTTCGTCGCTACATACAATCCTAGACAAAACAGACTATTTCAAAACATCAAATTAAGAACCTTCTTACTTTAGTATCCTTCTTCTTAGCATTGTTTCAAAACTGACGCTCACAATATAAAATTCCTCTAAATTAACAATGTGTAATTTAAATGCCATTGTATATTGTGAAATAAATAAATCTATCTATCTATCACGAGTTTTTAACCAACCGCCATTGAATAAACTGCCCGTGACAGACGGACAGACACCGAGTGATAGCATAAGTGTTCCGTTGGACCAATTTTTCTACAAAACACTAAAAAGATTCTGAAACTAAATACAGAAATGCCGAAGCAGATACGTAATTTACCGGTAAGTCACACGAAACACCATAATTTGCAAGTTCAATTAATGTCCAATAGCTCTTCACAAAATTATAAACGCTCGAAGCTGTTATGGTTAATAACGGCCAAAATTATTGCACTTGACAACTGGACGTGTTGAGCGGAATGTGAAAACACCACCCTTCAACACTGATATCCTTTGTGGCGGGCGCCAGTACACCCAGAAAAACAGACCTCTGGAAGAGCCTACATTAATTACCACTGTACTTCCTTATCAATAACTCCTATAGTAAACAAAAGCCAATAATTTGATACTAATAGTGGATTCTTGAATCAAATAGTGTACAAGATGAAAACATTAGAACCATATTCAATCCACCCCGTCTCCTCCGTTCACAATATCTCCGTGGCGAAGAGTCAAAACAAGACGATCAAGAAAGCTGATTACACGGTGCTCCCACGATCTCATGCCCTGCCGTCTCGTGAAGTACGAAACTTGGCGCGTACGTGTCAAAAGATGTAATTATGAAGAAATCCAATCAGCGGCCCAGCGCAGCCGCGACGTTGATTGAGCGATAAATTCCCCAGAGATAAATCACCGGATCGCGACAATTCGACAAAACAACCCTTCACTAAAAAATGCAACTAGTCCACAATAGACAGCGGTCCGGATTTAGCTCGGCAATCGAAATCGAATACAATTATTATCCACCAATAAACTTAAACGATAATACATTTTATTGTATTTATACATTATAAATAAATGCAACCAATCGGAGAGCGAGAATGATGGCGCCGCGGCGCCAAAGTATTTTAGGTCACAATTTCTGAATCAGAATTTCAATCGTTACAAACATGACTGACCCTTATATGGTGACACCGTTTTTAAACATGTTAATTTGTGCTCTGTAAATATAAGCCAGTGGAATTTTTATTCGCTTTCTTTTGTATCAGTAATATGGTTACTAAATGCATTTTTGGCAAATCCCATACAGAAACCAATATATCCAATGAATTTTCATAAATGTCACATAAATTCCACCAGACAATATTACATCAAACAAATCAAATTATAGATTGTTTGTTCCATAATAGGTAGTAACAATATTGCAATATTATTAGGCATCTTTTTTTAGAAGAACCTATTGTACACAAATGATATCCCCAGCACAATAGAATATGAAAACACAACCGCTCTGATAAACTACACACAATGACATAATGGACAAAAAATAGTATACAAAGAGATTTAAATGTCACTTGAGAATACGCGAATGTTTATATGGATTGCAGACAGATAGATCTGACCACGACTCGTGAAATATGACGTCTTTTCTACAACCTACAAGCCAGGCGCTTCGGATCAAATATATCGCTATAACTTAAGACGATATCATGCCGCCTGGACTTTTAAAGAGACATCTACACTTCTGCTACAAGAAAATTATGGAAAATAAACCTAAAGGTAATTTGCATTTGAATCATACGTATGTTTACAGCGCACGCGTACCTCTACGACTCACATAATTTCACACTAGGTCGTAGTTAATACTGGCCCGCGGCGGGTCTAGCACTAAACAGTCTGACTAATTAGACGCACTATGCAACAAAGGGACAAACACAATCCAAAAATCCTAAATTTCTTTTAAAATCAACCTTATGACCTGTGACATAAGGGACGCATTGATGATAATGATGAAGGTGGTAGATGCATTCAGTGAGACGTGCGATGGCGGCGTACGATAGGCCGCCCACGCGCAGGCGCCGCTAAATTCGTGAGAAGAGGTGCTCCGGCGCCGGTTTCCACACACTAGGATGCAGACATTGTCGACAGACGTACTCACATAGGAATGTTTGTACCGTCAACTTATAAACATCTCAGAGAAAGTCAACCCTACAAGTAATAAAATATATCAACACAAACTAACTTTGCTAAATAGAATTCACAAGTCAAATCAAAATAATTTCATTCTTCAGCAATACTTGTAAGGCTGGAAAGCAATTAGATTTAAGTAAGGAAAAAATTGAATGTCGCGTCTGAATCACAAACCTGCAGCCTGATCCACCTTGGGTTCTTGGAAACGCAGGTTTAACAATATTTTATATTGTCATAGCGGCCGCCCGGCGCCGGAGCATACATTGTCATTTACCATGCATGTCGCACGGCAACCGATCCTCGTATTAACCATACTTAAATACCCACAAAACCAGGCCATCAGATTCAACCATAAAAATTATGAACTGTAAATACAATACCGGGAATTCGCAATCGAGAAATCTAAAGCCATAAAGAACAATAGCATCACCATAATTCGACTCGGACGCACACGCGGTGCGGTATAATAAACTAATTGCCATATGAAGAAACGAGACTTCATAATCATAATGTATTCATAATTTTGTTGCGAATAGAAAACGTCAATCCGTAACCGAATAAACACTTGAGCTTCTATGAGCTGAGGCTTTGACATAAAAATATGAATAGAGTAATTAACTCTACTACTCCCAGTACAATCACGAAATACTTACCGTCAAAACTACTCAGAGAGCGTTTATACTACGTAATAAAATAAACAAGTAGCAGTAAGTATCTCGTTGTATGTTTTACTGGCATCTATAAAATTTACAAACACATACATGTCAGTAGCAGAAACAGCATAGCGTTTATCCGCGCTGGCATTAAATTAATGAACCTAAACCTACCTATGTAGTTATTGCAGCTTTGTCTAATGAGTTGTGAGACGTAAAGCCTACAAGGTGAGTGGTTAACGCGCAGGTTGGGACAGAATGGCCTTTGCGAGTTGCGGGCTGTCGACGGCACATCAGCGGCGGGGCGTGCCGGCACACCTCTCTATTACTGCTCAGCCCCCTGTGCAGGTGCCAGACCCCGCGCACCGACCCGACACAGACACTTCATTAAACTTGTTTCGCTAGCAAATTGTCTCAGGAAATTCAACCTGAACACCGATCGAGCCAGTGTAATTAATACGCTACAAGCACAAAAGGATAACTAAGTGCAAACAATTAGTAGAAGCGATGAGAAAAACTTAACTATGAATAAATTATCGGAAATACATTCTGAACACATGTCGAGAGGTATACAACTGATAATAAAGAAATTAAGATCAATAAGAGATAAACGGTGAATTATTGACGATAAATAACTAAACAACATGCTTGGTACGTGTGTAAATTGAATTAAAAGATAAGTGCCGAAGCAGAGGCTTTCGCGGGAACGATTAATAAGGCTGTTTGACCCCTGGAGTATCCAGACCAGAGCGGTCGATACCCTGGCAAGTCGTAAAGATTGCGTTGGTCGAGGTGTTAACTGTACGAGACGCAATAAAAAACAATGACCTTTTATTGATCCGAAACTATTTCATACATCACTAAAACTATTTAGAACGAACACAACATGCATATTAAACTTGAAATTTCTAACATGTATCAGAGGCCCGAGAACAAGCAATACTTTATTAACCTTATTTAAATTATTAAGCAATAACAACTTCCTCGCGACATAACTTACGCTGGTATCTATGATAAATGTGGTGGCCGTCCAAACGACTATTATCGTTTCCTAATTTACTAAATATGCACGCTTGAATAGAGCAATAAAATAAAAAGGCTGTAAATTACATATAAACTGGTGGCATAATTAAGTATACTTTAATTAATTAATTGCGTGACGACGATGTTCAATCACCGCGAAGGTTAAAAATTAGCTGACAAAATCATTATGAATATGTATATAAGTTCCTCATTTAGGAACGGTATTTAGGCAGAAAAGAATTCTAAATATGTTTTACGATGTGGTGGCAATAAAAAAGGTGTAGTCTATAAATAATAAATACAATAAAATATTGAAAGAACAACTGATTTGAGCAATCTACAAAACAATATAACCTTGTTTGGGTCGTAAAATCGGATTACCACTGAGTATCCGCATCAAAATTACGAGCAGTAAAAAAGAATTTGTGTGGATTGAAAAACACTAACCAACGTAAATCCGCAGGTACATATTATGAATCTAAGAAATACCTTATAAATATATTTTGATTGATTTGATTTAATGATATCAAGCTTTTAAATATGTACTTAATAGCTTTTAAAGCAATATCCTCTAAATAAAATATGTAGTAAATAAATAAAAAAACCGACGGAACATTTTAATTTGCATCGCCCGGCGGCAGCGGCTAACGATGCAACTAACGAAAACAACTAAACGGACCAATCAATTTGCGTGTCACCAACATTATTTAAAGAGCGTTATAAAACATGGAAATTAAATTTCAATCAGGAAACGATTTGAACTAGATTAATAAAGTTCAAGATTTTTCTTTGTCAAATCGAACAGGAAGAAACAGGATTGTTTTTCATTCGCCTAATATTAAGAACTTTACCGTTTGAAGCTATTAATCCACGGGTTGTTTATTAACATCGGAATGTAATAAAATAATTACCGTGTGTTAGCAGTTAATCATCAGTGATGTCTTATTTAGAGGGAGCTAATGAGGTGCGTAGATCACATTCAGTAATGGTGACACGAGGGGATTTATCAAACACCTCCCAACCATAACTTGTGGGTGTTTGTGGCCACTGCTTGGTATTCGTGTTGGCATAATGACTAGGCAAATGGAGTGACATATTAATATTTTTCAGTTATAATTCAACTAGTTAAGTCATAGGGCGAAGGTTACTATTTATTTCTCGTCAGTTTCGATATGGTTAAGTATGTACACTGGATATTACTCATACCCATGTATCTTTAACTGAGACAGCGTGAAACCATGTATGTCATTAATAACATTGTCTTTAAGAACAGCAGCAAATATTCTGCTTCTCTCACACTACACCTCAAACGGATTTCTGATTCAGTCATAGCAATCAAACATTATACACGTGAAATTTTCTCGCGACGTTGCGACTACTCATGAATAAAGTCTGTCCCGAACCGGAGCAGTAATTAATACGAAGTTATTCAAGCTGATGGTCGCTGGTGTTACAACGGAGAAGGAAAGCTGCAAACTGTTCACGGTACGATATCAACGAGTGGAAGTGCCGAGTAAGAAATACACATCACGGTGGATTTCTGTGTGTATTCGAATCATTAAGGTTAAAAGGGCTACAATTGGCATGATTACAAAAAAATGTTTTCATGCCATTTGAACCAGTTTTTAGAGGCGATCAAATGTTTGTACGGGACCAACTACCGTTAGAGCTCCACAAAAGTCGAAAATGAGAGACAATGATCCAGTAACTTAGAGAGCTTGCTTCAAATCCGGTAGTTCTGATTTTTTGCAGACTTGTTTTTAGAATGCTGGCCCAATGAATAATTCAATCTAGTGACCGAAAATCGAAAAACCGATTATAACCCTAAAATACTAGTCGGTGGTAGTTGCTGGTCTCAGGACGTTTAGTAGACTAAAATTGCGACTCTGTAGGGCCAATATTTTTCGCCTTTCAAAGTTTACGCAGTTCGAAGAAATGATAAAACATTGAAAGGCTTTTTCTTGGAAATTATTTGGTCTACAGAGACAATTCTAGTCTCATATTGTAGAAAATTTCGTCTACTTTAAAAACGTCTTGCGAAGATACTATCTGCAACTAATCCTTTAGGGTTATAAACGGTTTTATAGATATTTGTCAAAATTATTGAAAAATCGAAAAAACTGATTATAATCCTCAAGGACTAGTTTTAAATAGTACCTTCTCAGGACGTTTTTAAAGTAGATTACATATTCTACAATTTGAGACAAGAATTGTCTCTGTAGTCAGTCATCATCCCAATTGAGTGCTTCTGTGCCTTCTGTTAATCAATACGTCTGAGGAATCATCAATTTTTACTAATGCTCTTGCATCTTCTGAACTGTATATAGATTCATTTGACGGAAACTCTGTCGGTGGCTATCACAAAAAGCTGCGAGGCTCTTCTAGGATTGCTATGCACTGAGCACTAATAAGGGTTTACAGCCAAGCGGTTGGAGCTAGTCTTCAAATTTTCACAGTATAAGCATCTTGCTGACCCAAAACCATAGAAATTGTTAAAAAATTGTTTAAGGCTCGATAAATATTGTATTTTTTGTTTTAAAAATATTAAAAAACAAAGGAATGAGAAGCCACCAAAGTCAGCTTTTTAACCGACTTCAAAAAAAGGAGCGTGGTCTCAATTCGGTTGTATGTTCTTTTTTTATTTTTATTTTTTTAATGTGTGTTACCTCAGAACTCCGTCGTTTATAAACCGATTTAGATTTTTTTTGTTTGAAAGCATATGCTTCAAGGTTGGTCCCATTGTTACCAGAATCTAGTTCTGATGATAGGATAGATGAGGAATTGAGGAACTCAACAATTCAAGGGAAACATATAGGGATTTTAGTGTTTTCGGTAAGAAATCAAGCATTTGCATTCAGAAAGTAGCATTTGGTGAACGGGAACTGATGTAAAAAAGTGATTAAAAAAGATGTCCATGCGACGATATCTGGCGAATCGGCGCACATTGTATGTTAAATGGTGCGCCATTAAAGGGAACGGCGCTTAATAAACACATTACCACAGTATTAGGCGCGCGCGCAGCCGCCGTGATTAAGAGGCGAGAACGTGGGAACACGCCGAGGAACAGTCAACAAAGCTAATTCCTAATTAAGTAATGAATTGCGACTTAGACGCGCGATTGTTTTTCTATTTACAATCGCAACTACTCGTACTTACAAAAAAAACAGTTGTGTGAACAACGTTTCAGTACTCTCTAATTTTTTAAGAGTACATTTCCCAGTTACCATTTACCAGATGGTTGAATCGAATTCAATCATTTCAGAACACCAAGATGAATAATTGCACACGGCCTTCTTGAAGTCGCGAAACAAAAGAACTGAAAAAAGTCACGAGGAACACGACGCAAAGAAAAGGAGGCATGTCCATGAACTCTCAACATTTTTGAGGATATTCCAAGGATTGACGATATATAATAAGAGTATTATACCTACGTGTAAACGAAAATAGAAATCAATAGTTTTACAATTAAACCATCAGTTCAAGTGCACAATAACAATGAAAACAAACTTCAATGATAGCAACCAGGCGCCGGTATAAAATATCAAATAGTACGTCGAAAACGCAGTAAAACTAGACACGCTTTGATCGTCGTCGCCACACAATGGCGACGTGCTTTTATGGAAATATCAATAATAGTAGGAAACATAGTTTAGTGCGCTATTAGGGCACGGCGCGCTTGCAGACAAATTCAATTGACAGGCACAGGAGCCCCGCTCCGACGCAGCCGCAGGGCGTCTATCGTTTACATCCACCCGCCTAGCTATTTACGCAGCTATTCGAAATAGAATTGAGTGGTGAGATTGCATACTCTCAAAGGGTGTGATCGAGACTTTATGATCAGATTTTATTGTTGTCATCGGCGTTGTCACCATCTTCACAGGCACGATTAAATTCAATGAACTCTAAATTGTTTAACGTGTCTGAAAACATTGCTGCCCAACGATCCATTTCATAATGTAACTATGTTGATCCCCTTAACGTCATTCGGTGATTAGAATTGCATAATGTTTAGGCTGCGTGTAACTATTGTCGCATAGCTGAGACTCTGGCCCAATTGGGCCAATACGTTTACGAGATGCGTCCTAGTGGCGTTATCACAAAATATGATAGATGGTCGGCCGGTGCGCCACGCTCTCCCACGCGCGCCAGTGATTAATTATAATTCGAATTTTATTCAAAGTGAACAGCGGACAAACTACGATACCAATCAATAAACGGTTCCGTACCGACGACGGTACCGACATGATACCACAATTTAATGCTCGCGATAGCACCTATGAAGACGTCAAAGCTCCAGTGAATTACTTAGCCAGATACTGCGGGAGACAATAGTAGCGACATTTTCACTGTGATAGGAATCCCTTGTAATACAATGTAAATCAGACGCGGGACTATCTATCACAAACGCATCGTTGCACTTATATGGAGGCTTTTAGACTTTTAGATTAGCTCTTGTGCCCAAAAGTTAAGTTCATAACATGCAATTTAAATAATGTAACGGTATGTTAAGCTTGAATCGAAAAGTCGTATTTAAATCCCATATTAAGTATCCCTCATCCCGGTAAACTAGTATTTACTGATTTTAATAAAACACCGCATCGTACATAAAACCAAAATTTAAATCTTTTAATGCTATAATGTCTATAATGCTAGAGCTGTCGTGAGTCTAACGATTAACATTCAAAATTGTGCAACGGGCTTATTATTCAATAAACACATAAATTGGTATACAGAATTCCCTAAGCCGTGTGTTTTGATAATCAGCCCCCGATATTAGACCCGGCAAGTACCGGCTCATGCTGCGTGAGAAATAGATGACCATTTGACAATATCGTCGGTACAAATTTATTTCATATTACAGGCCAATATTCCACGTCCATAATACCAGGACTTGATTATTCCAGCAGCGTTACGGCTTGTGAATGAACAGGTTCTGTTCAGTTCTGTAATGATCGGCACGGTCGTCGTAACCGCATCTTATAACACAAGTTGTCGGCCAATAAAGGAATACTTAGTCGGGGCTCGTTTACGTATCCCTCCAACGAGGCGTGAAGCGAAGCATTTATCCGTCATGCACAATGTGGTGATGCGTTAGATGAAAAGGCAACACCATTAACAGCGGCACACGATTCGTCGGCGTGTGACAGTAATCACGTCCTTATAACCACATAAATCATAGACGGGCTCACAAGCGCCACAAAGATAGAGGCGACATCACATCCCTCGCGGGATCATAAATAACGAGCCAGTTCTCGCTTTCAAAGAGAGGCCGGGGAGCAATAAGTCGCGGACGGGTCAGAGGTGAAGTGAATAAAAAACGGCCGACAATTAAATAGCGTTCTTGAAGGTTAATGAGCACAATAAATATGTTGTCGGCACCGCAGCTGCGGACAAACAAATGCACGCGGCCGTCAGATCACACGTGAGAAGGGTCTCCTGCGCGTCATGGGAAGAGCACTGACTGGCAAGTTCATTGTCGAGTCGAGGCGCTTCCTCGGAACGTGACACATTTACCATAGAAAAGAATCGAGGTCAAATAAATATTGAGCCGGCCATAAAATACTAGATTAACACGTTGAATGGTTTATTTGAATAACTACACAATGTGTGTATCCGACTAAATGTCACAAGGGGCCTTATATGTTTTAAGGGTATTTGTAAAGCCGATAATTTATAGTGAACTTCGTAATATTATGAAGTAACCCAGTTATTAACGATGTGTTTATAGAAGTTAAATTCGTTAAAGATCATTACGAAAACGGTTTTTTATGCGCTTTAAATCAGTCGTATCAAGGACCCGACCGAAAATTTAATTATTCATAGCATCTATCAAGTAGACAATATTCTAGAACATACCGCTATTCGAAGCCTAGTCAGACTGAAGTGGGATTCATAAATTAGAATCAATGCATAACATTCGTGTTAAGTTTCTCAGAAATCAGTGGCAGTACAGCCGACAAACAAATCACCCCCGCAACGGTTCACAGCGCTCAAACACTGCTCCAGACGGAATCATACCTGCGTTTGATTTATAATGAGGAGGGGACAAGGAAACCGCGGGTGTGAATTCAATCGGCGAGTTCGAACATCCTGGGGCACTGCAGCCAGTCGAGCCGACCTCCGCCTTGCAACATACACCTCCCTTCGATTCTCAACCAATACAGGCCAAGGGTAAATCGGAATGTCATGTTAAATTGGCGGGTGTAGAGAATCACAGCGGGTAGCAAAAATACTGGCGCCTCGGTCAGCGCATCTTCGTGACCGACCACTATTATCAGCTACGGCCTTTATAGGTTTTTTCTTTGTCGATATAACCTTTTTAATGGTCGAACATGACTGTACTGTTTAAAACGCCGCCGACAGCTCAATATGAATCTGTGAATATATAATCGATTTATTAAGCGACCAGTTTCAATAATTCCATTTGTAGACATGAGAATTCTTGGGTTGAAAAAAGGTTAAAGTCTCGGCAGCCAGTTTTAAATTACCATGCGGAAGTGTGCAATGATAATTTGATTATCATCTGCAGTGCGGCGTCTCTCTTTAAGTACACGAAAAAATGCATTACCACAGTCATCATTACATCTCTGTTGTGTTTCACAAAGTTAAGCTAAATACATAGTGTGAATTAGGCTCGGCTTGTAGACATTTGGTCGCTTCCTAGAGGCGTTTTCACAAGCCTTTCTTACAGTGTAGGGTGGAATATTGCTTGCATCAACGGAAAAGCTTGTTTGGTGAAGGTACCAAATCAACAGGGCCATATTAACACCAACAGGAAGGTGGACAACCGTGGGTGTTCCTAACCAGTCGTACTCTCGTATACTAACTGCAGCAACTAGATTTAGTAATTGACGGGAAAAAGAGAGAAACACGTAGTTTGAAATTTGTAAATCGATGTTAACAGACACAATTGGATCGATTATTTAATGGGATACTTTACCAATTTAAGCTGGAGTTGTATGAAGAAATGTAATGGGAAACTGAATAAGAAATGCTAAATAAATTTGGAGTACTTCGACTAATGAGTCATCAGTTGATATTGAACGTGTCCGAAATAGGTACCTACTACCAGTTAGTACCCCCTCAGATATACGGCTTCCTAAAGCGATAGCTACGAGTGTTTAGGGGACTAACGGTTCCCAATATTTGGCTTCATTTTGTAACGTTTGTCTGGAAACGTGAATTATGAAATCTTTCGGCATTAAGTACTTTATACTGGACACACGTAGTGGTTTTAATTACATAGGTATTAGATTGAATTAAAAGAACACCGTTCATGCATATTATTATTGTGATATCGAAATTATTTAGGTGAGGACTAGATTTGTGAATATTCATGTGCCTGGTCTTTGATTTTTACGTGTCATACGTAAAGATTGTAGGATTTACAAAACAAGAGCTAATTCAATGACAGAGAGCCAGAAGCGACATCCCGAATGTAACCCTAAACCGTTGCACTTAAAAAGGCTCAAGCAAGGCGGTGGCTTCGACGCCGCCCTCTGTTCTAGAGACGAAAGCAAACAATCCAAAGATAGTGGACAAACAAATGTAAATGAACAAAATGTGAACGTCATGTTTGGCATTCCCATAAAGCAACGTTAACACGTCATTAGAGGTAATGATGGCGTGATTACGGAGTGGGAGCGGGGTGAGCGATGGTCAATGATTGCCTGCTTACTGTGTGGTCTGCGGGCCTTTATAAACAAATACTGGCTCACCTGTTTAAGGTTACAGGTCGAGATGTGATGCGACTTAGTTTCATAGTGACGATCAAGTACTCAGTAATTAATGCTCCCTTTGAATATTTGTATTTTGAACAACTCTAAGCACTGATATTAAAATATGAGTAAGGATCTGAACTGCAGGGATGATAAACATAACCATTTGGCTTTTGCTAATACTGCTAATACCGACTGTAGTGTAGTATAATACAATTAATAAACAACATGAGTTATTGAAACAACCAATTTTATCGATTCATGTCATTGCAATTATAGCCAAATTTATCAATATAAAAGTTAAAATAAAAACGCAAATTCATGACTTACAGACCTTACAGTAGTTGAAACACGAAGATGACTTGCAGTAACAGTTTGATTGCATGATTGCTTCTGTTAATTTTCGAGGTTGAAATTATATCAGATTGCCTACCATTTATAGTGATTATGATAACTATACCATTTTCTTAGGTTATATTCTACAAATTTCTATACTAAACTAATAATCATAATGAACGAAAAGCAATAAATTAATTACCAGTTCCCAAACTTCTAAGGCATTCAAAAGCATTGTTAAATAATTGAAACCTACTTATCGTTATAAAACTGTAAATCAGAGGCGGCGAAGTAAACGGGTGGAGAATTGAAGATGTTATCTATATAGGATTTATTGTGGGCTTATCATTCGATCTGCGTAATTGATACGGGCTCAATCTCGAGGAGGAACGGGCTATCTCGATGTTTATTAGTTCTTTGATTTAGTTAACACGGATCAAATTAGTCGGTGAACTTTAACATCATGAATGGGTGGGTGTAATAGGCGAATAAATGCGTTTGTAACAAGAGTTTGTAGTAGGTCATTGAAAATTCGTCAAAAGACGAGCGAAATATTCTAGAATTAGTCAAAAGGTTGTAGGTAAGTAATGATATTGAAGACCGGAATATATTATATACATATAAAAATAAAATAAAAAATACCTCAAGAAAAAATACGGATTTGAAAATAAACAAAAACCGAAAACTACAAATTTAGAAATAAAGTAAACAGGAGTTGAACCTGCGACCTCCCCGAACTCGCGGCCAGTCCTGCTCGGTGCCTAAATTTTTCCTTTATTTCTACATTTGTAGTTTCCGTTAGCAGCGATACTGCTTAATACAAAATTAAAAATCAGAAACATTTACAAATTATAAATTAGATATTTTTATATGAAAAGTCGAATAAGATCCTTGTGTTAAGTGGACGCCGTTTATTTGGAAACTGAGTCGTATTAATTAAACGTCTTCATATTTATAACAAACGCCAATTGATAATCATAGAAAGTAATAGGTAGAAAGTATTATAGTTCATGTGAAAATCAATATGTTATCAGGTTATTGCGATATATGTTCAAATTAAATGCAATACCTGCATATATTCTAAACGTTCATATTATTCACACCTTATTCCGGAGATCTCGCCAAAAATTATGGTTCTTATCACCGGTAGATATATTTCTTGGGTATCCTGGCTGGGTCCTTCACTAGACCGCCTAGAATTCGTTGTACGTCCGCTGTTCTTTCTTTCCGGTCCAACTTTAAATCTATTAATTTTCACACGTCCGTTTAGGCATATGCTCATATCATATTAAGAACCCAAAAGCTTTTAAAACAAAAAAACAGATAATAAAATCATGATATAGTAAATAAAATATAATGAAATCATAGTCCCTGGTGGTCTACACCCGCAGGCGCGACAGAAGCGACAAATGCTGCCAATAATAATTCGCAGATCGGCGCGTGCGACTAACAACCGTCACTGATTGAGCGTGCGCCACCCACAGCTCTCGCTCGCATTGTCCCCGTAGAAAGGAGATATCTTTGCCCGTTTGCCGTAAGTCTGTGTTAGCGATTGGATATTGCAAAAAAAGTAATATAATTTATATGCAGATTTTATCCCTACTTGTAAAGCTTGAAATGTTAGATTTGTCACAACGTTACTCCATTGATGGAAGACCAACTTAATAAATAAGTTAATAAAAAACTTTTTTGTGAAAAGTTACGAGGGATTTTCATTTTTATGTTCCATCAATTTTGGAAAATTCTGTGTATTGCATCGTCTATGCACGATTACTAAAGAATGCACTTTGTAAGTGGGAATAAATCAATTAATTAATCTTTGTCAATAACGAGGGACGTGTCGTGCATGATTCTGAATACACTTGTTACATTCAATAAATTTTAATTAACCATAATTGGTAGACGACAGCGAGTTAAACAATTACGATTATATTTTAACATATGGCCTGACGATGTCCTAAAAGTGTTTTTATATGACATTGTTTACATTTTGTAATGCACAGGTTGCAAAAGATAATTAGAAGCACAAAAATAGACGCTCAACAGATTTGATATCAAATCGGCTACGCATCATCAAGGGAATTGGCGTATATTACAGATAATTAAAGGCAGCTAATAGCAATATATCACGGCGCAAAACAGCAATTAACTGACACTGATTAGCGCGCGCAAGCGAGGCACCAGCGCAGCCGGGGGCCGCCGCAACCGGCCGTAGGTGGCCTCCTCCATGCGCCATCCACTTAACCAAATCAATTATTTGTCAAGCCTAATCATCATATATTCATTAACCTAAAACCGCTTAACGTCAACCCCGACCAGTAACAATAATCCAAAATTAAAATATGATACACAAATGAGTTCATAACTTATCATAATAATGTAGCAGACAGGGCGTAACGATCACGATAATCGTGGCCAGATATCGTCACTGACATCACTGTGGTGACTCCATTAGAGAAAAAATACGATAACACAGGCAGAAATGAAAATGATGACAACACTTCATCAACAATACTTCGGGCTTGACGCAATCGCGCGCGGACGTCACTCCTACGAACGGAACACTATTTAGCTTTCTCATTATCGCACCAAAAAATGCATAGTCCAAAAACACAGTCCCAAATGTCTATTATAAGATCAAACAGTACGCTAAATGGGAGGCCATTAACACTACCCGCGCGATCGGCGCCGCAATCGATAGGACGCTAATCGACTCCGCTGCGAACCCGATTTTAGCACATCGATACTAATTACCAATTACCATCCGCATCGATAAAGACATTTACCGAGACAAGTACCGTTTATTAACATAACTTACTAATATGTACAATTAAAAGTTTTTAAGTAGTTTTTTTTTTAATTACATCTAAGAAGTTGTAATGTAGTTAGAGGCTTGCTGGAGCTGACATCGTCATCTTGACGAAAGCTTCGAAATAAATAAAGATAAAAAAAAAGTAGTCGAATGCAATTACATCGGTTCCTATAATGTTCTTGTTGGTGTAGTTACTTTCAAGTAAAAAATAGTCGCAGATTAAATACGAATTACGAACATAATATTTAAGACTAACTCGCAGTTTTTCCAATATACAGATGCCTTATCGAACCAATCCCAGACTCACCGTTTGACGCCACGCGGAAGCCAGACAGAGAATAAATTATTGCTCTCCCCCTGCCCAAATACAAAGACGAAGTCTGGGTTTTTTCAACCCCCTGCGTATAATTGAGGTGTAATGTCGCGTACAATGCCAAACAATTGTGGGATCGTAACGTACCCGTGCATTGCGACCTCCTAACGATAATATACAATGGTATAAAACTGAATTAGAAAGTCCTTTTGTCCAGCGCGCCTTGAGATAATCGTGATTTACGTCAATCTACACACCGGGTCCTCATGCACATAAATTAAACCATAATTGAAGCCAGCGCTGTGAGGTACGCCAACCTCTTTGACGGTTCTAGGTAATTGAACAAAGGCGGTTTGGGGAATGATGCGGAACTTTGTGATGTTTCTAAAGAACTCGTTACCAGCAGGCGCGGGCGCCGCATCTTAACATATTCGGCGTTACTGACGCTTGATCGGTTTCTTTATTAATTACGGGATCCCTTACACCCTAATGAATATTCAACACGCAGCGAGAACTAATTCGACCCGTCCTTAATACAGCCCATGTTGGACTAGTTTTAGGCGGGATTTTTACGAGCATGTAATACTATATCATTACACTTTGATAAGCGATAAGTGCGATGCTGGGTCTTTCGCCGTTGTCGGTACTATAAAAAGGGCCAACGTTCCCCACCCCATGTTCCCAAGCGCGTCATCGTTTTATGACTTTTTTATTCGACCTGATGGCCGGAGAAATGCAATACCACTCCCGATTCAGATTTCGTTGTTGATACTGAAGCGTGCTCTACTTATGTAGGTAAATTGTTTTTACAGATCGCGGGCATCCGAGCCGCGAGCCGGTCAACCAGGCGCCATCATATCACTGCACCAACACATACCTAAGGACCGAAAAATACATAATAATTTAGGTACGTCGCAACGGAATGGAATGCATTGAACACGAGTAACCCGCATACATATTTTACGTCTATGTATATAATGTTGTACATTAAAAACAAAATCACAGAAAATAATCGTATATGTAATCGATACCTCGTAATAATCATGTCTTTGTTATGGCGTTCTGTCATAATAGGGTAAACAATAAAGTTGCTTTTCGGGCACAGCACAGTTCATGGAATTCATCGGATACCTCGAGACAGTGCGGAGTAAAGAATATTGAATTTATTCTTTCACACGATTAAAGGTATCGAGGACCACACGATGCGCGCAAGCCGAGAACTAGAGACGAGTCGATACCGATACCGATGGAATATTTCACATTTCGGGATATCGACCACAAACCGACACCACATTACATAGATTAAGGGCGTGAGATAACTAACAATCGCATTAAATTACGTTTTCTATTGCTGATTCACACCTGATCCAACACATCACAAACATCAACATCAAATAATGACCTTCTTAAAATATTCCGGTTGTGTTGTGAGAACTGTGCTTCACAGAGTAATAAATACAAGCTAAGAAATGGCAGAACCATTTGTCACTAGCTTAACAGTGATACAGATGAAAATAGAAATAAGAAACGACACAATAAGAAATGCCTGTCGTTTATAACTTCATAAGACATCTTCGTGTGTGCGCATAATAAACACATAAGCATTTGTCGAAGTCGTTGCACCAATTGTGTGCGTGCTAGACGGTACTGCGGTGCCGACAACGTAAGTACGACGGAAAATGACGCTGGTTGGATGCTTATGCGTCGCAGAAGTGTTTCGCTGATTGATAGAATGGCCTCGTCTGCACGATCGCTTTCGCGCATCGAAAGTCAAAACATATCATAAAAAAATATTGATCATCACACTTTACTTGAATAAACACGCGACCTACAAGATAATCGCACTTTACATCTGGTACTCTTTATTGTTATTCTAAGATACTCAATCTTGCATGCTTATGTACTACAATAACGGTGCAATTAGTGGACAGTGAAAGGACAAAACATTGAATTGCCATCTGCTACCTGGATGAAAGGCAAACGGCCCACGTCACCTCGCCATTAATCATAATTATAACAAAAGTATGAAAAAACTGGAACGAAACTTCAATGAAACTAATAAGTTTCTAACAGATGCCGAAACTATAAAAGAAGTCCGAATCGCCTGAGCGGTAACATATTAAAAAAAAAATCTAATTGTAAATTCCAAAATCATAACCGTGGACCGGTGAGAAACTTAATATAAAGTAACAGACATATAGTCACGAGTTATATCAAATTACACCTACCGATTGCCATTAAGTTAATACCCCTTTATAATTCAAAGTTGAACAAAACTATTAGAATTTATAGCTAGATCCCGTTGAATAAAGAATTGGGAATCAAAGCGCCATGGAAACCGATTCAAAGACGGAAAAAAACTCAAAAGATGTTGAAAAAAGAATCAACTATTCATAGGGTAGTCGACACTGCTGGCACCCGCTGTTTTATCAAATATGGGATTAGTCGTTTTCATGCCGGGTTTCTTTTGGAGGGGACAAATATTTTGACACGCGGGAGATCAAATAGAGATGGATGTGTAACGGATTAAGGTTACCTCAATATGGACAATTGCATTTTATTACTGCTCCAGTGGTATCACGGAGTTAAATAACGGATTACTTTTAAGCTGTAAGATCTTTACTTGGCTTAATAATGCTTAGTGTCGAAATATGTAATCTTGTCAAAATCTCTACAAAGTTCGAAGAATTGCTAAACTCATAATATCTTTGTAGTTACAAATAATGTAGGTATGTATATGCATTTTATTCATTATTATATGCGTATGTTCATTGATATTATAAGTAATAAGTAAAATTATTTGTGTTTCCTTTCGCGTCTCAGTTTTTATGATCCTGCACATAGTATGTAATAGTTTATGTTTGGGCCAATGGTTGGCTGGTAGAGAATGACTTACAGCATTAAGGCCGCAAATTGCACTTTTTATGTATCTGTGCATTAAATGTTGTGTAATAATATGTATTATAATATAATAATATATTGATAATTCTTTACTTCTTAATTTATACTGCATTTATTAGTAAGGATACTTAGATGTCGAAGAACAATACAAATTCTAAGATTTACCTTAGCTGAGCAAGAATTGAGGTCGAATTAATGATGAACATGTCAAAGACCAACCCCATGATCAACAATGTCCAGTCAAGAGGAATGGATTCTATTCAATGGAATATGTCCACGAGTACTTACTTTATACCTGGGCCAAATGGTTTCCTTACAGGCCGCACAAAACAAATAGGTTGCTACTTGCTAGACGCATCGAAAATTCCTGGAGGAGCTATTAAGGAGTACATGAACGGAGTCTAATATCTTTAAAACGAAAACTCATGGACATGTGCATTCTTCCAATCCTTACCTACGAAGCACAGACTTGGTCTTTGATAAAGATTGAAAAATCTGCCCTCAGGTATTGCCAGGGAGCCATGGAACGCAGTATTTTGAGCGTGAAATTAACAGCACAATACTGCGTACCAAAACCCAGATAGCTGACGAAGCTCACACAGCCGCCAAACTTAAATGGGGCTGGGCTGGGTACGTCTGCCGCATGCTGCTAAAATCACCACCAAGTGGGTCCCACAAAACCGAGCACTGCGTAGCAGACCTCGTCGGAGATGGTGAGACGAACTTGACCTCTCGGATCAGGACTGGTCGGAGAGTGCCCAAGACAGGGACGTGTGGAAGATAAAGAGGGAGGTATAATAATGTTACATTAATTTCTCAACAAAAATCTATGAATATAATTATCATTATTTGTTAACAAAACACTTCCTTCAAGTGCTAGCAATCACCGCCAAAACTGAATGAAAATTGGATTGACGACTCGCGTTTGCATTTGCATCACATCACACATTGCAGACACTCTAACGTACCTAAACGTTAGAGTGTCTTCCCCCGTGTCGTGTGTTTGCCCGGGTGGTGCGGAATAGCAGTTGAACAGAATTGAAGTGCGTTTTGCGCTATGGGCTAGCATCTTATCACTGCAATATCAAATTTTCTCCAACTTTTAACATATAATTGTTAAAAGTAGCATTGAAATTATATTTCATATGCTCTGACTACTCATTTTGGAAATACAGGCTAGAGTTTATGTGTATGAGTGTCTTTTCCAAAGCAAAATAATTAATAATCACGTTCAATCCGATCTTACCTGAATAGCATCGGCGTTATTTTCTTTACTTTTACACGTTGAGCGCCCAAAAAATTCACTACAAATGTTATACTACACGGCATAACGTAAACAAAATCAAAGCTCAAGTCATCTCTCGAATTTGATTATCATTATCACATCTTCATGATGCCGAGTACCAAACCAAACACACTTCTGATATCTCGGCGATGCAAGCGCTATGCAGAACAAATTAACACAGATCCACGGGTCTCTGTTTGCCATATAACTGTGGTGTGCTGTGGATATTAAAGAAGGTCTTAAGTATCGTGGAAATATGTGGTATTAGGTCGTTTTAGATGACCATAGAGCCAAGTGAATGGGCAGGCGGCGACAGTTATGCAAACAAGTGCTGGACCAATAATGCATTCATTGTCGGCTTAGACTTAGCAAGAGCACCTGCTATTGCGGATACTTTGGTGTGTCTGGCTTGTGGGTGGTATACAGTAGGTCTGAAAATCGGTTATGTTATCTGAGCTTTTTTGAAATGTAGCTCGGAGGCCGCGGTCGGAGGGTGGCCTGGGGAAAATCTATGGGAAACCGTCCCCGTCAGTTCCGTCCTTCCCGCCGTTTAGCCATCGACCGTCGTTGAGTAACATTTAAAAAACACGCGAAAAATGGATGTGGATGACCTCCAGCGTGATTGATAGAGCCGTGATCTCCCGGTGTAAAAAATAAACAATAGCATTCTTTTGTAATGAGCCTAGGGATCCCCGGGACCGGTAGACGACGGGTTGGTTCTTCCTAATCTTAGTCTAAATTAAACTATATAACGCTTAACGAAACTGAAACGTACTCCAATTATTATTGAGGTGAGCAATAAAGAGTATTTGTTTTGTGTTGTATCTATACTAAATCGTTAAAGTAAAAACCGGCCAAGGGCGAGTTGGACTCGCGCACGAAGGGTTCCGTACTAGTATCTATAAAACAGCAAAAATAACTTAACCAAAATTACAGTTAAATCAACCTATCTCAAAAACTATAAGAGATACTTTGATCAAACCAAAAATCGTTGAAAGAGTTAATTAGCATGCATCACCTCTATTTTTTTTAGAATTTTATACCCCGTAGTTATAAAAATAGAGGGGGGGGGACATACTTTTTACGACTTTGAGAGCTGATATCTCAAAAACCGTTCACTTTAAGAAAAATGTTTTTTAGAAAACTTTATATCATTTTAAAAGACCTTTCCATTGATACCCCACACGGGTATGTACATCGAAAAAAAAATTTTCATCCCTCAGTTACATGTATGGGGGGCCCCACCCCCAATTCTTTTTTTTACTATTTAGTGTCATAACTTTGTAGCGGTTCATACAACACATATTCCCATCAAATTTCATCACTGTAGTACTTATAGTTTCCGAGTAAATCGGCTGTGACAGACGGACAGACGGACAGACGGACAGACGGACAGACGGACATGACGAAACTATAAGGGTTCCGTTTTTGCCATTTTGGCTACGGAACCCTAAAAAGTGCCAGGACACAGGCTCTCTCTCTGCTTACATTAATCAGTACACATAAACAAATTATCTATCTAATATCTATATAACCGGGGCATTCTTGGATATTTATTTATTTATTTCAGGTATATAGGAAACGGCTCTAACGATGTGTCTCTGCAATTTTCACCCAAATCGTTTTCGGGGGGTAACAATCGTCCGATTCCCGGAAAAACACGAAAAGAACTATACACGTGCACTATACAAATACAAATAAATATAGCATTAAAACTTCAAAGTTTCCTTAGCTTGGAACGATTTTGAAACCCATAGTGCCAGCTATAAAATTTGTTTACAACTACAACAATAGCTCTTACATTGCTCTACGTTATAGTTCACACAAATCAACACAGATGGCGTTGATACCATCAAAACGAATGCGTGGCTAAGCTTAGTAGCATTATCATTTATCTGCATCTCTCTTGTACTATACCAAAAGGAAAGAGATGGGAAATTTTGAATGCTAGGTCCTGATAACAGAGGTAGGTTACTTTTTTCAGCAAGGCTATAGTTTTTCAAGGAAGCCTTCTTAATTTGTACCATGTGGTTAGTAAACAAGCATATGGCCTGCCTGATGGAAAGCGATCATCATAACATATATATAATAATAATAATAAGCCATTTTATTCAGGACTACAAGGTCTAGTCATAGCATATAGGTAAGACTTTTGTAACACCAAGGTTTTTCTTTTCAAGAGCCCCATATTGTAGTCCCTCGGGCAAACCTCTGCATGGAGCCCACTCCACAGTCATTGACAACAACATTCTTAAACATCCATTTACATAATGCAATTTTTATGATTCTTTTTGCGGGGTGTGGTGTACTGAGGTGCTGCGGGTTCTATCAAATTCCACAATAGAATGAAAATTGCATACAAGTGTCTGTCTTGCAGCATGAAAATAGGCCATTGAGCTACAAGGTAATTATATAGAATAGCATTTATTCATGATGTTTACAAAAATAAAAATAACAAGTGCCTATACAAAATTATCATTGAAATTGCTTCCAATTAGCTTTAATGTCAAGGTACCTTGAGAGTATCATAAAGCTGCTCTTCCGTGGATACCTTTCAAGAAAGCACCCCAACACGCTTCACACATGCTTAAATATACTATGCAAAATAATCTTATGCAAGGTTTGAGATCAGATATATCTATCAGCATGGCTGCACTTTGACCATATTGCAATAGATATAAGAGATCTATGGCAATTTAGCTTAAATTTTTGATTAAGTATAATTCACAATTACTTTTTATCAATATTTCATGCTGGCAGTGAATATGGTAGGGACCACTTGATGGTAAATGATTACCATAGCCTATGGACACCTGAAACTCCAACTAGGGAATACACAAATGCATTTCTGATCCAAATTGTGTCTACAAACGTGTGTATTATGTTTCCATACTAAGTCAGGGGAATTTCATTTTATTTTATAGCTGACCAAACACACTACAGATCACCTTAGTAGGGTTAATTAATGTATGGAGTCTTCTACTGTTTTGTTTTAAATATCAATACATCTGTTAAACGGTTATGTGATTATAAAATTATTATAAATTAATTTCTACACCACTTTTAACTATTTTTGGCAACAATCCACTAGTAGAAATCACTTCTTTATTTATGCATGACAAAACGAGTTGGATGCATGTCAAATAATTAAGGAAAATAGATGTCTACGTAGTCTAGCCATAAATTCTGTCCCAACTTTTTCGCCATTTTAAATTTAATAATGGAACGTTCGATGTATTTTTGGTTCTTGATTATGCTTAAATAGACATTTGGCTGTCAGAAAAAGTATATTTGGCTCCAGGTATCGTTTCCCTGAAGATGGAGTGGGGCATCAAAGAGAATCGTGTCGCAGTGATAGCGTTATACAAGTATAACAAGCAAGTGAACAACATTTTCAAACTGCTGAAACCTTTGAATATAACAAAGAAATTTATCTATCGTACCATCAAGCGATACAACGACATCGGTTTAGTCGACGACCGGCCCTGGAGCGGTCGACCACGGCAAACAAGGACACCGGCAGCGATTAAAGCGGTAGCTGAGCGAATTCGGAGAAATCCGCTACGCAAGCAGAAAATCATGGCTAGGGAAATGAAAATTCCCCCTAGAACTATGTCCCGTATCATAAAACAAGACCTTAAGCTTGGGGCTTATCGACGGAGCACAGGTCAGCGATTGACAGCGGCCCTACGGAAAATAAGAGCGACGAGAGCTAAAGTGTTATGGTCGCGGCATGCAAAGGGCGGATATCGTAATATTCTGTTTACAGATGAAAAAATCTTTACTGTGGAGCAAAAATTCAACCACCAAAATGATAAAATATATGCTCACAGTTCCCAAGAAGCTTCTGAAAAAGTTCCAAGGGTAGAAAGAGGCCACCATCCTGCATATGTCATGGTTTGGTGGGGGAGTATCCTATGAAGGCGTCACAGAGCTTCATTTTTGTGAACAAGGGGTAAAAATACGTGCTACGAACTATCAAAAAGACATTTTGAAGAGAGTTGTTAAGCCGCTAAATGATACTTTATTTGCCGGTAAGCACTGGATATTTCAACAAGACTCTGCCCCTGCACATAAAGCTAAGACAACGCAACGGTGGTTAGCGACGCATTTACCCGAGTTTATTGCGGCTGAAGATTGGCCCTCAGGAAGCCCGGATCTCAACCCCTTGGACTATGGTCTGTGGAATATTTTGGAGGAGAAAGCCTGCTCTAAACCTCATCGCAATGTTGAGTCTCTGAAGTTAGATTTAGTGCGGGCAGCGGCTTCAATACCCATCGATACCGTCCGTGCCGTCATAGACGAGTGGCCGGACCGTTTAAAGAAGTGTGTTAAAGTAAAAGGTGGACATTTTGAATAAATATTTTATTTTATACAATCTGTATAGTATAATTAATAAAAATAACCCTAATTTATTTAAAAACTTTCTTGTATTTTCAAAATAAATGTCATTTCATATAGGACAGAATTTATGGCAAGACTACGTAGTATGTATAACCATTAATCTTAGAGCATTCCATTTATGTATGTTGGTACTCACCTTCCTCAGAGGAACTTTGAAGCAAACAATCCGCGTTCCTTCAATCACTTTGCCATAGGCCTTGTATGGTATCCAACTGAAAGTAAACGTTTCGTATGAAACATAATATACAACTATCATACGCATTCTTAAAACAACAATATGTATGTTTACCCACCGATCTGGGATACTTTTACTCATCTTCAATGGTGCTGTGCTAATGCCACTGCGTAAAACTGTAATGTTATGGAAAATAGATTTTAACAAAGATGTATAACATTGTGTAAGCGGAATTTTGAACTGAAGGGAATACCTAAAACGTAAATCGTAAATAAACTAACCTACAAAAGTAGAAAACCAAAAATAATTTGTCTGTCAAGCCCACATTTATGACGTTGACGTTTGACGTCAGTGTTGCCAGGTTACTTCACCTAAAAGTTTCGTCGCCATTATTCTTAGAGTATAAATATTTCTAAAGAGCTGCTATACGCGTGCCGCAACGAGGGACGACAACAGAGTACATACCTCCCGTGGGGTGACCATGTCACTAAAATTACCCCATGGCTTTTGTTTATTTTGTATAATTCGACTCATTATAGACATTATGTAATTGATCAGCGGGGCTAGCACAACTGCCGCTGCGACGCGACGCGAGTAGAGAAAAATCTACGCTCCTCTTTCTATTCCACACAGTTTGAGCGAGACAGGAATCGCCGAGTCGCGCGAGATACGACTTGGCAGCAAGTTGTGCTAGTCTACCTGGTATGAGCGATAGAAGAAGTAAGTTGTTTGTTTGAAATAATTGAAAAAAGTATACTTACATGTATAACGACAATATGACCGGTAAGTTAAGAGAATCGCTCAGCACCCAGTGTTACTTAATGGTATTCCATGCTAAATAACTTCGTTAAAGTGTATAAGTTAATTATTACGTGGAAGTTATTGTAGGTATAATGCTCCGAAATTGGGTACAAGTTATTGTCACTAATAGGTATAACCGTCGTCTCCCGGCGAAAAAATAAACAATATTATAGCATTTTTTTGATATGATCCCTGGGATCCCAGGGACCGGTAGACGATGAGTTAACAAAACATGTACCTACTTTATTTATGGTGCTTCTCATGCTTGTGCAAGCGAGATAGCTTTCCATACCTTTCTGACATTTGAGTGGTTTGGCGTGTAAGTATAGGTTTTAAAGTGTGTAGATGCAATTTTAATTAGAAAATTGCCGTGAGTCTCAGATATATTGAAATATAATAAACGGACCCTCGCCAACATTTATTTAGCAGGCAGTGCTAGACGAGCTGCCATCGCGACTGGTTCTTATTGACTACGGACGACGTATTGATCTGAAACATGTTGAGTATTTCAATATGTCCGACTCACGGAAGTTCTCTAATTAAAATTGATGATGCACTTTCTTAACTACTCAATTACATATATGTAAGGCAAAAAAATAATTACACTAAGGAACTAAATGGCAAACAAATACACATTCATACATTTATTATACATATAAGATTTTTTTAAAGAGTGGACGGTAGATTCAGGAACCTGATCGGGGCACTTACTGAACTTTGAATAATATTAATTTTTTGTATACTTTTCTAATACTTTCATAAGTGATTAAGACCACCACGCCAAACAGAAAAGAAAGTATTAGAAGAAGAAGAGTTTATACTCTTGATAGTGTTTTGCGGAAGCAATGTGGCCTACACTACTGTAATTTCTCGTTATAATATTTTGATTACACGATCCACACATACATTCAATTACACATTTATTACGCAGTTAAATTTTATATATAATATTATCATTTGTCGATAATACTATCGACACATCGATTCATCGACATTGTTTATCGAACGCGGAACCGCCTCTCGACGTAGCTCCCGCGCATGCGTCATGGCCGCCGGCCAGCAGCGCGCGCGCCGCCGAGCGGGCGGGACGGACAACCAGTCGCTACTTGATCGCCACGCTGTTACCATGCACCTCGTTTTCGCGCCCGCGGCTTGTTACTGTTAATTAGAGTTAATAAGTTATAAACCTTCTGCTTGTGTATTAACCATGGACTAATACTTCGTATTTACGTTTCGTGCTTGTGCTCGTGGATTGTTACTGTTATTTAAGATTTCTGCTTTGGACTAACCTACCAAGTGCTTACTATCTGTGACTGTTCCTGTGCAGCGCCCTAGCGCCTTCTAACATTTAATATAAGGACGGGATTGTTCGTGTTCCAATATAAACCTAAAGTTATATTCAGTTGTGTCATTTACACCGCATCTATATAGGGAACCCTTCACCCGACCTCCACTGGTAACCCCAGCCTCACAATGCAATTCGAAATTCTTTGAACACAATCAGCTGTTTTAGACGGCTTCCAGTTTTGCTGACCTGCCGCTGCTATCCACTTATTTCGGGTAGAATCATTTAGTGGAAACCTAGAAAAGAAAATTATATATTTGCTTGTCCATTTCTAAGAAATACTACAATTTTGCTGCTACATAAATTTAAATATAATAAAATTGACAGTGTTATTTTTATAGAACTCTAAATTGCCATATAATTGGGCTACTTTTAAATCGTATTAGCTGGTATCCCTAAATGGATTGCAGGGAAGCTAAATTAAGAACAGATTTAAACATTTCTGACAGCTTACAATAAACAACCTACGTAATTTAGGCGGATAATAACGTCGACAAAAATTTTCTAACCTAAAATCACCAATGTAAACAATGTTATTATTTCAATATTAATCGCTTTATTTTACAAGATTTGGAATGAAACATAATTGTACCAATAAAATAACACATATTGCGCTTAGATAAAGGTATAAAATAGTATAATTACGTGTGAAAGGTTACATTTTCTTCGCATCTTTCTCTCCGGCTTTTACAGCCGATCACGCTGCAAACTACCATTGTTTTATAGAAACTGTACCACAAAAACCCTGATCTATATCATTTGTTGCCCAAAGCACTATTTTATGCACAACAACATTAATTAATTCAGTTAGTTTTTGAGATGACACTTCTGACTAGCTTTTGTTGAGCCCAACGATGCTGATTTTGACATTGTGCCCAATAACAAAAAGTGGAACTATGACAAAGACAGCAAATGATACACATCTCTCTGGCGCACTTAGCGAGATTTGTATATGACCTTCTCGCTTGGAACTGGTATTATTATTACCGAGTCACGTCTGTATTTATTATAAGTCTGTGCCATTATTGAAAAGTTCCATTTTAGGTTGAAAAGTTCCATTTTTTCTAAATCACGAAATACTTATAAATAAGGCAATTTAAATAGATACCATTTATCGAATATTTTTATGAAAAAAAATTGGTTTTATTTCGTCTCGTAAAATATAGATATGATTTTAATCTGAAAAAAAATATATAAATATATTTGTTTATTTCATCAATTAAGATCAACTTTTACCGTACTATGCCTTTTCTAGATGCTTTTAATGAATGCGTCAGAGTTGAAACAAAGTTAGAGAAAGAGATGCAAAATCATGAAATATATAGTAAGATCCAATGTAAGATCGCACATTAATTGTGATGTGATGTGACAGTGACAGCGACAGCGACAGCACCTATCTAGAAACAGAGGGGCTACCGTACAACATTTTTAGAGTGTGTTATTAAATATATTAAATAAATTAATGCCGGGACCTTAAAAGTTTCAAAAATTGTCCTAAAATCTAAAGTTCCTTCCAAGTTCCGCGGGATTGCCAGAAGTTCCGAAAAACGGAACAAACGGAACCAAACGGCAACACTGTTTGACGTACACATTGTATCTCTTCTGTCAAAAACAAACCCAGACGGGCTACCGCGAACCACAAACGAAGTTTTCCTTCTCTGTCTCACTTATGTGCAAACTTGCAAGTGCGACAGAGAGGGAGATATTCGAACTTCGTTCGTTTTCGGTTCGCGGTAGCCCCTCGGGAGCGCTACCGCGACAGCAAACGAAGTTTTCCCTCTCTGTCGCCCTTACGTCCGAACGTGCAAGTGCGACAGAGAGCGAAAACTTCGTTTGCTGTCGCGGTAGCGCCCCGGGTCTGCTGCGCCATGTTTTCGTTGTTTTCAAACATCTAACATGTTAGTCGAACAGAAATTTGGGCATGACAGCTGTCAAAAGAAAAGAAATATTGCACACGAAAGTCGCAACGGACGGGCAAACATGTTTTGTAAACATGTTTTGTTAGATTTTTGGCGCAGCAGAGGGACTACCGCGAACCACAAACGAAGTTTTCCCTCTCTGTCTTACTTATATGCAAACTTGCAAGTGCGACAGAGAGGGAAAACTTCGTTTGCTGTCACGGTAGCGCCACAGACTCGCCTTAACTTCGACATAAAATATCAGTAGGAACTATTTAAGACACCGTTAAAACTACCAAAAAGTGCACTTCATGGCTGGTTAGTGACACATAGAGTCAAGAATAGAAATTAACCTTACTTATTGTTTACAAATTGGATTAATTCGAACACGGGCTGATACCTATATGATAAATAATAATTTTACTTAGTGTTTTAATTATACACAATCGCTGGCCTTGTGAACTTTTCCTAAGTCTAATTAATGACAGCAAAAAGATTCTAATGGTTGCTATGGGTCCGTATAATGTACAGACATGATAATACTCAGACATGATAATGTACAGGCCGATAATAGGAATCAAAATGTAAGCGAATTACTGGGCTGTGTATTATTTGACCGAGTATTATCGGCCTGATCCAACTTGGTTCGGGGCGATAATGTACAGCCCAGGAATACGCCTACATACTGAGCAAACTTCGTCCGTCCGTCCGACGGCTCGGATTGATAACGCTCGACCCAGTAATACACAGGCCGATAATAGGAAGCCACTCGGAAGAGACATAACATTTTTTTTTTTTAGAGAACTGTCAAAATGATTAGTGATGTTCTGACAGCATTTTGACGTTTGTCCATGAATATCGTTTTTCTTGTTATTGCAAGTTCTTACCGCCAGGTTTTGAATTACTTGACATATGATTTGAAGTTGGCAAATAGGCATTTGTGGACTTTGTGGTTGAGGCCGCCAGCAGACTCCATCCTATTATATTATGGTCAAAAACTACCACTGAACATAATCATTTACCTTCAATTTTATACTAAAGTAGTGATTACGGTATTATCATCGTGATTGAGTAGTGTCGTTGATATTCAATCTGAGCTTATATAGCAAAAATGTACTACAATGAATGTTATGTCGATAACTGTGCACGTAAACGACACGACGTTTAAATGCACCAGTTAGATACCGGCTCCGGAGACGGACTCCTCAAGCGGTTGCAGTGCATAAATAGTGATCGGCTTCGTAATATAAGTATCCGCAAACTAGGTACGCAAAATTTTTGTATCAGCGTCTCGACAGTTACCGCACTTTGCTCTTTGAAGAGATTAAAAGCGGCGTGTCACATTGGAAACCAATTTAATTAAGAAGTTCGTAACTCATAACTAGACTAACTAAACACTTATGTAACCATTTTTGTGCTGAATGAACTGACGGGATTCATTTGATATGTATTTGTATAGTTTTCTATTTCTTTGTGTGGTGCCAGGTCAGAATAGCACTTCTCCCTTTCTTCGTGTGGGTGTCGTAAGAGTTGACTATAGGAACCGGGTTGTAGTGTGTTGTGGCCGATGGACTAGCAACCTATCACTGCAACATCACAATGTTCTCCATCATTAAACCTACAATTACTAGATATATTACCCCTTTTGGGCATATACAGGCATGAGTTTATATATATTTACATAAACCACAATTTGTCAGTTGTTTATCCTATCATAATGTAGGGTCGCTGGGCCAGTTAGGTGGCCTGTGTCAGTTTGCGGCCTTCTGAAGAACGAAGTTTTTTCAGTTAAAGATATTTACATTTTTACATGCTCTAAGGACATAGTGAATCGTATGCGTTTTAATTAGTAGCTATTGAATGGGAATATATTAAAAAAGCAAGAAAATATCCATTCAGTTCATCAACTCTTCCAAGTGGCCGCAAACGGGCGGATCAAATTAACAGGCTGTAAACCCACCTACCGACCCTATACACACACTAAGCTATAGGGCTTGTAGTTTTGTAATGTTTTTCTATTACTTTACTTGAACATTATAGTTGGGTTCATTTCATTAAACACATATGTTCTGTTTATTCAAGTATGAAATAAATAAAATAAATGAAAAGCTTTCAGTTAATTGAAATTAAGTCCCAGTAACCTTCTGTGTCATATAGAATAAGTTCATCTGTATCATATAGAATAAAAAGCTGTAGGCAAGTACTGTTTTATTAATGAACATTATTTCTTTCAGCTAATGTGAAGTTTTGATCATTGCTTTAGTTGGTGTCACAAGCATGAAGACCACAGCTATTCAAAATCCAGGCCATCAGATCTAACTGGTAATTTTCTATTATTTTTTATTGTTGTCACAAGTTAAGAGACCAAAGTAGTTAGAATGCAACATGAATATTTAACTTGTAATTCTTAGGTATATTAATTTTATTGGTGGAATTTAAATTATCAGATAAGAATAATTCTGGCAGATTATTCAATGAATTAACATACATTAACTTTTATTCAGGTTTATCTGGATCAACCACAATTTGTGTTTTTTTTTCTATCTTTCTTCTTTTTTCAGTTGTACAAGATATCCAACTTCCAGAGCAGCCTACCATGTCAGGTAATTTAAAAAAGTACTATTAGTTATTTATTGGTCCATTTCTTTTATTAATTTCGTTTTGTAATGAATTATTTAAAAACCTATCCTTAAATTGAATTAATCAGCTCAGAAATGATATGAAATGTCTTTTAAGTAAACCCTATTTTTGTAACTATTTATTATATGTAATACCAGGCTCAGCATCAGAACAACCACAAGTTTGTCAGAAAAACAAATCCTACAAGAGCAGCCTGCTGTGTCAGGTGAGTATTTATGGGGTTCCGCACCCAAGGGGTAAAACGAGACCCTATTACTAGGGCTACACTGTCCGTCCGTACGTCCGCCCGTCCGTCCGTCTGTCTGTCTGCTTATCTGTCTGTCCGTCCGTCACCAGGCTGTATCTCGTGAACCGTGATAGGTAGACAGTTGAAATTTTCACAGATGATGTATTTCCGTTGCCACTATAACAACAAATACTAAAATCAGAATAAAATAAATATTAAAGGGGGGTCACATACAACAAACTTGTTTTTTTTTGCCGTTTTTATAGATAATGATACGGAACCCTTCGTGCGCGAGTCCGACTCGCACTTGTCCGGGTTTTTATATTAAACAATATCTTATGTTTATTCAGTTTTTAATTCACCCTTTGCTAACTTTGATATTCTGAGTTGAGTAGAATAAAATGAATGTAGAATATTTTATATAAGTAGTAGTAGTAGTAGTGTATCTTTATTTATTAAAGTATATTTTTTATTTAAAAAAAACTAATGGGAACAAAAGGCTATAATAATAATAAACCCGCGGGCCAGTTTGTGGCAAGCTGACGGTGAGTGGAGACACCGCCGACCTCTATTCCAGAGGGGCCGTTTATCCGGTCTTCGCCTCTGTGCCTTAACCGGCCGGCCAGAGTGAAGTCACAAGAGCGGAACCTATGCTCCAGGTTGGAAGCGTAAAATGTCATAACGCCGGCGCGCGGCGGCCTGCTGAACGGATTACCGGGACCTGGGTCCCGCAGACTCACCTCTCGACTACCTTATAGCCGCTCACAGGGATGTTGCCCCCTTGTCGCACTGTGCGTGCGACTGTTTTGTGGGTCCCACTCAGCGAGCAGGCAAGTCCCCGCGTGCCTTTTTTACAATAGGGATTAGAACGTAGTGGTTATATTCTCTTTGATAGGGATGATGACTCATATTGCATTTTATAAACGTAGTATGGCTATATGGATACAAAAGCATCAAATTATCACAATTGTAAATTAGACAAATTGATTAAAATATTTTTTTCCTATATTGGCCAAATGTAAATTGTTTAAATGAAAACGAAATTGTGTGGCAATGATGTATATAAATGCAATATATCACGACAAAAACGGGAAATTTCCCTTCTTTTCATACAACGGCAGTACGAGGCCACGCAGTCATGACTTCACGGATGCGTGTACTTTGCCTCTCATTTTCGTCTTTTGTGTTTCTCTAATTGGGTATATGACACATGCAAAAATGTATACCATAGTGTGGTTACCGGTTCCAACCCTATTAAATCAGGAAAATCTCAACAACATGGTGTGGAAATTGAACGCCTTGGATACAGCGCCATCTATCAGCGACTTTTGTTATAACTTTGTATGAATGGTAGTTTTTCAAGGATATAATTCTTTATCACGTAAACCGATTTCATTTTTTTTCTTTATTTGAAAGAAGGTACTTTCAGCATAAACTCTTAGGAATTTATAAAACAAAAGTACATGCAAAGGTGATTAAATTACCAGCTTAGTACATACATGTTTTTTGACGATAAAAAAAAGAAAAACTAGATAGAGCTACAGTTATATTTTTCCTATAAAATATACATTGATATCAATGTTATATGATAATTTTATATTTTTTTCTTGATAAACTTCGGAGATAAGGGGGGAACGGTATTTTTTTTTACATTTTCCCTCATAAAACAAAAATGACTCAAAGTAAAAAAATAAATTGTTTCAGAATGTGCAACCCAAGCCCTTTCACATGACACCCCACTCGACATAATAACTAGACTTTCAAATTTTGAACCACCGTCAATCTGTCATTTTCCACACAAAATAAAAAAAAATATTTAAAAAAGTCATGTTCTATGTATTTTATAACTATTCCAAATTTCAAATCTATAGCATAAGTAGTTCTTCAGATTTGACATTAGCGATGTGACAGACAGACAGACAGACAGACAGAGTGAAACCATAAGGATTCCTTTTTTACCATTTTGGTACGGAACCCTAAAATGATATCGGTTCACGTGATAAAAAATTAAATTATCCTTGAAAAACCGCCATACATACTAAGTTATTCAGTCGCTCAAATTTGTAACAAAATTCGCCGATAGTTGCGCTGTACCCATAGCATTCAATTTGTACATCATGTTGTTGAGATTTTCCTGAATTAATTGAGTCGGGACTACTACATATTTGTGTATGGAACCCTGCGCACCGAGAGTCGGACTCGCACTTACCGGTTTTTTTTATAGTGTAAATTTAAATTGAAAGTTACCAATAGAATTGTCATGTTTCAATAAAAAAAAAATTGTATGGCAACTATGTGCTTAAACGCAATATTTCACAACTAAAAAATGTCAAATTACTATTTTTTTCCATTCAATGGGTTTTTTTTATACAACGCCGTTGGCAAATAAGCGTACGGTCCATCTGATGTTAAGCAGCCACCGACTTGTGAGTTTTGAAGACCATACCCAAAGGTATCATGCCATATAGTTTTAAGAGCCGACGACACTGAACCTAGTTCGATAAGACCCCCAGATAACATATATATAGTAAGACACGTCATTCACGGGGGAACACTAAATAGCCAGGGGAAAACCTCCGGCAAGACCACGCGTATGGTTCGGAACACTGGAATACTCTAAGAGTTTGTGCTCCAGTGAGATTGGTTGAGCGGTTTCAACCAAATCTGAGGTGCGAGTGGAATCGAGCAACTGGGAGTTTTGTCGCTGGTTCACTAAACCTAGCCTAGCTGAGAAGAGTCCAGCAAGAAACTCAGCTAGGCCCGACCTGGGTCGGACTGACTCTACCGGGACGAATAGGGACTATATGTGTCAATGTTGTCGCGATCGCGCGGTGGACGTCCCCGCCGGCGAGAATGCCTAAGTGTACGCGTCGTGTCAGAGTTGGACGCCGTAAACGCAGCGTTCCATCTTTCGATGGACGCTGTGATTACATCGTCCGGGTCCGTAAGTGTGTGCCTAGGACGCCGGACCGTGCGGCCCCTAATCAGTGATCGCCGAGTCTAATTGGGATACATGTAAATACTAAGCCGTAAGTCTGGCAATAGGCAGGAAATTACGTAGCCTTCTCAGAGAAGCTACTGCCTAAAACATCTTCCTGCTGACCTCGTTCACTTGAGGTACCCAAGATAAAGTCCTATCCATAATAATGCCTATTTTTTTTTACTTGTGAAGAAAAAATTAAGACATTATCGAAATAAGTCGGTGAAACACTATTAAAATCGATTCTTGGGACAAATTTTGAGCTCCCAATGGGAGCTATCGCGTAAGAATTTGCCGCTAGAGGGCGCTAGTGTAGCATGAGGTCTCCGAAATGTCAAATGTCACTCTTTGTGGTTACAATACGCGGGTTAATATCTAATTGGAACAATATGGTGAATATTTTGCAATACCTGAGCTTGATTATGGCAAATATGAGTTACGGGTCAATGATTGTCAGTGCTTTGAGACAGTTTTGTCTTTCGGAAACTTATTTCCTCCTTTTTTCCTGAACAAAACGGGATTGCGCTACAATGCGGGATGTTCAATATTTTACGGTACGGTTTTAAGGTTTTAAACATGATTTAAATGCAAACTTCGTTCTCATGACCTTAATAACTCGACAGTGGCGCCAACTGGTGAGCACAAAAACGATAGCCCTCATTATGATAGCCTGGGTTTTAGAGGGGTTAACCTTAAGACCAAAACTATGACTCCAATTTCGGATACGCACCAGGTCATTATTTACAGTGCTGATAACAGATGGCAAATCACCCTGCGAATAAATCTGAAGATCGGTGATAGTGAGAATGAGAAGAGAGATTATTTGTGATTGAATTTATAAAAATAGAAAATAACAAGGAAGACAGCACGCCGCCTAATACGATATTTTTTCTTTCTCCGTGTAGATGCACGATAACCCTGGTCCTTTTTTCTGTTAGACCGGGCACAATAAAGCAATAGGAGAGCGCGGTTGGAGATTGGGCTGAGGAAAATTCAGGGGAAATCTCCGACACGACCACGAGAGCGGTTTAAACACTGGAATACTCTAAGAGTTTGCGCTCCAGTGAGATTGGTTCAGCGGCTTAAACCAAATTTGAGGGGCTACTCCGAAATTCGAAATCCAGGTTCGTATCGTGCCGTCCCTTTCACTCATATAGTGAATTTACACGAGAATGAAATGGACGGTACGATACGAAGTCGGATTTCGAAGTTCGGAGTACAGGCCCTGAGGTGTGAGTGGAATAGAGCTACTGGGAGTTTTGTCGCTGGTTCACTAAACCTAGCCGAACTGAGAAGAGTCCAGCAAGAAACTCGGCTAGGCCCGACCTGGGTCGGACTGACCCTACCCGATATGCGGCGGTACCGGGACGAATAGAGGCTACAAGGGTCTGTGTTGTCGCGATCTCGAGGCGGACGTCTCTGTGCCTTTACCATCAGTTTACATAACCGTACTCGCTAGCGACTGCGTAAAAATTTATATAGGCAAAAGGGTAGCGCCTTTGGCGGTTACGCAATAGAACTGAGAATCGGCATACTAAATCGTTTACGCAGTCGCTAGCGAGTACGGTCATGTAAAGGCACTGGTCAACATTTATCGATATCGATAACGTCTACGCGCTAAGTCTTTATTCATATAAATAAATGTAACATGCATGATTTCAGTACTGTAAAGTGGGTTCCCTTGGGTCTCGAATAGCCCCACTTTACGGTAATATAAAAAACGAGTTCATTGATCCTTATTCACTAATCTTTACTAATATATTTTATAATCGTTCGTAAAGAGTAAACTCCAGTCGTGCGTCGTAGCTGACACACACTTTTTTATATTAAAAAAAAAAAATTACTATCGCCGCCAGGTTTTCGCATTGCCATTTCGTGTTCCCCCATGAATGACGTGTCTGATTATATGTATATCATTTGGGAGTCTTATCGAACTAGGTTCAGTTTCGTCGGATTTTCTAACTAATACAAATCTCAAAACTATGACCGTACTTTGAAGAGAAAATGTTAAGATACCTTACATGTTAATTTATACAGTTAACTCAACGAATGATTTTTCCTCTTACATGCTGGAAGAATGATAATGAAATACTTTCAGGATGTGGACGAGCTGTCCAACAAGCTGGCGGGCCCGCTCCACGGCTCCAGTGCCGCTGAGGCCCTCCCGCACAAGCCCCATACATCGAGCACCGAGAGGCTTCGCAGCGAGACGCGTTGTATGTGCGCCGTGCAATATGCGGGCTCTCATCACGACGGACCTATTACAAACCACATACGTCAGAGAGCCTACCGCGAACTGAAAACAAAGCATGTGTCACTCGAATGTGCAAGTGCGATAGAGAAGCAGATATGTTATTTTCTGTTCGCGGAAGGCCCTTAGGCAGCGAGCTTCGCAGCAAGATGCTTTGTATGACAGTTTGTTTAGTAGTAGTTATTTCACCACGTCAACTGTGTATGGATTTGTCCACAGCATAGGCAGTAGTAGAAATTTTAGAACATTCTATTGCATTTTCGCGAGTAGAGATAATTTCATTACAGGAAAAAATCTTGTATTCTAGAAATTCTTGTTCTTGTATGAAATAAATTACTGATAATCAGAAATTGTCTCATAGTCCGTTAACGGAGATCCGCGGGAAGCGGCCCTTCATCACCTCGCGGCCACGTCCGTGCGCGGCGCGGCGGCGCGACGTGGCCGCGAGAATACCCGGTGAGTTCCACACGAGGCCAGTAAGCCGCCGGAAGCGGCCCGTCATCATTTCGCAGTCACGTTCGTGGGCTCGGGTTGCCATGAGCATATCAGTACCCATAGTCTAAGTCTTGTTTTTTCGAAACAAAACAAACGAACGCATTTGCGTTTAGTCTCAATTTGTATGGATAAAAGCAGCGCTTCTGGTGGCCTTAGGTGGTAACTTAGTTCGTTTCGTTCACTAGGTTCATTATTTGTTGAACAAATAATAAACTTTAGTACACAGCGAACTAAATAATAAATATATATAATTGCGTTTTTGTGAAAGTGACGAATTTGTCCTGGATCCTCTTTTTTCATAAATTTATTAAATTACAAGACGTTTTTCTTCCGCACGCGCAACTGCACGGCTCGGTGCCGCCAGCTACGTGCGGCCGGCAACGAGGGCCGCCGCCGCCGCCGCCGCCGCGCGTGGGCTCGTGAGCCTGAGGTGCCTTTCGTGCCAAAGCAGTAAGGTAAGCTGTCCGCAACACATTACATTACAGCAGAGATTAGAGATTGAAGCATGTTCATGTGGATATCATCGGGCAATGCCAATTTCTAACTGCTATATAGCTCCTATTGTCTGGCCGCGATCGACCGACTTTCACGGTGGCCCATGATATCCATTGGTGCCAAGGAGGTAGCGAATCAGTTCGTGGACGGTTGGATTGCTCGTTTTGGTATTGTCACAACGTCGGAGGCCGTCTGTCCTATTTAATCTGTAATCTCCCTCCCTTATCTGGAGATCTTCGAGCACATAACAAAATAATATTTTTGTCGCCGGGTGACTAGCGGACTTGGGCACATCCAAGCGTGAACTAACCACCATCTATCTCTCCAAGGAAACAGAATGTAATTCTGTTATTTCATCGCCAGTTGAAAACAGCGCTGTGTCGTAATGACGCTGGCACAGCGCTCTCCCTCTAGTGCTCTTAAGCAACCGTTCTGTACTTCTAGTATAAGTTTTTTCGAAACATAAACACAAAGGACGCGTTTACTCTCAATTTGTATGGCGACGCGAACAGCGCCTCTGGTGGCCTTTGCTGATAACTGTTTGTTGCCATACAAATTGAAACTTGCATACTACGGATATTTCAACTCTATTTATATTAATCTGGCGCCTGTCTGCTCATCGTGAAAGGGTATTTAAATTGCAAAAGCGAGGAATAGGAATACTTGCCAAGAAACCTCTTGACCATCCAGTTAAGGAACTTTTCAGGAAATATAAAATACTGACGCTCCCACAGTTCATATATTGTCTGCATGCCAATAAGTTAGACGTAATCTGTCTAAATACCAAATTAACAAATTGTAACGCGGAGGTGAAAGCCGCAGGCAACCCTTGCTACTCGCTCCCGTAAAACGACTTGCCAAGCTCCGAAAGTTGCCGAGTGTCGTAGGACTAAAATATATAATAAGATCCCATTGGAAATAAAGTCGGTCGACAGTGACATAGCTTTAAAAAAAAATCTGAAAATTTTCCTCGAACAGCAAGCATGCTACAGGGTTGACGAGTTTCTCTAGGTTCCTAATTGAAAAAGTGTTTTTTTCGCTGCCACTTCCATCGTATAATCATTGTACTTAATTTACTATTTTTAATTGTGTCTTTGATTTTAAATTTTTCTGTTAGTTAATTTATTTTTATTTATTTCTCATCGACATCTTTGTAAATTGTAATTGTGTAATTTTAGTGACCTGTAAAAACCATTTTACCAATAAACTATCTGAATGTAAAGACTAAACGCAAACGCTTTCGTTAGTGTTTACGTTTCGAAAAAACTTATACTAAAGGTATTGCTCGAAAGCAGCACTCGTCTATGGCGAACCGCTGCGTTTACCTGAAGAATTCTTCGTACCTCTAATTCTTCCTACGAGACCGACGACGTACACTGTTATGGGTTAAAATGGCAGAGTTACATCCTACTCCAACTTCCCGCCACGTATAGCCCATGTTATTTGTATTTAGACTTGGCGACAACATCACGTTTTTCTGCGTGACGATACGGTCTGACGATCGTTACAAACACCCTACACAGCCGCTACAGAGTAGTGTCTCGCAATACCAAATCGATGGCCATCGGCACCGCTGAAAGGCAGACTACTGTCAGTCTGGACCGTGTGAAACCTGCTTATATTTTCAATTCAATTCAAACATTTATCCTTTACACATACATAATACAAACAGTACAGAAGGAACAGTGGCTCAGGACCGGTGTTATCTTCTTCGACGTGGCGAAAGCCTTCGACAAGGTCTGGCATAAACTTACATTATATCAGCTCGATATGCCTGGCAGACTCGTACTCACCATACGAAATTTTCTCAGAGATCGAAGCTTTCGATACAGACTAGAGGGAACGCATTAGGACCTACATCCCATCCGGGCCGGAGTTCCGCAAGGCTCCGTGCTCTCTCCCACTCTATTCTTTATTCACGAACGACATTTTCAGGGTAAGCACGGAAAGGCGGGTGGCTCCGATCCAGAGGGGCTACTCCGAACTTCGTATCGTGCCGTCCCTCTCGCTCATATAGTGAATAACACAAGAGTGAAAGAGACGGCACGATACGAAATTCGGAGTACAGGCTCTAATATTTGACCGGCCCATCCCCGGGGCCAAGGAAGTCAAATATCTTGGAGTAACCCTCAACAGAACGCTGACTTTCCGTAGCCACATCAGTAGGGTACGCAACCGTGCGTTGTTCGTGCTAGGAAGGCTTGGGTCGATAATAATTAACAAGTTTAGTAAAATATCACTTAGAAATAAACTGACACTGTACGAAACTTGTGTTCGTCCAATCATGTCTTATCCAAGTGTAGCTTTTGCTCACGTGCCTATGACATCGCTCAAGCCGCTTTAGGTCATTCAAAGTCGTTTTCTCCGTAGGGCAACTGGTGCCCCGGGGTACCAGTAGAACCTTAGTCTGTACCACGACATAGGGATTAGCACCATGTGGGTGGATCAACTATTCTTTGTTGCTCGTTACCGTGGTTACGTCTCCTGAGTCACTCTTTAAAATTGTGATTTTATAGGGTTTAGATCTAGGTACCAAACATAAGTTTTAGCAATCATTATAAATCCATTTGGACATGGGTCATCTCTTGAGCGTGCTTGAAGCTCATAATATAAACATCTTTCTAAGAAACTCGGTTACTGTTGTCTCCTCGCTGATGGGACAGAATAACAACAAGAAAAAGTTGATTGACCCATGTAAGGTTTCTTTATGCAGACTACCAGACGGTATTTTGACAACGCTCCCCTTTGTAAGGAATCCGTTTCCATCCCTCCTCCCTCTGTCGTAACTCTGCGACCACGGACCCGGACGACGTAATCACAGCATCCATTGAAAGATGAAACGCTGCGCTTACGACGTCCAACTGATACAGGTTACGCACCCTGTATCCCCGGCCCGGCATCAGCTGGCGGGAACAACTAAGTGTACGCATAAGTGTGCGGGGAAGTCCAACGTGCTATTGCAACAACACAGATATAGTCGCTATTCGTCTCGGTACCGCCGCATACCAGGTAGTTAGTCCGACCCAGGTCGGGCCTAGCTAAGTTTCTTGCTGGACTCTTCTCAGCTAGGCCAGGTTTAGTGAACCAGCGACAAACCTCGCAGTAGCTCAATTCCACTCACACCTCAGATTCGGTTGAAACCACTCTACCAATCTCACTGGAGCGCAAACTCTTAGAGTATTCCAGTATTCAAAACCACCCACGTGGTCGGGTCGGAGGTTTATCCTCTGGATTTTCCCCAGGCTACGCTCCAACCGCGCGCACTCCTATCGCTCTTTTCGCTGGTTGTAGGGTTCATTAAGTGAAAACATGATAAGACAACAAACACACATGACAAATGTACATATTATAAACATAAAACAAAGCAAAATGAAATGAAAAAAATGTATATGTATTTTTCTAAACTACGACATTTATTTTTCGATAAGTTGCATGCCATTAAATTATTACGTGTCTAACCTTTATGCGTATTTCTACAGATACCTTACCATTTCCAGGAATCCTGCCGCACCGGTCCTACCAGCGCTACCAGCAACACCTAAGGAACACCTAACTGAAAGGATATTTATTTGCTTTTATATTTTCCCATTCAATGGCTGCTAGCATACGACTCACTATTTCTTTAAGGCATGTAAAAATGTAAATATCCTTAATTGAAAAAACTTCGTTCTTCAGAAGGCCGCAAACTGACGCAGGCCGCGTAACTTAGCCTGTACTCCGAACTTCGTATCATGCTGTCCCTTTCACTCTCTTGTTATACACTATATGAGTGAAAGGGACAGCACGATACGAAGTTCGGAGTAGGTCCTCAGGTCTAGTTCTGTCTTGAGAACTTGGAAGTGCCATACTATAACTACACACTGCACCAGTAGGTGTACTCACTCGAAAATGGTTATGGCACCATGAAGTAAGGATAAGACTGAGGGCCTACCGCGAACCGAAAACGAACGAAGTTCGAATATCTCCTCTGTCGCACTTGCATATTCGTGCGACAAAGAGGGAGATATTGAAATTTCGTTCGTTTTCGGTTCGCGGTAGGCTCTCTGAAGCCGTCAATACACACACATATACAAAGATGTGCGAAAGAGATGCAAGCATAAACACCAACATCAGTAAAAGCCCTTCTACGGATCTGTAATTCCGCATATGACCGGGGACGTGATGGACGGGCAACTACGGAACCCTACACTGTGCGTGGCCCGACGCGCACTTGGCCGGTTTTTTATACTGTTGTTTAATATAACGACACGTGTGTGATAACGGCAGCCGATAATTTCGTGAGCTTAGAAACTAGACTGACCCTAACAATGCAAAGGATATCTGATTGGTTTACTGCTAACGTGATGCTTTTGAATGTCGAAAAGACAAACATAATGTACTTCCAGTTAAAAAAAAATCTAAATACTCAGGTTAAGATTGTTTTGAATGATATTCCGGTACCACATGTACACGAAGTTAAGTACCTAGGTTTTTTAATCGATTCAGGACTAACGTGGGCACCTCAGATAGATGCGACGTGTAAACGTCTCGCCTCTGCGTGTTTCGCATTGTCTAGGTTAACCCACAGTCTCTCTGAGGAAAATCTAAGGAAGGCCTACCATGGATACATCCATTCTATATTAATCTACGGTGTTGACCTATGGGGTACTGCTGCGGACCGTGAAAGACTATTCAAATTGCAATAGCGTGCCCTCCGCATTTTAACTAGAATACCTCTCGACTATCCGGCTAAGGAACTGTTTAAAAAGTCTATGCATGTTATGGGAATAAGACTGTACAACATACTGGACGATGAAATAAAGCAAGCTTCTAGTGATGCAATATTTGTCCACAAACTAAAGGCCATGCTACTAGAAATGGCTTGCTACACTATCGACGAGTTTTTCGATGTCCGCAGGTCATTGGCCTACTAATATACTGGCATTATATTAAAATGGTATTAATTATGTAAATAATCTATAATTGTGTTTTTACTTAAAATTATGAAGTTAATGTAATTTACATGCAATGTAAAAAATATATTTTCTTTTTTGTAATGACTCTTAAATGAATGACTGTAAATGACTTGTACATATGAAGACTTCCCAATAAATATCAATCAATCAGTAATTTATATCCGATTTTTTTAAGCAAGACTATTATCCCCAATGTACAAAATTTGAGAACCATCGATAGCAGTGACGCCGAAGGTCGTATCACCCACACTACTAACCGATGTACCCGTTTGCCATACCTGGCGAAGTATATTATTGTATCATGCAGCACGACTAATTCCGTGCACGGCGTGAACAAGTTGACAACTCGAGATGTTTTTTGGTCGAACTTTGAACTTAGAATACATTGCATAAGGTTCAAATATCTTCAATTTTTCACCTCGACTTGTCAACTTATTCACGCCATGTACGGAATTATGAGATGTCGGAATTGTGCTACATCCCTATCAGCCTCCTAATACATCTCAATTTAGTCAGCCATCATAAGTCCGTCCCCGTCCCCCTTGGTGATTCGCTAATCCTCCTTTTATCTAATCCTCTTTCTACGCATGCCACGCTCTATTGAGATCAATCTGTAATTACTGACAGATTATTTGGCCAATAAACCTGATACCGTGCTGACAGATCTATCAAGCGCCACAGAGGGCCTCCTCAGACTCAGGCAGTGCCAATGCGTCGACCTCACCATCGTCCATGAAGAGAACCTCGTGAAGGTCGAGGAGGACAACGCCAGCAGATACCTGGCAGGCGACCCTACATACCTGGTACCTATAGATACTTCGTAACCGCCATGTGGGAAATTGATTCGATGATCATTGTTCCGATAGCGCCTCTGCGAATGGTCTAATAATAGCGGTATATTGTACCCTTTGGTCTCAAGTCTCAACCAACACCTCTCGCTAAGTGTCTGGGTCAGGGGTCAGATAGGTTGTTCAAGACGTAGATATTCATGATTAAAAAAAATTGTTACCATCCTTTCTATGTTAACTAAGTATGTCGGCTTAGCTATTGAATGGGAATATATTAAAAAACAAATATCCTCTCAGTTCATCAACTCATCCAAGTGGCCGCAAACTGGCGCATCAAATTAACAAGCCGTAAACCCACCTACCGACCCTACACGTACAGCAAAACGTGTTTTTTTTTATAAAACGCCAGCGGCAAACAAGCTTACGGTCCACCTGATGGTAAGCGACCACCGCAGCTTATAGACGCCCGCAACTCCAAAGGAGTCACCTACACGTTGCCGACCCTTTATGGGGATGCACTGTGTTGACAACAGAAGGGACAAATTTAGGTCCCTCGCTCTCAACACAGTGCATCCTCGGGAGCTCTGGCAACCTTGCTCACCTCCAGCGCTACGTACTTGTATAGTAGAATAATGTTATTATGGCTGTGGTGTGTGTGTGTATGTGTGGGTGTGTAATGTTAATATGCAAGTTTTTACATTTGTCCTAACTTTGATCGGCGATACGATACGGTAAGATGATACGAATGTGGACTTTACATAATAACACCGAAAAGTTTATAATTTAGTTTTAGATTACTTTTGGTCATATATTGCTATGTCTTTTTCCCACTTAACTCTTGTAAACTATATAAAATTATGTAAATAAGACACTCCAATGTATATTTTGAATACGTATAAGAACAGTGAAAATAAACATATCTGTCTGGCCTTTATTTATTCATGTAACTCATTTAAAAGTAGGAATACTTATAACAATATTCGATATTTGATTAACAAGGAAAATATAATTATTTTTTTCTACTCGTCGGCTTCAATGTTTGAATTACGATATAGTAGACAAATCTAAAATCACATACATTTCTCTATTAGTTCCGTTCAAGTGAACTCTTATGAAATAGACCAATCACGTGTCGCCTTTTACTGCACTCTTATGAAATTGGCCAATCACGTGTCACCATTATAGTACTCTTATGTAATTGACAAATCACGTGACGCCGCGGACATAGAACAAAAGACCAACGAGCGCGCGACCCATGTGCCTAATGTTCATTGCCGCAGGATTAGTTTGTTTGATAGTTTCGGTTTGTTTAATTAATTTCCGTTGACTCGTAGAAAAAGTAGTGTATGCAATAGTTATATAATTAGCTTTTTAAGTCTCGAACCTTAATTAGACCACTCGGCAAGCCTCGTGGCCTAAACGCGGTTCTCGACTAAAAAAGCATACATTATATACCGATTGCATAAACTACTATTATAGTAGTTTCTCTACTCGTCGACTTCAATGTTTGAATTAAGATATCGTGGACGAAACTAAAATCACATACTTCTCTATGGCGCTTCCTTCAATTGAACTCTTATGAAACAGACCAATCACCTTGTCGCCGTTACTGTACTCTTATGAAATTGACCAATCACGTGACGCCGCAGCATAGAACAAAAGACATCAACGAACGCCCGACCCATGTGCCTAATCTCCATTTCCGCAGGACTAGTTTGTTTAATTAATTTCCGTTGACTCGTAGAAATAATAGTGTATGCAATAGTTATACAATTAGCTTTTGAAGTCTCGAACCTAACTTGGACAATCCTTAATTAGACAATCACAATCGTTATATAATGTATGCTTTTGTAATCGGGAACCACGTTTAGACATGTGATTGGTCTATTTAGACATCGGTTACACGCTCATTCTGGCGTCAGTTCAGTCCATCAGTCTGGTCAGACTGACGACAAAATGATCGTATCACCCGCGGACTGACGGACTGATGGCCCAGACTGATGAAAATTAAATATTTTAAATAATATTCGTCAGTCCGTAGTGAATGATAGAATACTGACAGGAGACTGATCTGGACTGATCGAGTTCAGTTGAAGGGAGCTCCATAGAGAAAAGTATGTGATTTTAGTTTCGTCTACGATATCTTAATTCAAATATTGAAGTCGACGAGTAGAAAAAAATATTAACGGTTCTGTATAAAAAACATCGCCAACGCGCCCGAAACAAAAGATTGCGCCGGACTGCTGCAGTGCAGCGCGTGTTTTTAGTCATTACTGAATCCTTAGAATTTATTTTGTAGTTCTTTTATAATTTTAAATTTTCAATGCATTTTAGTGTTCCGTGCCCGCAGGGTCCAAACGCAACCCGTCCGCAAACTGTCACTCACGCAAGTCACGCGTCCGTCTGTCGGTCTGTCAGTCACACAGCCTTGTGGAACACATACTTTTTTGGATGACTGGCTGGGGTCGTACGATCCCAACCGGGGCGATCTTCCTTGATATAGCGAAAGCATTCGATAAGGTCTGGCACGAGGGCTTGTTATTCAAGCTTTATAACATCGGCGTGCCAGACCGTCTTGTCCGCCTCATTCAAGATTACCTACAAAATCGATGCTTTCGTTATAAGGTGGAAGGATCGCGTCTGCCTCTCATCCAATAAAGGCTGGTGTTCCACAGGGCTCTGTCCTCTCCCCCACCCTCTTCTCCGTCTATATCAATGACATTCCCAAAGTCCCTCAAGCTAATTATGCCCTCTTCGCGGATGATACTGCAATCTTCGCTACATCACCACGCATTAACCGGGTTACCCAACTGCTACAGTCTGCAACCGATGCCCTTGGGCGTTGGTGCAGACTGTGGCGCATAGAGGTTAACCCGGATAAGAGCGTGGGAATCATTTTCTCCCGTACCTCCCGCTACACCCGTCTAATTAATTCCATACCCCAAATCACCCTAAATCACACCCCAATCCCTTGGAAGGACGAGGCCAAGTATCTGGTGTCACCCTCGATAAACGTCTGAACTTCAAAAGACACATTAAAATTGTTTCTGACAAAGCTTCCTTTTATATAACCCGTCTCCATGCCCTCCTGAACAACAGGAGCAAACTGTCTTTAAAAAACAAACTCTTACTCTACAAATCAATCATTCGGCCAGTGTTCTCGTACGCCTCGGTAGCCTTCGCTCAAGCCACCCCCTGCACACTGAAGCGCCTACAGGTGCTTCAGAACAAGCTTCTACGTAGGATGGTGGGGGCATCCTGGTTTACGAGAAACCTGGACATACATAGAGACCTAAATATACCATCTGTCGCCAAACACTTTAAAGACATTAGTAAAAAGTTTTTCGATTCCTCAGTTTTTAATCCAAACCCTTTGATTAGACATGCCGCGGACTACGCACCTGAACTTCCACCTAAGAGGGGGGTGCGTCGTCCTAGGCATGTCCTATCAGACCCAGATGATCCCATTACAATAGCCCAAATAGAACAACATGAACTCATACAATTAATTCGCCTTAGGCGTCAGATGGAAAACCGACAAAACCATCTGGATCGCAACCCGTCGACCAGATACAGACCGGGGATCCGCCGCCCCGCCAACTTTTACAGAAACCAACCGCACTGGGATGCCAGACGTGCGCTCGACCGTGACATCAGATTCGGAGCTGGAACGTATGTCCGACTTCCAGATCCTCCGGCTCCCCCCATACCTCCAGCCCCTCCGGACCCGCCGGAGCCCCCGGACCCAGTACACCAGCTTTAATAAAAAATATCAATTAGTCCTCTTTCCTACTGTTGTTCGACTGTATACTGTGACACTCTTAACAATCAGTGTGGCCGCACCCACTGACTTTAAGTGAATAATTTTAGTTGTTTTTAGTAGTTTAGAAAAAAAAAACAAATTCTCTTCTCTCCTCTTTCCTCTCTATCATCTTCTCTCTTCTACTTTATTCTTCACTTTTTCTCTTCACTTTTTCTTTTCTATTTTATTTCTTGACCTCGACTTGGCCCAAAAGGCCGAGTCGAGCGGGTCTTCCCGAAAAAGAAACTGGCCCCACTGGAGGCCAATCTTAAAGAATCTATTTAAAAAAAAAAAAAAAAACAGTCACACAGGTTTTACAACCAAAACAAAATTGGTGATAATGTTTATTAGGTATTATAGTTTAAGAGCCCACGACACTAAACCTAGTTTGATAAGACTCCCAGATGATATATATATTATAAGATACGTCATTCCTGTGGGAACACGAAACGGCTATGCTGCCATGCATAAAACCTGGTGGCCATAAAAAAAAATTCAAAAAAAAATAAAATTTCCGGTTTCTAGTACGATAAGTCTCCCAGAGGGGCTACCGCGAACCACAAACGAAGTTTTCCCTCTCTGTCTCACTTATGTGCAAACTTGCAAGTGCGACAGAGAGGGAAAGTTTCGAATGCCGTTATTAAGCGTTAAATAATAGTTTAAGAGCCGACGACACTGAACCTAGTTCGATAAGACTCCCAGATGAGATATATATTATAAGATGCGTCATTCCTGGGGGAACACGAAACGGCTATGCTGCCATGCAAAAAACCTGGTGGCCATAGTAAAAAAAAAATTCCGGTTTCTAGTACGATAAGTCTCCCAGGTTTCGTTTGTTCCTCGATACAGGGGAGGGGTAGGACTATACGATAATGCAGTGCTGCAAGCCCCCCTGACTGGCCTTGTCAGTGGCAGCAGCATGATAAGTGACGCCAATATTGAGGTATCTAGTATGATCGGTCTCCTGAAAAAACCAAGGCTCATCTGAAAGATCATCAATTTCTGTGTAAGAAAAACCACTGCTGCCTTTTCCTAATACTGGAGAAGGTGGTGCTGCTGTGATTGATGATCGCCTTCAGCGCAGCTGGATTCGGTTTTTCAATTCAGTTTTGTTAGCAATCACCCGGTTCCTTTCGATTTGTACTGATTTAATACGCGTGCCACGTACACTTAAGAATAATTTTGCTTGTCGTTAATTGCATACACAAGTTATTTTGAAAAGTTATTCTCTATTATACCGAAATAAGAGCTACATAGAGAATCCACAAAACACTTTTTATACTCTAGCTGAATAATTGACAAAAGCGGTAACTCAAAATGAAGCTTTTTAAATAAAAATCAAGTACACCTATTCAGTTTCCATCTGTGTTAGTTAGCTGTAAAATATAACTGTATTTCCATTATATCGAAATAGAATATAGAGAATCCAGAAAATACTTTTTATTACTATGGCCACCAGGTTTTTTGCATGGCAGCATAGCCGTTTCGTTTTCCCCCAGGAATGACGCATCTTATAATATACATATCAACTGGGAGTCTTAACGAATTAGGTTCAGTGTACTGAGCTCCTTCAATCGTTGCAGCACCACCTTCTCCAGTATTAGGAAAAGGCAGCAGTGGTTTTTCTTACACAGAAATTGATGATCTTTCAGATGAGCCTTGGTTTTTTCAGGAGACCGATCATACTAGATACCTCAATATTGGCGTCACTTATCATGCTGCTGCCACTGACAAGGCCAGTCAGGGGGGCTTGCAGCACTGCATTATCGTATAGTCCTACCCCTCCCCTGTATCGAGGAACAAACGAAACCTGGGAGACTTACCGTACCAGAAACCGGAAATTTTATTTTTTTTGAACATTTTTTTTTACTATGGCCACCAGGTTTTTTGCATGGCAGCATAGCCGTTTCGTGTTCCCCCAGGAATGACGCATCTTATAATATATATCTCATCTGGGAGTCTTATCGAACTAGGTTCAGTGTCGTCGGCTCTTCTACTAAAGCTCTATAATCGAAATCACTATCTTCAATCGCTGCAGCAACCACCTTCTCCACTATTAGGAAAAGGCAGCAGTGGCTTTCTTACACAGAAATTGATGATCTTTCAAATGAGCCTTCGTTTTTTTAGGAGACCGATCATACTAGACACCTCAGTATTGGCGTCACTTATCATGCTGCTGCCACTGACAAGGCCAGTCAGGGGGGCTTGCAGCACTGCATTATCGTATAGTCCTACCCCTCCCCTGTATCGAGGAACAAACGAAACCTGGGAGACTTATCGTACTAGAAACCGGAAATTTTATTTTTTTTGAACATTTTTTTTTACTGTGGCCACCAGGTTTTTTGCATGGCAGCATAGCCGTTTCGTGTTCCCCCAGGAATGACGCATCTTATAATATACATATCATCTGGGAGTCTTATCGAATTAGGTTCAGTGTACTGAGCTCCTTCAATCGCTGCAGCACCACCTTCTCCACTATTAGGAAAAGGCAGCAGTGGTTTTTCTTACACAGAAATTGATGATCTTCCAGGTGAGCCTTGGTTTTTTAGGAGGCCGATCATACTAGATACCTCAATATTGGCGTCACTTATCATACTGCTGCCACTGACAAGGCTAGTCAGGGGGGCTTGCAGCACTGCATTATCGTATAGTCCTACCCCTCCCCTGTATTGAGAAACAAACGAAACCTGGGAGACTTACATACTAGAAACCGGAAATTTTATTTTTTTTGAAAAATTTTTTTTACTATTGCCACCAGGTTTTTTGCATTGCAGCATAGCCGTTTCGTGTTCCCCAGGAATGACGTATCTTATAATATATATATCATCTGGGAGTCTTATCGAACTAGGTTCAGTGTCGTCGGCTCTTCTACTATTACCTGATCGGGCGGATAGGTGTCATTATATTCACCGTGAGCCCGATTATCCGGACAAACTTTAATAGTGCATCTCTGAGGGCCTACTCCGAACATCGAAATCCGAACTTCGTATCGTGCCGTCCCTTTCACTCTTATGGTGTATAACACGAGAGTGAAAGCGACGGCCACGACCTATTTGTAAAATGTCTTATGTTCTCGATTTGGTTTAATTTAGTGAAATAATTATTATTTATGCAAATAAATAAGTTTATGTCCTGATTTTTACTAAAAAGGTCTTTGGATTGTGGTATGCTACCTACTTATATAACAGTCTTCACATATTTTTTAACAATATAAAAATGACCGATATAATATAACCCCAGAAACTCATCGTCACTTGAATAAAAAAAAACTTTGATTTTAATACTAATACATTTTGAGTCCTTATTTTAGATGATGTCTTCTTACAAACCGAAAAGTATTTCATTTTTCACCGACTTTTTTTTAATGTGTGTTACCTCAGAACTCCTTCGTTTATGAACCGATTTGAAAATCTTTTCTTTGTTTAAAAGCATATGCTTCAAGGTTGGTCCCGTTGTTACCAGAATCTAGCTCTGATGATGGTATCCATGAAGAATTAATTGAGGGAACTGCTCAAAAATTCAAGGGAAACATATAGCCATTTTAGTATTTTCGGTAATAAATCAAGCATTTGCATTCAGACAGCAACATTTGGTGAACGAGAACTGATGAAGAAGACCACGGATGGTCATCCAAAACTCCTAGTATTGCATGGGTGGTATTAAGATATTTCGATCAAGATACGGAAGTGACTATGACGAAGTCAATTTAAATGGTACTGATGTAATATATGTCACTATCAACCTGATCTGGTAATTGAATCCGGAAGTTAAGCAACGGAACTCCGTAATAAAACATTGTAGTTTATCCGTGTTTGAGCTTATTGGAATCGTTATGAGATGCACTCTGGTAATGATTCACTGACAAGTGAGAAAAAAATATTTTTTTTAATAAAAAAATAAAACAGACTCCAAACAATATTAAAAAGTAAAAAATTGCCTTCTAACATGCCAGCTTACGATTCTTATTGAACAATGTAGACGTACCTATTGTAATTTTTGTAGTCGTTGCCATTTCGTCAACTTTAGACAATTTCTTTGGATAAGAAACGTAAAGTCTCATGTTAGAAGTAAGGCAATTATTTTTTTACTTTTTAGTGTTTTTTGGAGTCGGTTTTTATTTTATTTCTGAACCCAACAATGCCATAAATTCGAAAAAAACGTCTGTCCGTCTGTCACAGCCGATTTACTCGGAAACTATAAGTACTACAGTGATGAAATTTGATGGGAATATGTGTTGTATGAACCGCTACAAAATTATGACACTAAATAGTAAAAAAAAGAATTGGGGGTGGGGCCCCCCATACATGTAACTGAGGGATGAAAATTTTTTTTTCGATGTACATACCCGTGTGGGGTATCAATGGAAAGGTCTTTTAAAATGATATAAAGTTTTCTAAAAAACATTTTTCTTAAAGTGAACGGTTTTTGAGATATCAGCTCTCAAAGTCGTAAAAAGTATGTCCCCCCCCCTCTATTTTTATAACTACGGGGTATAAAATTCTAAAAAAAATAGAGGTGATGCATGCTAATTAACTCTTTCAACGATTTTTGGTTTGATCAAAGTATCTCTTATAGTTTTTGAGATAGGTTGATTTAACTGTAATTTTGGTTAAGTTATTTTTGCTGTTTTATAGATACTAGTACGGAACCCTTCGTGCGCGAGTCCAACTCGCCCTTGGCCGGTTTTTAGTTATATATCGTTAAATTTAAATAATTACAATTATTTACGAGTGGCGCTAGTGGACCCACTACATTTTATTAAAGCGCTCTTAAAAGCCTGCAGCGGGAGCGGCCTGCGGCAGCGGCCGCGGTGGTCAACCATTGAAAGTTAAGAAAAAATATTGAGGGACTACTCCGAAAATCGAAATCCGAACTTTGTATCGTGCCGTCCCTTTCAGTCATATACTACTATAGGTAACACGAGAGTGAAAGGGACGGCGCGATACGAAGTTCGGAGTATAGGCCCTGGGGCGCTACCGCGACAGCAAACGAAGTTTTCGCTCTCTGTCGCACTTGCACGTTCGGACGTAAGTGCGATAGAGAAGGAAAACTTCGTTTGCTGTCGCGGTAGCGCCCCTGTGGGGCTACCGCGACCACAAACGAAGTTTTCCCTCTCTGTCTCACTTATGTGCAAACTCCCCTGGAGTGCTAGACCGCGAACTACAAACTAAGTTTTCCTTTTCTGTCGCACTCATTCAAATGAAACAAAATAAATACCAATTATTAAGAAAATGGAAAAGATCGATTATCTCGAAAACCAAGGGACTTTTACTTAACCTGAAAGTCTGAGCTGAAGAAAGAGCTGGAGGTGTAAAATATTCGTTCTTCAGTAGCAAGTATTTGTAGTAAACAGCATGAGATAAGTCTGTGATACCAGTGCCGAAATTATACTATTTCCCTTTTAGTTTAGCTCCCTCTCTGTCGCACTTGCTAATTCGTGCGACAGAGAGGAAGTTATTCGAACTTCGTTCGTTGTCGGCGTCAGCGGGTCTCGCCACTATAGTCCGAAATCTCGCGAAATGGGGGCTATCGTTTTTGTGCTCACCAGTTGGCGCCACTGTCGAGTAAGGCCCAGCTGTCAAAAATTGATATTGGTTATTATGGGCATGAGAACGAAGTTTACATTTAAATCATGTTTAATACCTTAAAACCGTACCGTATAAAATATCGAACAACCCGCATTGTAGCGCCATCCCGTTTTGTTCGGAAAAAAAAGAGAAATAAGTTTCCGAAAGACAAAACTGTCTCAAAACACTGACAGTCATTGACCCGTGAATCATATTTGCCATAATTGAGCTCAGGTATTGCAAAATAGTCACCATATTGTTCCAATTAGATATTAACTCGCGTAACGCAACCACAAAGAGTGACATTTCACATTTCGGGGACCTCGCGCTACACTAGCGCCTCTAGTGGCGAATTCATACGCGATAGCCCTCAGGGGGCTATCGTTTTTGTGCTCACCAGTTGGCGCCACTGTCGACTAAGGTCCAGCTGTCAAAAATTGTTATTGGTTATTATGGACATGAGAACGAAGTTTACATTTAAATCATATTCAATACCTTAAAACCGTACCGTAAAAATATCGAATATACCGCATTGTAGCATGGTCCCGTTTTGTTCGGAAAAAAGGAGGAAATAATTTTCCGAAAGACAAATCTGTCTCAAAGCCCTGACAGTCATTGACCCTTAATTCATATTTGCCATAATCAAGCTCAGGTATTGCAAAATAGTGACCATATTGTTCCAATTAGATATTAACCCGCGTAGCGCAATCAAAAAGAGTGACATTTGACGTTTCGGAGGACCCCACGCTACACTAGCGCTTCTAGCGGCGAATTCATACGCGATAGCCCCCATTAGACAATCTCATTTCAAATTTATGCAGTGAAAGACCTGGAAAGACCGCCTTTAACATGTATGAAGTCTGCTCTGAACCCAGTTATTTTAGTTTCATTTATTTAATTGCAGAAATACCAACAATTTGTACAGTATTTTTTGTTTTTAAAAATATTGAAAGTTAAAGGAATGAGAAGTCATTTATAATTTCATAGAAAATTAACTTAAAATCTCATTAAATATTCATCCTAGCGAAAAAGTGTGTAAAACGTTTTTTGTATAGGCGGGGACTTTTGATATGTTCACCTCCTAACTAATCTAAACAAAGCTATGAAGCCAAAAATTGTGTTCCAAGCATTTTCCTCCATACTATTTCGTTGCCAGAGGTGAGTTCCCTCTATACTATTTCGCCGAACCCCGGCCGCCGAGCCGGTAGCCGCGAACCGAAAACGAACGAAGTTAGTATATCTCCCTCTCTGTCGCAATTGCTAATTCGAGATATTCGAACTTGCCTCTGTACTCCGAACTTCGTATCGTGCCGTCCCTTTCACTCTCGTGTTATTCACCATATGAGTGAAAGGGACGGCACGATACGAAGTTCGGAGTAGTCCCCCTGGCCTAATACAAGAAAAACAAATACGGCGTTCAAAACTACGATAACACCGTGATGGATCGTCACCATGTCCAGTCGTCTTGTCTTATCTTCGCCGGTTTTACTGACAAGAAAATATATACCTACAAGAATACTTAACAACAATAACTTAAATAATATTAAAACTAACTTTTTTAAAATCTGAAACAGTCAGTTAAAATCGTAAAAATAAAGACACATACCACATCCCTACAATGTCACTCTATATTTGTAATCTGTGGTTCGTAGCGGAAGTCGACGCCAATTATCGGTCCGTGCATTAACGGGCTGAGCTTTATCAAATTCCGTCCGGGCCAACAATCCGATCCGGTGGCGGATTACTGGGCTGTACATTATTGGCCCGTGTATTATCACCCTGAGCAAACTTGGTTCGGGGCGATAATAGGAAACCACTTTTGTTCGGACTGATAATGTACAGGCCGATAATACAAGTCAACCTATTTTAGATTCCTATTATCGGCCTGGGTATTATCAGACTGTGTATTCCTGTCCCCCGGTTGCTATAGGAACAATGAAAAGAAAATCATGTTTGATCGAAATATCGGGGGGTTCTGGTAGCAACAGTTTTGAAAAGAGACTGAAAGGTATTTTCAATAGTACAGTCGCAGAAAATAAAAGTAAAATGCATAGGAACACCATTTGGTACAAGTCTTTGCTTGGTGCTGAAAAAACTTGCATGAAACAGGATAAGATTAAGAAAATCCACTATAAGTTCGAAGATGAGAGGGAAATGGTAGAAGAATATAACGCAGATACACAAGTTTTGCTCAGAAGATCGTGGAAGGTGAAAGGCAAGCTTGGTGGAGAAGGGAAGTGGGATGTGGAAATTGGGGACCCAATTCCTGATGCTACTCCTCATATTGAAGCTGCTGAAATTGTTGAAAGTAATGATCAGGTTAGCATTTTGTAATTGATTATTATTGAGTTAACTACTGGTAAAATCCCTCTACTAACTATAGTTATGTAGGTATAGAAGTGATTGACGTGTGGTTTGTTTCACAAGAAACGGAGACAAACACGATCGACATCAGAAAACAGCTGTTCTGATAAGAACAGCTGATTGCTCTGAAAAGAGCAGTTTCGTTTGTCCCGAAAAGGACAGTTTTATTCTATACCTACAGTTACATTTACATTGATACATTTTATTTGTCACTACTATAGTAATTACTACTGTTCCTAATCTTAAATTGTGTAAAGTCAAAGTGGACATAGATAAACAGTGGTGGTACAAATATAATAATATAAGAATACATTGTTTTGCAGACAGGCATATATATTAAAACATAAAATTAAATTAACATATTGTCCAATATCATAACTGTACAAAGATTATTATGTATACCTGCTATATATCTTCAGCCTACAACTTACCAGTTAGTATCAAACTAAATACTAATTCTGCAAGTACTTACTTATACCAATTCCATATATTTGTACGTAAACTTAACTTTATTTATTTATTTTTATTTATCGTATGTCAATTTTGTTGCACCGTTTAGCACCCACGGGTCACATGTAGGGTAACGGTGGGTACTCCCTACGGATGTGATATTATATGTATATAGATTATTTGTGTTATGTGCAGTGTCTATGTAATCTATAAAAGTGACTTAAAGTTGCGTGCTACAAAATTTAAAATCCAATAAGTTTTGACTTGAAATTATTTTACTTCTTTCCAGCCCATTGTATCAAGACGCAATACAAGAGTGAACCTAGAGTGGAGGATCAGAAATCTGCCATATCCAATTGAAACTTACTCAGTTAGTGCCAACAATGAGGAGAAATGTATCATAGTCCGGACAACTAATAAGAAGTACTATAAGAAACTACAAGTACCTGAATTATTGAGATTGAATATGTCATTGGACCAGGCTAACATACAATTTAGTCATCAATTCAATACACTTATTATTGTGGTAAGTTATATTCAGTTTCTTCACTGGTGATGACTATCTATGGAACCATACTTTCATCCTACGAACATGGGTGAGCCATGGTTGTGTGCACCAGCGTTGTAGTTATGAGTTCACATTGTCTATGTGTTTGTATGAGTTACAACAACAACCATGGCCATCCTACGCTCGTAAGATAAAAGTACTGCAATGATTGTACTGCAAGATTATGTAAGAATTATTGTGCAGTGCAGTTAATTCCTACAGTGTAAGACTAGGATGATTTAATTATCACTGTCACCTATAATTTACATTGTGACACCTAGCCATAAAGTAGCAATTACCATGCATGCGTGCGGAAAATTCCACTTGCTGGCCAAGGGGAGACATAAAATTTTGTACTTACCGTATGTGCTAATAATTATTGAATATAGAAACATTTATTTCCCTTGCCTTCGGCTCGAGCGTCAAATACCTGCGATCTGAGACATTCTTTGTCTTACCACCCTAGGAAAGTAATGTAACTCAACTCAAATATCTCATTTCAGTATAAAAAGCCTCAGCAACTCCTAGACATGGATAAAGACTGGTTTGAAGAACTGAAAAATGTGAAAGCAGTGAGAGACATCCCCGATGAGTGCAAAAACCAGTAGTGTCAATATACTTAAACTTACAAAATAAGAAGAAGGTTTTTGTTGTATGTAAGAATTTTATTTCCGTAACTTAATTTTACAGCTAGTCTTAATTATCTAAAATACGTTCAATATTTCATTTTATTAAATGAATAGTAACACATTCTGGTTATGTTTCATTCATCTGCCTAGCATTTGTTGCTTACTAGAATTACTAGAAAGTATGTAAGTGTGAGACAAAGCCTTATGTCCGGTATAAACATGATCATGCTAGGCTGATTACATGTTTCTGATTAACCCATCGTCTACCGGCCCTGGGATCCCCGAGATCATAACAAAAGAATGCTATTGTTTATTTTTTTTCGCTGGGAGACGGCTTAAATGATTTATTAAGTTGTCTATAGTAGGGACAAATAGGGCCTGGGCCTAACTATATTAGTCTGAAATTACTATCAGCTAATATTTTTATATAAAACAAGTCAAAATGTACTAAAAGGTCACATCTTCATGATATATGTATATGTTATCATTTTCGTAATTGTGCTGCTTTAAGACTGTCTTGCGGACACTGAATGTGTTAAGACAGATGGAATAAAAATGAAGGATAGAATACAATAGCATGTTTCAGTTTCCTTTACCATTCTTCATCCAAGTCCAAAATATGCTATTGTCTAGTCTATAGATTTAGGCCGGGTTTTATAAAGATGCGTTAGACCAAATGTCAGATCAAATTTCAGTAATTCAGTACATTTTTTGAAATAACACACAGACATAAGGTCTAACGGATCTTTATAAAACTGAGCCTTAGTAGTCAATAAAATTATAAATTCTTTAATCTTCCATCACCAAAGCTTTAGCCTGTTCCTTCAATTCTTCCTCATCAATCTCTTTGTCCAGCAAACCTCTAGCTTTCAAATACTCCCCATATTGTTTTGGGATACCCATAAATGTTTTTATTTTAGCTCGAATCTGTTTCCAGGTCTCCTGATAGAAGTTTTTCTTGTCTCTTTCCATAGCTTTGTAATCATGGCCGTATTTGTCTAATAAATATGAGAGATATTCCACTTGACCTTTAGGTAGCCTGTAAGTAAAAGAAAAAATATGATTGCGGTGTATTGCCTGGTACTTCATACACATATGCAAAATAATCATCAAGCTCAGAACAGAATACAATATAACTCCACTTTTAAACATAAAATTTAAATGAAATAATACTAAACATGATAATTATATTAGTAATCCAATAACAATAGTCATTACAAGTGTTGGAAACATGAATTCTGACTGTTATTTTACTTAAAATGAAATGTAATTTCAAACATGCAGTGATGTCACTTTATCAGTCAATGCAGATCAGTAACTTCAGTTGAAAACATTGAAAAGTATCTACTTATAAAATGGAAAATGATTTATTATATTCAATGAGACTGAAAATAAATTATTTCTGAGATGCAAATAATAATATTCATGCACCATGAAAAGTTAAACATCTTATGCGGTAATGTCACATCAAGCCGGTGGGTGATTATGTGAAATTTTGAAATTTCTGTTTCTGATTTGAATGAAATAAATTATTTGTGCATATTTTAACTTTTTCGTGTTTGATCCTTAAATCTTTAAGATAGACTAGATCTATGTCTATGAAATAATGCAAGTTCCCTATTGAGACCTTCCTACCCACACTGATATTGCTTCCAAGTACATATATATAACTAATATACATTTATCCATACTCACATGAACCTTCTTTTTTTTGGTGCCTGAGCTTCTTTTTCTAACTTTTCCACTATTTCCTTTTTAGGAATAATTATTTCTTCAGTTTCTTCTTCTGTTTCTGATGACTCCCCTTGGTTGACCATCTTTTTGGCCCGTTTTAACTGTTCTTGTTTGAAATTAGGTATTTTAATGGCTTTATTCGGATCACTCGCCAGTCCCATCTCTTTGAGATTACGTAGTGTCGACTTCTTTATATCCCATGCTTCCTTAAGAGTCTTACTGTAACAATATAAATTTGTCCACAACATTCATACTACGTAAACTTACTAAACAATAACGTTAGTGTTAATTACATAAATAAACACGAAGACCTTACCAATTTACTTCACCCGTGTTGCGATTTTGTTTTATATGCATTCTTTTGCGATTTAATTTGTGAAGGTACTTTTTTTTACGATGCTGTTTTTTGATTTTCATGTTGATCGTAATTTCACTGCTAAAATTGGATGAACCTCTAAAAACTGTCTAACAAATTAAGTTATACCTCTACAAGAGAACAACGCAGAACCAACCACGTGTAATTGACACTGATGACACTCGCTTCACACTTGACGTCTTCTCCAAAGAGTATAATAGGCAACTCCGAGAAATTACTGGCCTCCCAGGCACCTAGCGGTTGGCCGCAGAACTACATCGATACACACATACACAACTCTCGCACGCACTCATGCATACACCTACACACGTCACATGCATACTTTGACCAAAACTTTGACGCCCACAATGTGACTAGCCAAGTCAGAAGGAAAACGTTTTTAAAATATAAATGAGATTACATTATAGTTACGCTTTCTTACATACCTTGCTAGTTACACTGTAGGTTTCCAAGCAAACACCAATTAAAGTAACACACCTGAGAAGTGAAATACGCAACATCGGCAGAAGTATTTATTTATCCAATCAAACAATTACCAAAAATAAAGAAGCCACAATCTATTTAAACCTAACAAATTAACAAATATTAGATACGAAGGATATTTTACTATTCGAAAGCGAGGCAAATTATATACCGAATAAATTTGCCTTTTGCAAGAGTTCCACGTACAGCCGTATTTAAAATATTTTCCGTTTTAAATGTTCACAGAATTGTTCATACACAATAATCACAACGATGAAATTCAGACTGATTTTATTTTAATTTCTATGAAAGCCAGATGAATGATTGACATTTCAACCACCATAAAGGTTTCTTTTCCTTTTTCCTACACTAATTAGTATACTCGTTCGAACTTCGAAGACTTTATTCATTTCAACTACATAACACTCAAATAACTATAAATTAAATCGTACCAAACAAAATGTGTTAAAATTACTTTTAAATCCTAAGGATTATTCACGTGGTTGATGGTTCCAATATTTACAATTAAAGGCACATCCTGACGCTCCTGCGCGCTGGCCAGCAGCAGCCTGTCGTCCGGTGCGCTGGTACGTCAAGATCAAAGAATATAATACTAAAGGTGGTCAGAAGGGCTACCGCGAACTGAAAACGAACGAAGTTCGAATATCTCCCTCTCTGTCGCACTTGCTAATACGTTCCACAGAGAGGGAGATATTCGGACTTCGTTCGTTTTCGGTTCGCGGTAGCCCCTCAGGTGCTCCTTAGTATCTTCTAAGTAGTCTGTGGCGTTGTGTCAAAAAAACTCATATAAGTCCAGAGATGTCGCTATCTTCCATACATTTTAATCGGACGGGCGTAAGTTTCCAGCCCCTGGTATTTGGTAAAGAGTTAATAATGAATACTACATTGGATAAACCTGTAATATTAGCTACCTACACAAATTACACTCGGTTGTTTTGGATGAGTTTATTTGCGTAGTGTCAAGACTTAAAAAGCGAGCGCTCATTTTGTTATTTATGAAGGATGCGGGAATCCAGGAGGATATCTCTCGAAGGCTGGTGTCATAAAACAATATCGGGGTTAGAAACACTTTAATTCTATATAGTTATAAGAAAAATCGTCTTCGGGCCTCTACTTCGCTGGTCTAACCTTAAGTGAGTACGCCGCTTTTGAGTCTTGCTTGTTGATCTGAGCGTCTGAAAGACCCTTAAGAATGTCAGCCTCATACTTCCACTGTTATCTGTCACTATCAAGTGGCACGGCACGTCACTGAATTCACTGATTGCCGGATTAAAGTTTGGTTAGGGTGTCTTAATGAGGTTAGGATTTTAGCTAAAGCCAAGTTTCCTTAATACTATATATAATATATAAAACATCTTCACGAAAAAAATGCCACAAACAGGCGCAACGAGGTACCAGAAGTTTCTTAAATCTGAGAAATCGAAAACCAAATTGAAAAATAAGCAAGCTAAAAAGAAAGACTTACCGAGAGGTACGAACGTAACAAAGACAAATTTTAAAGTTAAGCAGATTGTAATAAAGGAGCAATTGAAGAAGCATGGTGATAATGAAGCCCTGTCTGCTCGTAAGCTCAATACGAAGGAGCTGCTGTCGAGACTTAACCATTTTAATACGCAGTCCTGTAAAGACGCATTAGACGGTGTAAGAGAGCTCATCAGTGGTCATGTTAATGTTTTGGAAGAAAATCTGGGGCAGTTAATAAATGGAGTGGCACCGTTGGTGCTACATATTGAAGCTGTTGTAAGTATACGCGTTTTATATTTATTACAATAATGTTTTGAATGTTACTTTTTTGATATGAATCTTTCTCAAATTTAACAACAACAAGAAATACTCTAATGCATACCTCACACAAATTAATAGTTATACGCAGAATCATAACAGAAACATGTAGGAAGAGGTAGACAACAGGTGGTCTTATCGCAAAGAAGCAATCTCTTCCAAACAACCTTTGGGTAGTGGAAAAAATAACACATTATGCAGTGGGTAGTGCAGAAATTATTATGAGATAAATTCAAAACAATTTATAAGAATATACTAGGTAGCTTATGTGCATTATATATTATATAAATGTACATACATCAATCATCTAATTGCATAATGTGAATATATTATCTTATTCTTGTTTCTAGGTTCGCAGAGAAGCTTTGAAAGTCTTGCATTTAATGCTTTCCAATGTGCCCATAGAAAAAACAGAACCTTTCTTTGACATTCTGTCTACTTACCTCAGGAGTGCCATGACCCACATAGACAACAGGATTCAAGAGGACTCCCTCCTGTTCCTTGACATTCTCCTCATGTGCTGTTCAGAAAATGTAGCTAAGGATTTCCACAGGATCATTCCAAACTTCTTAGACATGATATCTAAATTAAGGGTAGATGCAAAGCCTGGGAGAACATTGACTATCAATTTAAACAGTCAAATAACCAGTGTAAAATGGAGAGTTAAAGTATTACACAGGCTGCAAGACTTTCTACGGAAATATGTAGAACACAATAAGATCAATTTAGTTGACATGGAACTAACAGCAAACACAAAATTCTTTGACAGCTCTAAACTAAATCACTATCCCTTATTCAATCCCAGTTATACATCTGTTTGCCATGTATCATCATTTTCATCCAAGAATGCACAGGATACTTCCATAGATGAGGCTGAGAAATTTATAAAATACATTGATACTTTAATGCCATTGCTCTTTGAGGCTTGGGTAGAAGTGTATACTAATGCCAACTTGGAGAAAAACTTTGAAACAGTTGTTAGTGAAGACTCAGCAGGCCTGCTTAAGCAAATTCTAGAAGTTGTTACATTACTGTGGGCCCTGGTTCAATTCCTCAACAAGAAGAGTCCTCATTCTAACATAGAAAACCTGTTTAGACAAAGTTATCGCAAATCTTTCAGCCAACACTTTGTGCAGCCTTTTCCATTTGCAACAAATATAAGATCGAGGCAACAAAGAGGGAATACCAACTTAAACTTGGAAGAAGTAATTACAGACCCAAAATTAGTAATTGAAAACTTGCTCATTTGTCAAATGTTTATTACACTCAATCCAAATGTCCACATAAAAAATCAAAGCAAAGAAATAAGTTCAGTACTCAATTATATGGAGAAGATTTTTAATGATACTACTGAAATAGAAATCAGTGATCTTCTTATAAAGATTTTAGATACTGTGTTCTCCAATGATGTAAATAACTGGACAAGGACACTCTCTGTCATGGATGCAATGTTGAGGAAAGTCATATGGGCATACTTTAACAAGAATCTGCCAAGTCAATTTAGACAAAAGATCTTTTCATTGCTTTGTAAAATAGCATTGAGTCACAAATTGGCTCATTTTCATGCAAGTGATGCCTATGAAATGTGGCTGAAGAACTTGCCTGATATTCTACTGGAGGATTCAATAACAGTGCAAGTAATTGATATTCTGAACAAATTTGCTGTATGCAATAACAAAATCTTCAATTCTGTGGTCCAGCCAAAACTTTTCAAAATTATTGAAAATTTACCTAATATAACTGTATCTGACAGTGTAAACAATACAAGCCACTACAAAATATTCTCCTTACTGTATTGGGTCAAGTGCTGGGATGATGCATCTTTGAATCTATTGGAAAATCAGCTTTTAAAAAATGCATATGATCTTGATCATGCAAAATACATATTTGATACTTTGAGGCATAGAAGTACTTCTAATGTATAAACCTTTTATTTTATAACCCCCTTATTCATAAACGTTTATCAAACCTACTTTAGCTAAAATGCCGTTAATATTTGTTTGTCTTTATCTGTCACTGACATTTGTGTTTGTAAGAAAGGGACGACACATTTTAGTTAGCAGAGGTTGTTAATTTTTATGAATAAGAGGGTAAGACTGTTGCCCGCATCTTAATATTACCGGCATCTCGGGCAAGCACTGCAAGTCACACATAATTACAAGTATTTGGCAATACTTGTGTGAGTATCTTCGACCAGTATTTGTGGCAGGGGTTCTGGTGTGTTGTGTGATCTAAGATAATGAATGTAAATTTAAACAAGGTGTGGAAATAAAATGATGAAATTCATAGTAGTAGTAATTTATTTCAATAAACTCAAACAGGACTCATGTAAAATTGTGACTTAAGTCAACTAATAAAACATTTGTAATAGTAACAGGTAACAAAATTACAAGGTAACTTCAAAATGAGTACAAATGCAGTTTAGCAAATGATAGCACAGCAAAGTTAATAAATGTAAAGAGTACATTATGTACACATGTATCTGGGAAGCAGAAAGTAAAATATATTTAACACATACACTTAAATTTCCTAGGAACTTGACCATTTAAAAAAATACTGAATTTCGATAGCATCTACACAAACATTATTCAGGATAGTAAACAAGCACAACAGTAGGAATTTCATTAAACAGCTAACCCTATAAAATTACGGCTAAGTCAGTGTATTATGCATAGTTCTTTGCTAAAAAATTATAATGTTCAATAGTTATGAATTTCATAGAATCTTGAAGTAACTAGACGAATAGAGTCACAGTATTCCAGATCATAAACCATTATTGCATGCTACACATCCTCATGTTGCAGAGGCTTCCAAAATAATCACAAACATCAATGGCTATTATATCACATAACAAGTACAACCACAGTCTGATTCAATAGTAGATACTGATATCAAAGCATCCTCCTTTCCATTCAATTAAGTATAACTCTTGCAATCCACGTAGGCGAGTGGAGTGGTTCCTATTGCTATAAAGTTAGTCTAATTTCGTCTAATCCACTCGCCTTCGTGAATTGCAAGAGCTATAAGATGCTAAGCCTCATGAGAAACTTCAGATAATACTCAACATCGGCAGACTAGTTCTTTCTTTGCAATACGCATAAAATACTAATAGATCTAACTACAATTAAGCATTATTCCTTTAGTAATTTGTAGTCGTTTAATGTTTCACATTTGGCAAATTTTGGCTAAAATTATAATCGCCAGAACCCGTCATCCTTGATTATGGCGAAAATTAATGTTAGAAACAATTCATCAGATGAAGTAATTAGAAATACTAGTAACGAATTATTGAGAATTAAGTTCTCATAAATAAATTGTGTAAATAGTGCATTTCATGCTTGATATTCATGAATACTTGTATTGTGTTGAGCATACTTCACTAGATATTTTTGGTGCCGTTTCAAACTTAATTCGTAGTGTGCGTCTACTAACACAATTTGAATGCGACTCAGCAAACATACTTCAATACGATACGTATAGCTAAAAATCAAATTAAATTAACCATTCGAGTTGAGAATGACGCACACATGCGGATTGAAACCTATATATAGGTATATCATATTTATCAAATGTAAGCATGATGACAAACAATATAATTCACTAACATAGGAAGATCCCAAATCACAGATCCAACGTACTCAAGCTGCTCAAGCATTGTGTTCTGCGATGAAAGTTGCTAATCAATAAAATTTGCTAAAACATACATTTTAATACAGACGGTTTCCTGTATCTAAAGAGAGCTTGCTTTACCAAACGGTTAACAGGGGTTAACTTAGTGTCGTTCTATTGCGTTTTCCTTTTATTTGACTTTTTTGTGCGAGGTATGGTAGAAGAGGCCGTCAGCATTGCCTGGAAATAAAAGGAAATAAATTGAAAAATAACAAAGCAGAAGCCATATTTAAAAGGACATAGGGACAGTAATATTTTCTTCGATAGTAATGGTCGCAACTAGTGCAATGCATGTTAAATAATGTAATAATACAGGATTTTTTAATACTGAGTGTGATATGTTATGGCAATTGAAGTTTTTCACCAATGTAGCACGGGAAACATGCATACATACAAAATATGGCACCGCCTCGAATTCAATGATTAGCACATTTTTAAAGAATTCTAACCGAGGAAACGTTTTCTTCTGTACAAAATTTTCACAATAGTGCTGGTGCATTTTAATTAAAATATTATTGAATTCGAGTCCTGTGTAAGTATATGTTACTGTTAATCATAATTCTTTATTAGCGTCAAATAAATACACATCAAATACGACACCGCACGCTAAATAAATACATAAACATAAAACACTGTAAATAAGTTTGTTATTATTTTTATAATAGTTTAGGTACCAGTCAGTCATACTGGTATTAGGTAAGTAGCTTTCTCGCCATGCAATAAAAAACCACACGATAATGAAACATACGTTCTGCTCTCGCTGCTGCAACTAAAAAATAGGACAGGGAAGGCTTCAAACATCTGTACTTTTCGATGTAGTAGGAATTTCATCGTGCAACGAAACGAACTTATATTCTGGGTGACTCTCAATTTTCCGTTCGATTAATTTTTGCAGAGCGTCGCTTTTTTCCATTATGTCATGTGATACGACTTCGCTTTCGAAATCAGTAGCATCAACAAAACTAATTTGGTCATCTGCAAGTGACTGTGCATCTTCGGTTGGAGTTTTAAATGGTGAATTAAGGTCAACGTAACTTTGGAAAACATCAGATGTCTGATCATATCCGGATGATCTTCTGCTATGAGAGCGGGACCTAGAAGACGTTGATGCAGTATCGGTCTTGGATTTATCGTCACTCTTATGCCAAAACGCTAATTTGCTTGGAAACTGTAATAATTTGCCAATTCCCGACGCATTCCCCTTAGGAATTCTGCCAGGTGATTTAGATTTATGACGCCTCTTCTTTTCAGCTATTGGATTAACAACTTGCAAAGTTTGATATGAAGCCGATGCTTTAAGAGCTGTATTTGGTAAAGTATTTATTACGTCATTCAAACTTTCTTGTGAAGTTGTACTGATTGTACTATCCACCATAACATCGTCAGTGTTCTTTACATTTTCAGACATTACTTCTGTTTTGTCTGCTTTAGGTGGCGGTGGTGGAGCTTTGTTTTTGCCATATTTCCCTTTAGGGGATTTTGATTTACGTTTACTCTTGGGAGAGTTATCTGGGGTTCCAAAGGAGGCTTCATCGTCGCTCTCTGCAGAATCATTTTCATAAACAGATGCATCTACACTAGTATCATTTGCTTTTTCATCTTTAGAAGTGCTTGTTTCATATTTTGTACCACCTTGTTCCTTGTCGAGTTTTACTTCAGGATCTATCTTTTCAATAAGTATGTCCTTTTCTATATTAGTTGATTCTCTTTCAGTCTTGTCTGCGGGACATATATTCTGGCTGTCTAGTTCCTTTTCTACATTAGTTAGCAGTGGTGATACTGTAACGTTGTGAGTCTTTGGGACTTCGGCAGTTTCATTATTATTGTGTTTAGTTGTAATTGCTGTCAACTCATTACCTTTATCTTTTTCTATATCATCTTCTGCGTTTTCAAATACTTCTTGGGTTTCTCGGTCTGGTGAGAGTTCATTTTTTGTAGTTTCATCAATCATATTTTCATTTTGGTCCCTCTGATTTAAATTTGTTTGATTAAAAATGGTACCGAGAGGATTATTTCCTAAAACTTTGACTATTTTTACTTGATCTCCTACATATTGATATATAAATGGAGGATCGGTTTGGGAGAGGAACAGATGTGATGGGAGATTGACTAGGGGGGGCATATTTGCATATTCAAAACTATCGTCGCCTGGAAGCTCCTCGATGATTACTTCATTGTCCTTTAATTTAAATAAAAACTTAAGTCTACATCGAGTATAATAAAAAACAAAGAGATTATCTAGTAAATGCATAAACAGACTTGTAAAGAAAGTGAAAATATTAAATAATCAATTTAAGTATGAATAAGAACCGAATACATGCACACAACAAACTAGAAATTTAATGTACTTATATTACGCAAATATCGCCAAACACTACATAAATCTACACTTAACCACCTAAAATAATGATATTTGTAAACTGTCAAAGTACGATACTGTCTTTAAGAAAGTACGATACTGTCTTTAAGGCTTGACCGTCACAAAAATGCTGTCTTGCTTTGCGTAAATTGGTATAAAACAAGTTTTTCACAAAAAGGATCATTTTATCAAAAAAGTAAGATAACCAAGTTATTGTACACTACAGTAGTAAAATGAATACAGGTGGATAAATAGGATAACTTGATTGATGGTGACTTATTTTCTTTTTTTTTCTTTTTTAAATATGGATATTGGTGAAACCACTTTAATGTTTATATCCTGCAGATTCTGATATAGGTATTGTTTTATCGGATAATAATGTAATGATTAATACATAAATGGTTACAAAACTACTCATTCGCCTTAAATTCGTATTATGTGATCTAATTAATTCCTTATGTTACCTAATATTATATCAAAACACCTTTACTCCTTTAACTAGCGACCATATACGAACAATTTGCTTGTCCTTACATCTCGATAACGTTAGCCATTCACCATGGCATATAGTAAAATCCATTTTTTTTTCAAATGACCCTCCCACATACACACTAGAGAGCAGTCATATTATACTAGACACACACAATACATGTCATTAAAAACATACCGCTGTGGGAAACTCACTTGAACAAAATAACAATTTTTTCTTAAAACCAGTAATTACGTCCAGCACCCTTACTACCCTGCTTCACTACATTGAGTCATCCTTGCACAATTAATTTCTTTTAAAATTTTGTTAACAATAGTTTACCTACATCAGACATTTTTCCTTTGCAAAGATAACTCAACTTGCATCACCAACCGTTTATCTACCATAATATTAATGACGAACAAATGTTAGCAATATATATAATCACGGGAAGCGTGCACGTTTATATTTAAGCACCGGCTGAATAGGCAAACCCTAACATCTCTATAATATTATCAAGTTTTTCAAACACATATTAGGTATGTGTTTTCCCCGTGCTGTATTCGATTGCAGTGTTTTTTAACCTTTTTCATGACATGATTCGCTTAAAATTTAAACATAATCAAACCCTCTAATTGCATTATTATTACAAATATCGAATATAACATTAATTATCATACTATCCCAAATTATTAAAGTATAAAATTTAATGTATCAGCGAACAGAAAGAAAAATAACCTCCACATTGAAAAACACTGAGATAGTTAAACGACCGGTCTCATTTCAAAAACATAATATATATTCATTAAAATATAGTCTAGTCTGGCCAACAACCTGTCGCGCTGGAGAATATTGCAGCCGGACCACGACTTAGGGTGGGTTGTACCGACCTACAATTACGGACCGATCACCGTTAAATATGGCGCCGGCAGCTGTCATTCCATAGACACTTGTCAAACTTTTCATACAATCAGATCTTAACGAACACCACTTATGATTACAGACGGTTTGTTGCAACCCACCCTTAGAGTCGCGAAGACAACGTCAGCAGTGCGCCATACGTGGGAGCGAGAGACCGGAGCGCGGGCTCTCACTTACAAACGAGAGGCAGTTTGCTTAGCGCCTAGACCATAGCGAGTAGCAAAGTGAAACAAGTGTTCTATAATTTAATTAAAGTTCTTTAATCCGTTCTTTAATAAAAAAAACTCCTGACCGGAGTCTAATCGGTTGCGAAAATTCTACAATGTGTGTCTCCCTTCGCTACTCTCTAGCTCCCACCTGTTAGAGCGTACGTAACTTTCACGGTACATTGCTGCCGATGCCACCACCGCTCCGAAGCCCTTTAGGAACTGATCCCGACGTGTTAAATGATACTGACACGGTTAGACCTATGTGTAGCAGTGGAATTCCTTCGCCATGTGAAGATGTCACTGTCGGTGCCCAGACTAAAGCTAAATGCAGCGTGGCCCCTTGTTTTGCAGAAAAATGTTTCATATAATGTATTGTTGCGGAGAATTTACATTTCATATAAACTTTTTATTATTCAGAAACCGTTAACTTTTTAGGAAACAGTATATTAAACAGTACATTTATACCAGGGAAGGTCGGTTCTATGGCCAAATAGCACTTGACATGTACTTATATATATATATATATATATATATATATATATATAGAACTGAATTTGTAATACATATCTCTGACGTCAAAACATTCGACGGATAAAACATATGTCTGCAAAACAAAATACAATCTAAATGCAGCGATGGTAAGTTACCAGACCTCAGCCGCCTGCGGTCGCTTGATGGCGGTGACTGCCGTTCGAGTAGTACGTGCCCGTGCCCGCGCTCCAATTGAACCGGCACGAGTGAGAGATGCTGAATTATCAGCACTGGAGTAGCCCGAGCTTATGTCCTCCGTGGATTTGATGTGACTACGAAAAAAAAATCGTTTCAATAGATAGTCTGTCCGCAGCGCATTGACAGCAGTGGCGAGGCGTCTACAGTCTATTCATCCTTACGTGTCCTATCATATAAACAACACATTATCACACTTTTCTCTTGAATTACACAATAATCATCACTTAAAATAATGTTGAAAAGAAGTTCATAAAGTATTGAAAGCAACCAAGTTATGACTCAAAAATATAATTTCTAATAAGATTGAAGAAAAAACGAACCAATAACCTCAAAATTATATGACATTATGACGTCTAGATTGTTTACGTGATAGGACACGTAAAGATGAATAGACCATGACAAGAGAACACTTGAAGAACAAAGCCAAGTTAGCTTCGAGTTTTCTGTGGATACGTCACTGATGTTTCGAGTTTATGACAAACGAAAAGAAACACAATGCTACTTGTAAATGCTGGGTGCTGGGCTGGGTCACATCATACACGTTTTCGAGAGATAGCGAGACCATATGGGGGTAGTAGCTTGGTATCCTTTTCTTCACATCCGTGCGACGCGAGGGTGGGCAGCTAGTCCATACTAATATTATAAATGCAAGTGTGTTTTTTACCGATGTTGGTGTTGTCACCGATTTAGATGAAATTTGGTATCGAGATAGCTTGAGTCCCGGGAAAGGATATGGGAAGGATACTTTTTATACCGGAAACCATTAAGGGATGGAAGTTTGTATGGAAGAGCGATAACTAGGTAAGTGCCTGAAATAAAAGAATAGCAACTCTAACGCGCTGAATGAGTTCAACGCGGACTAAGTCGCGGGCAAAGGCTAGTTTAGAATAATTACCTAAAGTCAGGCTCGTCGACCCTGGCAGTCCGAGGGCCTCTGACGTCCACGTCCACTTCAGGGAAGTACATGGGTGTGCGGCTGTTGGACTCGGACGCACTGCGGCGCGTGTTGTAGCCGCTGCTGCAATGTAATAAATAAATAACTGGTTTAATACTTAAAAAAATTGTTTAAATAACGATTATGTATTTACTTTTTTTACCGAAGTTTCGACACGGGTTCCACCGGTCATGTTCGTCTCTTCTATAATCTTTTAAGTATGTGTACAAAACGCGAGTTTAAAATGGTAAACAGGTAGTAAACTACTCTAATTAGGGCTACCGCGTATGAATTCGCCGCATATTTTTTTCTAAATCTGAATGAACAGACTGGACGAATAGACAACAAATAATAATCTTACCTCTTAGCGACGCGGCGGATCATCCTCGGCTCAGTTAACACATCGTCGGCCTCGTCGGCCCCTCGCTCGTCACGCACATCGCACTCGCTCAAGTCCGAAAGACTGTAGCTCTTGCGGATTTGTTGTACTAAACCACCTCCGCCCTGTGGGGATGTATATTGATGACAGTGAACAGTAGAATCGATATTCTAGACTAAACGAAATTCATGTAAGAGGGCGTACCATTTCAGAAAGACACGCTTAGGATTTCGTCGCTCACTCTAGCTCTCTCGTCAAGATTTCTTAATACTTATAACAGTTATAACTTGTCGTAAGTGTATTTTATATCAAGTTATTACGAGTAAATATACTAGTTTTTCAAGGTTAGCCGATAGTTCTTAAGATTCGGCTGCGACAAGGCAATTTATCCATACCAAAATGACACGAATTCGTGTCACCGGCACCGAATGGGTAAAACAAAAGTTAATTATTTATATCACAAATGTTATCCAGGTTATCATTAGAAATTTTGAGGATTAAACTATAGCCAATATGATAAGTGCTGACATTCTTTGGTCATAGATGCAAGCCAAGAGCGATAAAGCTTATACCACCAAAACAATTTTATCAACAATTTTTAAGATTCCCTTAGCATATCGGTTTCAGTTTAAAGAAAAAAAAAACATTATACTTACATTTGCATGGTCAGTATTGTACAAGGTTTTGGCAAAGCGCATGCAGCCATCGTGATAAAACTACTAACAAATGAATAAAGCCAAAAAGTTATTCATAAATTAAGTTTAATATAACTAATTCAGTCACACAAATCAAATCTAGGAGATGTAAGATACAAGTGCGTTTACAATACATGCGCACTTTTAACTAAATTATGAACTAAATTTTAAAAAACGTCATGTGGTACAAAAGTAAAACTTGTCTAAACATTATAATGCGAGGTTTTTGGATTCGAACGACCGCAGAACATTTAATAAGTTGAAGTGTGAGTATTGTAATTCAATGTAATGAAACCTCGAAAGTAGGTTCATCCAAAGTCTCACTTTGTGCTCGTAATTATAACCTAATTAATACAAAATACACAGTCAAACAAAGATGGCAATGAAGCATTTTAAAAAAAGTGAGATTATACCTAAGTTTAATGCGTACACGTTCGCATTTTTATAATTATATCAAGCACGAGATCTCTCAGCCAAAATATGAGTGTAATTATACGGCATTGAATGCTTTGGCATTGATATGGTTATAAGTGGACATCAGAAAAAAAACATGAGCAAACTTGAAATGTTACGTCAAAATTTACAATCCACTGGAAAGTTAACATAACCCTAAACAGCCTAACAACGTTCTACATCACAGTCGAGTTTGGAGTCGCGGATCAATCGACCAGGATTTCTTTGTTCTCCTTTTCGACGGCGGTCTGACTTCTAGTCCTTCGACCCCTAGACCTACTTCTGGGTTTAGCTTCCTTGACAACTTTACGTTTTCTGATGACATTGCCTCGGCTCCGGGCTGAAGATTGAGGCTCGAAGTCGGGGTCATACGTGTCACCGTCATCGGCTGGGTAGTCCTCGTTGTCGAGTTCGACTATTTCGACGATACCAGGCAGGTTTCGGTCTCCAGCCGGTTGGTAGCCAAGCTCGTCGTATATGCCTTCATACCCGTCAGTGGCGTCTCGACCCTGCAGGGCCTCAATTCTTCGCTCTTGCTCAGGACTCGGCAAATTCAAGTTCTGCGTGAAGCAGCAACGGAAAGGATATCGGAATAGAACGGTGGGATTGGGGAAAATTAAAAAAAAGCGTGTTAATAAAATTAAAACAAAAAGTGAAATTATATTAAGCGAAAAGTGTAAAACAACATCGACGTGAGGGTGAAAATCTGGGCATGCCTGATGACAAGATTGTTTTTATGATCGGTCGCTTGCACTGCTGGTGATTGGTGCTACAGGCATAATAGTCTAGTGATTACATTAAATAATAAATGAACACTAGTGGATTTAATAGTCATTTTATCGATTGCGTCACGCCTCTCCCGGGCAAGCCTGGTCTGGAAGCCCATCTGTAAGGTGTTGCATTAATAACAAAGGAAGCTTTGAAAAACAATGAGGTTGATAAACTTCGGATTAACAGATACTTCTTAATAAATGCTTTTTTCGCGGAATCGGAATAACTGTAATAGTAAATGATAGAAGCTTAAGTAAACATTCGGAAACTGTCCGATCAATGTACCGCTTCCATAGAAAACACACAAGTCATTATCAACCTGGTCATGAAAGCAGTGTTTGTGTTTAGCATCATACTTAGCTAAAGCGAGATGTAAAGTGCTTTTAATAACCAATTTACATGTTGCGATCAAACATGCCTCTCTGTCTAGTTTGTTGACATCTACATGGTAACAACCTAGTAAAAACTGATAGTTAAAATGGCGAACGCAGTTAAAGGGTTAATGTCCACCGTAACCCTCGTTTAGAATTCTCCTAAATGAGAACTGTTTTGTGATAAGAGTGTCGTATACTCGTAAAATTACACTGTGTCATACCGGTTTCTCTGATAAGAATCAATATGAAGCGAAACTAAAAGGTAACCTTTTAAAAAATACATTCATTTTGAATCTTGACTCTTGACATTATTACTGAGTTCATAACGAAAGTGAATGTACATACTGGTTCTTATTATTTGTGATGTACTCTTAGTATCTTGTTTACATAGATTTACTAACATAAATACTATGTTTAAAATTGCACAAGCTTGTAGGTCTGCTTGAAGCACTTTAGGAGATTCAATAGTAATATATCTCATGAACCGGACTTAATAATAATATATTAATAACTTAATGTGACCAATCGTCATGAACGAACAGACACACACATTACGACAGGTATATATTCATTGTTAAAAATCTCAAAATGTCCCCACATCGATCATACACTGTATGTCTAAATAGTGTGAATAACATTGAAAAGTCAAACCAATTTAGCTTAAATGCAGTACAAAATTTGTTCAAAACAGTTATCATTAAGAAGAGTACGTCATAAGTTGAAGCATGCCATTAAAATAATACAAGCTAATAATGTTCGTGTGTGGTTGTCAACTCACTTTAATGGCCGTCTGCATTATAACTGTTGTGGCGTAGTTCACGCCTTTGGTGCCCAAGTTGAGCACAGTGTGATAACCCTGGTCTTTGGCTTTTGCTATGTACTCATCTATCTCCTGGAAAAAGAAAAAAGATATGTACAATATGTAAAACAACAAACACATAAACCTCTTTTAAGACTTCGCCGCTCGGGTAATTAAAGAATACTATAGTGTGCCCTTTTCCATTGGCTTAGAAATATACTTATCGCGAGTATCGCGAGGTTATCTTTTCACATATTACATATATTGTTTCCGGTTCACTAGAACCTGAGCTCAAATTACTCTATTAAACGGAACAAACTAATGTCAAAAATACATATTCTCGTATTTAGGTTTTTAGTTTTTCAACCGAACCAGCGAATAACTCATGAAACAAACAATTGACATGGGCTATATAAAATTTAAGTTAAGTTAGGTTTGGTTTGTTTCCTGTATCTCGATGGTTAGGTACAGTACTACTATAGGTAGTGCCATGAGAGTTGAGGTGAATTATTACACACACAGCTACATGAAGTACTGATCGCAAAAAAAGTGAATGAGTGAATGTAAATAAAAACACTTAAATATATGTTTTAATAGGTATAAATAAACAGTGAAAAATTAATTTGCACACTTGTACACTGTATCGCCATTTGTACACTGTATTTTTGTGCAATAAAGTATAAATTAATATAATGAATAGCTCAAAAGATTACGTTATCATCGGAAAACGGCGGCGACGGCCCTCGACTGACGGGCGACCCCGAGGCGCGCGAGTGTTAGGTATCAAAAACTTCGCGCGCCGCCCATTGCAAGCCCTCTGGTTTTCCTCATTTACTTCGTACATACATGGGCTGAACACAAGCCCAGAAGGTATTTAGTAATATGTAGCAAAATTTAGCAGTTAGCACAATGCCGAGCAAATAACACGACCATCCTTTTACATCTATAATACTACAGTTTCCGGCTAGACGGACGCTATGTATAAATAGAGCATAAAATGAGTATTATATATGAGCCTGGATTGATCATACGTCTACAATTCAAGGTCTAATATAAATTAAGGCGGCCAAGGATATTGCAGGTTAATACTACTGGGAGCTAACATTTAATGTTAGAGCTCACTTCTGAATCATTGGACATGGAGTAGACACTAAAATACAAAAACAAAATTGAATTCGGTCCTGTTACTGAAACTTAATGCTGGACTGTATTTGGACGTCGCGATTTTTCTATTCTCTTAACTTCATTCTATTCTCTTAAAGAGGCCTTTAACGTGTCCATTAAATGTTAATTGTGTTAAATTTAATTAATCACAATTATTTATGAGTGGCGCTAGTGGATACGTTAAAGCCCTCTTAACTCGCTGGTACCACAGTATACAATGTGTAAGCTATTTACAAACTCAACAGTAACATAGATTTAAAAATGAATACCCTACCTGTTCTCGCCTGCATAGCGCCGGGTGTACAAACTTCCTGTACAGAATGGAGGAGCCTTTGGTAGCAGGAGAGAGGAGCCACAGCACTAGCACTATCTTCACCTCGTAGTAGAACGGGAACCACGACAGGAACACGTCCGTGAACGTTTCCGTGCACGTGAACAGCGCGAAAACTATCCAGTACATCATCCATTTTACCTGTAATGAGTTTAGAATTATTAAAGTGTACAGTAGTACGAGCGCGAGTTAACCATAGCTGTATTAGTTGTGACATATACGAACACATAGACAATGTGAACTCATAGCTCCGACGCTGACGCACACATAGACAATGTGCATGTATAGCTCAACACACAACCATGGGTCACCCGCGGTCCTGAGATAAAAGTAAAGTAACAAGGACAGATTGCCCTGCTCGTGAAGACTAATATTCGCTACATTCTTACTTATTACATAGCATTCACCAGACGGCTTGCTCAATTCAGCAAGCGGTGAGTTTGTGTGTAAGAGACAAGACGTCCCAACATTTACTTGCAGAATTGTGAGCAACAAATCTCTAGTATAGGCGCATATGTGTATGCTAGATTTTATTATTTTAGATGCAAGTTTGGTAAACATAAAGTGCCTTCGGGGTGACTTGAGGGAACCAGAAAGTGACATGTTCTTTGATAACAGCAGCAGAGTTGACGCCTGCATAAACTAATGGCAGTTTTTATATTCATCCCAGCTTATTACTTTCTAATGCTTTCTATAAAACACTCAAACTTCGACGCAATTGATGAGTTGATGACTAATACCACTATTTGTAAGGTTTAAGACCATTTACGCCGCCCACGCAGAAACGACACGTAAAGGACGTTGGTAAAAACAGTAGGTAACTGACAAAACTGACACAGTCTATATTATATGACAATCATCATTTAAGGCAAGTAATCTGAATGTGTGTCTAAACCGCAAAAAAATATTAAAGCTAGCCTAGAAGTTAAGAGCATATTGTTTAAATGTTCTTTAGTATTTAGCACTAATCTACATTATTACCTGGCTTAGGCCGTGACAAGACCAACGATTTATTTTGCATTAAAATTTTAAAGTCAAAGCAGAAGTCACTGCTGTTCAGAATGTTGTTAACATACATAATTGATGCTATGCCCGTTAGCATTATAACAATGGATAACAATACTCTTTGGTCTTTACATTAGCAAATAAACCTAAAAACATTCATGAATGAATCGTTTACACCTATTTCAAAGGTTTCTTTGTTTTTGTAAATAAAAAGGGTACAACATACGGTGCGCTAATTTCCACACGAGGAGGTAAAGGACAGAGCGGGAACTGAAGCGTTTCTAACAGCTCGAGCATGCACCCGTGACAAGGCTATTACTTTTCAATGTACGCGACTGTTTTTTATTGCGCACTAGCGGCCGCCTGCGACTTCGTCCGCGTAGATTTTAGATGGTAACAAAGATATAAATTAGGTCTTTTTTTCTGTCAGTTGTTCTATGAAAAATTGTTCAAATGAAAAAAATCTCCACCATTTGGGATTTTAAAATGGATGTTTTCGTAATCGGCAGTCCGCGGAACCACATAAATTTTTAAGAAAAATAAATGTCCTTCATCTTTGATTTGAAAATTCATGTTATTTTTGTAATCGGCACCCCGAGGAACCTCGAAGAAGACACCCATATCGTATTTTAAGAAAAGTATAGATTTGCCCCCAGCACAAACTTGTAACCCATTTTTCACCCCTTTAGGGAGCAATTTCAAGAAACGCTGAAATATGTTTTGTTGTATTTAAACAAGTCTATATACGTTTTAAATCACTCACTTCAAAAAAGATTTGCTTCCCGTACAAATTTTGAACCCCCTTTTCACCCCTTTAGGGGAGCAATTTCGAAAATCGCTGAAATAGCCATTAATATATTTAAACAGAGGGTCTATATATAACGTTTCAAATCTCTCACTTCAATAAATAAGTGTTTTCATACAAACTTTTATCTTTTTTTATACAACGCCGGTGGCAAACAAGCGTACGGTCCACCTTATGGTAAGTGGCCACCGCAGCCTATAGACGCCCGCAACTCCAAAGGAGTCACGTGCGCGTTGCCGACCCTTTATAAGATTTGAGGATGCACTGTGTTGACAGCAGAAGGAACTCATTTAGGTCTCAACACAGTGCATCCTCGGGAGCTCTGGCAACCTTGCTCACCTCCAGGAACACAACACTAAATACTTGTATAGTAAATAATGTTATTATGGCTGTGATATTCTGCAAGGCGGAGGTACTTCCCCAGTTGGGCTGCTCCAAATTCGAGCAAGATGACATTTTGCTGTGCCCTACCTCTCTTAAATCGCTTCGCTATCATCGCTTGTTTTACTCCCTTAAAGGATGAATTTCGAAAAATCCTTTCTTATCCCTAGCCTACATTATAAATGTGACTGTGCAAACTATGATAACTGTGAAATCAACTCTCTAGCGTTAGCAGGTTCGGCTGTGCGTTGATGAGTCAGTCAGTCAGTGAGGACTTCTTCTTTTATATATATAGATTTATTTATTATTGCAGGTACAATTTCATTCCTAGAAGCTATTACAAGCTAAAGTTTTTTAATACAATCTACTTACGTATTCTTTTAAGTTCTTCGTCCGTACAGCTTTATATGAAGCGTAAGCCGGGTAGAGGGTCCCGAATACCAATCTGCAAAACGGATACAGCACGAGATAAGATATCATCCTTGGAGCGATGAATCCGACGAGGACGGCGAGGATAGTGAGGTTGCCAAACGTTACACTAGGTACGCATTTACTCAGAGCAAAGCCCAAGTTTACGAAGAACCGACGCAAGACTCGATCTCTCGAGCCGAGAGAGGAGTCATCGTCGCTTTCGACTACGTTCGGTTCGTATTTTACAAGTTCACGGCCGTTCTCGAATGCGTCGGCAACACGAGCGGTGTCCGACTCGAACTTGTTGACAATGAGTCTAACGCTGGACAGGCCGAGGCTGAGCTTCGGCAAGCGGTGGTCGTCACGGTAACGCGCGCGACCTGCCTCCATGGAGACGGTGGAACGACATTGGAACTAAAACACTGCACTACTTAATTGATTCTATCTGTCCGAGTGCACTTTCCTTGATGTATGGTTTCAAAACATGCGCATACGCTTGTTGTTTTATTGATACTGACAGATCTCTTCTATCCCTATTGGCGTGATACGGAACAACTGAATCAATAACATTTGCAACTTGGAATGTTAGTTGTTCTACATGGCCGATAGCACGCAATCACTTGCTAGAAAAGCTTCCATTTAGTGGATTTAGAAGTTAAATACCTACGTCACATTTGAACGCACAATTATAATCACTGCTTTTTTAACTAAAACTTTATATTATATTCGAGCAAATAAGTTTCTAACTGGCTTTCGTAAATATTATCGATTACGATTCCAGTTAAGTAAAAAAAACTCGTTAGCCAATAAATAATAGAGTCGAAAAGTAATAGACCTCTTTCTTGACTCCATAGTATATATACATGTTTATTATGTCAATTATATTATATCCTATTGCATTATTCGTGTATTTATTTTACATATTATTATGAAGAATAATTTGTTAGTTTTATTTATTTCTGTGTTGTAATTTCATCACACACCTACTATGATTATTTCTCGGTTTGGCTAAAGGTTGAAAATTCCTTATGGCATTAAGTTCGCATATTTTACAAGTAATTTGTTACTGCGCAATAAAGAATAAATTTAAATAAACAATAAATATGCTTTTGTGACATGATCACATGGATGTTATTCAATTTTTTTTCCAGTTGTGAGTTCCTTAGAGAAACTTATATACGTTACGTTTATAATTTTCAGCGCAGCGTCATAGATCTAAAATATCTAAATCATTACTGATGTCCAGTTTGCCAATTCCACACGTTCACAACTCGGAAAAAGAGCAAGAATCCGTGACGTTTTAATGAGAAGCTACTATTGCTGAAAAATTACTGATATCTGGTCTCGCAAGAGTCTAGACTTTACAAGTTGTGCATATATACATATATCTACAATTTTGGCAATATTTCAATGCACGTGCATCATACAAAAGTTAACAAATATACCTAAGCTGCTTCGTTGTACAATTAAGTAAAAGGAATCAATCATCAAAAGTAACATTACTATAAACATTTAAAAGAAACGGAAGCAATCAATGCAGTGGCAACTATTCTGAATGATTGGTCGTCGGCAAGAGCATTTACAGTTAAGCCAATTGAAGATGGTCTCCCCCGCCACATGTCTTCCCACTGACGATATACGCAAGCAGCAAAGACTATGTGAGTCTTAAGATACTGGTCTAGTTAAAAATAAACAAGACAATTGCATGGCAGATGCGCGTACATTGGTGGTGGAACAATCACGTATTGTGCTATTGCAAACACTGTTAGATTTGTTTGTATAAGTTCGCAGACGGTTTGATGCAAAGGAGAGATTGCAGTTTAGTTGGCTTTGTAACGAAATGCTATTCAAATATTAACAGACTATTCAAGTCGGTACAAGGTTTCGCAAGACAAGAATATGAGATGACAATAATATAAAATATCAAATGGACAAGAGTTCGTCTTCTATACTAGAAAGTGAGCTCGTAAATATGAGTCTCCCACGCTGATGATACAGTATTATTTATTATAATATAACGACTTGTGACTTCAAATCTGCAATTTTGCTTATAAATTACTAATTCCATTTCATTCAGGTTCACCCAGTAGTAAAAATAAATGAAAAGTTAACGTTCAAAGACAGAACACGTAAAAAAGCCCATATATTTCAAATGTAATTAAAGCATCATCCGCTCAAAGCCACAAAGTAAAACGATTGAAAAAAATTAGAACAGAGTAGTTTCATAGCTTTCACAATAATGTTCGATACGAAAATAAACGCGGAACACGCTCCCTTTGTCCTAATTCAGTCTTGTTATTATTTTAAAGGCAGAATTTGGACCAGACAGGTTGCAAAATTAACGGATTAGGGCGATAAATGTGGTGATGATGCAATCTGCCCGTCAAATGAGGCGTAAAACTCGCCCAAGTATGAACTGTTTACAGTATTGATTTCCTAGCCTTTACAATCAGTGCACCAATAGCAGGCATCGAGAAATAAATTTAGAAACCATCTTAAATGAGTTTAATCACACGTTGCTAGATATTTTATTACTCGTGGTAATAATTTCAGGCGCTATGACTAAAATAACGGTTGATGAAATGTCTTGGGCTAAAGCTAAGTTTAATATGAATCTCGTCAAAGTGTTGACTCATTCTCAGGAACTGCTTATTATTAATAAATAGTTACGAAAATATAACTCCCCCCCGATGTAGGCCGCATAGCATATAGGTCAAGAACCTCCAGTGGGCAGTGCATCTTAAGAGCATCTCACGCGATCCGGTTTAGCCTTTGTGCATCAACTTGTTTACATTTTAGGGTTGTCGTATTACGATTGGAAAACCAGATTCGGTATTGAATATCGTAGAAACATTATCTTAAATGCGTTAACTGAGCGGGGTCTCATTTTTATGGAGAGTTAAAAAACCTGCACACACGTTAAATACCCTATCTGGAAAGTGGTTCTACGGACTTTCATACTTAATTAATAGCTACTGGTGAAAGAGTAGGCATAGGCAATATAGGCAAAAGCAGGTGATAGTAGGTGGGACTTAAATATTCACAATAATAATGTGGGTGCTGGTAGCCCTTAACATCGCTTTGTTGGTGCTTGTTACCTCGATGTGCATCGCGGAATAAATTGTCTCGACAAGGGCTTTGTTCGAATGTGACTCATAAAACCGTTTCGTGGCTTGAACTTAGACAGTAAACACTAATGTAGATCATTGTTTGACGAAGTATATTACTTCCGTGTTATTTCTGAAGTTAGTATGCGTTGTGTTGTTGTTAATGATACGTTTAAAAGTAACCTCATCTAGAAATCTAGTCTAAAACCTGCAAAGTGCGTGTCGGACCACACACAATGAAGTACCAACACCTACTAGTCCACATTTAAAATCACTATCCAATACATTGAATCTAAAAAAGTCGTATCTTCATAGGGAACTCACGACACTTACGACCTTTTGTTTGGGCAAGACAGTTTTTAAGCGAAAACTCAAAAACCGTAATACCTATAATGTTCAAACAAAAAATCGTTGAAAGTATTTACTAACGCACACCACCTCAAGTTTTTTCAGAATTTTAAACTTTATAGTTTGGAAATTAGAGGGGGGACACACTTTATATGACTTTGACAGCTAATATCTCACCAACGGTTGACTTAAATTTTAAACAAGATTTTTAGAAACCTCTATATCATTTTTAAAGGCCTATCTATCGATAACCCACACGGCTATGTGCTTTGAAATTTTTTTTTCATCCACCGGTTACATGTATGGAGTGCCCCCCCTAAAGTCACCATCAAAAGTAACTTACATAAATGAAGAGGTCAAAAGCTCTTATTGCATTACAATAAAGACTTTTGAACTCTTCATATGCGTTATTTTTGATGCTGACTGCGTATCTCATGACTTTATTTAGGTACTACCACCATCTGATGAATTTAAACTCTATAAATTTCCAAATCCATATTGGGTATCAACTTCCTAATGCAATAGAGTACAGCTATCGACGCACCAAATACGTATGCGCATCGTATCAGGGTCGATGTAACGTTCAGTAGAGCGTGATTTAACTAATAATAGCGGTCTTTCTGTAATTATGTACAATTACTGGTAATAAAGTGGCAAATGGGCGAAGAAATTCATCTGTTTCGTTTTTAGGGAAATGTGTGGAATTTCTAGAACAACTTTATTAAAATGTATTGTTAATTAACATGGGGACGTAACATGTAGAAACTGATATGAGAGGACTTTTGCTCAAATAACAAAAATATAACTGCAGTCTATTTCTGAAACATGTCAAAATATCAAAGAAACTGTTGGCTCTGCAATTTCCCAGGATGTTGAGTATTATAATCGATTCGACCAACTATGATCTGCCAATCCACTTAATTTAAATACGATGGAACACCAGATTATATCTTCAAAGTAAAACCTAACACAAAGTAGCAAAACAGTCGAGGTCGTTTTAAATGTGATTTCACTTATCAAAAATGGTCTAGGCCTTGAAACCTTCTCGGTGATTATTGTATTGCGAAGCTCAAGGCAAAAGACCTTTTCAGTTGAACAGCATGATTCATTCATAGATATATTTTTGAAATGTGAGGAGGAGCTGGAGTAAAAAAAAACTTTACCTACTTCAAATAAATGTTACACACACATTCTAGCTTGAATAATGGATTTCCTTATCCTTTGTCGAAAAAAATGAAGAATGCTAGGAATTACTGGTAAATATTGTCACGGCATAGTAATTGAAATACGGTCATGACCGGACGCCGTCCGCAGACACGATAATTGACTGTGCCACAGTTATTTTCGGGAGGGTAACCTACATAAAGGTAGGTACATAGATTATTATGACTCGTGAACCATTAAAATTATATAGTGAGCCACCGAAGCGTTATGAAACTCGACAACAAAGAATGCTTTGTTACGTGTTTTATTTCGTTCATGCATTCGATTTAATACTGTCCTAATTTACAAAGCTGTACACTGCGAGGTTTTCTAACAAAATGCTTCGCGTATAAATGCCTTTTTAATTAACTTGTTAATAGTTTTTTTGAAAAATTTGATGAAATCAAAACATCTTCCAACTTCTTACATTTTATTAAATATAAATATTACAAATAATCAAATGTAAATCACAACAACATGGTCCTCGTAATAAATAGTTATTCTTATTTCCAGTTTCGTTCGAGAAGACATTTTTAATTAGGTCAAACTACGTCACCGCAAAACTGGACTCCGGCGAGGTTAACCCTAAAAAGGTAAGACAAGCAGCCTCAATAAGGTCATAATAATGTCGGAGTCAAGGTATACGACCTGGCGGTGGAAAAGATCGAGCACACTCGGAACAGACACAACAACTAACACCCACTGTTCAATAATGAATCAAGGTACGGTTAGGTGTCAAAGCGCTTCACTTAAGTTGCATCTGATAGAGTATCGCGGTCGCGGCGTGAGCGCAAGCGGGGAGCGCTTGAGACTAAAGTTTCTTCATACACCGGAGGCGAACGGCCGGGCTTACCCGAAAATAGCACCCGGCAGTGCATCGGGCTACCCCGGGTGACGAATTCCGAGCCCGGAAAGCTGCTCGACACGGAGTCACTGGAACTACTTTACGCTCCAATTCTAGCGTCAAACTATTTCAATTTATGAAATCTTCACCTTCTATCTGAGTACGAATTGATTGTTTTCTTTTTCTAAGTTTGAGGTTTTAAATAACGATGAATGGACAACTGGTTCCGCAGAGAGCTAGTAAACGTCTGAAGGTTAAAAATGGGACCAAGCAATGAAATGTTGCCAAATTTTAGTGTTGGTGGCAGGTCTTGAAATTGAGAATAATTGGAGATATGTCAAAACAGCTGAACTGCTTTTGTATTATTATAATGGAGTAGCAATTGTATGATACTAATGTACCATCAAATTACCTAGAAAGCTATATTTTATTATGACTGACAAAAGTTGAGTATACCTTAGACGCACCAACAGTGACAGCAATTGTATATGTATTACTAATGTCTTAATTGTTTTTCTACTCGTCGACTTTAATGTTTGAATTAAGATATCGTAGACGAAACGAAAATCACATACTTTTCTCTATGGAGCTCCTTTCAAGTGCACTCTTATGAAATAGACCAATCACGTGTCGCCGTTACTGAACTTTAATGATTTTGACCAATCACGTAACGCCGCGGACATGGAACAAAAGACATCAACGATCCATCAACCCATGTGCCTAATCTTCATTTCCGCAGGACTATTTTGTTTAATTTGTATGCAATAGTTATATAATTAGCTGTTTATGTTTTGAACCTTACTTAGGTCATTCGCCAAGCCTCGTAGTCTAAACGCGGTTCTTGACTAAAAGAGCATACATTATATAATGAATTAATAATAGTAGTTTATGAAACTGCTACATAATGAGAGGCATCAAAACACGAGTGTGGTGTTGATAATAAGATCACACGAATGTTTTAATGCTTAATTATGCACATTTTCATACACTACTTTATCTACATCCATATGTTAAATCTTCTTTCATGTGTTCAGGAACCATTGCGTTGCAAGTGTAGTGAGCTCGAGCGTGAGCCCGTTGAACTCTTCTGTGAGCACGAGCCTGCATCGTTATGGGCGGAGATAGCCATAACGATACCGTTTTAGATGTTATTATGGCTACCTCCGCCCCGGGCCAGCGTGATATTGTAAAGCTGGTCCTTACGTAGAGGATTTACTAGATGGGTGTAAATAAACTTTTTTATTAGACTTATATTCCAATAAAAACTATTAATACGGTTTTAAAATACAATAAAATTTCTATAACTGTACCCTACAAAACATTATCCTGCATTAGGTTTATCTCATAATCTGTGAACATTTTAACTACAGACCATTTTATAAACAAATTATAGTTAATTCGCTATTTTGTCAAAAAACATATGGATTACTAACTACTTATATAGTAACAAAGGATAATATGTATTATCCTCTAGTTGTTATTTAAAATTGATCTTTAGTGCACAACAGGTCCATGGACAAACTAACCGAGGACATGTAGATTGCAATAATGTCAGCACACACTCATCACCTGTGTAAACAGCCAGAAAGCAAGTGTTGTAACATTTGATGTTATATGTTACCATATCAACCATTTTTTCTCAGTCTTCAACTAAGAAATTCGGTGTGATTTACTTAATTAACTTTAAGTATCGTTAATATTTTAATTTTAAATTTTAACGATCAAAACAAAGATACTTTGTTGAGTCATACATAAGACGCATAAGCACTATCACAAGCATTTTTATTTTTGATACATATGTAAAATTATATTTATTCTGAATCATTTTTCTTATTCAGTAGTACATTACTTACCAAGGGCGGTAAAACAAAGAATGTCTTAGAACGCAGGTATTTGACGCCCGAACAGAAGGCAAGGGCGATAAATATGCGATCTGAGGCTTTTTTTATTACCGCCCGTGGCATGTACAAAATTTTATGTTACCCCTGGCCAGGAAGTGGGATTTTCCGCGCGCGAAGCGTGCAATAATTGCCACTTTATGGCCAGGTGTGACATAAATTAATTTATTCCTACAATAGGAGTTTAAAAGTGGATATTATGATGGCAATAATACATCATATTGTAATGCACTATAAAATACATAATATGTCAGTAACGGTCATGATCGAAGTGCATCCACAAGGGCCCTCATCTAAACAAGATAAGATAACGCTCACGTACTTAAAGTTCAAAACATTGTTTATTGCAATGCTACGCAGCCCTCCATCCTTTTTTAAATGTAAATATTTTTATACAAAATATTTTTTCGTGCTTCATTAGAAATGTTTTATGGCATTTTTGAGGTAATTCTGTTTAAACATTTTCTTCGTACGAAATATTTTCTTCTTGTTTACAACGGTGATATAATTATAATGACTTTCAACTTCTGTTGTCAAATACTCCTTGCCAGTAAAATAAATTAGTACACTGAAAATCCGCGACAAGGCGTGGACCAAATAAAATCCTATCAGGCTATACATGCCCAAACGGGTATAAATATCTGTGTTTCAGTCGGACAAGAAGTATATTGAAAGACAATAATAAACAAGTCACCCACATTTTTAAGGATAGGAGGAAGAATATTTGTATGCCAAAATGAAGATAGAAAGTCTAACTTAACTAAAGCCGGGTGTAAGTATGATTTTTCTTAGGAACCATTAATAAAAATAAGAACCAACATAATAAAGAAACAAAAAAAAATCATCATTCAACGGGAACACACATTGATAGCACCGAAATTAATAACGTATACCGAATTGAGAAGCTGAACAACAAAAATCGCCCCGTCGTCGTAGTATCCATCACTACTTTATGGAAAAAGCACACAATACTACAACACAAATCCAAACTTCCACAAGGAATATACATAAAAGAAGACTACTCCAAAGAAGTATTAGAAAAACGAAAGCAGCTGCAGTTACAGGTTGAAGAAGAAAAGAAAAAAGAGAACATTTAAATGAATAGTGAAGAAAAATAGAGACAATCCAGAAAAAAGAAAAAGAGAAGTATCGAACTCACCTAAAAATTCAAATAAAAAGAAAACTACAACTACCACTTTAAACCGACCAACCAGCTCAGCAACAAAACCTGCAGCAAAAGACTTTATCAGACCTAATATACTCAACTTTGCTGACATATTCACTATCAGATACCCAAAAAAACTTGTAAACTGCATTGACACCAAGAATCAAACAAACACAACTTTAATCAAACCAACTTACTCCAAAAGTACCCCAATCCGGCCGCTCACCATGGGGGAAGATGACCATTATCCTCCAACTGACTCAATACAAAGTCAACCAGAGACTCCCTTCAAGAAATACCGTCAAACGAAAGATATCATTTATATAGCAACATATAACACACTATCATTAAGGACACATGATAGCCTAATAGAACTAATCACAGCGCTACAAAATATACATTCGTCGATACTGGGTCTAAGTGAAGTACGGCGCCTAGGGGAAAATATAGAAGACTACGAAGATTTTATATTATACTACAAAGGAAAAACACCAGCTTTGTACGGAACAGGATTCCTGATAAAGAAAGAGCTGAAACCACTTATAGACGAGTTCATTGGCATCTCAGAGCGTATTGTAGTGCTTAATTTAAAGCTACCTATTAGCAACGACAAGTGGTCAATTATTCAAATCTACTCTCCAACTGAAAACTCCCAAGAAGTCAGATATCGACTCTTTCTACTCCAAAGTAACAGACGTAATAAAAAACCACTCACACAACAATTTAATTGTAATGGGAGATTTTAATACCAGAACGGGAAAAAGAGAAGGAGAGGAAATTATACTGGGCCCATACTGTTCGGGAATTAGATCAAGAAATGGACTTCATGCTTCTACAACTGGCTTACGAAAACATCCTAAAAATACTAAACAGTCTATACTGAAAACGTGAAAACAATGGATGGACATGGATACATCCCGATGGCAGCCATAAAAACGAGATTGACTATATTTTAACAAATAAAAGTAAAAAGTTTCAAGATTGTAGAGTCGTAAACAATATCAACTTTAACAGCAACCACAGAATGGTTAAAGCCAAATTACAGCCTGGCACACTTAATAAAAACAGACTCTTTGTGGCAATTTAGCATTAGAAAATACCGAAACAATAAGAGAAAAACTAGAACATTTCATTGAAAAACAAAGGATTTAGATATACCAAACAAATACAACTACTTCCAAGAACTGCTACTGCTGTACACAAATAAAAGAAACAACAATGAAAGCAAGAACAACAAGATAAAATGGATAACAAACGAAACTAAAGAATTGATAAAAACTAGATCAGAACTGATATTTAATACTGAAAAAACAAAAACAATAAGGAAACAAAATATAGGAAACAAGATAAGTAATAAAATCTAAACACATGAGAAAGGACCGCCAGAGATATAGATTAGAACTACTAGAAAAATACATACAGAAAACTGGAGGCACGAAAAAGGCATACAAACAACTAACAGGCCACAAAACTGGATACCAAATCTAATAAATAACAAAATAAATGCGAAAAGAGGCAACCAGAAATTATATCAATAGCTACCAATTTTTCAAGCAACTGTATGCAAGGAAAAGCACAATACAAGAAACACTTTTGACAGGAGGATGCGACGTACTAGAAATAATACCTGCAGAAATAAATAAAGCTATGAAATCTCAGAAACAAGATAAATTTCCAGGATCGGACGGCATCACAAACGAGTTCCTCATTCATAATAAAGAACACCTGGCACCAATTCTCGAACACATCTTTAATGACGTATTACAAAGCGAGATAATACCGAACCAATAAACGTCATCAACTATAACACTTCTGCACAAAAAAGGGGGCCAGGAATAACATTAAATATTTATAAAGTCTTCGCAAAAGTAATACTCGGCAGGATAACTAAAACGCTGCACGAAAGTCAACCAAGGGAGCAGGCAGGTTTTAGAAGTGGATATTCTACTTTAGACCACATTTATGACATCAAGCAACTGTTCGAAAAAGGCAAAGAATACAACCTGACTTTTTACTGCTGTTTCATGGACTACAGCAAGGCTTTCGACACAATAAAACATGAAAAGATCTGGCATGCTCTTAAGAACCAGGGTGTTGAATATAAATATATTAGAATATTAAAAAAACATTTATGAAAACAGCAAAGCTAAAATTAAATTAGAAAGGAAGGGGAAGACATTAAAATAGAAAGAGGAGTACGCCAGGGAAAGCGGGTCTTCCTCGAAATTGTTTACAGCAGTCCTGGAAGATGTCTTTCGTCAATTGGATTGGGAAAAATGTGGGATGTTCATTAACGGTGAATACCTATCTCACTTAAGATTTGCGGATGATCTGATAATCCTATCGCCAACAAGTGGAAGGCTGCAGGAGATGCTAAATGACCTAGACAAAGAAAGCAGCAAAGTGGGATTAGACATGAACGCACAATAGACCAGAGCCATGACGAACGGGAAATCCAATTAGGATCAACAATAACCCAATTGAATATGCCAATGAATAACTATTTAGGCCAAATAATCTCTCCTTTAGACTAATATTGGAGTCTGAAGGAAATTGAAGCTTATTCCCTGAGTGCGCTCTCTGATTTCTCGCATAGCTTCCTCTATATACAGATTAAATAACAATGGCGACAGGCTGCAACCTTGTCTCACTTGATTGGAAGCCTTTGAAATGTGTCAATGGTGTACCAATGAAGAAGTGCTGAAGGAAAAAAGACAGATAATATCCGCCATAGAAAAACGCAGAGCTAAATGCATCGGCCACATACTGAGACATGAAGGGTTAAACCTCCCTAGAAGGAATAGAAGGAATAAGAGGGAGGAAGGCCCAGAATACCATAAATGGCACAGATCAAGGAATGGTGCTGTAGCCACATATACCAGGAAGTGAAGACAAAGATTGGAATGTAGAATGGTGCAACGACAGAGGCCCCAGGCCATCTTAATATTGATGATGATGAAGGAAATTATGAAAAATTGTGAAACTAGGATAAACATCAAACGGAAACTCTTTGACACACATATACTACCTGTACTCACATATGGCTGCCAAACCTGGGCACTCACAAAAACGCAAATTAAAACGCTAAAAACTTGTCAAAACTCCATGGAAAGAAGTATGATGAGGATAAGATTATCCGATGAAATAAAAACAAAAGCCATAAAGAAATACACAAAGACAAAGGACATGATAAAAACAATAAAAAGCTAAAATGGAAGTGGTCAGGACATACTATCAGAGAAAAATGAAAAATGGTCAAAATTAGTGATGCATTTGCACTTTGCATTTGTGCACAAGTCACAGGAAAAGGAAACAAGGTAGACCATTGATAAGGTGGATTGATGACATTAAAGACATTAAGCTGTAGCAGGTAGCACATGGACAAGAATAGCTAGATATAGAGAGAAAGCCTTTGCCAACTAGTGGCATACAGACAGGGTTGTCGATGCATAATTCAGTGTAATATTATAACTTAACATTCAGTGAAACTTAACCCGTTGTCTACCGGTCCCTGGGATCCCAGGGCTCACTACAAAATAATGCTGTTGTTTATTTTTTTCGGTGGCAGACAACGGCTTAATGTATAAAAATACATAAATTTAGATATGTGTACTGTAAATGAAATACTGTCTGTATAAAGGCTATTATTATTCTCTTTATTCATTTTCCTTCTTAGGCTAGGTTTTTAAAATATTATGCAATTCAAACCTAATAAATGTATGAAAATGTAAGAATTACCATTACATTGTTTTAAGTATATTACTTGAGTCCTTTTTACACTACGAAACTAGATACATATAGATTAGCAAAGGCTGTGAGGGAACACTCACTCGCCCAGGGATTACAATACACCAACACTTATTTAGTTTCAAACCCCATGCGTAAAATCAGATCGGTTTATATTATTTTATACCTTTTATTGTTATCCTAAGTTTCGTGACGCATTGGTCATACTGTAATGTCATGTTAACGTTTTTTATATAAATAAATAAATAAATTATACTTCAAAAAATACTACGCACTTGTATAAATTCTGAAGAAGGAACGAAACCAATTCTAAAATTTAAAATGTATTGAAACCCATAAGGTTATTTGTTCATATGAGGTAGTTCAGAGTGCGTATATTACAAATCTAATAAAGGTATGACTACAAATCTCAACGACAAATTAATATTTCATACAAAACGATGCCGACTGAAAAATCAAACAAAGGGTAGACATATGTACGTAATAAAAATAAACTCGTAATACGTCACAACGAATGAACACTTTAGACATGGGCAAATTTTAATACAAAAAAATATAATACTTACATCACTAATCGGGATATTATAGACGATATCATATTAACGGCCACATATGAAAAACACACTCAAAAAATCATAAAATTTTACATGACAAACACAACCACTCAGCAGTACGTCCAAACCGCCATATTGAATTATTTGAAGTTTGAAAGCTGTTTTGGTCACGTGACCGATCAATATTTGAGTTGGAAGTTCAAGTAGACTATAGCAAAAAGGTTTGAAATACCATTTAATGTACTAAAGTGATTTTTAAGGAACAAAAAATTAACAAATTTATTTAAGCATCTTGGACAACTGTAAATTAGTTTTCATATAGGGGCATTTTATTTGTCGGTGCACATATCTCAAGCTGGCGCCATCTTACTAATTGAAGTATAACTATTTTAAGTTTTTCTAGCGCCATCTATCAGTAAACTTCAGAACCACGACGTAAAGTGAAACTACGTGTTCGCCTACTTGGGGAAACTGAACCTTAAGCGGGACATGTTTAAAAGTACAATCTGTAAAGCTAAGCGTATACCTTTGCAGCACTATTCCATTTGATAGTATTATACTTCAGTTTAGTATGATACAACCAAAAAAGATAGTTATGTAAGGTGAAGGTAAACAGCATGATGGAGCCGTAATTCGAATGAGTCGGTTAGTAATGTACGTTCCGGGCAGGCTCTTTTTTTGTTTTCCACGTAGTTTCCCTTCGCTCAACGAAGAGTGTGCCGTGTAGAGCGTTCGAACGCTGTGTTTCTTGACGTTTGTGTAGTTTTAAAGTGAATAATGTGATTGTGTGGTTCGTTATGGCCTATAAATACCGTGAAGATTTAGTTGGCAAAAGATTTCTGTCTGTGAGTGGTGTGACAAAAATTAATGTGAATAAAGTTTCCGATTGGGGATGGAAAGCTGGTGTTATCAGGGCAGCATCGCTCAAAGATAACAAGAATAAGGAGCTTCAGGTACTACCCTGTGTATTTAAATTAATATAATTAAATATGTAAATATCTTTTATTGTTATGTTAAGTCATGGCCTGCTCCTATTTTAGATCGTTCATATTCATATATAATTACCATTACCAGTCGCATACCAACTGATCGCAACGTCGTGTCTTATTCCGTAACTCAGATGCCAAGTTCCTCATTCTTCCGTGGAAGGTACTTACTTCCCCTCTCTACATACATTAATTGCATTGCATGGATAATATGTTGACGTTTGTCGCTATTTTTATTTTCGAGTAGCGAGCTAAGTATGGGAGTCTTAAATGTACGGATCGGATTCCTAATAAATATGGAGACACAGTAATTAAACTACCAGGTTATTCAAGTATTTCGACGAATCGAATGTTTGTCAAGATATTTTTTTCTCGTTCAAACCGGTTCAATATAAACTAGTATTTTAATTAAGGAATACAATAAAAAATACTCGACTTGGTAATGTCAGCTGGCCACCTAAGGCGAAAATGTATTTTCTAAATATACCTACGTATATGTAGGTAACGTCAACGTTCTGGGTATGTTGGCACATTTTGCTCTATGAGGGGGAGAAGGGACGCAATAGGGGGAGTGAGAAATAAGCTCGGGACAGTTGGAAAGGGCTCGGCTCGGTCGGAGCTGGCGGCCTGGGACCTATTTACAAAGCTCGGTACTTACCTATAATAAAGATACAGACTTAGATGGGTGACTAAAATTTTCTTAGGAGGCGTAATATCTGCCGGGTATTAACTACTTATTACTGTATACCAACTTGAATTGAAGGTTTTATCCTAAAAGAGCAGTTTGTATAATTGTAGTCTTTGTAAAAGAGTACAATACCAATCATCTTTGTAAAACTGTTAGACATCTGCAAAAAAAAAACTGCCGTCACTGCATATTAAAACATATGTCCAATTCGGATTCCCTAGTTTATCAAAAAGTAACCCGTTTATCTATGACAATTTAGTTCACCGAATGCACATGGCTGAGGGTCGTCGACCCCGCTCTCACCGCGTTCGATGCACCGGCTCGACACCGACGACGCACGGTTTCTGAACCGAATCAACGTTCTTAAATCGAATTCTCAATTTGAACTTAATGAAAGGAAACTTTCGCGCTGTGTAGTTAATATAGCGTACGTAGGCAATCAATTGAAAACTATTCGTAACACGGGATGTACAAAGTTAACTGAAACAATCATTAAAAGATCAAATAGGTATAGGAACATGCACTTACTAACTGTGTTGTTATGAACCTATGAGTAATTTGGAGACAAATATATGCCATAAGATATAGGTAGGCAGTGGTACGTGGTTTTCGTTGCATTTGTTGCACATTTACGCAATTATTTTCGAATCTTACTTAGATAGTTACAGTCAAAGTCAGAAGTAGCTGGTCACTTGCTTTGGTACTTTGTCGATTTCACGGTTGGATATTTGGTAGGACAGTTTAAACGTTAAAGCATAAGCGACACAGTACAAAGGTGTTAAGCCCCGTGTGAGTTCGACTGTACCTATCTTATTTCCAATAGCAAGACTGCTAACTAAAAGTGCCCAATTAACATAAATCAGACGATGAACGTTGTTTGTGGCATTTTAGTCGAGATAATTACAAGTATACACTCTTATCTCAACCTTGATAAGGTCAATATGGATGGAATACGTTTTTACTTCCTTCAAAATGTTTTCCCTTTTACTGATTGCTACAGCGATACAAAAAGGCTTGGGTACTTATTAATGGCTATGCCGAACAAAGAGGACATTACATAATCACCTTGCTAAGTTGCAACATCAGTTCAATGATTATTGAGACTGCTAGTGCAGTGAGCATTGCGAGGCAAAGGTAACCGAACAACTTTGTCAGCTATTGTAAGATACAAACAGTATTACCTACTTACTAAGAATCTGTAACGTTTTAAGAATAAAAGTTTGAATTTTGTTAATTCCCCATTCCTTCAAAGCGAAGCGGCGCCGGCGTCGACGTCGGTTGTTTTTTTGAAGTTTTTATAGGTTCGCGACTTTCTAAGTAACTTTCACGAGTTGATAATGTTTTATTGGAAAAGCGTGTGAAGTAGGCAAAGCGGTAGGTACGATAAGATTTTTCTTACTACTGCAGACAGTGAACCAACTAAACGAAACTCATTTCCTAATTTTAGTCTTCACGACAAAAGAACCCTCTATATTTTAGTGCCAACTTTTTTCACATCATCTTGGCTGGGATGATCTTTCTTTAACCATTTTTTCTTCTGGCTTTCTTTGGCTATAAAACCTGCGAGGGCCTGTTGTTCTTACCTTACCACGCCCAATACTCAGGAAATGCTTGTTACTATTAATTATTATACCTAGTATACCTACATTGTTAAAAGGTTGAAACTGGCAGAGTATCACATTCCCAGTATTCCCTTCCCACTTCTCTTCACGCATATTGATGATATTATTGCGATAATTACAGTTAATACTGTTGACATATTATGTATAAATAGCTGTTGCAGAGACACAGAGATAGGCATTAGAGACACTCCGTTATCTAACGTATGATTACAATTGTAAATATTTGCCGCCGGGTTCCAATGTTTTGTGACAATGTCTCTGAGAATGATGTCAGTTTCGATTTGATTGAATTAGCCTACGAGACAATGCCGACAATGGTACCCCACCGGATACCCAAGTTGTATCAATATGAATGAATGTTGTATTCCAAATATCGGAATGCTGGATTGATTCCCACATACCTAGATGACAACTAAAGTAAAACAAAGACTTTCACAATCGTAATCGGATCTAGTCTAAAGAAATCTAAAGGCCAATAGATTAGTCAAGGCTAATGGAGAACTTAGTTGATTTTTTTGGTTACGATATTCGGTTCTGATGAGTTCTTGAGGACCTTGAAATGTTTCGTAATATCCGGGTTATATTATATTGCATGTATCACAATTGTTCAGTAATCACTTTCTCATTTCCGTTCTTGTGTGACATAACACTAAAAAAACTTATTCCATACCTTGTTAATAGTTTTCCAGAAATTGTTAGATGTGAAAGCAATGGGAATAAATTCAAGAGGCTGCTAAGGAATGAACTACCTAGACTGGGTAATGCTTCATTAGTGGGCTCTTGAACTGGCTATATACATAATATATCTACACATTAATATTATAATAGACAATCAAGAGACTGCCGATCCCGCAGTCAAACTGTTATTATACGTATATAACATGTGATTGTTAAATTAAATAAATAAAAAATAGAAAATCCGACATCCCTACGTATAGGTGTAGAACAAATGAAATAGTCATATCTTATCATGTCTCAATAAGGCCTATATTGCTTAAATGGTCTGGATTAGATGCAGATGGCAGTAGCTTCCGAATTAACAGCTCGCTCGCCCAATTTTGGGATTGGACAGCAAGCGGAACCCGGCTTCCTTCAGTACACAACATTCACGGTAAAACTCCTGCAAAATACATGTTTAACGTACGTACCTAAAGGTGTTTAAACCTTATAGAACATTGAGCACGAATACGACAAACACCCAATGCGTCCGCGACTCCGCGCGCCTACATCGCTCTTCACTCATTCCTTGGTTATAAATAGAAGCCATATCTTTGTACCCTCGCTCTCCCGCCGTGAGTGCAAAACGCTAGGCAAACTGCTACCTATATGCACTACTAAATCTAATATGCAATCGCTATGCCTGGCAACTACATATGAAGCTTCTCTACATAACTGAAAAAGTGAAGAACTTCAGGTTTACATATATGAGGGGCCATCGTATTTTACTATTGCAAATGACAGGGTTCAAAAACTGTACAAGTTTGCACTATTTTAGGAAATATGAGTCTCACAATGGAATTGAACCTGCAATGCGAACGCGAAACCTAACTTGGGGATACAAAATTGCTAACTTTTTCATGAATGCTAACGACTTGAACATTTTTATTTGCTAAGCTTAGAATTAAAATCCCTAGCAAATTTGCTATAATATTTTGTTACTTGTAGACGAGAATTTTTAAGCATTAGCAACCCAATGGTACCAGTCGAACCTCAGTGTGCACCACGACATGGGGATTAGCACCATGTATGGTTTCTTTAAGCAGACTGCCAGACGTTATTTTGACAAGGCTCCCCATCATAGGAATCCGTTAGTTAGGATAGCTGTCGACTACGTTCCCATCCCTCCCCACTTTTCGAATATCTGAATGAAAACTGTATTAAATTCACTTTATGATTTAAAATGGTTGCATGTTTCAATAACTACATGTAAAAAAAACCGTCGTAATAATTCGACTATTATGTTGAACGAACACGACCACATCGCAATCGGCAAGGACAAACTTACGTTTGACCGAGTGAAACGAAGGTTTCTGCTTCAGCTTCAATAAAAATGCTTTCGTATGTACGTATTTCTGTTTGTTCTCCTCTACAGGTCGCATTTCTCAACCGATTCTCGTGAAGAATATAGTTTTTTTTTGTAGAGGCGGTATTAGAAATTTACAAACACATTTTTTTTATGATATAAAAAACAACACTCGTGATGTTTACAGCGTGAGCTAGATCCACTAGTATTTTATCTATTCAGATTCAGCCACCTGCAAATTAACTGCAAGAAAGTCAGGATGGCCGGTCTAGGCTTCAGATATTAAGACGACAATGCCCCGATCATTGCCCCATCCATATGTATAAAAGAATCAATGGCGCTTGTATAGGCAGTAAAACCTATAGGTTACTATATACCTATAGGTTGTTATATATAACACAGGCGTGCTGCAAAAACCTTTTTTTAATACAGTTGCTCAAAAAGTGGTTCTTTGTGTAGATGTATATCGTGCGCAAAGTTGGATTTCTCGCACTTTGTCCTCTTTACTTTTCCAATTTCTTTTAATTTAGTGTTAGTGAAAGCCATACATCCATCCAACTGAAGAGTTTTAGGTTCAATCAGTTTATGTACTTATTTATTTTTTAAAGCATTTGGCATTTAAACTATACTTCTCCTATATTTAAAACATTAAAATTGCGTAGGTATTAAATGTAAAACTGTTTTCAAAAAGATGGCTGATAGAGTAGACCAATGACCGGAAACGAGTAGGTACCTATTTATTATACAAGACCGCCGCTCCCAGTGAATGAATGAATGCTTGTTTTTTTCGCCAAAACACATTTATTTACAAATAATTGTAGAACTTAGATTTTTTTTCTGTTTAAACTTTTATATGTTTAAACTTCCATATGATATAAAACAAAATAATATTTGATTTGGCTGATGCTGACAACCATGGCAGGTTGAAAAGAAGTAGATCTATCAATGAAAAGTTAAACCGATTTTAATTTCTGCCTCTTTCATTCATAATTTCACTATTTAATTTTGTAATGACTTGTATTATTTTAATATATTTTTGTGCGATTTATACGATTGTTAAATAAACTACCTGCGCCAGATATAGACCAGGTACGTGCAAGGGTCTTCGTCGCGAGTCTTGTCCCTCGCCTTCCAGCTCGGGCCAAGACAACTCGGGACTCGTGCAAAATGACATACCTTCCGCACTTGCATCAAAATGATTACACATGGCAGATCGAATTAAATCATATCATATGTCAATATCATGAAGACTTTTCACGCATTATCAATACAGGCTCAGGCTATTGATCCACTTTCGATAGTAACATAATTGAAATGGTATTATGGTAGATGGTAGATCAACTGAGCTTAATAAGCCAATAGCATTTAATCAATAATCCATTGATGCTTAATTGAGCTAAAGGACTTGAGGGGATCACGTAATAACAGATACCTGCTTTATTGATTGTTGTATTGGACTGGTAGTATGATATTCCTGATTGATTCGTAGTCGTTGACAAATGAAACGACACGACAATTATCATCTATCTAAATGAATGAGCGCTAATTAATATTTATCACATGCCTACGTACCTACCTGTTTTCGTGGCAAAAATACGATATCTTGAGTTTTTTTCTACATCCTGAAGAAAAATAATTTTAACGTAATATTGGTTGCTATACCTTAATTATTTATGTATATAGACTTTATTTCACATAAAAAAGTGTAAAAATGGCGGATTAATGCTAAATATCACTCTCTACCAGCCAACACACGGCCAAGAGAAGGAGAAGAGACAATTAAAATCGGTGCAATTTATTAACAAAGTAAACGAGACCATTGGTACAAGATCAATTAAGGCATTGTTACAGGATGGCGATATTTTTTGTACCAACCAACTGGTGTGGTTGAACCACAGATGAACAGACTCGTGTGTTAACCTATTTCCACCTTATGCACGGAGCAGGTTCCATATCGCTGCTCTCGTTGGTTCTTTGCCAAATTCAGCTGTAATTTCGTCATCAGTCTTTTTAGAGATAATATTATTCTGCCTCTGCCTCTGCCGACCTTGGAGAAATACTTGTGTCTTGGCACCATGGTATTGAAGGTTATTCCGTTGCGTTATTCGTACTTTAGATAATTCCTGTATACATGTTAGCTTGATTACGAATTGATTGCATTGATATCGAATCAATCACTTGACAAATATGCAGCTGTAACTACGCCTGTATTCTATAGCCGCGAGTGCTGCGACATTCATGAAAATCATGACTTAACAAGTTGTTAATTCATATGGTCCTTATGTGTAAGTTTATGAAGAATAGCAGGATCAAAATTAGTTTAATGCGAGACCAATGTTTAAAATTAAATTCATATTATTTTACATCTCTGGTGTACGAGTATGTACACTGGAATAGACTTGCCCTTGATAAAGCCGTTTAGTACCTATCAACATAACGTCATCACAGAAAATGTTGACTGTCACAACAAGTTTTATTTGTGACTTGTATTGTATAAAGCACGACACGAAACTTGTCAACGTGATACAACGTATTTAACAACAAGAAACTGTTTCTGGAGGCATAAACGTTCTAATGTCCCTTCTGGCACACAACTTAGTGTAACTGCGTTGTTACAACCAAACGTGTTATTGTAATGCCTCAGGAATCATTTCATCGATATTCACATCAGCTCTGACCCTCCAAATAGCACCCTGTTAAAACAATCGAATACTCAGATAGCTTCAATTGTTTAAAACAAAAGCATAATTGCAAACTTTCTACCAACGCGATCGAATCGAGTCGAGTGCGCCGCTATCGAGTTATCATCGAATCCAGCTGATATCACGCAAGAGTTGTGCAAGCCGAGCGTGCACAAAGATCGAGAGGGGGGTAAAGTAGGTCGGCGGGCAGCGGAGGGAGCCCTTAGGCCGCTGGGATGCTCCTCTTGTAACCTAGTTTTCCGATAGAAAATAGAAAGTTTTCCGTGATCTTGCTGCATACGCTCGAATCAGTGATTGTAAACATTGTGCCAAATTTTAATGTTTTGCGGATGTTTGTTTCAATTTTTGCGTCTGTGATTTTTGTTACAATATTGTCTGTGTAAGATTACACTCTTAACACTATATCAGTCTAAAAAAGAATCGTTACTCTTACTATCGTTCAAGGTTTAAAATAATTTGAATAGTAGGTAGGTGTAAGGTATGTGTATTAGTCATATGTTATTTACACTTAAAGAGTAGCGCGGAGTAAATTACATAATTTATTAGACGTTTGTTAAAAATTGTTGTCTCATGTTGCTTAAAATAATACCCAAACCTTTTATTATAACTTAATTATTCAGAATGAAGTAAACTCAGCAATATTTTCATTTTGAACCTCTATCGATGTTATGTGGAATAATACTGAATATCTATAGCCTCGTGTTTTATCAAAGGGCTAAAATATGGGCGCAAGAGGAATAAACAGAGCCACTTATCAACCGCGCGGGGTCGCCCTATGCCACCTAGGCGGGGAAAGCGCTCTCGAAAAAAAAACATTTTGACGTAGTCACTGGCCAGTTATGTTATCTATGGAAAAGCATTCTTTAAAAAAAAAAGACAGATATAAAAATGATCTCTAAAGTACACTGGCCACCACATTCAGCCCACACGCCATTATCTGTATTTCGATGGTATGTACATCATACACTTTTTTAACCAAATTGGGATTAGCTATTAGATATCTTTGTAAAGTGTTTTTATACTTAATTGGCAGTAATTTCCCTAGTCTCTGCGTTCGAAAAGAAATTCTAGAAATAAATAACATAACGGTCGAGTAGTTACTGAAGTGAAAACGTTTGCTTAGGCTTTCCACCTCCCATCTGCCCTGCGACCTGTTCTAGAGCCAGCCGGCAAACGGGTTAGTCCACTAATTCGTAGTAAACACGCCTACACCAGTGGTCATGTTATGATATGATCATGTTTGCCATTCGAAGAATTGCAGAAAAATATGCAATTTAAACCCTTGACTCTTGATTTGAACGAGACGTGTCTTTTCACTCCACAATAGAAGTTTATTTTTGTTCTACTAATAATGTTATTTGGACACTTCTTGCACCGAGATGACGTTTCAAGAGCAAGAGAGATCTTATTTGTTATTTAAATTGGATTCTACTCTGCAAAGATTTGTTATGTAATTCCTTGTTTCTCGCATCACAAGAGGAAGAGAGACCAAGTGTTATTTTATTTCTTAAATTGATACTTTTATTTTTGTTTTGTAATGCGTAGCAGTTTCCACTATTTACGTGTACTATGCCACTCTCCAAAAATCCACATTGATCGTATTCATTAATGAAATAAAATAATCGTTTACTTATAGAAATTGCATTTTGAAATTCCTTTTCAGTATGAGTTAATTGTAGTTGTTAACCTTTATTGCAATTTCAACCCGTCGATATCCGTTGCACCTTGCTTTGCAACTGTTTATGTAATGGTCGACCTTTCTCGAAACGTCTGACCTGAATTAAAATTGCAATTTTCTCCTCAAAATGTCTTCATTAGCTTAGAAAATAAAAAACATCACGTAGTAGTTCAATCCATAGAAAATCAGTAGCTGTTTGAAAGTCGTAAACATAGACCTATCGGATATGCTCTGTTACATTTTCGTCCAGTAACTGTTTTTGGCAATAAGCATGTTTACATTTTTCGAAGCCTTCTGTCTTTGTATTTACAGTGTCTAGTATTTACAGAAACTAAGATATATGAGGCAAAATATGCGCGAAATCGAACCACAAACGATTTAAATTTAGAAGGCTTTATTTGGTTTTTATTACCAGTATTTATAACATCAAAGGTTCGGCCTCGGCCGCCCTGCAACCTTCGCGGCCCCCGTACCATCCGACTGGTTCTACTGTTATATCACCATACTGTCATGTTGCCTTACTACTTAAATGCGATGCCGTTTTGTACTCGTAAATAGGTCGTGTTGTACGTCTGTTTAAATTTTTATTTTCAATAACGACAATAACCTTTCGTTTTCCACTTCAAGTTCAACAATGCGTCGTTTTGTGTACTTTGTCTCGAGATTAACATTTATGGGTATGATTAATTGCTGACCGTATAGCATTGATACACAGAACACAAGGGTCACTTGATAAAGTGTGTCATCATTACACTCACGACCCAATCGATTTTCTGGTGCTGGAGAATAGCACCGAGATATTTTATGTGACACCAAGAATGTTATATTTTTAACAACGTGTTTGTTATTACACTGCAGTGGATACAATTCTCGTCTACTATTACAGTAACAATAGAATTGGCAGTAAAGCTTAAAAATATCTATATTGAAGTGAAGTTGGACACAATGGTGAAATAAATAATTTCATATACATTTGGACGAATATCAAAAGAAAAGGCATAGGTACTACGTATTATAAATTATAACTCTGGCAATACTTACGAAATGGAATGCTGCTTTATTCGCCACGGCCCGACAAAGACGTCGAACCACAGTAGTGTGTCGTGTCATTCGATGTTTCTTTGTTATTGTTATTTACCTATAAAACGGAATGGTTATTGTCTGAGCAGCATAGATGTTTACACATTTAAATATGTTATACAATTGTCGACTTCCTAATGGTCTAGCTAGACTTCTGATGGCTCAGGTTTATATAACGTTCATTACATTAACGATTGTCTTCTAAATCTGTGTGGCGTAATAGAAGTAGACATTCTTTTCTGCTTTTTTATTTGATCATTTGTTTTATATTTTGAACAATTATGCCGCATTCACGTACGAAAACATCATACGAAGCGTGTAAGTGTATGTTTATTCGTCCTTATGTTTTTTTTTACAATTTAGCGAGTGTTTCCTACCGCACTAATGCCAATCTACCATAAGGTTACATAGTTAAAACTGCAGTTTTTCTAGGTTTTGAGTTAATAGCACTCTTAGTTTTTATGGTTCGCGTGGAGTAGATACATAATAAAGATTGGAAATAGCTACCCCATTGCAGGCGACCTAAATTCCCGCGATTCAATGCGCGTACGCTTAATCAATTTCCTAAAATATCATTGAACAGTTACCTCGACGATCAATTTGATTAATGAACATACGATATTACTCGCACCGATTACATAATTCAATTAAATCGACTGGTCTTATGATTACAGTGTAAACGAATCTGATCGCTGGATTAAATCCCTAAATAATTTATGTTTCAGATAGATTAAATTCAAACCACATGTTATGACCAACCTAAATGGGGGTTTATTTTTGTATCTCTGTTTACCAACTCAATGCCTGAATGATCGGAATGCTGAGTTCTTGAACTGAATTTAAGTGTTCGTGACTCAACGGCATGGCATGACATGGTATTCATACTTTTTAAACAGAATTTAATCCGGTTTTAATTAGTTCTAATACGTAAGAAACTTATAAATACCGAAGATTAAATGTGGCCTGTTACTAACTTCTGTTCATTATACTTAAAAATAATGATCTACCATCCCTGCTTAGTAGGTAACTACATATTTCATATTTATTTGATTGGAGAGTCCTTGTTACCTACGACTGACCGTCTCTTCGTTACTTAAAAATTCTTCATCATTTCACATTTTCTAGGTTTAGATGATGTACAGGAAGACTGAAACATTACTTGTGACCACGTATAAAACTGTTAATGTTAGCGTATGTTAATATAATTCTTGTATCAAAACTAGTAAGCCGTGTTAGTAGGTGACTAGGCAGGGCTAGTACTCGAGGACACGTCGGCTCGGTCACGCATCAGCGTTCCTTCCGACCCAGTCTTGCGGCAGCGGCGCGAGCGCGGTAAAAACATTCACTAAAAAATGCGAGGTGGTAAACAATTTGATTGAAAGCGACAATTTTTATAATAATAGAGCTTCTATAAATTACCTTCATTACTTTAATTTGGAATAAAAAAGTTAAAATATTCGCAATTTGAACGTAAGAAAGTGTATTTTTTCCGAGCGAAATATGTAGCTTCGAATTCCTAGTCTGCATTTTTTAAAATTGTAACTCAAAATGTGCTATTCAATCAAATATTGTAAGAGTGAAAAACAATGAATACGTCTGTTTCACATTTACGCCGTGTTTGTTTACATGTCGTATTCCCACGAACTCTTTTATAATTCAGACGAAACAAAATTCTTGCACTTTTGTTTACAATTGACTTGAAAGTGTACAATTCATGTCACAACTGTAGAAGAAATCCAGCGCTAAAGCAGGAAGCGCCGTGCGCACGCGACGGGCGCTAACGGACCGTGGGACGAGAAATTAACTGTTATTTATACACAGCAGAATTAACCTGTTGCAATGCAACATGGACGAAAGTATTGATCAGGCATCGATTTTCAATTGTGCTTATGGTCTGTAGATATTTAAAGTAATCAGCTATACATATTTATAAAATATTTAACACATACCTACCTACTTACAACTTACCTACACGATATCATAATTCATAGCTTCTGTGATGTCCGCAAGTTCATTGGTCTGCCATATATAATTTCTCAGAACTTTGTACCATGTCATTTTATGATAAATAAAATTGAACTGATGAATTTGTAAGACATACACATAATCATGTGTGTAACTTTAACACCATTCGACGCGGTGAGCTGCGCCCGCCCGCTACACGCCTCGCAAAATAAAATAAAAATCTCCACTAGATAGGCCCCTAACATATACAACAAGTTGCCGCTGGAAATTAGAAGTGCGCCTAGTATGAGGGTGGATTGCAAAAATATTATACGTAACACATTGGAATATTAACAAAAATGTTAAACAAAGGAAGTAATTGAAAGCTAATTTGTATGGGAAAATTGTGTAACGTCACACAACGTGACACAATGTAACACAAAGGATGCGAAATTGAGGTCCAAAAAATATGTCAATTCGTATTTAAAAAATACTGTAAGAAATTCTAGCATTCGTATATGCCAAACCGTTTACCTATTAATTCCTCCATCCAACTATGTAAAAACAGCAATAAAAAACAATAAGATTACTTATTTTAGGCATAACACAAAATTTACCAATATTGCGAAAAAACGCTCGGTTTCCCTTTAGCGTACCACTACACAAAAACTAATAGAGTTATCGACACATTCGATTGTGTGAAGGTTAATTATCTACTTTAAAATGCAGAATATAGCGTTACACAGTTGACGTAATACAAAGGAACGAAATCTTTCCCCGAATTTGAAAAAAGATTTTGATATAGTATATTCGTTCTATAAACCTGATAAACTATTTTCGAAATATTTCACGTTGTACTTAATAGGGCCCGAAATATTTTTTTGGCCCGGGCTGTTTTAATCAAAGTTATGAACAAAATTGAAAAATATGTTACTGTAATGCTTATTTTTTTTACAGATTTTTAATTAGGAGGACATTTTATTTTTTGGAATGTACAATTTTTTTGCAATTCACCATGAGGTGTTTTGTAAATAAGCTTAAAACTAAACTACCATCAGATGCATGGTATACCGTAGACGAATTTCTAAATTCCGAACACTGAACAGATGATCGACTAAACTGGTTCGCTAGCCAATAAATTACGTATTTAATTTATTGAAATTATGCCTATTGATGTTTAAATGTAATTTTAAATTGTAATACTATTATTTATTAAATTTAATATGTGACTGTTATTATAGATTTTAAAAAATGACATGTAAAACTACGTGTTTTACCGATGAATAAGTGACTGAATGTTACTATAGATTGTAGTGTGTTTTATCGTTGATAGTTGATACATACAAATATACGCATTTTGAACTAGTTCTGAGGTTGTCAGATGACTGACTCAAAGCCTTCTTTTGTTTGAAACTAATCTAAGCTTACTGAATGGCAATATTGACTATTAATAACTACTATATTCACACTTGCCAGTTGAATAAAATAATATTAAAAGTGTCAATGTTATTAATCCTCGTAAACAAAGTGTTGCCCACATTCGCCGCTCTTTTGTATGACCAATTTGCGATTACCAGACTATAACAGTTATTTTCCATTTGATTACAATTTACTGTCACTTTGCTATCATAAATTATTCTACTATCAATTTGCCGTGACCACAAGAAAACAAGCTAATTAAATTTCGCTTTCACTTTTATTAAAGCCACTCATTATTGCACGGTTGACTCTAATTCGATATATATCGATATATCTGCACCTTTTGTTAATCTCGAAGGCGTAGCAAATATGGTTCATTACATTATGTAATGTCTAATATTCACATGAATGGTCGCAATTTTAACCTAATGGATATACAATACGGATGCAAATCATCTTGCCCAATTAGGGCTTCCTTGACGACTTTTTGTACAATTGTATAACGATTACGTTTCTCACAATTCCATAGTATTAGTCATTTGTATTGAGTAAGTAGATGAGGTTGTTTATTGTACCATAGCCAGCCATGACCGGCGGCCTTGCGTGGTGAGCGGTTCAGGCGCTTATTTCAAAGGCTTCGTTGCGGATTTCGCAATGTTGTCTGCACTTGTGTAGGTACTCGGATTTCGATTTGCTTCTAGAAATATTTAATTTATGTCTCTGCTTGTGCTTCCAAAACATTTTATGTTTATTTATTATCTTTTCGGTTTAAAGAATACTTATTCTCATAAGAATTACAATAAATTCACTTACATTTATTTATCTAAACTTTATTGCACAAACAATATAAGTACAAAGGGAGGACATAATGCCATGATCGAGTTTGTTAAGGGAGTTTTGGGAAATATTTGTAGTGCACATATCCGCATAATCAATAAGAGGTAACACTAGCGCCTGCACCAGTAAGCATTACATGAGAATATTGTCAATCTTTTGATGTCATTATGAATGATAACAAAACCTTTTTCAAGTTTGCACATCTATTGCTTCTTTCGAGGCGGTAACGAGCTTTATTTCATATCGTCGCATAACTTAAGTATTTGTCTTCCTTTTAATTCATCGTCGGTTTCTAACCATGGTACCGCCCTCTTGGTATTATTGGTACTATAATAATGATGAACCTGTCAAAGCCCAAAGTGGTTACAACCTAATAAACGCCTTCAGTTTATCATCTGGAATTTAGTAAACTAGAGCAATAATAATAATCTCCCATGTCGAAAAATTAACGCCGTAGTGCCTAAACAGCGCGCATTTCCCCAAGTAGCTTAATTGGAAAAACAACATTACGGAGGACCCGCAGTAGTCCCGTGATCCCGGTGTCCCGGTCGCACGTGTAGTTGACGACCGCAATTAAGCAATGGCTGTCTGCAACCCGCGATAATTAAACCCAGCACTAATTAAATTTGCTCAATTAAGCCGCCTGGTCACTACACTAATACTAAATATGCGGGAATATTAACGTTCCGTAAATTTAAATAGGTAATCGATAATTTTATACCCCATCTATGTCTCTCTGCTTCACCTATGACTTAAACTATATGTGCGTTCTGGCTCTAAATTAGATTTTTCAACCTCGATAGTTGAACCAACGGTACGGAACACCTGAATAATATACCGAATACTGCCAAAAGTAGACAAATATATTCGTAACATAACAGAGTACTTTATAATAAAACTTTTTTTTGTAATATTCCTATTGTTATTATAATGTTGCAAACAAGAACATCAAATTAATTAATTTACTTTACAATGTACCTACCTAATACCTATTATTTTAGTGTTTTGCATGTCGTCATTTTATTGATTTTAATCATTATATATCTTGCCTGTTTACCTGAACTCTGTTATTGTGTAACTGCATTATTGTCATTTACTATGAACTTTGGTCGACATGAACGCGATAAGACAGGTAAGATACACCTTAGATTATCACAAATAACATGACCGTTGAAATGATAAACTCACCAAGATAACTACGCGCTCTGTGAACTGTAGACCTCACGAGTGTTTTTTTTTAATTGCCAATAGCTAGAAAAAAAAATCATCATCATCATCATCATCATCATTTCAGCCGAAAGACGTCCACTGCTGAATATAGGCCTCCCCCAAGGCTCGCCACTTAGACCGGTCCTGTGCCGTTCGTTTCCACCGGATTCCCGCGACCTTCACCAGGTCATCACTCCACCTTGTCGGAGGCCTACCGACAGCTCGTCTTCCGGTGCGTGAACGCCACTCAAGCAGTTTCTGGCCCCAAAAAAAAATGTAAAAAAAATGTATATAGGTAATTATCGAACCCACTGACAAAATTTGACGAGAATCGCGGCCTGTAGAGAACAGCCAGAGCCGGATATACGAAAGCATTTTTGTCGAAGGTGTAACGGAGACCTTCGTTTCACTCGGTCAATTAAACTTACTTCGTGGCAACACCGACTGCCAGGATTTTCTGTCTAGTCGACTGCTTATTCTTAATAAAAACACTGTTTATAAAAATCAATATTTGCATGAAGAACCGCAAATACTTTGCAGTTTCTGTAAAGAGACTGATATCCTTTAATGCTAATAAATTAGCTCGGTCTAATTGCCTGCAGCATTCCTTTGTTTCTTTCTTCACGTCAGTCACTTGCCGGATTCTTCTATTTCGATGCTAGCGATGCTTATTGCATAGCGTCTGCACTGCACAACCCTCCGAGACGTTCATATATCTTATGAAGGCTTAAATGCATTTAATATTGTATGTATGTAGACAAACTTTTTTAAATAAATATTGTTTTCGAAAAAATTCCATTATTCCGCGTTAAACGCAGACATGATTACTGCAAGTGCGTATTGTTGTTTATTTCATTCAACGCTTTCAATAACATCTTCGTAGTTGTGAAGAGTTGATTGAGACAGTTTGTATACGTCAGGTCTCAATCCAATTCATGTACGAGGACAATGTTTTGTGATAGCAAAGTATTCACTACAGTATTGTTTGCCTGTGATAACAGCTGCATATTATCACGCCATGAACTATAAATAACACGATCTTGCGACTGCGACACAACAGCAAATCTAATGTGACGTTGTCCTAATTAACGTTTAACTACCAACACTGGTAATGCATTTTGAATGTCGTTTGCGGTGAGTATTGCATGTTGTTAACCAGCATTAAACAGGTACACTTGGTAAATGCAGCGTTTCTTGCAATTTCATTTATAACGTCACTTCAACATAGTTCCATGGTGGTAGGCCGTACTTTTGGTATTTCTTTTGAGAAATTAATCTGAAACAAAGCCCTATTATGCCTTGATCATCCGCGTGATTCGTGACACGTTTATTTATACGTAGGGTTGTCTGCGACATAGGTCACTTTGGCAAAAACGTACATGAGTTTTATGACGAGGACTTACTGAGAATAATTTTTCAACAAAGACGAATGAAATGCATTTCTAGTGTTATTAACTTGGAAATAAAATAGATCGCTACGTATATATTGCATAACAGACGACAATAAGAACGGCTTGCCTCGCTTTGTTTCGAACCGGTTAAGGAGGTTTGGCGCATGCAAGCAAGATGCTTAGAGCACCCGGGCACTGAGAAAATCTTTTGCTCTCTACGACAACCACCTTTTGGCTATTATTTCAACTTTCATCAGTGTATAGAAGATACTTTATTGGAGTACAAAGTAGCTTTTTCTTCGTCCAGTTGGCCAGATCCGAATAAATGCAAGTATGTTTTACATAGTTTGACCAGTCTGCTTACTCTATGCTTACATACTTAAAGTCCACTATCTTATTTATGGGTTATCATAGTAACAAAACAACCATCTGGAACCATCTATGTGATAAATCCGTTATATCTCTGGTAATAATTACTATAAAAACAAAATATTAAAGCTGCCTCCTTTCATAGCGTATTCACAGTTTCGCCGAGGATGAATGAGAGTGTTCATCAATCACCACTATACCTAATACATGGGCTTCTTTATAACTTAACAAGAATATTTTTCTTGTATGCCTGATATTTTCCATTAGCATTGCCAGTGTTTTCCTCGTTTGTTACTCCCTTGACCTTCTTAACTTGATTCAAGGCAACGGTACTGTGATGTTTTCTCAGTTTTATCTGGATGATGATCGTTGTTAAAAAGTGTCAAATACAATAAATTAATTCTGATAAATGCACACCTAATGAAAACCAGTATCTAGAATAATAATGATGCGAAGAAGTCTCGCATAATTACGAGTATATCCATGAAGCATTCTCGTGGCATGTGGCCACTGTTAGTGATGGCATTGAACCAATGGAAGGCGGATTCGATTTTTTTCCGGTAAATACTTATTCCTCTGCCTGGCTTTTAAGACAATACAATGTAACTATAGTCCATTTATCGCATATTTTATTTTGGGTTACTACTATAGTATAGTTAATCTAAACACATGCCGTACAAAGTACAGAGTATTACTATCTGAAGATTAGTTACATCATCTAGACACAAACCAACCAACTTCAGACCAATTTCAATGCAAATTCTTTATATAGGTACATTAACAGAATCATGTCGCCTCTAGCTATTCCTTTAACTGACCTTGTTGTTGTAAACTATTGAAACAATGTTCGCGGTTAATAATGTGTGAAAATATATCAAATGCCCTTTTCCATGACGAGCAAAAACTATTGTTCACTATGATCTTGTTGTTTATCTTATCAGCAACAAAAGATACCAGAGCTACTTCCATGACAAGTACACTATTTCTTATTTAACAATTTATTTTCTGACCTGATAAAACGCTATCTGTGTCATTATAGTGTTAACAGACATTCTTGCGTAATAGGTTTTGATTTTTATAACAAGATTAAATAGTGAACCATTTGACACATTTCAGTACCTAAATGAAATTGTATGTTAATTTAATCCATTGTTGGTTACGTGATATTGTAACTGCCTAAGTATACAGGAAATAAATAGTTCGTTACAGTGTCATTATATATTGACCGAGTGAAACATTTTTGTCGACAAAAATGTTTTCGTATGAACGGATTTTCATTTGTCCTTCTCTACATTAAGCTATATATACAAAGTTTCATCATAATCCGTTCTGCCGTTTTTGCATGATTGAGTAACAAACATCCAAATATTCAAACATCCTAACTTCCGTATGTATAATATTAAGTAGGGTATTTTATATGATTTCATTACAAATATATAATTTTTAGATTTTTCCCTGTACTTGTAGTATATATAACGATATTACTTGCCAAATTTCATAGTTTTAGGTCAACGGGAAGTACCCTATAAATTTTGATTCCCTTGAGAGTGTCGAAATACACGTTTTTTTGCGACATAAACGCCCGTATGTTCTTTTCGTTAACTTAGAAGTATGATTTTTTCACAGCTTCAAGGGACTGTAGACCTTAGTACAAGGTTTTAATTTCAACTCGATACCTCCACGCCTTCGCGATATAAAGGGTCGTGACAGACAGACAGACGGGCAACAAAGTGATCCTATAAGGGTTCCGTTTTTTTCCTTTTGAGGTACGGAACCCTAAAAACAATAATTATATTAACTTGAGAGAGCAGGAGTTACCATTGCCTAAACGTCGCGATTTTCATAGCCCCTAGATAAAAAAATAAACAGCACCTGTCAACACCACAGATGTCAAACTCATTAGAAGTTTCCGCGCCGAAACGAAACGTTAGGTCGCCTGGGGAAAAAGTGTTTTTTCAGTGGAATTTCAGGTTTCAAGAACATCTCAGACACTCACAAATGGATAAATAAAAGCAAAATAGTGAAAGTGTTTTGAATCACGATATTTATACGTGAAAATCGTAAAATTTGAAAAGGGCTTCAGCAGGCTAATCACGTAACTTTATGTACTAACGGTAGATAGATTTTACTGTCAATTTTCGACCGTTCGAACGCCTGTCAAAAATTCGCACCAGGTAACTTTATGTACTAACGTTAGAAACACCGTTTCGTACCGTACCGTTCACAAGGTGAATGAGATTCGACGTTCTGTTATTGCAAAGGTGATCCAATGAACGAATGGTTATTCCTTCCAATGTTTTGCACAAATTTACTATCATAATAACCCAATTCAAAGCACTTTATCTAAAATTAAGGAAAAATGTGATCTTGATAAATGAACACGAGTTATTATATTTAAATCACAAATACTAAACATGCAACCGATAAACACAAAACGCATTATTACAGAGAGAGTATGACAGAAAGACAAATGTAAATGTGACGATGTTTTAACCTTTGTAATATTTTAAATTATTTTCTTTTAATAAGTCTTTAAATAATATCGGTACAAATAAATATAACAATTTATATTGTATCATTTAATAATATTTATTTTAAAGAACTAAATGCCATCTAATATCGAATAGGAGAACTTGTTGACAGTTAATTCACTTGCATTCCATAATATTGACATCTAGTATGCAGTAGGAGAACTATCAGGCAGTAAAATAATGTTGGCTATACACCGAAGCCTAGACCCGCACCGAATTATAAAATGAAAAGTGTGGTGAAATTGCATTATCATAACAATATTATTATTGCAATAATCTTATATCGGTATAGTCTTTCAAATCAGTCCAAAAAGGTTCAAATTTTAAGAATTGTAGGCATAACCTGCCTATGTTAGTTAACCGTTTAATCGCCATGCGTCATGTACGGCAGGGATCCCTACAAACAAACTCATTTTCCATAAGAGATTGTATATGAACTTTAGTGTAAAGCACGAAGGTCACTTTGACAACGTACGTGACACCACACCACACCACACCACCAGGTAAGCAGGTAACACCTATAGGCGTTTTTGTCATATCAAGAGGGTTAATCTACCTACGTCCCCAAACAGAAATGAAACGAGCATTTATATTTCCCAAATTTAATACATAATAGCTCTGGACGTTCCTTGAATATCCACAATAGACAGAATGTTCTCTATAATTCAATCGGATCCGACATCAGTGTACACTAAGTAGGTACATGAAGGCAAAGGCGTCCACTATCGGCACGGCACGGCAAAGGGCTCCTCAGCCTCACACATTAGACTAGCGGGATAGACAATGCATGCCAAAGGTGTGCTTGGGAATGCCGAGGAATGCTCGGCATGCCTACTGAGGCCTGGGCATGCTTAAGGATGGCTGCGCATGCCTAAGGATGCCTCGTCATGCCTAAGGACGCCTCGGCAACCCCGGCAATCTTAACCACATCTTGGCGTGCCCGAGGAGGAATCCCTTGGCGTGCCAATGCCGTGCCAATAATGGGTGCCGGGCCTAAGGATTTGACAAACTTCTGACAAATTGAAGGTCACACTGTAGGCTTGCCTAATTATTGCTTCATGACTTTACTTCGTAATGGTCCATAATGATAAACTAAAAATCATTCTTTGCCCGTGGCCCTACACCGTTAGTCCTAATAATTGTACCACAGGTAATTTTCTTTGTCCTTGGTTCTATCAGTGTGACCATAGACACCTAGCATTCTCTTCTCCAATATGTTTGACTGTCTGTTTAACCAGTTGAACATATTGTATAACTTTCCTTCAATTTTTAAAAAGTACTCGAGCAACTTGTTACTTAAAAATGCAATAAGTTCAATTACAGTATTATGACGTTAAATAAAATGAACTATTCTTACGATACATTTCAAAACAATAGAGGAAAGTTGGCCAATATGTTCAACTGGTTAAACAGACAGTTTAGTATATTGGAGCAGGGCTAGGCGCATTACCCGTATTCCATATATCTCTACCACTACATTTACCCTGGTAGCTTACCGTTAGATTTCCCTCCTTCCACTTGGTGCCCAAGCCTATGATTCCATGGAATTGCAACGTAATGTTTTTGTCGCTATGCTCCCATGGTATCATTAGATGTATTTTGATGCAGTTTGGCTGCCATAACATCCATTGATAACTAAATATTTTTCCGTCATGCTTCCATGCAACTGCCCTGTGGGATCCAGCGGTGGTACTTTTCCTCGTCTCTCCCAAGCCACTGCCCAACGGGATCCAGGGATAACGTTATTCCTCCTGGTTCCCATACCGCCGATTTTCCCTCTTGGCTCCCATACTGCTGCTGTTTGGGACCCAGGAATTTGTTTTCCTTCTGGCTCCCATACCGCCCACCAGGGTAGGCAGAGCTGGCTGCATGCCAGATATACAATAGCTTCGACTACTCCTACTACCGATATCTTTATATGAAAGTAAGGGAATGAATATATTCCTGGATGCTATTGAGCTGTGGCGTGGCTTGGGAGTGGGAGCCAAGATATCTGGGATACCAGTATGCAATAAGTTCCATCCTATCCTTACCTGTGATTTCTAACATCTCCCCCGGAGGGTCGCTACAAATGAAACTACTGACGTCCACCTACATCTGTTAAGGGTGGTCGTTATAAAAGTAGTTCGTTTGACGACCATCCTTAAAAAGAGGTGTAGGCACGACGACGAGCGAAGCTAGGAGGAGTGTTCGTAAAACTGTGCGACCCGACTAGTTGCAAATAAAATGGTCGTTAGAAAAGATTGTTCGGTTCAGGTGCTTCGCCGGCCGCTGCCGCGGCACGGTCGCTTTGCTTGTAATGTCGCAGTTGTAGCAACACTTTTTCTAGCTGCGCTCGTTGGCACACTGGCAAACAAGCCTATTACCCGAGGTCCCACCAACATGTCCCCCTTGTGGATCCACGGGTATTTTTTTTGACCCGTTGTCCTACCGCTCTAAACAGTGTTCTTCAGTGGGCCTACGGGCAATTTATTTTTACCATAGTCCCGCTGCACTACGTATTCGACTCTAATGCAGCGAAGCGAGGAGTGTTTAAGCAGAACTATGAGCCTACAGAGCCGGCGAAGCGCCAGAACCGAACATTCGTTACAATTGGTTAGGTCAGAAATATTACTTGTTCGCAGTTCTACCAAACAAAATAGCTAGTTTTTAATTAATGTTTACCGCTTAATGCAGTGGGACCGTGGTAAAAATAAATTGGCCGCAGACCCACTGGCGAATACTGTTTAGAATGGGACGACAACGGATCAAATACAATTACTCACCAGGGGGACATGTAGACCCACCTGCGAACACTGTTTCGAACTGTAGGACGACGGGTCAAGAACGACGGTAGGAAAACGGATAAAACAAATTACCCGTGGACCCACCAGAAGGCCTTCCTTAACTGTGGTACCATCAGATAGTACTATTGATGGTTCTATGGTGTTTTTTTTGCTATGGTAGCATTAATGGTACAACCAAAGTATTTTATTGCCGTGGTATCTGGTATAATTGATGGTAATACGGTAAAATAAGTGTTCACTAGTACCATTGCGTTGCAATTATAATGGTCAATGATCAGCCAGTCAGTGACAAAACTAATGAACTTTGACCTGCAATCGTTCAAAAACAACAAGTTCAATTGAATCTTATAATAGAAAATGAAATAAATTATGAATGGCGCTTTAGCCAACACAAAATTACAAGAGGCTGAAAATGGCCTGAATGGCTTCGAGAAACGGCTGGTAATAGCCGTGATTTTGTATTGCTCGACTTGGCTAAATAATAATAATGTTATTTTCTATATTTCTATGTAGTTATTAAAATAAGATCTTTAAATTATATGTAACCATTATCTACATGACTGTTAATTAATTACCAAATTGTCTACTATCCAATACCACGGGTAACAAAAAATAATATTAGCCGTGGTTCTATTATGTCAATGGAACATTATTTGCAGTAGTGTCATTGATGGTACAATCTGATGGTACCACGGTTAAGGAATGGTTGGTGGGACCAAGGGTAATAGCCAAATAATATCCCTACCGGTAGAGAAGAAAGTAAAATGTCCACATTTCTCTAACAGACGGGATGTGTCGGTAGAGACATATGGAATAAGGGTAAAAAATTACTATTTGCGGTAAGAAATACGTCGGAACCTTCATACCTTTAAAAGTATTTAAATCCTTTTTTATTAAAGATCTTTCTATAATAATAAAACAACACACAAATATCATTTATTACTACCTAAATAAGCAAGTACCCATACTCAAGAGCAAAAATAACGGGTACACTTTGTATCCATTTTTCTATGGAGAAAGTATACCCATTACTATTGCTCTTGAGTGTAAAGTACGAGTATCGTTACGTTCTGGGTCTGCCGCGATGATTTGAACGTTGCGAGGAAGACCGTAGCAAGTCATAATTTGTAGTAAAAAAAACCTTCTGTTTGCAGTTTTCAAGCATTCCTGAAAAAAAATCTTGATCTGTAAAAGTTGCTTTGTAAATTGAATTGTACTTATTCATATACATCATTTTACAATTGACATAAGTATAAGGTACGAAGAGCTAGTCAATAGAATAGAATTACTAGTTATTTACTGAAATTGCGAGGCATCTGGTTCACGTAACTGGTGACCGAAGACCTGGCGACTTCCTCGCACAACGTATCAGCATTGCGATATAGCGAGGAAATACCGCAAGCATCCTCGGTACGCCTCCCTCAAGGGCCTGTTTTAGATTGAAGATAGTTTTAATATTATTTCACATATTGTTGTTACGTATTACACTATGTCTAAAAACTAGTGCCTACGCCAACTGTTGGGATTAGGTAGCGGACCCCGGGCATCCTTTAGGATGCAACTGTACCGGGATGACGCTAGGATGATGATGATGATGATTGTTGTTACGTATTCTTGTATGTATTTTCTTGTCACTGAATTATAAGAATACTGCTACATGACGACCTCGAGCGGTAAGTTCTAGTGTGGGAAGGCCACAAGCCAGATGGTCGGACGACATCAAGAAGAGATGCGACAAATCCTGTTAAAGATGTCTTCTTGCCGTCAGGCATAGGCAGGCCATAAGCTTCTTTACAAAAAACTTGATGATTGAGTACTACTTTCTTTCTAAGCTCAAGGCACAATTTACTCCCATTCTGCAGGCTTCTGAATAATAAACATATAGATATCAATATATTATAGCTTAACCTTTAGATGACGTTGTTCTCTTGCAAACTTCTATCGTATTTCAGAGCTAAAAAAAATATTATGTTAGTCATATCCTGTAATATTATACGTTTAGGTCTGTACCTAATCCACGTAGCATATTATAGAATTACTTAGGTCTGTAACACTCAAAAATATGATTTTATTTTTATTTTTGTTAGGTAAACATTTAAACTTTAATATTAAAATAAATATAAATAGTCAAATTTCGTCAAAATCTTTTGGAATACGATAAAACACAAATCATTTCATAACCCGAGCCAGTGTAGCCGAGCGGTGAGACACGTCGCTTTCAATCTTAAACTATATGATATTTCGTTTAATATGTAACAATGGCGCTTCAGTGAAGGAAAACATAGTGAGGAAACCGATCAAATCCCAACAGAGTTTAGTTTTCCCTTTGGTTTGTAAGGTCAGACGGAATTCGCTTTAGTAAAAGTAGTTTCTAAGCCAACTCTGGGGATTAGGTGTCAAAGTGGACCCCAGGATCCTTAGGGCACAACCGGAAAAATACTGTGAGGATAATGACCCCCGATTTGGTTAATATTTTGAGCAGCCTATAATACTGGAGAAGTATGCTACTCCTTGGAGAAGCCATAATAATAGTATATAATATAGCAATAACACATAATTACTAACACATGAGGCGTTGTGTTCCTGGCAACCAAGAATGCCAGAGCTTCAGAGGTGGAGCTGTATTGAGAGCGACGGACCGCCATATTTTAGCTGAAAAATAGTTAAACTGATGTTAAGCAGACATACAAATACAAATACAAACATTTATTCTGCAAATAGGCCACAAGGGCACTTTTACATGTCAAAATATTAATTTACAATTTAAGGAAGTCTGACTATAATAAGTAATACATTTTTCATGTCTACCAAGTATGATATGAACGATACCGCGCTGAAAAGGCGCTTTTATATTTACTTTACCGTGGTCGTACCAGTCAGCACACTGAATCCTCATAATTACGAGGATATTGGTTGGGCAACACGTTTGTGCGATTCAATACATACTTACTTTCATACCTATTGGTTAAAAGAAAGTTTAACAAAAGCAAGGTTGGAATCTCCTTTTAAGTAATAAATGTACTTGTGTCAGGAGACTACACTCGCCCAAAAACCATCTACAATACATGCATACTAACCTCATGACCTTTTTATTTCAATAAAAATTATAATTATACAAATTCTTCGCATATTCAATATTTTGAGAGAAAATCTCTAATACCATAGACTGCAAGGCGAACAAACCAGTCCATCCAGCTACGTTAAGCTGTCGACTATCGACAGTATGTCAGGACCGCATCCTCATATATATTTCGAACACCTCTCACGGCGTTCTTCGGATAGCCAGTAGATAAATATTATGACGGGAAAAGTTGATCAGAAAACTTAGGCACTATGGGATAAAGAATGGAGCGCTTGATCTCGTTTCATCATATTTATCGAACAGAACACAGCGAGTAGTCATCAATGGGACCTCGTTAGCAGGGTCAAACGTTGCTCTTGGAGTACCGCAAGGATCCATCCTAGGACCGTTCTTATTTTTAGTGTACATAAATGACTTACCAGAGCTTGTGCAGGGTAGACATGATATAGTTTTATTTGCAGATGACACTTCTCTAATTTTCAAATTGGATAGAAAAGAGAAAAGCTTCGACTGTATTAATGATGTATTATCCACTATTGTAAATTGGTTTACAGCCAATAACCTGCTTTTAAATGCAAAGAAGACGAAGTGCATAAAATTTATTTTACCCAATGTTAAGCACATAAACAACTCAAAAATTAAATTAAAGGGCGAAATTCTAGAATTCGAAGACAAGACTGTGTTTTTGGGAATAACCTTAGATTCAAAACTTCAATGGCATGCACATATAGCCACATTAGCAGGAAAACTTAGCTCCGCAGCCTATGCAGTGAGGCGAATCAGGCAGCTGACAAACGTCGAGACAGCAAAATTGGTGTACTACAGTTACTTCCACAGTGTTATGTCATATGGAATCCTGCTGTGGGGGAAAGCGGCGGATATCCAGACTATCTTCGTACTACAAAAACGAGCAGTGCGTTCTATTTATGAACTAGGAGCTCGTGCTTCCTTAAGAGAAAAATTCAAAGAGGCAAACATTCTCACTGTAGCTTCTCAATACATTTTTGAGAACATTATGTATGTACGGAAAAATCTCCATGAATTCAAACTTAACAGCGAAGTCCACGACTACAACACAAGAAGTAAAAACAAGCTCGCAGTGGCAGCCTGTCGTCTCCGTAAAGTTAGCACGTCCTTCGTGGGGAATTGTATACGCTTTTATAATAAAATACCCATGGATGTAGTGAATTTGCCCTTCAACAGATTTAAGTGTCACGTTAAAAGTCACTTGGTAAGCAAGGCGTATTATTCCGTCAATGATTTTTTAAACGATCAAGAAGCTTTTAAGCCAGTTGTCTAATTTACTAGAATTAGTAATGGTTTATAATGTAGACATGTATAATTACAATTTTAGTCTGGATTTTTACTGTTCTAAAATCATTTCATATACATTTGAGCACATCATGAGGTATCTCATTGTATTCGATATTTTATTATTAAGTACTACTTTGATTATAAATGTCCTGCAGCTTGAATATGTCATGCTCGCCTAAAGGTCTTTGCTTACGGTGGCGTCGTTGATCGGGTCGCAACCTTCCCTAACATATGGTCGAGGGAGGCGATGGCTGAGATACGCGTCATACTCGTGAACGGGTGCCGTTTGTGGGGTCCGGTCTGTTCATGTTTGCAAGGACTAGTAACTTCGTACTAGTGTTCAGTGGAATTGACATGATGAGAGACTTCGCTCTGTTCTCATTTGATTTTATTTTTAGACTGACGCTCAGAGACCTTATACATCTCTGAGGATATTTATTTAATAGATTTTATTATTTTCATGTTGACGTGTTATAGATATAGCTCAACATATTTTATTATGATTAGTGTACTTACTTTATTACATTTTATCTTGACGCTTAGAGACCTTATACATCTCTAGCAAATCTCAATTGTTATTAGTTTCTTATTCTTATTTTTGACATGTAACACTCCATTTAATTAATGATACTTTGATTATTGTATTATTTTTATTTGATGTACCTAAATAGATTTTGACTTGTAAAAGTGCCCTTGAGGCCTATTTGCAGAATAAATGTTTTGATTTTGATTTTTTTGATTTTGTTGAGGGCCAGAGGTCCCGAGGCAGACTACCCGCTAGACGGAATACCCAAATCACTGGTGGTGTCCTGTAACTATATCTGCACGAGGCCATCCATAAGGTGGGTGACAGGAGCCTATGGAGGAGTCTGGTCAGCAAGAATTGGACATTATGTCCTCAGCATTGACGGAACGACTGATGATGATGATGATGATGTGCCGCATCCACGTTGTCCGGAAAACTAACTTAGCTAGCAGTCTACTATTAAGCATGGTTTTGGTCCGGCATAAAGTGACAATGAAAAGGAACTGTCGATTTTTAAGAACCCTTTTTTGCATGTTTTTGGTGTTCCTAAAAGAGGCACAAAAGTAAAGAAATGTATTTGTACCTTCAGTTGTTCCTTTTCTGAATAACTGTGAGAATTTCCGTATTTTAGCGGCATCGGGACGCCGCTACGGGACTCGTTTAATATATTTTTCTAATATCACATTACTTTTATATAGCGGTTCATAGAATATACTTTCTTACCAAATTTCATAATTATAGTGCTAATAGTTTCCGAGTAAATCGCCTGTGACATACGGACGGACAGACGGACGGACGGATGGACGGACGGACGGACGGATGGACGGACGGATGGACGGACGGACGGACGAGCGGACGGACGGGCGGGCGGACGGACGGACGGACGAACAGACGGACAGACATGACGAAACTATAAGGGTTCCATTTTAAAAATGTCCTCGATTTACCATCTAATACTTTGTGTCAGTTTTGTGACGTGCCATATAAAACTATATGAGAAATGCGCCACAAAACGGAATATTTTTGCACTTTGTATAAGGCTACCTTGTTTACTACGGAACCTTATAACTCAAATCCTTTTTTTTCTCTCTGACCCTGACTGTACCTTATAGGAGACCGCAGCCATAATAACATCACTGCTCTTTAGGTATACGATGTTGTGTTCCTGGTAGTGAGTATACAAAGTCACAAGAACTCCCGAGGATGCACTATTTTCAGAGTGCGTCACTTGTCTCTAGCTATCAATACAACAAATCCTTATGTCAATAAAGGCTCGGCAACGACCTTGTGATTCTTCTGGAGTCCCAAGTGTTCATACTGTATTTTAGAGATTACTCAATAAAAAAACTTACTTGCCTTGAGGTAAGGAGATCTTGTGGACCAGGCAGCAGGGTGGCGGTTATAGATTTTCATTTTATCCAATTATCATCATAACCATGTGTTGATCAAAGAAATAGTCATCTTTAACATGTTGCTTAAAAATACGCAATTCACAATTGCTGCACTGAAAGAAGAAGTTAGAGCATAGTAATGAACATCTTGAAATAGCATCTGAATTATCATGACCCTGGCTACAGATTATGTATATTATAGTAGCCGTAGAAACTAAAAATGCTACAGTTTATAATAAGGACACTCCTCATTTGACTCAGTACTATTATCAGTATCACCCACGCATCCATAGTTTCAAAAATCCGCAATTTCATAACACCAAAATACCCATTTACATATATCCCTGACCCTGAATCCTAAACTTAATAAGGCTCGGCAAAGTGCTTGTGATTCTTTAGGAGTCGATAGCGTCCATAGGCTATGGTGTCTGCTTAACCCACGCCAGCGACTTTTCGAGTGACGAATGCGTATCGGATGACGCAGTGAGTGAAGGCTCCTTACGAGGTGGCCTGATGACCTTAGAGTCAAAAGACCTGAGACGACACGCGACCGATCAGCAAGGCATTTTCCGGGAAAGGCCTATGACCAGCAGTGGACGTCTATTCAGCTAATGATAATGAGTTATGCCATGGTGTTATGTTGTAACATGCACACTATTTATTAGTGATATGTAATAAAATTACTTACCCTTGGGGCGTTGTAGCAGATAAAGTCGTTACTTAAGTGAACTACCATAGCCAACTATTCGATACGAGCCATTATGAAAAAATCATTTTTATACGTGAAATTCACCAAATAAGTGTTTAATATTGCTCTGGACTAAATATTACATAATAATTGTAATAAATACATATTTCGTTGTACTCATTTTTTCTAAAATGTTGACTGACACGACGTGTCAAATTATTATTTTTAAAAGTTAAAGTACCTGTCCAGCCTCTTAATGCTAGAAGAAGACTACCGGATTTTACCGTTGCTATTGTATGAAACAAAATGGGTTCAACTTTAGACATCTAGCGTCAAGTAGAATAAGTTATTGTATATACATTACTAGTTATTTCATTGAGAGGTGATTGAGAGAAACTCAGTCTTTATAATCTATCCATGCACACGTTGGGCAGCAGTTATATTTTACAATAAATATCATATATAATTATAATCATGACCAATAACGTGATATTATTCTTTTCACACATGGATTACATTATTGCATCTACAACATTATTCGAGATTAATGTATTTTGAGCTCAACTACGCAATCGGTACTGATGAAGTCCCTTGGCTTCTTGTTCTTGCCAAATTTATTGCTCTGCGCTAGCGTTATAGACTGCTTTGGGTGCGATATGTGCCTTGATAGTAATCTATCTACACCCCACAAGGTTTATAGATCTGCCCACGCGTCGCTACTCGTACCGTTTGAATAAAAAAGAGTAAGAGTATTAATGAAACTCCTTCTTCGTTCTATTTGCATAGTTAAAGAAATACCATTTCAGAAGAATTTAATGAACATAAGTCGATGCAATAGCATACACACAATTTCAATATAGTGTATTCGTATGTACCTGCTTACACCTAATGAATGACGAAACGTATTATTTACATGTTTAAATAATGTAAACAACAACGAAAAAATACAAAAATATATTAAGAAATAACATCATGTCTTCATACAACTTTCTTCTCTCTTCATGCGAGTAGGATTTTTTCTTGGCAGTAAACCCGTGCGGAATTTAAAACTCACCAGCAACACCGACGGCTTCGCAATCTCGTTGTATCATCTAAAACATTTGACATTTGTGTATAACTCTTGTGTTACTTTACCTGCCCACCCGCGCGGATCCGCCGGAGTATTACTCTATTTCCTAGGCAAAGCAAGTAGAGGCGCGGGATATAATATATCTTATGTACATACCGAAGGTTCACATTACATGCTGGTTACAAAGGAAGAAAGAAATAGCATCCCAAGTGGACTTAATAAACTCATGTTTAAAGGATTCGGAGACTAGGTAGGTACGGGTCGGTAATTTATGTCGTCCTATTACTTTTCATAAATCGATAAGCATACATCGACACGCGGGACACGTATATGAAAAAGTACATACTTATAAATTAACACTTCTATATTTCAGCGATGAATAATATGGCACGCTATTGCTTGGTTCATGTTACTTCATAGTTTCCCTCGTTTTGTCTCTCACACTCTGCATCTTGCAGTATCGCATCATCACCAAGAGATGGGGAATCTGGTTTACGTACATCCTGAAAAGAAGCACATAATAATACCAAATATATTAGTAAATACGAATGTGAGCAAATAAATACCACATGACCATGTCATTTGTTGTTACTTACTTTTCGTTTTATTTAAAGTGCTTAGGGAATTTTAAACTCGATCGTGTGTTTTAAAGACATTTCAAGGAAATTTGGGACATTTTCACTAATTAATAAACCCAAATCATGACCAAATCCTTGTTTAATTCATTGTTATGACATGACAGACACGATGACTGACGATGACTTTGTCACGCAGTAATTGACATATTTATATCGTACAATTTAACCGTCAAAAAGTTACGTGTTTCCATTCATTTGATCAATTTCTCAATTTAGTATGGGATTTCCATTCAATCGTTCATTCATTTATGTACTAGCGTCGGGTACAAAAAACATGACATTAGCTCAGCAATTTATACTTCAAAATTGACATTAAAATCTATCTAACGGTAGTACATAAAGTTACGTGATTACCCCGCTGGTCGTAAGTTACGACAAAAACTCTTTTTTATTTACATGAAATGTTACTATTACTACATAATATGTTATATTATATCGCCTTTCCCCGTTGGGAGAAAGGATCTTTTTGAGATACTTAAGCTGAAATTTGGTTGTATTCACTGATGCTTTTACAAACAGTCTAAATGTCTTATACCCGGTTTTTAAGTTTTGAAAACCATTCTTTTCTATACACTATGTCATATGGTGGCCTTTTTTCCGTTGGAAAAGACTAAGTCTCTTCGAGATAACGCAGGAATATAGTGTTAAAGAACATTTCTGTTATAACCTCCAATACAAGGTTCTTCCATGTTGTTTTCCATGATTTGTGAAACAAAACTTACTAGAGTGTACGAAACAACACATTATCATGTTATTATTGTGGCAATAATTCCGTTGGAATATAAAATCTAAGTCGTCTGCATCCTACTATTTTTTTAACACTACTAACTTTGATAATTATCGCGATAATTATCCGATAATTATCGGATAATTATCCCTCTTATGGATAGGGTAGTATACGTTATTTTATTAGTAAAATTTATTATCCGATGTATGATATGACCTGTAAAATGTATTTTTACCAATAAAGACTGTACTCTGTCCTAATATATAAAAGATTATGGTGTTTTAGGCTGCAAAATAAATAGTTACTGTACAATATTTTACTAGATTTTATTAACCATTAAAATATAATCAATTAATCATTACAACATCATTAAAACACATATACAGAGGGCAATTATTAACGTTCGAATTCACGCACGTATTTTTTTAACTCATGCCGAATTTACAATTTTAGGTTATTATCAAATCGATAATTATCAAAGCATGAAAATCACGATAATTATCTTGATAATTATCCTTTCGAACCCTGATCCTTATAAACATACAATTTTGTTCTATGACTGTAATAGGTTATCTATGCTTTAAACCCACTACTCCCGTTAGGGGAAGCTATTAGTTAATATACCACGAACTGAATACTTCATATAGTGTTTTACATTTTGTCCAATATTCAAAGATGAGCTGATGACTTCCTCGCACAACATATCAGCATTGCGATACAGCGAGGAAATGCCGCCAGCATTCTCGGTACAATGCCCCAAGGGCCTGCTTTAGATTTAAGTTAGTTGTAATATTATTTAAGTTATTGTTATTGAGCTATTATTACCGCCCGTAAATTAGTTATTGAAATAAATTCATTTTAGGTATGTTTATTTTGACATACCTAAAATGAATTTATTTCAATAATAATAATAATAATGATTTAGTTATAAAATGTACCTTCCTAAGCGTCCGCCAAACTAATAAAATAACAGAAGTTTGCAAAAGTTATGCGGGGGCTCAATTATGCGACATGTTTCACATCCTTCAATGAAGATACGTGACATAGCGACCATAGGTCAAATTAATTTTGTGGAAATCGGTTTTATATGGGATATCGTTACCTTGGTATGCAAATGCTAAGTAAAGATGAAGTGTTGGACAACGTTGTCGAACCACGCGGCAGCAAGCGATATAATAAAATTTAGAAGTTTGAAAAAATATTGTAACTATGTATATATATCAGACTATGCTATAAAGATTTTATATTATTATATAAAAATCATCAACGTCCGTTTTGTGTAGTATTAGCTAAAGGTGCTTTGGCGTTAATTTTCAATTTAGGTTCAATAAATTTTTAAATGGACATATTCTGAAATGAAGTTTTTTTTATTATTATAAAAACATTCCGAATCGTTAACGTCCGTTTTGTGTAGTTTAAGGTGTTCTGGCGTGAATTTTCAATTCAGGATCAATTATTTTTTTCTATAAGTGCCATTGGAAAGGCAATGAGGGGGATGCCTGTACCCAGGAAAACTCTGTAATACAAATCCATCGAAATGAAAATAACCCTAGGAAGAGGCTAGGACTAACACTCCTATAGTAGTAGCAACTGAAGCCATTCAAGTCAAAGTAGGATAAATAGGGCCATACATTATTCAGGACGGTTGTAATGGAACTATGGTAAGCTAGTGATAAGTGGGACACAAAGTTTGTCTACGGAGTTGTAAGACTTGTTAAATATAATAATAAGAATATAAGGTACATATATAAGTATAGTTTAGTTATATACCTAGAACTTAGATATTGAATTAGTTGTGATTATACTGATATTATTATTTTCATTTGACATGTACTCATAAATTTTAATTAATAATAACCCATTACTAATTACGAACTATAGCTACCATTCTCTCCAATATTTCTACCGCCGATGTTTGCAGAATATGCTGAACTAACCCATTTACTAACCTATAATATTGCACCATATTCTTAGAAATAAATGATTGATTGATTGATAAGAATTAATTTATATATAAGAATATGTAGAATATAAGATATAAATAAACTTGCCTGATATGCACTTGGCTTAGGCCCGTGCATAGCAGTACACCGGTTAAAACCGAGAAAAAAATAAAAACCTGCTAAATAATAATAATATTCTTTATTGCACCACACAGGAGTACATTTATAGATTCGGTAACATTAATAAAACTGAAAGACAATGTGAAACTTATCATCAAAATATATAAAATAATATATATGTTATTTTCTCATTGCACCCACATTTGCTAGTTTCTGTTTGGTCCTATGGTCGACTGGAAGAGAATGCCTCATGGCATTTAAGTCCGCCCTGTGTACTTATATTCTTTTTGTGCAATAAAGTTTAAATTAATAATAAATAAATAAATAAAGCAGTGTGAACCTGTACTGGAGAGAACTGTGATTTAAACGAATCAGAAAATAATTCTACTGTTGTATAAGATTTTGTCAAAGTTGCTCTACGTGTCATTATTTACAATTATTCAATCACGCCGAGGATCGATAATTCCCCAGATTAGAATTTAGAATTCGCTACGTCTACGCCACGCCTCGTCATTTTGAATATCAATTTGAAAGGGAAATTATGATATAGAATTTAGAATGTATGGTAAAAAGTCCGGGTGTTTATTGAAGTGACTATGAGGTACTTTTAAATCCTGGTATGTGAGATTGGAATTAGTATTTAGAATGCTGTTAGGGTAATGTTAATAATGTAAATTTAGACGCCCGGCACTCAACCTGCATTACAATTGTTAAAGATGGGTTCTCAGAAAACCCTGATGTAATAATATTACATTTAACGAAAATACTAATTTGTGGCTATCCTTCTATTTAAAGAATAGTTTTTAAGCAGGTTAGATTTTGATAAATATCCTTTGAAAACTTACAACATTAGTAACGTTGTACTTACATACGTTTGTGTTCCATACAAATTAAGGAGATAGACTCATTAAATAGTGCATTCGATGCACTATTTAATGAGTCTATCTCCTTAATTTGTAGAGTTAGTATAATGCATTCGATGATCAAACACGATGCAAGGCAGTGCAAGACAGCGAGAACATCTAGATCAAATCGATGTTACATAAGTCTATTTCATAATAAGTTATAAGACATAGTATTGCATGGAGAATATCTCGCTTCTCCAGCGACGAATACGGTATATTGCTTTTAAAACATAAACAATCCATTATCATAACAATCATGATCAAGACACTTGTAGTAGTGTAGTACTTGTACACTAATATTGTCGTAAAAATTCTTCTTAAACTGTATTCCCACTGACATACACTTAATTGGCTTCATCCAATATACTTGAGTATCTTCATTTTGGTTCTTCATGTATTGACTTTTAACAATTGATACCGCAAATAAAATAAATTTAATCCCAAGAACATATTAATTACCGACACATAACATGTTTTGGTTTAATTTGCTCTTTGTTTTCTATAGCAACAAGGGCAGTACGGTCCCTACAGATCGATACCCATTTGGCAAACCTTTGAGCATTAAACTCGGGATCCAAATTCGGCCCTACGCGCCTCCCCAGGCACGTCTCGCCCTCTGCACGTTTTGACCTAGTTCAGAAAGCCCTCTTTTGCAACTGTAACTGTAGGTTTAAAATGGGGTTGCATGGTAATGGTTTCTTACTGAGCCGCGGGATTCTCGTGTCTATGAGAGTATTTTATCTCTTTCGTGCCACGGCAAATGGGATGACCTATATCTTCGTAATGACACTCGAGATGAATTTGCGTATACATTTTAACAGATGAGGAATTAGAATTTGGATATTTATGTGTTTCCATCTCGTAGTCAAACAAAAATAATTTGGATAACACTGAAACATACCTGAGTAAGTACTAGTCGTACATGACTAGGTTAGGCTATAATGATAAGATGAAGAATAATTAAGACAATAATCAGACATACTAAATAAACAGAGCATCATACTACAGAACACGGGACAGGTTTGGCTGAAGTCGCAGAGTTGAAAGTAAAAATAGCCGTTACGTTACTCCAACCTTGCAGATAAGTCTTTGGTATCTCGGAATATATTACAGACAGAAACGAGACTGTCAGCTCGTCTGTTGCAAATGCTGGACCAGACTAATGCACTTGATATCCTGCTGGTAGACAGGTTCGTAGATTTGTTAGGATTTTATGTTTATTTTAGAGCATAGCGCTGTTATTGGCAGTCGTGATGTCTGGGTTAGCGTCATCACCCAATTTGTTTCGAACAGAAATTAAAGAATGGAATTGAATCTGTACTACCGTACTGACGTTTTTAACACTTACTTTTACTTTGATATATTTAGTAGCAAATTCGCATATACAAATGTGTGATTATAACAATGTTAACATAAATATGAGTATTCTTATTGCAATAAATAGCTATTTACCATTTAAATTAGTTTTAATATTATTAAAGTTATTGTTATTTAACTATTATTATCGCTTGTTATTCGCAATAAATGTTTTTTAACATTCCTAAAAAAACGTATTAAACAAGTTTTAATATTATTTTCTTTCGCACGTTGCGCAAACACTCGATTGCCGTGCGGTAATAGGTATTTTCGACTTATTCAAATGATAGGAAAGTGGCAGACGCAGACAAGGTCCTCTCACGCGAGGGGTCGTTGCCCTCGTTTACGCGTCAAGTATATGTACACAATGTATTTATACTTGCGACTTGCAACGCAACGGTTAGCAAGGACGGGCGGTTTAACAGGTTTGTGCTAATGAAATGCTAATTTTTAAAAATATTTTTTTAACTTAGATTATATGTCCGTTTACATAAATTACATGCCTTGAATTTATCGCGTGATGCTTTTAAATCGGAGCAATTATCGAGCCATTTCTTTCGAATTGAATGAAGATATACTGTTCCAAGAATCAGCACGTTTTAACTTGTCGGCTGTTGTTTTAACTTTGACACAGTTTCCTTACAAAACATCGTTATGCCAGGTTATGCTGCCTAAGGTAGGTACGCCATATAATAATAATCTGTCGAATTGTTTCAAAGTAAAGTTAGAAAATTTCTTGAATGTCCATTCTGGTCGGTTTTACTACATTATGCAGACTTTGTACTTGATCAAATTAACCATGTAGGAACACTAGGAACGCATATGGACAGTCTACACTGATTTATCCTACGCACGTTTATCCTATTAGGTATTCGCTGGTTAAAACGTATTGGTAATATTTTAAGGTTTAAGACATTTATTTCTCAAACAGAATATGACAATTTTTACAAGTTACATCCTTTAATTTAACAAAATTTATATTAGCATGCAGCGGAAACTTTCGATATTTACAAAATTTAAATAGAAAGTAATTCTAGCTAAAAATTAAACTACTGATCTCAGTGCAAGTAGCGGAAAAAATTTCTTGGCATTTATGTATCAACTGGAGATATACCGACTAGTTGCGAAACCCGATTATCTGGCCACATTTATAGTCGGCGATTAGTCGGCAAAACAGACCGACTATTCGGCACTTAACGATTTACTGCAAAATAATAATAAAAACTGCCATTACTTACTTCAAGTGTTACATATTTTAAGTATCTTTCTTAATTACAACAAATAATCTTTTTTTTATTTTGATCATACACTAATTAAAAAAAAAATTGAGAGATATACCGACTAGTCGGGAAAGCCGACTATCCGGCCACATTTATAGTCGGCGATTAGTCGGGGACCAGTCGGCCACCTCAGCACCGATTCGCGGCCAATCGGCAAAATCCATAGTCGGCCCATCTCTATAGTACACAACCCTAAGGATGTGGAATAACAAAGATGTTATCGGTCGCATCACAATGTAACAACTAAAATGAATATTTATGAACAACATATAAACATTAATTTATAGAACTAGTGGCTCTTTGAACTCTAGACCTCACGAGTGTTTTTTTTGGCATTTCCAAAGTCATACATAACAAAAAATATCTATTATAATTTCCGAACGTGCTCACAAAATTTCACAAGAATCGGTTGAGAAATGCGACCTGTAAAGAATTTTTTTTTTTCATGTCGTTCATAAAAAAACCATAAAAATATCGAACCTGCTCAAAAAATTTCACGTGAATCGGTTGAGAAATGCAAGTACCTCTACATGTAGATATTTACAATGCCTGCTGACGTATGGAGAATTCGATTCAGAAGAACCAGTATAAGGCTGATCTCCGAATATGCACATATTTGTCACGAATCTTAGGGTCAAGATATAATACGCATGGTGAGGCGACTCTATAGACAGTTGTCAATATCACGACATTACACTGACCCATATAGCCTCTAAAGCGCTTGCGATATAAATATAAGCCAAAATATGCTGACCCATCGAGCCGTAATAATTTTAACGTGTTATATATAGGAGATTAAATAGATTGCGCTTTGATATCTGCTTACCGTAGTTGTTAAAAACCTATGGGTCAACTAAAATTTATGGAGTTGTTAGTGCTTGGTTTAACGTCACAACAATGACTTGTGACGCTGTGCCCACGGCGTTCGATTTGTGTTTTGTATGTACATCGCGCTATTAAGATATTTCCTGAATTAAATGGGGTCGGGACGTTCGGAACGCTCGGTGCGCGAGTCAGACTCGCACTTGACCGGTTTTTTTGATACAACACAAACTTGTACAAGAAAAAGATTGAAGGGCAATATAAAATTATTTCTGATTCGTCACTTGATTATTCATTTTTCTGTTCTACATTTCCTACTGCTATTTTATTAATTGAAAATATTTATATCCGTGCAGAATGCCTTGCAATAGTACATTTTGATGCAAGTGCGGAAGGTTTGTCATTTTGCATGAGTCCCGACTCCCGAGTTGTCTTGGCCCGAGCCGTGAGGACCTTCTTATACTCAAAAATAATCAGTTTTTTTTTTGTTATTTTTATTGTTATGATCGTCAACTATTTAAGTAGCGTAACGTAAAGTTTTGTAAGGATTCGTTATATCGTTATAGACAAAATTTCAGATCAATTATTTGGTAGGGGTTCAGTACATTTTTTGATAAAAGTTACCAACATAAGGTCTCACGCACCTCTATAAAATTGAGCCCAAGTAAGATCTAGTAATTGCACATTTTTTCAAAATTGATTTATAATCATAGTTACTCGTGCATATGTACATACATATATGTAATTGTGTCTGATATTTTTAAGCGCCTTGTCTCTGCTCACGTCTAGATTGACTGGTGGAGTATACACAGCGCACTACATTTACAGGCACAGGGCCATACATTTTATTCTATCGTTAGACTAATATCATTGTAAACCTTACCGTGTAGGTACTCCTTTTTTCTACCCGTATAATTTCAAACTTTATTGTGAGTGTACTGCAGATGCAGATGGCGGGGATATCCGCGCGTGCGTTGACCGGAGTGCGCACGCTGTTTTTTTTAACCTGACTGTGGCTTTACAGGCCGGGCCCAATAAAGCGATAGGAGTGCGCGGTTGGAGAGTAGCCTGGGGAAAATCCAGGGGAAAACCTCCGATACGACCACACGTGTGGTTTGGACCACTGGAATACTCTAAGAGTTTGCGCTCCACTGAAATTGGTTGAGCAGTTTCAACCGAATCTGAGGTGTGAGTGGAATCGAGCTACTGGGAGTTTTATCGCTGGTTCACTAAAACTAGCCTAGGTAGCATGAGAAGAGTCCAGCCAGAAACTCCTCTAGGCCCGACCTGGGTTGGACTGACTCTACCCGGTGTACGGCGGTACCGGGACGAATAGGTGTCAGTGTTGTCGCGATCGCGTGGTGGTCGCCGCCGGCGGGAATGCCTAAGTGCACGCGTCGTGTCTGAGTGGGATCTTTCGATGGACGCTGTGATTACGTCGTCCGGGTCCGTGAGTGTATGCCGAGGACGCCAGTGCGCACGCGTCTATAAATCTGGTCCTGATGCGCTAGCATGCACGCAATCGAATGCACATAAACCACGTCACAATTTAACAAGCAAGTGCATGTGTAGATACACTTTATTTATGATGTTGTTTCTAAAACAGGCTTCTACTTTTAAGTTGATATCATGTACTCAAGACGATTTATTAAGCAATGTTAGGACATTGCTTAATAAATCGTATAATAGTATTTGGTTTCTAGGCTAACCAAATACTGTAGTTATTAAAAAAAATGATTTTAGTATTTTTAACATAGCGAGGTCCATACCGTCCCTATTTAAGATACCGGTACAGAAATTTTACATTTTGCGTAACTTCTAGACATCTTATTACGAAAAGTAGCCACATTATGTCTTTATTTTTTATTCATTTTGCTACGTATGAGTGTAATATTTTATTGATTTTATTGTTGTGTTTTAAATAATTCATTTCAAAATTCGCTAGAAGAGGCTTAAGAAAATGATCTTTTCACTACATTATTGCTATCAAACCGCTATAAATAAATATGATTCCATTTGGCTTTAAGTGTTCTACGGTATAAGTGTCTCAGTTTTTACAAATTTCATACAAAATCTTTAAGAAAAAAAATAAGTCGAGCAAATTTACGCATAAAATGTTCTTAAATAGCCGCGGCTACTGGTTACACAAATCACTTCTGTAGAAAAATAAAAAATACCGAAATAAACTTCAGTCCGTGCTCTATTGATGCAATCTAAAATGTATATACCTATTCGTAATAAGTATAATATTTCCAAAACATTACTTGAAGTTGACTAAATATTTCCAATAAAATAAGCGGCGCGGGCGCGGCGCGGTGCTCTCGGAACAGTCTCGCCGGGCGCTTCCAAAGACAGAACGTATCGCTCCGTATCGTTTCTTAAAGTCACAACATGCACGGAACGTGAAGCAAACGTATGCCTTTACAACAAGACACACAATCGATTGTAAGTGCAAGTTTGTCCGTCCGTCGACTCACCGCCGGGTGGCGTGTAGCTGTCACTTGTATTAAAAACTGTACCAGCCTCTCAAAGAACACAAACAATTCTATTCTTCACTGACTCCTAGTTTTTCTTTTGATCTCTAAAGCAGACCTGGATCTCTGACAGCCAGTATTTCCGACCGCTACTACCTATCAAACTATGCAAAACTCAGCTCTAGAATCCATATCCAAAAAAATCGAACAATGTTTTAGTTCCATCGTTACTTAACTTTTCGTGAAAATTGAATTTCTAATGCTTTTTAGTTTTACATATATAATATGTAGATTTTTCTGTCAAGGATGTATTGTAAATGATTAACCCCTCTATTCATAAACGTTCATCAAGCCCATTTTACGAGTACCTAAAATGTTGTTAGTAATATTAATAATATTAACAGCATTTTAGGTACTCTCTAATTAACTTAATATTAGGTAATCTCTAATTAACTTAATATTCGTTTATCTGTTACTTTGACATTTGTTTATGAGAAAGGTACAAAACACATTTTAGTTAACAGATGTTTTTTTTATGAATATGGGGTTAAGGGGGGTAAGTAATTGTTGCAAGCATTTTGTAAGATATAATGATGGTTCCGCAGACCTATTAAACTTGGTTTTAATTATAAAGAACCGTTAAACCTGACTGACATCAGTCAGTTATGTAAAAAAATGTATTGTGTCACGTGTCACCAAAATTTTTTGTAACAATTGGTCTAACGTACCTTTATAAAACCATAATAAAACAGCGAAAACTAAACTCATGCCCGCTTTCTATTGAAACATGTTAATTCTGTAAATTTTAATAACGCCCAACTTCAGAGTACGTGCTCCGCCCACTCCGTCCCCTTATCCCACAGGACTCAGGCTTTATCAGGGCCAATGCAATGCAGCTCGGGAGGCTGGGCGCTTCCAGGGTAGGTATTCATAGCCCTAACCTATAACACACCTGTGGCAATCCAGTTTAAGTCTGATCTCTTGCGCCCAGCAGTTACAAACCTCAACGGGTGCAAATATAATTGGTGTGAGTGACGAGGGGACTCGAAATAGGTTATGAATAACAAAGTAGCGTTGCCTTGCGCAGAAACTCGAGTTAGTAATGGAATTTAAATGCGAAGAAAAGTTAGGTAAACGTTGTTACTGAACTTCCTAGTGTTCAGGACAACTTTTTTGCATAGTCAGAGTGCATCTATTTCGTAAACCGGGCAGCGGTGAAGGTGGAATGGAATATATTATCGTTTCTAAAGCCTCGTGTAGGTATCTAAATATGTGCCAATAAAACGTGTCCCTTTAGTGATCAGTTCAGGATGAAATCGAAATTTTATTTTCGATGTGACACGAATCTGTTTATGCCATTAAATTAACCGATGCGAGCTTTTCTGCCAGATAATATTTTTTTAAGAAAAGGGAAATAAGCAAGAATTTTGTATATTTGCAAAATAAAGTGAATACGGCTTCAATCGTTCAAAATTGTAAAGTGGACTTTATAACACAAGATTGAAAATTCTTTGAGAATCCGTATATTAAAACGTTTGAAATTTACTCGCCACTGAAAGGTCTTGTTTAGTCGTAACGTAACTCCTTGCTGGACCATAAAAAGTACCAACCCTATACTCGTATTTATATTTTTTTACATCCAGTATAACTCTTTTCGCCGTGAATGTCGGAGAACCATGAGATGGAAAGGCACCATTTTATTCATAGCTACTTTTTTCGATTACTAAGCCGTATTCTAACATGTTGCGTCGATGTTGATGGGCAGACACTGCGATATGCTAAGTTAACGTTTACCTGCAATTAGGGCTCGTGTAGAAAAAGGCCTCAAAGCCATCTTCAGCTTAATTGAGTCATAATTAAACTGGTTACCAGTTGGTTCAAGGGCGGTAAACCAGTTCATCTTGATGATTATGAGCCATTCGTACTACGTAGTAAACGATGTGTCTGCAACTTAGAAGATTTCTGATTTGCCTCGTGTGTAGAATATGAATGAACGTTTTGAAATGAACATACCATAAGAAAGTCGAATACCTCCATTATCTTACTTCAATAATGTGATACAAATTTCGCAATTAAATATATGGTACGTTATATATATGTTACGTTACGAGTACACTACGTTACACGAGCCAAGCGTCTAATTATTAGTTAGATCACTTATCTACCTCTTAATTTAGGACATTAATATTCTGATCTCACAAGCCTGTGCGGATGATGTATTCGTATACGGAATAAGAAGAACGTACATACCTGCTTTATTCTCAGTCTTGTCGTGACCTCTTGAATAAATCCGTCTGGGTTCCCTCTGAACTCCCGTACCCATAGACTATTGTCGGTACTACTCGGTAGATATCTGTGTCTATTTACGTAACACACGAGTAGCTATGCCCGCGGCTCTGTCCGCGGTGAACTCGTTCAACATAGAACCATACGAACCAGCATGCTCCTCATATCACGCCACGCCCTTAGAAGTCTAATATTACGTACTTCCGCGTTCATATTTTAGTATGTTTGGTAGGATCTCTGAATGCTAACGTTGCAAGTAAATTCTGTCGCAAAACAATATTATAAACAGTTATATAAATCAGGGTATTTCTACAAGGAGACTAAATAGTTCAATTGAAAACAGAAGGAATATATGATCACGTAACAGAGTGTTTGTTTTGGTAAATCATCGTGATGTTGCTTTACAAAGTCCTGGTGGCTCGGTCTCATTGAATATGGATCGCCGAAGGTCGGTCAGTGCCAGCAAGGTCATTCTATTTGCTTTCGTGGTAACAAATACTTACATTTATGACTGCTGCCTGATTGCTCCGGATTGTATTTCAGTATTTGGGGCTTAGTATGTGTAGTACCTATACATATCCCTTAGTTAATTTAGCAAGTAGATATTTTTTGTATTTGTGTGATTTCTCGAGGGCTCGTATGGAAGAAGTATACAAGGACTTTCCACTTAACTAGTTTGACTATAATCTGGTTTTATCAGCTCTATTCAGTACTCAATGCGTTTCAATGAGCAAAACACCCGGCAACGTCGTCAAATCATCTCTCCCATCTATTTATTAAAACCTAAAGATGATTGTGTAGCAGATTTTTTCCATTCTAAAATCGGCAACGTTTTCCATCCCCTAATCCTGAACCGATTTGCATGATTTTTTGAAATGTCATAGATATCATTAAATACTACGTATATAAGCTTTAATTTTTTGGAAAAATTGCATACAAGTGAAAATATGGGCACTTAAAGATTAGTTTTTTTAACTCGATGACATCCTCCTGGTTTTTTGCTATTATTTCATAAACGAGAAAGAATTACAAAAAAAGCAATATGTAGTTAAGGATGAAAGGAATCGATCAAGTCCAATATTATTTCAGAAGGGGTGGTGGGTGGTAAACGTTGCCGCCCGAAGCACTAATTCTGCGAGAATTTATAGGCGCCAAACGGCCGATTTTACATGAAGTCAAGTGGTCAAGATCATATGAAAGCGCTCGAGTTGCACATTCTAAAACAGATTTTCCTTTTTTTAAAGGTTAAACGAGTGTTTCATAATAGTTTGTATTATTGAAGTAATCATAAAATAGCAGGGTAATGGCGTTAAATTTATATCGCGTGTTGGGATGTCCCAAAATTGAAATTCGTCGACTGTCGTTTTTTTTATCCATCCACGAAAATATTAAAACATACGTAAGCATATACATGAAATACGTAAAGATTTAACTAGTGCGATTAACTGTATTCCCGACAATCCCGACCATAAACACGTGTTCGTCGTGTTCTATATACAACTGTCCCGCGTGCCACCCTGCACAGCTACGGTTGCTGATGGTATGTAACGGGCATGTTAATCATTAACGAAGCCATTTCCCGCACCCCACAGCGTGCCACAGCCGCGGGCGAAAGGGGAAATTCTATAGGAATAGTCAACACTGTTTGACAAATTTTAAGTTGGTTTAGTAACCATTTTGGAGTAAATGAACGCAACTTTAACTTCAATATATAATAAAATATCATTTATCTTTATCGAGTAGCTCTAAATGCATCTGTATTATTAAAACATTAAATAAAAATCTGGTTTTAAACGATAGTATAAAATGAAACTGCTTAGAATTAACTTGTTAGCTTTATTACTGACTGTTCCAACATTATGTTTCAATTATTTTTGTATAAAACGTGCACTTCACATTTTTCTTTGACTGTACCTACTGAAAATAATAAACTTATTTGGTTAACCTGATACTTCATTTGTTTTGCATCTTTCATGAGATGGATTTTTCCAACCTTTGTTTTTTCCTTTCCTGGTATTCTTGAACGATAGGTTGGTTTAAAGATAATAGTGTTCCGATTATTGTTGGTTTTGCAGAGAACCTATCATTATCCCATGTTATCCGAACATTTGAGTGAAAGAATGATGGTAGAGAGCGAGCGAAATTTTAACCGTTAAGTAATGTCGTTGATACTTAATCGGATCAGGAAACGTTTATTGACTTATTCAGTAACTAAATTATATTTATTACGTATTAACATCAGGGATTAAACGTTCAGATAAACACGAATCTATTTCAGTGCAGTCATGCTTATCTCCTTTCCATCAATAAATTCGTAGCCTAGAATAAATATATGTTTAACAATTTATGAGTTGGCAAATCAAGTCCATAAATAGCCAAAACCCTTCCGACAAAATCAGTAAGATCGCGCACACGGCCAGGGTCTGATACCTAGATCAGGCGATAGCAAATTCGTGAGAAGGAAATGAATGTGCTGCACTACACAATTGTCCAGTAGTTACCGTGAGTTGGGCGACTGGGTTCCCGAATCCGGTTCAGGCACGGGCGCCGGGCTCCGCGGGAGGTTCAATGGGTCAACGAACGGGCGCAGACCTGTCGCCCGATCGGTTGCAAAACACAGCGCGATACACAGTGAGCGAACAGTAACGCCGGATTTTAGAAATGCCATTTTTAGGGTTCTGTAACCAAAATGGCGAAAACGGAACCCTTATATTTTCGCTATGTCTGCCCGTCTGTACGTCACAGCCGGTTTACTCGGAGACAATAAGTCGAGCCAATTATGAAATTTGACAGGAAGGTGTATTCTATGTACCGCTACTTAAAAGTGTTACATAATTACGAAGAACAAGATATGGCGGGCACTCCATACAATTATGTGTGGTGTATCTATGCATTGGCCTATAAAAATAATATAGAGGTTTCTAAAAACCTTTTCCATTTAATTCAGCCGTTCGTGAGATATTTGCTGTCATAGTCGTAAAAAGTCCCCTCCCCCTCTTTTTCCCAACCCATGTAGTTTAAAATTGTGAAGAAAATGAGGTTGTGTACATTATTAAGCTTAAACCGTCGACGGATTGAATGCTTTCAACGAAAATTGTTTAGAACCAGGTAGTTCGAACTGTTTTTGAATTATTGCAAAAAACTGTCTTGCCTAAACAAACGGACGTATAATGCCGTGAGTTTTCTACGAAGATACGACGTTTTTTAATTAACAGCCTAGGATAGAGGATTTAAATGTAGACTACTACTAGTAGTAGGCACCGAACCCTTCATGATGCGTGGTCCGACATGCACTTGGCCGGTTTTTTTTTTTTAAGAAATAATAGTTCACGAAACGCAGTTTTAGTAATATCATATCATGAATGACTTGGTTCGTGACTTTGATTTGATAAAAGTTGTCAATAATTCTATGCCCCAAAAACCATTTTAAAAGTGTGTACGTTTTCAGGCCTTGGGCTTTTAGTTTATCCAGTAATTCTGCAAACATTAATATCGCAACCACACAGCAATGGCCGATAGTGGTACCCGATAGCAAAATGCTCTTCAACTGGACATACTTCGCCATACATTACATATAGTTCTAGAGCTATAAACTTTGCATACGAGTACGTTATCTGCGCAGTGGTCGCGAGTATCGTAATGATGCGTGAGAGCGCAGGTCAGGATCGCTTCGGAATGTGTAATTTTTTCACATTGGCCATTCATTATTTCTGCATGAATTGTAAATTCATAAACTCAGATAAGCGCTGCTTTAATTTTGCTGTTAATATGTTGTTGTGTAATCCGCTCAAATTAAACTATTTTTTCTTGTATTCGTTGCCACGTTTTCTGTGTCACTCTTTTTGAAGCGATTTTATGGTGTTTAGTAGATTATGTAATTTAAGCCAAACATTGAACCTTTACGTTAATATTGGTTTTTAAGATTGATGATTCGCGAATACTAATAACGGCACGTTTACATAACTCTAGCATGGACGCGAAGAGGGGAAAATTTAAATGACAATCGGTACAAACGAGAACATACATAATTATCGTAGTTTAAAATCATTTCGACGGAATTAGTTAAGCGAACATTTTGTCTTTGGTGTAAGATTTACTGAGCATGCCATCAATTTAGAATTTGGTAGACCACATTTATTGGTTAATTAAGGCAAGGCCAATTCAGAGATCTGACGAAAATGTTCAAGTTTGGGCTTCCAGTGGTGTAAAGAAATTAGAATTACACTACACAAAAATTCCTCTAAACTGAAAAAAAGACACAAACAAACAAAATAATTGAACAAAATATTGAAAAATGCCTTGGTACCGCTGTCAAAAAATCCCGAATATCTAGCGAAATTAATCAGTTAGTATCCCCTGTACTTATGTGGTAGTACGTATATACGTATATATATCTGTACCGTAAAATGGGTGGAGTAGGGATGCGAATCCAGAATTTATTTTTTCAGTTGCTACTTTAATTTTCAGGCTCAGGATGCTCTGAAAGTAAAATTATTTAAGCATATTTATTTCTTTCTTCGGCAACGCTAAGTAGCCATATAATAAAATTACTATATGAAAATCACTGCCAAAGTTGATGTTCAAAATCAGCCGATTTTTAGTTGTTTTATAAATGTATGATTTGACAGTGTTCAGTCAGTGAGGGTTATCTAAAACAGAAAAACATAAGTTCTATTTTCCTTATTCAAATTCAGACCTTAAAATACATCCCAAACGATACCTTAAAATACACCCATATAGATCTCAATTCTGTTGTCGGCGAAGTCAACAACGACGCATATTCTTAATATTAAACTTGCCTCTCATTTCACATTTATATTTTTTTACAAAAACAGTAGCTTTTTTATTGTTCTAACTGTTGAGATGTACAGCACTAGCTGAGTGATGTCTCCACACTAGTAATGTTGACTGGTTACTATGGTTACATTCTTTCTTATTTAATTGTGTCGTATTGTTTGAATATATATGTTTTGTGATAAATAACAGTTTGCTTATTCTTCTACTTAAAACCTCAACATGGTAGCAGATCGCGTGCAGTAAGTAAATAAAAATATATTGGGTTGCGATCCACGAAAAATAATATCGGCGAAAATTATAAGAAAGAAAGATGACAGCTGCGGGGTCTCTTCTGCCGATTTTGACTGAAAATTCAAATTTTAGTCATTGGAAATTTAGACTAAAATTACTGCTAGAAGAAAAGCAATTAAGCGATGTGTTGTTAAAAGAGATACCGACGGATAAAGAAGCTCTAGCATTATTTTTGAAAGATGACTCACGAGGAAAATCAATTTTGGTACAATGTCTGAGCGACAAATATATTGACATTGTAAAAAATGCGAACACGACCAAAGAAATGTTAACGTCATTAGAGGCCATATTTGAACGGAAAACAGTCTGTAACAAATTTTATTTAAAACGGAAGCTTATAACAATGCGCTATAACAATGAAAGCAACTTACAGCAATATTTCATAAAATTTGAAGGAATTCTTAGCGAATTAGCGGCAATCAACGTAAAAGTCGATGTAGAAGACCAAATTTGCTACCTGCTGTCTTCTCTTCCAAAGATATACGATCAAGTTATTACATCAATAGAGACTATGGCTTCCGAGAAACAGCTGAACCTAGAATTTGTTAAAGCAAGACTACTTGATACGGAGACAAAGTTAAAAATGGACGGAAATAGTGAAAGTTATGAGAATAATGCCTTCCTCACGTGCCACTCCTGCGGGAAACGTGGACACAAGTCGTTCGAATGCAGAGGATCAGGACGAGGACAAGGGCCGAATAGAGGACGATCATTGACACGAGGACGGAGCTATCCAAGGGCGCGTGGACTATTTAGAGGAAATTCAAGTGCACGACATACAATGTATCAACATGCTTCAGCAGCAGGCACAGAAGATGAAGAAATAGGTTTCATAGCTAGCGATATTATTGCTAATGTGGGTGAGTGTGGTAGCATAGAACTTATTGTAGACTCGGGATGTACGGAGCATTTAATAAATGAACTATATGAAAATTATATGACGGATATTACGTACTTAGATACACATGTCAAAATATTCGTAGCTAACGGCCAATGTATCACAACTAATAAAAGAGGTAAACTTAAAATAAAATATCAAAATACTACGATTAATATTGATGCTCTAATTGTGAAAAATGTTTCATATAATTTGTTATCAGTGAAAAAGATTGTCGAGGCAGGTTTTAACGTAAACTTTAATAAAAACAATGTTAAAATATTTAATAAAAAGACGTTTTTATGCGGCAACGTGCAAGGAAAATTGTATAAATTACAAGCCGAATTATGTAAGTACGAAGTCTGTAATGTTACTGATGCAGCAGATCTATGGCACAAACGTTTAGGTCATTTGAATAGGAAAAGCCTCAATATATTACACTTACCTGTATCTGACAGAATTTGCAGTCCCTGTATGGAAGGTAAAGCCACCCGAAGCCCATTCACGCCTGTCCCAAAGCCTAGAACGAGAATGATAGCCGAGATGCTTCACACAGACATAGCAGGACCCATCAGACAACCAGGATCTAATGGTGAGAAATATTTTATGACAATTATTGACGATTTCTCTCATTTTTGCGTAGTGTATCCCCTGAAGAGCAAATCTGAAGCAACAGAACGATTGATGAAGTATGTATTAAGAATTGAAAACGAAACGGGGAATAAAGTAAAAAGAATTAGATGTGATAATGGTGGAGAGTACACTGCTAATAATTTGAAACTCTTTTGCAGAAATAGAGGGATTAGTTTAGAATATACATTACCGTACACACCACAACTTAATGGCATATCAGAACGGATGAACCGCACATTATGTGACAAAACGAGGACTCTATTAGCGGAAACAAATTTGCCAAAACATCTATGGTGCGAAGCGATACAATGTGCAGTTTACCAATTGAACAGATCGCCATCATGGGCCATATGCTTCAAGACACCTAGCGAAATATTTTTTGGTAAAAACGACCTATCGAGATTGAGAGTATTTGGTTCCAGAGCTTGGGCTACTATAGTACCCAAACCGGACAAGTTAGCCAAGAGAGCAAAAGAAACAAGAATGGTAGGTTATGGAACTGTTGGTTACAGATTGTGGGATCCAGAAGAAGATAAGATAGTTATTTCCAGAGATGTAAGATTTGATGAAAGTGACATTAAGTTCAAAAATAACGAAGAAATACAACAAGTAAGGTATATTCAAGACAAAGAAGAAGAAGAAGAAATCAATACAGAAAAGGAAGATATTGTAGAAAAGGAAGATGAATTTAAAGATGCAGAAATGAACAATGATCAAACTGAAGAAGAACCAACCAGACCCAAAAGAACGATTAAACCTCCTGCTTATCTTAAAGATTACGAGACGAATGTAGGAAACATAAATGAAACTAACATTGTTATATGTCTCAGTGCAAATGCACCAGAAACTTTCGAAGAAGCTGTAAAAGAACCAGAATGGAAAAACGCAATTAATAAAGAATTAGATGCACTCCAAAGATTACAAACGTGGGAAGAACAAGAAATACCTGATGGAAAAAAGCTCATAGATACAAAACGGATATTTAAGCAAAAAGAAGATGGAACAAAAAAGGCAAGACTGGTAGCTAGAGGATTCCAACAAAAGAAAGAAGATATTTTTGACAGCATTTATGCACCCGTTGCTAGACATTCTACCATAAGAATGATCTTATCAAAAGCTGTACAAGATGATTTAAGGATTATTCAACTTGACATTCCCACTGCATTTCTCAATGGAAAATTGAAGTCTGATGTATTTATCAAAATACCCCAAGGATTAGAAATAAAAAATAATAATAAAGCATTAAAACTAAGGAGAGCATTGTATGGATTGGTTGAATCACCAAAATGTTGGAATGAAACACTTGACGATTTTGCGAAAGCTAATGGATTCCAAAGATCAGAATATGATTACTGTTTGTATTACAAAGAAGATTGCTGGATGCTGATTTATGTGGATGATATCCTGATCATTGGAAACGGGGAAAATACTATCAAAGCACTTAAGGAGGAGTTTAACGCAAAATATATGGGCGAAATGAAGAACTTTCTTGGAATGGAAGTTAAAAGAAATAAAGATACCTTAGAACTGAAACAAACTAAAATGATTGACAAGATATTGACTAAATTCAAAATGGATGAATGTAACGGAATTAAAACTCCCATGGAAAGAAATTACAATATAGAAATAAAGGACAATACTGAAGTTTTGGATGTACCCTATCGAGAACTAATAGGAAGTCTAATTTATCTTACTGTAACAACAAGACCGGATTTAACATTTGCAGTATCATATTTGAGCAGATTTTTAGATAAACCGAACGAAGAATTATGGAAAGCTGGAAAAAGAGTAGTACGTTATTTGAAAGAAACAAAGGAAAAAGGATTGTTATTTAAAAAAACAAATGACAATAATTTATACGGATTTTCTGATGCCGATTGGGCTGGAGATAGAAGCGACAGAAAAAGTGTTAGCGGTGGTATTATCTTACAAGGGCAAAACCCCATTGCTTGGTTTTCAAAGAAGCAACAATGCGTAGCTTTATCTTCTGCCGAAAGTGAGTACGTAGCTGCCGCATCATTAGCACAGGAAATCGTTAATTTAAAAGGCATATGTATACACTTAGGTTGTGATGTAAATGCCGTGTTACTTGTTGACAACAAAAGTGCGATATCAATGGCCAAGAATTACGAGAATTCTAAACGTGCAAAACACATTGATATACGAGTTCATTACATAAAAGACTTGGTTGTCAATAAGGTGATCAGTATTGAACATATTTGTACCAATGAAAATTTAGCGGATGTCATGACTAAAAGTTTGAGCACAGACAAGTTTTATAAATGCATTAATAAGTTCATGTGCTAATTCTCTTAGTTGGTTAGTTTACTGATTGTTTAGTTAAGTCAGATAAGTACAGTTGTGTATTAAATAATAACTGTAAACCATGTTATCATTTAGGAGGAGTGTTGAGATGTACAGCACTAGCTGAGTGATGTCTCCACACTAGTAATGTTGACTGGTTACTATGGTTACATTCTTTCTTATTTAATTGTGTCGTATTGTTTGAATATATATGTTTTGTGATAAATAACAGTTTGCTTATTCTTCTACTTAAAACCTCAACACTAACACAGTGTCCGGATAGATTTTTCATAATTGATCCGGTATTCCAAAAATCAATTAGAATGTACTAAATATTTACGAAACTACACCCAGCGCTTCCGTAGAGAGCAGGGTGGGTAATTGCAAACTCACGACTGTTAGAGCGGGACATTTGCAAGGGAATGGCCTCGCCTTAGCCTGTGTGACAGATAAGTCATGGCAAGATCACTGTTGAATTCATGGTTTCCCAAATAAGAGTCACGTCACGTATCATTATAAATATAGCTGCCTACATTAGCAAATGTAAAGAAAAACGACGGTACATTTCGTTATCGCCGATAGAACTCTTATTTGCATACTTAACATTATTTCCATCTGCTGCTTTAGCACGGTTATATTAATAGTGTGAGTGGCAACTTGGCAAGGCTATTGTCGAGACATGTAGCTAGGCAGTTATGTGTTGATATATTATGTAAGGCCGTTAAATCGGAATCTAACATAGTATAGCAATTACCTCGCACGGCTCTATGTATAGACTAATGGACTGGTATCGCTGGTACCTAGTACCCATATATCGATTGGTACCGGTTTTACACAAACCTATCTATTCGAAGCATTTTATATTTAATATCGCTAGGCCCACTTAGATTCATAATTATTTGGAAGTTACTTGGTTGGCGATAAGTTAGGTAAGCGTTGTGAATAACAGGCCAGGTTGTTACATATAAGACAGCAATGGCTCTGGCATTAAGTAGTACCTATAACAGGTACAGTCGAATACGGAAGTAACCAGGCGTTTGTTTTAGCTATATATGACCAACTTAGCTTCTGCATGCCCACGTACTGGAAAGTCGAAATCCGTTCAGTAGTTTTTGAATGTAGGTCTGAATTAAAGAAATTATCAGATCATTACAAAGCGCGAGAGTTGAAAATGTTATATCAGATCATTCTTCACATTATTCGCATGTTCCATTCTAAAGAACCCAGTAATCATATCAATGTCATCAATTTACTAAAACTTTCTTCTCCTTTCGAGTCCATCAGCAATACAATCTGTTACAATTCGAATTAAATGGAATAATGATCTTACATTGTCTTTTGTCGCATAGTATAAAGATCTTAAAGGGACCCGTTAACGCATGCTGGCAACACATCAACTATTTAGAATTCCACGATGCATGCTGAATTATTTCCCTGCAGGTGCATCGCCTAGTTGCATACGGATCACAGCTGACTGTTCTCCGAACGAAAAGAGCCCAAAAACCAATAAAAGCGGTGGCTAATACCACCTTTGGATCACCATGGCAATACGCATTTACCAACATATTTGGGATACGGGAAAGCTCTTATCCCGTCGGCACAGAGGCTGTTTACGCTTTGTCAGTGTCACTGATAGTTTTGTGAATCTGTAACGAGCGTGGGACTCGCACGCGCCTTGTGCATTTGTTTACCAACCGACGACGGCTGTCATTCTATTTTTGAAACTGACGAAGCATGGCGTCCATGTGTACGGATTATGCGGTTTGTAAAACAGAAATCAGGCAATTGTTTGGTTTTTTATGCTGGCGCCACACAAACGGGCCATGATGGCCCAACGCACAGGACGCAGTTATGTGTTAAAGGGAGAAAAATACATATTTTCAACTTATTCCACCGCATAACTGGGTCCTGTACGTTGGGTAATCATGGCCCACTGTGTGGTCCGGCATTAGATTGTTGACATTAACTACATAACATATATTAAATGCAAAAATGACTATCAGTACTGAAGACGGAAGATTCTGTTTCTAGCAGTCAGTCAATCCTCCTAATATCTGACTTGATTTTTAATTTGCTGGTGATTAGAAACGTCTACTAGGCGTAAATGTCGGCAGTTAGAGACTTTGCTTTGACTTTAGTCAAATAGGTATATTTCCCATTTACATAGTTTTTATATTTATAGGTTTGACCCTGTTTCGATTATAATTTATGTTACTTGCTTCTTTAATGTTTCTCAAGTGATCACATATAAAATAAAATACAAATTCGCATCGTGATTCATGATCGTTACTAGAATAACTACTTATTGTATAACAGAAAGCTAATGAATAGTGAATAATTTTTTACCTTAGCGTAACGGCCAAGCCACATATTGTGACTAAGGTATACTGTGTGAAGTTAGGGCGTGTACAGTTAGAAGGATGGCTCTATATGAGATCTGATAACCTTTTGAGACTGCGAGCGATACGAGGAAACATTTTACATGAAAATGTATGTAATAGGCATATTCTGTGAGCTCGCTTCACCGTCAGCCTCATTTTTGCTCCCTGGCTAGATGTTGGCCAAGAGCAATCCTATTTTTATTAAATAAAAAAAAATATTTTTGGTGGTTTATTTGGCAGTGACTGCCTGCCTGAGTTGTGCTCGAGCTTAGGTAACCTACTAAGTAATCGGTATCTCACCCTCTTAGCGTTTTCCCGGTTTCCATTATATCAGATCTATGGAACTAAAATGTGATGAATGAGAAAAATAGTTTCAGAATCTGAACATTCTGAACTGTATATTATATAGCACTAGCCATGATTAAGTAAGTACATATTGTGAGGCATCTTCGCGTTGGTCATTTATCTATGTCATGTCACCCAACAGCTTGACATTGAAACTGTACTTATAAGAATAGTTCGTATTTATTTATACCTAGATTTTGTTGCTAGGTAGCCACCTGCTAGTATGTATTATTTAATTGGCAAGGCAGTAACCAGTTATAGATTTAGATACTTATGTGAATATAATTGTAGACTCGTGAGAAATATTGCTTTGATTAATTAATTAATCAATAGGTTAAAGGTATTAATGCCTAACTTTTGACGTGATTATGCGTTGTACTTTGTAGTACTTTACCTATTTTGGTTCGGTTAGGTTAGACTTTACCTGTCATTTCAAATTACAATACGCATTAGGAATGTCAATATTTTCATGTTGTTTGTTGTTATTGTTGTCTCTTTTTAAATTATGCTATTCCGCTCGCACGACCCGTATTACTTGCAAGCGTAAGGTTTCGGGCGGGGTTTTGCGACAACATTGATACGGCTGTTGGTGCTGCCATCTAACGGCTCGGTAGTAACGAGCACAGTCAAGCGAAGTCTTACCCCATCTGGAGCTCGTTACAATTGCATGTAGTTTTGCTACTCGATACCAGGTGGCGCTACGAGTGGGTACGCTTTACGTAATTAGTATATTAAAGTTGTGTTTTAGATACAATAATTAATCACATTTTTCGTTGTTTCAGGTGTTAGTGGAATATGATGGAGTAGACTGGCAGCGGCGTGAATGGGTTGCTATTTATTCGCGAAGGACGTTTCGTGTTTTTTTAGTGGAACGAACTTTAGTGTGGGCACCTAGAAATAGTAAAGATGAAACAATCAAATGGCCCGCTTTGGTAAGTCAAATCCATTAATTATAAAACTTTCAGCAATCAATGAACTTCCCGCTTTTACTCACAGAATGCATATTTTAAAATTTTCACTACATACGTTAGTTTAACCATTTAACCGTAGATGGCGGTAGTAGTATCAAAAAATTAAGCTTCAAAACACTTACAGTACCACTATCCTTCACTAGACGGCGCCAGTGGTACCAAAATGTAAGTTTTATCAGCATCACATCACAATTTCTTTTAAACTAGCTGGTGCTTAATTTGCGTTTTGGGCATTGAGTTGCTCTCATGAATACAAAAGATACGGCAATAAACTTATTATTTTAGACTTGAGGTGTCACGATCGTACATACTTAGTCTTATTTCATTAGGTAAGAGAGGTAGGGGCTACATGTATTTTAATGTCTGTTGTTCTTTGAATGTACTTCGTTTGGTGAGCAATAAAGAATATTTGTATTGTAGGGCACAGCAAAATGTCATCTTGCTCGAATTTGGAGCAGCCCAACTGGGGAAGTACCTCCGCCTTGTAGAAGACCACAGCCATAACATTATGTAGTGTTTTGTTCCTGGGGGTGAGCAAGGTTGCTAGAGCTTCCCGACAGTCCCGAGAATGCAGTGTTGAGAGCGAGGGACCTAAATTTGTCCCTTCTGCTGTCAATACAGTGCATCCTCAAATTTTATAAAGGGTACGTGACTCCTTTGGAGCTGCGGCAGGTGCGACCCACTCCGTGATTGCCTCGCGCCGCTACAAGTACACGTGGCCATTGTGGCCGGCACCCGTCGGGTGCCATTAGAAAGTGATGTAGCGAGTAGGCACGTTTGGCATACGTAAACGGGAGTTTTGTTAACAGTGGGCCTTCTGTACGTAGTACTACTACTTATTCTGTGGTTGCGAGCCTATAGGCTGCGGTGGCCGCTTACCATCAGGTGGACCGTACGCTTGTATTAAAAAAAAGGTAGGTGCTTAATCCTGACTTACGGGTTGAAGGTAACATCAACTGAACTCATTTCGAGCAAGTCCACGTGTATTATTTGCACAAAGCTCACGTTCGTCGCTTCACAAGCGTCTACTTCTTCAGCTCTGAAATCTCTTTGAATGCGCTTAATATCCGATCTGAAAGACTACGAAATGCTTTGCTTGGGAAATAGGTTTTGTATTACTTTACGTGTTTTCTTACTTCTGCTCATAGAGATAGAGAGGATATTACGTATTAAGTAAATTACCTGTGGCCGAAAACGCGAGCCTGAAAGAGATTTACTTTGTCTTATTGTGTCACTTTCTAATATGGGTATTAAATATCAAGGATTCTACTTGTAAATTGGCACTTTGAAGTTTAATTTGTATACAAATAATAAAAGGCTTACAAACTAAACTTAAAAATAAATAATCTAAAATAAAGATGCTGGCTGCATTTCCTCGCTGTATAGCAATGCTTATACATACATAGTATTATATATGTAATATACCTATATACGTACATGTACGAGTAAGTATATGTTCCATGTACGAGTAAGTGTGTGTTGTGGCTTCCGTGCCTATGATCCCATATATAATTTTTTTTTTTCTAAGTATTTCAAATTCTTGCGTTACCTAATTACCTCAACACTACTTAACATCATAAAAATATCGACTAAATAAATAGTACAAAATAATCGTAGCTTAGAATACCTAGAATCTCATTTAATTAACGATATACGACAAAGTTACCCGATGACTATAAATCTAATTAAAGCTACAAACGTTAACAGCAGACCTATAATCAAAACCAATCACTATAAAAATAAAATCGGTTTGAAGGCCAGATACATGTTCTATTCGCGAGCTCTCAATACATACGTTAGTGCCATGTGACTCAAGCTCACGTTTTTTTGCAAGATAAATGGTGACAGGCTACATACCCAGGCAGGTGTATGGATAGCCCTGACCTGATGTGATATAAGCGTATGTACGAGTACTTAGTTATTTCTGTTTTGTCGTGTCTCGTGTGGTATGCATGCCCTTGCGTTGTCTTAGATCGTTTATGATACCGTTAATCAAGTTGTAGATGTAGATCAACTTTTGTGAAGGCACAGTCACGTCCACGTTTAACGTTAATTATCTCATACTTAAGAATAAACGAGTATATTATGTTATGTTACTTAAGCGAGCCGCTTTAAAAATAGGTATCTTAGAATGCTATCGTACTTTGAGAGTTTATAAAAAAATATTCTACTCTTTCGAAAAAAAATCTGCTCCTAACTTTACATATTTATAGATGATCTAAGTTCCAATAGATGTATTTATTCATGACAAGTGACAAGGATGGGCACTACGCGAAAAGCATGCACCAATAACATATAACGTAACGTCTTTGTGTCCCTAATATCCACGAACAGAAACTAGAATGCTTTTCTCTCAATAGGATCCTTTTTGTGCTAGCCTTTGAAACAAATTACCGCATTGGGCAACAATAGGTATAATAACAAATTGGTATAAGGAAAAAACAGTCTACATAGAACCCAAAAAATAAATTACGATATATAAATAAGAAATAAAGTATAAAAAAGCACTAAACTTTGTTGATACCTTGGAAGACGGGCCGTGCGCTGGTGGCGCCACCTGTACAGACACCCTTAACTTTTTTTTTATAAGTTTAAGGTTTAGTTTTAGTCATTTTAATTTAATAGTAGTTTTAGTCTCGTATTTACACTTTAAGTATCTGTTTTTTAAGTTTTTTCATAATAAACTTTACATAAAGCCTGAACTGAGCTGCATCTTGGTGGTAGTTTTAATTAACTTTTAGTCAATAAAAAATTATTCGAACTTTTCAAGTTTCATATTCATGTATTTTTAAGATTTTGATCATATTAATGAATTTAATTTATTTTGTGATAATTTGATGGGTTGGAACGTCTTGTTTGTTACTATTATTTTACCTAAATCACGAATGACAGCGTACGAGTCCTACACAAAGCCCTTTGTCTACTTTTTTCTCTTAAGGAAAAAATTGGTGATTCGCTTGATTCGTTTTGTACATTAAGTACCTCCTAAATTCAAACTTCAACCCCCTTATTCATAATCGTCCATCAAACCTATTTTAGTTAAATTGTCCCTGAAATTCGTTTGTCCTTATCTGTCACTTTAACATTAATGCTTGTGAGAAAGGAACAAAACAGATTTTAGTTAGCAGAGGTTTGTTAAATTTTATGGATAAGGGGTTAACTCTTTATTTATAGTAAAGGTAGGATTTAGGTGGTCATTTATTTTACATTAGCCACTAATGTGTAGCAGGCCACTATGATAATGGTTAGTGCCTGTATTCAGTTCGTATTGTGTGTAGTAAGTACTACACCTAGCATTATATATATTAGGTTAGGTAGTAGGTGAATTTAGATTTTACATATGGATGTGTCATTCTGCGGCTTTGTTGTATAGGTGGGATTGCTATGGACGGTATAATTCGTTAATTCCAAGTTTAATGCATAGGTTCTATAGTAATATGGGGCATCTCCGTGGTTTGAATGGTCTACAACTTAAAGACCAACATTGGACACCAGTTGTGCTTACTTATGCTTAAATTCGCCAACGTGATGGACATTGAACCAATACAACCGAACCGTCTGTATACGACTAGGTGTGGTCGTTTATAATTAATTGAATATCTTTAAAATTAAGGAGAGGAAGTCTTTCATTATTATGTATGTGAAATCTCTAACGTAGGGTTACCACATGTCCTGCATATTTCGGTGAAGCCAATTCGGGACAGAACAGAATCAATCAACACCAAGAACTAGAAATTTTAATTTAAAGTCCCGAAATTTTAACTCCGTTGTCCAGAAAATTTAAAAATCGGATCTCGGGGTATATGGTGGTCTCGTTTATCCGTGATAGATGACAAGATAAAGCATCTGTCACTTTATGATACCACTCGATAGAAAGTGACGGATGCTTTATTTTGTCGTTTATCTCACTATAACTGCGACCATAATGCGGGGGCCTTCTAAAAAGTCCTTAGAATATTCCCCCTATCCCCCTCCCTCTCCCAAGAAATAATGGGTATGTGTGTTCTTATGAGGTTGGCTTTGTCACCATGATTGTGCAAAAGCCTTTTAAAAAATAGAAATCCTATAGTGTAACGTGATGTTGTGTTGCAGACGTTCACGCCGCTGGCGGCGGACCTGTCGCTGCAGCCGCAGGCGCAGCCAGTAGAGTTCCTCCACGACCGGCAGCTCAGGTTTCTCGACTACGCTAACTTGCAGCCCTTTCAGGTGAGCCTCTTTCTTTAGCGATCTCTATGAAAATATTTCCGTCTCTCGCTGATGCGTCCTTCATTTCATTCTCCCTTCTCCTTCCTCGAATCGAGTTTCTTGAATCGAGCAATATTATATCTTATGTAGACTTTGATTTCTTGAACTTATTTCTAATTTAATTGTCAACAATAATAAATTATTAAATAAGAATAACTAACCTAATTAAAATAAATAAATAAAATAGGTAATCACAGAAGGTCACCCAGGTCGGATCCCGGGGGAAGGGTTCCCATAAGACTGGCTGCGTTTCCTCTTTGGATGGCTATGCCTATCCGCTGGGCGAGATATATAAATAGCAATAAAATATGTGCCAGCCCAAACAAGTCGTTCAAATCAAATTTAAATAGATAAAATCATTTGTATTTTGTAAAAGAAAAGTAATGAAGAAATTGAGTTTCTCGGGTATTCGAGTTTCGAGATTTATTTTCTAAGTTCGAGTAATCCTGCCATCTTATACGTAAATTCAGTTCTGTATTTGTATTCCGACGTAATACATGCATATAGCTGCAAACGTGCTTAAGTTTAACGAAGTTTAACATACTTGTATTACTGGGAAACTCTTAAGTTTCCCTAGCGGCATAGTTGATCATAACTCTCAAGGCATGAGCTGCCAATATCATCAAATTGGCTAAGTATTGTGATACTAAATTGGGAGCCAATATGTAATTTACACACAGTATAAATAGTGACTACTTCGTTATATAAGTTTTATCTGTCAGGATGTCATCGTCGACGGACGCGTCTGGGAGAGCACATTATCATCACCATCATCATTGTTATTCTATTATATGTCATTCTAGACGACCTTTTTATTTTTATAAACAGTATTACGTAGGTATTAGGTAGCTATGAGTATAGTATTCGATATGCTATCTTGCTGGACCCAAAGATAATGTGTAATTGGTCGTGTGCAGAACTCTAATATAAAACGGTTAAAATATGTTACTTCATATTATGTTATGATCCCACGATACAGTGGACTACTTACTATGTGAGTTGCATGAATCAAGACGTGTTGATGTTTTTACTTCTCCAATCGTCTGACTCATATCCGAAACCGGAATATTATATTACGTAATATTGTGTGCGCGACAAATACCAATTAAACCAGTCGCAAAGTGCTATTGAATACCTACATATTCGTGTTCACGTTTCACTGTCATGTTGTCAAGTAGCGGCACAGTTCTCAGAATACGTAGGTAAGTGAAATAGGAATTCCTATTTCTAAGACATTTGTTTATTATTCTGTTAGAACACAGAAACATTACCTATACGATTATCAAGCTTAGAGGTTTTACATGTTGGAGGAAATACTTATATTGTATCTTTTAAAAGATTGAACTGTTTTCTCCAGTTAGTAAAACTATAAGTAGCTAGCTGATACGCGAAAATCTGTTGACGTAAGGATGCGTAACATTAGATTGAGTTGAACAAATGGGAACAAAAAGCAAAACGCATAAGCGACCCAATTTCGAGTAGACGTTACGAATGTTTATCCAAACTTGTGCGCCCGGGCGGAGGGGGAGATCAAGGACGGTGTCTGCCAAACAAGGGGGGGATTTTCCCGGGAGACGGGAGACCGGGCGGGGGCAGGGAGCCGTTGGAGAGGGAGCGGTATGTTTTGATGCTCGCCGCCCGCTCTATTGATTTTCCGCCCTCGCCACCCAGCTGCCCCTTTATAATATCTGAGCCAGGTGGTGGCTGGTGTGTTCACGTCGTGTCATGCTATTTTCGGCGATCCTGGCCGCCTCCTAGCCGCGGCCGATGATTGATGGCAACTAATCTTAATCAACTGCTCGTTTGCGATGTCCACTGAGTTTTATTTCAAACATGGGGGCTGTCACTATCAGACTGGTACCAGTCGGTGGTAACTTTGATCAGAATATTGTAAGTAATGTCCTGACCGTTACAAATAATTAGATTGTCAAACTGTTATTTAGGTTCTCTGATAGATTCAAGATTCTCTTGATTATGTTAAAAAATATAAATTGGTTATTGATTTCACATTGGCTTTCCTATATTTACATATTTCTTTCATGTAAATACGGTTGCCTATGGAAAATATTATTTCTAGAAATATTATTTATTGAACCAGTATATCAAATCAAAACTATAACTGCCAGGTATACTTACTATTCCGAGAAAGCTGAAATATACATATGCCATTATGTATGTTGACAGGCAAGTAATTATATGGCTTATTCTCGTTTGCTTTATGTTATTCAGTTGTATCAACAAAACAGTTTTTGTTTTTATTTATAGATATTAAGTTTTAATTTCCATTTACTGGTCCCCTCTATAGACACAGTATTCCATTTTGTAAACAAAGATGGAAATAGTAATGAATCTGAATTGAAGTTAGATGCTATATGGATACATTTCTGTGTATAATCAAAAGTGATATTTAAACCAGCTGAAAACCAGGATCGAGATTTTTTTCTATTACCCACAATTACTGTGACTCAAGATATAGGTATAAATAAGTACCTACACCTAGACTTGGAATAAATTATTCGAGTGGTTTAGACAGAGCGGGTTCATCAGTGCTCGGGCGTACAGTTCCATTGTTATCCTAATAATTTACACTATGAATATTTAAGTCATACAGTGAAACATTTAATGTGAAATATACTAAACTGCTATCTGGGGTACCTATACATATGCAACGCTACTAAGTTCGTCATATTATTAGTAGGCACTCGTAACCACCGTTCCCGTCTATGCTAATTAGTTACGGATAACCTTTATCATTTTCAATAGGTGTTACAATTACAACTTTGGAATATTACAATTAGTTCACTAATTACATAATGTTACTTTAAAAGTACTTTCCATTAAAACCATGAGTTACGGAAGTTCTCGACTTTCTTCTATATGCACGCAACAGAGCCCGCAAATTTTAAACGAGTAAAGTTTGTTTCAGTTAGCTTTACCCCACTGTCCGGCCCCGGGCGTGGGGTGGGGGGCGGACATTGTGCATGTGTGTGCTCGTATAACTGATCTTGGCTGTTTTATTAACTACGCCAATCCGTTGACATCGTTTATGGAGATTACTACATAAAAACGGGCGAAGAATGTATGAATACGTCCTTCCGTGTTTATATTGCCAAGAATTTACTTATGGGCTATGAAAAAACTACGAATTGCTGATTTAGAAATGACTGTTAACAGGTTAACTAAGTGAACCTTTAAAGTCTCATTTTAGCTCTCTTTTATCATTCTTTTCGACGGAGAGATTATAAGATTTCATAACTGTTTAACTCTTCCAAGATTTAGCATCGTCGTCGGTCCACGGTCACAATAGACAGCGGACCACAAAGACCCTATTTATGATCCTGCCCGGACCTCGCCGCGTCTTTTACGAGACTTTCCTTCCGCCTGATGGATTGAGTAATGCATTATTTTCTTTTCCGCTTTTGTTATCAGCAATATAAGCACCTTTTAATGCAAAGTACGAGGAAATTGTAAAAGGGTAACGTTTTAACAGTAGAAAACGGTACTGCCTACTGCTGTTGGCAGTATTTGTTGACTGCAGTTGGCAATATTATTTCAAAGTTAAGGCTATAATAATAAGGCATTAATAAGGGATCCTTCTCTTTTTTTTTTAACCCGACTGTGGCTTTATAGGCCCGGCCCAATAAAGCGATAGGAGTTCGCGGTTGGAGAGTAGCCTGGGGAAAATCCACGGGCAAACCTCTCCGACACGACCACGCGTGTGGTTTGGAACACTGGAATACTCTTAGAGTTGGCCCGCTCCAGTGAGATTGGTTGAGCGGTTTCCAACGAATCTGAGGTGTGATTGGAATCGAGCTACTGGGAGTTTTGTCGCTGGTTCACTAAATCTAGCCTAGCTAAGAAGATGACTATGACCGGCTGCACCTTTCCACGCGGCTGGAAAGTTAGCATTGGTCAGCACGGCATTGAAGATGCCGACCAAAATGAAGGGGGTTTCAGGGAGAAGTCTCAGGATACGATTGGATACACCATCCGCACCCGGAGCCTTCCTAAAACGAAGACGCCTGACAAGGTCACTGACTTCCTTAAACACCGGTTTAAAGGGGGTGAAGTTACGGGGAGACGCGATCTCCTATCCACCTCGGAATCGACCCATCTAATATGGGATTCGTCGGTGTATAGGCGACTAAGCGAACATTGGGACTCCTAACCTACTCGCAAGGCATTCGGCTTTCTCACTATTCTCGAAACCAGGGGTAGGGTGATCCGGACGATCCAAGGGAGGTATGGTCCAACAGGCCTCCGATTTTAGAGATCTCGCTAGTTTCCAATAAGCCAGATGACTAGGCGCGATCTCACTTTACAGATCTCTGAACGAGTTCTCCCGAAATTCGGCAATTCTCTATTTGGATTCGTTACACACGTCCCTCAGGATTTGACGGTTTTCGGTAGAAGGGTGGTTGGAGTAAGTCCTGATTGGACGATTTTTTCTAGTCACTAACTCTCTCAATTCCCTAGGTAGGGGTCGGTTTTGGATATAGTCCGCCGCGCCGTGTTGAGATAGTTGGTGAAAGAATCGATCGCTTGGTCGGTCTATTCAGTAGTAGTTATACAGTCAGGGATGTCTCTAAGTAGGGGAGGATGTCTGTAAGAGACCTGATTGTACAGTCCACGAGTGTTCTGGTACGAGGTGTATTATTAGGGTGAGGTCCTAGTCTCAAAAGAACTGGCTTATGGTCCGAGTCAAGCTCGTGTATCACTTCTATAGAACGCAGAGTTAACGCTATGTTCTTTAGGAGTGCTTTGTCGAGTATGTCAGGTCGGTGCTCTACGTTATGAGGGAAATGAGTCGATTCTAAGGGAGCGAGGAGATCGGTTTTCGGTAACAAATCGAGTATTTTGATTCAGAAAGTAGCATTTGGTGAAGGGGAACTGATAAAGAAGACCACGGATGGTCATCCAAAACTTTAGATCATGCATGATACTGAAGCGACTATGACGAAGCCAATTTAAATGGTAGGTACTGATGTAATGTTACCATCTACCTGCTCCGGTAATCGAAGCCGGAAGGTAGGCAACGGAACCCCGTAATAAAACGGCGTAGCTTAGCCGTGTTACCCGTGTTTGAGCTTATTGTAATTGTCAGTCAAATCTACGCGGACGAAGTTGCGGGCGGCCGCTAGTAAAAATATTATAATATTAATTGGCGCATATTAAATTATCTTACAGAAACAATTCTAGTGAATATGTTAGTGAGATGTAATTACAGCATTTGTATACATCTATATTAGCCCACCCACACCGGTGAGACATGACAGGCTATATAGGTGTAATGAATACTTTCATATTAAACCCGAGCTGAATAAAGAGCGGTTGCCGGTGATTAATTAGGGGTCGTCGCGAGCCCAAGTGGCCGAGGATTATTCTCAGGCTTCTCAGTGATGTATTAGAACCTTTTCGGTTTTATACCGAACTCAGTAATGCTGATAATAAAATATTTCCAAGTACAAGAGAATATCAGTAAAGCAAGCGTTAAAGTTAACATAGCGTAACAGCTATAATTAATTAATGAATCCTGTTAAACTCCCCCTTTCTTAAAATTGCTGACTTAATAGCGTATGTCTTATTTCTTTTAAATACAATTTAGGTCAAATCACGTTTTATTCATTCGATTCGAAGTAGGATATAAAACATAGGATTTGAGTCAGTAACAAAGCTTGTCTAATCTGTACAAAAACGTGTCTGTGCCATCAGTAAAGAAACTTGTTTGCATTTGTAATCGTTGACTTACAAAAAAGGCTACGTATATTAATTGTTCTTACGTATTTAATACTTAGCTAGAAAAGACGTTTTTGTAGAGTACATTATAGTTTTGTATTCACCCGTCACGCCATATTTGCACTAGTTTGTTTTGTTGACATAATCGGCCACCAGACCGTCACAAATGTTGTTTAATCCGTCCGCCGTAACTACAAAGGCTATGCTGGACGTTCCACTTTAAAACATTTGTTCAAACACGTTCTTACTCATGTGACCCTGGCAACTATAGGGGACTAATACATTTACATAAACATTAATTTTTGCACGTTTTTACTGTTATAGAACAACCTTTACTGGCCATAAATTAGTATTTTAAATTCCTGTTTTAATGGCTTTCATTGGGATTTTAATTACATGTTGCCTGACAGTTTTTATAAATTAATTTAAAGCGTCTAGTCCATAAATCTGCTGCATCATTAGTACACAACACATTTCAAAATATAGAATATTGATGTAATGATCGTATCGCTTAACAGGCGCCATACCGACCAGTCGTACAATACGATGCGAGATACGAGTACGCTGCTAAAATTCAATTTTTTTGTGTTTTTTAAGCATTTTTTATGCCTAAACGCACGGTAAAAGTAACACTGCCAAACCACATATCTATGATGTACATTGCCTCGTTTACTGCTTTCACAAAAGGTATATTATTGCATGGTTCTGTTCTCCTATATGTTGGTCAGCCGGCAGTAGCACTACACAGTACACACATTGAACAAGGGGAGGGTGGGGCGAGTTCATCGCACCGGATACGTCTGTCGCCGCATGCAGAACGCACAAGTGTGCGTGATTTGTTACCCGTGTGAGTGTAACATTGACATAAATAAACTGCATTGCTATGTTTCATTTAGATAGCACATTCTCGTGGCTCGTATGTCCAAAACGTTCATAGTTTTTCCAGCAATATCTTGGACTACTAAGCCGTAGTTTTACAGAAAACCAATTTTATCGAAAATGCGACCAAATTTCATTAATATTTATTCTTCCAGAAAACGTGGTTTGGTTTAGAATTGCTATGATCATTTGCCATTTGAATTTGACTGAAACACCAAACTCAGTACCTAGTGTGTAAATCTGAACTAACACACGCTAATGAAAACTAGGTTATCTTGACTGCAAAGGGTTTTATTTTATGTATGACTGATTTTTGATCACTACACACTTAATATCTTACTGGGATGGAGATTATACTACCTACGCTACACAGCGAGAACTAACATACATACCTAACAGGACATGTCAACTACTCGTAGTTATACTTCGTACCATGCCCATAGTTTAGAGCCGAGATGAAATGCCTGAATAGACTTAATTAAACGAATTCAAACTCTATGTGCAACGGTTTATGGTACAAAATATATTGAAGACTAGTTTTGTGAATTATTGCACGTAATGTGATAAACATGAAGAGTACTAATGGTTACACTTGTATGTATATGTATGTTATTACGTATGTGGGACAATGTAGGGCATGTTTACACGATATGAGGTTGTAAAGTAGCGTACCGTTTCCATTTGTGTCTCTTGTTCGTTTTGTATTTAAGCAGAACCGTCTCCCGTTAACGAAATTATAACTAATGGCTCTGTGAGCTGCAGACCACGCGAGTGTTTATTTAATTTTGTTTTAGTAAAATTCCAAAAACCGATTACAAAAAAATATCGATCCTGCTCACAAAATTTCACGAGAATCGGTTGAGAAATGCGATCTGTACAGAGAACCTGTGCAGAGGAGAACAACCGGAAATCCGGACATACGAAAGCATTTTTTCTGAACTTAAACGGAGACATTCATTCCACTATTTTCAATATTTATTTAAAGGGATAGAACTTCATTGCTTATGCGGTTACAGCAATCAGCCCGGTTTATCTAAATGTTATTTGATTTGAATCCGGCTCGAAACAATGGATTTTATTCTTTTTCCGTTTTACCCTTTACTCGTACTTTAAAATGTAATGTATCAAGTGTATACTGTACACATAATCTGTATTACGGTTACAATATTACTATCATGGACTTTAATTATAAATACCCACGAAGTCTCTAAGCATGAAATCAACGTAAAATTGTAATAAAATCATTTACAAATCTTATTAAACCTCCGCCGCAGTAACTAAGTATTTGCTATTACTATTACTATCACGTGCACACGCGAATAAAAATATCCATTGTCAAGTTTGACACGTAGTGATTATATTCTCTTTAATACATTTGGCGTAAATTTGAAATGAATGAGTGTTCGTTATATTTTAATTCTGATTATTGCGAACTCTCCACGACACAATGAGTCATCAACTAGTCAAGAAAATGGAGGCCTCAAATGGCCATTTGAGAATATTAATGGACAAATATAAATGTAACCATCAACTTTGAAATACTTCGGCGATTTCGGCAAGTTGGCCTATTTTGAGGCATTTAAAACATAACCCAAAACAACGCCTTGTTAGTTAGTAAATGGAGAAGTGGCAGCAACAGCAACGCCGTTAATGTTATTGCCGCCGTGCTAAGTAAGTTAAATTGACACATTTGTCATTCTTCAGAAAGCAATAAGCAGTTATTACGTGATCCGAATTCCACGAATTCAGCATAATGAATTATTTAGTAACCTGATTTGGGAAAATGGGACACGCAAGCGTTACTTGAGACACCCGTTTTCACCAGGAACTGGTAGGTATGTGTTAATCGGTAGGTATAATCTCTACTTCTAATTCAACACGCAAGCTGAATGTCGGAGTTATTCCTACAAACAAACACTTACTGCTAAAACAGGTGTCTCAAGTAGCCTTTCAATGTCATATTTAAATCCATTTGTCAGTAATATTGAGGATGCTGAATTCGGGATGATATAATGTCTCTGCTTTAAGATGAACTTCAATTTGTCCCCAGGAATGGGACGGCGAGTTAGCCGGCGCGGACGCCGGAACGGAGCCGGAGGTGCTAACCGCGCTTGCTGCGCAGGCTGCGGAGTGGCGGAGCGCTCAGGATGGGCAGCGCATCCTCACCACCACGCCCTCGGTGCTCGGCGGCTGCCGGGCGCAGGTGTACCGCGCGGCCGGCGCCACGCAGTGGTACACCGCTGTCATCGTCGGCGTCAACGAACATACTGGAGTAAGTATTCTGTGTCTTCCCCGAGCCGCCGGCCAGAAGTCTGTCCGCCGTAGCCGTGACGCTCCCATCGCGCTCAGTGCAAGAGCTACCTGGCACCCAGGAGGGTGCAATAGAAACTCAACTTGACTGTCTTCCACGGGAGACACAGGAATTGACAGTCAGTTGATCGGCGCGGAGCTTGGTACTTTGGACCATTGGGTCACAGGCAGCCGAAAATATTCTTCGACATTGGCAGTTATTGTAATATGATGTAAGTTTCTGGTTTAACTTTGGATACGTCATGCGTATGGCCTGGCATGGTATACACTTTAATTAGTGTTTTGTGCGAGTTCATATAATAGGAGCGTGTTCTATTTTGTTGCGAGTATCTTTTGTATGGACTCATGTGTAAACAGGCCTTTAGACAGAAAATTGAAGCTCACGTGATCTGATCAGCTTTACGTTCAGTTTTTTAACAAGCTGGTGTTGCTTAATAAATTTCGTTGTCTATGGGAGACCTAATAGTTCTATAAAACACGTAATTTAACTCTGGGAACTAACGAGCCAGGGCATTGAGGGCGCAAATTAGGAAAAATTCAAAGGGTTTATATTAAGTGGCTGCTGATCCTAAATTAACAGTGACAGGATAGATAGAAATTGCCTGTTCTGTATAGGCAATTATTTCAGTAAATATAGAAGTGATGTCAATTGAGTTGACCTGAAATAACATTGACTTTTGACTTAAGGTCTGTCACCCCTAGGTGGGGTAGAGGGCGTCCACAGTACTCCGCCATTTCGTCCTATCTTGGGCTACGCGTTCCGTCTCGGATCAGGTTAGCCTGATAGTCTTCAGTTCCGCTGGCTTTGAACGCCTCCAGGTGTTTAGGTTGGCCACGTTTCCTCTTCCCTTGCTGTGGTAGCTGTGGGTTCCTTTCGTCGGTGTGCATTTCCTGGGTCTTTGGTGGATTGATTTTAAGGCCATCGAGACGCGCTGTAGATCGTCCAGTCTGGCTTGCATGTCAAGGTGCTTATGACTGAGCAAGCACAGGTCATCAGCGTAGTCTAGGTCGTCCACATGTTCAGTCAACCCCCACTCTTTACCGCGCCGCTTGCCGTTGTTTACTCTATTCATTATGCCATCTAGTACGATAAGGAACAGTAGAGGCGAAAGATTTTTTTTTATACCACGTCGGTGGCAAACAAGCTGACAGCCCACCTGATGGTAAGTGGTTACCGTCGCCTATAGACGTCTTTGCAACACCAGAGGCGTCTCGCGTGCACTATGATGTCTTTTGAGATAAGCACGTCATGCTCTATTTTGCAGCTGTATTTCCTGTAGATCGCTTTTAAGATGTCACGGATTTTGTTGGGAACTCCAATTTTATCTAGTCGGGACCACATACTAGGCCATCGCACTGTCGAAAGCCTTTTCTAAGTCAACGAAAGTGAAGTATACTTCGCGTTGCCATTCTAATGCATCCTCCACGATGATTTGAAGCGTCCTTCCAGGAACGAGGAGGAGGGATCTGGTCCGTGCAGGAACGATTGTGTCTAAAACCTGCCTGTTCTCTCCTGAGAAATGGTTCAACCGCCCTAGCTAATCATTTCAGTAGCCCCTTCCAGAGGAAATGAAATGAAATGAAATGAAATTATTTATTTCGCTAGAGATATGGTTACATAGGATCTTAGACGGTACAGAGAGCAAAGCGATTCCTCTCCAATTACTGCACTAAGGTCCATTTTTTTCGCCACAGTATTTAGGAGACCCTTGTTCCAGTCATCCGGGAGTTCTTCAGCGGCCCAGAATTTCTCCAGTAGGGGTGTCAATATCTCGACGGCGGTAAATGCGTCTGCTTTCAGCATTTCCGATGTGATAAGATCAAGACCTGGAGCTTTACTACTCTTCAGGGAACGTATGCGTTTTCAATTTCCGCTCTGGTCGGTGGGGACGTCTTAATATCCAGAAGTGGGAGCGGTGAGGTATTCATTATGCGCGGTGTGAGGCGTGACTGCCTCCGATATTTTAGACTTCCTGAAAATACTCACGCCATCTTTCGAGCCGCTCCTCAGATGTTGTTACCAGTCTTCCCTGTTTGTCCCGTAGAGGCTTTTTCCTGTGACCTCGTATTCAGCCAAGGTTTTGGTTGCATCGTATGCTCCATCAGGTTGCCAATACTAGCCCACTGTCGCCTATTTTTTCTAGTGCTCCAATAAATTCGTCTGCGTGTCTGACGGTATTGCACCCTGGGGTCGGCTCATTCCGTGTCACTGCGTATCTCCAGGATTTTCAAATGAAGCGCTCTAAGTACGTACCGAGACTAGATCTCAGGTCGACTGCGATATCCACTCTTTTCGTTTGATAACCTAAAACGCAGGAACTGGTCTCTTGATAGACCAATTGGATGCGGTTCCACTCCGCGTCCATGGTGTCGGCGTCTGCTTCGAGAGCGGAGAAGCGGTTCCGTAATTCGAGCGCGAACGCCTTGCGAGTGTCCGCCGTTCGGCCCTAAAATAACATTAAATGCACTATATATTTTATCATTGCCTTTGCTATTATAAAGTAGCTGCGAGCTGTATAACTAATGTGGAGAGCGCGCTTTAAAAACTCCAAAGCGTTTACAGGTAACTGTAAAAACATTCTACAAGATAATTCCGTAGCGGGAAGTTCTAGGTGAAACCAGTTCGGTTTATTGAACGCGAAGGCATCCCGCCGATACGGTAACGATGTCGGATTTATATGGGCTTGTTTAACTATCTGCCTCCACGGGAGCGCAAAAGGAAACCCGCCTGAATGCAGCATAAATCCATAAACTCCCAAAAAGGCCTGAACTTTCCACCTGCCTTCGATTTTATTAATTGCATCCTAAAAGGGGTAATGGCCTATCGCATTAACAACGCGATATGGTTGAGATCAAGAACGAGTTTTTGTGTTGAACAGATTTTGATCGAATTTTAATTGAAAGGTGGATTTGTTGACATACTCATACTCTTTATCGATAATAGTGTTAAATAGTATATGTCATATTTAAAATTTGCATATAGATATATGTATAAAAAAGTAACATTATTTTAGTTCAATTATTATTAAAAATACAGATTACAGTGCAAACAGTATGCTTACATATTCGTATTATCTTTGTAATTTATATGAATTCTTTAGTATTCATCAGCGCGTGTATATTTTGATATCGTTTATTTCACATGCATCATATTATGATCTCATAAAAGTAAAAATTGATTAGTATTGTTATGTATGTTTTATAATTATACCTAGATATAGCGAAATTACTTAATTGATTAGTATTGTTATGTATGTTTTATAATTACACCTAGATATAGCAAAATTACTCATCAAAGTACCTTTCTAATTTATTTATAAGATAATTCCAAGCTTCAACCCCCACATTAAGTTAATATAAAGTACAACAATTTATCAATAATCGCAGCCTCCCCGGTGGGGGACACCCTCAAATCCTCACCCTTTCGCTAACTTCGCACAACAAAGTTTCTTGTTTCATGTTATTGAAACAATTTGTTTTTCCTTCATCACCCCTTTTGACTACGAAAAGATTTTTGTTTATGTGTTGAATTTGGAACTTTTATGCCATCAGGTTTGTTTGAAAATAACTTCTTATACTTTTGAGATATGTTTATGTGTTAGTGCTTGTGTACTAGGTAGGTATGTTTGAGGTTTATCATTCAGAGTAAGTCGATAATGCTCATTTGTTGGTACATTATTTGAAACAATAATGAGGTTTAAAACTATGTTGTTTCAATTACTCGTCAAACTCCTCAGCCTCGCTGTCAGAGTTGCGAAGTAAATACTTCAATCTATCTTGAACTTTCCTAAGTAATTACAGTTAAAAAGTTGAGACGTTAAACAAATTTATACTGTGAATTAGCGAGTGGAAAACTTGGCGGGGTTGGTATTACTGACGCCCGCGACGCAAAGTTTTGAGTAACCCCCTATTCGCCCCCCTTCCCTGGTTTCTTAAGTAACTTTCTCGAAGTTTCCTCTTTGTTTCTCACAACTTTCTGCTTCTACTTCAACTTTTGGCTCGACGATATTTTTAACGACATCATTATACCATCTTATACTTAAGAAAACTATTAAGTTCTTTGCCTCTGTAATGTAATTTATACCGCTGCTACATTATATTGTTTTTAAAAGTGTACGTTTTGTTATCTAAATTTTAACGGATTACCGCACCTGTTTCGTTGTAGTCTGCACATATTTAAGAAACTCTAGTTAAAGCTGACGTATGTAAATTAACATTGTTGTTTCGAACGAGAGCAATATAAAACAGATGCGCTTGTTCGTTATTTATAGCTCGTAGTAAACGGCGTCCGGCGTGGGAAAGTTGAGATGAGGATTTGAGGAATTTTGTGTGTATACAGACCAATTTAGAGGACCTGCTGAACTGTGAATATCGCCTCTAGAAACCAAGACTTGTCATTGTAAAAGCATACCTAGTTGAAGTAACCGTTTCATTTGTTTTTCAGGAATTAACAGTAACTGATGACACAGTGCTGGAAGAACATAGTGAAGATCCAGCTCTCGTGCAGATGAGGCTTCTCGGAGATGGAGGTAAGATACACATTGAAATGTATTTTTCCAAGTGAGATCATCATAGGCAAATTAATAGATGTTTTTATTTGGATGTCAAATGTATGCGGCAAAGCATATAAGATTGCTAGTGTATAGCCTTGCGATATAAACATAAACCTCAATCATCATCATCATCTTCAGCCTGTAATCGCCCACTGCTGAACATAGAGACCTCTCTTCCAGTACGCCACTAAATACGATAAACCTCAATACGATACTTAATTTTACATGCCTATGTTTTCATTTACATCACGAGCAAATATCGGTGCATAGCATAAGAACTCGAATTTAGTGGGGCTACGGCGTCATTGATAGATGTAAACAAAACCAAAACAGGTAGTAGGTACTTTGCCAATATTACTCTACCTCCTAGTGCTAATAAAATGATGTTTACCAGCGATGGAGCAGGCAGTTCAGCTATTAGTAGCCATGAGTAGGGTACATTATACGAAAGTTTCGGGAACAATTTCTTTTATACTATCATCATGTTTAACATAACCCCTTAGCAATACTTATTTGAATAAATAGGTAATAATAACTGCATTACGTCGATGGTGTGGTGGCCCGAGTGTAGTCAGGTCAGTCATGTTATGTCCTTTGTTAGCGAGCATTCTCTTGCATAATTTTGCTAATATTATTGTAGGTACTTGTAAGAAAGCAAGTCAAACACGACACGCTACTCTAAATAAAAACTTATCGACATAATAGAATCTCTAACATTTATACTTAAGAAATCTTTGGTAATCTTAATAACATTAAATTTTCTTGAAATTTTTGTAAACACGTTTGGAGACGCGTTCATTCTAAGATAGATTTTACCGTAATCCTTTATACAATGTAGATTACTCGAAAGGTACTCCGTAAGTTACAGGATACACTTTGTAAGTAATAGGTTAACTATCTACAACAAAATATCCTAAGAAACCGAATTTAATTAAAGTTGTCATTGTAACACAAGAACCTTAGCAGTTGTATATATTATTAATTAGTAATATCAATTCAGATTGTATACAATATGCCGTATCAGTCAGAGCTCAGAGCTTTTGTAATTTGAACTTCCACTGGCATGGGCTCCCGTAATGACCGCCGCCGGCCATTCGAGAACAATAGCTACACGTAACGGACGTGATATCAGCTCATCTAATATTTAAACATACATACAGCGCTATAGGTGCATTATCTACAGTATTTATACATTTACACGCCTAGTTTTATTGCTAATGTTAAATAGATGCCACATAATGACACACGTAAGCTATTCTGAACGTAATTGGATGCAAGAAGCCATATTTGTGACGTAACTTGGAATCTGCGACTCGTGTAATGTAGGTATACTTGGTATGTTGTATATCATCCAAAACAAGTGTTACTTAATAGAAATAATTATGTTCTTAATGTATAAAGTAAAACGAGAGCGTTACCAATGAGATTACAGGCTTTAAGAATCTTATCTTTACCTGTAACGAGGTTTTGTAATAAATATTTATTACTTTTCAGTTTTACCTACTCACAAAATAGTATAGTATTACATTACATACCTACTCTAAAGCTCATGTTTAGATATTAAGCCGTCGTCTCCCGGCGAAAAAAAATTAACAATAGCATTCTTTTCGGGTTTCAGCTCTCAATACTTATATGATGCTTGTGTTGAGTTTAATAAGACTGTATTAATAACAATCACTGCGGTAAATACATATTAAGTTAGCAAAGGATTGGTGTAATGGTGTTGAAGAACCTTGTTAACGATGGATCTATTGAACATAGATAGGTATGCTGTGTTTTAAGCGGTATCTGCTGTATACTGGTACAGCTTTAAAAACGCTTCTGGCGCCAGTAAAATAATAAAAAGAACATTCAATCACTTACTTTCCTTTGATTTCTTGACCTCCACGAACTTAATATGGTTTTCTTCTATTTTACACGCCATTGCTCACTCTGACATTTATCTTCTGTTACAGTTATCGAATCCATAATGAGGGGCGAGGTGGTGGGCGTTATGCCTCGTCGCTCGCGCTCCAATCTCCAAGTAAGTCTGAATTAAGCATAAACTAGATTTTGATGAGTTGCCGACGTTGCACTAGAGTTTGGCAATTACGTTGAATCTGATCTTTAGCGTCGATAAGTTGCCGAGACTTGGGTGCTTCTCGGCAACTTTGTTCTTATGTCCGTAATGACATACTTTGCTTTGTCTTAATTATGTATTAAATGTAAACTTGCTGACGTAAAAACATCTCGGATGATCCCTATTTGGAGACTCTTGGAACTCTAACACCCTTGTATAATAACATCTTTGGAAATTTAAAAGCTAGTTCTTCATCTTTGGAGTAATCCTGTAACCATCCCAGTAAATTTGATCAGCTGGCAGTCAAGTAATGAGCATTCTGCTCACGTCTGTCCGTCGGTTATTTCTGTATAACAAGTCGCGACAGGTCGGCGGCGTCTGACGCATGCGCCAGCTTTATCCTGAGAGTTTCAGCCTGGGTGAAACTAAAACAGCCAAGTCTCCTGAAAATTGCTTCTACTTATATTCTTCTGAATCCTGACTACGCAGCTCAGCCTAATTTAGAATGCGTGACTAATTTATTGCTAGCTTTAATTCAAGCTTTATCCAAGACGATCTGTAGGAGGCTATTTCAGATCTAAACGTCTTAAAACCGTACATAGTAGCCAGTCCCATTGCACGATCTCAGTAAGCTACGAGAGGATATTTCTCCTATCGGATTAGATGGAGCGCACTGATTGTCGATGCATCGGCGGGCAATAAACGACTATGTGTACAGTGTGTACCTATTGAGCAGTCGTTTTGCAACATTGTTCAACAACAGACCGCGAACGTCTTGAGACGCTAAAGTGATTCGAAGATTCTGAATAATAAACACAAATTTTATCATAACTATGAAGATGTTAATCTATTCGAGCGTTGGCTAAACATAATGACAAATTGATAATTTACTCGGTAAAAGTTGGTGAAAACTTGTGACTGAGTTGGCCCTGGGCGGCGAATGTGGAGTTTCTGCACTACTGAGCTCATTTGAATATTGGACTAGCACTATGAACTTAGTTTAATCCTGCCAGCATTGTTTGAAACTAATGTTAATCGTGGGGTGTTTTGAGTTTGGAACAAATGTAACTATGTTCCGAACACAACCACCACACACGGCCTTATGTGCTAGCTTCAAACTTTTAGCTAAAACTTTATATCGATTAAACTTGTTTTAGTTCTAATTTCTATGTCCAAGTTTTTAAACTTGGACATAGAATTACGAACAGGATAAGAGAAGTGCCTCGACTGCCACTGTGCATATCGCAGTCCCAATAACCAAATCCAGGTAAACGACAGTAATGAACCAGTACAGTTAACCCACTCTACAGGTAACTGCATAGCTCAACTATTTAAAAATCTATTTAACAAGCCTTTTGTAATAGAAGGTAAAAATAAAATGGCGTAGAATAAAGCCAGTCGAACGTGATCGCGGCGGGCACGTGTGTATATTTGGTAACCGGGTAATGGGCCTTCAGTAAATTCTTAATGAAACAACTCATGAATGAAAAACGTGCCTGCAAGCCTTGTTTACTTTTGCTTCGGTCTGTTTGCGAGAATTATAATGTCATAATAGAATATAAATCTGATTAATGTCCTAACTTAGTATCGCGTTTCACAATTATGTCTTAAACTAATTGGACAGTGATCTGATTATAGTTTTACTTCAACAAACAATCTTTGGGATAGACTAATAATGTAAAAGGTACTCGTCTTCGAGACCACAAAACACATAAATTGTCAGTCTGTATTTGTATTGTCTACATCGTTTTTGCCGTCTTTAGCAATCTCGCGGTCTTGAGAGAATCTACATCAATAACGCACGAATAGCTAGTAGTATATAGAAATGATTGAAGTAACGGTTATTTTCTTATATCCTAGACTCAAGGTCCTGAGTATCGGTCGCGCCAAGGTCCCGCCGACCTCCGCGAAGGACGAAACCCCGTCGTTACCAACGTATAAAGATATCCTTCAAAATATTCTTCACCTATTTTCAGCATTTTCAGCTAAATTAAACACTCTGTACCTTAATAAATGGGACATCAAATAGATATTCAGAGTTGTACACAAGACAAAATGTTTGATCTTGTTATCTCTAGATATTTAGATATAAGTCTAGGTATATCACCTGAGATGCACGCCTTATTGGGAATGAAAAATTAATTGCAAAAAATGTGTCTACCTAAACTTTTCATATCCAATGGTCTAAAACACGCTAGTGATTCTGAAACCATCGTTAGAAATACATGTACTTATCTACTCGTACTCATAAAAAATACAGTCTGTGTGTCATAAAAAATAGAGCCTGTATCGCTCCTCGCCGGGCTGTGTTTAACGTCGAGTAGAAATAACCACGCGAACGTTTTATTTCTCCAGAAACATTACTGTAGCGGGATAAAATGTGTAGAATTTCAACTTATTTATAGAACACGCACTACTTCTGTCCGAGGCATGCAATAAATTCGGAAAAAGAACAGGCAACGAGTTTTATACACAAAGCGAAAGAGCTGCTACCTATTAAAGAACGGTTATTTATAAAACAGAAACGTACCCACTCATTAGTAAACTACCTACGACTGTTACAAATAATACGAAGAAAATAGACTCAAGTGAGAGCTCACGTTTAATGTATAGGTTAAAGTAATGCGGTACAGAAATAATTGTACAGGTATCTACACGAGGTCGACCTCGAAACCCACGCGCGCTTTCCCATTCCTTTATGCCCCTTTACAGGCTTTGAAACGATATTTACACTAGAGGTGAAGCTAGCTCCCACTTGGATAGTTGTGATTGGTTCGACGTGACGTAATGAAATTCAAACAATATATGTTGAAGGGGAATCTCGAGTAAATTGATCGAGACATTTGGCAATGTAGTTTTTTTTGACAATACAATAATGTTTTGAGTTACAGATAATACCGATACAATTTCATTATGTGTAACTACATTATATAGATTTGGTACACATCGTTAGCACATCGAACAGAAGCATATCATTAAAATCGGCTTCACTCCTTACATGGGACCTCGTAACGTAAATGTACGAAATTTCAAAATAGGGTCGTACACATATTTTTGAAAAGTAGCCTAAATTAATCCGATTTTTGTGACGTCATACGGCAAATAGTTATTGACAACATCGCAGTTCAACCGGTTCGTTGTTATATCCTTCACTCGTGTCAGTTATCGAATACTAGCGACCCGCCTCGGCTTCGCACGGGTGCACTATTTAATGGATGTTATTATACATATAAACCTTCCTCTTCAATCACTCTATCTATTAAAACAAACCGCATCAAAATCCGTTGCGTAGTTTTAAAGATTTAAGCATACCTACATAGGGATATAGGGACAGAGAAAGCGACTTTGTTTTATACTATGTAGTGACTATTGCATCTGCCCATGCGACTAGTTGTATTTTTGTTAGTTCAAATATTTTACAATTATTTTATGTGAGATTGTTGCTACGTTATTATTGTTTTTTTCCTATGTCGATCGATTCGACTCGATTATTTTATTTTTCTTTCGTAAAACATTGATTATCGAAAAAACTGTATGCGATTTTGATTGGCCGCACCACTAATGTTGTCTGTCACAAGTGTCAAATAGAGATGTTAAATCGGATGCACACATCGGAGCTACGTAGAAAGAGAATTATATCCAACGTATAGGGCGCAGTTGTGCGTTAAAGCGAGAAAGATATATTTTCATGTATGTACGTTGTGCCATAATTTCCCATTGTGTTGATCGCCCATTATAGTGTCGTATGACGTCACATTTCACATCCGTAATGGCGGCTACCGTTTTGCAAATTTTTAGCACGGATAAAATAGGTATCCATGAATTTTAAAATCAATATTAAAATTTATTTTACATTTTCATTAATTTATATCAACATAATTCAAATTTATCTTATTATTACAATTTTATTGTTTATTTTTCATATACTAAAATACCCAATGACTATTTTTCTTCTTCATGTGCCATCTCAATTAGGGAGGTCGGCGACTATTTGCCTATATATCGAGGTCGAGGTCATAGGTATGTGGGCTATGTGTAGGTCACGTGAATTAGTTTTTCCGTGCTTTCAGCCTCCAACCAGTCTCACTTTTTTTTGCAATTCCTGAATACTGGGCGCACAGCACAGACGCCCTGCCCCATTTGATAATAGCTTGAGCCTTAGGTAATTCAAATGTTTTGTTATTTATTACGAAGTGTTCCCATGGTAACCTTTGGTAGTGATATCACGCGGTGAAGCGTGTGCCTACAATAGTGGAGTCACATGACAGATTGCATTTAGGTAGTAACTGTCAGCGTGGGCGATAAGTCTGTTAGTTAGCTGTATCATTCATTATTAATTTCACAAATGAGAATGCTCTATAATTTCTCTTGATAGACTAATGGTTGCGACGTTTCTTCGTAATCCTTATGACGCGATTGTCTTACGTTATAGGTATTAGGTACGTTACCGTTTTGTATGAAAAAATAAAAAAGCGGGCAATGTTCATGGTGCATGAACAACAAACGCTTTTAGTATTTGTTTTTGTAGAAAATCGTTCACATTATTACGCGGCAGCAAGACTTGAAGTAGGAACCTTCAAGTAATATATTTTTATTTAAGTATTAAAATATAATAACTGCGTCTAAATTCTAAATGACGAGAAGAGGTTTTGTTGGTGCAACCCACTCTCAATTTCTGTGTGTATATATATACATATTTATATGGGTACATCAGCCGTTGACTGTACCTACTTTACAAGTTCCTATATAGCAAACAAGCTCGCTATTACAGCTTAGTTTTAATATGGTTTTATTTGACATTGGCAATTTGGATTTCTAAGATGTTTTTGTAACAACTCTGACGACGTGGAACTGTACGGTGTGTAATAAAATAAAACATGTACCTAACTATATATGTGATGTAATATACTAATAAGTGACGGTGTTGACGATATGCCTACCTGTGCATACGCATGCAAGAATGTAAATAAATAGGTACCTATGCGATAGCTGCGGTGGCCAAACACGCGACGTTGCCATTCCGAAAAAATGTTCGTGACACGCGTGGTGAATTCGTGCGGCACGTAGGGCGCACACAATGAATGAGCCCAAGATGTGTGCGTGTCGACCGTGTGCGGCGCGCGCCTGCAGCCATTCCGCGTTCGTCACCAACGCGAACCGTGCGTCGCGTTTTGCTTGCCCCGCACGGCATATTGATTCATGCCTGAGCCATGGAATTAAGCAAAGACGAAATCTTCACATTAATAAACGCATACCGAAGCCAGAGAGTACTATGGGACACCAATCATAAAGGATACTTCAACAAACAAATCAAATCTAAATCGTGGCAGATTGTAGCCGATGCGGTTGGCGTTGACTTAGAAAATGCAAAGAGGAAGATGGCCAGTTTGCTTGGGTCTTTTAGACGAGAGAAATCTAGAGGAAAGAGAAAAAATCCAAATGGTGAGTTTTTATCCACATTCTTCGGAGTCTACGGAATTGGATGATGAATATGATTTAAGGTTGAGTTGAGTTATCACTTTTATTAATTTCAGATCCGGCAATAGTGCAGTTTAAATCCGATTGGTTTGCGTTTAAAGCGTTTAGTTTCTTATTGGACCCTGGACTTAATTCTGTCAAATTAGAATCTGGACCGCCTCAAGCAGATATATCAAACAAATTTGAAAACGAACCTGTAAGTATTTCCATACTCTATCCAAATAATTACACAATGTTCTATAAACTACTTAAACTAGTTACTTACTAAAGCTTATACTTCTTTTTTATCGCGCCAGGACTACGATCAAAAAGCAGCAATTTTATCAGAATGTGAAGAAAATACAGAAGAATACGTAATACCAGAGCCAACTATCTGCGATATCACACAAGAAACTGCCACAGCCGCCTTTCTCAATCCCAAACCCAACACACCTAGAAGAAAACGATCTATATCATCTCTCAACGACAGCATAAATACGGAACTTCAGCCAAAACGAGACTGCTCCAAAGAATCGCACGCAACAAATGAAAGCATACGAAGAGATGCCACAGCAAAATTTGCAAAGTATCTAGAAGCCAAGTTAAACGTCTTCAATCCTACGGCCAGTGCGATCCTAATTCACAAGATCAATCAGTTGATCTTTGAAGCTGAGATGAGTTCCATATCTCAGCCGCATGCCTACTCAATGGCCGGCGCGTCTCCCTCGAATTGGACTCCCAGTCCACCCCCGTTGATTCAGATACAAGTCTCTAAGCATCATGAAGACGACGAGGAAGACAAGAAAGAAGGAATAATTAATACGCTTTAAATTCTTCGTCATATCAGCTCTTAGTACACCCAACGAAGACCAATAACTGCCGATTGACGGAAATAATTAGTGTAGGTATTACGTATTGGCATAGTTGTAGGTAAAAATGTCCTAAAAAACATACTAAAATTACTGGTGGTTGGGGTGGAGCTAACGGAGGGGAGTGTAAAGGTCCCTTTTTAAGGATTTTCGTGAAAAGCTCGTAAACAGTGGCCCACAGCAAAAAATGTTCTACATAAGCCATAAGTAATCTAGATATAATTATCTACAAAACAGATTCTATACACTTTTTTGCTGGGATCAATATTTAATAAGATATTAAAGGGGGAAAGTTAATTATAAATGGCTTCTCATTCCTTTGTTGCCAATATTTTTTTAAACAAAAATACTGTATATTTTCCTCCAATTTTCCTTCGTTGCGTGTACTATGTTTTCTTTAGGACTTTGAGGACATTACTAGCATTAACAAGTACCTTCATTAGGCTGTGATTTTTCAAATAAATGTTGTATAAATACCACTTATTTAAGTTGTTTTCCTTCTAGTTGTCTACATGCTTATTTCAATCCCATTGAATTGACATTTTCCGCAAATGACTACGCGTCTTCAATCTATAGTTATAATGAATTCAAATGTAAGGATGGTGATTAGTCTCCTAAATATAAGAAAAGCAAGAAACCTAGTCTTGGCCAAAATTGGAGAGAACGGCGCATTTGTAATCAATCGTACATCGGCATCGGCAGTTATTTTTTGGATACTACTACATAGTGTCGACTGCTGAATGAGGATAAATTGGATTTAAAACAGTGCCGCTGTTTCATCTAAATATTCTACGCACTGACTTTACCCCATGTACGAGTACAATGTGCACCTCTTCTTCCCAATGTTCTGATCCATAAACGTCATCTCGAGAAACATTATAAATGCACCCTAGTTATCGATTGGCAAAGTTCACTCAACAAATCATTTCCACTTTCCTCCCTCTACGCCACCGTCTCTTTTCTCTCGTGAACGGAATGCTAAAAACTGTAATCCTATCTTATCTAGAGTTGCCCTCTCAACTTGCACGGTATACTAGACCTTATCCCGTCTACTTAAACATCCTATTAGCCTAATTTCTTATTGTTTGGCACCCAGGTGTTCCGTAATCTCGTAGCTGCTATTACTGATTTTCTTTTTCTATTGAGATTTTAGAGTACAACACTCGTAGATTTTTAAGAGCTCGAATGTCATCTACTTATATTATTCCAAATTAAACGTTCTTTGTCATAATCCCAAATTATACAAGTTCAGCTGTGAATGTTGATATTAGAATGTTACAGTGTAATTTATACCCCCGAGCTCGTAATTTTATGATTACTACCACTTACCATATTACTATATTAAATTTTACTTAGAACTTATTCAATTTGCTTGAAAATCGTTAGAGCCCATATAATTAATACCGTTTTTACCAGAATTATGCATCAGAATCATTTTAATAATAAACAGTTTCATGTACTAAATTACTGCTCAAAACATACGTAACAAGGTACGTATTCGTATACCTATAGTTTAGTCATTATTTCTCGATCTTTAGCCGTAAAATGTATTTTCACCAGTTCTACTTAATTAATACCGATTGGATGTAAGTGCATAGTTTAAAAAAAAAAATTCGTCTTCCATTTTGTGTGAAGGCGCGTTTATTCGTAATGTGGAGCAAGGTTGTGTCATGTTATAGATTGTCGCTACGGGGCTTATCTCTTTGATGTGAGGTGGAGAAGAGAAGAAGAGCTTGAATGTAGTAATTATAATTACAAGTCTATTTTCCATTTATATAGCCTATGTTCCTAGTTTTTTGTTAATGGCTAATTATAGCTAAGCTGATAGACAGGCGTAATTATATGTAGGTACATATATGCATGATTAAAGGTAACCGTATAAGTAATATTTTACATTATTTTGGGTCCAAAAATGATATTAAGTACCTACCTACTTATTTTGAACGATGTTTCAAAAATATTTCATAATCTGCTTCTGTAAAATTCGGATACAGTCGAGGGCATAAATGTGTATATATTTTTGGACCTTATTCCTAGGGTGAGACTTGCATGTGCCCTTCAATAAGAGCTAACTCTCCAGTGTAACTTTCATGGGAGATGACAGACTATTTATTTACAGTGATACAAACGGATGTTTGAGATTCAATATATTCTCATAAAATACGAGCTGCATAATCAACAACTTTTACGAGAGTTGGCATGTGACTATTTACCATGAAACAAATGGAAGTTCGTCATAGTGCGACAGTGCATGTGTTTATGCGGCAGCCAATAAATTATTCATCCAGTAGGTACTAGGATCGCAGACGTAAGGAAGCGATCTTGTACACTCGCAATAACATTTCACGGAAACAGTCCCACTGGCCGCGCGCCAGACACTCGCCCACCGCCGGCGACTGTCGTTCATACTCACTGTTTATAAACAACTGCTACAAAATTAAGCTGGTAATCCTATAATTGATTTAAATAAAGTCCATGTTGACGGCCTTATTCACAAATGTACCTACAGGCCGAGATTCGCCCGTTAGTCCTCTAATGAAGGTGACTCAGGCAAATAAGACGGCTGTCGCCGATTCATTGTGTTCAGCTTCTATTCATTATGATGTCAGATAGGTAATACTACTTGAAATATTCACGTTAAGACCTACCAGATATCTAATAGAGACATAATTTTAGAGGGGACTGGAATTATAACGTATTTTGAGCACGTAGGTTGCTGCTTGCACTGCTGGAGGCTAACTAAAGAACAGGTCGGAATTATTCAGAAATTACGAACGTTGAACGAAACCATTACGTGACGTTGGTTTTTCAAACTGATGGACGTTAAATTTGCGATTTATTGTGCCAGTAATATCCAACAGTGCACTGTTACTGTTTGTCACTTTAATATCACTAGTGATTCCGTATTCCATTTTTATCTTTCTTTCTAGATCAGAACTTTAAAAGATGGCGAACTTTCAGTCGCCCTTCGGATTAGGATGGCTATCTCGGCTAGGAATTTTATCTCTGTTCACAAAGTAACCATATTCGTGTCTGCATATTATTGAATTATTAAAAGTTGAATGAATTAACATCACTGACACAAAAGTTCAATCGATCCAACAATCCGTTCTAATTTCGCAATGGTAACTTGCTATAGAGCGCCGCTCGAGTCGATCGGAACTTTTCCTTCTTCCCGGGAAATTGGTTGGACCTTATATATCGCATGCAATTCGCTGGATGCATGTTGCAGCATCGTCAATGGTCTAAATTTATTATAAGACAAACAACTAGACGAAATAGCTCAAGCGAACCGTTCATTTTCCAATATAATGTCGTCCACTATGCAAATAGCGTGGGAAACCCTTTTTGCTGCACATCAGATCGGAATCAATCGGCGACAGCGCAATGATGACTTATGGTGATTATACCGACAACGTGTTACGTCAATCATCGCTCGCATGTGTTTGCCTCGAGCATTGCGCATTGTATGGCTGTTTTCATGTATCTAGAAATTATATGCTCCAACATTCTGTAGTGACTACTTAATTGACAATCCCGACTAGTGTGTCGAGCAGCACCTTCCATTGTTATGAAACTGCTAGTCCTATGATCAATGAGAAGTGGTTATGTATCGAGTACATTCCTGATAACGTAGCGTAGGTATATTTGAAATTCTCGTGTTACATAAGCCATTAATTGGAACAAGATCAATTTACTTTCGCCCTTAATCGTTCGTTACTTTTATCTCCGTTCCGAAGAAATAGGAGCTTACCGTTAAAGCAACCTTTGAATGTTAATGAATATAGGTAAGCGCATTAACGGTACATTACAAAAGTCATTTCTACAAGCAAAGGAAGTTAGTTGAACATAATAGAATTACAAGGTTCGTTATTCGTTAGCGTAGCGGCATAGGGCGTGGATGTTACCGCTACAGTTGTTGATTCATTTACGGAGGGCGAGCGGGAACGGGAAGTTTGATCGGTAAAGTTTGCAACAACATCGGTCGACTTTCCACCTCTATCGGGTAGTTAATGCGAGTTCCCTTACAGCGAATACGGTATCGATCGCGACAAGTGCGGGATCCGTCTGGCACGCCGCGCCCGGGTATCCGACCACCTCACCCCCCGTTTACCACCCACCCTACTACTTTGTTCTTGTTTCGTTTGAAGGTTAATATTCGTTTTGACCCGGATGACAGACTTTTGCGATGATTCGAGCAAGTTTTAGGTAGGTATACTTCCGGATAAGTATTGATCCATTGACTGGTTTTAATGAGACGATTCTTAACAGTGTTTTTATAATTTGTGAGTGTGATGAATAGAACCTAAGTAATTTAAATCTCGGGAAACATAATTATTTTCTTAGCTACAATAACGTTCACACCGTTCTTACAATTTTATGTTTTACGTAATATGAAAAGGAAGAATAACCCACCACTCATCCCCTTTTATGTAACCTTTCGTACTTATTATTCTAGGAGCGTCCCAAATTATTTATAGATAAAATTTCGGATTTCTTGGATGAATTTTTTTTCTTGCTGGGCGGTCTCTGTTGCCTAAGTTGTAAATATTTGCTAAAGGACAGGTAATAGAAATTGACATTGAATCCGTACGATGACTGATCAAACGTATTCTTACGCCACGCACCATTGAGTTATTCAGAGCGCATAAAGAATGCAATTGGCACCACTTCAAAAAGTGACCTTGCTTGTGCGGAAGGTGTGTGAAATTTCTGTAATTATGCGAGCTGGTGTCTGGCGGGGGAGGGAAGGGGCGCCGCACCGCGGGGGGCGCGGGGCGCTCCTCCCGGGCCGACAGTTTGCGCTACTCGCCTCAGCGTTCGCTCGCTTCGCTTCGACTCCTTACCTTTCACCGAAGCGTTCCCGATTACGTGTGACGCGAAGTGTTTCAGATTTCTGGTGTTGTGAGCATTGCACGAAGGACTCCAAACGCCGGTCGGACCGGTACTTGTTTACTTTGCACTAGTAGTTTACTCTTTTGCTATCAATAGCGCATGTTCCTTCCTTATTTATAATAATTGTCGTAACTTTGTTTTTATCAAACTTTACCTGCCTTTTATAGGTCTTGAAACATTGTACATTGCATTGTTTTTATGTATTTATTCCATTCCTTATATAATACATTTCCGGTATATTTATTAAGTGTATTAGGTTGCTGCTGCACTTTGCGTCTCCTTTACTCAAACGTAATCCGTACAGCTGAACTACGGAAAGCTAATTAGCATATAATAGCACGAGCAAGACTTCCTAATACAGGCATAAACATATACCACCTATATGTTTATATATTACGCTGGCGTGCAACCATGTACTTGCATAGCATTATAAAGTAGCTTCAGATAGACACACCCCGTTAGCAGCTATCTCCATCGCACCCACCGGGACGATGTATAGCTTTTTCTCTTTATCCTACATGCAGTTTAGCGCACCGTTAATTCTAAAACGTTTATATGATGGTTACCGACTTGAATTCAAGAGATTATCCTTGATAGGAATATTGCATTATTTACTAGTTTCAAATAAGATTTCCTAAATAGATGGGGAGTCTGTTGTTACTTCTATTCAAGTTAATGTGGGTACCAAAGGGCAACCATGTGTCCTCTTTATAACCTGATAAATAATAATGGAAAGAGGACCGCAATCTTATTTCCTCTGAAGCTAGAGAGGCGAGAGGGCTCGTGCCCTTATTGAGGGTATCCGGTATGTAGGGGTTCGCGAATAATTCACTGAACAAATAAAAATTCATTGCGTCAAACGTGTCTGCTTAAGTAAGTATAATTAATTGCTACAATGTTGAACATTTGGAACGATGGGAGTACAATTTTAGAATCGTAATCAAGAGGCTGTAGGAGACCCCCCCCTCCGACGAAACCTCACGTGTATTTTTTCACTATTAATAATTTAGACTGAAATGGTACCTATTGTGTTTATTTTCGTATATGTGTTATCCAAGCGCTCCAAAATTTCAAAAAACGTAAATTGGCTCGCTGTTTTTGACGTGCGAAATGATGATTTATAATTTGCTACATAAGTAGATATTATTTCTCGGTTTTGTAAGTACAGGAAAAAAATACACGTGAGGTCTACGTGGTACCCCCCCTCCCCCAAAGTGATCAGTCGTGAGGTTTTCATGACCCCCTCTCCCCCTTTCGGAACCTCGCGTGATTTCTGGATAAACCCCTAGGTGTAATTTTTACTTCTGCATTATCTCGATTACTTTTTGTGTTATTATCCTATGCCTATACTGACGTTATACAAACCAAAGACGTCATAGTTATTCCCCTTATTGTGCTGCTTTGATACACCATCTTCGACTACATCCTTCCTGTTTCTTACATTTAATAGCTTCGTTTCATAACCATGCATTTTCCTTTGTTCGGCATCAGTTAGTTCATCAAATGTTTTCCCGGATCCGGATCTCCGGATAAACCAATAACCATAATTTACAATAATAGTCTAATCGAATTTATCGTAACATGAATTACCCCTGGCTTCTGAAGAGCACCTAATAATTTACAAATAATATGTGATTATTGTACCTAAATTGAAATTACATTGTTCATGATTTCGCGGGCCGTTACTACAAACATGAAAAATGGAATACCTTTTAGCCTAGCCATTGTACCATTTTTAAAGCTCGCGTTTGCTTTATAGTAAACTAGAACTGTAGCCACAACAACAATGTACCGTACCAATATTAAACTCTCGAGTAATTCCTCGAATGTGCATGGATTGACTACAATGTCTCTCACTCAACACTGCAGCTTTTGTCTTAAGGCTTGGACGAGTGCGACAATGAGGGCTACCGCGCATGACTTCGCCGCTAGTGTGGTTTCAGGCATCCGAAATGTCAAATTTCATAGTTTGTGGGTGGATTTCGCTGGTTTATTTCTAATTAGAATAATATGGTGAATATCTTGCAATTGATTATGGCAAATATGAATTACGGATCAACGAATTTCAGTGCTCTGAGACAATTTTATCGTTCGTAAACTTATGTCCTATTTTTTTTCCGTACAAAACGGGACTACGCTACAATACGGGTACGTACTGCCTCTTTGTTGCAGCAGCGAAGGCCAGTGCGCATTCTAAATGCAGGCAATTAAGTTGGAACAGTCGCAGGTGCTCGCATTAATCATGTAACTTTCGCAAACTCATATTTCACTCAATTATAAAGTTACTGTAACCACCTCGGTCAGTCCCGATAAAGTTTAAATTTTAATCAGACGCTAAAGGATAATTACACAGTTATCCTTTTAACTTTTAAATAGACTGATGGACTCTCAATCATAACTTTTATAATCGGGTAAATACTTACATAGTTGATTTTTAGTTCAAAGGGTTCTGAAGTGAGGGGGGCAGGGGCCCTACTCAGTAATAGAAAACAACCGTGTTACTCGACGATAGCTTTAATACTGCTTACTTACTCGACTACATGTTTGACTTATAACTACATATACTTAACTATACCACCATACCACAGGGTATTCGTCTGATTGGGAATGTTGGAATGAAGATTTTGAACTGCGGTCAAGCGTAACTGGGTGGTTAATGTAAATGCCCTCTACGGCCCACACACACTCCTGCGCAACGAGACGTGAATAAATCCCACCTGACAACATCGGACTAGCCCCTATACGGTGCTTTAGATTTACTTGCCAGGATTTTATTTGTTGCGTTGACCGTTTGGTAAAAGAGAGGAAGACAGTTTCATATTTATGAGTACTCTAGCAATGAATAAATGTATTATTCTATCAAGTTGAACTATATACAGTCAGCATCAAAAGTAGCTACGCATAGGGAGCGGTCCAAGGTCTTATATCATTATCATAAAGGAATAAGAGCTTTTGACCACTTCATAATTCATATTCTATTTTTGGTGACTGACAAGTGTACATGTATGACATAAAACATATGATAAAGATACTACGTCTGCGACTTCTCTTTGACATGACAACCGAATCCATAGGTATGTGTATTCTTTCTCGTCAACTTTTTCCCATTCTACAATAACAAAACCGAACTATGATATTATAGTAGATTGTGTTTCAAGGCGAGGGCGGTATATTGAAGACTGAGAGAAGCGAAAGATACCACAATAGAATCCTGAACATAGCGAGGGATCCTAAAGTAGAATCTTGATAGTCGCGAAGGATTCAAGACCCAAATAATTTTGGTATTGCGTGATACATACTGCTTTTTACACCGCCTATGAGGTCCGCTGATAAAAACATGAAATGCCTTACAAATAATATTGCTACCGAGTGGCACACATCGTTTTTCACACCTTCTATGAGGAAAAAATAATTGTTGCGCTCAAACGAGGGAAGAAAAGTATCTACGACTTTAATTCCTCATTCGAGTGAAACAATGATTATTTTCTGAATAGCAGGTGGGAAAATGTAATTTACGTCAGAAAAACTGAAATGTGAGCGACGGATATCATTACTCTAACGTCGCCTTCAAATAACAACAAGACTCCGCGTTCTCCGTGCATCGTGATTGCGTTCTGATTTACGGTAATGCGGTCCTGCATTCGCAACCGAGATGCGTTATTATGCAGGTACATTGTTTTGTTTTGATTTAATACGTTCTGTTCGAAGTAATTTTTCTATAGTACCGCTCAGTTATAATCAACCGTGCAACGTAGAATAGGTAGGGATGATGACGCGTGTTACAATTTATAACATAGTGTGGCTATATGGATAGAAAACCATCATTATAACAATAAATAGTTAATTAGTCAAATTAATTAAAATCATAAAAAGATATGGGACTATAAAGATTAAGAAGATTTTTTTGTTCATGGCCAAATGTAAATCGAAAGATAGCAATATAATTCCCATGCTTCAATAAATAAGAAATTGTACGGGAACTCAAAAATACAAATATACATGGTAAATATCCCGTTTCAAATCGTAATTCTAATTCCTTATTACTATTAAGTTTTCATCTTTGCATGACAGCGGTCAATAGCATAAAACTTTGGTACAAAAATAATTTATTCAAATTCAGACTGGGCTCATAACATTCAATAAATATGAACATCAATAACACTATATTTGCTAGATATTATCAGTTTAAGTTCCAACATGGTGATCGAGTAACAAATGCTTACACATTCCTATAAAATACATACGACTATTTATACGACGAATTATAATTTGTGTTTTCTCAGAATTACCTCAAAATACACAGACATCAATGATGACAGACATAGATGACGTCGTAAGTACACCCAATTAGAAGAAAGAAAGAAAGAAAAATCATTTATTCAGTAAATCACACACAACCGGTCTTAATAAATAGGTGTAAGATACACAGTGAGTGAAGGTGCACAATGAGTCCAGCAATGTGTGCCATAGAGAAAAGGCTGAGACTCAGCATGTGTTGCTATTTGCCGTGCAAACTGCAACGCTGTTATTCTGCCACAGCCTATGAGTGTAATTCGCAGTCTAGCTAGTCCATTAAAATCATACAAAAAAAGAGAAAAATATATATGAGTCTTGTAGTTAATTATTATTTCTCATAACTACTTGTGAATAATGTTGCTGACAATACCATTATACTAATTTCTAAAGTTACCAAAACAATTTAATAATGTTTGCTTTATATAGTTTCCATGTTTGCCTAAATTCTGCGCGCGCTGCTACTCAATTAGGATAACTAATGGGTGCCCTGACATAAAGGCAGATTAATTTCATAATATCTCGTGGTTTATTTGCGGCGAAGTGATTAATAAGTAATAACAGTTCTTCGGTTACGGATCTTAGGAGGACGTCGCCAAAAAAGTATAGTAGATCATAATCTAATTCGTGTCACAACTTCAAAACCTCCCGAAGGTCTGGCACAAAATATCATAAGCACTATTTGAGCTAACCTCATTAACCGCCGGCGATATTTTAGCAAATATTATTTAAAATGAAATTGCTGTTATGAAATTTAAGCGTCTAAGGCTTGAAGCAAACTTTACTTAGCTGATCACTCTTATGCCCTCAACGCAAGGCTTTAGAAGTTATGCAATAATGAACCGAGTTTCCGCGTCCCTCGCGGGAGCCAGTCTAATGGATTTATACAGTTGGAAACTAATAACTTTAACAAAAATACCTCTTCAGCGAACGAAAAGCTGAGAAACATGATTAGTTTGACCGTCTTTGAAACAATTCCGTGCAATGTCGAAGTAAACTTATTCTTCTTGAAAGCATACGCAATTAATCTCTTCTTTATCGTATTGCACGACCCAGTTTTGTGATTCTGTTCGCGCAGATTAATTACCAATTCCTTTTAGTTATAGCTACTGCATAGGACGTTAATAAAAGAAAGCTTGGCCAGCCGCCAGCTCGGCATTTTACTACATACACTTTATAGCTGGGACTGAGAAGCAAATTGTTTATAAGTCTATCGGTATGGTTACACTTCCTCTTCATTTATCATGTACTTTTTTCTTTCTTTGTAATGTAAAAGCGACGCTCAGGTAAATCCCAATTAGGTATTAATTTCATTATTAATTCCGCGAAAGTATTGAACTGAATGACCAATTAGAATGTTTCATGTTATTGGAAACTAATTGAAATGTGTAAGTATAAGTAGTCTGTAATCAGTAATGATAAAAATGTTACTGACAATAGGCCGGGTCAAGGCTCGTATAAATCGACGGGTCTGCCTATTGAAATGGTAATCGCGGCAACAGCTGATATAAGAATCATTTGAATTGTAAATGCCAGGTCAGTATGAATATGTATCTAATAACGCTGATCTCCGCAATTAAATGACGTATTTTGCAAACATAAACACATATTTAGCATTTAACTATCTAATTATTATGGCACGTTTAAGAGTTTACTTACTTAATCGAATTACAATAAAGTATATAAATTACATGATATATCAACAAAAAAATTCGACAATTTTGCTGCCCTCATTTACTTTTTGCTGTTGCGTAAAAGATGTCCGGTCGTTGGCGTTCGAGTAGCTATATCGTTTCACTAAATCTAGTTAAAGCAGTAAAGTCTAGGAGTCTAGTAATACCGGTCCCAAGTACCTTTCGAACAGCACCCTCCTGAGTAGTAAAAACGTCTAAAGTAATCCTAAAATCCGTATGGATGTTGGGTCTTTTAGTTTAGCACTCTGGGAGGGGGGCACGAGGGCTTTATACCGACCGGTTCTCGTTGCACTGTTGGCCTCGGGCACTCCTCCGGTTTTACGAGATTAAAAGATAAATGTACCGGGAACATAATATATACGAACATAACGTAAACTCTGCAATAACTGCCTTCTTTTAATTGGGCTTGTGAAAGGCTTGCAAAATTATCGCTGTATGTGCGGATGGATAGGCTTTACTCGATATTGGATCATGCTAGAAATGTAGGTCGAAGCTGAGACAATCCAATAATGTGAGATAACGAGGTCTCGTATTGAAATAGCTGTGTGAGAAAATGGGGTAAACATGTTACCGCACTAATTGACATAAAGAACACCAATTCTTTTCCGTAACTGATTTTAGGATAATATACGGTTAAGTAGTGGGTGCTACTGCCTCCAACATGTCGTCAACTAGTCAGCTTTAGGTACTATTAGAAACAAAGGTCATATTAGTAATAAAAATGAAATTAATCTAATACCTCGAAGACGGTTTTAGATATCTCTCTTTATCTCTGAATGACAGCTGCAAATAGTATTACGTACGAGCAAATGATAATGATGAACAATTGTATTACTCTGTGTCCAATGCTAAGCGCATGGGCACGAAACGAACCAAGAGTGATTATTATTTAATTTACAACAAATGTCAGCGCAGTTGCGTAACGGTTGCAGATAATGCATGATTCAACTTTTTGTAGGGCTCATAATAACGGTAAATGTAAACGAAGCAAAGTAAGTGATGAATAAAACATGTTTAACTCGTCACAACGAGAATATAGGTTTTGCTCAAGCGTGTTTTTGTTTGTGATTTGTATAATAGTGTACCTACCCGTTTTTCACTTAGATAGCAAACTTAACTTACTACAACTGTATACATTTCTTTCTTTAAGAATAAAATAATATGAAATGCTTTATTATACAAATTTACCTATGTTAAAGTGATATCAAGTGCCTACTTACTACCAATAGACCCGGCCGGCTTAACCCGGCTTCCCGGCTTCAACGCAAAAACGTCCTTATAGCCCTAGGGGAATAGAGTTAGGATGGGCCATTTTATTATGGGTCGTTGATATTGGTAAGGTAAATTCTGTAGGGCGCGGCGGCGGCGGCCAGCAACCCAGAGTAAAGCGCAAATAAATCACTATGTAAGTAGGCAGTCCCCTGTTCATTCACCTGCTGTACAAACTATATGTACTCATACTTTTAATTAAATGTTTTATTTAAAGTTGCTTGTTCATGAGCTGTCAACGAGCTGTAAGGAGTTAAATGTTTCCTGTGTGAAATGTCCGTAATCCGTAAGTGACACTAAGGTGTTTGCGTCATAAGCTTCAGTTATCGCCAGAGCTTAATTTAAATGTTGCCAGGCACGAAAATATCATGTCCGTTGTGGATGTCAGACAATTATGATTTTTCGAAGCTAACTATTATTATAGTTTTTGTTTTAGTTCCTTGGATATCTCCGTCAATCTTTGAGTTTTAAAACATGGCGTAAGCCTGTTGGTTTAACTGAGATACGTGTAGGTAATTATTCCTGGCTTTATAAGAGAAATAGGGAATATGTTTTTTTTGTGATTTTACATAGGGAATATATCCCGGTAAAAGGAAAGCACCGTTGCCAGGCGCGCAGCTCAAAGGCTTCTCGGGCTAGGTATACACGCCTACACCTTCGTACTCGTATACCTCCCTCTCTTCCACTTCCAGGAAAATTACTCTGATATAGCCGTTTGAAAAGATCTCGCCCCGTAACGCCACAATATTTTTGAAGAGGATATATTTTTTTATGTTTTGTGCTAGCTACTTGCCAGTAATAAAGTGGGACTCTTGATAGCGTTTTTATCGAAAACTATTTTTGTGCACAAGGTCTTATAGTATCTTTTGACTGAAGAGTATATGAATGGTGATTAGCTAATTAACAATTGTGTCGCTTGATCTATCTAGATTTTGTCGCTTTATTTAATGTTTTTAACGTATATGGTCCACGTATTTGTATTGCGATTCGTGAAAAACGCAGGGCGGGCAATATATATTCCAGTACATTCTCCAATGTAACTCTCTATACTGTAACGTCACAACGTCAGTATAGAGATTTATATACCGTACCGTACGAAATTCTAGTACAGGTTGTTTATTGTGTAATATGAAAGCTCTGGTAAACGTAAAGTGCACCCGTCGTGTACCCCTTTTTTGTTTTTTTTTAACGCTGGGAAAATACGTTTACGTATCCCACCCGGAGAAAGACCGGGGTGAGTATGACGGACTATCGTACTACCGTCTAAAAACCCAACGAGTACCGGCTACGCCTTCAGTGGGGCGCCGCAGGATCGGAAATGGCATTCTACTGCAACAAACCCGTCATGTACCCTGTGAAATGTGTGGTCTCCATTGTGTACTGTTTGTATGGAGTTGGAGTTATGGTGCTGCAGGGCTTGAGTTCATGGGCCTGTACCTATCGAACCGGCTGTTGTAGGTATACATACAACAAAAAAGTAGAAGCTTCTTTGTTTACAAGAAATGGGAATTTTATACCACAAATGTCACAAGGGTGCGTGTTGTCCGTTGAACTCGATTAATCGCAAAATTATTGAGGATTTTATTTTACAGCGAAGAGAGCTTAAATGAGAAAAAATAGCAAAGGTTCTATTTGTCACCACTAGTACCTAAATAAATTAATCTTTCCACCGGCCATCGTCGAAAATTTAGGGGCAATATGGAACGATTTACTTACATGGCTAATTCAGAGCACTTCCCTACCGTTATTCCTAAAATTGCATAAATTACGATTCATCCCATCAACCCTATTCGCCGATAGTGATCAGAACAGCCATTTAATTGCAAATTGGCTTAGTACGAAGCCCATTAATTGGTCACGGGGTTACGAACTTACCATCGATTGTGTCGGCTCATTTTGTACACGAAATAACTTCAGTAATCTCGTATATTTTAAGCTTTAGGCATTGCAAATAGACCCTTGTTCAAATAGAATTTCAGTTAAATCTTGTAACAAACTCAAAGCGATTCTCAAAGCTTTTCCCAGGATTAGTTTCAATCACATTCGGAATTCTAACTAATTGTCGAAACTTCTGAAATCGGGTAGCTATGTATTTGTCATATCAATAGACATTGATAGTTTATACGTTTCTAGCTATTTTTATTACCTAATTGTCGGCGTGGGACTGTGTAACGTTTGTAATCATTACATAATACAAAAAAAAAATCTTTATAGTTTTTTCAAATACAATTGCGAGTATCTTGCCGTAGAAGGAAGGTTTCACAAAGGGACAAAGTGCAATCGACCTATATGTACCTGTGACGCGATGAAATAATGTTGCCGGTTTCAGTTATGTGGTTGTCAAATGAAACGCTTTGTGGTGTCAGAAATAGCAAGGTTGGTATTAAACACTATTTATAATTGTAATCGATACGGCACACGCTTGAGTGGAAGTATAAAGTGGACGGGTTAAACGACCTCTCCCCTGCAAGCAACAAAAGGGGAGCGCGGTAAAATGGATCAGTCGCCTTTATGCCAAACAGTGCGATCCATAGTATTTCACACTCTTATAACTGCTGGTCCTGTACTTTTACTTACATAATTACCTATAGTCAGATCATGGGTTCCTTAGGGCAAAACATGTTGATTTTATTATATTTTAATATACAAAAATTAACATATCCTGTAAATAAAAGGTAAATGATTTGACTACTTTGTTAAAGGAATGAACGACCGATTGATTGAGTGAATGTTTAGTTCAATTCATTCTCTGTTCAGATCTTTTAGTCACTCCTTCGCCTTGCCTCCCTTTGATCAAGACTTTACTCGTAGATAGACGTGTTCTAGCTTCCAAGTATAAAAATAAAATTAAAATAAATGAAATTAATTTAACCGTTATTCAGTATTTAATTGACAATAAATCCTTGTATACCCTAACCTTTTCAATAGGTTATGGGGCCCAGGCCACGCGTTAAAACTTTGAAACTCTAATGATAATATATAATCTAAAATCAAAACGAAATATCAAAACTTACGACGGCGTAATCACTGCAATTGAGACGTTATCTGAAAATAGTTTAACTTTGGCATTTGTGAAAACAAGATTATTAGACCACGAGGTTAAGCGGAGAAACGACAGTGCAGATACGAGCTCAAAAGTACTGCATGTCGAGCATAAGCCCGATAATTCAAAGAAGAGAATAATCGATACACCTAAACCGCCAAACCACCATAATAATAACCGTAGACATTACAAGAACAAAACTTGGAAAAATACCCACATTTTAAAATGTCATCATTGCGGACGAAAAGGTCACGCGAAAAAGGATTGTTATTTCTTTAAACAAATGATGCAAGAAAAACAGACTGAAACAAATAGGACGCGAACAGTTCAACAAGTCGAATTGAAACAAGAAACTGCTAACGATTTCTCGGGTTTCGCCTTTATGACGGGAGACTGTCAAGATGATGTTCAAGAAGATAAAGTGAGATTTATTTTGGACTCGGGAGCATCGGATCACGTCACAAACAGCTACACAAAAAGGGACAATGAGGGTGACGAGCGACTCGGGCGTGCAAGGACTTCTGGAGGATGTGCTGTTCTGCCCAGATGCCCCTTACAACCTGCTGTCGGTGCCCAAGATGCAGCGAGCTGGCTACACGATCATCTTCGACCAACATGGCTCCCAAGTTTGTAAAGGTGACACAACTGTCATGAAGGGTAAGTCTCTGAACAATTAAATTGCAGTAAAAACAGCAAGCAGCAGCAGTTGCAGTTTTAAGCAAAATAAAGATATTTGTATTTTGTATTTGTATTTGTAGACTTTGCTGTATCAGTAAATATGGCTATTCCTGTTTCCTGCCTATACCAAGCTAATAATAATGACTAAAATTTATGGCATCAGCGTTTGGGTCATATAAGTAAAAATAAATTCATACAATTAAAACATGATTGAAGATGTTAATCCAATTCAGTTTGTTGAGCCAAATGATAAAATGTGCGAAGCTTGTATAAACGGCAAACAGGCCAGATTACCATTTAATCTGACTAAGAACAAAGATCACATTACACGACTTTTATTTGTTGTACATTCTGATGTTTGTGGCCAAATCACTCCTCCCACGATAGACAATAAAAATTATTTTGTATTTTTTATTGACCAGTATACCCATTACTGTGTTGTGTATTTGATAACGTACAAGTCAGAGGTATTTACTGCTTTTAAAGTGTACGGACGTAGTGACGTAAATGTGAGGCAAAATTAAATTTTGAAAATGGTAAATTTATACTGCGATAACGGCGGCGAATATTTATCTGCCGAGATGAAAAATTATTGTATTGAAAAGGGCAAAACTTACCATTTGACAGTTCCAAAAACACCGCAACAAAACAGTGTATCGGAACGTAAGGTAAGGACTATTACAGAAAAAGCGCGATCTATGCTTAGTGGTTCCAAATTAAATAAAGTATTTTGGGGTAAAGCTGTATTAACTGCTGTTCGATTAATAAATGTAACGCCTTCAAGAGCCCTTATGCAATCGAAAACCGCATATGAATTGTGGCATGATAAAAAAAAAAAAAAACACAATTAAATACTTGAAGGTTTTTGGTGCCACGGTTTATGTACATAATAAAACCAGTAAATCTAAATTTGACGATAAATCTTGGAAGGGAATACTGGTAGGTTATGAACCAAACGGATATAAAGTTTGGAACTCGGAAAGCGCTTAATTTGTCACTGTTAGAGACGTTATAGTCGACGAGGCTAATTTTCTAACATCCAGGCCAGTAATATTGCCTGAAGTTACCGAAAATTGCCATGATAAACCTGATAACAACAATATATCAAAATCAGTGTCATCCAAGTCTCGTCCTGTTGACAATTCAAAATCAGATGCATTTAAATCTGATGATCTCGGCCGTCCTGTTGACAATTCAAAATCAGATGCATTTAAATCTGATGATCTCGGCCGTCCTGTTGACAATTCAAAATCAGATGCATTTAAATCTGATGATCTCGGCCGTCCTGTTGACAATTCAAAATCAGATGCATTTAAATCTGATGATCTCGGCCGTCCTGTTGACAATTCAAAATCAGATGCATTTAAATCTGATGATCTCGGCCGTCCTATTGACAATTCAAAATCAGATGCATTTAAATCTGATGATCTCGGCCGTCCTATGAAAAATCGCAGATTAAATGAAACCATTATTGAACCCACATCTAGTAATGCCCCTGATAATTGTACGAAGGTAAATCAAAATGAAAATAAAAACACAGATGACGCAAGGAGGAGTGATAGACTTAAAAATCGACCGCCTGTTCATTATTATTAAACTGATGATGATGAGTGCATATTGAGTGCGCAGTCTATATTAGTGTTAAGTGGCAAGTTGCCATAGAAGAAGAGTTAAAATCTCTTTCTGAAAACAACACGTGGTCTTTAGTGCCGAGACCACAGAATAAAAATGTTGTTGATAATAAATGGGTTTTCTCTATCAAGTATGATGAATTTGGTAGACCGCAAAGATATAAAGCCCGTCTCGTTGTCAAAGGGTTTAGTCAGGAATACCTTGTCGATTTTAATGAAACCTTTGCACCTCTAGCCAGAATTGCTAGTTTTCGGTTCATTATTAGTCTTGCAAATCAATTTAACTTACTCGTCCACCATATGGATGTTAAAACTGCCTTTTAAATGGTAAATTAGAAGAAGAGATTTTTATGGAAGTGCCGAAAGAAGTAGTTGCGATAAAAATTATGTATGTAAATTAAATAAGGCATTGTATGGACTGAAACAGGCTGCTAGATGCTGGTTTCAGGTTTTTAAGCAAGCACTGAAAAAAAAAAAAGGATTTATAAGTTCATCAGTTGATAGATGTACATACACATACATGCTTGATACAGGAAGTGTCCAACAAAACATTTACGTAGTTTTGTATGTGGATGATTTAGTTATTTCATGTGGTGAAATATAAATAATGAATAATTTCAAAATGTATTTAATGAGTCAATTTCAAATGAAAGACTTACAAGATATAAAATTTTTTCTTTGTATAAAAATTGATAGGTCTGGACAATGAAATCACATTAAATCAAAGTGCATATATTGCAAAGTTTTTCGTAAGTTTAAAATGCATGATTGCAACCCCATTAGCACACCACTAGAAGTAAAACTAAATTATGAAGCATTAAACTCTGAAGAGAAGTATGATGCCCCTTGCAGAAGTATAATAGGTTGTTTAATGTATATAATGCTATGTACTCGTCCTGATTTAAGTACAAGCAATAACATTTTAAGCAGGTATACAAATAAAAACAACAAAGAATTATGGCAATGTTTTAAAAAGGGTGCTGAGATATTTGTAAAGCACAATAGATTTAAAATTAACTTACAAACGATGTGATTCTAATAACATTCTATGTGGTTATGTCGATTCAGACTGGGGTGGCCATGATTCAAGTGATAGGAAGAGTACCACAGGTTATTTATTTAAGTTATTCAATAATTGTACAATCACATGGAGTACAAAGAGGCAAATGTCAGTTGCCGCTTCATAAACTGAAGCCCAGTACATGGCTTTATGGTTAAAGTGTCTTGCGTCAAGCATTAATGTAAATATCACACAGCCGATTGTTATTTATGAGGATAACAACGGATGTATTAGTATTGCCAACAATCCCACTAACCACAAGAGGTCAAACCACATCGACATTAAGTATCATTTCTCTAGGGAGCAAATTGAGAAAAATGTTATTAAATTATGTTATCTTCCCACAGGTAAACAAATAGCAGACGCTTTAACAAAGCAGTTGCCTACAGCTGCCTTTAAAGCAATGCAGTCTGAAAAGGGTTTGCAATAATGCGATTGAAATGTACATACTAAATAATGTATTGTTGAGATAATTATTGTACATTTTTGATGATTATTTTTATGGCGTAATAATTATCTTGATGACCTGATTGGGTTTTTCTGGGTTTTCCCAATCCTTGCAACAAATGTTGGGTCATAAAATTGTAATTTCCCCAGACAATACTTGGAAGTTAAATACGATCTGATGCTTATTTATTGTAAATAATTGTTAATTTTTGAGGGGGCGTGTTGATTTTATTATATTTTAATATACAAAAATTAACATATCCTGTAAATAAAAGGTAAATGATTTGACTACTTTGTTAAAGGAATGAACGACCGATTGATTGAGTGAATGTTTAGTTCAATTCATTCTCTGTTCAGATCTTTTAGTCACTCCTTCGCCTTGCCTCCCTTTGATCAAGACTTTACTCGTAGATAGACGTGTTCTAGCTTCCAAGTATAAAAATAAAATTAAAATAAATGAAATTAATTTAACCGTTATTCAGTATTTAATTGACAATAAATCCTTGTATACCCTAACCTTTTCAATAAAACACAAACAAAAAACCGGTCAAGTGCGAGTCCGACTCACACACCGAGGGTTCCGTACACAGATATGTACCGGTTCCAAACCTATTAATTCACGAAAATCTAGATTTATCGCCGATATTTGTTACAGAGCGACTAAATAATGGTTTTTCAAGTATAATTCTTTATTACCTTAACCGATTTCAATTTTTTTTTCTTTACTTGAAAGAACTTACAACATAAGTAATCGTGTAGGAATTTATAAAACAAAAATACATGCAAAGGTGATTCAATTACCAACTTAGTATAGAAATGTTTTTTGATGATAAAAAAAACAAGATAGATCTATAGTTACATTTTTCCTGTAAAATGTACATTGATATCAATGTTACTCGTATTGTAATAATTTCATATTATTTCCTTGAAGAAGATAAGGGAAGGGAGAATTTAAAAAAAATAGCGTTCCCCAATTTTTTTAAAATTTTCCCTCATAAATCAAAAAAAAATGTTTCAAAATGTGTAACTCAAGCTCTTTCATATGATACCCCACTTAAAGTATTCACTAGATTTTGAAATTTTGAATCACCTTTTATCTGTAGTTTGTCACAGAAAATAATACGAAATAATAAATATAACTATGTTCATGCATCGAGGTTACCCTTCTTTACAAATTTCAAATCGATAGCATAAGTAGTACTTTAGATATTTAGCGATATGACAGACAGACAAACAGACAAAGTGAAACCGTAAGGGTTTCTTTTTTACCATTTTACGGAACCCTAAAAATAGAAACTTCATGAACTTATACGTACCTACGTCTGACACTTTTGACAGTTAGAACTAACACCCCTGTGTTAGTTCAACGTGTAGGTTTTTTTTGCATTTCACCTTGGATTTATTGACTGTAAGAAGGTGAAATAGGCTCAGGATGATTTATGTCATTTTAGATTCCATTTTCTATTACGATTTCTCTTCTGATCTTAATCATTCTCAGTGATACTAGTTACGATTTCAAAAATGTTCAACTACATTAGGCGCCTTGCTTGGAAGTTGTGTTAGAATGCCTTAATAGACAAAGATGCTTTACAACTTTTAAATATTTATTTATTCCAACGTAAGGGGCATTATGGGTTATTTACCCTTTTAATTATGAATTTCTATTGTGTAGCTGCAGGCGCTTGGATGCAATCCGCAACGTGCAGTTACGAGTATTTAGCGCGCCTAGGTAAAGTGTGATATGTGCCGCGAGTCGCGATTGTGGCGACCCACGTCGCATTGCGGAGGTCACGCGCTTTTACTTTCACACACTCTACCACTCTATTACATGTATTAAATTAAGGAAATTACATAGCTTCTCTAAATTCATAAAACTAGTCATTATAGTGTACAAACACTATAATGACTAATGAGAATAAGTAAACAGACGGCGACAACCTTGATGCACTTAAGCTTTTTAAAATAGTTCCTTGTCCGGATGAGCAAGGAACACATTTGCAACTTCGAAACACAACAACACGTAACACGCGGAAAACTGCGATATTTTGGGACTTTTTTCACTTAATTTGCAACAAATTAAGTGCAACTGCAAATCTACAAGCCCTCCAGTGACCATGTTTCGGCCAGGGAAAGGCCATTCGAATCTTCGAAATCCAAATTCGATGTTTCGAATGGACTATCTAGTTCATTTTATGTTCCTTTCCGAGCTATTATCTCCGAATATATTTACTATAATTTAATTTTTGACAAAACTTACGCTCTTTTTTAAAGTCCTTAAATATTAACACAATACAAATTACGATCGATTCCTTCCACCCGACCCGGCATATGCATAAGTTTTGCAATGCTAACATAACATGTGAAATGTAGTGCGTGACTTACGTACGTATAATCAATCCCGTCTACAATTATTGTTCTGTTTCGAATGATTGACGTAGATTTATCAACGGGTTAATAAAAAAAAACAATACGTTTAAATGAGTATCAATAAATGTAATGGCTCATAGCTTTCGGCATCTCGTGCGATACGAAGTTTTAATTAACGTTTTAAACTTTCTATTCATACAGAAGTTCCAGCGGCGCGTGTTGTTTGTTTCAGTTTCGCAACTTAATTGACGTAATTTAGAGTTTTCGAACTGCTCTCACGCCCATACTTAAATAACGAACGACATAAAAGTCAATATCATATTTTTGGCATAATTACCCCTACCGCTTTCCCTTAAAACGGTGTTAATTGGCCTTTTATGTTGTTTTAGGCTTCGATATTAATTTTGCTTACCTACATAAATAATTACGAATCGTGCAAATTTTGAGCTGACTGTAACCTCGGCAAACACGTTCGATATAAGCGTTGTTTGTCAATTTCCCGATGACGCAGCGGGCTGTCAAAGCACGGTGTTCGTTGTGCACATAAACAATTCAGTCGCGACCGGCGCCCGCCGGCGGCTATCTCCCCACTTTCCCCATTCAAGGGGGGCTCCCCCTGCCCCCGAATGCCCCATTTTTCACGAGTTCCCGCTTGTCGCGTGTCGGCTGCCTCCTACCGATACCCGCACCGCAATCCACAACCGAGTTAGTCACGCCTTTTCCGAGTAAAATGTTGTTATGACAACACACGATCAGCTGATCTTTAACGACTAAGATCCATGAACTTAATTAATTATGTCAGCCTTGTTTGAATTTAAAGTTAAAGGCACCGTAACAAAGAGCTCATGGAAGCATGAACGTCATATAATCAACCCCGAGCGTGATATTCTTTTGTTTAAAAATTGTATCTCTGAACATTTTCTCAAGTCGTGTCTGCATCAAATATGGCGGCATTTGTTTGAGAATCTAAATGTTATATTTCAACACTTTGCTTATATTATTAAAACGTTCTTTTGTAACGTCTTTCTTATCTCCCGACCATTCGTTTTTATTAGTCGCGCCGTCGCCCTCTGATTCTACGATTTATCGAGTCCCTAAATTAGGTATCTACTCTTGTCCAATTTACATTTCTTAATGGATTTCGGAGACACTGCTTGATATATTGTTTTAGAGAGACGTTAGGTGGGTAATGATAATAAAATGGGAATATATTAACAGTTTCAGTGTATCGTTATCGAATATCAATCAGCATTAGTGCATGGCAAGCGCGAGCGGCCTGTTCCGCCGACTCACATCACGACGAGGTGCGCTGAGTCGGCGGGCGGCTCCTGCCGACTCGGCCGTGACTAGGCATGAGTCGGCATGAAATGGCATGGCTCCATGACTCAACAGAATTCCAACTCGGGATCGCCGTCAGCCGAAATAAGTGGATTGCTTCTTCACGGCTCAATGAATCCATTTTAAAAACGCTGTGATGTCATTACTACAAACGACGTTGTAAAGGATTACGTTTATTCGACCTTTCTTTTAGATCACTGGTATTGTAGGAATGTTTCAGATCTTATTGTACGACTGTTTTGTTTGATCTCCTACTGTTCTAGCCATGTTTCAATTATCTTCAGTTTTATACATCGTTTTAGAATTGAACGTCCCAATATTTGACACCTTAATACCAAATAGTTGAAACTTATTGTTTTTATGTCAGTATCGAGGATTGGGACGTTTACTTTACTCGAATTATTATTTAGAATTATGAATATCATCAGTAAAAATACTAAAAAAATGAAATTGTACTCGTATTTATTTAGGTATTTATTTATTTAAACTTTATTGCACAAAAGAAACCTTATCGTACAAAAGGCGGGCTTAATGCCGTATGATCATCATAAATGCAAGCCACCATACCGACCATATTAATGGGCACTAAAATGTGTCACTTTATTGGCCTTGTAACTTTGCATTTCTGTTTATTATATATTAGTCGCTTTTGTATTTATAATATCATACTTCAGTAAGTTAGTAAATAATTATATCTCGCTTAGATTTTTTGAGTTGGACGTGGCATTTCGTAAAAGAGAGACAGAGTACCTATATGTCTCACATGATAAGCCTCTAATTAGGTATTCGTATACTAGGTACTTTTTGTACACATTTTGACATACTTTTTTTGTGTTTCCAGAGGGTAGAACGCGAGAGTGCTAAGAGCCCGGCTACGACGGGCGGCAGGAAGAAGGCAGCCGTGCGCAGCAACGGGCAGATTGCGTCGGCGGAGCCACCTCCGCAGCCTTCAGGTAACACCGTTATTCTTCTGTTAACCAGTCTCTTGCAGAGAAAAGCCCCCTGTAAAAAATAGTACCAGTTTAGAGCGGGCAGGATGTGAACTTTCGATTTAAATCGCTGGTTGACACTGCACATATCTTCATAATAATAATATCCTTCTTATAATTTGGGATTTACAAGAAACACAAGTAAAGACCCCGTAAGGATCTCTTGAGGGGTTAAGTAATTTGATAATAAACCCTCGAAAGCCAAGGAAACACTAATAAACCCGAATCTTATACTGACAGTATTCTAGTATCGGTGGAGAACAGAAATAAACAATATAATCATTACCATTATTCTTTGGTAAATCGGCATTATTTTTTCACGCGTGTTTCAGCAATGAATGTACCACATAGATAAGAGCACGACACACTTTACTGACAATTTTACCAAAAATTTCGGCTAATTTTCTCATTCGAAACTCTGCAGCTAGTTCTAATAAATGGTTCCGCTAGTTTCCTTTGTAGATACACGAAACTCGTACGTTTTACGGTAACGGGTAGTTAGGCTCCCTCGGGGCCGATCCGACTGTGCTCTTAATAGGATGGGATTCAGGGCATTCAGCTGTGCTGGCTTCATCCTACCTGTCTGCGTTGCTAGATTGAATACGGCATTCACGAGAATTTCGGTTAAATGATTTGTTATATATGTTTTGTTCTGCATTTGAATTATAACTTAAAATAAAAGAAATTAGGAATAAAATTAGGTACACACACACTCCTTTAAAGCTGAGATTTGTACCAAAAAGTCTACTGATTAAAAAATAGTGCTGGACAATAACGTTCATATGGTTTGAATGACTAGATTTTTGTCGCACTTCTTTGAGATAAGAAATAATTAGGTACCTTCTTCTTCCACAACATGACTTGTAATTAATATAAACTGCTCACTCGCTTTACAATCTAATTCCCCGCAGCATGCACAAAACGCCGTCTACCAAGACAATTAACGTTGTTCGCGAAGTCTTGACAGAAATAAAGGCATCCTTACAAGTTCCTCGAGCGAGATACAAGGAGATTAAAGTCAGCAAAAAACTTTCAAACCATCTAGGTTCTCTAGCGAAATATTTTATAATGGCATCGTACTTTTCCAGTATGAAATACTGTAGCTCTATTAACTATTTGTTATATGCGGCTACGTGCCGTGGCACGCCAGGAATTGGCACGGTGCCATCTCGGCGCTACTAGTGAACGGGTTACTTAAACATATGACCCTTATTTTACAAGAACTGGTTTATCTTTACCGTCGGAGTGTGATGCAGTTTATCACATTAATACGGACGGATGCGTCATAGTTAACCTTTTGAGAAATAAAGTCACAGTAATTTTGCAGAGCATGATCTAAATTGTGCTTAACTCCGATGCCTCATACTGATATGCAATGCAAATTAGTTTGTGTAAAATAGTGTAGCTTTAGTTTATGGAGAAAGAACGCAAGTGAATTACCGTAATAGGTCAAGTCAAGACACTCGTTCATCTACTTAGCTTAGTAGAGATAACAGTACTTTCTGTGGACATGTACAGTACTTATATCAAGGTTCTGCTATATAAATCTAAAGTAATGACGTTTTTAATCGCAGTTTTCGTTTAAATCATAACTCACTATAAAAATAATAATAATACAGTTATTGGTTCAGATCTCACATTTGGGCATAATAGCTGCTATGAAGTATGTAGGCCATTAAAAACCAAGAAAACGGCACAATTTCAGCAGACTTACGATGTTATAACGAAGTTTCAGTTGTGAATTGCCAATTCATAAACCAGAAACGTGCGCAATAACATAGGAAATAGCGTTCTCTTTGTGTCAAACCACGTATAGATAACTAGAAAGTTGTCCTTTGACTCGAATAATGTTGGCGATACAAGCTGCCAGAAGGTTTTCGTTTCGCGACGCTGTGTTTGACAGCCGGGAACGCTACGGGCTGACGGCCAAAAAGATATTTACATTGATATTCCTTACAGGATTTGGCAGACTTAGAAGTTTATTCTTATGCACCATTATACCTTGTCCGCTTAAGAATTGCGTTTAAACTTTTATGCGGCGAAAAGTGGAAAATTACAAAAATCCTGAATACATTAGTTTAGTCGTTAAGTATGAATGAATGAATGACTTATTTATTTGAAACGACAACATAAAGTACAGTTGTTAGAATCTAGGAAATTCACATTTGGGGATTGTTCCAAAAAGGAACCCACTCAGCATTGTGTCGGAGCATGAAGTGCCACGACGCTGATTTTCAGTGGATCCATTAGTACCACTATAGTACCTACCAACACGTAATGTTTGCTGGTATTTGGTATGTTAGTTTGTTTCTTGCTGTCTTTGATTGTTCGTTACAAATTTCATACGTGTTTCTGTGATTTAAGTATGTATGCCAATTTACTTTCAGTTGATTAGTTCCTGAATAATTCAAATAATATATTCTGTCGCCATGGGGGCACTGTATTTACATAACGAAGAGCCGGCATTTCCCATCTCGAGCAGCGAAATGTTTGCATAATTTTCTGAAACGACTCTGGAATACAACGTCTCCATTCCCAGTTACAATGTTTTTATTTTATAGATCGACCTATTTCTGAATGTTACGAGTATTATCAAGTGAGCTATGAAGCTTGAACGATGGTTAATACTCGTATATTCAGAGACTAACAAACTTTGTATTGGCTGCAAAGTTGCGAACAAAACGTGGAATCGCAACAAATATAGCTTGGATCGTTCCAACTTTGTTCACATTGTTGTCTATCGTCGAAAGTTTGCTCACTTTTATGAACATTTCGCAACCTAGCCTGGCGTGGGACGGGACGTAGCCAAGTTCCCAAGGGTGACGCTCATTGGAAGCAATATCACCACCGACACCACTTGGTAAACAATACGTGGAAATGTTTCTAGACTTCTTCTGGTTAATCTTTACTTTGTGTAGGTATTATTTTGACCTCCTACAATAAAGTTCGCCACGTGACCCGTGTTCGGCGGGCTTCCAAGGAATTATGCCCGAATTTCGTTGTTATTTCAACTGGTGACCTTGTTTATAAAATGAACCCTACTTATAGCTGTTCGCTAACGGAATTAAACGGAAATGTAAATTCTTACTTAGTTCTAAGGACTGGTCTATTTTAATAACTTAAATTTTTTTTTTTCACACATCTGTTGGCTCTGGCATTGATGATTTATTTTTTCCGCCATTTCATTTTCTCTACGATGAACTCTCACACTTCTTATCAAATCCAAATCCATAATAACAGATTCTAGACAGACCCGACTTTAGATTATGAATTCATACGTAATTCAAATATAACGGTCTTTTTAATTTTTATATGGCATTTTATTTTTTAATTGACGAACTTCTAATGAGTTATTTGCCTATTTAATGTTTTATGTGGGTCACATTTCGCACACGAGTCCAAGTTTGCCGCCACAAGCCGGTAAACAAATGACGTCTTAGTACGGGGCGTGAGCGTACACGTGTCATGGGTCCTTTGTGTCGCTATTCGGGTTTCAATACTTGCCGAGTGACTGCAATTTCATTTGGAGTTTAATTGCTTTCGGCTTGTCGCGGAGCGGCAGGGGATTGGGCTATTTGTGAGCTAGACTGAACGGATTGTCGGTTGATGCATTCGGTTAATTGAAATACCTATAGGAGAAACCTTTACCTTAAACCATTTGTTTGTAGAGTTAAACTATTTTTTTTCGCTTCGTGATTTATTAATATAACAACTTGCGTGACGGAATGTATATCCATTAACTGCATTACAAAATACAGAAGTACAAATACTTTTATAATTGCACTGCATTTTCCTTGTGCGTTCTTTGTCCGTTATATTTATTTTTCTCATTTTCTTTAAGGTTACTGGAAGTGATCCCTTATAGGGATAAGTATGCTTTTGTACATTAATATTCTGTTGTTTTGTTCCTTTTGTAAATGTTTTTCTTAAGTGCAACGAAATGATTGCATTATTTATGTTGATAGAAACGATATACCAACGATAGATTTTATTTTCAAAAATTTTGGTTATGTAAGATAAAGCGTAAACTAATTAAAAACGATTTTATGTTCAAAAATCTTGGTCATGTAAGATAAAGAGTAAACTAATTAAATGTGTAAGATATGTTTTTTTAATTGTAAATACACTAATATCGTTTTTGTATTATTAACATATTCTATTCACTGTAATAAGGAAATTTGTGTGCATCACACCTTACAAATATGTAAAAACACGGGATTTACAATGATAAGACATTCTTCACTTAATAACCTTACGCGACACACGAGCTCACACACGATTTAAACGCGTTTATAAGTATTCCACCAACCGAGTGTAAGTACTTAATGCTCTTAAATGTACTTTATTTCAGTTTGCTCGTAAATATGCTGCCAAATATCTCCGTTGTGCAATATTTATGTATTCGCTATCTTGATATACTGTAACGAAGTACCTAATCTGCATGCTGGCGGTGAGCGCGTCACAAATTTTGCGTGCATGCCGCCCCGGCGCAGTTTGCATAACTTTGCATGTTCGTTAAACGCACCAATCCAATGCGCGCATGCGGTATGCTTGTATCCTCACAGCTACACCAATACAATAAGGTGCAATAGCGTACCGTGCTTCCTAGCCCTGCGTAATCAATAAGAGATTTCAAGCTTCGTTTGACACGCAGGTTAAGTACCTAATCTACCCGTTATTATTATTAGTCATTCCATTAACTTCAACCTAATCAACGATACAACGTGAAGAACACTAAGATCTGAACTCGTGCCGGAAACTTCCCTAAGTGATAACTTTAATAATTGAGTCTACTTTATTAGCTTCCTCACGATTCTAGTTAAAAATACTTCATCAACCTAGTTAGTTGGTAATTATTGTAGTATTTATGTTCAAATTTGACGTTTCATAAAACATTAAGAAGCCATTATTATGAACGCGCTACGTGTTAAGGAAATGGCGTGCCCATTAAGACACATTATTCTCCTTTATCATACTTTACCTCCCTCGCTGCCCTTGTAAAGTTGGAATAAAAATAACAGTATTAAATTTGCATGTTGGTGGGCACACGCGAGGGGGTGACACGCCGGCACGTTTTGGGGTAGTCTTTTATACGTGAAATGCATTGCCTTGTCTCCGGAAAGCGCTATGATCGATCCTCAAACGTAAGTGACAAATTGGTGTGACTGTTTAGACACGAAATAAAACAATATGTACCTAATTAATTTTGGCACAAGTTCGATCTAAATGCGTACGCCAGATACGTGAGTGTAAATCGTGTGGCATAAATCCCAAGCATTCAAACCCAGTAACGTTGTGACCAAAAACAGTTTGTAAACATGGCATGTACAAGTACATGCCTATACCTATATATGTATTAAATCGTGATCAACTCACATTATTATAGCTCAAACACATTCTTGTCGATTGTTACCTCCAATCGTCGTTAAAACATTTTCTATCACGATAAACGTAGCAAGTCGTAATAAATGAGTCAGCCATCTTTGTTTATGTAGTACAAAGGCTGTGGAACGGAACCGCGGAGCATCCGCCATCACGTGAAGGTCACTGACACGACGTGAATCATATACTAAAACATAATTGGAAAACTTGTTATTACCATTGTTTTGTTTTGCGTCGTATGATTGATGGCATGGTGACGTTACGACGGTGTTATACTCTCATATTGTGCTTTCGTAATGCACCGTAAAACATGTTATGGGTTTAATTACAAACTGCTATGTTAGGTATTATTCATTGCAATGCGACTACATATTTTTCATGTATATACTACTTTTTTGTACATAAATATGTATTGGAAAACGGATGACAAATTTTAAGTTTTGGCTACAGACTGGGTCATACTGTAGGTACGTCTACACCTAATTTCGACAACTCTGGAAACAGAACCTGTAGAATTTTTATTTCTGGCTCCATTGAAAGTGGATATTGACGGCATTAAGTTCTATAATATACACGTCCTTTATTTGCCTACAGCCTGACAGCCTACCAGCTACCTAGTCTGTTTTTCTTGCCCGATCATTTTTATCCCCGATAGAACCAATTCGTTTCAATGATCAAAGCGTGATGGCGACCGCTAAAATATAAAAATACGGGATCCGTCAATAAATAGGCCCAATGCCCTTTCACGTCGAATCGAGCGTTATGGAGGATTTATAGGGGTTGTGGAGAAATTGTATGGCATGCTTAATTTATAAATCTTAGTTCTCCTCAGTTGACAAAATTAAAAAGACCCTACATTTTTGAGATACATTAGCGTTGAGAATGTCGCGCGTCTCGCCTGTTAATGTTAGTGATGTCATTACAACCGGTACCAGCGGATCGGAGGCCTATATATCCCCCTCTGCCCTACCTACCTTATTCTCAGAAATTACATGCTAAATCCCTTTTCATTCGTATTCCAGTTGTCTACAAAGGGCTTAAATGCAGCCCAAGGTATGGTATGCATACATACAGTTCATCATAATCTAGGTTTAATAATCTGCTAACTAGAACAATAAACCGCATCAAAATAGTAATTAGATTCTGATTGCACGCTAGCTGTTTGTTTACGGTTAGTGCACATTAGCCGCGTAAGATTACGAACAATAGTCCGGGGAAATCGACGCCGCGAAACGTGAGCGCGGCACCTTCATAATGTAATAAATCGCGTCCGCGCCGCGCCGCGTCACGTCGTTACGTATAGAACAATGGCCGGCTGCCCGGCTGGGAACGCGGCCGCGGACGCGCGCGGAATACGCGCCACGAATCTATTCTATTTACTTATTCATAGCGCTCCTCGCCGTCTCCATTTTATACAATATCGTTGTGGAATTGCAAATGGCCGGCAGTACCGTTTCCGTCCTCGGTTCGCTGCATAAACAACAATTTGCATATTTTCGACTGGTCTTGTTTAGCGTGTGAAAGAGCGAAGCAATAACTCGACATCTTTAAATGGATGGGATCATTTTCGCTAATGAGATATCAGTTCATTATAAAAACTTGTTAGTAATAAAATGTTAGTCTCGTACCCTTTACGAATACTCTTATTAACTTATTTTATTGGGTCTACGATGCGCTTTTGACATCTCGTAGCTCTTAGCTAGTTGAAGCGTTGACGTGTTGAAGCACTGACTCGACATTACGTTGTACAAGTACTTTCACCCCGATGTACCGTTATGCTGCGTGTTGCATCCCTTTCTCACCGATAGCTCGATTTCTCGGTAACCTGCCGCGCCCGAGGCTATCTAGGCGTTATAGGCTTTCAGCTTTTATGTTGGAGTATAAATAAAGTATATTTAACCTGCAATGACGGGATGATTTACAGGTTTATTATTCAAGAATTCAGTGAATAAAAGACTAGTCTTTAATTAAAAATCTCATGAATATCCAAAAAAAAGCAATTCCCATTTACTAGACAACTTTATATTACTTTCTAGCTAGTGAGAATAGAAGTAGATAAAAAATATAAGTATACTAAGATCTTATTTTATATTTTAGGGCACGCATTAAGCAACACAAGAAATCGAATCCATACTTCCGACACCAATTACGTATGTAGGAGCTTAGCGCTTGACATTTCGTATTAGCAAGTCACCATCCCCGGTTCCCGACACCGTCGTGACCAGCCAACATTTTTCCCGCAAATGCATTCTTCACACAATTACCGCCCCAATGTCAATGATTAGCGATGTTACTCTCCGTTATGAATTTATTTGCCCTTTTTACATTCCCATTTCTGAGACAGGTCCATAAATACGGACACGGGTCCCTATCGAGCGATCGCACGAGTCTGTTATCGTCGTGTGTGGACAGATTCATGGTCTCCTTAAAGGGAATTTCTCTGTCGAATCCTAATCGTTTTTTGGATGAATTTATCACAACCCTTTCAAGGGACCTTCTATCTATGCGGAAATGTGTTCGCCCACATCTCCGCATAGATAGCCTAAAGATCCTGAGAGTATCAACTGTGCTTCCATGTATTTGACGTTTCGCATTTGACTTACGGTTTGATTGTATAAGTTGCTGGATTTATTGGATGAGATAAACAGTGTGAATCATAAATATCACTATCTTATTAGGATGTTCCTAATATACATGTAAAAATTGTAATTTAGCATGGCGCTAATAATACCGACAAACTTTCATTCTACTTTGTTTCGAAAAGTATTAAAATAAAGCATTCAGAAGATAAACGTTCCATTATTCTATAGTAATTACCTGGTTTATAAAAAAATGTGATCTTATTTACTTCATAATAGTAATTCAGGGATTTAGGAGATTTAGGTTCAATACCTACCAACAGTCATTAACGCACCAACTGAATCATGCCCGGGGTTCAGGATTTGTACCTAAATCCAAGTTCCATACTCGTACCTACATCGCTTTCCCTCCTCGGTCATCTCAGTCTCAGATAATCCCTAGCGAGCCAGTTAGAGCGTAGTTATTCCAAGATGGCGGTGGTTACGTCATGATGCGCGTGCGCTGATTGACACTCCTGGCCTTTTGTACAACGCCGTAACGGACGACCGACCAAATTGACTGTCCTTAATTTGTGAGATTGATTGTAAATGTAGAGTTGTACTCTCACCTTTTACCGGAATAGCATTCTAATGTATGCCTAGGCAAATTTCTCGAACTGTAGGGTATAACAACTAGCAGCATCCAATCGAGCACAATTATAACGAAAGCAACAAATGATTTGAGCGAAATGATTTGTAGACAAAGAAAATATTAATTGTTGCGATTTATTGCACAATCAGCAGTTCACTCACATTATATTATCTATCCACGGCCGTAGCCAGAGTTGAATTTAAGATAGGGCAGCGATAATTACAGGTAGGGCACAACTGGTGCAAGAAAAAATTTTACTCAAAATTAACTTGGTCTGATCTGGTGAATCGATTTTCGAGTTTGAGGCAGTTCTTAATTGTTGGGCCCCGGGGCAAGGAATGAACAAAATCATTTATGTTGATGCCTAGCCTTCTCCAGTCCAGATTTTTGAAAACATCCTCCAGTGCAGCGGCGAACAGTTTAGAAGAAATAACATCTCCCTGCCTAACTCCCCGCTGCAGCGGAATAGGCTTCCGAGTTCCGGCCTTGAGTCGGACTGACATAGTGGCGTTCTCGTACAAACACTTCAGCACTTCGATATAGCGGTAGTCTACTTGGCACCTCTGTAGAGATTGTAATACCGCCCAGGTTTCGATCGCATCGAAGGCTTTTCCATAATCCACAAACTCTAAACAGAGGAGCAGGTTATACTCTTCAGTCTTCTGTATAACCTGACGATGCGTATGTATGTGGTCTATGGTACTAAAGCCTCTTCGGAAACCGGCTTGTTCAGGAGGCTGGAAGTCATCTAGTCTGCGTGCGAGACGAGTCGTAATGACTCTTGAAAACAGCTTGTAGACATGGCTCAGAAGCGTGATGGGTGGATAGTTCTTCAGAAGAGTGGTGTCACCCTTCTTGAAGAGCAGCACCACCACGCCTATGTTCCATGCCTTTGGCGTACTCCCTTCTAGTAAGATGAAATCGAACAACTTCTGAAGGACCAAAAGTACTGGTTTTCCACCCGCCTTCAGGAGTTCGGCTGTAATTCCGTCGTCACCGGGTGCCCTGTTGTTTTTGAGCTGTTTAAGAGCCATTCTAATCTCGTACATGCTGATGTTCGGGATGTCATCGGTATAATGCCGAGTTAGTCTAGCTCTTGGATATTTTACTAGACCAACTTCGGGTCTGCTATTTGACGTGTATAGCTGTCCATAAAAGTGCTCTATCTCGCTCAGAAGCTCAGGTCTGGATGAGACAGTTAAAAAGGAACTCACCGCCCTTACGTCCTGTTAGACCATCCTCTGGTTTTAACTCGGCGAGCTGGCTCTGCCCAATAGATAGATCTCTTGCGAAAACTTTTGAGCCCTTGTTTCGCTCGACGGCCTCTTCAATACGTTTCGAATTGAATTGGCGCAGATCACAGGTCAGAGATTTGGAGATCCGTCTATTGAGCTGCCGATATAATGTCGCATCGACTGAAGACTGTAGAGCCGTCCTACTCCTTTCCTCAAAGAGCCTCTGAGTGGAGTTAGAGAGCCTATTGGTTCTGTTGCTCCGTTGAGCCTTAAAGAACTTAGACCCTGTGGTATGGACAGCTTCCACAAACCCGTCGTTGAATTCGTCCACATCGCCAATTAGGCAATCGAAACGGTTCTGGAGTTCCGACTGAAAGGTCTCGGGGTTTTGGAGTTGGGCTGCTACTGGTCGGAGTGTAGACTTCATCAGACGCCCACCCAGTACCCACCAACCCAACAGACACATTCAAATCTCGAAATTTACGTCAGTTTTCATGTCGACTATACATTGACTATGCGTCTAATATGTATCAGTTAAACCTTTTTGTAAACGATACTTTGCTATAACCTGGTCGAGGTAAGTTTGTACCGCGTTTCATGCGACGTCGTCGATACAAGGTTCTCACTTGTCTAAACCGTTCAATAGCATCCAGTAAAGAAACTGTCTTTTTTCTTTGCTTACCCATGCTACTTAAATCTGATAATTTAGATGTCGATACACTGCCTACCCTAATATGTCTCAATTTGGTACGCTAATTATAAACAAACAGTTTTCTAGATATCATATGCAATGGGTTAAGGTAGGGCAATAGTATTTTAAGGTAGGGCATTGCCCCATAATGCCCCCCCTAGCTACGGCCCTAGTGGCGGCGCGTGAGAATTATCGCCGGGCAACCCCGAGCAAAAAAAACCTACCTTAACATTTATTCTCTATAGTGGTATAGTGAAGCGTGCGCTATGTGTCCTTCGGCGAAACCCCTCGCAGTTAGTGTATACCACCTTTGTCATATAATCCGCTGTGAAAGTGTTTAAAGAAACCATCCCTCCGCTTGTAATCAATTTTTATCTCTGGGCGAGCACGACACGCACATCAAACTTCTTATTTTCAAACGATAGCTTAGAAAAACAAGACGACTCATTTAGTAAATAATCAACGACACAACAATCGAAATTAACTAAAGCAGCTATAACGCCATTAGTAAAAGAAAGTATAGGTACTTTCTTTTACTCAAAACACTGACGAACACAACGAACTGACCTTCAAATACTCGCAACAAAACTACAACCCACTCCCCAAATGAATTATTCATGCACAAGATACTAGTAAATCTGAATTTCACTGGTTAACTTGATTTTCTAATCTATATTTATGCACAAAATTAACTAAACTCACATAAGAATTACAATAATAAATATTTTCACACTGTTCGTACCGCAACCGGGCAAATGACTGTGTTGCCATTACATTCAATTTTTTACCAACGAATCTAAAAGCAAAGAAACTTTCTTTGCGCACTTGTAGGTAAATAAATTACCGAGCTTCAATCTACGTTCGATTTTCGTGTTTTGTGATACGATTTATGTCTTTTTTTAAAGCTTGTGCATAATTTAATTATAAAGAATCGAAATTGATAATATAATTTTGCGCAATTTATTCCACGAAGTATTATATAACAGAAGTATGGCAATGTTTCGAAATGGCCAAGCAGTGCATTCTAATATAAACCTTATCAGCTCATGTTTAAGGTTTAAATTCAAATTCGATCATCTTCCAAAAACTCGATATTTTACGGGTTATTGGCGACCTGCGTCTACGACAGAATTTGTGAGTGTGTGCGTGCAATTTCGATGGTCGTGTGCCATTTTTATGAATGAGAAACATACCCAAGGTAGGCTAATTTACGTCGGGTTTTTTTTACCGTTTCAAGCGCAATGCGTAATGCGGATACGTAGTGAATGTTGTGACTTGTGATTAGATGTCTGGCTGAAATCTATTGTGTGAAGCTATAGTCAATCGCATTACTAAGTGCTGTATTTTTATTGATGATTTATGAGTTTGATATACGTAAGCAAAAAGTTTAGGGCAAGCCGGTGGGAATCGGGTTGTAGGGGGCCGCCGCCACTGCGGCCCTGTATCTATCCTCTTTATAATCGGTGCTTTGAAATTCACGTCTGCCTTGCAAACAAGTCAAGTGTATCGAATCAAACTTATAATGCTTGGGCAACCCAAAAACTATACTTTGTGCTTGGGTCTTGCATGGTTCAACCATTTACTAACTATTGACGATCACGGCAAAAGTAACAATAATAACAGTAACAGATTCTGTTTATTAACATTTACCTACGTCGTTTTTCAAATCAGCGAGAATTTACCTTACAGTTTTCGTAACACAGCAATTTTTTTTTACGTTTCTTGATGGTGTAAACGTATTTGAGATGTAGAATGATTAATGAAGTAAGTCTCTTATAACGATGAATAAGTATAAATAATCAAAAACATTACGGCGATAATCTGTTACAAACCAGGGCAAGAATCATTACTAAGTAAGTAAGTATAAGTGCGAGTATGGAATTATAGATGCGATTATGAATGGCAATCTTGCTAGACGATAAACAATAACCGATTACGGCCGGCTATCACGCGATGCTTTATCGTCAGACGTGATTATGGACTCGGAACATAAAGTGACGCTAACATTATAGTTGTTAGGTATATTTACCAACTAGGTCTTACAAAAGTTGTAGTGTAAGTATAGTCAATATCCGAGAGTTGGCAATGCTATGTCAAGTTAACATATATTCTACCTATTTTAGTTCAGACAATCCGGCAGTCCATATAGTAACAATGAGCTGATTTAGCATTACTCTACACTTACTTACATAATTATGTACTACGTTTTAAAGTGTTCGATTTAGACATATATATTTTGTTATATAATATACAAATACAATACAAATTAAACCTGATTTATATTATGATCGTCAAAAATAAAATATTATTCAATTTAATAAAATGTCGAACTAATGATTGGTCGTCGCAATTAAATAAATGTCATCCTAGAACTATTTTTTTTTAGTTTATTTAGAAAACAAACAGCCATGTACAAAAGAATTCATACAAAAATGGACGCAGATTAGGCCTAAAGTTTCCTATATTACTACGTAACAATTATTGACTAAATAAGTATTTTACAAAAACTACAGCTCATACGTTCGTCAAATTAAAAACTAATAACTATATATGGAAAAACACGAAAGAACAATAATTGAACGATTAACACAAAAATTGTAAATGTCAGAAACAGTTATAAAAACATTTTGTTATGTCCATATATATCCATTAATATTATATAACGGATTTTTCAATAAATAGATTCTCAATTTGCGTTCAAATGTTTCGTCAGACGTACCAGTTCGCAATTTGGTGGGTAGGCGCTCATAATACGTGGGACCTAACTCTAGGATTTTTTCTGAAAGTGCCATGCAACGCGGGACCGTCCTGAGTCTCCCAGTAGATCGGCGTTGTTTGCCCGTAACCTCAACACGTTTGAACATTGGTAATTTTTTTCTCAATACATGTACAGTGAATAGTGCGTCATGATGCCGTTACTTTCGAACACTTTTTACACGGATGTCTGTGTTTAACTCCAGCCAGTAGTCGAATAGCACGTTTCTGGAGGATTAGTACTCGCTTCGCATCCGTAGAATTGCCCCACATCACTACACCGACATCAGTCAGTGGAAGTGTGAAAAATATACGGACCGTAATGACTTCTTTGATATCAACGGTTGTATCTTTTTTAGAGCGAATACAGCACTGCTCAGCTTACCACACAGCTGGTCGACATGGCACTTCCAGTTAAGGTTTGAATCAAGTGTAAAGCCCAGAAACTTGCACTCGGTACACATTGGCATCGAAACTTCAGCTATGCAACGAGGGCGCTGTAGTGTTACGAACTGAGAAAAGCATGATATTGGATTTAGATAAATTTTAGAGCAAGCCATTAGAGGAAAACCACGTCTGCAATTGTCCACACGCCTCGCGGATTTTCACAGCAAGCTATTCGTGGGTTTTTGCGCTCACTAAGAGAGTTTGCAAATAGTACAGAAAGCCCGCTCGTGTTTGCCGATGGAAGATCATTAACAAATACCCAAAAAAAGGATTTCCAATCGCTGAGCCTTGTGGAATACCCAAATGGACCGATCCACCATAAGAAGTGAGTGTTTTGCCATTCTTGGACATTATCACTACCTGTTTACGGTCAGACAGGAAATTATGATAACAACTTATGGACAGAATTTCTGATGCCATACAGATCTAACTTTGTTTCTAATAATTTGTGGCTAATAACATCAAATGCTTTCGATAGGTCGTACAGTATACCTGCCATTTTATTCCTATCATCAAGACCGGTTATAACACAATCAATGATTTTATGTGCCGCTGTTGTAGTTGATCTGTTTTGTCTGTAGGCATATAGTTAATATATGAAGACTATCCTTCTATTTATTATAATTAAACAACTTCAAGGTCATCACTAACCGCAGCAATATCCGCAATGTTATTTTTTACACAGTCTCGTTGTGCGGTAATGATATTAAGGAATATTTAGATAAGTGATGTTTTTATTATGTATTAAACAAAAATTATGGTCATATCGTTCACGGAGTCAAGAATTCAAATAAAATTAACATAATATACACGTCGTCACCGTATTTGGCTAACGATTGCTGGGATTCATAAATAATTCATGTTATGAATATAATTGAACTTTTATTCTTACTCGCCGCGATTAAAAATAACTAGTTACGATAGAGAGACTACTTACGTCGTCATCTACGTTATTACACTGAATAGAAATGATTCTAAGAATACTTCTACCATTAAATGGATTTAAAGTTTGTAGAAAGCTAAGAGACATTATGCTTCAATTGAAGCGTTTGATAAAATCAAACTAGCCCTGTATCCAGTAGTTAACAAAAACTGTTTGAAGTAGGAAGGGGAGGACAAAGTGGGTAGGGTCACATAATAAGGGTGGGTTGTACTAACATACGATTACAGACTGATTAACGTTAAATATGGCGCCGGCAGCTGTCATTCCATAGAAACTTATCAAACTTTCCTTACAATCAGATTTAACGAACACTGCTTACGATTACAGACGGTTTGGTGCAACCCACCCTAAGTAAATGAAACATTTGGTGATGTACATTGTACACCTACAAAATGGCTGTCGTGCATGCGTGGCAGCAATGGAGCCGGCCCCAAGGCCGGCCCAAGCCGAGCGCGCAATCAATTTATTATTCAATCTCATGTCGCAAATTGGTCCGAGGTCTACCGGCCATTGACCCTTCCGTTCCACTCCAGTCGTTAACGCTCTGCCTGTGGCCTGTTCGCTGGCAGATTACATTACACAGTGTCGTCATGTTATTATAATTGTCTCCATAATTTTTGCGGGTTACGTAACACAACATTTGTTCTCAGCAATGATTTTATTTTGTAAATGGCCCGCAAATGGGTTCTTTTGTGTGTGTAAATTGAAATGAAAACTTTCTGAAAACAACGCACTAAAGATCGTGTTCATTGAAAATGGAACACTTGCGCGGGTAGCGGCAGGCGGCAGCAGTTCGAATCCGCCGGTCGCGGGCACGGTCCGTCTACATAAATCCAACACAGTCCGTTATGTCCTCTCAGAAGAACAATGGATGGTTCGCGCTACTCGCCTAATGAGAAATTGTTTGTTTTTCAACTTGACACAATGGTAACTGCCTGCTTTCATTATTACCTTCAAGCATACCCGATTTAAAACGCGATAATAATTTTCGACCATCTTCAACTCTTCATTGTTTCACTAACGGGCCTTTTATACAGACTTCCTGATTTATCACGCCAATTTGCAGGAGCTAACTGGTTTAGCAGCAAATTGCAGCGGCGAGTTCTTACGCGCATTGCAATACACTTACGCAAGCAGAGGTCTCAGGGGCATTTCAATTCAAGCGCTCCATCAGTTTTGTTTATTCGTTGACCGAATGAATTATTAATAAGGCGGTTATGCAAATAGCTCACGTGATCATTACCATACTTGTGAAAAACACGATTTAAAAATAACTCATTTGAAATCCAGCGACCCGTCATAATCATTACAATTTAATGTTACAGCTACAGCATCAAAAAGTTTAATAAAGAGTCGTATAAAAACAGGTTTAAATAATTGAGCCGGCAACGGACGGGCGGACGGACCGACCTTGATTGAAGGCTCATTAGGCGCCCGCGAGACACGGCGATAGTGAACCAGTCGTGGTCGCAGTTGTGAGTCTGCATGATATATGCTTTTACGTTTTTTCCCCGCGACCGGTTCCCGGCCGCTCCGCTTGGCTGGTTTTTGTTGCGCTACCTGGATGCCGTGTAAAAAGTATAGTGTCAGCTTTTTTCGTTGTAAGAATAATATTGAGCATTCCTTTTGTGGCACATGCGGACGTGGGTTGTGCCTAGGAACGTGACGAGCCAGCTCTGTGGCTTCATTATATTAATGGACTCAACCGGATGAATACAAAGACGGGGCCTTTAAACTCTAGTAGAACGTGTTTACCGCCATACGTGGCATGAAATTGGATTCGTGGATATGAACTATCCCGGTATCGCGCATATATGTTTTTGTTAAATGCTCTACTAAATTTGATATTTTATGGCGATTACGCGTTCAATGCATACATCGGTTATGGTTAAAAATATAAATGATAAGATAGTGTTTGTTGTTTTTCAGTTTTTTTTGCCATAATTGTGCATAGTCTGTGTTATAACAATAGCTTGCTTCACAACGACAAACTACATCTACGGGACCAACATTTGCCCTTTGAAATTTCATTAGGGATAGGGAATGATTACGGAAAGCTTATGTTCAGCCGTGAACGACTGCGGGCTAAGGGAATGATTTGATGAAACCCCCATTCTGAATACAGATTTTTACTATAATATAATGCCTAATTTTATAAACATCCATTAGAATTTACACCTTACTCCGAAAAAAAAATCATTTATCAATATAAAAATTCATTCAATTAGATCACCAAGATAAGAGAAATTTAAATATTTAATAGGTACTGCGCTACGTTTTTGTCATCGAGAAGAATAATGACAGCGAAATACCTTAACAGAACAACAAACAGTCAGTAACTTTAATGACATGTTAATGATTTATTAATGACACGTTTCATCCTCATTGTTTAGTCGGATCGGTGCGTATGCGCCGAGGATGTTCGTGCGACCTTTATTTGACATTGAGCGGCAGAGGCCGGGCTCGCCTCGCTTGGCCTGTTTTTGTTGCACTTTTTTTACTACAATTTATTTAATGCTCTAGCATTTTGTATACACCACCTGCCGCGGTCGTTCCCCGCTTAGAAAAACTCCCCTCGCAACAAGAAATCGACCATGTTATTCTTATTATTATAATTACGGGCCACAAAGCATTTCGGGCAAAAGCAGCTTTTTTTGTCATAGAAAAAATTGCCTGTTCTTTGGGTCTGGGCATTCTTCGGCTTAAACACGGCCCCTATATGTAAGTACCTGCATTTTTTCTTGAGTTCAGAAAAAAATGTAAACAATTCATTCCCCCGACAGGATCAGAGGGTCGCCCATGAGATTGATGTTTTGTGTTATCCGGGCCTCACTGCCATAGGTTATAAGGCAAAGGGAGATAATGTTTCTGACGGTATTATAACTGTTATGCTTTCATTTCATTGCCTTTGTTTACTGCTTGAAAATTATTAATCTTTTGGCTAATTAATAAAGATATCTAGCAAGGCGAGTTCTGTTAATTACTTCTCACAATTTTAGTTTTTACTTTACTCATTGTGTAGTATAATTATAATGAATTTATTATGTACTATTGTTCAACTCTAAACAATCAGTTATGCACTATCGGTGGAATCAGTGGTATGGTACTTATGCACTACATAGGTACCTAACTAACAGGATATTCATTCTCAAATCAGCAAATATTAGTAGGTTCTTATCCTTCCACATTTCGCATGTTTCATGAAAGTCTTGCGACAAAGGTCGTGTCCTGACGCGTATCGCAGTAAAATTGCTACACACGACAAAATGTTTACGTTTCCGAGAACGCCGGACTCATTATCATTAGAGAAGCGTGCAAAAGCAAATTCATTCAGTGCGTGAGACTAATCCGTGAATATATTTGTCATGTTTGTGTTATCATTATTAATTTAAAATATTCTGTAATTTCTATCACACATACCAGAACACATCAGAACACACATCAGAACAACATACAAGGGGGGAATTACGTAAGTTTTTTACCTATAAACTCGTCTTAGATAGTGAGATATTATTAAATTAAAATGATATCATCGGTCGTCTCTAAGAGCTATAGGTACGTTCTACTCGGTACATTGAGAGCTATTGTCCTTAGCTATTATGTTTTTGCCATCGTTTTAACTTGAAACGACACTACACTAACCATAGAACCTGACGTTCAACAAAAAAAACCTTACGTAAAATATGCTGCCATGTTGTTTAAACAAAAAAAGATGGAAAATTAAAAAAATGCAGCCATGTGAATGAATATTTGTTCACATGGGGTATTGAAGCAGATGAGTGTAGTTATCCGAACGTCCTGTGTAGGACGTGTCAAGTCTCGTGGTCAGCGGTATCATCGCTAATGGACCGGAAATCTTGTGTCTATACGAGTCAAGTTGATTTTACAGCTTTCAATTAGTACCTACATAAAGGATAAAACGTTGTGTGTGTTGTTGTTTTGACGTGAGAATGCCTGCACAGTTTATACTGTGTCGTTGGCATTATAGAAACGATTACCGGTCGCAATGTTCTTCAGGAGATATTCTAATCTATTAGAGAGCAGTCTTGGTAAAGACGGTATGGCTTAGTTTAATAGTTTACTTAAACATAAATTTGAACTCGTATGCATTTAGTATAATACCCATTATAACGCTTATTGTGAAATTGCAAGGATTGGCAATGCTGAACCAAAGTTGACGTAAATTGAAAAAATCAGACGAAAATATTTTCCTCACAATCAGAGCCGTTCAAAGGAAAGTTTCTCAATCACGTGATATATAACAGGCAGTTGTCAAAGAAGTTGTAAGCGGAGATAAATCTCAATTTAGTTAGATATTGCTCGCAGCCCCCGAAGTGCGCAAACTTCGTGAAGGAATGCCCAAGTTTTAATGCCCTTTTCTCCGCCGACTCTTATATCGGCCGAGACGGAACTTCCCCTGCTAACTGTGTTGGGGAAAAAACTTTCACATACTTCGGTGCAGTCAGATTATTCTTTCCAAACTGAAATAACTTACTAGTCTTTTGTAGCGGTTTATCGTCTATAACGTCCAATTTATACTGCACTGAATATTGCTCTTGGAGAGGAATTCATGCATGTGCTGCAACTAGACCCAGAAATTGTGATTAATTATAAAGGGTTGGAGCTTCTCTTTGTAGGTACGTATCACTGTATTGAAATGACGGTTGTTATTTCATTCTATTTTTATGAGTCCATTTATTTGTCCATGTGTTCCATTTATAATGCCAAGTTGTTTTGACTCTGCGATGACCTTTGCTTTATCGTAGTTGATACCTAAAGTTTGGACAGCTGGTAAAACAACTTAAAAACAAAAAGTAACGATTTCACTATAAAAATGTTAATCGGCATCGTTGTTTTCCTTTAAGGCAATGTCGAACAGGTTATTACGGTGATTCCGGTTAATCGAAGTACCAAATGTGGCGTTGTTTTTAGAATTAACTTGGATCGGCTACGTCAACCGTTTCTGATTTTTGGCATAAGAGTTATTTTGCTAACGTCTAAAGATAGACGCTATTTGTTATCAGCGTTATTATTACCCAGCAAGTTTTATTGAACTATGTCATCGTTTGCGCAAACCAAGCCGTATATATATTGCCAGAATGTAGACTCTATGTATGTTTAGCCTACAGCCCACATGGCAATTAGATGACAACATTAAGACGATCATGTCAATACTTCGTGTGTCATCAGTAAGATGCCGTGCGTATATACATATATTTCACGTGTTACATACATACTACACTTCTAGGTATGATAATGGCATCGTTATCAAGTGAGAATTCAAACTAATCCTAATTAGCTAATAACCTAAACTTCGCGTAAACTATACTTTGTCATCAATTGGACCGCTTACATCAACTCAATCTAAGTACGGTATATTATTGATAACGAAACATTGCACATTTGTATACATATCAGCAGCAATCTTAAGTTTCGAAATCGAATGACAATACATGATCGAATTTAACATATAGTACATTCATAATAACGAGCTGCTATATTATAGCAGCTAGTCAAATTATGATGGATTCCCATATATGTATATACAGTACAACAATCTATAACATTGTTTAACTTTCGCTAATTTGAATATAAACGGCGCGTCGTAAATCTTCTGTCCTCGTTTAATGAGACCACTCTCAGGTCACTCCACCTAGCCAGGCATTGCGCTAATTAATTACCTGTTAAACGTCAGTTCCTTACTATTCACTAAACTATACTAATCATTCAAGTTGGCCTAGCGGCTTGGAGCCGGATTTGTATATACCTTTCGTAACCCTGTCAGGCCGTTAGTAAACAGGCTCAGCAAAGTGCAAGTCATGCTACGATTTGTTTAACTTTCGCACTAATATGGAAGTAGGGAATGTATATGTAGAGTACGAGTATTTGATTAATTCGCACGTCCCATCCCGTCTGTTATGGGTCAGCGCACAGTCTACTACTAGTTCTACTTATACATACAAATTATGTATGCACAACAGGATCAGAAGTTATAAAACTAATTAAGTACTTAACCTATATTTAGTTTGGTCTCCGTATTATTATAATGGGATGCCATTAACTCCTTAAAAATAATAAAAACGTACAAGTGTTACAATGAATCATCATTACCAGTAGAATACATAGTGTTGTAAGAATATAAAAGGTACTTTATGCTTGAACTGTAGCTAGTTAGAAGGTTATTTACCGTATGGCGCCGTAGAAAGCGAACGACTCGCATGCTTTCTATGTTATTATGCCATCAATCTCTGGGCGGAATCGTAGCAACAATGGTCCATCTATCATATTCAATTGTGGCCGTTGGGGCCCGCTGACAGCGCGGTACGCGTCTCCTTGCTGCTAATAAGGATGGATTTATTTAGGTACCAGTCATTACGATGACCCCTTAATGGAACGGACATGGTCTAGTTGGGATGGTTGCAGTTGCATAACCGATACACGACCGACACGCTGACTAATCAAACAGTGAAGATTTAGTAATGTAGAGCTAAAAGACATGGTTAGATTTATATAATGTTGGACAGTAGGGAAAGTTATTTGTAAAATAGAAATAGTTCAAAATTTAGTAGACCTTTACACCATAAATGATGGCACATTGACGGTGCTCTAAATATGTAATATAAACATGCGTCAATTTGCGTGTATATTCAAACTACAATTAGTTACTCACAGAAGAGGAGGTTAGGGAATGGGATGTTACTCACAGAAGTTGCTTTAGATATAATTGTATATCTAAAGCAACTTCTGTGAGTAACATCCCATTCCCATCAAAAACAACAACAAAAAGAAAATCTTGATTTTAGATTACCCTATATGTATCAAACTGTAGATGAAAGAGAAATGCAAGCTTATTTATGTCGATGACGAGCGCGTATACAAATACACTCGAAATATGTCTTATCGGGTCAGATAATGATAGGATTAACCAGATACTCTGAAACAAGATAGCACAGCACACGGCATTAAATATATTGCGAAATATTCCGCATAAATATCGTTTTCGTCACACATGTGCGAATTGTTAGATATTAACATGGAATTAACATGGAGACAGCACGTAGGTATTTGAACAAATGTTGAGTTTATGTGAGCGGTAAATAGACGTACACGTGTAAATGTAGCTGCTGCTCATGTTTGTTTAAGAGATGTCGATGACATAAATTGAAGACTTGGCACTGACAAATTGTTCAGAAGAAAGTAAATGCGGAAAGGGTAGGAAGATGAAGTGCGGCACATTGCAAGATTCATATACATACTACTGTTTGTGCCAACTAAACGTCTTACCTACAACGACGAATGGTCATTAAATAAGGCTACACAAATAGCGCGAGTCACATTACTTATCGGCCCTTATCGTTTCTGTAGTATACATAAATTAAGTCAATAAATTTGATATTGTTACGCCATTCAGCGCATACGATGTTTATCGTAACCTAACACCAGCCGATATTCTTCGACCTGCGATAGCCTATACATATTGGTGCACCTCTTCTTACTCGTTATTAATAGATTGCTACTCGGAAACTACACTCGCAACACACAAACCGCAATACGCAGACGATCTAATTTACTTATTGCAGTATCTTAGTTTGGAACTACATTAGTCGTACTAAATTTGTGTAAGCTTTTCTTTGTCTGTCTGTTTTGTTTTATCATGTTAGACTTATTTATAATAATACGAACTTCTCAGGCTTCGCTGCGTGTGTAAATTTGAAATGGTCGGCCACTCTTGTTGTTGTTGTTGACAAATGGGTCGCAAAAGTTAACATTCTTCCAACAGTTCCAACCTTGACACTCAATATTCCTATGTATCAATTTACGTTTATTTTGTTCACAGGTATGAGATTGTTTAAAGGGGATACTTTGAATGTTATTGCTAAGCGAACCAGGTAATCTTTAATATCATGATTGTACCTTTGAAGGTCAAGTTATTGTATTAGGGCAGTTTCTATTTTGTAGCTCATTAGTATTCAAGCGTATTTCTGAGTAATTATCTGTTCAAAAGTATCAAAAGTGACACATAGATAATTATCTTACCTAGTTATTTGATAACCTGCACACTCGTACAAATATTTACACAAAGGAACTTACAAATATTGAACTTTCCCCAGCTGTGTTTGAATGGATACTGAAAGTCATTACCTACTAATGCGAAAGTAAGCGGTACTCGCCTAAACTTGGCAGCAAGGCTAAATAGTATATTTAATTTTAAAAAATTAAACACGATTGCACTACATGAAAGTAAACTAAAATAATTTTTAAGAAAAAAAAACCGACTTCAATTGGGGAGGCCGGTGAAAGATTATTACACTTAGATGGTGAACTCTTCCATACAATGATGGAATAGTAGTTTATGCAACTGGTATACAATGAGCGGAATTGCCTTATTACGTAAAGTTGCATACATTACTTTATCTACACACATATTATAAGTACTCTTAGATGGGGTTCAGAAGCCGACCTGCATTGCTAGCAGTGCTACCGATTACATATTTTTATAGATGCTTTATAATCAGAAAACCTTATCCCTGAATTATTTAAAATAGAGTATAACAGTTTTAAATTTGAAAAAAAAAAAAATTATATCAAATTCAAAATAAATGTAAAATTTGAAATCCTTGGCCCCGAATTAGTTGAAATTGAGTATAATGACGATATCCGCAAAACATTTTTTTTTTTTTACTTTAAGTTCCAAATAAATCATCCTGATCATCATCAGCAGTTCCACTTCATCAAATGTCACGTATTTCAATGTAAGTGCTTGATTTGTTTATGAAAATACTACAATCACTATATGTATGCCTTTAACATTTGAGGAGTTCCCTGGATACCTCATGGATGCCATCATCAGAACGGGAGCTTGACAAATGATTATTTTGAAAATCTAACTTGCTTAACAAACACAGCAAAGAGGACAATTCGCCAAACGTGAACTATGCGTCGTTGAAGAGTTCCGTTCTGATCATCATCAGCAGTTCCACTTCATCAAATGTCAGTTATTTAAATGTAAATGCTTGATTAGTTGATGAAAATACTAAAATCACTATATGTGTGCCTTTCACATTTGAGGAGTTCCCTCGATTTCTCATGGATCCCATCATCAGAACTCGACCATGACAAAAATTCGTTGTGAAAATAGAACTTGCTTAACTAATACAGCTAGGAGGACAAATCGCCAAACGTGAACTTTTCGTCGTTGAAGAGTTCTGTTCTGATCATCATCAGCAGTTCCACTTCATCAAATATCACATTTTTGTATGAAAATGCATGATTTGTTGATAAAAACATAAAAATCACTATATGTTTGCCTTTAAGATTTGAGGAGTTCCCTCGATTCCTCATGGATTCCATCATCAGAACTGCGTTTTGACCAAAACGGGACCAACTTGGATATATATACTTACAATCAAAAAAAGAATTTCCAAAATCGGTTCAGACATGACGGAGTTATGGAGTAACAAACATAAAAAAAAAACAAAAAAAAAAAAAACAAAAAAAACATACAACCGAATTGAGAACCTCCTCTTTTGAAATCTTGAAGTCGGTTAAAAAAGATAGAAACGAATTTCAAAATAAAGAACTTAAGGAAATTTATTTCGTTCGCAGTCGGGGCACCTAATATTTTAGTATTGTACATACGCAGGTACTGCAAACAGAATAGATTTCCTTAAGTTCTTTATTTTGAAAGTTATTTCTATCTTTTTAGTTTAATTTTATGCAGTGCAGGCGTTTTTTATTTTTTTAATTATTATTTTATTTCACGATATTTTTTTTCAAGTTTTGATTTAATATTTATTTAAATATGTTTAATAAATCATTCATAATAAAACAACAAAATATGTAAACTTTTCTTAATTTTAGATATTCATTTTAAATTATCTTATGCCGTAAAATCATATTTTAAATACATACTTTTGAAATTTTCATTTCAAATCTCTCATGTTGATATCCCGCTTGAGAAGATAAAAAATATATTTTCTTCAGGGTAATGTTTGAATAGGTGGTTTTATGTACGGATAATTTTGCTGACGCATTATGAACCAACAAATGATTCATGTGGATTAACGTCTGGATCGTGTTTTATGATGCTCTATACGTATAACACGTTCAACTGCGATGAATAATGTAGATGCAGAACGTAAGACGGATCGACGGATTATCCGAGCCTCTTGAATAATGAAATGATTCAGTGAAGCGAATTTGTGTGTAGGTACTTCACTCGCTTTCATGTGCCGTTGAAGGAGTATATCAAGTGCCTATTAATTATTGTTACCCAATCAATAAGCAGTCTCATGAAACTATGCTATATTTATTATATGTTACGATACGATGCATAGAAAAGCAATTAATGATCACGAGTAGATTTTCACCGTCTTAGGTCTCCATTTACCTGACGGTACGTTAGTCCGTACGTCTAATTATTTTGATAGAAACAGCTAGTTAAATTGCAGATTTTATAAAATATACCGATACGTTTAGAACATTTTTTATGCTTTTAATAGGTACCGTATGGTTTGCAACGATACGATGCTTACTGAAGTAGCTCGCGGGCGAAATGCCAAAACGTCTGCCGGTTCATCTGAGTCGTGTTACTCGACTCAGTTTATTTTAAATCCCTTTTACGAATTTTATAAAATATTATTGAAGCGACGTCTCATCTCTCAATTATATTATTATAATTTCATCTTCATTACTCGTGGAATCTTTACAACCTTTAAATGCTCAAGTTCTGATATTTAATACCTAGCACCGCGATAACAGCAAAATCCTCGTTCATAATATTTATCAGTTGTAGCTATAGCAAGTAAACTGACACGTTGTGAATTAGGTCATTGAAAGATAAATTGTACCTCTTCCTGCCATTTGTACGTATACTCGGTACTGTAATCGCGCAGTAATGAAACTAAACTACACAGATAAGGGGTATTCAGTCGTTGTTTACTGAATTTAATTAATAAGATTCGTGTATTATGATTTAGATGTGAAAAACATTGTAACAGACTGATCTACAACGTATGTATGTACTTATACTACTTATAATTACTTTGGTAGACCTATGCAACGTGAATGAAGAATTGAGTCTACATTTCTAGTTTTAGAAGGTTGCAGTATGACATTAAAGCAAATGTATGTAAATAACTATGTAACTTGATAATTAATATACACATACAAGCAACGGGACATCTCCGATCACGGCTCGATCTTGGTCAAGGCAAGGCCGACGACCGTGGCGGCACGCCAAACGTACCAGCGTAATGGTGCCATTTGTCATTGTTTTTTTTTTATTGAAAACATGATCATGTTCATAATGTCCATCGTCAAAGCGTGCCTCTGATATCGTTGTACGCTGATATTTGGATTATAAACCATTGGGATATAATCTCCGAAATTCTTAAGTTACCCTACGTTAAAAAATCTTTAACTACTTCAAATTAACTTTACTTCACTTCAGCTAAGAAATCCTTGTTGTTCTTATCTAAGCCGTATTAAACGGTACCATGAATGTTTATTTTAAAATATTCGGGATATTAGGTTTGTATACAATAAAAATTGATTAAGAAAGTACCTAATGCAACGTTGCTAATCAGTTGGCTTCACTCCAAAACATTGATACGGCGAATTACGAACTCAAGGGCACTCGCTCTTTACGACCGCCGAGTTTATATTGGTTGATTGAGGTATTCCGTTCAATCCGGATAACCTAAAGTCAACGTGACACCAGCTGCCATGCGCTTGCCACGAATAAGGTTAAATTATCAGTCATTTGTTTAAATAAATGTCGGCGCAAAGGTCGAACCACTCAAAATAGGAAGTAATAAATTTGGCCGTGGACTGCCTTTTACAGTCTTAACTGATGAAACCAGGCGAAGGTGAAAGATCCAATATTTAAAATACTGATGTCTTAAAAGTGGACAATATTTTATTTTAATCTAAATGGCGGGCTAACGGTGTGTCGGTTAAGCTCGTATTTTTGTTGATGGGAGAACACTTACTTATATGAATTCTACAAATCAGCAGTTCATTCTGGCGGTAAGGTTGGACAGCTGCCAGCACTGAGCTTGATAATTGTATTCCAAGTGCTTGTATGAGCTAAACATTGATTGATGGCTTCCCTTCCGCGAATTTGACCTGTATAACAGCTAGAGCAATCATCAAGATATTTTGATGCATCCAAATGATGATTTGGAAAAATCGGTGCCATTTCATCAACTTCAATTTCTTTGTATGGCAACGACTTCAAAAATTACATTACGACTACATTGTTCAATAAGAAGCGTATTAGTCTCATATTGAGGATATTAGAAGTTAGGTAATTATTTTTTATTTTTCAGTGATTTTTTGGAGTCGGTTTGATTTTTTAATTAATTGTCACGGCTTCTTTAATTTATATTTTTACTTGCCACGTCATTTTCTTTCAACAACAACAAATTCGCAATGTAATAATAGTAATTAATTTGAACGCTGTTTATCGTGCAGCGGCCTCTCTATTGTTAATTAGAATAATGTCGTTCTTAATGGTGATAAGGTAACCTATTATGGAAACGCGATCACGACACGCTTCACATTCTTCATCAGAACACAATCGATCTTCATTATCATCCATTAGCTTTCACTTGTATTTATTTCATCACATGTCTACCCACAGATTAACAGATGGCGGCCATTCGAGTAGTGTGGCATATTTCAAACAACTTTTGTTTAGCGGATTCTTGGCTCCTAGCCAAACTTTTTGACCGCCTTATCGAACTCGACAAATGAGGATAGTCCGATAGCCGGACTCGGACATATCGATAAATATTGGATATTTATGTATATACTGTGTTAAACCTTTGAAGATACTTTAATTAGAATAGGCCTAATATTGCGTTTTCATGCGAATGCGAAAACGCAATATAACGCCTTGAGAACCTGAGTAATAAAATATTCAGATTACGGCACACCAATGCAATTTGTAGAGGGCGAGTAATTCAAATGCCAATAAGGAAGTTTGAAACATCTATACAAACTTTCGAACTCTTAATCTATTTGAATTGATTGGATGCCTACTCGTGAGTTCGTTAATCTCATACTATGCTTAAGTTGTATGTATGAAATTTAAACGCTTAACTAATTTGATGTCACTGAGAGCAAGATCTCGCATATACGCTCGAATCTGTGATATATCACAATCTATATTTAATAGCATCGGAACTTCCATCGGACCAATTAAACTTCGATCGTGTTAAACACTCTACCGCAATGAACGAGTGCTCCTCCCACACTCCTATCCAGGCTTTTAATGAGTTTCCAGCTTAATTTACAGTTATTGTTTTACCCTCGTGGCTGCGCAGTCAGCCTGCAAACGATGTTGCCTGTTAGCTAAGCCTGTCCTAAATTCTGACTAATATATAACGGACAAATGAAATTAGGGGAAGGGTGAACCATGCTCAGTTTAAAGTAGTTATGGCTGTAGGCAATAATTATGTCAATTAAAGCAGTTATATAACTTTTCTAAACGGGTAAGTTTCGTACTCGCAAATGAAAATAAATTTACAAAAAATAAACGGTATCTTTTGTAAATTCCTCAAGTTATGTAATCATTTGAGCCGAACGATGTCCACTGGTGGACAAAAGCTTCCTTCAAAGACCACCAGTTACCGGTCTTGCTTCGCCCTCATCCAACGCCTTCCCGCGAGAGACCATCAGAACGTCGGTCCACCTTGTTGGTCGGTCCACCTCCCCACGCTGCGGCTTCCGGCCCGGTCCGATCCGGTTCCGCTCTTATTTTATTTATATATTGAAGCATAAATTGATTCATCTTCAAAGGTTTAGATGAAGCTTTCCATAATACACCGTCCTCGCTTTATGAATATTTATGATAACACTAAACTTTTTGATATACCTACTATTCCAATTATGAAGAACACTGTGTTATATAACATAAAACGATAGTTCTGTCTTCTGTCGAGTTTAGGACTTTGCCAAACTCAATTCCCGTTACTCGTGCACTAACAAAGTAAGTTCTTGCGATGTTCAATCCTAACTAATTTATCATTTTTAACAATTCAAGTTAATTGTAAATTATTTTTTTTATAATTTAATAACTAAGTATAATGTTACAGGGTTGTGTCACATTCCTTTCATAAATTTCGTAATCATAAGTAACCAGAAGAAAAGTATTTTTATATTTAGCATTTCATTTTTGGCAAGGTTTCCCGAAAATTCAAATTGTTAGGAAAGCGTATTCATAAAGTTTTTTTGTGGCACATCTATTTTTAGCATTTGTTGCTTAACTGAAATCACATTGTAGAAGCACAACGTGGACGGTACTAATTGCGTCAACAGAGTGTTTTCCGTTTCTTGCTGTTATTTCTGTACTCAACGTTAAACTCCTTTTTGTTTTTACAAAATTGTTCGTGTCGTAAAAGAACAATTATGAATCGTATTATTAAAGTTCGCTTACAGTGACAAACTTGTAGATTATCCCCTTTTATCTATTATTATACCTAGTTGTGAACGGGACAAGTTCCATCCGGTTAAAGTTAGGGGTAGCTGCCAACTTGGCGCAAATAGCCGGCCCCGCCAAACTCCGTCGTCGTGCTCGACTTCCTGAACCTTCCTGCTTTCAAACTACGTCTTTATTTGCTTTAGATAGTTTTTCTACTTTGTTTCGTACAATTGCTGAATAGACTTCCATTTCACCTTTTTTGCTGTGGGTCTACAAGGGTCTAAAAATATTAATATCGATCATCAATTGCTAGCGTCAAAATTTGAAGTTATCTCGAATCGCATAAATGATTAGTGGAAAATCCATTCTTCTGGAAATAATGTGTACGTTTACATAATATAATTAAGTTTCCAATTCACCGGGCTTCACTCGACAAGTAAAATGCGAAATTTCAATTTATTTCTAACAATGGACTGATCCAGGACGCATTAATTCGGCTAACTTGCAACGTTTTTCTCTGTTTACATTAGAGTTAAGAAAGTTAACCCCAGAAGGATTCCGAAATAATCGGATAGGATCGCAGCGTGGTGGAACTTTGTCAATTTCACCCCCTGCTGCGAGTTTGAACCGGTTTCGACGGGCGGAAAGGGAGGGACTCCTCTTTGGTGTTGGTGAATACCGCTTAAAGTTTCCAGCATAATTGCTGTCTGGCTGTGAATAAACTTTGTATTACATTACCCGAGTTAATTTATAGTATCTTCTTATTCATTGCTCTTAGTTTTGTTTCAAACGGCCACTGCTATACTGCGACTGGTTCAAAATATGTGTGTAAGTCTAAGTAAATTGCTCTTTAAAGTTTTCTAGTTAGCGTTAGACTTTCACGCTTCTTAACACGTTTTGATTACTTCTTTCTTAAATATGGCTAAATCCTACTGAGTTAGACGACCTTCAAATTCGTCATTATGTACGGTCACGGACTTTGATTGTTAAGAAATTTAGAGCACACCTTTACTGGACACTTCATAGTTTAACTAAAAATAACAAAATTCGTTTGACACATGGCTCAGTAATTGAAGTCAAGTTCGTTAGTCGCGAGTTTACAGAGGTTTACAGTTAAGAAATACTGGCTAACTGTTTCTTTCTAGATAATTATCTGCTTATTTACGTTATTGCAGATCTGAATATACACAAATTTAGGATAAAAATAAACTACCGAATTTGAAGCAATCATGTTTAATTTAATCAGCAAAGTGTACTCGCAGTCACGACAGATTTATCGTGTTCTTATATGGCATGTTCGTGCTCCAGTTGACCTTGGAATCGTCTCGGAAACTGAATTCCGTGAACCGAATACAATTCATAATTCTAAGCTCCTGACCATCTCATAAAACCGTTATTTGTAATCCGAAACCAGTTGCTTTTCTACCCATGAAAATGATAGTACATGCCACCGTAATGAGCATAAAATGTCTTTATTAAAGCTGGCAGCTTTAAAAGCAACCAATTGTGTTCCGTTGGCGCACATGTGTTAAAACTATTGGCGTGCTAATTGACTCTGAACCTAAGCATTAAATGGGTTAAGTGGGTCGTAGTTTATCAAGTGCGTAGAATAGTCACAACAACGTCGTCTATTATACTCATTAATCCTTTATGTACTATGGCAGGATGGAGCATGTGTGACGTGACGTCAGGGCTCGTATGTATGCAAATAAATTTGATGGACTGCGGGCGAAGGTTATCTTTGTTGTTACACCCGCTCCTCACGCCGGCGGCGGGCGCATTCCTCGCCGAGTGAAATCCATTATTAGAACCGTGTGATAACGATAAACCAACGAGGTCAGACGAGCGCACAAAAAATAGAAACCCTGCTTTACTGCGCGTGACTAAAGACTCGATGCAGGCAAGATGGCGTGCACAGCCGTCTCTCTCTAACCACTGTATGTCACTATGTTCGCACTCTTCTAGATTTGGTTGCCGTTAATTTTTTTGCTAACGTTTTTAGACTGGTTTTTTTTTACAAAGTTTCACGAATTTACATGACGGTAGCAAGAGCAGCGTTTGAGTGTCAATTATCTTTTTTTTTCTTTTAAGGTTATGTAATTGCTTTGATTTTAGTTACATTTACATATCTAATGGGCCTGTTGCCTTAATTTAAATATTGTGAATACGAGGGGCCGTTTGAATTTGGAACGGTGGAGATTTACGTTGAACTGTCGCCCTTTTGCTCTGTACTGAACTCATTAACCACATTTGCATGCAAGGCTAAGCAACGGAATGCCGGGAACGGGAGCGTTCGAGATAAAAAAACGCTTTGCATAATATATGCGGACCGAGGAGCTGTTTGTGTTGGCTGAAGGGCCTGTAACGGAACTCGCCTTTTAACGTGCCGTGAGATTAATTGCGCAAAGGTACACTATACAGTTACCTATCTACTCAGACATTTAAAAAAATCATTGTACCTACCTACCGAATATCAAAAACAAAACTCTTAAAATGGAACAGCTCAAAACAACAATCAAAACGCCATGGAAGATAAAAATATCAAGGTCAAAGATACTAAGTTTACACAAACAAGGAGGAAATTTTAATCCAAAAGAATAAAAGTAGTTGGTTTATGTTACTAAGGAAGGATCTATATCGGTAACAATGTGAACGATTGTTATCATGAATAGATGAAAGCAGGTAGACGTGTAACAAAAGGATGCAAAAAGTGAGGCGGAGTAGAAAAAGTGTGCCGAGCTGACAACGTCGCGCGACGTAATAACAACGAAACAGCTGTGCTGTAATGTAAGACTAATGTGAGTCATGGCGCGATGGGTCGCCGAGGAAACGGCTGCAGTCGTAAATACAACCATACACAAATCAACTAACCATAACCAGTCGGCCCTTGTTGAATCATCGACGCGAAACTGCTGCTGTAATCATTACTGGTTGCACTAAAACGTAATCTATAATTATATATACTTCATAGAAACCATGGCTATTATGCATATTGAAATCATTTTGTTGTTTTTGTCCAATTAAGAGTTATGCCTACAATAAGTAAGTACCTATGCCGTGTCTCTATTTACATATACATACTTACATCATTTCATTTCATTACCATGCTTATATTAGAAAAAAAAATAGTATCGCTACGTTATGAGAGCCCTTAATCATTTTTATTTGGATTGCTGTAGGACTCACTCTCACCCCACATATTGCACTTTACTGCACTGAAATGTAATAAAGGATGCGATGGTGTATTCTCGACATTTTCTTTGACTTTATTGCTCATTTTATTAATGTAGCAAGAACGACTGTCATCTCACAATTTATAGAGGAAGTCTACAATAGAGAAACCTGGAATTCAGGATCTCATGTAGGAGGTCGCCTTAGGTGATGAGTGTGATAACTTACGCCGCAGACATTACGCGAAATGTCGTGGGCGATAGAAATATAAATGGCGTTTTTATTGCTCCAAATGTTTCATGTCCTTTTTCAGAACTCATAAACTTGTTTAGATATCTTATAACCGCTCTTTAGTTTTCGTTTGTTATAGATAACGAATATAGTAGGTAGATTTACCTTTATTCTTCTAGTATCTCTGGGCTCTTGACCAATTATTTCGCAGGGCGCAAATCGGAACGTTAATCCCTCCAAGGCTAAAGGGTTCGCGGTCCAATCAATACCGGTTGGGAGAGAGGAATGCTGCAACAAAAAAGCACGTGGTGTACATGAATTGTTACGCTCCGGCTCCGATTAGCGCCGCGTGTTGCCAGGCGGACGCGTGGCGTGCAGCGATCCACTCCAAGATGGCCGCCAATACCGCCATTCGCTTTCCCACGTCTGCCGTACGCACACAGCTTGGCGTGCCTTCATTCTCGTTTCTAGTAAAGCCCATCATTCTAATGTGTAAACGAGAACATTTTTATGGTCTATAAAATGATTGAATGCTTCTATTGCTTTTGGTGATTAAGTATCATTTTTTGTGAAGATTACGACAATTCGATGACGAAAACATGCTCGGCTGTTTCGGATTCGATACCACTCGTCTTGGATACCATTACGAAATTCTTAGTATAATGTCGGGTTGTATACACATATTTATTTTTGTAAGTGCGTAGCCGGAGCAGGCGGCCATTAGCCGACACGTGTGACTGCGCTCCGGCAGATGTGGATAGCGCGGCTCCATGACCAATCCCAATCAATGACCGGATAACACATGTTTTAATGATTCATTAACCATCACGGCGATCAAGAAAACGAAATCAGTAATATAAAATTACACATTTTCTAATCTAGGGAGCGAATTCGAACAATTTGAAATTTGACGGTTTATATGAATAATTTTATTGATGTCTTTACGGCAAGTTGCGTTGTTGTTACTTTTATCTTTGTCTATGCCACATTTAATTTACATTTTCATTATCTGAGCTATTGTTCCGCCAGCCGTTAACGCGACTCCTAGCATTGTTCCTCGGTTCGCAACATGATGTCATGCGTATCATTCTTGGAAGATTATAATGTACTTTTTACATTACTTATGAAGCTAGGTGTATCAGCCGCAGTACGCGGTGGATTCCACACCTAATCAAATATTTATTATGTCCATTACAATAAGCAGGTTGAGGTTTATGAGACATTAAACTGCTCCGTGAAATGAGGCCATTGCCTCCGCCGCAGCAATCAATGTTAGAGGACAATAGTGAGCGGAAATTACAAAAAAGGTCTACAATTGACATAACGACGCGGTATAATGGTTAGGAACAAACACGTCTTTACCGCAGCATGGTCTATTGTATTTCGCGATGTGGAGGATACACAGGCTGATCAAAAACTAATGGTGCTTGTAATCATTCGTCGCTAGGAAGACGATTACATTGTTTTCCGTCCATTCTTTGAGAGCTGCATTAACATAATCACACAACCAATGTTTTATTAAGCCAGCCATTTAAACACCAGTCATCGTCGATGCAAAGCAGAATTAATTGTAATGGAAGCATTTCGTCCGTAATAATGGCGCGTATCACGCGAGAATTTAATTGAGAAGTGTTCGTTAAATCTGTTGTGAGGATGTGTGTCACGGCTAAAGTGTTGCGTGTCTGGTGTTCAAGTGCTCGCTCATACATATTCAGAAGGTACTGGTCTGCACCGATCAGTTTACTCACCAATGGCCGCAAAACCAGCTGAATACTAAACGGCCACCTTCGCAAGATCTGCATTGAAATTATGTACCTTTGTTATTTGGTCACCTGTATCGAATCGCAAATCGTTCAGCAGGAAACCACAGAGACATTGTATTCTGACATGTTATTTCCATTGCGGTGGCAAGATAGGATTATATCAAAACAACATTTAATTATCTAAAATTCCACTGGTATTATTGTTAATATCAGTTTGTTTAGTTTGACCTAGTTGTCGTAGATAAGTGCGCCTTATCAATTTGTTACGAGTATGATGTATTAGTTGTGCAATTTTGTTATCAACTTGTGGAGCCTAAACCGCGTAGTGTTGACTTCTCAAGTTCATCAACGTCTTTTGTTCTCCCGGCGCGCTGTGCAAACATTCATTGTTACGATTTTTGTTTAGCATCAAATGTTTGCATTGATAGTGACGCAAATTATCTTTTGTATCATGCTTTAGACTAGGATTACTCTTGTTTACCTTATACAATGTTTATTTATACATTTGGAGGCAAACCGATTGTATTGTGCAACCACATGTTACATAACATAGTTTCCTTTTAAATTAGCATTGAATATCGCTTAAACATGTGCAAATAGGAATACGCGAATACGTGAAATCGCAATTATTATATATGTATATTTTAATCGTTGCATAACATTAATTATCAACTGGTTATGCATATTTAAATCTATAAAAACCAGGTCTTTCCATTTTTATACTTTTATCGTAGAATTAATTCTGTAAGTAAGTACTAAGCCTTGTTAGGCGAATCATTCTTCTTCTGGTCAAGGTGCCCTTCCCTACTGCCCTGTCACATCATGACATAGTCAGCACCCTATTCAATGTAAATTTCTTGTCGGACCTTGCTCAACTCTAAATCTCAATACAGTTAACATACCTACGCATTTATATTGCTACTTCTGTGTAAGTTAATAAATCTTGTGAGGCGCACGGCATCTTGTAAGTACGTATAATGCAGGGCGAAAGGGAACTCTCAAAACAATAAAGTCATTAAAATCACATTCTATCTATAGAAAATGTAGGAATGCAGTGCTCTAACTTTGGTTCTTGAAACAACAAAAGAAAGAGGAACACGTGGAGCGCGCTGTCGGCCATTTTGCAAATATAAGCAGCAAGATGGCGTCGGGCCGTTGGTTGGCGAAAGTACTCGGTAATTATAAGCGGCGGGAAGGCGGCGCAGCGCGCATGAACGTGAGGTGAGGATCTATGGCCGGCCGCTGCACGCAATTCTTAGCTTGATTTATATCGTTGCCTTGTTTCCACTTGAACGATTGTTCTCGGCTTTAAGTGCTGCTCTGTTATTGTTTCCGACGGCCATGGGAACTCGCAGAACATTGAATTCAATTCTATTGACCTTTGTTACGATTGCGACCGCCCCTAAATTAGATTTTTGTTCACGAGCTTGGTTGGTAACTTGGCACTGTAGAGCCACATATATCGAGGTAGTGTATTAATAATGGCATGGCAAAGGGAAAATGATTATAAGAAAATTGTAAGCACTTTAGTTAAAATTACGTGTACAACTTTAACAGCTAGAGAATAAATAAAAAAGAACAAGTAACGATATCCTCTAAGTAAATGATTCAGAAAAATACGAGTATGATCCCAATTCCCATCAATACTTTTAACATGTGCAACGGGGTACCGTTGCATCGTTATGTTTGTAAAAATGTTTCGTTATGTTTGTATGCGAAAAACGAAGCCGAGGATAGGATTGTTACATAACAAGTAGATTTTATTATATATGGTCAAAATTGTATTCTAGTAATTGCACATACCTATATTGTTTGCTGCAGACGTAAATTAATTAAACGCCATAGTTTTCAAGGTTGCCAGAGCTCCCGGGGATGCACTGTGTTGAGAGCGAGGGACCTAAATTTGTCCCTTCTGTTGTCAACACAGTGCATCCTTAAATTTTATAAAGGGTCGGCAACGCGTACGTGACTCCTTTGGAGTTGCGGGCGTCTATAGGCTGCGGTGGCCGGTTACCATCAGGTGGACCGTAGGCTTGTTTGCCACCGGCGTTTATAAAAAAAAAATATATTTTCATATGTGTTAATAAATTTATAAATTTGTGTTAATAAATTTATATTTGTATTATGAGGGTGTGCTTAATAATAGGGTACATGCATTATTTCATTGTTCTAGTCTATCTTAAAGATTTAAGAATTGCTTAAAGATACCAAACACGCAAAAATTAATATATGTATAAATAATTTAATTATAATTCGAATCAAATACTGACATTTAAAATTTCGCGCGTAATTGCTCACTGGTGCAGACGTCAAACTTATCATGGCGCTTGAAAATTATTTGCATCACAGAAACAATACATTTTCAGTTTCGTTTAATATCATTCTCAAATAAAAATCTAGTGTATAATTATGAATTGCAGGGTAAGACTCGATAGAAAATCTGTTATTAAGGACCTGGGGATCCTCTTTGATGACCAGCTTAGATTTCGTTCTCACTATGAATATATAGTGAGCAGAGGCACACAATTATTAGGCTTTATTTTTAGAACTATCAAGGGTTTTAAAAATCCAGATAATATATACGGTATTCCCACACTTGAATCCCGTCGCACAATGTACGAATTCTTATACTTGCATAAAATTTTACATTCTAATATAGACTCTGCTGCCCTGCTATCAACTCTAACCTTTAGCACGCCTCGTTTCAGGGGTCGTTCGTGTAAAGTTTTTTCCCTGAGAGTGTACAAAAATAACACTTCATTCTATATCCCAATTACTAGAATGTGCAGGCAGACAATATTATTACTTGGTGGCTGGTAATGTTCATGTTGACATATTTGATCCACGCATTATTAAATTTAAAAGAGAATTTGAATGGAATTAACCTTGTAATTACCCCTGCTCTGTGTTGGTCGACTTGACAATAGTGCTGTATGTTTACTTGGTCAATTATGCGCTTACTTATTGATCATGCTGTGCACTTGCTTTGGATGTCATGCTTGTTGGTCATTAGCTACTGATTTTATGAAAACTTAACTGTTTACTTTATATGTCTGTAAAGTGTACCTTTATTAAATAAATAAAGATCAATGACTTATAACAAGTACTTTGCAGTTTTTTCGAGAACTAGCGACCATAAAAATCCAATATTTTCAAAATATCTAAATATATTTTTGCTTTAAGCCTAAATGAGATGCCTTAAGCCTATGATAAAATGAAATCATTGTCAGTTATTGAATTATTATGAAAAGAAACATAAGTACTTATTATTATAATACCCCGTGTAGTTAAGAGATTTTCCTCAATCGATGTCACGCATGGAAGCCAGCTAATATTGTATGCACCTCAGTGACGTCAATAGCGAAGATTTATCCCGTCGCCAACGGCGTAATTGAATAAATTTCAATGAGATGTCCTCTACCTTGATCCGATTACATTTTATTTTTCACATTTACAATATCGCTTATAATTTGAAATATATTTATTCTCTGACAACAGCGCTTTTCATTCATGAAAAAAAACTTAAACTTTAGGTATAAAAGATTTAAATGAATGTTGAGTGACTTAAATGTTGTTGTTAACTTTATGACTTTATTATACTCTGTTTGTGTAACAAAGTGACGTGGTTAAATAATAGTAAATAGCTAAAACATACCACTAAATGTCTCCAACCGAAACGAGTGCCTGGCAAAAATATCTTAGACAAACAGAAAAATACATTATACATGTATGTGCTTGTCTCGCAGTATTGAGCATGTGTTCGATCGATACACGTGATAGATATATTTTTATAACATAAGTATTCTAAAAAAATGTGTATCGCAGCGTCTTGTGACTAGGGTTGCCAACCGTCTCTTTTCCAGCACCCTAGAGGATGCGTGCTGGACACCGATTGTCCCGTTTTCTGGTGTGGTCAAACATATCAAGATTTTTTTTCGTTAGTCGTAAAGAAAAAGTGTCAGAAACGGATTTTTGACGTTATATTGCTAAGAAACAAAAAGTATTCTAAATTTTGATTACTTATTCGAATAGCCAGTTTCTTATATTGTAATTAGCGTAGCGGTCTCAAATTTGAATAGCATTTCCCCGTTTACAGACAGTAGGTTTCTATTTTTGAGGGGTCTGAAGCTTGAGCTCTGAAAACTGTATCTTGTTACGAGGGGCGTTCAAAATATTCTCGGTATTGATATCTTATAACCTCTTTTTGAATTTGTTTTGTTACTGGCTGGTAAGGTTCATTCTTTGACATTACAAAAAGTATAATTCAAACCGAGATCTTCTTTTGTTTTTCTGCAATTTCTGAACAAACACGAACACAATGAGTGAATTAACAATGTTAACGAAATTAGAACATCGTTCCGTAATAAAATTCTTGACGAAACAGGGTAAAAACCAAAAAACCATAAAAGAGGAAATGGATTGTGTTTACCGTGAGTCTGCTCCTTCTTTATCTACAATTCAAAAGTGGTCAAGCGAATTCAAACGTGGCAGGGAGAGTATTGAAGATGACCCTAGACCTGGCCGGCCTGTAGTAGCTACTTCACAAGAAAATATTGATCAGGTGGAAAACCTTATATTGGAAGATGGTCGAGTGAAGATAAAATCAATAGCTCAAGTAACCAATCTTTCTATTGGTACCGTACATGACATTATCCATGACCATCTTAATATGTCAAAGGTCAGTGCAAGATGGGTTCCGCGAATGCTGACTTGACTTCAAAAAGATGTGCGTGCAGCTTGCTGTTCCGATTTTATTGACCTGTGTGGTGAAAATCCTGATGAGGTGCTGCAAAAAATAGTTACTGGAGATGAAACCTGGGTTCATCATTATGACCCAGAGAGTAAACAGGAGTCCATGCAGTGGCACATTAAGGGTTCAGCTCATCCCAAGAAGTTCAAGGTCGTCCCTTCCGCTGGCAAGGTCATGGCAACAATATTTTGGGATTGCGAAGGAGTATTGTTGATCGATTATAAAGAAAAAGGTGTAAATATCACGGGACAGTACTACGCGAATATTCTACATCAATTAAGGGACGCAATAAAAGAAAAAAGGCGAGGAAAGTTGTCTAAAGGTATTCTGCTTCTGCATGACAACGCCCCTGTCCATACTGCTCATATTGCCAAGGCAGCTATTGCTGAATGTGGGTTCGGAACTATAACTCATCCACCGTATAGTCCGGACTTAGCCCCCAGCGACTTCTTTTTGTTCCCCAATCTCAAAAAGGATCTGCGTGGAAATCGATTTTTTGAAGATGAGTCGTTGAAGGCGGCAGTAGAGGAGCACTTTTATACCAAGGATAAAAAATATTTTTATGAGGGATTAAAAAAAATAATTGATCGATCTTTTAAGTGTATTAACATAGGGGGGGAGTATATTGAAAAATAAAAAATATCAAACTGTTCATACTTGTTTGTTTTCATTCCAATACCGAGAATATTTTGAACGCCCCTCGTATATAAAAATCTGAGTGTTTAAATCTTTATTCACAACATTCACAGCCATAGTATATACTTTCGCTCGATCGACAACACTTCACCTTTTTTTAATTATTTTTATATCACGTTGATGACAAACAAGCGTACGGCTTGCCTGATGCTAAGCGGTCACCGCTTGCAACTCAATGGGTATCTCATGCGCGCTGCGGGCCCTTTAAAAATTTAATCTTCTGAATCTTGGTAAAGCCGGCTAGGTGAGTCCCGCATTTTTTGCCACGTCCCACAAAACCACGAATGTACAGCAAATATGCGCTCACAAGTTGCCAACCCTACTTGTGACATTGAAGGCAGAATGAAATATCATCATAATGCTTTATATGTTGTATACTTACGCCTTATCGAAACAGACATACTCGTCAGACAGATAGATAAAAGTCTAGATAGAATTGACATAATTTGCAAAACTGTGGAATTGAACTGAATATAGATTTTGTATTCTGAATAACAACATGCTTTTTACAAATTAAATTAAGGTCTTAATATATCTCCCTATTAATTTGAACTGTCTTACTTTTTATGTCATACATAACTTTTATTATGATTATTAGATAGATTTATAATACATGACTAAACTGCGTCGCGATCAGTATATAGGCAATTACAACAAAAGCCAAACTAAAGTTAGGCCTCAGACTTGTCTCCTCACCGGTAGGGAACAAAGGGACATTTTATTGTTTCTCAGTCTGCGTATGACCCGTATATGCTTGCAAATCGCACATACTATTTAAAATCTACAGTACATTACACCGTCAGAATGTTAAACGTTATATGGAATGGAAAGTTACGTTGGTTTGAATGGTTGACGCTTTAACAGGGGTTAATAAATAGCAAGTGAAGCGTTTGTAAGTGGAGCGAGCCCGGGTTTCGTCTAGCGGTGAGTCACTGGCGTGGCGGCCACAAATAAACTAATGATGATTTACTTCCAAGAAATGCGACCCGCGCCGCGACCGTGCGCGCCGGTTTATCAATATTTAATGCCCCATTTCCGCTTTTAGACTCTTTTCGTGTAACTCCACCTTTTATTAGGCTAACACTTTATAATTTATTTCTAATCCACGAAGTTAATGTAGAAATATCTTCTTTTAGCCTTAGTGAATAATCCCATAAATTATCTTGATCGTCTATCGTCGGAAAACGTTGGTTTTTGCAACAGTGGGTGTTTTGTTTTCTACTGTTATGCTAGGGATATGTATAGGTGGCCTGTTATTATCCTGCAGTAACTGTTTCAACTAAGTGGGTGGCTTCGTGATCTAAATAGATTCATCACTATTCACAGAACAGAATGACCTCGTTAGTAAGTTTTTATTCCGTCCGCATTATCGCTGTGCATGTTTTTACACACAATCGATTAAAGCATCGAGTTGTTCTTACTACAGTTATTCGCAAAAAGTGCTTATAAACCTAATTAGGTTCGATTTCCTGAACACCGTCAGCCTTGAAGCCGCGGTCAAGTTCGTAAGACGATGGATGAATGATTTTTGGGCAACAAATCATTGCGCTAATGGTTGGGCACGATGTTACTTTTCCTAGTCTGACTTTATTAACACTCTGAAAGGACTAGAAATACGCTAAAAACTCTTTGCAAAAACTCCAAAAAATCAGATGAGTGTCAGATTGAAACAGAACAGTAAAAATATTGATTGATAATACAAGCATCACTTCAGATGTTGGCACAACGCCGCATGTTTTCGGTTATTGCCAGCCGTGATTCGCGCTTTATAAGCACTTCAATTACGCGTGATAACCGGGAGGTGGTGATAACGGGTACCGAGGTTGGCATCCATTCAGTTGTGAATTATTTAAAGGCTTTTTGTAATTGATAATAAGAGGAAGGAAGTTTTTATCCGTTGTTCGTGCACTTTTCCTGACAATTTGTTTCAATAATAGTCGCGTCATCTCCCAGTTGTTAATAGGTCTCGTTGTTTAAAAATTACAATATTTAATAATAATGGTGTGTTGACATGAGTATGTTAATTTTACTATTCAATAAAACAGACATATAAAACTAAATTAAATAAATAGCGGAAGTCTCCAAATACCAGAATGCATTCTTGAGAAAGTGCCAAGTGTAATGGCTCTTCTTTCCACCCACGTAAGTACAGTCGCTCTGGTCATGTCAAAATACTCAAATTAATTATAATAACATGTTCTACTTACTTTACTACTAATAACCGCAAAATAGGGAAATAATTTGTTTATAGCTTTATATTACTATATTTTTGTAATTATTATAAGGAAGTTGCTGCCACAAACATATAATGTTAATAAATTCCGCGGGATTAATGTGTTATAGTGGGATTAAAACATTTACAGTCTTTAGAGTGATGTTTATGTGTCCCCAATGTCTGGGTAAATCTTAATGGTTTCCGCGAAATACCCAAAGCCATTCCGCTAAAAATGCAGTTGGCACCGAGCGTCAGCCTCGAAATAGAGTCCCAATAATAGCAGAGCCATGAAAAATCTCTAATCCAGTCATAAAACATGCATGCGACGTCTAATTTTAATGTTGCTTTGTAGTGTTTGTATAATTAACATGGTGCTGCATTGTTGATTAGCGTCGGTCGCTAGCCGCACATTTCAACACCGCTCGCATCGCAACTGGCCTGACCTCATACCCGGGACTAGCGTAAACTCTCATATCGGGTTTATGAAAACAAATCTATTTTTATCCAGTATCAAGCGCAGACCGCTTCTGCTTATTATTTATTTGTTTTACAACACGTTTGCTTAGTGCGGCCGCTCACATTACAGAGCTTAAATTTATCATAACAGCGGAGTGCTGAGAGAGTTTCCGCGGTTGTTGATGTGATCCAATAAGCAATGATTCTTTATGAAATCGCTTCGTTTTCTTGAATCTATGACTCAATACTTTGTTTAAGATAGTTTACTTCGCCTATCTGTTCTGCAGAAGTCGTTTTGTTTATACGTTTTCACATCTAAAATAGACGTCTAAAACCTAATTTGATTGTGTAACAAGAGTAGTGGTATTTATAGCGCTGTTTCGAGAACAATACCTCGACGCTACAAGCAACATAATTATATCAGATTAAATTAATGCTCGTAATCCGAGTAACGGCTGCAGACCAATTGGAAGCGCGTGTCGTATTTAATTGTACACGTAATTTCAATAGCTTCGTCCGGTCAAGAATCGAGACAAAGTGGACCAGTCGCCTGTAATGGACTCAGCTTGTGCACCTAAACCTGTTCCTGGACAGCTTATCTCAAAATTAGAAAGCCGAGAACGACTTTGATAAGCGACTTTGACGGCGTGATCGATGAAGATAAATTACTCTAACTATGCGTGCTATGTTTATTTCGCTATTGACGCCCTTTTCCGAACGGTGGTCACAATTGATATAGATAAGTGAACTCCATATATCTATGGAATGAGTGATGGATTATTGTTATCTCTTTTAGGAATCGATGTTATCACTGTTATCAGCCATATTATATTCAATTACGAGACGTAGATATTGGCAACCACTCCCTTATAACGTTTCATTTTATCTCTTGTGATTTTGATTATCATACAGTTTTCAACTTAAATATATAATTGCTTACCTACCGTTGTCGCAAAAGTCATAACTGTAATAGCTATATTTATTAACGTGGTGAAATTATTCGCTTTCTTATCGTGCCGTTCTGAATTCAGTTTGACGGAGCCTGAGGTTTTTGCACACCATGTATCACATGCTCTGTCTCCTTACCAATCGAAACATCGCCTGCCTCTGTCTCTCTCACGCTAAAGTCATAAAAGGGTCGAGAGAAAGGGAGGAGCGGTGGTTTCGAATGTCGATGTTTAAAGTGCCCTGGCCACAGCTCCCATTTCTCACGTTGGACCCGTCCGGACTGGTCAGGCCGCATGCCGATCAAGAAAGGCTCACGCGGTCCCTTAAAAGGAGAAACGGCTGTTTTTTGCTCTCTCAACGGACGCGGGCATACTGGTTATCGGCCATTAGACCGCTTTAGCTAAATGATTTTAAAACGAGAAAAAATGCGCTTATGGTCTGTAAAATGTGCTCCAGATCTACACGCTCAGTTTTAAATAAAAACTTTAAAATTTTGCGATATTACGGCGGCTTCAACTGCTGTGCTACATGACGATATGTATGATAGCGTACTTACAGTATTATCACAGTGTTATATTGGCGCCAGCCGAGTTTGGTCATCATAATACTGAAATTTGTGGATTAGTCCCCGGTGTCCTTTAGTATGCCGCATGCTGGAAATAGTTACGTACAAGCCGTAAAACAATAAATTTTATAACATTGTTGCCTTTATGTGCTACTCTCGGCACTATAATAACTGTTCGAGCTATATGTATAACTCGAAAGCATAATTGTGACATAGCAGCGCACTAGGTGATAACCTTATAAATTGGCATTTTTCTTTAGTCCATATCAGCGGTATAAATAATCCGCCTGTTTGTTATTTGCGTGATTACGAAAAACGTGCTCTGATTTTATGCTTATAAATGAGAGAGCAATGTGGTATAAATCCACACAGTAAAAAACGTTTTTACTAAAATGGATATATACTCATTAGGTGACTATTAATATCTGTTATGTGATAGCGTTTGAACAGGGCTCGGAACCGGTTTTTACTATTTTTGAAATATCTCTTAAAGTATTTGTCATATCTCCATTTTTATTTTAAGATTTGTTTTGTTAACCTTCATCTATGAAAGTACGAAATAATATCGTAAAACGCAATTAACCAAAATTTTTGACCGGTTAATTGTATGAAGACGAAACCGGTTTTCGAATATATCTAGATAAAAATATTGTTTCATTCACCTCCATGTTTCTACTAAAACATATTTTACGTCGGTGTATATATTGGTAAATAAAGTATTTCCGGTCGACATATGTCCTCAATATATAAATGAATTCTATTGAAAGAAGAAGAAGTATCGAAATATTTCAAGCATGGCTTACAAATATTCTATTGTACCGTCGCTGAACACTGAATAAAAACACTTTTATTTCTCTTTGATACTCTTTGAAAGAAATATTTTCGAAGCTCCAATAAACGCAAGTTAATTACAGCTCAGGTTCGTTTATTGACCCTTGTTGGTATTGATTTGATTCGCCCACTCCATGCTGTATTAATCACTTAATTATTCACAATTTGTCTCGGCATTGATAACGCAGATACCTGGCGGTTATGATGAATTAATTTAACTCGTCTCCGGCCACCTGTCGGCCCTGGATTAACTGGATGGCTGTAAGACCAGGTGCAGCTCTCCGGTTAACTGCCTTGGACAGCTTCGGTTTCTTACATTTAACTCTATCATATAGTTTGAACTAGTTTATTATCCCTTTTTTAACTGGTTGTAAGACGTCTCATTATTGAATTCATGATTTTTTACATAAACACGCTTGTATTCCTAAAAGCGGAGGCAGAGCTCATGAAACTTAATGTAGTGTTACGTTTAGTAGTTGTGATTGCAGTTCATACTCGTACAATATCTAATCATGTGAAATAAAAATAAGTAATGATAGTAGTCAAATGGTTCTTGAAGAGTTTATAGGGCTTTGTACTGGTATAATTAAGTAGGTGCCGGTATAACTTCTAATGTCAAAATATCGAATATCAACTCCCTGGGCTGTATAGGCATAAAACATTATGCGCGTAGGCAGATCTGTTAACAAACTAGCCTATAAATACTTACTTCACTACAATTGACAGTCAATTACGCTTAATGGCCGCTCAGCGGCCGCATACCACTTACTACATACTTATATCTTTCCACTTGAATTGCATAACTTATAAACAGGTTGGCATAAATGCCACAGTCATGCGCGCAATACACAGCTGTGCACATATAGCCACGATTGTGAGCAGGTTTTTCAATGAATTAATTACGTGTGGTCATGTCAATTTCACGTGGCTTGAATTTTTAAGTAATCGCCATTCTACCCTGAAATTTGATACGTCTACTATGACACTAGCTTTTGCCTGCGACTTTGTCTGCGTACAACTCGTTCATCGCGATATAATTAAATTGCTATTTTTTTTAGATCAGGCGCTTATCTTAATAGTCATCGCTCTTCCATACAAACTTCCACCACCTTAAGGGATGATTTCCGGGGAAAACTATCTCCATACGAAATTTCATCTAAATCGGTTGAGCGATTTAAGCGTGAAGAGGTAAAAGACAGACAGACGGACAGACAGACACACTTTCGCATTTATAATATAATTATAGTATAGTATGCAGTATGGATGAATATTCCGGGAATGTTTTTGAAGATTTATGGCATGGCATATAATGTAAACCATGGACGGGATTTATTCCAAAATAAAAGGCTCTACGCTTGAGCTAGGCAGACAGATCGCTATAAAAGATCGCTAATTATTGAAGAGTGCCAATTACAAAACCTCAATTTATTTTTCTAATACAACGCCGGTGGCAAACAAGCGTACGGTCCACCTGATGGTAAGCGGCCACCGCAGCCTATAGACGCCCGCAACTCCAAGTCACGTAGGCGTTGCCGACCCTTTATGAAATTTGAGAATTCACTGATTACTCGCTATAAAATATTAACCATAATATTTCCCTCCTTTCGGTGTTTGCCGAAATTAAAGTAACTAATATAGTATCAAGAGCTCATCTTTACATTTTTATCTTCATCTTTTTTCTCTTTTTCTATTATGCATACATAGGCCACAGTTTTTCACAGTGTACCTACACTAAGCTTAAGCTTAGTCATCACAATAAATTCGTTCTGTGTTTATAACGAAAGTAATACATTTTCGAGAATGATTTACAGCCATTTAGTGCAAAATTATGACAAGGTTTTGCCATTTACTTTCAAAAGCTTTTATATAATCGCTGCTTACCGGCCGTGTCAGCTTTATGTATCTATATTATCTAATAAAAGTGAAAATGAATATAAGAACAATTTCTAAGGTATAAAATAAAGTAAAAAGCCACATAGCTATTAAGTAAGGTTGATCGGGACGTGCCAGCTGCCCTCTGCGATCACACACGTTATTGTCCTCGCCACCTGCTCGCTCCCGCTTGAGCGCAGCCACATCCGATCACCCGCTACCTGCACAAACTCATTCCGAGGTATCAACTCTAAATTCCAGTAAGTTCTAGTTGGTCACTTTATTAGCGTAAAACTCATTCCTGACTAGCAAAAAATCCGCATTTGCTTTGCGTTATAATTATAAACGCCTAATCAGGCGTGTGTAAGCGCGACGCTCTGTTGTGATTGGAATAGGTATTACAAGAATACATACGTGCATTAATGAAGATTTAAAAGAAGCATTTACCTAAATGAAAATATGTAGATAATTACATGACTTGATATATTCTTCTACCATTTCTAATATCCGAATCGATAATATCCTAGCTATTAATCAAACTGTCATGCAGGTGTTTAAAGAAATTGAAAATAGAAAATACCTACCATCGATCGTGGCCAGTCGTGATCGTGGCTAAATATCAACATGATTTTATAAATCATGTCAGCTAAGTAAGCAGGACCTGTTTATCTTGCACCTTTAGCTCTCATAGACCGGTTCCACCGGTCATAGTCTATTATTAGCAACTAAAATATTCAGTAAATTACATTTAACCTTTAAATGATGAGGCTTCCTTTTTCGGCAGAGTTTCACTACGAGTTTTACAAGTTTCGCAGAGACGCCTGCGCTAAAAGCTTTTTTCTTGTTACAGGTTCTTCGCCGGAACGCGACGCCATCGAAATTAGTAAGAAAGGTATTTTACTTAATCCATTCTTCCATTTAGGAATACTAAAGTAAGGGTATATTATCGAAGTCGTAACATTAAGTAAATTATATTCGTCGTCCTAAAAATTAACGCAGTAAAGACAAACAAATAGTATGTATGCGCAGATGTTGTTTAATGGACATTCTGGTACGTTTCAGCGTTGATTTTAAAACCAAATCACCAGCGCAACGTTGTCGTCACTGTAATGTTTTACCTAGTGATTTGTAATGGACTCTTATGAAGCTGCTGGCATACTTGTGGCTTTGGGTGAATATTAAAGCAAGCTACTATTCGGGAAATTTATTAAATTAGAGATGACTTTAATTCATTAATTTAATTTTCTGATGTAATAAAAAAGATTGTGAGACGTATGGAGAAGTCTTAATTTAGGGCTCCTGGTCGTGTCCGTGTTTCGTGTACCCGTTGCCGAGTACACGTTGCCGTGTTACACGGCAACGGGTTTCTGTCCCGATTTTCACGTGTAGTTACGATCCGTGTAATTAAGATCCGTGTACACGGGTACCCGTGTACACGGGTACACGGATCTTAATTACACGTCGACACGACCCGTCCGCCCGTCATAAATATAAGTACGTAAGTAAGTGTTTGTTTCGACTTAACTTTATGTATTAATTATGCTTAGCAACTAAACCTGTTTCAATATAAGCATTGGTGATGTCAATGATATTTTATGCCTAAATAAAATTAATTAAATTTCAATTGAATAGTTCATATTTCATCTTTAGGGGCCTACTACTAATTTCTTTTTTAATAAACAAGATGTAAGTCATAAAATGGATATAATATACTACATGTACTTGTCAGTTAGGCAAATTTTAGTCGACTTCGAATAACAGTCAAAACTAACAACTTCAGCAAATAACCGCTAAAAACTAACCTAATACTATTGAACAATTATTCTACATCAGCTAAGTGGGCTAGAATAAGTTAATCATTAATAAGTGAGCACAATTTGGTTAGTATACCTTAAAAAACACACTTTGACTCTCTTGATTAAACTGTTTATAGCGCAACAGCCATTCTCTATTACGACGAAATGTGTTGATATTTAGACAGAAAATATTTGTTCATTGTTTATTGTGTATGTTATCTTATCAGGATACAAAAGATGCCGACTAAACCTTTGAGTTCCCGAAGCACCTGAGGTCGTAAACAACCGTCTTGCTTTTTAAACAACATATTAAAAACAGTTGTTGTTTTTCATTCATCTCTTCATATAACGGTAACTCTCTATAATGATAAAAACTGCTCGGTTCCTTGTTTCGTTGTAAAGAGTTTACACTTTATATATGTAATACACTTGTTCGGTGCTTATAAAATTATTCCTTAATGTTTATAAATTTATGCTATTTGTCTAAAGAACTTTTTACGTCAATGTTACTTGAGCTTGAGGCGCATTTAAAGCAGTGTCCATTATATCGTTAGAAAACAAACACCAATATTATATGGCGATAATGGTTAAGTCAGAACGTTATCCTCCTAATAAATGTAATATTAAATGATGGACAAATTTGATAAACTACATTGAAATTGCGTCAAGATCAAAAATATATTACATATAACGTTATTTTTATAACGGTATACTGAACAATGACTTCGATATTAACGCAAATTTAAACTCAAACGGAATTATCTGTATGACATCGGTTTTTACTTATAAAAAGGGCTGAATAATGTAAATTTCAATGACACATCTGTTCTGGAATATAATTCATTGAAATCAATCAATATCGAGATAAAATTACTGATTAACAGTAAACGAAATAAATAATTAATTGTATAAATATATAACAAAATAATTTCGACAATATAGATTATAATTAAACTACGAACTATTAAATGGAATATAGTAAGAAACATGTCGGTACGTACTCGTTAGATGTCGTAATCCGTATTGGAGAATTCATGTGTACCGCTTTCAAATATTTTCCTATAGCAATACCACCACGACACGAAAACTCATTGTTTGCTCGATCATTGCACATCGTACACGTCGCATAATTCCACATCCACTTTTTTTTAATTTTTTATAGCTTTTTTAACTTGCAGTGTTGATATCAGTATATCAATGCAATTTAAATAATATTAAGTATAGTTTAAAAGATATAAAAAAGATTTATTGAATTTCCTTGATCAAAGAAAATGTTTGATCCATTCCATCAGAGACACAACGTATGAATTAACTTGAAGCGTTGGATGACGAGACAGTCACATCAGGCCAATCCAATACGCATAATTTCATTTGTATAGTCTTGAGAGCGTAATATTGCAGAACGAAAACACTTACACAGTGATGAGCTCCTATTTTTAAAATTCTATTTAATCGACAGAGCCGTTATTTTGTACATTATGTACACCTACAGGTCTAACGGTATTAAAATAATTAGGCGATAAGATTATGCTAGTATTTTAAAGTTTCGTATTTTCGAAATTTAGTATTCTGAATAACGTTATAAAAATAACATTATATCGTCTTGATTTGGACGTTATCAAAATGTAGTCTGTCTGTGTCTGTCACAGTTATCAATGCCATCTTGGAACAAATAACGTTATTATATTGCTTTAACCAGTATCGCATTATAAATTAGTATATTTTTTATAGCGATTTAATGGATACTGATGTAAATACGCGTTAAGATACGATATTAAATAAATATCTGTTTATGAAACCATACACTGTACCATATATTTACCACCAGAGAAGGACATTAATGGATTATTTTCCAATCAACTAATTCATCGATGAAACAATTTAGTCACTATTAAATGAATCGACAGAGTATTCGAATAATTATTAAATAGGTCATCATCATCATCATCTTGTGCCTTTGAATATACGTAGCGAGACATCTGGTTAATCAGTATTTTAGGTGATCGTGTTGTTGTCATTTTGTTAGTGCTGCTATCTAGTATTAGTTTATTGTGTATTCTTGCTTCTTGTATTTGTTTTAGCTTGCTTTTTTGTATGCTATAAATTATTGAACTAAGAAAGTTCTTAATGGCCCAAAAGCCACAATCTACTTTTCATTTAGAGTGTTTATGTTTTAACCAGCATTGTTGCTTACATGGATAGTTGCGTATGTGCGTGACGCGTGACATTAGTATAAATTTTCTTATATTTCATAAATACTGTCTCTATTTGCGAGATCTATAATTGGCTACTTATTTATATGTTAAAATGTTGTCGTGTCATAAAAGCTGTTGGTCATGTAAATAAATAAATAATCGCCAATTTCATTGGCTAAATTTCTCGATTAAAAGTTGGATGACCCTCATTTTTCACGAAGGTAACCAATATTCAATATTTCTTGTGTGCTGTGCGATATAAATTTGTTCCAATAACACAACTATATTTTAGATAGTGCAACACTCTATAGTCTTCCTAGGTAGAGGTTAAGGATTTACAGATTGGATGGAGTGCAGGTAGAAATTTAGAAAGAGAACGTTTTATGAAAGAGCGAGAAAACCACTTTTTTATCCTTCTTGTCAGTAGATTACTGGTTTGTTTCTATTTGTCAATGCAGTAAATTATACTATCCTAAACTGAAGACTGGGGTAATAAACGCCGGCGACGGTAGTGATGGCGGCATATCGATACAGGTTTTACTTAAACGTCGATAAATTATTTAGATTAGTTTAATAGTTAATGTTACTTTAATGGGTATTAGTTCAAGTTATTTGCCTTATTAGTCTTGTTCGTCATGCTGACTATCTCCAGAACGAAGACTTGTCAAAAGCACATTTAATAGACACACGTTCTCTCATAAATAATCTTCAAGACGTCATGTGACAACGACGAGGACGAGGATGAAATCGATTTATATTAAATTAGGTACAGCATATTGCCACTTTCATTAGTCATATTATAAAATTCATACTTTTTTTTTTAATTTATTGGCCAAAAACATTATTTTACAAAAAATGGTAAATATTGCTTCACCAACGGAAACCTCGAGGGTTAAAACACGTATTTTATCTAATCACTTAATTCTATCGACATGCCTTGCTACGGGTTTACTACCTGCACTATGGGTCTCGGCCCGCTCCGTGAAAAACAATGCGAAAGAGATAACGCGAGCCTAATGGTTTTATTGCGCCAGTCCTCAGTTTGGTCAATAATACGTGGCAATTAATAAATCTGTGTTCACGTATCCTTTGTCGGTTAGTTGTTTACCCAGGACCAGAGATTGAAAAGTAGATAACAATCCGTTAATGCATATATGACTACCTAATACCTATATTACGGTTGCCTTTGTCAGTCGATAAAGCGTACATCACCTTTGATACCATTTGTCAGAAAATTTCGAATATTTTGGCATCTTATTTATGAAGCGATACTTATAGGCAAGTCCTCCAGCACCAGGTATAGTTCATACCAAAGTGTTATTTTAGGTACAATGTGGTTATACATTCCTTAAGTTGTAGTTACTTGCTATGGTAAATTAGAATTACAAGCGAGAGGAAATTAATCTAATTAATTAGTTTACTAAAAATGTAGTCACTGGAGATTAATCGACAGTTAATTTAATCGTGACTCAATTAATCAGAACTCGTACAACTAAGACTACTACTAATCTCAATTTTTAGTAGTTAGTCGCGATTAAGTACGTTAATCTTAATCGTTAGGCGATTACTTTTTGCCCATCTCTGTTTACCACCATATATTTTTCATTCAAACGTTAGAGTGTAAACTCAAACCGTCGCGGACGGGTGGGGCCGTGCCTGAGATTCGGAAACGGGTCGGCGTGTCCCGGGCCCCGGCTACGTAGCCGAGACACGTTGCCCGTTTCCGAATCTTAGACACGGGACACGGATCTTGGCGGGTTCGTGTAATTCGGGTTCTTAGTACCGCCGGGCTTAAGTACACGGGGCAACGGGTCGGCGTGTAACACGTGTATCGGGAGCCCTAGTCTTAATGTTGTACGTTTCTCTACTTGTGTAGGAAGTAAACGCATAAATCCAGGAAATTGCTTTTGAAATAAAGTCGCTTGATTCGTTTGTCTCATCGTAAATGTCATAATCGTTTTCCTTAAGCGTCGGGTTTGTGCAGTACCTTATGGCTTAGCGTTAAAAAGTGTTGGTGTTGAAAGTCGAGATCACCATCCATAATTTTACATATGAAACAATATCTTTGTTTGTTCAACCCTAATCTGCATATGCATGGACCACTTATACTTCACACGGGCAATTTAAAAAATACAGAGGTCAGAGCGGACGACAAATACATTTGTTATTATCATTCAACGAATCTAAAATTCAATTCGGCATCCGAGTAACGGGGTCACGTCGATTTCGATAGATAGTTCTACATAATTCTGTATGCGTGCGTCTGTGCGAGTTATGCTAAAACATTAATGTAAACTTACTGTGCAACGGTGCGGGGCTAATTGTTATTTATTTTATTCGTATCTGCCTGAAATTGTGTTTGTGCGCATATTGAGTTTCAACTGGATGTTTGGTTTGTAGCGTCGTGTTTGGAAGTACTTGGAAGGCGGTTGAAACAACACGCTCTTTCCCCGTTAACCCGCCACACACGAGGTGCCACCCTCACCGCCTGCTTTGTTTTCTTTACCCAATGTACCACATCTCTCCTTTCCTTTTGAGCCGCGTTGCCCAATTAAACCCCCACAAACAACTCGAATAAAATATGTATCCGTTCTAAAGGCAAAACTATATTTTACAATTTAACTAGTCAACTAAGCACTTAAACAAGTTTGATTTTACTTACCGGATTCGTTTTGTTTTTAATATAAATTATAGGTATATATACAAAAATAGCCAATATCTATATCTAATAACATTGACGTACCTAATACTCTAAACAGCTTGACAAACATTTTGCTATTTGAATAGGTAGCCACTTCACGAGGATCATATAACAAGAATTCTGATAAATTTACATTTTATTGGTCAACGTTATAAATAAAACAGAAAAAGGAAAAGATTCGGTATAAAATGATTAGGCTCCGGCTGTGTGTCATGCCCGAATCTCATATAAATGTAAGTGTAATTAAATGAATATTCATTATTCATGAATCGGAACGCCCGAAACCATTTGTTGGCGGCCGAGAAGAAACCGGTCTCGCGTTTTTTGTTCGTGAGTTGTTTAACTCGATCGTGCCTTGAAGCGATTACTGACGGTTAGACGCCATGTTCGAGTTCGAACCTCCTACATATATAAACAAGCGCACACCGGAGGCTCGAGGCTCACATATGACTGTACACAAGTATATAACCTGTACTATAAAACCTAGCCGATGATTTGCCTTCGATAGATATCGTTACTAGATAATCGTAATTATAGCTTCGCAAAGTAGACTAGGCAAATTATAGTAATTAGATTATATTGAGATTGTTAATAACGCTATAGAAGTACAACAGTTAGAAGCTGAAGGCATTGAACGAGAGTTAATATAGGGTTATTATTGATTTCCTTTCCGCGTACCGACAAAGAATTGCCTTTAAAGCTTCAATCAATAGCTTGCAGGAAAGGAGCAAAATAAAATATCGCAACTGCGTTAGAAGCGTGTCGATATTATTTTTATTTTCAGTGCATTGGCATTAGACTAAGTTCAGAAAAGCGTAAACGGATTGACAGGTAACACAAAGGCGTTCGTGAACAATACCATCTCGTCATGACGAGAGGTCAAAAGAACAAGTCGGACCAGTATTTCGTGTCTCACCTCATGTGCAAGCAAGAAAGTCGCCGGTGAAAGTACCGCGTCTAATTCTCCATCCGATCAATTTTGGACCAGATTCATAACATAACATGCAACGAAACCGGTTAGCTGCATACTTAAAAGATAATCTTTTTAATATTCCGATTCTATAATAGTGGTTTTATGACAAAGATGTTCTAATGTATGTGAGATTTGTAAGGGGTACCTGCGGTGTAGTAAGTCATTGTGTTCTTTAACTTCTCAGGTTCCAGGGACGTTATTGTTGTGCTAAACGAAATTTGCTTCATTGCCTTTTGAATTTTTTTCACTTTGCAACCTGCTGCAGTAAATTATATGCAACTGTAACAAAATATCATTCTGAATTAATGCGTGAGGGATGAATAAGAATTTAAACTAAAGTAGTAAACATAGCATCACGCTGCACGAAGTGATCAGGGTAGGAGTAGACCGTTATAATTGGCGTGCCCTCGCGCAGCTGATAGCTGCACTGGGCACTGCCTTTGCAGCGGGTGCATTAATGAGCCCGCATGTCGAGGTTCATCGCCCTATTGCCGGATCTAATGGCCATTTGCCAGTACTGCTAGTGGACTGGACTGCTCGTTAATTTTTGCAATGGGTGTTAGAGTAGAGATCTCTTTACTGTTTCATCAACGTTATAGTTTAATACTAGACTAGTGGCTCTGTGACCTGTAGGCATCGCGAGCCTTTGTTTTGAAGATTTCAAAAAAATCTACAAATACCTTCGATATATAAGGTGTTAATTTATTAGTTGCAGATATTTTAACAGATGATACTTTACTTTCAAACAATTAACTTTATGTATTTTTTTTGTTTTCATTTACCGAACAAAAAAATAATTGTAATTTCATCTAAAAATAATCACCATATGCATATAATTGTCAAGACGTTTAACACTAACAGTCATTTCACTCATAGTGCTCCAGTGATAGTGCGAGGATCCACATTCATATTGTATCGTTGTAGATAAAGCCTTGCAGCTCTCGACGTATTGTAGTTTGCATCGTATATATATGTTAAAATAATCATCGTTTGTGTAGCGGTAAGGCATTTCAAAATAAAACCATAAAAAACATTCCATGTAAAAATAGGCCAAGGGTCGAAACTCTTTCACCGTAAAAAGTTGTGAGCCAAGTCAGGCAATGTTATTAATTTTTATTTGCTTACTAAATAAAATTTTGAGACCTGGGAATCACACAACTTTACCTCATTCATTAATTTTTGCATGCCTAAAACTATGTACTATTGTGTGATTGCCAAGTTACAAAATTTTATTTAGTAAGCAAATAAAGATTAATAACAATGCCTGTCTTGGCTCTACGTAATATTTCGAGACTTGACCTATTTTTACATGGAATGTTTTTTATGGTATCTCATTTCTTTTTGTACGTAAACGTGTCAATACAAATTTATGAATGCATCTAGAACTAAAAACTTTTTATAGATGCTGGAACTACAAAAGTATAACTATGTGTCCCATGTATTTGTATAGGATTACAAACTTACTTATGCAGTTTGTATATCTCCTAAACGTGACTGAAATTGCAATGTTTTTAGGTTTTTTATGATTTCATAGGCTAAAAAATAATTATGCTTAAAATTTGAAGTATGGGTCTGCTCGAAGTACCTTATAATCATGAGGATCGGTCAGTCAGTGTGTCAGTGACAAAAACAAGGAATGTTTACGGGTCTTAAAGTACAACTTCAAATTGAATGTTATTGAAAATATACCTAAGTCTATGTCCTATATTTTACTGAAAATTCGGGGTTCTAGCTTTAGCCAGCACAAAATTAGGGGATGTTGAAAATGGCCTGAATGGCTTCGAGAAAAGGATGGTACGACCGTGCCTCTTTGTTTTGCTCGACTTGTCGGGGGCACTGCCGTGCCCCCAGATTTAATTGCAAACGACACGATCAGACGGAAAATATAATCACATTAACAGGCTGTTTTTACGTAGCAAATTTGTTTTTCAGTTTTCTCCAAAAAAAAAACGTAAAAGCTATAATGTTTCTTACTTAAATATACTCCAGGGACCGTGTAAGATTGTTGTTGATATTTATTTATTTATTTTCATTATTAGATTTTTATGTTACGCACGTACCATTCTAGCAACTGCAAAGGATAACTGCAATCTACGGGTATAGGTCCAGGCTTTTTCATAAAATATGCAACAGTGTGAATAGATGCTGTTTGAAGTCCTACTTCCTAGTAGCAGTCCACTTCGCAGTCCTCTGATGCGAAGGAAGCTTTTTTCCCGTTACAAAATATTCGATCTTTGTTTCTAAAACAATACCCAGTTCATTGGTATAATGTGAAAGTTTTTAAAAGTGTATCATATCGCGTATTGTTGCACATATTGGAGTCTGTGTTTATAGCGGCTAATGCCCGGTTTCGCGACCGGTTCCGATCGCACCGTGTAATCTGCACGACTTTCTATCAGGAGCTTTATGCTCGACCACCTTCACATTCGTTAATTACACACACGCGTTATTGTATGAAATTGCATCTAGAAATTGCGTTTAGTTGCACGAGTATTAAATTAAAGTGAAGTTATTTTTGTTAATGAAAAGGTTAGAGTTATGAATATTTATAGTTGGGCCATTCTACTTTTTATGTACATAATTTTAAGACACTTTTTTAAATGCAGATTTTGGAATACTTGGCCCTCACATCATATTTTTGTAATGATATTTAGAAAGAGGTTTTATTGCAGTATCACTTGCGATAGTTTTGGTAATTAACGAACCAGCTAATATCCATAAATCGAGTAACTCAGTGGTCCTTGGATGTCTCACCATTTGTACGAAAAAATGGTTTTTACCACTGTGTTACCCACCTTTTACAGCAATATGTTAATATTTAAGTATTTTTACCTATAAATTCCTTTTATTAGGTGCAGGTACTATTTCGAAATCCTATTTTTGTACACTAATTCAATACATATATAGTATACATAGTTTTTTTTGGTAATTAATAGAAAACTAGTAATGAAAAAGTAGAATGACCCAGTTAACTAAGCAAATTCCTCAGGGTATCCTTTTATCTCTTTATCGAGTTTTTTGCTCTAATTGTCATGGGTTAACATACCTATCTTAGCAATAGATACTTGCATTGCAGTATATTGAAAACTCGAAGGAATGAATTTTACGCAGACGAAGTCGCGGGCAAAGCTATAACTGTCCATTAATCGATATTTACTAGGTTATCAGACGAAATCGGTTAACAAGCGCTTCACACGAAGTGCATTCAGGGTCGCACGGAGCGCACCTGCCGAGACCGGTTGGGCAAGTCTGTCTACTGTCGCGGCTTGTGGAGTTATGAAATTTTATTTATGACCATGATTTTATTTTATCACTTGTGCAATCATTGTCAAGATGGACGCTTCGACGGGACTCCACGCATTTATTTTAATAAGACGTCGCCTGGCGTATTTTTTATATCCGTATAATTATATGGTTCGAGCCTTAGGTTTATGGATGGAAATAAAAACAGTGATTCATTAACTAGTCGTGTTTCTAATTAATCATATCATTTGGCAACTCGAAGTACATAGCAATCTCGAAAACCATTGCTTGTGATCATAAAGTTTGTAGCACTTTATATATTTTTTGTATTTATCGTTAATAACATATTATATATTGATTTAAACTTGCACGATTTTCACACAAATCGGGCAAACCTTGAAACGGTAATTAAATTGGTATTGTACGCGATTAAGTCCCGTTTCCCTATAATAACATATTATATCTTTGCAAAGTCACGATTTAGTGACTTTTCAAGATTTAGCAAATTCCTATCAGCAAAAAAGAGAGAGTTGTTCGACAGTAGGTAGTCAACCGAAATCGCGCTGCCATTGGACAGTTTTTACGACTAACTAAACAATGTCACGTCCCGCCCTGTTGCACACCGCACTGTCCGATTGGATCTGCAAAAAGCTATAGAATATGAGAGTTTGCTCGTGCGTGATGCCAAAACCGAGGCATCTGATTATTGTGTCAGTTGTAAAGTGGCCGTATTTGGCGTCGATATAATCGAGTAGTGCTTCCAAGATGGCCGTGATCGGCGCTGCGCTTGCGCCGTCGCCGTCACGATCCTTTGCCCCAGAGTGTAGGCGGCTACTTTCTCCTAACGGGACTTCCGCGTCGCCCGCACCGCTCACCATTCGTCTCGTCTGCACTCGTCTATTACGACATCTATTTTGTATTTAACTATCTGCGAGATCACGATGATGGTAATAAGATTATAACACGTTTCGAAATAGTTTCTAGGTTGATAGGTACTTTGTTTTTGTCTGTTAATTTTTTGTTGCTCATCATTTTGATGGTAAAGGCGTGCCGAATTCGAGTTATGTTTTCATTGCTGTCGTTGAACTGATTAAGTACCATTTTAATCAATTATGAGAAGTCGTCGAGTACGTTATTTTTTTTTGTCGGATGGCAATTTTTGTTTCACCGTTTAGCACCACCTAGGGGTCACGTGTAGGGTAACGATGCATGGGTACTCCCTATGGACATGGTGCAAATTCGACCCCCCTTGTCAAGTGAGTGGATAACTTGACTGTTAGAAGTTCTCAAGCCGCCCGGAGGTCTTTAAGTTGGTTTACCGATTGCTATCATAGACAACAGCCGGGATCACTGGCTTAACATGCCTTCCAAAGCACGGGAGCGGTCAGATAATAACCACTCAAAGCGGTCACCCATCCAAGAACTACCCCGGCCTATGTTGTGTAACCTCGCATTCCGCACGCGGCACACGGGCGCCGCTAGGCCAAGAGCGCTCCGAGTACGGTTTTAATTATTATCGACGCATACAAAAACAAAATCTTTTTGCAAAATTCCCACACGGCGCAAAAAAACGTGAGAGAACGCATTCTTCGTAAGCGTTATCCCGTAATTCTGACAACATTGAACGTATGGGAATGAAAGAGTCATGCCTCGTAACATTCGGAACGAGCTCGTCTCGCCCCGGGGGATTCACGAGTCAAAGGCCAGGAGTCACGATCTCGGCTCGACTCTACTGGCATCTACTGCACCTTTACCTCGATTACTTTGATAATAATGCTCGCGGACTCTCCTTTAAGCTTACTTACTCTATTAATTTATAGTTCACCTTTCCTTCCTGCAAAACCCTTATAAATAGTTTTGTCATATAACTAGCGGTTTTCACTACGCAAGACGCAACAACTATACAAGAAAGCTTTGGTTTAAAGTGGGGACACTTGTTAATATTAACAGTTCAGGTGCTTGAAGACGTAATGGCTCTGAAAAACAATTTTATATTCCCGATGTCACAACGTTGTTAATATAAATTGACCCAAAACGTGGAGCGTGTAAGTGCCATTTTTCAGTGTTCCGGCGTTACTTGACCCAATGAAAGTGTCTGGCGCGCTTCCAAGGCGCGGTGATCTTCCGCGGACTGCATTGATTTGCAATCCACTTCTAACTCCCTGAGCCAACTTCTTAATTACACGTCTTCGCAGCCATAGTTCTTGTCTGCTTGACATTATCCCGGTCGTAATGGAAACTGCTTTTTCTGATCGAGTATATAAACTACATGGCGATTGTACTGTGTCGAAAGCGATTATTATTCTAGAAGTAAAGCAGGTCCATTAAACTATGATCATAAATCAGTCGCCGTTCCCGTACGCCTAAATTGTTCTCTGCAAACGTCACAACTGTATTGATATCCTTTCTAATAAAGAGGCATTGTCCTTTTAGAGCTCACTCACAAAGCGTGAAGACAAAAAAAAACTAGTGCCCAAAAAGCTCAACCGTATCGGTGCGGTTGCGCGGCCGACTTGCATTATTCCAGTGCGCTACGCACCGCACATGCACGGCAGATGTTTGGGGCAGTTTTTCAAATGTATTATTATACACCCTCCGCCCTCGCAAGCCACCGTCACCCCGCTCTAGTCACTGACCCCTTTCCGCCGATTCAGAGCGCGACTTGTTTGTTACCTGTTACGTTTGTCTTTTCTGCTGCCATTTTTACTTCCAAGTTAGTATTTCGCAGTTGACGCTTCCTTATACTTTTAAAAGCTTACTCGTATAATTTTTTTAAATAATAATATTAATAATTTGCTATGTAATTGGTGTCGTACATATGAGAATTTGACACGGGTTAGCTATGATCTATGATTTATTGCGTAATCGAATACTGAAGCTATAAATATGGCTCTGCGTGAATGAACACGTGTTCCGTCCTGTGGATGGAATCTTTGGGGAGGTAGCGTGCGAGTTCGGGGCGCATACAGGTTCCAAGGTTAAATATACCAAACAGCCGGTCATTATTATTAACTAATATGAACGCGTGAGATCGTGCTCTTCTTTCCACGGTATTATAATTAGATGAAGCTATCAAATGCGTGCGCTGCGCACTTACGTAAACGTGTAATATTCTCGACGCTCAAATTGCCAAGTTCAATGCTCCAAAACCGCTGTGAACAACAATCAAGAGCCGGCTCAATAAACGCAAAATAACAACTCGCTCGCGGCAAAAATGTCGAAATATTTACGAGATCCCAGACTTTTTGTTTCTTGGCTATATTTAGCTGAGCAATGAGCAAAGTTTTGCAAACCAATTGGAACTTTATGAGTCGTTTTTACACTCCATTCTAAGTTTGTCTTGGACTCGGTGGTTGGGTTGGCGAGTAGACTCTTGCTTCTTTTAGCGGCGGCGTGCCGGCATCGTGGAACGTGTTTGCCGAAGCCACGCAGGCACTAGTTAAACTAGTATTATTATGGTGTCGGTTTCTATTTTTTGCTCGTTTAACAATCCTAGTACCCGAGTTTCTTTACTTTCATTGGAAATGTATTTGTACATTTTCATTTCATAATAATAAACCTATTCAAGTTCATACGTAAGATCTATTATGTCAACTCACATAACCATTATAATCTCGATATGTAGTTTAAGTATGATTCAGACAGAGCGTCCCGCTTAGTCCTTCATTCATCGAGGACCTTAAAAGGTACCTAAATATGTTTTTGGATTGGTAGACATTTTCCCGGAGTCAATCTCATCAAACTGATCTTATTAGTTAAATCCCAAGAAGTCGTTTGCCGGATTCCTCCGCGAGGTATTTTTATTAACAATCAGAAGGACATTCCGAGAACCTGCTCAGATCGTTCGACTCAAAGGGCCGGCGCAGGTAGACGGAAGATCATGTTTTTGCCCTTTCATTCCATTCGATACTGTATAATTTATTCCTTTCTTCAATCCACGTAAATGCCTCTCAGTTATCTGGCGGGCGAGGCGTTTTATTTGGTCCTGACTCCCACGAATATAGCGATGAACCAACCTTAAACCAGTTGGCGGACAGAGCCCGGCTCCCGTCTCGGTCGGTTTGTTCTTCCGCGCCGGCCATCCGGCCCCTTGGATTCATCAATTATTTATACTAGCTTGACTTTTAAAGCATATCCTCGATTACTGCCAACACAGGCGTTACACAACTTGAAATTTAAACAAGGAGCTGGAGCGTGTCCGGATTAACCTTCGAATGTTAAAAAACGGATTATACAATGTTTTACTAAAGGTTGTTTCAAGTATTATTCACATATTGAAATGTAATTCATTGAAAATAAACCATTGATTATTGATTATGTATGTACAGTAACCAAGTTAACCATTGATAATATTGGAAATCCTGTACCCTATCTACATCATAAGTTGTAAACAGAAGAAGTCTTGCAATTTCATGAACAGTTGTTTAAACCGAAACATATAATTAATACATTATTGAGCGGATTCGCGCATCGACGGTGTGGAAGAAATATGGCTGTTGCTATTCTAGATACAGCACGGAACGGCGGGGCTGGCCAATCTCATTTGGCGTTCTGTTTATAAAATGTGGAATTGAATCGAGTTCTAAGGGGGCTACTGCCAACTTCGAAATCCGAACTTTGTATCGTGCTGTCCCTTTCAATCTCGTGTTTTACATTATATGAGAGAAAGGGACGGCACGATACGAAGTTTGGATTTAGAAGTTTGGAGTAGTCCCTCTAGTATTAGTAAACATGGCGGCGCAGCGGGAGCATGCGTGGCTCCTAAAATACTTCAAACAGGAATTGAACATTTGCCAACTGTGTGCGTAGACTGCGGCTCGCGGGCGCTCGTAAACTTTTCACCATATGACATCTCATTTTATTCTCGTTCATCCATCTTTTATGTTCGTTTAATTTATAACTCACCGCCGTTCGGAATTGTGCCACTAGTAAATATATGAGCTGTTTTTGTTAAGTTGCTTATGGGGTTTGATTTCACGTTGTAACAAAATATTTAAGATTCGTTTTGTTAGTGATGAATCGATGATTTCTATTTATATATGTAGATGATCGAACCATAAATCCCTGCCGCAAATTGGCACGCATTCCGTTATTCGTAGCATATGCAACATATACATATAAGATTCAGAACAAACACATTCAATTCATAACAAGCTGTTAAAGGAATATTTAAATTAATTCAATTATGTGCATACTGATCGTATGAGTGGCTTAACGACCTACTATCGAACAAGCAAATCGAGGTCCGGCATACTTTACCTTACGGGCATAGGTAATAATAAACGGCAAACCAGTTCTCAAGGTGCACACTGCACAGTCCAGCGTCCCACCCGCTATTTATGAACTTCGTCGGTTTTTATACGTTGATGCATTGTACGAGTAATGTATATGAATGCATTGTCAGTATTTAACCTTGTTGATACGACCTGGTAATTACCGGTAATTATAATAACGATTTATTGCATAACGTTCACAAGCTCTTACACGATTAAGTATGCCGTGCGTCGCGTATTCGTCATCGTCAACATATTTTGTTCGTTTGACATTGTTCAGTTGGCAAATATTTAAATAGCTTTGTTTTTCTTTGTCGTTATCGCTCCCTACGCTTATGGGGATGTATGAAGCCTCACGTTTGTAACACTTGCGTCAACTATAGTCATGTCTGCTTCTTAATATCAATTTTATATTTGTATTTTCCTCGTGTCTGGTATACGTTTTACTTATACACAATATGTTGCGGCTATGCGGGCTCGAGAATTAAATTGTGATAATTGTAATGACAAAAAATGTAGTTACTCTGGGACTGTGAACCATGCCAATGTTTTCCCTGTTAGCTGTTCACCTTCAAATGTCCTTCAAGTTTTATTGCTCTAAATATTATGTTGAATGTAGGTATGTTTACTTCGCTACATATTTGTTGTTATATTTGGTTATATTAAGAAAGTGCCTGTTAACAGTAATTGTAAGACTTTAGGTATTATTCAGGCCGCTATCTTTTGTAATTGTAATTGTATCATTTTTCCGGCAAGGTGTTTTTACATAATCTTCGTACGAATAAGTACCTACAATCAAATTATACGACCTTAAACACGTGAGTGACCCGTTTCATTATATGTGTATATATAACTTGACTGCAGTAGGTATCTGCTCGTTAATTGTCAAGATACGAGTATTTTGTTTTGCTGTTTTATTTATTCAATATGTTTTCCGAAGCTTAACAGGATTGGGCTCGAAGGTTGTGCTTAATCCACCTTTATGATCGTTTGCCCTCATTTTTTAAGTTTATTGCTTTGAGCGTTAGGTACTTACTATTTACGTAACTACTATTAAAATATTATCGTTCATCGGCAAAGTGCATACGAGTAAAAACGCAATAGTCGGACTAGTTTGATGTATTTCTGTTATTGAAATCCGCATTGTACTCCAATAACATTTATGTAAACACATCGGCTTTGTTTGTCTTCGCTTGGCATACCGGCGCGGTTCTTAGACTTGCAAGGTTTCATAAACATAAATACGTTTAAAATTAACGAAAGGCAAAATGCATTGTTTCTGCTCGGTGTCGTGTAACCGGTTCTCGTCACGATCCGGCTTCGAGGAAACCAACAGTTGTTTCCATCGGCATTCTTGTCGCGCGGGCGAGTGTCACCGCGACACGACAACCAAACGATTCATCTCCACTGTATTGTTTGCTGGTAAACGGTAATGTGCGATTAACGCCCCGCTCGCCGTCCGCGAACTCGAGTGAAAACGCCCGCTAATTGGCACCCGTGCCCATCAGAACCGATAACTGGCAACCTCAACCATCACTTTCCTTTATTAGTCAAGCATCAAAAACACGGGCTTGCCGGGTGCCACATTCAAGGTTTTTAACGGCGCATCTGTGCTGTATCACGGCCTAAACTTATTTATTTGTACAGCAGACATTTTAGCCCGAAAACGTAATGTTATTCGTGTTTACGTAATTACGTAATCGAGAAACATATTCGTAGCAATTATACAAAGAAAGAGTAAATGAAATGTCGCGGAGACGTTAATCAACGTTGCCGGTATCCGTAACCGTCTCCGGAGGATTAGCCGGCGAGATATTCTATTCTCCGACCGTAATTGATAGCTTTTGGCAAGTGAGCGATAGCAGGCGGATACAAATGGCTTTCGTGACGTGACGCAGCGCTTGCGTAATTGGATAATTAATACACTCAAAACAATGTCGGAAACGTTATATACGTATAAGTGTATGGGCAATGTGCAAGCGCATAGACGACCCACGCTCTGTGAAGCGGGCCAACGGCCTTTAGACGCGTCTGGCGATAGGCGGGCATTCGGTGATCCGAGATAGGATCCGGTACGTTGCCGAGTAACAATAGTTACGTACAGTATAATAGCCGCTTGGGTTGTGGGCGTGGGCTCGTCGACGTGAATGCAAACCATCGATATCATTACAAATAGCGTTTTGTACTCGACTCTCAACACATAACAAGTCAGTGTACACATAGGTATGTGCTTCTCCGATGTAGCTTATAGCCGTGTCAAGAAACTTGCCATTTAAATTACACATGAGTTATGAACGCCTACAGACACCGAGGCAATGACTTCTGGCTTTTGATTCATTAGCATGTACTCAACAGGCGTGATGTTCTGTTCTTCGTAATGTACCTTAGGACGCTGTGGGAAACACGGACACCGACTGATTAATGTCAGGTATGCCATTGTATGAATGATGGAGTGATGGCGCTATATTATGCTAGAAAAAACCCAGACACGTAGTACACAATGAATGATTTCCAGAACCTCGTGCAAATAAACATAGCCAAGATTTTAATTAAATGCTAACTTGCAGCAATAATAGAACGGTATAACAGCAATATAATCGTGGGCTACTCGTTGCAATGTACGACTCGTTAAAGCCGTTTGAAGTAGTACCGGTTAGGCCAGTAACTTTTATCGTAAATTAAACTACAGTCGTAGTTTAATCAACGGCTCGGACATCGGCTCCCGAACCGATCTGATCGTCGGCAAGATAAAATTTCTCACGCCACCAAATATAGAGGAGCTACTTGCTTTGCCTCGATCTCGTTTCCTGTTAGTCTCACTGGTTGAGTTCATCTACCTTATTAATTTATCATATACAGTATTAAGTTTACGAGTAAGTTTAGTGATTTTCCGAGAATATTCACGTTAAATTTTTTCCTATAAAAATATTTATGTTTTATTAAATTGAAGTCTGTTTATATAGTATTCATTTATTAGTTTGTAGCAAACTGGTTTTGCTGCATTGACGTTAATATTAATAAGCCGCATAATTCATCGATTCTTAGGAATTGCGCAAATAACCTGCGGGAAAGTACTTTGTTAATTCGAGCTATTCAAAATACCGTAAAGTAATTCTCAATAACATCATCATCATACTCAATACTACTTTATTTACAATACATATAAGTTGGTTACCACGGATTGATAGTCTGGGATAAGAGTCATCATTTTATTTTTTTATATACGCAAGATACCTCTCGATATTTCTAAAACGTTTCACGACAACGCAAAGTATCCTGTAGATGTTGGTGATTGGCAGTTTCAAAGTTTTGGCAGTTTTGCATCCAACCTGCACAGATCGAGTAGGTAAATAGTGTGTAACTCATATATTTATTAATAGTACTGTCTTGTAATATTGATATTACCAATAAATAGGTTTGACTTTGAGTAGGTACAAGTGTGAGTGCTAACATTTCATTTAAAATTTATATGTCTAAGTGCACTCTGTATGAGTACGTATACGTACATGATTGCGCCCCACGAACAATGACTGCTCCGAGCTGACTAACGGTATTGCTATCAGTACGTGGTAGTCGCTGTCAGCGCGTGAAAGTGATGATATATCAGCATACGGTATAGCCAGCCACTGCTTTATATAATCCTGCTGCCAGCTAAACTGTCTGAACCAGGGAACGAGTGTGCTAAAATAAAGCATATTGTTAAATCTAATTAGGTCTGATACATTGAGAAGGCTATGGAGCAAGGAACAATATAATACTGGTACATATTTTAAAATACTCTGGGCTATATTAGGTTTTTACTGTTAGCCGGGGTTCAGTCACAGGAGGTAAATCAGGCTATGAGGAGCAAATCGAATTATTTTTGTAAGGTCAGCTAAATTAGAAACAGAAACGTTTTTACTCGCATACATATACTTGTAGACCAATATCTCCAGTCTTGAGATAAGTGGCCATAAAAGTAGTCTGAAAATGGAACACTTCGTGTATCTACTTAGCAACAATGTATATTGTAGAATTTGTAGCTATGTTATTGTCGCTTTATTGCCTTATGTTATTATATAACATCGTAACTCAGTCTGATCTACGACAACTGCAAGATGCTGTTACAATGTTTGCTGCACTGAGTGCTCGATTTACGGTACGCCGGACCACTCAATGGATTATAAACACTGACAACAATATAGTATCTTAAGATATTGGGCGATATGTAATATTATATTGCTTGTCACTGTGTTGTTGACGTACTTGTAAGTAGTCCCCGTTATCCTGTCGCACAGAAATTGTTTTTCAGTAGAGCGTGAAATGTGAATGTTTTTTTATCGACCTTCTTGATATCGATGTTTAAATAATGCAATTGAATTTTCGCCTTTTAAGTCTATTCTCAATATTAATGAAAACTTTCTGTATTACCATTACCATCAGCTTTTAAAAAGCAATTGTTATTTAAAATTATATGGGGCTGGTGTATATAACCCATAGTTACACTGACGATGTACAGTTGTGTAAAGTTTATTGTAATTATTGCGGAAAAACTAACGAACACCCTAGACTTTTATTTCTTCGTTTATTATTATATATATTTTTATACAAAAGTAATAAGTGGTACCTACTACACCTCTTTGAAATTATCAGTGACATACAGTATCGACATTTAGATAGTCGATAAAAAATACATTCACGCTCTACCAAAAAAAATTTTTGTGCGACAAGATAACGGGGTCTACTTGTAAGTGAACATCTGATATTTATGGACAGATCCAAGAAAACTACGGGAGTCACTTTTTTCTTTCCCCAAATGTTTGTACTAAAACTCTTTTTAAATATTTGAAATATGGATCTATATAATTTTCAAAGAGGAAACGAATAATTGAGGCTGCGGGGGTATAATAATGAATCGCGACCTTTGTCGTGTGGGATCTGTGTCAAGGCAATTTCCTTATACATTTAAAGATATAATTGTACCGAATTAAACTCTACTATTTAAGTCGATTACGCAAAGGATGTAAGTAATGTGAAATAATAATACGAGGTACTTAGCTGGTAGTAATTACGCTGGTACCGATTAATTCAATTTACACTTAGCTTGCATTCATATGAAAACGTAGATGAAGTCATGGATACGGTATATAGGAAATGTAAATTTAAATTTGAATGCTTAATAGAACAACACATAAGTGGATTGTGACACTAATGGCGGTTGAGAAAGTAAAAGAACGTCGAGGTGTCTATTGAATAACAAGGTGTTTAGAGCCACTGTTGCGCAACTGAGTGTCGCGTGGATTCGAGTATCATGGACGGCTGTAATACTGACCAATCGTAAAAAGCAGTAAGTACGGCACAGCTCGTACAATCTTTATGCTTGTTTACAGTGATTAGCATTGTAGCGTCGTCACAGTCACGCGCTGATACTTGACGCGAATAAAAACTCTTCACCATCGAACCGGGGCCTGCCGCCTGCTCCGCTCTCCTCTAACCTCCATCAAAACAAATACCTACGAAACCCACTTACTATGAGGGATCTGTCACAAATGGTCACGACCAAATAGACAATGACAATGGACAAATAAATTCAACGGGCCCATTCGAACGTGAAAACGAAACTATCGTGGCAATAAATCGCGCTACCGTAAATGCGAAAAGGAATGCTATCTTACCGGTGGCCCACATCGCGTTGAATAAACGTGTCGATTTCCACTCGATAACGCTGCCCTTGCAGTTTAACCGGACGGACATTTAAATTGCATGCATCGCGATCGAATTTAACCCGTGCAATTTACGACGTACGCTCGTTATACGCGGGATCTATGTACTTATGCGATCGGGTAATGACTTATGAGCCGTATACAACATGATATATACATGTAGTTAGGTCACTATCCCCCATTTTTATACGCTACTCATGCAGCACCAAAATAACATCTGGTGATGTCATCATTCGCATACCAATTCCAATCTTATCACGAAACTCACATCATCGCTGACAACCTTTGTGAAGATGGCGTGGGTCGGACCGGTGGTTGAGAAAATAGAAATCTAATATGGAAGTAGGTGGATACGCGTCGTGAGTAGATAATGAGCAGATAAAGATAATGGAACGTCCAAACACGATGTCGACATGAAAACGTGAGCCCGATCCGCGTTCGCGCTCGGTCGCGACACGTCCGTTATTGTTTATATATACTTTAATCAGTAGATTAACGAACTCTTTCATTACCGACTACGAGCGTAGCAGATATATCTGCGATTGTATTTATTAACCGAACGGTTCGGTCCGAACCGTTGCCTAATTGCGGAACAGGTTGCTCAAATAAAAGGGGCCGGTTATTCGCTTTTTTATAATAATAATAATTTGGATCTCCCTCAGAAACGTCTGCCTTATATCTGACATCAATGTTGTCTTTTATACGAGAATAAAAGCCAGGAGGGTGGGGGAGTCGAGGGTTCTTTGTGGTCCCTCGGGCAGAGGGAAAAGGGGTTACGTGCCTCCATATGGGCAAGATATACTTGATACACGTGGATACTCATATTTACTTCAATATTATATAAACCATGACTCACTGTAACTCAATCAAAGCCCTTGGTAAGAATATTTTATTTCATTTTCACTCCGTGTCAATTTGCGCCTAACGTGTCAGCGTAAATTCAGTCTTGTTTGTCAAAGGTTTTAATAATGTCGTTGTTCAAGGAAAACTTCTTGCAAGGCTTCAGATATTTTATAATTAAATTTCATTGCGCTAACACTCGTAAACTTATTTTAGTATAGGCTCTGCATTTTATAGCTTCGCCATGAAAGGCAAACAAATTATTCTCTCTATGAATGAAATCAGCTGCCCGAGGGGTGCTTCTATATATGGGAATAATAAAGTGAGGGATGTTTGCCTCAGTGGGCTATAGTCGTCGTCATGGCAACAGTTCGAGACCGGAAGCCCCTTCTGCCTTGGCCGCCAAAAACAAGTAAACAATGAATAAACACATATGCATATAGGTAAGTATCTTACATCTATGTAGAGATTATGATAAATGATAAATTTACTCTTGCGCGACTGTTATCAATTTCAATTTCGTAGAAATTTGATAGCAAAGTTAACCGAGTGTTTATGATAAGTCATAAATAAAATATAAGGAAACGTTAAAGACGGAAGCGAATGACACCCACGAGGCTCACTTTTCGGATAAATGGCCTCTTGACGCCGTAAATAAGGATAACTAATCAAAGTTGTGCCCCTGTTCACCTCGATTCAAGGGTGACAACGTAAACAGGCTGCGAGCGGTTAGTGGGCGACATTCCTCCCCGGCCACCCTACGTGTCGCCGCCTAAATTGTGACATTTTCCCCTCAACGCCCTACGCAGTTCAATAATCTTTCAACGATGCGAAATTCATGAATTAAAACGCTCTTTGATTGAAACTTTTTTGATTCCAATTTCATGTTTTTATGCGAAACTTCAATTAGTCTGCACGTATTTGACTAATCATTGCGGCGGCTCCGTTAAAGATTTCTCTTCGTATATTTAAGTCGGTTTCAACGGATCTTTTTTTAGAATCTGGGACTGTTATAGGTCGTCTGGAGGTTAAATCACATTGCTGTTTTATCTCAAGAAGGCGAATTACAAAGGACCTGTCTAATTGAGTAACAAGATAGAAGAGCACGCCCGTCTTTGCCAAGTGTAATTACCATCTGGATAGTTATCCAGGTTCATTATTTCTGCACTCTGCTGGCACGGGACCTAGGCGAACTAGAGCGTATTTTGAAACGGCTTGCGGCTACATGTTCGTTTCCTAGAGAGTTGATAACGGTAGCCAGTATAACGTGTCGAAACATTATTTGGCTTGTATCCAAATCACCGGATAGTTCACTCGACTGCAGTTTCTCAAAGGAAAACCCTTGATAACCTGCAGCAGTTAGCCTTTAATGGTGGAGGGCTTAGTGCCTGTTTTGAATAAGCTGGGGTGGCGGGCGGCGCCCCCTCATATATATTACGGTGGAGGATTTGGGCAGTCCGGCGGTACAGTGATATACGGCCTAGTCTCGTCGACACCCAGCCATTACGTTATGTGTGATATTGATATGCTATCCGGGTGTCTCAAGAGAAATGAAAGAACGGTTAAATGGAACACGTGATAGCACATCTTGATGTAATTGCGTTTCGGCAATCCCTATTTAAAAAGGCATATTTGTAAAGATTGCGGAATTCCCTTGTAAACTCATTTGCTTCACGTTCTTCAGGAAGTCTTTGTGGGACTGAAAAGAATACGGCAACAATGGAAGCATTGTGCTATTTGATTAGTGAATTAAGCCGCATGAGGGCGTCGTGGCGACCGATCACGACTCGGTCTCACGCCAGCCGGCGTTCCCAGCGCTCCGAACAAATCGTTTGGACATCATAATCACCAAACTCTGAAATAACTCCTTTCTGTTTTCTATAGAAGACGCGTTTAGTCTCTCGTTATCTATCCAATTGCAATGAATCCGCAGTCGACAACTCACAAACTGCTGCTAGTAAAAGCAAACCAGAAATACAAGTTTGACTAGCAAGACTCGACGAAATGAAAATTATGTGGCCAGGCTGTATATGGCATTTGTAAGTCTAATGAGACATCACTCTTTTTTATAATTTAGCTTTAAAATATTGAAATACAGGAGTTAGAATCGGTTAATTGATTCCATCTTTTTGAAACGGAAACAAGGGAACAATAAAGTAGCGGTATAATGTTGATTCATTCAAATCCAGAGAAAACAGTCAATGCACACACAAAAGCTGTCAATTCCCACGCGCTAATGTATGTCTGTCACATCCCTCGACGCAAACATAAAGACTGTCAGCCTGAACGCAAGTGCCAACGTTCATGCCATTCTTATTAATGCGGCATAAAAAGTATGTATTACTGTAACAATGGGTCGTTCGATGGCAGGAAGCCCGGCTGCATCATTCGCAGCTGTTAAACATGTTGAATACACATATGACTTTCTACAAAACGAGGTTTTACAAACACCAAGCGTTTTGCGTCTCTCTTAAAAGGCTTTTAAATTCATTCCATCATTATTAGGAAAGATTTGTTTATGGCTGTGTACATAAACAACCAAGCCTCGTCCGTCTGTAGGTAGCATGGTAGACAGTGCAGCGCAGACTGAGTTGCTGGCGTAATGCGTAGTTCATGGTTAGGTACGCATTCACTTGATGTTATGTGCACATCGGGCGTGTTGGCGCAGCGCAGCCTGCGGTTGAAGAGCAGACGAGCTCGGTAGGTATTTCATTTCGCGTTATTACAAGTCGGCGCTCGGGCGGTACTTTCATCCGTCATCCGAGTGCCTCGCCGTAGGTTAGGCCTCGACCACAAAGTATCAGCGCGAAATGAACGCACAACGAGCCGAGCAAGCAACCACTGCAATTGAATCTCCGTAAATTGAATAGACATGACACGAATTCAATTTAAGTTTTGGGCGCAATATTTTGGACCACATGCCTTTGTCAAGATCGAAAGATTATCAAAACAACGGATAATGCAAGAGATAAAACAAAAGATTGTTCGTTCGTCGTTGTGAAATGTCTTTATTGACGTTGAGATGCTCGATGCGAGAGAAAAGGCTTTTGATTACAATTACACGGCACAATAGGCGTGCGTGAGACTGCTCCGCGTGTATTGTGCCATTAAATTTATTGTTACACCGCTTCGTGCTCTATTTACTCGGACGGCAATAATAGAAACTAATAACGATCGTTTTGTATTAATTGCATCTTGCGTGCCGCGGCTTATACTGTTTGTTATACTTTACATCTATCAGGAATCATGATGTTTAAATCATTATGCGAGGATCATTCAGCGGAAGTGAAATAAACGATAAAAATGGCGCTCGTCTTTAATTATGGTTATTATCTGAGCTCGAAGTGGCCGGGTATATTACGTATCATAAGGCAGAATTAATATTCACGATGCGGCGCGCACAGCCCAGGCAGAGCCGGGGGCGACTGCTCGAGCGCCTCCACAAAATGGCTGCCAGAGGCGTACGTTTCGGCGGAGCTCAGAGTCGTGACCGCGAGGAATCCATGCGCTCGTTCCGAACCCTCATCAATTATGCATGAATGCGTCCGAACGCCGATGTTTACTCTCAACGAGACAATTTATTGCGTCTTGCGGTTTTTGACAGTCGATCGCAAACTCGGTACCACGGTGACGAAATCGTGATTTAAGTACGTTTTGAATAACCATTCGCAATAATCCACCTTGATTATAAGTTGGTTAAGTAATGAATTGCGATGGGCTAGCTAAATGCGTTTCCGTTCGTAAATATGAGTAGCACGTGATTCATAGGAATTATTGCATCAGTACCTATAACGAATTAATTTCATAGCAGCATTATCGTTATTCACAGCTGTGTAAGCTATCGATAACGATGATAAGTAAGTCATTGTTCCGAGAGCCAGTCTAACGTATACGGGTTTAACGTAGTTTTGAAGCGAAGTTATTTATTTGATTGTTACGTCGGAACGTACGTAAGTTGTAAATTCTCCCACGCGGCTGACTCACGCCCGGAAACCGCGAGAGCATTCTTTGCAGAGTAAATATCACCGGTTGAGCCGTAATCTAAGTCGGTAATCATCGGAGCGGAGACAATGCGTCGTTCACGGCGCGCCAGATAACGCACGCTCACCTTATCTCCACGTATAACACTGTTCATTGTAAATATCGTAATCGCTGGAAGGTTTCCTGCCCAATTAACGTGTTTTATGATCGTATTTACTTAATAACTATTTAATGGTTTAATAATAGCTAGCAGGCAGTGTACCACTCAGATTAAGATCGGTAGGTGTTTGATATACTAGCTTGCAATTAATTACAGTTCTTGTCCATTGATGTACATTAAGAACATTTATATTTTTTAATCGCATGTCATAGCAATGGCATATATGTAAGTTGAAGCACTAATCGTCAGCCACTTGATGGCTTCGTTGCTGAGTGAGGGTGACCACTGACCATGTCTTCTCTGTATGCAATAAGTTATGGAGCAATCCTCGATGCTTTTTTGATGTTCTGTGTATTGTAAACCTATATGCAAACACGGCCCAGTAGATACTCATCAGGAACGTACGAGTACGAGGTATTTCATATTTTCGTACGTTATTAAATATTTGCACAGCTCCAAGCAAATACTTCTAACTACGGCTCTTATCACTGCAGGCTTGGTTATCGACCGCTATGTTTGTGTGGCTTATCTATTAAATTCCGCTCTCTATCTCCCTTGTCTAAACAATCTGACGAAGCACATTGCGCGATAATGATAAACGGGTATTTTGGTATCACATGAGCATATGCCACAAAGGTATCTCTTGAAGTTTAATCATGTCAGTGAAAATTCCCTGAACATGTTCCGTAGTTAGTTTAGATTTTTTAAGGAATATTTACACGTATTGGATTTACTAAGAGATCACAGGTTTTTAGTTTATTTGTAAATTACCTCAATTATAATATAAAGTTTAATATCTACCTATAGAAAGTGTTCCTACAAGAGTTCTTAAAACAATCACCTCTTTTCTTTTTACGCTTCTAAAATGAATGATGATGCTATATAGCTGAATCGCAACTTCGCAAGTGCCCAAAACCCGGGCACTTGCGAAGTTCACCTAAGTTTGTGCCAATTACATATGAACGTGTAGTATTCAACAATTTGCGTGTGTGCGCTAAGTTTATTAGCACAAATGCCGCTGATAAACGTTGCGACCTCATTGCGTTTCTGAAAAAAGATGTTAACAGGTTTGCCGTAAATTTCATGTCCAACCCGCATCGCGACTCAGCCCTGATGTAGATAAAAATAATATGTATTTGTTTCTACACTTCAATAGGTAATTAATGTTGGTTAATTACAAGTATGGGCTTAATTATGTTTTTATAGATCGCTTCCGCGTATTCGTCAGAGCAAAGTGGTATAAAAAACTGATTAATTTCAGACGGCCATTGCGTGACTTGGTTTTGGTCACCATAAAAACAGTGCAGTAATATTAATCAAACGTTGTGTAAATTCTAGGCATATGTTCTCATATAAACGGACCTATGTGTATTCGCTATAAATATAAAGGAAACGCCATCAATATCATCGTGTTATTTATAAATCGAAATGCAAAACGAATAGATTGTCACACCGCACAATAGGCTCAGTGGCAGTTCGCCAAATCGTTAGCTCGATGTAAAATGCCAGTCGGTATGTTGGTCAACGATCGCAATTTGTTTACTTTTCTTGTTATTTTTGTTGTTAACATAGCCTAAAAGTTTTGCTGTTGCTGTTCTAGATAGATTTATATTTAACGCTATTCCTCCAAAGTTATGCGGCGTCAGCAAAGTATAATATAACAGCGAGCAACTTTCTCATAGGTGTGGTTAGAGGAATGGAATCTGTACTCTGCATTAATTAAAGATGTTCCTGGGTTCTTATAAGGTAGATACCTACTGTAATTCTTAGAAGTCTAGACATTACAAGTTTAGAACCGTTACCGCTGACGAACAAACAAAAACAGGCTATTGTAAAGTGATAGACTGATAATATGATTGTGCTAAATTATTTGTTCTTTCTTATGTATATGTATATTAAAAAACGGTTGACTATGACTATACAAAAGTGTATAAAAGTAGGTTCCTATTCCTAGGTTATCAATATAATCACCAAATTGAGCTGGCAAGGGGGAGCACAACCTAATTTGGTAGAAAATAAAGGTACTATAAAGACCTAAAAACCGCCATTCTTGTTCCATTCTAATTTAAACCTAAATAAAGACTCAAACAGACTTAACTAAGTAATTATCTAATTAGTAATTATTTCCTGTTGAAGCCCCAACGGCCAGGTGTTTAACGATGTATTCCGTTGCATTTTTTAGCTAGGTACATATGTACTGCTTTATCATTACACGGCACACAACAAGCGAGCGAGTCATTATGTTAAATGCACTTAACGATTATCATCGACATGTGCGTGCCCTTCCTGCTATCGCGGCTCGGTTCGGTTCAGTTGGTTGTGGTTCTGCTGACTGCATTGCTTGCAACTTGCATCCTCCGTCAGGTGCGCTCTTCACGCGGGGGGCTCGTCTCTCCCTCGCCCTGCCTCCTTCACACCCGCGGCGCCCTTCACTTGTTGCTACGTTGCTGTCGGCGCTAGACTGGCGCACTCTATTCCCCGCGCACCCCTTCACTCCAACCGCCACTTCCCCGCCCGCGTTTCAGTTCTTTGTGCTACGTCGAGGCTTTCGCACGTCTCAGCTAACACGACGCTCACGTTCTTTCCTTATTATCGTGATTCATAGTAATATAACATAGCCGACTGGAGTGCTGTGAGTGTGTGCAGGTGAACGCAACGACTCCTGACCGCTTTCAAGGACGCCACAGACGGATTACCGCTACTGGATCTTCGTGATTTGCCTGGAAATTGTGATTGTGACTTGAAATTTTTACAAGTGTCGATATCGGAAAGTGAATATTTGATAAAAAGAGTTCGACTGAAGATTTATTCTATAACCCTGTAAGGAAAGTTTTACTCACAACTTGACAAACGTGAGTACATTGTGCATATTTCATCAACGGTTCATAATTATTATTAATTATCTTAATTACTTAACAGTCATAAACAAAGCTTAATTTAAAATGTCAATATTTAAGTTTCACGTCGGTATACCTACCTATGACGTTGTTTAAAAACGTTAAGGGATTTCAAACAACGGTCGTCTATAATCTATAATAAACAGAACATAGGTACCTATTTAACAAATTATATACCTAGATAATATGGGTAATATAATATATGTAACGGTTCTTATGAAATCTAATTTAAATTGTTACTGACTGGTAAACGTAGCCGATTACGTTATCAGACGAATCGATTCGCAACTTTTCTTTGAATAAACAAGGCCCGTTATCGATCCGACCCAACTTATCGACGCTCTGACCCCCGACGTGTTCTGATTTCGTAGTTAGTTAATTAGTCTAGATTGTTCTTTTGTTTGATTTCAACCTCATGGTGCCACTTACAGAATGGGGTGATGAGTGACACGACTTGTTTCAAACGGACAGATTATAAGTATTCAAAGTTACCTACTCAATTGATTTTCTGTCATTTGACTACTACGTAGCTCTGTCGCAATCTTCGGGACAATAAGGTCGGACTAAGTATACCAAATACGATACCATAAGGCCTATGTGAATGTAACAAAAAGGCAATTAATTGGTTATTTAACAAAGCGGACGTTGATAAAGATTGATCATAAAAGTAAAAAATATGTTATTTTATTTTAAAAAATGGAACCAATTTCCTTATTATTTATCCTTATTAGATTGCTAAATAAAACCATGCAAACCTTGAGTGTTGTTTATTGATAAGCCACATTAGCATTCAATGTTAAAACAGGAAAACCGGATGCCAGTCGCTTGTATAGTTTGAGTTATGCTTATGAGTTACATTACTATGCAAAGCAAGGCATAATAATGGGTTTTTCTCATTAGTTAGCAACACACAAAGGCGACAAATGAATGTTTCTAAACTGTAATTCGACACAGTTCCGATGTCAAATACCTACATGTAGGTACCTAGGTGGCGAGTGCGATCGGAGGGTGAGGGAGTCGTGGGGTGGGTCCTGTTCGGGGGATCGGATTCGAGTCACGAGCGACCGGGAGACGTCGTGAGATGCGAGGGAGATTGCCTCCGCCTCCGGCCTCCGCTCTATGCGCTTTCAATAGCACATTGCGCAATTTTGTGCACGCGCCCGTTTCCCGCGTCGTGCTACACCGCCACTATACCATATCTTCATGATGGCATTTGCAGTCACGACGGCCGATGCGCCGTATAAGGCCTTGACTGGTTCACGTAATTGCTGGTCACTACACCGACTAACGAGCGAAAAACTGGGTTGACATTTCAAAAGCGAACGTCTCGAGTTGTGCTGTTCATTAGTTAGAAAGTGGCCATAAAACTGCGGTTTTTTTGACGCAGGTAATTCGCATATCAAACAAGATCTATGGTCTACGTTACGTAAACTGTCGCTCCTAGTTAATTGCTTCATGCCTGCAGAGAAAGCTTTGTCGCGTAAATGTCCTTTTAACGGTTATTGGCCGGGTGGGAGCACATTACACGGCAGGCGAGTAGAGTCGGCGCGACACGCTCTAGTGGCTGGAATAAAACCGTTCCAGCAGACAAACGACCCGAGTATCGTGTCAGCCCGCATTTGTAGCTAGATGGGATTGGTCTCGTCTTTGTCTCATAACCGCAGGCAAGAATAAACGTCGTCATAAATAAGGTACATACGTGGGCACCACACTCAAACCGCATGAGACTTGAATTCCTCTTTATTAGTTTAGCTCGTAAAATATTCAAATGATCTGAATCATTCTGAATTGATCGTTTCAAGTCACGCGCTCGAGTCCACTTCCTCTGTAGATCGTTGTGCGACTACAAAATAGCTTTGATGATTTCGACCTCTTGACCCCGTCATCTCGGTAATGGAGGAACTGAGCGCGTTCTTGTTCGAGCCGCGGCGAGGCGGTTACGTGGCCGCGGTTAACTATTCTCGGAAGACCCAGTTAGCTAATGGCGGCGAACGGTATTGCACTCAATGACTGAAGTAATTGACAACTTGTTTGTGGTTATAAAATGTTAAAATGTGGTTATTAATGACTGTTTTTAGGGTTCCGTACCAAAATGGTAAGAAAGGAACCCTTATGGTTTCACTTTGTCTGCCTGTCACATTCTTAAATCTCTCAAGAACTACTTATACTACAACTACAAAGGAGTCACGTGCGCGTTGCCGACCCTTTATAAGATTTGAGGATGCACAGAGTGGACAGCAGAAGGAACACATTTAGGTCCCTCGCTCTCAACACAGTGCATCCTCGGTTATAAAGAAAGGTAACCTGGATCCATAGAACATGTTTCTTTTAAATATTTTTATTTTATTTTCAGTGAAAAATGACAAATAATAGGTGGTTCCAAATTTGAAAGTCTAGTGAATATGTCAAGGGGTGTCATATGGGCTTGAGTTGCACATTCTGAAACATTTTTTTATGAGAGAAAATGTAAAAATATATACCGTTCCCCCCTTATCGCCGAAGTTTACCAAGGAAAAATATGAAATTATTACATAACATTGATATCAATGTATATTTTACAGGAAAAATAGAACTTTATATCTATCTAGTTTTGCTTTTTATATGATCAAAAAACATTTCTATACTAAGTTTGTGATTTAATCACCTTTGCATGTATTTTTGTTTTATAAATTCCTACGCGATTTTGCTGAAAGTACCTTCTTTCAAATAAAGAAAAAAAAATGATATTGGTTTACGTGATAAAAAATTATCCTTGAAAAACCACCATACGTACCGTACTAAGTTATTTAGTCGCTCAAATTTGTAACAAAATTCGCCGATAGATGGTGCTGTACCCATGGCGTTCAATTTCTACACCATGTTGTTGAGGTTTTTCTGATTTAATAGGGTTGGAACCGGTACACATCTGTGTACGCAACCCTCGGTGCGCGAGTCGGACTCGCACTTGACCGGTTTTTTTAAATATTGTTTCATTAATTGGTACTTGTTTATGTTGCGTGTATCGGTGTAATGCAATGAATAATTCAGCTGGCGTGGCGACGCAGCAGGAGCAGGACATATTTTATACCGGTGGCCGCGGCCGGGAACGCTCGCCGACTTTTTGCCGTGTAATGAAATGCTCTCACCGGAGTCAGCGGTTCCGCCTCGGCGTTTGTCTTGTCAATCAGCCGCCGCCGCACTTCCACGTAGAGTTATTTGTTGCCCCATTGTCCCCTCTGATCAATGTCGCATTGTCTCACCACTTTTGTTTACGGCCCATCAATAGATACTTGCTTACATTTACAATGATATTGTTTTCTCCTCGTGTAAGCACTTTTTACGTTGTGTGTTGTACATAGGTAATCTGTTATCAATTAATTGGCCTTTACCAATTCATTGTTTTTCATATTATAGTGCTCATAACTTAACTTCTTGTGATGTCAACTAATTCATTATCTTTATCGATAAGACTATCGTTGGTAAGTATCGTATTGTCTTTCCAATAAGGCATTTAAACAGTTATGTTATGTATGTAGGAGTTGGGCTTTTATCTTGTGTTCCGATCGATTTATTTATGGAGGTGCTGCGAGTAAGGACTTGGCTTAGGTCATTAAGATACTGTTTTTTATGTCGCTAAGTGCCGCGGCATACGGGAAAACACTCGGTGTAATGTTTACTATTATATAGTATTAGGCTCGATAAGAAGCCAAAGAAGGTAGGTACGCATTTATAATGACGCAGATTTCGCGCGACCGGTTTCTCTCGTGAGTAATAACAGCGGATGCATAAAAAGTTGGCATCGCAACTGTATCGTGTCTGATCGCATTATCGTGCGATTATGCGCCCGCCATACCAAGATGAACACGACCGCGTCAAACGCCCGCACAGTCGTCGGTTTCTTATGTTCGTGTTTATTATGAATAATTATTTACGCGATTATGTAAATGTGGATCCTCGTTAACAGCTCCCTCATTAAAATTCCATTGTTGCGCGCTCCACGCGCGGGCTCGCTCTTTTGTGTCGTGTCGAATTCTGTATTGTTAGTTAGGAGCTTCGTAATTTATTCAATTACGATCTCCTTTATTAATTTGATTTCATTAAATAATACTTATGAAACAGGTGTTTGTGGTCTGCGTTTATCGTTACCTCTTCGATGTGACGGTTGACAAGCCATGCGGCTTAAGTACCTATGTATTTTTAAAATGTCTCTGTACTCGTGTAGCTGTCTAAACTAACAATGTGTTAGTAATTCAATAATACTTGGCTCGTTACGACGTTTCCTTGGCATGGACGTGTCATCTCGTCGTTCGCGCTTTTACGGCATACTTAGCTCGCATTCCGCGGTGCACGCCAAATACTCGCTCGACTGTTGACCATCGGCGATCCCTGGCCTGCCGCCAGCCCTCGTGAGCATGGCATGCCATGTCCCGTTCCGCCCACTCCGCCTATCTTCATTTTATCCCCTTGTTCCGGTCCGCGAGCTCGTAATAAACTTGGCGTAACGAAACGTGACTCCGGCCAAGCAATAACTAATTCCCGGCACGTTACAACCAAGGCCGGTGCACGCTTTTCACTGCCGTGAAAGTGTGTGATGCAATTGATAATAAGCAACTGCGTCTATCAAGGCCTCTACTATTCAGTTCAGCCCTTGTTTGTTAAAAACGAGGTTACACTTTGATCGACACAGATAGCAATGAGTGGGAAGTGAATAGTTACTATTAATACTTGTACTTTATGTGGAATAGCTACCTATTAAAGCAATGTTATCAAGAACAAACCGTGGAGCGTTTTATCGTGATCACCTCATGAATTGTTTTGAATGATTTATCGGGCCGCTTCGTCCGTAACGCACGGGATAGGGTAGGTACATATTTCCCGCGAGTGGTGGGCGTAATGTGAATGGGCCATGTTGGCGGCAACCCAAACGTGTCGCTCGAATGACGTCAGCGATAGCGGGCGACACTAACAAATGATACGGGATATCATAATGCTGACAACTCCAACCCTGCTCTGTCTGACACATGTGCGACCTAAAAAATTGACGGTTCTCGAACGGCATATGCGGGCATACTTTTTTAATGTAATATAGGATTACTTTCTGTTTAATCTCGTTTGTTTATTGATATTTGACCGGACTTATGTTTTGTTGCAGGTGCCACCGAAAGTGTAAGTGCGAGTGGTGATGTGGTTCACGTGAGTGAAGAAAAGGAGAAGTGCGCGAAACCCGAGCTCGTAGCTCAGGAGGCTACCGTGTGCGTGAGTGAAGTGAGTGCAGTGAGTGGAGGCGCGGCGGATGGTGTGGCTAGCGCCGTGGCCTCCGAGGAGGACGACTGTGTGATAGTCAGTGCGCGCGATGCGGACGACAGGTCCGACTCGGGCGTGAGCGGGGTCCGCTCAGGCGGCTCCGCCAGTTCTGTGGAGGACCGGGAGTGGCGCGCTATGGCGCACGGATACGGTGGAGGGCACCCGCCGCCGCCGTTACTGCACATGCCGCCGCCGCCGCCCTCGATGTACGCGAGCGAGATCCTGTGGAAGCAGCGGTACCAGCCGCCACTTCACCCTCCGCTGCATCATGCCATCGCGGAGGACTATCTCGCCTCGGCCACCTACGATAGAGAGAGACATGAAAGACTGTTACGGTGAGTTGATCATTTATCATTTAGTTAGGGTAATGAAGCTTTGATTTTACGTTTAACAACATGACATAATGTCCGCTGAGTATAAGGTTCCGTAGATCTTCAAATGGCCGGCGTAGAAATGGACGAAGCAAAGCCAGCGACTCGGGGTGCTGTCTCGCCACTAGTTTTGATTACACAAAGATGCCCTGTCGCTACGGCGCTGTAGCTCTTCTAATAGGGTATACTTGGGTTGGATTACGTACATTAAAAAAAACTCTGTTTCATTGTCTAGTTCTTGGAATTCTACGTACGTTTTAAATTAGCTTTCAATGAAATTTCGCAAGTGCTTGCTAAACACGGTGCTTGACAGAAATGTATTGCCTTCAACAAATAACGAAGGTTTCTTGATAATAACTCATTAAATAAACGCTCTGACCTTATTCAGCATTAAACCAGACATGATAATTAGTCAGTAAACTAATGCGAGTAATTGGATGGTCTGCCGTTGCACAGGAATGCGTTACACGGCACTGATTAACGATACTTGCCTATTGCAGCCATTTATCATTTAACCGGTTTGTAACAGTTAATTTCATCTTTACGATGGTGTCTATTAAGTAATCTATTTGTGGTAGCTTGTGAAATAAAGAAAAAGTAAGTATTTAATGCTGAACGAGTATTATAGCTACTTGAACTTGGTATATTATAAGCCTAGCAAAGTCAGAGTAATTTAGGGTAAAACAATATTTAACCGATATAAAAACATATTATATTGTATAAATTCGTCTTTATTAAATAAGCACATGGGCAGCAATGACGTCCGTTTGAGAGTTGGGGAAGGTCGGGATTTTTGACCTACGAAGTCTTTTAATTATTTGTGTTTTTCAAGATACATATTGACGACATTGAATGGCCTGCGTTAAAAATAATACGACGGTTAATTTCGTGACTCTTATATCTATCAGTAGGCTGATGGTGTATAAATGAAGGCTTCGCTATCTAGGGTTTGTTTAATGATTGTGCGATTCGATCAATAGCGCCATAAATTGAGGATGACTGTCGAATTCGCCTTACGACCCCGTGTTTTACAAGCCATTGCGATTAAAGTAGTTACTGTCGTACTTGGTATATGGAATCGTTTCGTACTGATCATTTCATCTATTCACTGCACAGCACTGTTTGATAGCAGTATCTCTATATCTAAAGTAATAATAATATCAATCAAATGCCCCCAAACTGTGATTAAAGTAGTTAAGGTTATATAGTTCATTGAAGCGTTTCGTACTTATAATTTCATCTATTCATTGCACCGAACTATCGCAATGTTTTCATAGTAATAGTATCAATCAAATGCCCCAAACTGACGATGATTGAAAATCAACAATACCAGGATGATTCTCATCGTTACAGTTAATTGATGTCCTTACCGGCCTGAACATTAGTGAAATTTAAGGAAATCTTAGTGTTAGTGTTAACAATCCGGGCCCGTTAAGGACAAATTAAGATGTAAAATGTTAAATTTCAGGATGAATATCACCCACCATGGGGTTTTGTTGATTTTCAATCATCGTCATTTCTTTACTATACAGTAAACGAACATTTTATATCAGATAGATTATTACATCGCAATGCCTTTGTTCTCGCAGACCGTTGCATTAAGCCACTTGCGGCTTACTTCACTGTTACAGTTGCCTTTCTTCCGCGTCCCAGTTTCCACCGCTCAAATCGTGACTCGCATCACTTTCCCCATTGTTGTTCTGTTGCTATGCACAATCATACTTAACCTTGTGATAGATGATTATTCTATCAATTGATTGAAGGAAAAAAAAGATAATACAATCGAAGGTTTATTTACCTAGGTGTTTTTTTATTTTCATAACTACTCACTAGCTCGTTAGTATGTCTTCGATAAATGAAACAGTAGGATTTTTTATAGGTTTATTTTATAGAATAAACACTGTTAATTATTTGATATGGATATTTTAGTGCTCGCATGTAGAGCAGAGCTTAGCGATATTTTAATACTAACCCCGTTATTCATAAACGTCTATCAAACCTATATTAGTTAACTAGCCGCTAAAGTTCGTTAGTCCTTATCTGACATATGCCCTTGTGAGAGAGTGACAACAGACATTTTAGTTAGCAGTGGTTTGTTAAGTTTTATGAATATGGGGGTAAATGTTGCCATCTTAGAATAAAAGTAAGTTGACATATGAAATAAGGTGTCTATACATTAACAATCCTTAATGATTCATGTTCAATCATGTATCGAACAGTATGCACGCCTAATCGTATAACCATTTTATGTATCATTCGGGTCAATTAGTTGAAGAAATTCGGTACAGTGCCTTTACCATGAGTTTGCATGACCGTACTCGCTAGCGACCGCGTAAACGATTTTGTATGCCGATCCTTAGTTCTGTTACGAAATAGAACTAAGAATCGGTATACTAAATCGTTTACGCGGTCGCCAGCGAGTACGGGTATGTAAACTCATGGTAAAGCACAGAATTATCTACATATATATAAAAGAAGTCCTGACTGACTGACTCAGCAAGGCACAGCCGAAACTACTAATGCTAGAAAGTTGATTTTTACACAGTCGGTTACATTTATAACGTAGGCTAGGGATAAGAAAGGATTTTTCGAAATTCATCCCCTAAGCCCTAAGGAGGTAAAACATGGGATGAAAGTTTGCATGGGAAACGTAATTTTTTTGGACTAGAAACTGGAAATTTCGTATATAGACTCTCTGTTTAACTATAACAAAACTAAATTCAGCGATTTTCTAAATTTAACCCCTAAAGGGGTCAAAAGGGGATTCAAAGTTTGTACGGGGAGCAAATCTTTTTGGAAGTTAGAAATTTGAAACTTCGTAAATAGACTCTCTGTTTAAATACAACAAAAAATACTTCAGCGTTTTTTGAAATTGCTCCTCTAAAGGTTCCGAGTTTGTACGGGGAGCTAATCTTGTTTGAAATGCGAGATTTAAAATTTCGTATATAGACTCTGTTTAAATACAACAAAATATGTTTCCGCGTTTTTCTAAATTGTTCGCCTAATGGGGTAAAAAGGGGGTTCCAAGTGTGTACGGGGAGCAAATCTTGACTTTCCGTAAAAATCGATATAGGGTGTCATCTTCGAGTTTCTTCGGGGTGTCGATTACGAAAATGACATGCATTTGCAAATCCAAGATGGCGGACAATTTTTTTTTTTTAAATCTATATGGGTGTCATCTTCGAGGTTCCTCGAGGTGCCGATTACGAAAATGACATCCATTTCCAAATCCAAGATGGCGGACATTCATCTTTCGTAATAATCGATATGGGTGTCATCTTTGTGGTTCCTCGGGGTGCCGACTACGAAAATGACATCCATTTTTAACTCCAAGATGGCGGACATTTATTTTTTCTTTTGAGTCATTTTTCACAAAAGATTAATAGCATCAGACAACTGTCAGAAACGAATAAACCTCATTTATATCTTTGTTACCATCTAAAATGTACGCGGACGAAGTCGCGGGCGGCCGCTAGTTGAGTCATAAGAACCTGTATTTGTTATTTATTTCGCATAAATTCGCTTGCAACATAGCGTGAATAATTCGAGTAGAACATAAATTTGCTTTTATGCTTCATCATAGTCGGGGTATCTAACTAATTATCGGATTAACGTAGTTTGACAGCGTTGTATTGGTTTTTGATCAGAATTTTGTCGGTCACAGATATGACCTTGAAATCGATACCTTTAGGCATTCAAAGGCATTTCCAGTCCAACTTTGTTTAACGAAATTATTTATACGTTATTGTATCTTTACATACTTTGCACCCACATTACAAGGTTATATGTAATTGTTAAACATCTTGCGAATTGTTTATATTTAGCGAAACATTTCCATTGTTGATTGTAGGCTCGCGGATGTGTATTTGCGGATTTTGCAAATAAATTAAGTATTACGAAAGGAATTCACCAATTTGTGTATCTACAGATAGTAAAGGTTAACAGTACTTAATGTCGCAATATTTTCGATTCTGACATATAATTAGGTAGGAGATTTATACGTACATATCTAACATTGGCGTTACTTATTTCACAATACATCTTATAATATAAAATATTTATTAATAAGTTAAATTAATCTTAATAAATAGATATTAGATTCTTAATCGTACACAAAGTAGTACCCATGTTGAATTGAACTTTTAAGTCAACCATAATTTGACTATATTCTCTAATTACTATGGTTGAAGTCTTCTTGTGGATAAACTGTCGAAACTAAAATTTCAGAGATTTGTTAAAAAAATGCTTTTGTTGCTTTATTAAAAATTTATTGTTTGGTTAAGAAAAAATTATATCGTATAATAACTACATTATATTATGAAAATAATATATAAATAATCGAATACCAATTACCTATGGAGTAAAAGTAGTATAACCGTTTGATTACCTAAAACTGCATACCATAAACATACGTAGTAATTTCTCCAAACATGGTTAAGAGTCGCATTTTTGATACTATAGGACTTTGTCCCTTTCATCCATTAACATTTAGTAGGACAGTTTAAACATGACATTATTGCGACACTGTAGTCTGTCCGGTAGTCTAAAAGTGACTAGCCATAATGATAAGCTAATTAGTTAATCTATTGCAAAATACTTCTTACACATAGCTAAAGTTAATGTAATAGTTTGCACTAAAGTTCAATGTGAAATAACACCTAGAAAAATTGCAATGCGACAAAAAATATTGGGCGGTAGTTGTTGAGATAATCTCTGTTTAAGGAACACACAAGGTATTTTAAGATTTCAAGAAACTAGGCTTAGGTTGCATTTTAAAAGTCCGTGGTACGACTTGTGACTAGTGTTGTTAAAAGACTAGTCTTGCAGACTTTTGAACCTTAAAGACTCGCAAACCTTGAAGGTTTAAGCTTTAAAGGCGTAAGTGTTGAAGGTTTGAGCTCTAAAACGGTTCTGAACCTTAACGACTCAAGCTTTTGATAAGCTCTTAAGAGAAAGTCTTTAAGACTCGGGCCTCATAGAGAGCTCAAGCTTTAAAAACTCGAGCCTATTGAAAGCTCCAGCCCCAAACCTCGAAGGCCTGTCACAAGCGTTAAGAGCTCAAACAATGAGCTAGTCAGAAATTCTTTTTTAATATTTGGAAGATATTCAGCCAATATTTATAGAGTATTCCTGACAATATTTAACAATGTCATATAAAGGTGCAAAATAAAATTACAAACAAAAATGCGATAAATCCTTTTTTTCCCCTATTTCACAAAAACCTAATTCACCCTATGGCATAGATTGATCTAATTTGTTAAAAGCTTGTACTTTTTGCTACAAACCTTTACAGCTAAAAACCTTACAGACTTAAACCTTCAAAGCTCAGAAGGCTTTAAAGCTTGAGGCCTAAAGAATCGAGATTTCTGTGATCGTAAGCAGCAACGCGAACTTATTAATTTGAGGCTTATACGCTCGAGGTTTTAAGGTTCGAGGCTTCTAGACTCAGCAGTCGCGACTCGAGTCTTGTAGTTTACGCCTCAAAGCTTAAATTCACAACACTACTTGTGACCATTAAAATAAAAAGTGCTACCGTTGCACTATTAATTTTATCGCTTAAAGTTTTATGGCTCTTTTTCCTTAGACCGCCGGACAGGAGGTGATTAGCCCTTTGTGAGGCTGGCCGTACCGTGGTAAACGGAAAATAAGCGGTATAGTTGTTGGTTTCACTATCACAAGACCTGCCAATAAATACATTGCCGTAATCGCAAATGCGTATAATGTAATTCTGTGGAATAAAAACTCTATTTTGGTGAAAATGTATAGGAAATAAATTAATTAAAGTCCCTTTTGACTGCATGCTCAGTGAGCACTGAATGGATTCGCGGATATGCGTTCATTTTGAATGTCCAGCTCATATTTGTCTGAATCGAATCGTTCCAATTAAAAGTTTCTACTTTTTACAGAATTCCGTTCAGCACATATCTCGTTCTCGATGTCGCCATATGAGAATAAACCTTGATTAATTTAATAATATTACATATATAATTACTGTTTGATAATCAGTAACGCTTGGCATTTAATTTTGTACAAAACAATTAAGTAGCAGTTTTTATAATTCACTGACACATACTAACTTTAAAATACACACTTTATAATAGTTGAAATGAAGTAATCAATAAAGGCAAATATAGTACATTTACATTACTTACCATGGGCGGTAAAACAAAGAATGTCTCAGATCGCAGGTATTTGACGCCCGAGCCGAAGTCAAGGGCGATAAATATGCGTTGTGAGGCTTTTTTTATTATCGCCCGTGGTAAGTACAAAATTTTATGTGACCCCCTGGCCAAGAAGTGGGATTTACCGAGCGCGGAGCGGTTAGGACGTTATGAATTATAGAAAGAGCCATAACACATGTTTATATCCAATTTTTTACTCACATGTGTTTAATATCAATCAATAAAAACCTGTTGTGATAGTGCACCTTAGGTACCTATTATAAATATAGGTATTTCAACAGTAGATATATCAAACTTAGGTGAATCGTCCATTAGGTATTTCATTCGTTAGGCGTTTTGAAAATTATTTATTTCTAATTATTTGATACAGAGAACAAGCCTGAGACGGGAATCGAACCCTCGCCTCTGTATTATGTATTTCGTCCAGTGTAGCGTAGGAGTTGCTATGGCCACCTTCTGTCGCCATCATCTTCTTGTCACTTACCTAAGTATGCCACATTTAGCTCAATCGGATACCGGCAAATGGCTGAAAAAAGAATTGCAAATTGTGAGAACAACTTAGTTACATACGAACACTGCATGTTAAATAAAATCCTGTAAAAATATAACCATATATCTCTGTATATTTTTAGGCCGAGGGGCAATCAGACTTGCAGAAAAAAAAGACACAAATATTAGATTACAAATAAGAAGTCGGAACACAAGGCTGATGATGATGATATATGAGTTTATAAAACGTTTTCACATGTATATTTTTAATTTCTTTTAATACAATTTCAATTAAGATTTTTAGATAGCATACGAATTCATTATCCATTATTAGATCCACATTACAGTAATAGCTCATTAGGTTGTATACCAGGGTTCAAACACGTTAAGTTTTTTGATTTATTTTAATCGCAATAATATAATTCAATTAAATTGTAATAACTACCATACATTTTCTTGAATTAATTCCATTTCTTCCCACAGGAACATTTTAGCAGTACGTAATAAATACAAAGAAGTTTAGGTAGCAGTTTTCATTCACAGGATTTCCGATAAATCGATAACTATCACAATCGGTTTTATCTATAAACTGTGAAATAAATTTAAACACGTTTGGCGTTTATATTGTACATTGCCATATTATGCAAGTGATTAAAGTATTTAACGAATCTGGAGTTACTTTGCGGAATTCTAAGACAATTTGCGTGAAGAATATTCTCTGGCTTAGTATTCAGTTACTTAATGCGTCTCCATCTTTTGCTGTCATGCCCCAACGTCGGTGGCCAGCCTTGCAAAGTCCTTCCTATTCCTGGTCAGTCTAGCGAGGGTAGCCACGTCCTTGGTGCCTGCCCATTATTTTATGTTGTATAGCCAGTTTATCCTCCTTACCCGGTTGCCCTCTATAACTTAATGCGTATTAGGTCAATGCTAATTGTTTTATGGTGGGTTGCACCAAACCGTCTGTAGTCGTACGTTAGAAGGTTACTTTTTAAAGTTTTACCAACGGGAAAAACTATAGTCTATTTTTTTAACGTACACCGCTAGGATTGACTACTCCAAATAACTTTTTAACTTTCATAATGGACTAGAGTTAATAAAGTAATAGTTTTGTATCTATGTATGACATGTGTAGTGTAGGCTTCTCTGACTTCTATTAGTATTTATTACGAAAATATGAAATCATACATCTTATATGTCATCGACAAACCCTGGCTTGACGGGAGCATTCTGTAGATAAGTCGATATCGATAAAAATGGTGGTACGTCATTTTTATCGATATTGACTTATTATGTAGTTCTAACATGCTATACCAAAAAACCGCTCCCGGCCTATAAAGCCACAGTCAGGTTCAAAAAAAAGGTGTGGTAAGCGGCCACCGCAGCCTATAGCCGCCCGCAACTCCAAAGGAGTCACGTACGCGTTGCCGACTCTTTATGAAATTTGAGAATTCACTGTGTTGACAGCAGAAGGGACTAATTTAGGTCCCTCGCTCTCAACACAGGGCATTCTCGGGAGCTTCTATGGGCGTTTCAACCGCCGGCAGTGCCTAGTTCTAAATAATTAAGAAATGAGCTACACCACGAATTACGTTTCGATGCAATGATACGATATACTGTGCTCGTAAAGTTCGTCAGAATGAATTGAGTTGAAATCTTATAGTAGCCTATTTTCTTCCTTGTAAGTACTTAAATGAACTTCATTTTTCATACTCAAATATTTATGTCGGTGAACATCATCGTAAACATGGTTATCTATTTTGTTTAAAATATGTTTATAGATCTACTGTCATTCTGTGATTAAGTATTATATATAGCTGTTACGGCTTGAAAAGTCTAGGATTGTAGTAATGTTTTAAAAGAGATTTTAACCACGTTTTGTTATTCTTGTCCCAGTGACCTCACTTTTTTTCTAGGGTATATTAATCCTTCGTACTGTTGTCCTTTGTACTATGAATAGGGCAGAAGATAATATAAAAATATTATCTTCTGCCCTATTCATAGTCAAATAATGGACTTATTAAATCAAGTCTAAATGTTCCGAAAATTTTATGTTATTATTATTGTTCTACTTTACTTTGTTTGTAGTTTTCGAAAAAATGTAGTTAGGTAGTAGGTATAATTGATTTTCTATGTAAAAATGCCAAATAAGTATGCACTAGGAAGTAGTAATATACAGTATACCTAATTCTTACATAAGTAGCTTCCCATATCACGTTAGGTAGATCAGAGATTAGTCAAAGTTAGCAGTTATTTTGACTAATCTCCATATTTGTCGGCTGACGTCATTCATGTGCGCTTATTTTATTTATCACTTCTGCTCACGGCACGGGGAATTTGAGTCACTGAGGGCCTACTCCAAACTTCGTATCGTGCCGTCCCTTTCACTCATATAGTTTATAACACGAGAGTGAAAAGGATGGCACGATACGCAATTCGAAGTTCGGATTAGTCCCTCATATTTACCAATGAGTAAACAAGCCGAGTGATATCGTTTTAAACTATTTAAGATATAAGTATTTGAAAAAAGTTAGGTCGTTCAAACATTCGTCTATGGTCCGATCTCGAAACGTCAGACGTCAGTTACCTATCAAGAAAAATAACAATGTGTATTAATGATATATTTTATTGTGTGTATTAACTAATGTGGAACTATTAAAATCGCATCACGTTTACATAAACGTATTTACGTGCCATAAATAATAATAAAAATCTGCCAATTACGATAACCATTAACAAAAGTGAAAAGCGAGTGTATAGTTAGATAAGCTTACGTGATTGTGGCCGCGTACATCGTTAATTGCGAAATGAATAACGGAAATGCTATTTTTACCGAGTTAGTATCATGCAATCATTACACTAGGTATAATCATTATGCTAATGGCGCAAGATTTTTGCGGTGTAATGGTTTTGTAAGTCATGCCGGAGTGGATTCCTATATCACCCTTACGTGTTGGAATTGTAAAGCACCTATTAAGCCTGGAACATGTAGACAGTTGATGACAGCGAATATGAAGCATACAGAAATAGGCACGTGCATTCTTAAGAGTATAAAGGCGGTGCTAACCCTAAGGGCTAAGATAGAATGCCTCTATGTCAAGATCGCTTGAACAATCTAGTTAATACATAAGATGCTGGTCGCCTCAAAAGCAGCGTCATTTAGATCGATTTGACCTTGACCTAGTTGCGGGACCAGACACTCGCGCCAAGTGGCTCGAGTCATTGTCATCGCAATAAGCTTATTGGGCACAATCATCACCAATCTATGCATTACTTGTTTATATAATAACGCACGTTCCGTATTTTGTGATAAGGTCGTATAGAGGGCAAACCTGTTTTGTATATGTTAAATACTTAAATTAGTAGAAAATAAACTTGGAAGTCGTTGGAAGGTCAGGAATGCTGTTTAACATTTTATATTTATTCATAACAATCTGCGCCTCGTGCAAGTTTAACAACCATGTTGTGTTAACTATGACTTCATCGTTGCCTTAATGCCGTGTTTCACATGCCATTTATGTACGTATGCCCCAGTACCTTACTCGTGTATTGTCTAGTATGTACTTAGTTTAATGTATACTGTATTTAGTATTCTGACTAATTACTTTTCTTTTGTTTACAGAGAACGAAGGGATCAGGAACGAGAGCTGCTGGAAAAGCAGCAGAAAGAAAAGGAGAGAGAACGGATAGAACGCGATAGAGAAAGGGAAAGGGAGAAACAAGAGAGAGAAGAGAAGGAAAGGAGAGATCAAGAGAATGCCGCCTCGAAACTTGTGTCGAGGCATTTCGAGGAATCTCTGAGGCTAGCGAATCAGAAGGTTTCTATCATTCCTTATCGCGGTCTTATCGGCCGCTAACTATTATGCATTCCGCTCGTAGTATTAGTTTACGGTTTTAGTTTCCAATGCGAACTTAATCCGAGGTGAGGCAATCTCACCATTCGGACACATCCGCGTAGCGTGATATAGTATCGTAAAGGTTTTTGTTGTCAACAGCGGGAGCGCAACATGTCGTGGTCGCTGCTGAATAGCCTGGGGCCCAACCGTGGCGCGGGCGCCGAGCACGAGCGGCTGCGCGCGCCGCCGCCCGACCGCGCCTACTACTCGCCCCCCGGGCACCCGCCCGCGCCGCGCCAACCCGCGCCCACGGACTACCATCCTCACGCGCGTCTCGCCCTCCCCTCCAAGCCGGAGAAACCCCCTCACCCCTCTTTGCCCAAGGGTGAACCTAACTTCGCTCCCTACAACTATCCCCCCTATCGCGCCTACGATAAACTCAAAGACCAGCACCTGCCGGCGCCGCCGCCGTTAGTGCCGGAAAAAAACTCTGTGATAGTGAAACACGACGCCAAACAGATCCACCTCGAGCAGAAGCACCCGTACCCGAGCAAGCCCCGGAATGAGCCGTCCCCGCACTACCTACCGTCGCGGCCGTACCGGACGGGGCTGTCGCCGCACGCGCCCTCTCACCCGCACCCAGCGCTGCAGACCTCTCCGCACGCGGCGCTGCCCGCGCAGGACAAGAACAACCGACGGCCACTATACCAGCCGCCTCCGCAGCGCTCACCCGCCGGATACTACCAGCAGGCGCCCTCCAAGCCTAAAGTATCCAGTCCTGCTCCGCCGCACATATACGGGAAACCGAGCAGCAACGCGCCCAGCCCGGCCCACTTCGCGGTTGCCGTAGAACCTGCTCTTCAATTAAGTAAGGCGGATCCTCCTCCGATTCCGTACCCCCCTCCGTCAGCGTACTCGCCTGCGCTGAGAACGCGACCCCCGCCAGTCGCGCACGCTCGACCGCCGCGCCCGCACAGTGACGCGTCGTCTTCGTCCCCGTGCCAAACGCAACCCCTAGATCTCGGTGTCTCGCGAACGGACGACTCCGATCGGTTATCACCTAGAAGACGGTGCCCCTTCGAATCCGCGGATTCCGAAAACAAACGGCGGCGGCTAGAAGAATTACCGGCACCTGAACCGTTAATAGCGAGCGCCGCAGCCAGTGTGGGGCGGACGCCGCACGGCTCCGAACCCGCTCCCCAGGCGCCAGGCCCACCCTGTGACGTCCGCGTACCTTCCGCTGACGGAAGCGTCGAAACGCCAGAAAAGGCTGCTGGCGCCTCGCCCGCACCCTCAGTCACGCCTTCTGCAAGCCCCGCGCCTTCGACCCCCGTCCCTCCTCAGGCGACATCACCACCCGCGGCGCCGCCGCCCGCTCCCACGCCCCCCGCTCCACCCGCCACTCCCCCAGTCACGCCAGTGGCGGACGTCGATACCCCCGCCAAGACAGCATCACCCAACCCCAGAGACGGATCGGCGCCAGTGCGGCATCTTGGCAAGAAAGCCTGGCTCCAGCGACATGAGACCGCGCCAATTGGCGAGGGCGACTGTTCTGGGGGAGGCGGTACGTGCATAACGCTCCCGATGGCCATCAACAGAGTGTCCGAACAGGAGGATTCTAGCTCAAATATCGTCGTTCCCGTCGCCGCCAAGTCGATACAGAGGCAGACGGGAGCGCGGAAGACCTCTAAACCGAGGAAACCTAAAGAGATGAATGGACGCGTTGAAGACGCCGAGCGGGACAGCTCGAGTTCGGAGCGCGAGTCGACGTCACCACCAAAGAGAAAACCGCCGAAGGCTAAGCGAAAAAAGGGCGGAGTGCCGCGAAAAGCCGGTGATGAACCCAAAAAGAAGAAGGCTTCCGAGAGTGGGAGCGAAAGTGACAAGGAGAGCGACGATAAAGATTCCGATTCTGGTGCAAGCGGGAGCGGCAGCGGTAGCACGTCCAGTAAAAGAGGTGGCGGTGGGCGAGCCCGAGGCAGGCGAACACGAGGTGGTGGCGGAGGCCGAGGCGGGCGACGGAAAGACGAGCCCCCACGGCGGACGCCGTCCAACGCGCGAGGCAAGGCTGTTCCCGAGACGTTTCTCCAGAACGGCTCTTGCTGCGAGGTAGCTCCCCGCCTCGCCAAATGCCGCGAGTGCCGCTGGTCACCCGCGCAGCGCGACAAGGACATGCCAAACATATTCTGTCGCTTCTACCATTTCCGAAGACTGAAGTATGCCAAGAACAGGCAATTAGCCATTGCCGGGTTCTCGGACCCCTACAAAGACGCTGAAGAGGTAAATCTCGCATTCAAATCATGAATAATCTATTTTCTTTTGCTTTTTTGTCTTGATGTCGTTTTCTAATGGTGTGTACTATTTTGTTGTAGGAGGACAAGAAGCTATGGCTCTCCTCTTCGGCGGGAGCGGCAGAATTAGATATAGAGATGAGTTGTTTCCTTTTGCGGGAAATTGGAGACCAGTTCTGTGAACTGCTACAACAAGAGAAGGAGGCGGAATTACACCACCAAAATGATGGTAAAAGACACTTCTTTTTACAGATCATTATCTAGTTATTGTTAAAATAGTGTACCTCTATTTCAAAACAGTATCTCGCTATTTGTATCTTGTTGATAAGAATAACAAACACTGATAACTTTTTGTGTCAATTTGACACTTAGGTGTGGCATCCTTAAAGGATAAATAGATTCTATTGTTGTCTAAAAATAGCTAGTCGAGCATTAGCAAGATGTAGGTCAAGTAGGCAGGTCTGCTTCAAATACCGACTTAAGTCAATTAATCTATTAAGAGTCAGTATTAGCTACCTATTCAATTGATTAGATTACATGGAACCAAAGGTTAACAACACTGAGATAACGGTCTTTGGGAATGTACGTTACAAACATGAATTGTGAACGTTAACATACATTTACTAAAGCAGAGATAAAATTTAATAACAAGAGTTGGTCGCTAGTTTAAATATATAATAAATTGCCATAAATTACCTTTATTATGAAGATAACTGATTAATCTAATTATTAATCTACTGAGTATTAACTACTTTCACTAAATTCCCGTTTCCAGTTCGGATTTGCTTTAATATTTATATGAATATTCGATTGTAACAATATATATATCCACGAACACAGAAAGACATGTAACTTTGTTATTTATGAATGGTGGTGGAAAATATGGTGATAAAGCACGAATTTTTACTTCGAATCCATCATTATTACCCTAGTCCAAAGTTAATAATGTTTCTGTTGTTACAGACAAAACAATAGCGTGGAAGCGAGTAGTGCAGGGCGTCCGAGAGATTTGCGATGTGTGCGAGACGACGCTCTTCAACTTCCACTGGACCTGCGGCAAGTGCGGCTTCGTTGTCTGCCTCGATTGCTATAAGGTAAGTGAATAAAGTGACACATTATATAGACGTCGCCAGTGGCCACCCGGTACAGTAAAACCATTTAAAAATGAGCACCCTGTCCCAGTGGTAGATGTGAGGTTCAGTGCATTGCGCCTACATGTCTACGTCGATAGGATCGGAAACACATTAGATGGCGGTTCCATTTAAGAAGGGTTTTCAGGGTGGCCACTTTCTGGAAAACCGGGAAAACCGGGAAAAGTCAGGGAATTTCGCTAGTCATGGAAAAGTCAGGGAATTGTCAGGGAAATTTATTGGAGGTCAGGGAATAAAAATGTATCTTTATGTAAATGAAATAAATGAACTTTATTCTGCAAGTAGGGCGCAGTGGCACTTTTGCAAGTCAAACTCTAGTCAGTCATTTTCTCTAAAAATATGATTATTGAGTGAACCCACGACTTCCGTCTAAAAATGCTTTCGCTCTTACCGACTGAGCTATTCAGATACTTCTTCTTATTATTTCCGTTTTTGTATTATTTCATTGTATTTATAAATTGTAATTTACTAGCAGATAATTCTGAAAAAACATATTCAAAATATATATTTCATATTTATTACATTTAAGATTATGGTCAGGGAAAAACTTGAAAAAGCGCCTGGAAAACCGGGAAAAGTCAGGGAATTTTGGTTGTAGTAAATAGTAGTCACCCTGGTTTTACACCACATAACCAGGTTAGAAATCTGTAAATTTTCTGAGAATCAATATGTACAAGATTTTATTGAAATAGGGATGTTGACACTAAGTAAAAAACTCAACTACTTCAAATTTTCTCGAAAAAGGATCAAATTCTCAACCAAATAGCGAAAAAAGTAACTCAAAAAAATAAATAATTACATAATTACAAGTCATCAAAGTTTTAAGTGGGGGCATGTTCTGTCCCTTTTTCGCAAAACGCACCTCTGTATGGAACGATCTTCATTTACTATGGCGCTTTAAGTCAGTGACGTCACTACAAATTAGTGCTTTCTCACTCTTATTAACAACATTCTAACGGTTGTAGCTTCGTTATTTTTTGAGATATTTTAATGGGATTTTCACCATTTGGCATAGTTTTATGTCTTCTTTCTTTTGGATATAATTTAGATACCAATAAATTTTGAGTCAACATCCCTATTTTCCAATTGGTCTCAAAGAACTCTCAGACGAAACATATCTTGCAAACATATGCACACCACACCCCATAAATAGCGCCCATATTCAGTATTCCAATATCATGGCTATAATAATCGTACTTACAGGATTTTCTAACGTTACATTTGTCTTGACAGTCACGAACGTCAGGCGAATCAGTCAACACCACCAGTGAAACGAATAACTCTTCAAATGGCAACTCCAACGAAAGAGATTCTTTTGGGTAAGTTAAGCATTTATTTTACGATTTGGTTTTGCGTGAGTCTTTGACCGTGAATAATTAATTCCGGGTTTTGGGTCATGGAAAATAATGAGTTCATGAACTTTTGAATTATTTTGTGTTCGTATTCGGTTGCGATGGAATAACAGATATAAAATTAAAATGCTGGTAATTCTGTCCAATACTTTTTAAATTACTTCATGGACATTAATTAGGTACAGCCGTCAATCGTGTTATTATAATTGCTATGACTTAGTGATATTATGGTTAGGTGATTGTTACGCTATTCCTACGAAACAATGGATCAAAGACTAATAATATTAGTATCTTCCGACACGCACGTGACAGATAATGATACAAAAGCATATTATAATGATTGGAGGAGTATTTTCGTTTCGTATTCAAGGCTGTTCTGTATATTTCGTAGTGATTTATTACTTTGTTGACTAACACGGTGATACACGGGTCTTGTTTTTCCGACGTGGTGTTTAATATTCGGGGAATTCTTAAAACCTCATCTCGTGTTTAACAATTGTGATAATTTGTGTATTACACATCTTTCCTTAGCCATACTTTCATAATTAAGAATATTTTTTTTGCCAATGTTCTACCTAAAATACGAGTTTGGTGGTTTTAATATAATCTATAAAATTAAAATACCGCCAAATTCCTTGGTGTTCATTTATTGGAGGACGGCCAGTAATAGGTAGTCTACAGTTGTATTGTTACTCTACTTTTGTTTATTCTTAGAAGAACTGCCAGCATAAAACTAAGTAACAAGAGCAAATTACGAGTACAACATCTTACGTATTCTAACGCTATCTGTGATAGCGTTAGAATTTGAATATACTTAAACAAAATGCGTACCTACTCGTACACGAATCACACAAGCAAACAGAATGACAGTGTTGGGCAAACAATTAGGTAATGATGAAATACTACTACTATAATAACTATCCCCTTTAAATTTGATTAGGATTGAATTACTGGAGTCTGTCTTTATATATTTGTTAAGTAAATAGTGAGGTAGTCGCTATATTTTACAAAACGATTAAAACTCAAGTATAACTGTCACTCCGGGCAACTCTTCGGAAGTCCTTACTCCGGATGAGTGCGTCTGCGTATTGCGTTTAGTTATGATAAAATTACTCACAAGTTTAAATTCAAGTAAGGTAGTCGACTAACATAGTCCGTTTCGTATGCATAGCTGGCTGCTATGCACGTCGGGCGGCGCGCACCCTGTGCGCCGGTTACTCCTGACTCAGATCGCCGCCGGCGGCGCGCTCGGCGCGGTGTCGGCGCGCGCACACTCGGCGCGCGGCGCGTGGGCGCTACCGGCGTGCGCGTGCGGCGCTGACGCCGATCCGCCCGCCGACGTGCGAGCTAAAGCGAGGCAGCTGCTGCTCAAGGTTATGCAGAAGGTGAGACATTATACCTACTGAAAAACAGGCATTATAGAGTTTGCTTAATGCCGTCGCACATTAAGCTACTAGACGCGACCACCTGGGCGCTGTCGACGTGCGCGCTAAAGCGATGCTGCTGCTAGTCAAGGTCATGCAGAAGGTGAGATACAGGAGTTTGTTTATGCTGCGTTGGAGGAATGCCCAACTAAGGCTGTCCCGTCCATTAGGAGACAATAGTAACCAAGTTACATAGAAAAAAATGTTATAGTATGAAGAGAGATAACCTACGTCCGGTGAGTGGGTTTATAATCATCGCTAAAACTAATGTTTAGTAGAATTAAATTCCATAAAATCACAGTTTTGAAGAGTGACTCAGGAGACGTAACGATGGTAACGAGCAACAAGAAATAGTTGATTGACCCAGCCCCTTAACCCCCTAGTTCATAAACGCCAGTCAAACCTATTTTAGTTAAATTGCTGCTGAAATTCGTTAGCCCTTATCCTGTTACTTTGACATTTATGTTGGTGAGAAACACAGTTTAGTTAGCAGAGGTATGTTAAGTTTTATGAATAAGGAGGTTAAACTTTGGGAGAGAGGCAAAGACGACTTTGGTATAAGACTTGCTCGACATCTGCTTGGTTTAAAAAATTTGGAATGTGAGAATTGGTCTAGAAAAATTTAAGTTTTTCAAACATTTAACAGGTTGACAAAGTGACAAATTCCTGGTCATTTAATTTCTCCTTAAATGACACAGTAACGTGTTTTGCACAATATTTTACGTACCTATTCCCGATGAGTATAAAAGGATAACTACGCTCTTTCCTTGAGTGAATCGTTAGGGTATTTACAGTGGCGGATTTACCAATAGGCTGAGTAGGCTGGAGCCTAGGGCGGCAGATTTTAGGGGGCGGCAAATTTGCCCCGATTTTTTTTTGTCGTACAAAAAAAAACTAAATGTTACTATGTCCGCTCAGGTTCCTTTGCTCCACATTGGATAACTATGCCCCAATATGTTTATTTGGTTTTATAGTGTTATAACCAAAAGTAATATATACCCATTTGATAGAAAATATGTTTAAAATGTACTTTGTCTGTTCTTAACTCTGTAAAACAGCGTACATTGTATATCTATCTCTCTGCTAAATATGCACTACCTGTTAACTTTCTTTTTCTGAATTTCCTGCTACCCAAAGGTTGTCTGGAAGAGATCGCTTTTTAGCGATAAGACCGCCTGTTGTTTGCATTATTGTCAGAGTTAAAATTTGTTTTAACATTTCCATTTTGTATAGTGCACAATAAAGTATATTATTATTATTATCCTTTATTTATTTTTTGCTTAAGCTAGGTTTTATAATAATGATATAAAAAGTAAAATATAAAACAATATTTACAAAACATAAAATCATTATAAAAACCTAACCTAGTGTGCCGCCGGCAGCGAGGCGGGGCCTAAGCTACCGGTGGTTAGGGCGACAGAGAGAGGAACCTCCTGACTATCCGCGCCGTGTCCAGGAGTACCGCCTTCTGTATCTGACCCTTGACCCAGCCATCTAGCGAGAGTCTCTTGAGGTGTTGGTCGAGACTCTTCGCTATTAGACCGTTCGCAGAGACGACTATCGGGACAATGATCGTTGAATCAACATCCCACATGGCGGTCACCTCGTGTGCCAAGTCTAGGTACTTGCTGACTTTGTCCTTCTCGGCCTTCACGAGGTTCTCGTCATGGGGGATGGTAATGTCAACGAGCACTGCCTGGCGCTTCGATCGGTCTGTCAACACGATATCAGGTTTATTGGCTACAATAGTCCTGTCCGTGATGATAGATCGATCCCAATAGAGCGTGGCACGACCATTTTCGAGAACTGGTGCAGGTGTATACTTATAGTACGGCACTTCGAAGTCCACAAGACCATATAAAAGAGCAAGTTGCTGGTGAATGATCCTGGCTACTAAGTTATGTCTGTGCAAGTACTCGCCGTTAGCAAGATGACCACAACCGGAAATGATATGCCTGAGTGATTCTCCGGGACGGCGGCATGCCCGACAAATGTCGACCGTACCGTCCTTCAGGATATACTTCCGGTAGTTGTTCGTCATGATAACTTCGTCCGCAATTGCACAGACAAAACCTTCGGTTTCCCCGAAAAGATCCCCGAAACGTAGCCAGTTCACCGACGCGAGCAGGTCTACATCGGGCCCTGTGAGGGCCCTGTAGAACCGCCCGTGTAGCTCCTTACTCTTCCATACCGCCTTGCGTTCCTCGGTGCTCCATACTTTAAGTCTGCGCCAGTTTTCCTTTATTATTATTATTAAAACAGCAATTATAGTACATACGCAAAATTTGTATGGAGCAGAATATTTGACAACGGGGTAAAATGGCTAGTTTTGAAACATTTTTCATTCTGGAGCACAGTTACCCAAACATTGGCTTACGTTTGTAGGTTGTAGGTAGGCTTCAAAGTGTGTATGTAATTTTAGGCATACATTACCACACCTTATAAGTAGTATGTAAGAGTAATTGTAGTTGAACTAAAAAGAAAAAACCGGCCAAGTGTGTGTCGGACCACGCACAATGAAGGGTTCCGTACCAACACCTACTAGTCCACATTTAAAACCACTATCCAATACATTGAACCTAAAAAAAAATCATATCTTCATAGGGAACTCACGGTACTTACGACCTTTAGTTTGGGCAAGTCAGTTTTTAAGTGAAAACTCAAAAACCGTAAAACCTATCTTTGTTCAAACCAAAAATCTTTGAAAGTATTTATTAATGCACACCACCTCAATTTTTTTCAGTATTTTAAACTTCATAGTTTGGAAATTCTTTATTTTGATTTTTTTTTTCTTTTATCCACTGCAGTCATGTTTTTAAATTTTAATTATTATTTTATTTCGCAATTTTTGGTTTTCATTTTAAAGTATCGTTGCCGTAAAATCATGTTTTTAATTTTTGGTCAGAACACACAAAATATAGATAAATAGTCCGCCATATTGCTTTTATTGCGACGTCACATCCTATGTTACAAAGAATCTCACATACATACAGACATGAACCCTGCAAACATTACACTCCTATTTTTGGGCATGCGTGTAAAAATGATGTGAAATTACGAAATAATATTTTTAATTTTGGAAGATACGACCTTTTTAGATTCAATGTATTGGATAGTGGTTATAAATGTAGACTAGTAGGTGTTGGTACGAAACCCTTCATTGTGAAAGAAAGAAAGAAAAATGGTTTATTCTATAAAAGACACAAAACAAGACTTTATACAGACATATGTCCTACAACTATGCACAACTGCGCGTGTGATCCGACACGCACTTGGCCGGTTTTTTTTTATTCAATGTATTAGTAAATGGTTTTAAATGTGGACTAGTAGGTGTCGGTACGGAACCCTTCATTGCCCGTGATCCGAAACGCATTTGACCAGTTTATTTTTTATTTTTTCAGTATCTCAATTTTATTTTTGAATTTTATTTTTCTTCTGCCCAAAACCGGGCGAAAAATGACCGCATTTTTCACATTTTATCGATTTTCGAAAAAGAGTTTTAGTTGAGCAGAAAAGTACATCTTCTGAATAATCCATCAGTGATCGGCATGGCACCTCCAATATTTTTTTAAATATTGGAAGGAAGGAAGTCATTTCTAGGCCTTTTTTCGGTATCGGAAATAAGTCATTTTTGAAATATGTTTTTTTTCTGACTGAAATCGGGCGACAGATGACCGCATTGCTCACTTATTACTGATTTTTCAAAAATGTTTTCGAGATTTCAATTTTTTTTTCTGTTTTGAAGCCTTCGTCGAGACGAGTTTTTGACACCCCATTCAGCCACTTACTGCCAAAACCCACAACACCAGGGCGATGTTCCGCTTTCACTGACAATGGGACCTGAGGGCCTACTCCGAACTTCGAAATCTGAACTTCGTATCGTGCCGTCCCTTTCACTCATATAGTGAAAGGGACGGCACGATACGAAGTTCGGAGTAGGCCCTTTGATACCAAAGCGGCAAAAAATAGGGTATCGAATTGTAGTAGAGGTCAATAGGGGCGGCAAAATTTGAATAGCCTAGTGGCGGCAAAAGTGTAAATCCGCCACTGGGTATTTATTCCCGATTTGAAAATTCATGATAGAAAAATATCCTCGTGTGAATCAATGCTAAAAGTAAATTGACATATTCAGTGTTTTATTTGTTAATTGCAGAACGTGAAAAAGGAGGACGTGAAAGAGGAAAACGGCACGTCGCCGGTTAAGTCTGAGAACGGAAAAACGGGCAGTCCGGTAGTGAGCTGGCTCTCCGACATCCCACTAAAGGCCGAGAAGGAGGAGAAATCCGACTCGAGTTCCTCAGACTCTAGCGAAGAAGGAGGAAACTTCTCGACGCTAAGGGAGTTGTTAATTCGACCAGCGCCAGATGCCGTAGAGCCGCCGAAGAAGAAACAGAAGAAAACGAAAAGCGACGCGCTCGAAGACGTCATCTCCAGTGTAGTCGATGAGAAGAAGGGAGAAGATGAGGAAACGAAACCCTTCGCGTTGTCGACGGTTGGTCCGGTTATTTTATTAAACAATAATAAGTAAATTCAGCCGTCGTCTCCCGGCGAAAAAAATAAACAATAGCCTTTTTTTTTATGATCCCTGGGATCGCAAGGACCGGTAGACGACGGCTTAAATGAACCAATACAAGGCACGCTATTATGCTAAGTAACTCTACTTAATTTCGCATGATAGAAGACTCAAAACTCAACAACAATATTTCGACTCCTTATTGTTACAAAAGTTTTTTTATAACACATCAATTACATTTTCCTGCTAAAATTTATGAACAGTTTGCCTGCAGTTACGAGTCTCTATTATATAAAAATACTTATTAACTACATATTATAATTTGAAATACGTGCAGAAGTGTCTGCAGTAAATACTTTTTCATGGCTTTCTTGAATTTAGCCTTATTTGGCTCTTGTCGAATGTCCTCGGGCAAGGTATTTAGGAAGTACGGAAATCGTTTGGCTAATGATTGTAATTGATTAATGTTTTACAAAACCGTTATTTTACTGGACAGGTGGTGAAGCGTTACGATCGTAGCGGGCGAGCGGAGCTTCCCGTACGGATTATGACGTTGACGGAGTCAAAAGTGTTGTACCCGGATGTCCCACACGCGTGGCTGTGTGATGGCCGGCTACTGCATCTCACTGACCCGGCGCACCCCGGCAACTACAAACCTTTCCAGGTAAATATCAAGTTTAATCTTCAAGTTAATACATAACAGGCTAGATGACGTTGACGGAGTCATAAGTTTTGTACCCGGATGTCCCGGATGTGTGATGGCCAGCTACTGCATTTCACTGACCCGGCGCATCCTGGCAACTACAAATCCTTCCAGGTAAATGTCAAGTTCCAGCTTAAAGTTAACATGTATTCGTCGCATCCCGTCAACTACAATCTTTTCCAGGTAAATATCAAGTTCCATCTTAAAGTTAATACAGGTGAAACCAGTCTCAATGTATGTAAAAGTGAATCCATTTGGTGTATAAACTGTCTGTTTTTTATTAAGTTTTAATCGCTGTGTGTTTTGCCGAAATATCGAACTTACTATCAGCGGCCTATTGCAAAATCCTATGTCAATGAATTGTACTTGTAATATTAGTTACAATTCATTAACATTGATGACGCGAACATAATGTCGACGCCAGAAGGAACTGCGGCGAAGGCTGGTTTGATGCATTATTTAGCTTACAAAAGATTGCGCAGACAACAACCCGGTACTAGAGCTTCTGATGTGGACTTTTATTGTCACAAATGTGGAAGATCGCCGTTCACGCATTGGTCATTACAGTCGCCAAAAATGGTGTCTAAACAGCAATCATGAAATGTCATCTTGCTCGAATTTGGAGCAGCCCAACTGGGGAAGTACCTCCGCCTTGCAGAAGACCACAGCCATATTAACATTATCTACTATACAAGTATGTAGTGTTGTGTTCCTGGAGGAGAGCAAGGTTGCCAGAGCTCCCGAGGATGCACTGTGTTGAGAACGAGGGACCTAAATTTGTCTCTTCTGTTGTCAACACAGTGCATCCTTAAATTTTATAAAGGGTCGGCAACGCGTACGTGACTCCTTTGGACTTGCGGGCGTCTATAGGCTGCGGTAGCCGCTTACCATCAGGTGGACCGTAAGCTTGTTTGCCACCGGCGTTGTATTAAAAAAAAATCTTATAATCGTCTGTAATAGACGTGACGGCCTATGACGATAACTTCTGTGAATCAAAATAACAGCCCCTCGCTATGAAATAACTGTGATTGGATTGTAACGTTATTTTCCCTTTGTTTCAGGACCAGTGGAAACGTGGACAGCCCGTGCTAGTGTCGGACCTGTCCAATCTACTGGACAAAGACCTTTGGAGCCCAGAGAGCTTTTCACGTGATTTTGGCGATACTAGAGTGGATCTTGTCAACTGCGCTTCCGGTTTAGTTGTTCCTAACCAGCCGGCGCGAAAATTCTGGGACGGATTCGAACTCGCCGGGAAAAGATTGCGCGATGAACGCGGTGCGCCTATGGTGCTCAAACTAAAAGACTGGCCACCGGGCGAAGATTTCGCTGAACTTCTCCCTACACGCTTCGAGGATCTCATGCGGGTTCTTCCTCTCGGCGAATATACCTCGCGCACTGGCAAGCTTAATCTCGCCGCTCGCCTTCCAGAATGCTTCGTTCGCCCCGACCTTGGCCCTAAAATGTATACAGCTTATGGCGGCGCTGGAGGCACTACCAATTTACATCTCGATGTTAGTGATGCTGTGAATGTCATGGTGCATGCGAGTGCGCCTTTAGACGCCCCTGAACGTGCCCGTGAAGCGGCACGTGCCGCTGAAGAGGCCGGCGTAGATGTACTATCCAGACGTCGAGCTAGACTCAAACCACCGGCTGCCCTGTGGCACATATACGCAGCGCGTGATGCCGATAAAATCCGCGATCTCCTAGTACGAGCCGAGCTCGAGCGTGGCGCGAGACCACGCGCTCAACATGACCCTGTTCACGACCAGACGTGGTACTTAGACGCGGCTTTACGAGAGCGCCTTTATCGCGAGTACGGTGTGGAAGGCTACGCGGTACTTCAGTGTCCGGGTGATGCGGTATTCGTGCCCGCTGGCGCTCCGCATCAAGTCCGGAATTTATTAGACTGCGTGAAAGTAGCCGAGGACTTTGTCTCGCCTGAGAACGTTTCGCGTTGCTTCGAGCTCGCGCAACAGTTCCGCAGACTGTCCCGCCAGCACTCAAACAAGGAGGATAAGCTGCAGATTAAGAACATCGTGTATCACGCCGTTAAAGACTCCTTATGTTGCCTGGAAGAGGCGCTGGCCCAGCCAGAATAGCGCGCCCTCCCGTCTCGCATTTGATCTCAACCTCGTAACGTTAGCTAAGTTCCGCATTTAAACGTAAGATTGGGAGCGAGTGTGACCCGCGTTTCGTATGTAAGATGCCATTGTTAAGCGTCGCGCGGAATGTGTACCAGTTGTGTGTGTAAATGTACTCGAAATGTGATTTTAGTCCGACTGTCGCGATCGGAGAATGTGCAATGTAAATTAGTCTGAATACGGTGATATTGTCGAGATGTGGATATGTTTTATGTTCCTTAATCGAAATACAAAATAAACTCTTCAGGTTATTTACGGCTTATTTGTAGTTCTAGTGATATGTATGTATTGTGTAAATTTTTAATTCGAATTCCATCGAGTACATATTAAGAAATGTATACTTTTAAGTTATTGTATTGAAGTAAACGTATTCGCTCGAAGCATTGTACATTAAACACGGCGTGTAGATAAGTTTCTCCTATATTAGATTTCTCAACTTGGTTAATATGTTACAAATAATAGTTAAACAAGATATGTGACAATTTCTTTTGTCCTTATTGCTGTATTAGGCGAAAGCAAGTTTTTTTTGTACTGTGTATATTATGTACGGTTATAAGTTGGAATAAAAAAAAGATGTTTATATTAGTTGTTCTTTCACTATTAATTTACCCCAATTTGTCATTCCGGAACGAATACAGAATATCATCAAAACACAAGTTAATTAAACTTAAAAAGAACGCCCGACACAAGACAGCTAAGGACATGTCCGGCATCATAAAGTTTTTTAATCGTATTAAACCGGTTCATCTGTTGGGGAGCTACGATGCCACAGATACAGATACACATTAAACTTATAACATGTCGGGGTTAAAAATAAGGGCCACATACATATTTCCGGTTTTATTGTTGATTATGGGACATGAACTAATTGATAGGTGGCTAATTAATGTGATGTCCCGAATCGTTCAAGGATTAGGTAGCGGAGCACGGGCATTATGCGCGTGCTGCGCTACCTAATCCTTGCCCGGGGCATCCTTGAGGACCATTTTAGGACGCAACTGTTCGTATTGGAATAATATTTTCACGTGAAATATAATTTTCACGTAACGATTAAAATACTTAGTGGCCTCTATTAGAAATATAAATACAGTAATTTGCTGGAATGTAGGTACAAAATATTTTTAATTATACAAAACGAGCCATATACATTCAGCCAACTGGTGGCATGCAAAGGCAATATTATGAATTTAATAAATAACATAAAAAAATATATACCTAATTTCGAAGTGTGCGTCGAATGTCAAAAATAAAACACAATGAGAATTTAAAATTATCAAATTGTCAAAATATCTAATATAACACAAAATGTCATGTATGACATTATAAATAGGTAAGTAGTTTATTATGGGTATTTACAATATTATATTTAGTAGGTACAAAGTGACACTTTTTTTTAAATATTTAGCATAGAGGCAGCAATACACATTATCGCTTACAATCTAGAAATTATTAGGTATATAAAAATATGTTGTAATGATGATGATATAATAATTCAGCATGTTAATCAGAACAAGAATAACTTTTGTCTATTTTGAAGCAGTGTACAGAATTGTTTATACTTACACCGCTTTAGTAATTTTGACTTAAACTGGGTAAGTCAAGTATCTTGATATCCTCCTATTTTCTTTCTTTTAAGTAGTATGGATTAATGATGTGGAGAAATACATAATTATATGCCTTTAACGTAATCCTTTGTATTCAATTACATGTCGATAGCAGGGCTACATACGAATATGTAGTTTATTTTTTGGTTACTAACGCCATCTAGTGATTATAAGAGCAACTAAATTACATACGGTCTTAAAGTTAGTGCACATGATGTTGCTACTCAACGATAGGTGGCGTTATAATCAAGAAGTGGCATCTTATCTCGGCCCTAGGCACAAAGAAGGTTCAGTGTTTTGGACTTTTGGAAATTATGTTAAAAATGTTTAGGCTTGTGCATGAAATAAAATAGCCTTAAGAAAATGTAAATAAATCGTGTATTTTTCATGACACTACAAAGAAAAAAACAGTCAATTGTATCAGTAAACTTCCATAAAACAAAATTGATTTTTTTGCCGTTTTTATAGATTAGTACGGCCACGGAACCCTTCTTGCGTGAGTCCGACTTGGCCGGTTTTTAACTTATTAGCTACATCGCGAGTATACGCCAGTCCGTAGAATATTTCTATGTTACAAAATGTGGTGTAGAAGATTTTATTTTTTTATATTGTATATATATATATATATATAGATACAACTGCGTAAATATCAAAGATGGTAGCACGAGATATCTTGGGACAACTTTTGGCTGCTACAAAACCTCGAAAGTTTCGGACTTTTTTCGGTATCTCGCTCATATATTCTGTACTAGGTATGCATCCTAGCTTACACACATTATACCTACCGTTTTGTGAGTTGTCGTATCGAAATAGGTACTCTTTTCTGTACAACAGGATACGATAATTAGTAATTTCCGATTTTAATTATTTATTCATCTTGATTTTATCCAGTCAATGACATACTCGTAGGATCGGTAGGTGGGTTTATGACCTGTTAATTTGATGCGCAAGTTTGTAGTCATGCGTCACAAAAAATGTGTCACTAAAAAGATAAGATTGATATACTTCATCCCTTCACTGTGAATTATATCACTCATTTTCATTTAGTTCACTAGTTCAGTTTAGTTCAGTAGCTCAACAGATCCATCTACGATATAGATTGGGTAATGATATCAGTCATTCATTCAATCATGGCGTCTATGTCACTTTCGGAGCGAATGAGTAGGTAATCGATATGATTCATGAACTGGTTTGAATGAAGTATTGAAGTATGTGAATCCGAACTGAACTAGTGAATGAACGAGTGACACGAAGTGAAGTAGGTACTTCATTTGAATCATTTATTCGTGAACTACTCATGTCTACCAGTTCGCCACTTGGATGAGTTGATGAACTGAAGGGATATTTTATTGCTTTTGTTAATATATTCCCATTCAAAAGCTACTAAGTAAAACGCATTTTTATGGTATGTAAAAGTGTAAATATCTTTAATTGATAAAACTTCGTTCTACAGAAGGCCGCAAAATAATGCAGGCCGCGTAACTGGCTTAGCGACCCTATATTATTTATTATTCTTAAACTTGACCACACCTTTGTTAAAATATCACGCATAGCATAACTAAAAGTTTCTAAATAATTATGAGGGCACAAATTTAGGTGGCTACTTTATTTCGTGAACATGGTACTACTTTACGCAAGCTGATAATTTTTTTTACAACTTTGATATACTTTTTATGTACTTATTGGGTCAATCGACTTTTTCTTGTTGTTATTCTGTCCCGTCAGCGAGGAGACAACAGTAACCGAGTTTCTTAGAAAAATGTTTATATATGTTTAAATGTTTATATTATGGACAGAGATGACCCATGTCCAAATTGATTGTTGATATTAAGCTTTGAAGTGTGTACCGGGCGCTATTGAGGTGTGGGAGAAGTAAAACAACCGTTCTTTCCGATAGCTAATGCAAGACCATTTTATTGAAATAAACAACGTTTGGAGACAGTTTCAGAACGCGTAACGCCATTTGTTGAGGCGCTTCGGACTTAATACAACATTATGAAGGAAACATGCAAAATTTAAATCTTCATAACGTAGATATATGTAATAAGTGTTACAAAATATTAATTAAATGCCCTAATTCGAACAAAGTGATAATTTTTGCTATGGTCAAGTGTCCCCCCCTGCCAGCTAATCGGTGGCTACTAGGCATGTGAAAAAAATCATGGTAGTAGTATATACGATGAATTTAAAAGGAAAACTATCACAGCTAAGTAGACATTATCGTAAAGGGCAAAAATATGTATACAACACAACATCTCAAAAAAGTACATCATCAGTACTAAGATCAGTAAAAACCCTTCTACGGGTCCGGAATTCCGCATATGACCGGTGACGTGATGGACGGGCAACTACGGAACCGTACACTGTGCGGGGCCCGACACGCACTTGGCCGGTTTTTTTCTTGGTTGGGTTTAGTAGGTTTGTCTCCTAACTAGTCTAAACAAACTCTCGAAGTCAAACTATCTGCTTTCGACCATTCCATCCATACCACAATAATTCGTTGCCCACAGACGGATAAATATTGGTATTTGTTAGTAAAATATACATAATAATAAACGTTGTCACCATATTTCGAGTTCACAATTTTCAATAGGATTTTTTTTTGAGTAAGTGCGTGGCATCACGCACAATGAAGGTTCCGTATCAACACCTACTAGTCCACATTTAAAACCACAATTCAATACATTTAATCTAAAAATAGTCGTATCTTCATAGGGCTCTCACGGCACTTACGACCTTATATTTGAGCAAAACAGGTTTTCAGCGAAAACTCAAAAACCGTAAAACCTATCTTGTTCAAAGCAAAAAACCACCCCCTTATTTTATTTAAAAATTTTAAACTTTAATGTTTGGAAATCGGAGAGGGGGCGGATCCATTTTTTTATGACTTTGACTGCTAATATCTCACCAACGGTTGACTTAAATGGAAAAGCTTTTAGAAACCTTCATATCATTTTTAAATTCCTATCCATTGATACTTTTTTTTCTTCCACACGACTACTTTTTTTTTCATCGTACGGAACAAAGACAACAAAGTTATAAGGGTTTCGTTTTTGACATTTTGGCTACGGAACCCTAACAATCTGGCTTTGGTGGCTTCTCAATCCTTTGTTTTTTCGTTTCCACCCTTTGGCTGTATGGGAGATCCCTTAAATAGTTATTTACGATACTATTTTTTTATCTGCGTCGTCGGGCAGACGACGGGGATAAAAAAAAATTGAAAATTAAAAGCACTAGTGCGGAATTGTGGTACTTTCTGCACAGTTTGGTCGCTTAGAAAACGGACTTTTCGAACACATTATAATATTTATTTAAAATAATACAAGTTCGGAAAGTAAGCAATTCCCAGCAAGTGACCAACACGAGTTGGGAATTACGTTTCCGAACATGTATCGTACAACATTTTATAATGCACTGTGCGAGGAAATACAAAAATGAATCGAAATAGTAGTTTATGCAACTGATACATAATGAGAGGTCTTAAAACACGAGTGTGGTTTTCGAGTTCGTGAGCTCGTTGAAGTCTTTTTGAGCACGAGCCTGTATCGTAATGGGCGGAGATGGCCATAATGATACCTTTTTGATGCCGTTATGGCCATCTCCGCCCCGGACCGGCGCGATATTGTAAAGTTGGTCCTTACCTACACTTTTTGAGCACATAAAAGAGCATTTACTGTATGGGTGTAGATAAAGTTATTTTAAGGTTTTAATTTACATTGTTCGATACGTCAACATCTCTACTAACTGCGCACGTGCAAAATGCTAAAGCGGATAGGCACAGGCTTAATCTGCATTCAGCCAATCATGTTAGTGAATACTTACACTTTATTTATAGATTTAAACATTTAAATCTAAAATGATTAATAATACGCTTAATGAAATATTATATTCAGGTAGGTATATATCTTTTCTAAGAATTTAAATCTATAATTGACTAATTTCTAAAACGTTTCTCAAATAATAAATTCTCTTTGCGTCGGGTAGACGACGGATATTAAAAAAATTAAAAAGTAAAAAACACTAGTGCGGCAAAGTGGTACTTTCCGCACAATTTGGCCGCTTAGAAAACGCACTTTTCGAGCACATGCATTATAAAACATTTTTTAACAATTTTTATGGCTTTGGGTCAACATGGCTGTAAAACCTGTGTGACAGACGATGGACAGACAGACGTGTGCGCACGGCGTGAGTGACAGCAATAGGGCTTCGTTTGGATTTTGGGTACGGAACTCTAAAAGCAGCCGATTTTGTGCCATTGCTCCTGCCCTAGGTGGTGGAAGGTATGTAGTATAACAAAATTTCCTGTCAAGCATCGTTTTCGAGACTTAAATTAAAAACCAAAGAAACTGCAAAAAGCAGCTTCTTTGCGCTGCTTAAAAGTCTCAGAATTGAATATCTATGGCCTCTACACCGGTTGTTTAGAAGATCGGTGCAAAAACATTCAGTGTCAATTGATGGGGGTAATTTTTTTTTACACCTGTTGACCTAACTTAAATCAAAAACTGAACTGAATACACCGCACTTGAGTGCTTGAGCAGTATATCCACTCCATCTATGATTGCCCGCAGTGGCGGGTTTGCCAGGGACCGGTCGTATAGCGACCAGATATTATGGGCTGCCAATCGTGACAAAAAATACGGCCTATGGGCGGCCGGTACTTACTAGATTGCACATGGCCTGGGGTTTAGGGCGACTAAGACTGCAAATTCGGCACTTGTGTTGTGGAAATGTTGCCCAGTGTCGAAATGCTCAGAGGAGTCTATTTTTTTACATATTATTCCTTGATGTTTGATGGAGCCTGATGCTGAAAATAAAGCCACTCACTTTCCTGGAATTATTAATTAATAAATACTTTGATTTTACATTGAGCTACCGTGGGCATCCCTTGTGGTGGCGAATTTTACAATCATTACAGTCTTCTAACTACTTTAATTAAGTCCTTTTACTTTCAGTTTATTATGCTCCAAGATAATGCTTACACGTTGGCTACGGTCACCTACGGTTTACCGTACCTAACAATCTGATTACATTACCTTCACGGCTAATATATTCAGACAATGGAGGATTCTGTTGGCGAGTTACATTGCGATACGATCTAGCATTTAAAGCACAATGTAAACACTTGACTACTCATTTCTGAGAATCTGGCATAAACAATTACCAATTAGCAAGCTTATCAAGCTGTACCATCGCACACCGAACAAAAAATGGTCATAAAAAACTTACATGGAAGGTATCTTAAAACTACGCTTTCTATTTGGTAGTAAATAAATAATTTTATAGATTCGATAAACGATATATTAATGACGTAATACATGAGGAACAATAACAAACTTAAACTAAATATTTACAAAGTAATTTTATACATTGTTCGGGACAAGTTTCTGTGAGACTTACGGTATTTTACTTACTTTGAAATTGGACATGACCTAACTTAGCTTTAATCAGCGAAAGATCATTTATTTATTATCGGTCTAACCTATTTATTTGATTGTGTATACCTATCAATATACTACCTATTAAATACTGAGCAACATTTGTATTTAAATTGGTTCTTGATGACGCCTCTAATCTAACGTTTTCAAAGATATTGTCCAAACACCTAGCTGCCCGATGTCTCTTAATTAACTATGTTTGCTATGTCTGGAGTTTTTCATTTTTTTAATGTAGGTTAGGTTATGAAACATATACATTTAATTCTTGCAGTACAAGTACTTACTTTTTTTTATAGGCTATATAGTGTCCCACTGCTGGGCAAAGGCCCGCCCTCTTTTTCGCCACTTACTTTCGGTACTTACTAAATCATAATATAAACAAAATTAGCATAGCTATAACACTCGTATAGATGCGTCTTAGGTCATACTCGGTAAGATTGAAGTGACCCCTCCCCGCAGCGATGTTATATAAGGCGGAGTCCTCGCCGGCGGCCAGTTTGGGAGTAGTGCTCAACCAGTGCGGAATTCAACATGAAGGCAGTCACTTTTGCTATTTTCGGTAAGCTTATTTCCAGTATTAACTGGTTTTTGGAGAGATTAGCTTTGGTGATGAATGATATGGTTTTGAATAACCAGTATTAATATCCAAGTGTTATTTTCCGTTAATTTTACCGTTTGATCTTTGTGTTTAATCCAAAACTTTTTACACTATATTGCATTGGTTAGTACGTTTTCTCTCGCACTAGCCCTAGCCAAATATGACCAGGCGCCAGCGGTTTTACGTTGAGCACATTCTTTGTTTGTATGGGAAGCCAGCGCAACGGTTATTCACCTCGTGTCGTACACTTACCGTGCTTTTAGTTATTTTTTTTTTGTATAATTTGATATTCTATTATTTTTACTTTGTATATATATATAGATATACACCGTGGGCGTTAATAACCCGAAAGATGACTTTTTTTTTCAAAGTGAGCGAGTTTATTTAATCGCAAGTTGAGAAACAGAGAGCGAGCATTGTCATTTTAGTTACATTAATATCAGCCAGTTATCAGTGAAGGTAAATACGACGAAAAATTTTCGGTAGTGAAACCTTTTTGTAGGACAGATAGGTACCAAATGTAAGTAAGTGAAACTGGCTAACAGCCATGCAGTTAGTGCGCCTGCTTGTAAGAGTAGTAGTTTACTCTTCATTATTTACAGATATAATTAATGCCATCAAACATTGCAAGTATCATTTATACGCAGACGATGTCCGATTATATCTGTCAGCTTCTCCGCACGAGTTTGCAGAGTCAGTCAGCAAAGTAAACGAGGACCTAAACAGAATTAGCGTATGGGCTGGTAGTAATCGATTACTACTAAACCCTCAAAAGTCTAAAAACTTTGATTTTGGGCCCAAAAACTTAAGTCGTTAAAATTATAGTTGACAATCCTATATTAAGCATCAGCGGATCGCAAATTGAACGTGTGGAGGAGGCCAGGAATTTAGGTATGATAATTGACAGTCAGTTGCGTTTTGAAAGTCACATTGGAAATTTGGTATGATCTTGTTTTTACCAATTGGAGGTACTATACCAAATTCGAAATCTTTTAAGTGAAAACTACGCGTAACTCTCTGTGAATCGTTGATACTCTCTAGGTTGAACTACGGAATAAAATTTATGGACCTCGATTACTGGCTAAAACTCGTCGGCTCGTACAACGTGTACAAAATGCGTGTGCTCATTTCTGTTAGTCGATTCCACCTAGTAGCTACATTACTGCTTATTTAAACTAAGATTCAGTTTTAAACATGTCCTCCCGTAGACATTTACACCTTGCTTGCTTTCTTTTTGATGTCCTAAAATACAAAAAACAAGAATGTCTATACTCGATAGTAAGAATGTCAAAATTCCACAAACGTCATGGCACCCGGTCTACACGTCGATGTCTCTTGGAAATACACCCCCACAGGACAGCTGCCTTTACAGGTAGCTTCCGTTATCTTGCAACCAAATGCTGGAATAATATTCCTCCACCACTTAGACGCTTACTATCAAGGTAATCATTTAAATCTCACTTCAAGAAAAGCTCATGGAGAAACAAGTGATAGGAATTTCGCACGGCTATTCAGTTGCAGACTTTGTTGTGTGACTTCTAAAACGACCAAAGCAATATCCACTGTCCTTTCGTTGACTTTTCTTTCTGATCTTACCTTTTTTAAAATATGCCTTAAATATATCGTCCTGGAGATGTACAATATAAGTTCAATATTTTATTTTATTTATGTACGCTTGTCAGTCTATAATATACACCGTGGGCGTTAACAACCCGAAAGATTTAATCCACGTATTTTTGACGACAGTACGAGTAAATAATGCTATATCAACATGGGTCCAATTATGTGTCGTAATTAAATTACTATTTCAGTACAAATTAAATCATTTTAATTGACCGCTTCTTTGTGAACAAACCTTTCCTTCAGAGAGTGAGCGAGTTTAATTAATCTCAAGTTGAGAAACAGAGAGTGGGCATTGTCATTTTAGTGACATCAATTTCAAACTATCAGCCAGTTATCAGTGAAGGTACGACGAAAAATTTTCGGTAGTGAAACCTATTTGTAGGATAGATACCAAACTTAATTAAGTAAAACTAGCTAACAACAATGCAGTTAGTGCGTCTGCGTGTAAAAGTAGTAGGTGGCTACGTCACGCCTTTAGGGTGTGTTAGAATTGAGATTTTTTTAACTTGTGATTTGTTTTGTTGGACTGGATGTTATGTAACTTTATATACTCTAATTAGACTCTAAAACAGTTGGTTTAAATCTTTCGGGATATTAACGCCTACGGTGTATATTAACACATATGTCCTTTGGTTTCTGACAGAATACCAGTGTTTTGCTCAATTGCGAGCAAAGCTACCTACGCACTGAGGGACCTTTTTGTTTTGCTGCAATGTACACAACACAACCAATCTATAATTCAGTATACCTATGTTTGAGATGATTGTTAAACTGCGTATATAATTTTCTTTTCTTTTTTTTAATTTCTGTGTTATAATTGCTTCTTTTTTTTTAAATATATGTTGTTTTAAGTTTTCATTTCGTTGTGTATTTCTTTTCCGTTCTTTGTTTTTATTTGTTGTAATTTGTATGTGAATTATAACGATTTATCTATCTACCTAATACCCGCAACCAAGCTATTCGACTGCTGCACACTGGCTTTTAGTAGCACTGTCCCCAAGTTCCAATATAGTTACAGACTTTTTCAATGTCTTTTGAACGGTAGAATTGTTTCGTTTTATGTAGGATAGTAACAATGGCTTCTCTTTGATGTTATAACGAGGTTACTTACTATAGGTACAGGCACAGACTAAGTAATGTACAGGTGGGATAAAAGCGGTTGGGTTGGTCAGACCTTCCTGCACTTACCACATTACCTCATTAGCGCCTGGAACTGTCGAGCTCCGCCGTTTATTGCTTGATTGTTTCCTGTTACGCAGGGAAAAAAGACATAATACCTAAATAGTCGTTTTCTTGCATGTTATTTGTGTCTTGTTGGCAGAAAACTTAAGGCAGTCTTGCCTTTTTTGTAATATTACAATTAGACGCTCATGGTCGAGTTATGTTCGTGTGCGCATCGTCCGACCCTACGAATAAAATTATGATGATGTTTAATATTTCACAGCACTTAAAACTGAATTGTAGGTAGGTACTTTTAGGATGTTTAAAACTTCTTGTCAGCTCTTGCGTGTGTTCCTTTGTATCCTGGGTTTCAGGGTCGATAAAACACATAATCGTGTGTCGATGTCGACAAAGGTCAACCGAATTGTTTATGTCAACACGCCGTACCGTAACTAACTCTATTTAACCCTTTCAGCGCGCATGACTGGCTTTTTGTTTTTCGGTGTTGCACTGAGGTTTTCACCATTGATGACAAAATCATTTCACGAGTATCTAAGGTCCTAGACTACCGGGAACAGGAAATGAAAATCGGCGTCTCAATTTATATGACTCGTAATAGCTGACGATGCAATTATGTAATTCCAGCAATCCTCGTCGTGGCGGTGTCCTGCCGGCCGGACAAGCCAGACCTGAAGCAGTTGAAGGCGGAGGCGGCCCGCAAGAAGGCGTGCACGCACAACTGCGCCAGCGTCGCGCTCGACCCCGTGTGCGCCGGCAAGCAGGGCGAGAAGCCCAAGTCCTTCGCCAACGAGTGTGTCATGAACAACTACAACTGCGAGAACAAGGATAGTAAGTACTGTCCCTACACCTGTTTCTTCAAACTATTTCGACGATTTATACGAGCCGAAAACGGGAAATTGCGCGCAAACTGGTGTTTTGAGTTTTGCCGTCACCGTGAGCGTGTTGTTCGGCGCAACCTCTCTTGCTTGACCTTACTTTTGTATAGTGCATATTATTAAAGATTGCCGTAATTAGGTTATCTTTAGGTGGGGTATTCGGTGGTGCGAGACGCGTGGTTTTATGCAGTGGCGGATTTACCAATAGGCTGAGTAGGCTGGAGCCTAGGGCGGCAGATTTTAGGGGGCGGCAAATTTGCCCCGATTTTTTTTTGTCGTACAAAAAAAAACTAAATGTTACTATGTCCGCTCAGGTTCCTTTGCTCCACATTGGATAACTATGCCCCAATATGTTTATTTGGTTTTATAGTGTTATAACCAAAAGTAATATATACCCATTTGATAGAAAATATGTTTAAAATGTACTTTGTCTGTTCTTAACTCTGTAAAACAGCGTACATTGTATATCTATCTCTCTGCTAAATATGCACTACCTGTTAACTTTCTTTTTCTGAATTTCCTGCTACCCAAAGGTTGTCTGGAAGAGATCGCTTTTTAGCGATAAGACCGCCTGTTGTTTGCATTATTGTCAGAGTTAAAATTTGTTTTAACATTTCCATTTTGTATAGTGCACAATAAAGTATATTATTATTATTATCCTTTATTTATTTTTTGCTTAAGCTAGGTTTTATAATAATGATATAAAAAGTAAAATATAAAACAATATTTACAAAACATAAAATCATTATAAAAACCTAACCTAGTGTGCCGCCGGCAGCGAGGCGGGGCCTAAGCTACCGGTGGTTAGGGCGACAGAGAGAGGAACCTCCTGACTATCCGCGCCGTGTCCAGGAGTACCGCCTTCTGTATCTGACCCTTGACCCAGCCATCTAGCGAGAGTCTCTTGAGGTGTTGGTCGAGACTCTTCGCTATTAGACCGTTCGCAGAGACGACTATCGGGACAATGATCGTTGAATCAACATCCCACATGGCGGTCACCTCGTGTGCCAAGTCTAGGTACTTGCTGACTTTGTCCTTCTCGGCCTTCACGAGGTTCTCGTCATGGGGGATGGTAATGTCAACGAGCACTGCCTGGCGCTTCGATCGGTCTGTCAACACGATATCAGGTTTATTGGCTACAATAGTCCTGTCCGTGATGATAGATCGATCCCAATAGAGCGTGGCACGACCATTTTCGAGAACTGGTGCAGGTGTATACTTATAGTACGGCACTTCGAAGTCCACAAGACCATATAAAAGAGCAAGTTGCTGGTGAATGATCCTGGCTACTAAGTTATGTCTGTGCAAGTACTCGCCGTTAGCAAGATGACCACAACCGGAAATGATATGCCTGAGTGATTCTCCGGGACGGCGGCATGCCCGACAAATGTCGACCGTACCGTCCTTCAGGATATACTTCCGGTAGTTGTTCGTCATGATAACTTCGTCCGCAATTGCACAGACAAAACCTTCGGTTTCCCCGAAAAGATCCCCGAAACGTAGCCAGTTCACCGACGCGAGCAGGTCTACATCGGGCCCTGTGAGGGCCCTGTAGAACCGCCCGTGTAGCTCCTTACTCTTCCATACCGCCTTGCGTTCCTCGGTGCTCCATACTTTAAGTCTGCGCCAGTTTTCCTTTATTATTATTATTAAAACAGCAATTATAGTACATACGCAAAATTTGTATGGAGCAGAATATTTGACAACGGGGTAAAATGGCTAGTTTTGAAACATTTTTCATTCTGGAGCACAGTTACCCAAACATTGGCTTACGTTTGTAGGTTGTAGGTAGGCTTCAAAGTGTGTATGTAATTTTAGGCATACATTACCACACCTTATAAGTAGTATGTAAGAGTAATTGTAGTTGAACTAAAAAGAAAAAACCGGCCAAGTGTGTGTCGGACCACGCACAATGAAGGGTTCCGTACCAACACCTACTAGTCCACATTTAAAACCACTATCCAATACATTGAACCTAAAAAAAAATCATATCTTCATAGGGAACTCACGGTACTTACGACCTTTAGTTTGGGCAAGTCAGTTTTTAAGTGAAAACTCAAAAACCGTAAAACCTATCTTTGTTCAAACCAAAAATCTTTGAAAGTATTTATTAATGCACACCACCTCAATTTTTTTCAGTATTTTAAACTTCATAGTTTGGAAATTCTTTATTTTGATTTTTTTTTTCTTTTATCCACTGCAGTCATGTTTTTAAATTTTAATTATTATTTTATTTCGCAATTTTTGGTTTTCATTTTAAAGTATCGTTGCCGTAAAATCATGTTTTTAATTTTTGGTCAGAACACACAAAATATAGATAAATAGTCCGCCATATTGCTTTTATTGCGACGTCACATCCTATGTTACAAAGAATCTCACATACATACAGACATGAACCCTGCAAACATTACACTCCTATTTTTGGGCATGCGTGTAAAAATGATGTGAAATTACGAAATAATATTTTTAATTTTGGAAGATACGACCTTTTTAGATTCAATGTATTGGATAGTGGTTATAAATGTAGACTAGTAGGTGTTGGTACGAAACCCTTCATTGTGAAAGAAAGAAAGAAAAATGGTTTATTCTATAAAAGACACAAAACAAGACTTTATACAGACATATGTCCTACAACTATGCACAACTGCGCGTGTGATCCGACACGCACTTGGCCGGTTTTTTTTTATTCAATGTATTAGTAAATGGTTTTAAATGTGGACTAGTAGGTGTCGGTACGGAACCCTTCATTGCCCGTGATCCGAAACGCATTTGACCAGTTTATTTTTTATTTTTTCAGTATCTCAATTTTATTTTTGAATTTTATTTTTCTTCTGCCCAAAACCGGGCGAAAAATGACCGCATTTTTCACATTTTATCGATTTTCGAAAAAGAGTTTTAGTTGAGCAGAAAAGTACATCTTCTGAATAATCCATCAGTGATCGGCATGGCACCTCCAATATTTTTTTAAATATTGGAAGGAAGGAAGTCATTTCTAGGCCTTTTTTCGGTATCGGAAATAAGTCATTTTTGAAATATGTTTTTTTTCTGACTGAAATCGGGCGACAGATGACCGCATTGCTCACTTATTACTGATTTTTCAAAAATGTTTTCGAGATTTCAATTTTTTTTTCTGTTTTGAAGCCTTCGTCGAGACGAGTTTTTGACACCCCATTCAGCCACTTACTGCCAAAACCCACAACACCAGGGCGATGTTCCGCTTTCACTGACAATGGGACCTGAGGGCCTACTCCGAACTTCGAAATCTGAACTTCGTATCGTGCCGTCCCTTTCACTCATATAGTGAAAGGGACGGCACGATACGAAGTTCGGAGTAGGCCCTTTGATACCAAAGCGGCAAAAAATAGGGTATCGAATTGTAGTAGAGGTCAATAGGGGCGGCAAAATTTGAATAGCCTAGTGGCGGCAAAAGTGTAAATCCGCCACTGGTTTTATGCAACGGTGTAGTTCTGTAAGTACCTACATTATACGCGTCCAGTGCTTCTAGGCAACGCCATATATTTATGTTTGCTCGTCTTTCGACGTTGATTTGACTGCGAATGAATTCATAAAGTTAAGTAAATGAAATGAGAGCATTAGCTCGGTCACGCCTATAAACATGGTACATCAACCAGATTTAAAAGTAAATAGATTATATTTTACACACTTATACTGATCTACATACGAATTTAGTTACGAGAGAGAGAGAACGTGCAGAACAGCTGTTGCCAGCAGAAACACTTATTTCATGCGCTTGAATACGAGTAGGTACCTACTTATGCGTTGTATTATCAAAAACGCTGCATATATATACACACATAAATGTTGGCATTTATTCGATGTGTCATGTCACTCATGTCGTGTACAGTTAGCGGACAAATATGATTAGGTATTACTTACAGCAGTCAATACGGTAATTTTAGCTTCTGATCGCTTTGGTTTCTATTTTCTCAGTAAGTTTTCTTTCGGTTATTATATCTAATGGTAGGTTAAAACTTCGACAAACGACCTTTAATTCTTACGCTCCAGTTTTGGTGAAAAAACTAGTTTTGCGTTGTTTTGATAGGTATCTATTCCTTCCTTTCTTGGAAACTTGTTAACTTTAGGTAATACTTGAGTCATTTATACAATGGAGCTTAGTACCAGTTGCAATAGTTGGAAAGCAACATATAACAGCCACGGAACTGACGGCAGTGAAACCCTTGAAGAGACGTCGACACCCGAGTGGCACAGTGTGACATGACTTGACGCAAGCGTTGTTGGCAACCTTCCCATTGTGTGGCTGAAGCCGACCGGATCATGAGTCACGTTTGTTTTTTTGTAAACACGTACTTTCCGTGGAACCAAACTCGATTGAGCATAACCGGCTAGGCTGTGACTAGACTAGCCTTTAGTTAGATATGGAATAGGCTGTATTTTCATCATGTGAGTGGTCTCGTCTTTATGTGCTGTTTGCCAGTCCCATTATAGGTCGTTAATAATTTTCGAAAGCATTAATCTTTTCAAGATTTTGAGAAAAGAACGTAAACTCATTATGTTAGATTTGTTTGAAAAACTTAAGCAGATTAATGAAGGGACAATAATTCAGAAGCACCTGTAAGATATATCTGATTGAAAGTCTACTATAATTATATCAAGGAGGAGGGAGGTATAGGCTGAATAAGCTTCAGGTTCATCATTCTATATAAGTACTGGAGTACCCACTGCTGTACTGTAGTGTACTACACCCACAGTAGCAGTGGGTGTAATGTTATGTAATTGAATTAACTGGAATTTTTGTGCCAGTATAAGATGCAGTCTTAGGCATGTCCTAAGGTTTTCCTTCGTGTTCTGTGCCCATTTACATATGAATCCAAAATTCCTTTTCGATTTATCGTCATTGGTCATTTATCTTTCAACGCACAACAATTAATTTAATTAAATTATTTTTCTCTCCTTCCAGCATTGCACAAGATCAGCAAAGGTGAATGCCCCGGCTCTCAAGGCATCCGTCTCTCCTAAGCGACAAGGACAGCACCAGCTTTGTACTACTCATTTAAACAACATTGTATGTAACTACGAGGCAATAACTTTGTATTACTATTTTTATATTATCGTTGTCGCGTGCATTCAATTAAGATTTGAATCCGACTGTGATGTAAAGTAATGACGTAGCTCTTTGCAAAATACATTTTTCTGCATTTGTTTTTGAATTTTAAGCTAGCTTTGGAGGCAATAAACGCTTTATTGTATTTCTTGTGTGTGTTTTCCTGGGCTTAATTAGAGGATAAATAGTTCAGTGAAATTAGCTGAAAATTTGGCAAAATTAATGGAGAACTTTTATCTATCAGGATATGTAGGTTATAGGACAAAGTTCAATTTTATCTACTCTCCCCCCCCCCTCCGGGGCGAGCGTCACCCCCCCCCCCACCCGTGAAAGTGTCCCGGAGCGCGGTATTTTCCATTTTAAAAGAAAACCGTACACGATACATAAAAAGTGTACAGGAACGAAATAATCCTTGATAAATTAGCTATAAACCTCTACTACATACAAAAGCGATATCACTCATAGTTTCAGCGCTATCTGCCACCAAATACGAACGTTTTCAAAAAATTATCGATATTTTTTGCTGTAACTTTAGTTTTCTCAAAAACTTCACACATTACCGCCAAAATATGTATGACTAAAGTAAAGAATAGAATATGCTCTTTATAAAAAGGTATAATTCATTTCTAAGCACTTTCATTTACCGTTGCTGTGCTGTTTTTTAAATTTAATTCATTCGGCCATACAGCGAAATATAAATGTTCATACTAGTTCAACGGTGGTACTAAAATACCATATTCTTCTTATATGTTTTCCTGTAATCTGTAGGTATAGGACTATTTTCTGTATTTTTTATATATTTTTATGGCCAGTACTTTAGGAGATAAGAGGGGGGCGGAGAAATGGTCAATTTTCGCCTATTTTCTTAAATAACTTCAAAAATATTTATTTTAAAATTATGAAAAAAATATATTTGATATCCTTATAATGAACCCTTTCATTTGATATGTCACACAATATAGTTCGCAATATATATATTTTTTGTATATTATGTACACCCCATAAGTACCTCCCATGTTTAAAAATTTATTTATTTGCGTAACACATCCGTATTTGGGACACCGATTTACATATGTGTGCCAAATTTCAACTCAATCAGTCCAGTAGTTTTGGAGAAAATTGACTGTAATAAACGGACTCGACTAATTCGACTGTGTATATCCGTCCGTTTATCACAGTCAATTTTCTCCAAAACTACTGGACTGATTGAGTTGAAATTTGGCACACATATGTAAATCGGTGTCCCAAATACGGATGTGTTACGTAAATAAATAATTTTTTAAACATGGGAGGTACTTGTGGGGTGTACATAATATACAAAAAAAATATATATTGCGAACTATATTGTGTGACATATCAAATGAAAGGGTTCATTATAAGGATATCAAATATATTTTTTTCATAATTTTAAAATAAACATTTTTGAAGTTATTTAAGAAAATAGGCGAAAATTGACCATTTCTCCGCCCCCCTCTTATCTCCTAAAGTACTGGCCATAAAAATATATAAAAAATACAGAAAATAGTCCTATACCTACAGATTACAGGAAAACATATAAGAAGAATATGGTATTTTAGTACCACCGTTGAACTACTATGAATATTTATATTTCGCTGTATGGCCGAATGAATTAAATTTAAAAAATAGCACAGCAACGGTAAATGAAAGTGCTTAGAAATGAATTATACCTTTTTATAAAGAGAATATTCTATTCTTTACTTTAGTCATACATATTTTGGCGGTAATGTGTGAAGTTTTTGAGAAAACTAAAGTTACAGCAAAAAATATCGATAATTTTTTGAAAACGTTCGTATTTGGTGGCAGATTGCGCTGAAACTATGAGTGATATCGCTTTTGTATGTAGTAGAGGTTTATAGCTAATTTATCAAGGATTATTTCGTTCCTGTACACTTTTTATGTATCGTGTACGGTTTTCTTTTAAAATGGAAAATTCCGCGCTCCGGGACACTTTCACGGGTGGGGGGGGGGGGTGACGCTCGCCCCGGAGGGGGGGGGGAGAGTAGATAAAATTGAACTTTGTCCTATAACCTACATATCCTGATAGATAAAAGTTCTCCATTAATTTTGCCAAATTTTCCATACATTTGAATCTAATTTTCTTGAGCTAAAATGGGTCTGAAATATGTAGGACACAGAAAAAAATGTAACGCTAGTTGTTACCTAACCTAATACCGGTTCATCGGATCCAGTCCTTGCTAACGTACGAGTAGATACGTTCGCACACATTGTTATACTCTCAATGTCCTAAAAACATAAAAAATAAACATTTATTCAATATAGTAACTATGGAATTTTCGTAGTATTTTCTTTTTAGAGTAAGCAGTTATCTATGAATTACATTACTTTGATGATTACGAAGTGTATGTATTATAAAACTATAGTACCTAATATGGCAGTACAGGTAATATCTCTCAAAACGATTTGGACATCCCTAACACCTTAGTGTTCTTTATGTGCATTAATCATGAATGTTCGGGTAATTTGCACAGGCTAAATGAAAATAAATTTATAAATAAATAAGTTTAGTTTCCTTATAAGTTTCGGCTAAATGCACATATCTAATGCACCTAGCTTTGAGGTTCAAACACCTGAACCACACCCTGACACACGCTAAGTATCAAAGTTTTGCATTGGATTTGATTCGTACATCATTTGGAGCGTCATCATTTACAGATTTACATGTTAAAATAAATACGCACCGCGCCTCTGTAAACTGCTCTATTGCTTACTACCCACTGAGAAATGCAGATCCGTATCATTCATTACTGATGCGTATAGCAGTTAATGTGATACTTATACGTATTATTTGAAAAATCACGACCTAATTATATAGGGGAAGTGTGCCCAAAGCGGGTACCCTGCCTAAAGCGGGTAGTCATTCGCATCTCGTTGTAAGTAACATTAGTATAAATGGGTGCGTGCGCCGAAAGTGTTCGACCCTTCGTTAGTTTCAACTAATTCCGCGCGAGCGCCACTGGGAAGAGGTTGCGTGACAGTGTGCAATCGAAGTTTTTGGTGCTGTTCCTTAAGAAAAAACAAGGTAAGTGTTGTTTGATTAGTGGAAAACGATTGCTACTTTCTAGTTCTTTATATTTCTGTAACATTGCAGCATAATTATCATTTAATATAAAATCATGAATAAGCCAGCCTCTGTTTAGGTTTCAATGTTATTCTTATTTGATCCTAATATCAATGTGGTTTTGGGCAAAGTAGGTAGGGCAAAGTGGGTAGGTTGTGCCTAGGACCTACCGGCTTTGCCTCGAGTATTATTTGACCATAAACGTGTTTTATTTTGCAGATGATGAATGAAATCATCGCAAAACAACACAGGCATTGTGGGACCAGTCGACAATGAAAATAGAAATGGAAGAAGAGGGAAAACGTCAGTTTCAGTTTCATAGAATCATATTGTCTACCGTGCTAGACATTGAAAAAAGGATCTGCTAGAAAAAGCTTATGAGACCATGAAAATTTCACAAATATCTCTAACTCTAGACTGATTGCGACACTTTTTTGTATTATAAGTTGTAAACATAGTAAAATTATATGAAGTAAAGTTTGTGTGGGTTGCATTTACGTGACCAAAAATATCAAAATACAAGAAGTAACGGTTTGGCACATACAATGTTGTTAATATTTTACTAAATATAAGATTTCATGATTGACATGATAGTCCATGGTATTTGCAATAGTTATAGGTATAAATGGTTGGGTTGATTATTATGAATGCTTAACTATGTTCCAAATTACCCGTTTTACCCAGGGCCCACCCGATTTGCCCAAACGTGCCTACCCACTTTAGGCCTATGGTCGGGCAAAGTGGGGTTTAGACCTTTTGTTTTTATTTTATTTTATAAAGATTTACTAAACCATGTTCATAATTGATATTTTATTTTCCTGTCTAAAAACGTAAAAAATGCTACTCTACAGCACTCAGTTTGTGAGATTTTAGAGTTTGTCCTTAGCGTACCCGCTTTGGGCACACCTCCCCTACTTTTTTCTTATTGGTTTAAAAAAATGTCTATTATGGCTCCCGCAAGCTGGGACAGACATAGGTTTTCGCTCCCGCACCGACGCAAAGTCCGCTATTTAAATAAATAAATATTTGTGGACAATCTTACACAAATCGACCTAGCCCCAAACTAAGCAAATACATAGAAAACATCCAAGACCCAGGAACAAATATTCGTGTTCATCACATTAATAAATACTCTGACCAGGATTCGAACTCGGGGCCTCCAGCTTCGTAGGCAGGGTCACTACCAACTAGGCTAAAGCGGTAGTCAATTCGTATCGGTCGGTTGGTATTTTTAATTGAGAAAAGTAATAAATACGTAATACCTCAAAAGAAAATTAGCTAAATAATCAAATCGCGATAATATGCTACGCAATGCTTGAATAGTGCCGCTTCATCACATAATGCCTTCCTCAAATAAAATGCTTGCGCTACCAATTTTACTACTCAAGTATTCTACTTCCAGTCTGTACTAGTACTACATCGTTTCCCGATAATAATTATTATTGCGGAGTTGCATTGGTGTGTGGCGCCCTTTATTCACTCCTTTAGGGAAGAAATTTCACTACGTGTTCATTGCTAAGTTTGGTAACTTTCCTCTTTAATTTTTTCGGATGTAATATTATTCTATAGGGTAGTGCATAAATAATGTAAATTTTATGTCTTGGTGAGAGCTGTTGAGGGGTTAGATGCGTGTGTAACATAAACCTCAAATAAGTTACTTTGATGTGTACCTACATATATCTCTGTTTATTTCTCCAAATAAATAAATAAATGTGAAACAGCGCTGAAATATGTGATTTATGTATTTAAACAGAGAGTCTATTAACGTATATTTCAGCGCTGTTCGAAATTTCTTCCCTAAAGGGGTGAAAAAGGATTCAAAATTTGTACAGAGAGCAAATATTTTTTGTAACAAGAGATTTGAAACTTTGTCTATAGACTCTTTGTTGAAATATAACAGAACTAATCTCAGCGTTTTTCAAAATTTCTCCCTTAAAGGAGTGAAGAGGGGGTTCCAAGTTTGAACGGGAAGCAAATCTTTTTGGCACTACGAGATTTGTAACTTCGTATATTGACTCTCAGTTTAAATACATTTCCGTCCCACTTCTAACCATTACCTATTACGTAAGTTTGTTACGGTGTTTGGATGATAACATGCTTTCAATTACTGAACAACTATATATATGTTACTAATTTCCCATTAGGCAGCAATATAGCAAAATAAAAATAACTAGTAAACTACCATTTATGCACTTACGAAGTCGCGGGGAAAAGCTAGTATATGTATATATAGATAAAAGTCGAACTATACAATATAAACTTTATTCATATTTAAGATATGTTCTTGATACATTTATAAATACAGTAATTCATCTAGGACGTTCCAGTCGCTCTGGTAACCTACAGGTTAGTTCGTACTTTGTACAATAAATAATCGTATGCTGTAGGTACTGCTTAATACTAACAAAACTAATAAAAAGCTTAAAATACACCAATTTTAAACAGAAACGATAGTAAGTTTTTGAATTTAGGTACTTACAAATATAATTAGGTACTAATAAGTAAAGTTTACATTCTTTGGTAGCTTTCGTGTGGTCCATAACGATGTCGTTTTATATTAAAACTAAAACCCGACCAGAAATATATGACCATTGTCATCTCATTGTCTCATTTATATGGCAACAGGTCAGTAATGGCAGTATAGTGTAGATAATGACATTTTGACTTGTTTACAACATGTCAGTTCTGGTGTTGTGTTGTGTTGAAAAATGTTTTTTAGCGAAATAATTTCATTTCCCGAGTGATTTTTTCCTTTAATTTTATAATATGCATTGTTAATAATGTTTCGCTCTTGATAATGAATCGTTTTGGACATTTTTTCCGTTTATTATTTAAAATGCAATACTTAAACCTAGACCAACAGAGTGACACTGACAACAGTGACAGCTTATGATTAAAGTTATTGCCAGAGTAAGAAATTAGTTCCAATGAAATTCCACAATATGGCCCACGGTCAAGTTTCAAGTTTCAAGTTCCTTTATTTGGCCAAGCAACAAAGTCACGTTACATCTAGCAAGTCATCTTACATATTTTTTCTTAACTTTTCATGATGAATTACTGATCATATTCTGATCTAATTCGTTAAAATGTCATATATTTCTGATCGGGCTTCACATGTATCTTCTCAATATCTAATAAGATATATTGAATTTCTGATAAGAGTATTACTTGTTGCTTACTTAAGTGCTTCATAATAAAAATGCGTCTACGTAGGTAAGGCCAAGTTTTGTCTTGCGAATGATGCGGCTACGTATCCTAACTATTCGATATTTTTGTTCAATAAAATTTGAGTAATGTGATCTTATAAGTACTTAACACTACTCTTATGCTGTGTCTTCCAGTCAACATTCACCCAGGCTCGTGATGGCATAATCTGCAAAAAAAAATATTACTCGTACTCGTAATCGTTGCTTACGTAAAAATAGAATATTTAGTATTCTAAAATTTGCTTCCAAAATTTACGTTTTACTGTTCCATCTTCCTCATCAAAATTTTATAATTCTTCCTTTACTTTCCGAGCTATTCATCTTTGGAGTCTTTATCTCCTGATTTGAGGCGTGCTAAATCTCTTGCTGTCTTCAAACAGCTTAAAGATCCCTATTTGTAGCTCATAACACATTTAAGATTTAGCTCCTTTAGACTAAGGTGGCTGACTATATAATATATATGTGTATAAGTTTATGTATATATTGTATTTTATATTTATATCCTTAATTAAGTGTTATTGTTGAAATTATTAGTAGGTTTCATATGTATTAACTCTGCCCCACATAAATACTATGAATCGTTACGATTATATTTCATTTCCGCTACCCTAAGGTTGTCTGGAAGAAATCGCTCCTTAGCGATAAGAGCGCCTCTTTTTTTCCTCTACTCATAGTGATTTTGTACTGTACTGTGTCCTTTAATTGAGGAGTGCAATAAAGAGTGTTTATTGTAATTTGTTGTCTCGTAAACGAATTTCAGTAAGTATAACCTATTTGTTATACAAGGGTGCAAAGTTGTATTTTAACCGCGAGTGTGGAATTGAAACACGAGCTAGCAAATGGATTCTATGGTTGAACCGCGAGCGAAGCAAGTGGTTCGAAAATAGAATCCTGAGCGAAGCGAGTGGTTCAAAAATATAATCCTGAGCGTAGCGAGTGTTGCAACACACGAGAGGTAAAATAACTTCGCAGCCGTGTATAACACCGCTCTAGTGAGGTGAAAAGATTTAGGAATTCTTTTTCCTCCTCCTCGTCCTAACGTAGACAGTTGCGTCCTAAATATAGTTGCCAACTACCTAATCCCGAGATTTGGCGTAGGTACTAGTTTTTGAACACAACAACACAATATAAAATTATTGTTGCTGGACTGTCTGGACTGGCGTTTACATGTTATTATGTTTAAAAAAGTTACAATTAGCGCGTCCGGATTTCAAACATTCTTTGCACTCTTGTGGATAAAATGCAGTTTTGCTATCTGTTTTTAAATAAAAAAGGGCTTTCCGAGCTAGTGAGGTGAAAATATATATACACGCCTGTGTTGATGTGTTCTCAAAAGAGGTAGATTCTTTGTACTTGAAAGCTTTATATTAAGAAATCATTAGTAACATACACAACATTGGCCGCACGCACGCACGCACGCACGCACACACACACATTCACACACACACACACACAAACACACACGCACGCACGCAGACACGCACGCACGCACACACACACACACACACACACACACACACACACACACACACACACACATACACACACACACACACACACACACACACATATAGATATAGATATATATAGCTTTTATTTCTCGCTTTTATTATTGTCTCTCTAACAGCGAAAGAGGTACTTAAATAAATAGCTAAAGTAAAAAAGTTTAAGTTTAATATGTCAATCTTTCGCCGTTATTAATTATTAATTAAATTGTAGTGAAAATAAGTTTATACCCGTGGAAGAGCGGTGTTCTCTTAGCACAAGTATCCAGTATACTTAAAAAGAGACACCCAGCACAGTAATTGTAACTAAACCTAAGATACTGAATAAATATATTTTTATTTTTTATTTATTCTCTCTTTCCGGTAACTGAACTGGAATTTACTTACAGGTGCTCTCGCGGCACGACACCGCCTCCAGCTCGCAAAGCGTTGCGAAGGTCCTCGCAGTGCCGGCTGCGTCGAACGCGCAGACAGGACCGCGCGGTGGTGACGCGCAGCGGCCCGCGCATAGCGGCGGTGGCACGCCCTCGCGCACGCGCGCGCGCATCTCCACGGGCAACCGTACGTCCACGGCGAGCAGCTCGCTCTCGGCGTCGTCTTCGAGCCGCGGGAGCCGCGCGAACGGGAGGCTGGCGGTTTGAGCCTCGTACCACGCTAAAAAAGATAGAGGATATTGCTTGAGACAGAAATCAATTACGTTCGTTAGGGTTAAATGGGAAATATAAATCTGGGCTAATTTTCGTAGTACTCTGTCCCGATACTACTGCATCGTCCCGCATATGAACTACTAGCATTTTCCCGCGGCTTCGCCCGGTACAAAGCGTAATCTTTAACCGTTTACAAAAAAGGAGGTTCGCTATTTGACCCGTATGTAGGTATGTATGGATGGATGTCATTTTCGTAATCGGTTCCCCGTGGAACCTCGAAGATGACACTCATATTGATTTTTAAGAAAAATAAATGTCTGCTATCTTGGATTTGAAAATGCATGTCATTTTCGTAATCGGCACCCCGAGGGACATCGAAGCTGACACCCATATCGATTGAAAAAAAGTAAATGTCGGCCATCTTGGATTTGAAAATGCATGTCATTTTCGTAATCGGCACCCCGAGGGACATCGACGATGACACCCATATCGATTTTTAAGAATGCATTGGATTTGAAAATGCATGTCATACTTTTCAATTTCGAAAAACACTGACTTATGTTTTGTTGTATTTAAACAGAGTCGATGTACTAAGTTTTAAATCTCTCCCTTCATAAAATATTTGCTCCCTTACAAACTCGGAACCTCCTTTTAACCCCTTTCGGGGAGCAATTACGAAAAACGATTGAAATGTGTTTTGCTGTATTTATAGAGTCTATTAACGAAGTTTCAAATATGTCACTTCAAAAAAGATTTGCTCCCCGTACAAACTTTGAACCCCCTTTTCATCCCTTTAGGGGAGCAATTTAGAAAAAACGCTCAAATACGCTATTAATATATTTAAACAGAGTCTATATACAAAGTTTCAAATCTCTCACTTTCTATAAATACGTGTTTTCATACAAACTTTTATCCCTTGTTTTACCCCCTTAGGGGTGAATTTCGAATAATCGTTTCTTATCCCTAGCCTGCGTTACAAATGTAATCGACTGTGCAAAAATCAACTATTTAACATTAGCAGTTTCGGCTGTGCGTTGATGATTCAGTCAGTCAGGACTTCTTCTTTTATACCAGTAATCAGTAATCAGTCGTTTATTTGCTAAAAAACATGGTACAACAAATAGGTCATTATCTAAAAATACAAGGAACTACATGTTTGGTCACAAGGACATGTAAATATTTAAGGAAAGTCATGTGTATCGCATGCATAATTTACTAATAAACTAAGAAACAATGTCATTTAAATATTCTTGAATGGAATAATGATGTATTTTACGTACATTGATATGTATTGATATAAAGTCACTGATGCAATGTCTAATTCACTTCATATTCGACTTGTCAATGTGAGTGAAGGACGGAGGTACCACATTACGCTCGTATTTCCAAATCAAAGAAATTCATGTTTTTAGCAAATTCAATAAGTTTCTGTGTATTGATCGTTTTCAATTCCTTTGAGGATAAAGTTAAATTTGCTAACGCTTAGCCCATACCTACATGTGAATCGACAGAGACGTTAATAATGAACTTTGTACAATTTTACTAGCCCAAAATGTAGTGGTGATTTTGTTGTAAATGTTGTAGCAATAATCGAAAACGGGGCAGAATTTAATTGATATGCCTGAACATGATTTTCGAGTAAGCACGCTTATAAAAAAAGCAGTGCGGTGTTAATGGATGAAGAATTCATTATGAACTCGATCCATGTTTCGTAGAATAGCCAGTATCAAAAACACCGCTTGGTTACCAACAACCTCAGTTTGTTGTTGTTGCCCTGTCAACTTTTTTATAGATTAAAAAGAAAGTCCAGTCAAATGCTGGAAGCTGCGCGCCGCCCGTCACTGATACATTATCTCCAGATAATTAATGAAGACATAAACGTAGCTTACTTGTTTCTTGTTTTATTCCATTATTGTTTTGACGAGGTTGAAGATTATGGCGACTCTTACGTGACCCTTAATCTAATCGGTATTGTTTACTGTCTTAACTTTTCCTGTGATGTCATACATATATGAACAGCGATTGTTGTGTCAACATTGAAAACAACTGTTAATTTGGTCTATGTCAATAAATTAAATGCGTAAAAGATTATTTCGTCGTAAATTCACATTAAGTGCTGGAGAACTATACGTATGGACGCTGTTAGCTAATGAATTTTCAATTAAGAAGTAATGTTGCGCCTGTGCTATTGTTTACTGTCTGTCTGCGTACGAGGGGTGGGGCTACAAGGTCACATGTTGGTCGGCAGTCACGGCACTGGCTCAAGGACCACAAGGAAGGCGAGAAACATCGTGTCACCTTAGAGCGTGACAGATGTAGCAAGGCGTTAGGACGGTTCCGCATGAAAGCGCAGATGGTAGACGACATGAAGTTATTAATGCATAGAAATAAATACCATGTAAGCCAGTAATCCTTCTTGACAAAAATAAACAACAGGGTCAAATACACTGTTATAATTATAACATCTTTGTACGTTTCCATCGCCAACGCTAATTCAGCACTCCTGATTCTTAAACGGTTCTTCTTTTAATAATATACCAAACATAAAACGCTTCAGTAGTTAATAATTATTGTCTATGTTGTTGTAATAGGAAGAATAATAAGGAAAATGTTCCTTATTATTCTTCCTACTAGTCTTATAGCCATTAATTATTAAGTTACGTCGACTAGGCACGTTAAAAGGTGGCGCACTATTGTAACCGGTTCTCTTATTGAACACTATTAGCTTTTGCCCGCGACTCCGTCCGCGTAGAACTCGTTGAAATGTTATTACTATTATTTTTATATCAGGCGCTTACCTAGTTATCGCTCTTCTTACAAACTTCCACTTTAAGGCGATAATTTCCGGTATTAAAAAGTATCCCATGTCCTTCCCCGGGACTGAAACTACCTCTCAGCGGTTTAAGCGTGAAAAGATAACAGACAGACGGACAGAAAGACAGACAGACACTCCGTCGCATTTATAATATACTCCCATATATTCTTTTCGGGAGGCCTTCGGGCGGCTCGAGAACTCCTAACAGTTAAGTTGCCCACTCACTTGACTTGTCAAGGAAAACCAGAACTTATTGGAATTAGGCTTGCCTAATTCCAATAAGTTCTGGTTTTCTCTCGGATTGGAAGGTCAGATGGCAGTCGCTTCCGTAAAAACTAGTGCCTCCGCCAACTCTTGGGATTAGGTAGCGGACCCCGGTACAGTTGCATCCTTTAGGATCCTTTAGGATGCAACTATACCGGAATAACGCTAGGATGATGATGATGATGATGATGGGAGTATATTCATTACGTTCAATTATTGCTGTAAGGTGACCTGGGAAGATCTTAGGCTAGGTAAGATTTTAATTGTAATTATTTGATACAAAGAACAAATACAATATGACCCGTGATCTCGCACGCAGCACAAGATGAGAATCAAACGCAGGTTTGATGGACCAGCGCCCTAACAATAGCCACAATAGGCTACCCAGACTACTACATCATCACAGCGAAAAGTGTAGGGTTATTATAATTCAATATGACAAGTGTATGGCAAAATATAAACATTAGCAGATTCCGCGAAAGATACGTTGGTAGAGTTCGGCTAACTGACGTCAACAAATCTTTGTATTTTTAAACGTTTTTCCCGAATAACTTTATATCAAAACAAAGGCACACTTAGGAACATAATTGGGGGGAATTTGCAGAAATGGTGATGATGTTAATCAGGACATAAGAAATGACAAGCAAATTCAAGCAATATTAGAACTAAAATAGGCAGTCTCATGAAGTGATTACAAATTACGTAGAAATCCTGTGAGTAATGATGTCGTTATCTAACATTTAAACTGCGCATCTAAGTACTTAAACTATTTACCACAGCTCTGCACTAAAGCGCTTACAATAGAGTGATTACGTAACTCTAAATATACGTAAGGTGTTGTACGTTAAGTATGTACCGAAATGCTATTCTCGTAGGTTCGTAAAATTACAGTGGATCTAACTTACATTTTACCGTAAGTACGTTAGGTATATATCATTTAGCTGTTCTACACAATAGAAAAGAGGGCTTTTTAAAAATTAATACATATTTCTCTCATTCTGACTTTCGTGGTGGTTTCGTGGTGGTGGACTCTTAATTATTGTGCCTAGTCCGAAAAATGTTGATTATTGTCAATATTTCCACGAAATCCTTAACAAAATCTATATAATGCGAATCTTATTGTTTTGGAGTTGAAATAATTTGTTCCCAAATTGTGAACAACACAATTGTCCTGGATTAAAGAACATCAGTTTCATTCGAACTGCGTAGTTCCTCATGTCCTATCGTATAGCGATGGCGCACCGGCCTGGTTTCCATACAGCTCTGCATATGACACTTCCTATGAGTCAGCCCAGGATATAACAGTATCGCGGTTCCCACGCCTTGTGTCGGATGTCCAGATAACTGCGATTGGGTTTATAATCGATTTATAAAATATATACAAGATTCTTGTACATAGTTATTTTATTAATCGATTAGAAATTTATTGAACAAGCAAGAAGTATTGTTACAAGAATAACTTAAATAATATTAAAATAACTTAAATATAAAACAGGCCTTTGAGGCACTGTACCGAGGATGCTGGCAGCATTTTCTCGCTGTATCGCAATGCTGACACGTTGTGCGAGGAAGTCGGTCTTCGGTCACCATCACGTTAACTAGACGCTGCGGAGTTTCAGTAAATACTCGTAACTTGTGCGCGATGGGAAATTTTTGGAAAATAGGGAATTTTTGTAAAAAAAATGATAAAAAAAAATTTAATTTGGGATACCTTTCTCAACCCATCATCTATTTTCAATTTTAGCAAAAACTTTCTTTTCTTTTCAGATTCACTGTTACTGTCTATCTGTAGGTATATAATTGTGTTCCTGGTGATGAGCAAGGTCACCATCACAGTTCCTAAGAATGCGCTGTGTTGAGAGTGAGGGATCTGCATATGACATATCTTCGAGTGTGATATTTTTGGAGTCACAGTGTATCCATAATTAGGCTACGGTGCATGCTTAGCATCAGGCAGGCTGTATTATAGGTATACTTATATTTCACCGGCGTACCTAGATTTGATGAAAATCGTCTCTAACTTTTTTGCTCCAGTGAAATACCAAGTTATAATCGCACTGTCCAATAATGTTGTGATGTGGTACTTACTATATACGTCTTGTGTACGGTTAGTAGTAACTGTAGTAAGTCAGTTATCGTGATTACAGTTTCATCGTATTTATACATTAACAAAAATCACTTTATTTGTGTCTTGTGCATGACAGTGTGGTCAAACTAGTGTGATATTGTTCCTACTGAAAATCTTAGTTTATAGTCTAGAAACTTCAAAAATAACAATGTTAAATTCCTTGTAGGTATACCAGTTATTCAATACGATTCCAAGGCCAAAATTAAAATATTGCTTTATTCTTGTCAGTCACTTAATCACGAAAATCCAATGCATTAGATGAGTAGATTGTATCATAGTTGCAACGACCGTCGTCTTGAAGTCTGTCAGTAGTATGGTTACTCACTTGTAATAACACTGGAGTGGGCGGGTCCCGGGCGATAACCCGGGATCAAGTCGCCACTCGGTCTACGCAGCTGCCCTGCCTACCCTCTGTTTATCTAGATTTGCAAAAGCACAGGCCATCTTTGTTTATGTGATGATATCATGTCTAAACAAAGAGCCGAGGATGTTCGCTAGGATATTTCCATTGACGTTAATGTTCGGATCGGTTGATTGGTGGAAATTGGTTCGTTTATCGGAAGGCGGGATGGTAGCTCATTCATCTAGGAACATTAAAGCTTGGTTTTATAAAGGTCCGTTAGACATTATGTCGGTAAGTTATGTCAAAAAATGTACTGAGTTACCAAAATTTGAAACTCGCTTACATGTGTCTGCTATAGTAACGATGGACCTTAAGGAACGATGAACCTTTAAACAGTCACTCTTTCTTTAGTTTCTAGACTCAATGGTACCATTCACGTGTTTTAATTATAGAGCAAATTCTTTTTGTTTACTTTTTGCATAAAACAGACACTATGGACATATTAGTCTGATATATGGCGACTAACACGAGACACTAACACACCCTAACTTATTGTGTTTTATGTTCACAAGTTCACATATCAATAGGAAAACAGTTAATTAAAACACATATTTAATCAACAAATATTACTTTTTCTTCTATTTACCGCGATTTAATGTCTAATTTATGAAATTATCATAAACTTACCAGCAACTAAAATCACGCAAAACAGGAGCTTCCCGCTTAACATCTCCACCTGATTGTGTCCAAAAATTTAACTGCCCGCCACAAGCCACTCGCGTCAAATCCCAACCGAGTCCGCGTGTGCGATCCGGATTCCGATTGGAGTTTATTTAATATATTTGTTTTGTTTTGTGGTCGGTCGGTGTTATTGGTTGTGTATTTTTCGCTTTACTGGTGCATCGGTATCGGCCGGCAGCCTGGAGGGGGAAGCGATAACCTCCGAGCCGGAGGACGGGGCACAAGGCGCGATAACACCGCCGACTTTCAAACGAGAGCGAACATTCTTTCGAGCTCGATAAAAGGAGGATTTTTTGAGATTTCGTGTATGGCTGTGGGTTCAGATTAGGAACTGGGAAAAGGCAGTAACAGCTAGGTTCAGTTTTTGTATAAATAATAACCGCACAAGGCGCACTCAAAATTTACAGTATATGAAAATTAATTTCTTTGCTCACTAAGTAAGTTAAACGAGACGTAGACTTTGATGACAAAGTGTGAATCTCGCAGCACTTAGGATACGTCCGCTAATTCTAGCGAGATCTAGCGACGAGGAGCGAGTAAAAATTTACGGTAACATATACATTAAATACCATGCATATAAACAAATAGGTGTCTTGAATAATGTGTCGATATCAAAGTTATTTTCTAAATTATGCGTGAAATATAGAGATGGGCCGACTATGGATTTTGCCGACTAGCCGACCAATCGGTGCTGAAGGTGGCCGACAAATCGCCGGCTATAAATGTGGCCGGACAGTCGGCTTTCTCGTCTAGTCAGTACATCTCTAGTCAATCCTTTTTAATTAGTCTATGATCAAAATAAGAAGTTCCTATTACGAAGATGATTATTTGTGTATTTAAAAAAGATACTTAAAAATATGAAACTTGCAGTAAATATTGGCAGTTTTTTTTAATATTTTGCAGTAAATCATTAAGTAGCGAATAGTCGGTCCCTTTTGCCGACTAGTCGCCGACTAATCGCCGGCTATAAATATGGCCGGATAGTCGGCTTTCCCGACTACTCGGTACATCTCTAGTAGACAATCTTTCTAACAGTTTGTCTAAATATTAAGCTTAAGCAAGTACGTTTACCTATGTGAGCAACGACCATATTAGCATATATCGATAATCAATGTATAATTATTTATTTAAACTACTTCATAATAGGATGTGCATTCTAATGAACAGGACTATAATTTTAAGGTCCGCAGTGGGCTATTTTTGTCTTATCTGTGCAACAGTTTTGTGGTGACCTGTTGCCCTGAGATTATTATTGTCCTACCAGAGGGCACGGCTGTAGTTCCAAGTAGGTATACTTATAATAACTTCTTGTAAGGACTAGCATTGTTCTTTGTAAAACACAAAGAAAAAATATTCACGGAAACTTGACTTTTTTTGAATGTAATGAAAGGGCGCTGCTAAAATAACAGACAAAGAGCAGAGAAGAGAAGTAGCTTCATAAGATTATTTAACTAATGCGAGAATAGAAAGATAAATAAATAACTCAAAGAAGTCTAAAACAGAAAACATACTTTAACAAACTTAAACATACTTTTTGACGACCGGTTTAGCCTAGTGGGTAGTGCACTTGCCTGTGAAGCTGACGGTCCTGGGTTCGAACCCCGGTCAGGGCAAATATGTATGTGATGAGCATGAATATTTGTTTCTGAGTCTTGGATGTTTTCTATGTATTTAAGTATTTATATCTATTAAATATATCGTCGTCTAGTACCCATAACACAAGCCTCCTTGAGCTTACTGTGGGGCTAGTTCGGTTTGTGTAAGATTGTCCTCTAATATTTATTTATTTTATTTTATACTTAGTACATAGTCAAGCCTTTATACTCGTATAAGTTCTCGCAGTAAAAAAGAAAATGGCAGTGATTCAAACCGGGTATACTCTCGTTTCTAATTTAACGGCATAACTACTTCAGTGATCAAGATAATATCTACGCTGAAATTACTCATGTATTGATTGACGAACGACATTGACGCGTTATAAACAGGGGCCGATTCTTAGAATTAAGCCACTTCTTAAAATTTATAATTTACATTTCATTTCTTAACCATATTTCGTCCAAAACTGAACTGATCAATTGTACCTACTCTGGCTGAATTCTCAAATGCCGGATATTGGCTATGTGCGAAGTACGTGGTGGGGGTAAGTAAAACGATCGCAGCGCACGCCGTGACAGAAATGTGTAATTTTTCGGGCAAGTCTATCATAACTTTGGGATGACTATGGGATCTCCTACAATCTGTTTGTATTTTGAAATGGAAAATAATCGTTGTCGTGGTGTAAATTGGAAAAATAACATTAAATATTCTGTGTTTTTCCTAGAGTGGCTTACAAATGAAATGAATGAAGTAATTTAAAAGTTGTAAATATTTATTGTATTTGTAATATGTATCACGCCTTGAAATATATATCTTTAATGTGATATTTAGATTTTGTGAATAAATAAATAAAATAAAAATTCAGGAAAATAAAGAATCATAACTCTTTATATCGTACTGTAACAATAATTGTTAATAGTTACACGTAGGTATAGTCAGGGAAGATTCGTTATTATTTATTTCAACTCTAAAAGCAAACCTATATGATATTTATATATTTAGAATCTACACAAAACCAGTTTTCTTGTTATGTTTTCATAATTTTAGTTAACTTTATACGTCCAATATCAGAGCGCAGAATCAAGAATAAACGAATGATAAATTAATCATAATGCGATTTTTTCAAAAAATCGTTCCAAAATAGTGAAAAATATGATCGAAAATGATTTCAGCGTATTCATTTTATACGAAAATGATATCAAACTTGCCCTAGTAGATATAAAAAATGAGTCAGCTATTTAGCTATCTTTGAACCCCCCCCTACTACCACTTACATCAAAAATCCGGGGGGCTCTACTTCGAAAATGGATCTTTAGATCACAGATATCAATCCTGCCAAAGGAAATCTTTTGTTCATTAAAAGCCGTATTTGCACATTTTTTGCTTTGTACAGATGCGACTATAGTGTAACACAAAGTTATATGTTAATCACGAATAAATCGCATGTTGCTGGAGATACACTCTGGGAATTGAACCGAAATTTTTTGGCGATAAGATTGTATCTTGTTATGATAATAGTGTAACGTTTAAGTTTTTGCGTAGGAATGTATAGTGATAATTATTGTTTTTTTTTTTTAATTTAAAACAATATTTGCACACCTCAATTAAAGGACATAGTTAGTACAGTACAAAAACACAACGAGTAGAGGCAAACAACAGGCAGTCTTATCGCTAAAGAGCGATCTCTTCCAGACAACCTTAGGGTAGCGGAAATGAAATATAATTATAAGGATTCATAGCAGGTGGTGCAGAGTTAATACATATGGAACCTACTAATAATTACAACAATAAAATTTAATTAAGGATAATCTACATACATAAACATATACAAATATATAGTCATGCAGCCACATACTCTAAAGGAGCTAAGGCTTAAGTGTGTCATGAGAGAGACAAATAGTGATCTTTAAGTTGTTTTTTTTACGACAGCAAGAAATTTAGCACACCTCAAATCAGGAAAAAAATTATAAAATTTTGATGAGGAAGATGGAACAGTAAGAAGCAAATTTCTGGAAACTACGTAGCCTTGTCTACGTAGAGAAGCCACTGCCAAAAACATCTTCCTGCTGATCTCGTTCACTTGAGGTACCCAAGATAAAGTCCTATCCATAATAATAATAATGGGGTCTAATATGTGAGTGGCCCCGTTGTAAAATGTTTTTTCTCACCTAGCAGGGCGTGCGAGAGGCAGGGATTCCTATTTCCAGTAATCCACAATCCCTGCCCCTCAAAGTAAATCGGATCAAACGGAGACCAAAGACGTTCTAGACATCTTCAAAACTTAAACAAATAAAATCGATTGCTGCAAGTCACAGGACTTATTTTTAAATTAATCATATACGCTGAAGCTAAAATCGACCCCGAAAGGAGCTCACTTGTTTAACCGACTTCAAAAAAAGGAGTTTCAAATAATTCGGTTGTATGTTCTTTATTTTATGTCTGTTATTACCTCCGTTGTTTATGAACCGATTTAGAAAATTCTTTCTTTGATTGAAAGCATTTTTTTTATGCAACGCCGGTGGCAAAGAAGCTTACTGTCCACCTGATGGTAAGCGGCCACCGCAGCCTATAGACGCCCGCAATTCCAAAGGAGTCACGTGGTCATATGCTTCAAGGTCGGTTCCGTTGTTTCTAAAATCCAGTTCTGATGATGGGGTTTAGGAGAAATTGAGGGAACTTCTTTTAGTATTTTCGGCTACAAATCGAGCATTTGCATTCAGAAAGTAGCATTTGGTGAACGGGAACTGATGAAGAAGACCACGGATGGTTATCCAACCTAGTGTTTCACGGTTAGCACTAAGATATTTCGATCACTCAAGCGAAGATACTGAAGCGACTATGACGAAGCCAATATAAATGGTCGTGATGTAATGTTACCATCAACCTGATCTGGTAGTGGAGTGTAAGTGTAAGTCGGAAGGTAGGCAACGGAACTCCGTAATAAAACAGTGTAGCTAAGCCCTATTTGAGCTTATTGGAATCGTTATGAGATGCATTCTGGTAAAGATTCGCTAAAAAGTGTGATATAAATAATTGAATTTTAAAACACTGAAATTAAAGTAAAAAATAATTGCCTAACTTCTAATATCTCAATATGAGACTAATACGCTTCTTATTGAACAAGTAGTCGTATTGTAATTTTTGTACTCGGTGCCATTTCATCAACTTTAAGCAGTTTCTTTATACGGCACCAACTTCAAAAAATAGGTACGACTATATTGAGTCGGTTATTTTTTAGCGTCATGTCTCTCTCCCACACATTTCCATGTTTTTCATCTCACTTGCTCGTAAAGGGTGTTATTGCATGCAAGCGTATAGACGCGGGAGGTTAAGCCGATTTACCTCCCGCGGGAATGGCATTTTAGAAATTCCCGTGGGAGTAATAAATTAGTTTACTTTAAAAATATTCGTACGTCATTTCAGATTAAGGAGGTTAAAAACCAGCCGAGTTCAACATGTATTTATTTCTTCTCCAATGCTTTTATAAAAATAAAATCCGTGACGCCAGAGGGATGAAAAACGGGAGACTATACAAGTGATCATCGAAGGACTGAGTCTTCATATAATGATGATCAAACATCACTTACAGGTAAGTTTGATCATTCATTAACAATCTTTTTTCTTATTGTCGATTTTGTTAATGCACATTTTTTGCCATTTGTTATACACATGTAAGTATTTATTTCGCCTCAAAAGTGATCCCAAAGAAACCGGATGAGATATGTACATGAATCAAAAGCAATATCCTAGAGATATCCTGTCAGTTGAAACGATTAGAATTGTGGTATAAGGTTGATATAAGGTTATGTGACGTAAGTAAGCATGTGGTAGTTGTGGTATGAACAAGTTCAAAGGTCATCAGACTCATTTGTAAGATGCCTGGGTTTCAGCCCTTTGAGGAAAATGCAATGTGCCCGCGGGTATTCACAGGCTTCACAGCACAGGTCAAGTACACTGGCAGGCAACTGGAAATCAAGGGTTGCCCCAACAAATGTGTCACTTTAGATATTTTAAAGGTCACAGGTCCAATACTCGTTGATACAATAATGCGCCAGGCGCGGCTATAGCTGGTACATCGGTTACTAGTGTGGGTGACGCGACCTACGTCATCAGTCTCGCAACAGCCTATCGACGGTATGCGGACGTAAGTGTGAATGTGTCGTCGACATTGACATAATGTGGTGTCACGATCCGGATTGTCAGGCCTTGATGTTTACTTACACCATGTATATGACCATATTGACCATAAAAAAGTATGTAATCAGCAATTGGAATATTGTGAAGTGGTTAATATTAAATTAATTATAATCGCATTGTTGGCATGGGGTACCTAGTACATTGGACACTCTATTAAGAAAAACGTGTCATGATCATATTTGAATAATCAGCCCTCAGTTTTCAGTCTCGCCATTAGTTATGTAAACCCTGGCATGATTTTTAATGCCAGGGAAATTTACATAACTAATTGTTTGTCCAACTTGGTCTAACATAAGTACGAGTACTACTAAGGTACGTTGGTACGTATTACCTATTTCGTTTCTGGGAAAAAAATAAATAAATTTTATTTAATTAAAATCAGCAAGATCAAAAAACCCAATCAAATTTTAATTTAAGTATAAATTTTGATATTGGTGAATTCCCACAGCTGAAAATGACTCACAACCCTACTCGTACAAAACGAGTTAGCAGGCGCAACTCAGTGCACATTCACAAAAACTTACAGACCGCATCACCAGCGAATCAGTATAAGGCTGATCTCTGATTACTCACAGTTTTTACAAATCTCGAGGCCTAATGACACTAGGCACTTCATCACACACGACTGTCAAACATGCTCTGAATATGGAAGATTAAATCGAACGACTTGCGCCCGCGCCGCATTTATAAACATAAACTCTATCCGCGGCGGTCAGAAGCCGACGACACTCGCGCTGAGCGGACGGACACGAAAAAACATTAATTAGTATTATTAGTAAACATGAAGCCGCTGTGCATCTTCCTCGTTATCGGTGAGTTACTTATTTCCAATAACTCAAGTTTTGTTAATAACTGTCATTCGATCAAATGTTCATAACTATTTAATCTACAGAAACTTAAAATAGTCGCCGGTTTTGGAACTGCAACGTGTTTTCTAATTTGTAGGTATTTACTTTGCTGTATTTGAGCATTAATTGAATGACGATCGTTAGCAAATGTTTGAAGTATTTACCTGCACTTAAGAGCTATTGAACTAGGTACCTACATACTAAAACATACGTATACGTACTGATACAGTTCTAAATAACGGTGAACCTACCCTAGCAACAGCTTTCGAGATTACAGCACGTACTTTAAAATCCAAAGTACGTACGTTTTAACCATACCTACCTAAGCAAAAGCATCTACGGAGATTTAGTTCAAGTTGAATCCCTTGTGTAAAATGGATTGGGTACGTAATTCCCCTTACAATAAACCAGAAAAAAACAACAAAACAAAAATGACATCGTTTTTTATCACCTCCACTTTGCAAGTTTTTGTACGTTAAGTACATTTTAAACGCAATTTGCAGTATGCTTGGATATTAACTTCCATTATTATTAGTGACACATAATATTTCAGCAAACAAAAGAGCATTATGATTTCGTAGTCATTGATAATGAATGATACGAACGAGGAAAACCAGATAGTAATTTATTTTGTTGAACCTTAATTTATTCCATGTCATCTTCGCTGTATAAACAAATAAAGTAAACAATCTACGCCGTGATCAAGTTTCAAATGACAACTCGAATAACGTGATAAAAAAAAGAATGACTAAAATATTTTGTGATTAACAGACGCAACCAAGAAACCTGTAAGTATACCTACCTACTTACTTATAATCTAGATTTAAATATGCAAGTACTAAAATAAAAACAGAAAAAACTACTGACCAAAACCAAAAAATAGCAGTTTTCTTCAAACCAGTTACAAAATCTATGAATATGGGGCAGCGGAGGTGAAAACATTATGATTCATCTGGTTCGTGATTTCTACTCATTAGAAAAGGGGAACTTTAAGACGTGTTTTAATCGTGTACGTTGTTAACAAAGCCTTCTCGTGAATCGCGAGTCAACCAGTCGGACTAGTAGGCAAGATTTATATATATATCCAGTTTTCGAAGACTTGACTTCTGAGCAAGACTTGTTATAGAAATAGGTAATTTTATTTTATATTCAAAAATATTGGCACCGTTTTTCGACCGCGCAGTAAAAACACAATGCCACCTTATGTATACTTTATTCGAGAGGAATACGCCGAATATTGATGATAATTATTTATTTTCGAAATCCTTCCTTACAACACTCCAGAAATTAGTAGAAAGCGGATAAACTATACATCTACCACATTGATTGTTGTACTAAATACTAAATATAGTTAATTTTATTGATATTTAAGTGTGAGATCATGACTTAATTTATATTGTTACTACATTTTGCTTTCGTGTATCACATAATGTCTACTTTGTGTTTTGTGTATGTACGTAATTAGATATTTTAACAACGTAATGACTTAGGGTGTTGTCTGTAACGTTACATGTTTTTTCTTAATAAATAATACTAATAATTTCAGCCCTCTCCAGCGCCATGGCGATGCAGATCAGACTCAAGCGGCAGTCCTCCCAGGCTGAAGATTCAAATGACCTGGAAGACAGATACGGCTGGCAGGGCAGACCCACTTCTGGTCGCCAGTGGAACCAGCTCCCAGGGCAGAACCAGTTCCCGGGTCAAAATCAGTTCCCGGGACAGGGACAATTCCCCGGTCAAGGGCAATTCCCTGGTCAAGGACAGTTCCCCGGACAAGGGCAATTCCCAGGGCAAGGACAGTTCCCAGGTCAGCAGCAACAGTCTTCGACTTCATCACCTAGTAACGGGTACGTCTTCATTAACTTTAATCTCTTGTGAATGTATGATTGATATTATGCAATTTTATGTGATCCCGGGGTCCACTACTCTGCATTAATTCTCAGCTGACAAGGCATCTTTCAATAAAATATGAAAAAAATATTTTGTTCATCTGTTTTTATTTATTCTAGGGTAAATTGCCTATTGTTGGTCACCCCCCAATAATTGGCCACTTCGCAAAAATATGAACAGAGACAAACCGGGTGTCTATTATTTTATCGAAATATCTTACATCGATTTTCATTTCACCGAAAACTGTTCAACGAATTTCATTAGGTTTTTTTTTCTAATCACATAATCATCAATTCATTGCATTTTATATAATCGAACCACTTTTCATAGTTAATCGTTTCGAATCCGTCTCTAATCGTAGCGTAACGATACATCGAATTTACCTTTCATCGAAATATTCGTTATTCATAGTATTAATTTAACGAAACTTGATTCACAGATACGTTCCATATAGTATTCTTTCCAAGAACAATGTTTCATCGAACAACCAAGCAAGCATGATTTTTCAAGGCGTATAATCTTTTTGGTCTTATATAAAAAAATAACCTCGAAGATTAAGACGGGAGCTAAGCTCCCGTCTTAATCTTCTAACCTATCCGCATTACAGTCGGTTTTGCCCTAACTGGTCTTTCTGGGCTTATATAAAAAAATAACCCCGAAGATTAAGACGGGAGCAAAGCTCCCGTCTTAATCTTCTAACCTATCCGCATTACAGTCGGTTTTGCCCTAACTGGTCTTTCTGGGCTTATATAAAAAAATAACCCGCATTACAGTCGGTTTTGCCCTAACAGGTCTTTTGTACATTTTAGGTTTTGGGTATTTTTGTTTTTGAGTATTTTTGTTTATGAGTACTTTTACAGAGTACACCAAGAATCTGAGAAAAAAAATAATTTTAGACTTACTTATATCAAGAATAGTAAACAGTGGTGAAATGATGTTCTAGGTAATAAGAATTTTGGGAACTGAAACCTTCGTTAAACCAAAATTATACTAAAGGCCATTCGATGAACGACTACGTCGATGAACAAATAAAATACTGAATTAAAATTCGATGAGTTGATTCTTGTGTAAAAGGTAATTCAAGCAAATGTTTGAGCGATCTAACGAAGTTCGATGAATGATTCCTAAGTGATAATAAAATTCTGCGAATAGTGTTATGGGAAATGATAATCGATGTAACGATTTTCGGTAAAATGATGGATCCCCAGACAAACCAGTTGTTAGTAGGGTAAATTACCTATAACTGGCCACCCCCGAGTAACTGGCTACTACTTAAAAATATGCACAGAGACAAACCAATTGTTGGCAGTGTAAATTATCTATAACTGACCACCCCCCAATAACTGGCCACTTCGCAAAAATATGCAGAGAGATAAACCAGCTGTTAGGTAGGGTAAATTACCAATAACTGGCCACTTCGTAAAATTATGCACAGAGCAAACCAATTGTTGGTATTTCTGCAATTAAATAAATAAAATTAAAATAACTGCGTTCAGAGTTTATTTTATGTATTTTGTTAAAGGCGGTCTTCATGCACTGTACACATTTGGACATTTTTTTAGTGGCCGTTATTGGCGATTTAGCTTATACTGCTGTGATAAAAAAATCTTTTAACAGGTCCACCAGCGGCACCACCCAGCAACAGTGTATCAGCCAGTGCCCCGTGACCTCCGAGTACAACCCGGTTTGCGGTACCGACATGGTGCAGTACACCAACCCGGGGCGGCTGGCGTGCGCCCAGGCGTGTGGCGTCAGTGAGTATACGTCACAATACTCTTTATTATTGTACTTTTCTATCAATGCAACAGGTTCTAAGAAACAAAATATAGGAAAACTAAATAAAACAACCGTTGGCGTAAATTAGGTACATATTAATACCTAACAAAAGACCACGGTAAAATAATTTCCTACGCTGATGACACTGTTCTACTTTTTTCTGCAGATTCAATAGAGGAAGTATATGCATATTCACAACAGGGCTTTAATGTTGTAAACAGCTGGCTTCAGCACCACCTACTAACCCTGAACTCTGACAAAACAAAATATATAAAATTCTCTATGCGTAAACCCAATTAGGTTCCCACTAACCCTAAACTCTACGCTCACAACTGTAAAGATACCACTAATAACCAGTGTCAATACCCAGGTATAGCCCTCACTAACAAAACAAAGTATCTGGGAATTATAATTGATGAGTCACTCTCTTTTAGATATCACGCTGAAGCTTTGTGCACTAGAGTTCGTAAGTTAATATTTGTGTTAAAAAAATTACGTACATTCGCGGACTCACACATAATCAAACAAGTTTACTTAGCGTTGTGTCAATCTGTATTAACTTACTGCATCTCTACGTGGGGTGGCTTGGCTAAAACTACATTACTAAACCTAGAAAGAGCACAGAGAGCAATCCTTAAGGTTTCAACTTTACGGCCCTTTCAATTTCCTACTAGCCTTCTATATAAAAAATGTGAAATTTTAACAGTCCGACAATTATTTATGCACAGTTTTGAAACAGCATGCCGGAATCCCCTACAACCCTGACCATGCTAGTAAAAGGCGAAAAGATATTGTGTGCCCTAAAAATATTAAAAACAGGCACGCGTTCGCTTGCAGATTTTTCAATTTCTTAGGTCCTCTTCTTTACAACAGGCTTAATGCGCTTTATTTACGTCTGGGTCCGTAAGTGTGTGCCTAGGACGCCGGGCCGTGCGGCCCCTAATCAGTGATCGCCGAGTTACGACAGAGGGGGCAGGGATGGGAACGTAGTCGACAGCCTTCCTAACTAATGGATTCCTATGACCCATCATAGGAGCGTTGTCAAAATAACGTCTGGCAGTCTGCTTAAAGAAACCACACATGGTGCTAATCCCCATGTCGTGGTGCAGACTGAGGTTTGACTGGTACCACGGAGCACCAGTCGCCCTACGGAGAAAACGATTCTGAATAACCTGAAGCGGCTTGAGCGATGTCATAGGCACGTGAGCAAAAGCTACACTTGCATAAGACATGATTGGACGAACACAAGTTTTGTAGAGTGTCAGCTTATTTCTAAGTGACATTTTACAACTTGTTAATCATCGGCCCAAGCCTTCCTAGAACGAACAACGCACGGTTGCGTACCCTACTGATGTGGCTACGGAAAGTCGGTGTTCTGTCGAGGGTCACTCCAAGATATTTGACTTCGTCGGCCCAGGGGATAGGCCGGTCAAACATCTGGATCGGAGCCACACGCCTTTCCGTGCTAACGCGGTCAGACGGGTGGAAGACTATATCGCAGTGCTTTTTTCCGGATTGACTTCGATACGCCAAAAATTAAACACCTAGGTCAGTGATTGTCTCCTGGAGGTGTCGCCGGATAAAAGTGTACTTACAATGAGTCGTAAAGAGCGCGGTATCGTCCGCGAACAACCCCAGTTGCACTTTAGGGTACCTGGGAATGTCGTTCGTGAGTAACGAATAAAGAGTGGGAGAGAGCACGGAGCCTTGCGGGACTCCGGCCCGGATGGGGTGTGGGTCCGAGTATGTTCCCTCTAGTCTGTATGGAAAACTTCGATCCCTGAGAAAATCTCGTATGGTGAGTACGAGTCTGTCAGGCATACCGAGATGATATAACTTGTATATCAGCCCGTTATGCCAGACCTTGTACTACCATATGTTTGTAAACTCCTAGCCTATAGTTCTTAATATTGTACAACATGTTTTATGAATAAATTATCATTATTGTTTGTATGTCCTTTCCCGTTCACGGGACAATGGTATCCCGGACCTTTGGGAGGCGTGCGTGGAGCCGAAGTACCAAACGAGTACCACATAGCCAACACGTAGATGTCCTTTTGACACTTTAATGAAATGCAAGGGATACACCGAGCGGATGCTGTTCCTGCCCGTGTCATGGGATGTACACAGAGACAGCACCCGCCAGGGTGTACAGGGACTATTTCTGGTTGCGTGAGACAACGGACGCCTGCCTAATAAAACTGTCTCAGATATTTACCGGCAGGCGGTGACTCGCTCTTATTATTATTATTATTTGTAAATGGGGTAGTGCTCCAGAAATTCTTCGTATACTGTTAGTTAAGTAAAATACCTTTTAAGGATTTTTGTTGTTATATTTCCTGTATAGATCTCTATGTGTTTATTGTATTAGCAAGTTATAGTCGTAACATGCCACAATAATGGCTAGCTGTTTAAGTGGCGTTAATAGCTATTAACAGGAGCTCCTGTTTGAGGAAAACGCTGAGAATCAACGCCTCTTCGGTGACCTAAGACTGGTGTGGTATATAGCAATAAATCGGTAAATCGGTAGGTTCTATATCTACAGTCCGTGAGTTCTTAAAATTATATTCGTTTTGGATAAAATCAGAAGTCATCGCGTAATAGAAAATGAGAATATTTGTCAATCTATATAATTTCTGTCTAAAGCAGTAAAAAAAATGTGACATTCTCTATATTTTTATCCGACGACTGTGGCAAAAAAGCTAAGAATCCACCTGATGGTAAGCACAGACACCGTAATCTATGGACGCTTGTGAGTCTAGACTAGATCGACGCGCTTCTGATTCCTCTAGAGTCTAGACCCTTTATTACTTGAGGAGTCGCTGTGTTGATTTAGACATTCCCCGTCCCATAGGGGCACCCCCTATGAACCTTTTTTTCGGGAGTCCATACTTCGACTATGGAGTTACGTCCCTTTACTGGACGCACAGTTGGGACTGATTATTTCCCTTTTTTTAACCTATTTTTTTTATTCCAGACGTTTCTCTGCTGAGGTCCTCACCGTGCCCGACGTCTACAACCGCTGCACCGAACTAAAAACACCTGCATTTTTTAATTATTATACTGATTAAAATAAATTTATAATTTGGAGCGTTTTTACTTGAATGTGTTAATTAAATGGAGGGCATCGATTGGACCATTATGAGATTTTGACCGAGTGAAACGAAGGTCTCTGCTTCAGCTTCGACAAAAATGCTTTCGTATGTCCGGATTTCCGTTTGTTCTCGTCTACAGGTCGCAATTCTCAACCGATTCTCGTGAAATTTCGTGAGCAGTTTCGATAGTTATATAGAATTTTTTTATAAAGACGGTTTTTGGAAATTTCCAAAAACAAATTTTTTATAAACGATTTTGTAAGTTTCTGCGGGTGAATTTCGGTTTGTTCTTCTCTACAGGTCGCATTTCTCAACCAATTCTCGTGAAATTTTGTGAGCAGGTTAAATAAATATACAGTTTTTTTTGTCGAATATTTTTTTGGAAATTAAAAAAAAGAATTTGTTCAACGGTTTGTTCTCCTTTACATGTCGCATTTCGCAAACGATTCTCGTGAAATTTTGTGAGGAGGTCCGGTAATTATATAGAATTTTTTCCGTTTGTTCTCGTCTACAGGTCGCAATTCTCAACCGATTCTCGTGAAATTTCGTGAGCAGTTTCGATAGTTATATAGAATTTTTTTATAAAGACGGTTTTTGGAAATTTCCAAAAACAAATTTTTTATAAACGATTTTGTAAGTTTCTGCGGGTGAATTTCGGTTTGTTCTTCTCTACAGGTCGCATTTCTCAACCAATTCTCGTGAAATTTTGTGAGCAGGTTAAATAAATATACAGTTTTTTTTGTCGAATATTTTTTTGGAAATTAAAAAAAAGAATTTGTTCAACGGTTTGTTCTCCTTTACATGTCGCATTTCGCAAACGATTCTCGTGAAATTTTGTGAGGAGGTCCGGTAATTATATAGAATTTTTTCCGTTTGTTCTCGTCTACAGGTCGCAATTCTCAACCGATTCTCGTGAAATTTCGTGAGCAGTTTCGATAGTTATATAGAATTTTTTTATAAAGACGGTTTTTGGAAATTTCCAAAAACAATTTTTTTATAAACGATTTTGTAAGTTTCTGCGGGTGAATTTCGGTTTGTTCTTCTCTACAGGTCGCATTTCTCAACCAATTCTCGTGAAATTTTGTGAGCAGGTTAAATAAATATACAGTTTTTTTTGTCGAATATTTTTTTGGAAATTAAAAAAAAGAATTTGTTCAACGGTTTGTTCTCCTTTACATGTCGCATTTCGCAAACGATTCTCGTGAAATTTTGTGAGGAGGTCCGGTAATTATATAGAATTTTTTTGTCGAGTCAATTTTTGGTTATTTTCAAAATAATTTTTATTTCTAAGATTTTGTAAATTTCTGCGACCGAATTTCGGTTTGTTGTCCTCCACAGGTCGCATTTCTCAACCGCTTCTCGTAAAATTTTATTAGCAAGTTCGATATTCACAATTGATCTTTTCACGAGGTCTACAGCTCACAGAGCCACTAGTTAATGGACTAGGACACAGAATGAATTAATATTGGGATATATAATTGTGTCCTGAGTACATGTATATTTTGTAGTTTGACAGTACGAAGGAGGAGGCCAAAATTAATTTTGGGTCGTTGAGTCGACTGAGTTAGTTAGTCAGTACGAAGTTACAAAATGTTGCTTAAAATTTCAAAGTTGGATCTTTAAATATATTTTCCTTTTTGACCTTAGCCTACTCAGACAACACAATCTACTTAATAATTATGTCATCTAAAATTTCATAGGGTATACGTGTAAAAAAACGTTTCAACATTTGATAGGTACATTTCGTTTTCTAGTGCGCAAAAACATAATATATGTGTCTCTTACAAGTACCTAACACAAATCGGGTGTATGCATGGAATGATGGGTGAAAAGTTAATTGAACTATGTACCATTGAACTCAGTATATCAGAGGTGAGCGGTATACCGCACAACACATGCACATGTTTAGTAGTAAACTCGTTGTAGATACTACTTAGAACCGATTTTCAATTGAGAACAACTAACATATCCAAAAGCATTTGTGAAGACACTAGTTTTTATAAGGAAGCAACTATGAAATTTCTATTAAGTGTCGAGTGAGAAACTTAATTTTATGAATTAAGCCTCATGAATTTCTGTCTTAACTACTATTACACGGGTGCGGTACACATAATTTTTGACATCCTATCATTCGAAGTCCGAAAATGTTTTTCATACAATTTTACTCTATAATAATCATATTTCATAAATGGCCGTATTGCTAACTATCATAACTCCTAACCATTCGAACTCATAACGCCAATAGTCATACAATTTTAACATCCTAATATTTTCATAACTTTTTTAATCATAAGTATTATTTATCCGTATTGTCGAAATTAATAATGTTAATTATCATAATTTCTCTCACACTACAATTTCATTTTATATATTTTTTATTCATAAGTGTTTTTATTCTTTGTCATTTAAATTCATAGTGTTAACAATCATACAATTTTTTTTTGCTACTAATGATTTACATTATTTTTCATTAAACCTAAAAATGTATTACCAAATAATGTTTCTTCAAATTATTATTTAGTAAAAAAAACGAAAAAAAAACAGGTAGACCTGTTAGGGCAAAATCGACTGTAACGCGGATTAGGTTAGAAGATTAAGACGGGAGCTGAAGCGAAGCGAAGCTCCTATCTTAATCTTCGAGGTTATTTTTTTTATAAAAGCCCAGAAAGACCTGTTAGGACAAAATCGACGCTAACGCAGTTAGGTTAAAAATTTAAGACGGGAGCTGAAGCGATAATATACAGCAACAATACGATAATATGACATTGTAAGGTCGACGGTCATATGTGATTATGTTAGGGTACCCTTACAAATTATGAATTGAGATACTTTCTTAGTAATTATATTATTACGAGCAAAATTATGGAATATGTCCTTTAGGAAGGACACTGTTATGAAAAACAAAATTAGGAATTCAGATACTTTCTTAGTAATGACATTATCACTAGCAAAATTAAAAAAATATGTCCTTTATGAAGAAAACTGTTATGCGAAACAAAATTATAACTCCAGATATGTTCTTGATAGTGAAATGATGAGCAAAAAATGTATGACAACTGACCGTTATGACTTCGGTTGTTAGGAATAGTTTATGAACAAAAAAGTATGAGTACGAATTTTATGAAGAGTGATTATTAGTAGTACGAATTGGTAGTACAACTGAAAATAGGACAATGAATTTTATGTGAGCCAATAATGCGCTAGCGACTGCGTAAAAATATGTATGGGCAAAAGTACAGCGCCACTGGCGGTTACGCAGTAGAACTAAAAATCGGCATACTAAATCGTTTACGCAGTCGCTAGCGAGTACGGTCATGCAAACTCGTGGTAAACGCACAGGAGCGCTGTTCGTTGCCATACAAATTGTACTATAGAGGTACAATGTAAAAGTTTTACTATGCCTGTGCCATTATGACCGCGATTTGACATTGAAAACGGGGCATAATATATATGGCTAACGTATAAGTTGTCAAATGTAAAAATTGGGAACTGTAAAGCAGGCTTGTGAATTGCGAACAAATAAAATTGTGGTAAAATGATTCCGTAGTATTTCAAACTGATTTTGATTGAGATTCGGTGAACCGTTTTCGGACAAGTAAAATTCGGCAAACATATTTTCCAAACATCGATAGGTTAGCATGGTTACCTATCGCAACTACGAAAATTTTTATACCGAATATTAAAATTCCGAAAACGAAACGCCTTTTTTTCACTACATTTTTTTCATCTGCCTGAAGTTTTTTTTTAAATTTTCTATTGACAGTTGATTTAAAATCCCAATGATTATAATTCCGTACATTAATCCGTAGGGTTAATAAAATACCGTAATGTCATTATCCAGATATTTCTAAAGATAACAAACAAGCAAGCACGCATATATACATGCAAGCAGGCAAACAAGCGTGCATGCATGCAGGCAAACCAGCAAGCAGCACGCATGCATGCAAACAAGCAACCAAGCATGATTTTTTAAGGCGCACAAAAAAAACCTGACACCAGAAGACTAGCAACATTAAAGTCGGTTTTGCTCTAGAAGGTTTCGCTCGCTCGCCCGGTAGCCAAGTTCTTTCTTTCTAACTGCGATGTTGGGCAATCTTGACCCGCCAACGATATATTTATTTTCTACTATTCTCTAGATGGAAGGAGAATAAATATCCTATTTCAGCGAATAGATACTTCTAAAAGCGCCTTTACGTATATTTTGCGGTTTAACGAAATTATGGAAAACGTCACGTTGACTTCCCGATCATTGAAATTACGAAAATATGGCAAACGTATAAGTTGTCAAATGTTATTGGGAACTGTAAAGCAGGCTTTAGAGTTGCGGACAAATACCATTGTGGTAAAATGATTCCGTGGTAATTCAATCTATTGCAGAACAAAAAAATATTTGGATTGTAAATATTCGGTGAACCGTTTTTGAACAAGTGAAATTCGGTAACTAAATTTTCGAAACATCGATAGGTTACCAGTAGTAGGAACATACCAACTTTTTTATGATAGCGTTTGTCCACTAATATAGTTCTTAGTGACATGACAAAATTAACCGTCGAAATGGCTATTTACCTCAAAAGTAGCATCGACACCCTTTCTGTGATAGGTACCTCAGAAAAATGGAATAAGTAGGTGAGCTGTAAAATTTTGCTATTCAAAATGCATAGGCAGAGTGTGACCATTAGGAATAGGTAAGGACTTAATTTGAGGTTAATTAAATATCAAATTAACATGGAAGTACATACTTATGCTCCTAAATCAATATATACGTACTATTATTATTGTTATAATTTTTTTTTTGAAAAATACTTTATTGTTATAGAAGGGTTTAAAAAAATTGGATTCAATCTCGACAATATAGGTACTTAATTGTATAGAGAAAAATTAGAACAAACTGTTACATGACTCAGAAAAAAGATCTAGAGTCGTTAAAATGTTCATCTTTTGGTGCCTTCACAACTATATTGCAATACCTGAGATTGATTATGGCTCATGGCGGTGCTTTGAGATAATTTTATCGTTCCTAAGCTTATGTCCTTTTTTCCGAACAAAATGGGATTTCGCTATAATACGGGATGCTCGATATTTATTTTTACGGTATGGTTTTTGTGCATTAAATATTATTTCAATGAAAATTTGTTTTCACGTCCATAATGACTAATAGCAAACTTTGACAGCTGGATCCAAAGCGCAATGGCGCCATCTGGTGAGCAAAAAATGGTAGCCCTTATTGGTTTACCCCGGATAAACCTGACCACCATTTACACGTAGTCCGAAATTCTATCTACATATATAAAATAAATTCACTCGCCGAGGCTGTAGGGCGGTACGAAGTAAACTGAAAAACTTCCGAAGGGATTTTGACTGTGGCTTTATAGGCTGGGCCCAATGAAGCGATAGGAGTGCGCGGTTGGAGAGTAGCCTCGGGAAAATCCAGGGGAAAACCTCCAACACGACCACGCGTGTGGTTTGGAACACTGGAATACTCTAAGAGTTTGCGCTCCAGTGAGATTGGTTGAGCGGTTTCAACCGAATTTGAGGTGTGAGTGGAATCGAGCAACTGGGAGTTTTGTCGCTGGTTCATTAAACCTAGCCTAGCTGAGAAGAGTCCAGCAAAAAACTCAGCTAGGCCCGACCTGGGTCGGACTGACTCTACCCGGTATGCGGCGGTACCGGGACGAATAGGGACTATATGTGTTCCAGGCAGTGTTTAATGAATGAAGTATGTGTATAATTAATTGACGTTTTTTTTGTAATTTGGCTAAAATATACTAATAAATGTCATCTTTTTAACGCTTATTCCCTCTGAAACGTACAAAATCGCGAGAAAATATACATAAATAAATAAATAAATAAATATTAGAAGACAATCTTACACAAATCGAACTAGCACAGTAAGCTCAAGAAGGCTTGTGTTATGGGTACTAGACGACGATATATTTAATAAATATAAATACTTAAATACATCGAAAACGTCCAAGACTCAGAAACAAATATTCATTGCTCATCACACAAATATTTGCCCTGACCGGGATTCGAACCCAGGACCGTCAGCTTCACAGGCAGGTGCCCACTAGGCTAAACCGGTCGTCACAAATAGTTTACCTATGTATATATAATACGAAGATGCACAACGTATGCGAACATGCGAAGACAACGTTTCCAGACCAACTGGTTTCGCGGGGTTTCTGTAGCGCGGTTAACAAAATGAGTAGTGTGTAATATACGCGTCTCCGCGAATAGTTTATGATCACTCAAAACGCTAGCATGTGATGAGACGGGAATTACCCCTGACCTAATAGTAAGGCAGCGCAGAAAGTCCGTTCACCCTTGTCCGACTGCTCGAAGGATCATTAAAATATGGAATTTTCATGGTTTCCTGCTAAATAGGTATTGGTAAATATAGGTACCTATTTGTTTTTAGGGTTCCGTACCCAAAGGGTGCCAACGGAAATTACTAAGCATCTGTGCTGTCCTTCCGTCTGTATCGCATGAATTCATTTATACATATATACATATATTTATATATATATATATATAAAGGTGAACAAAAACTAGATAACTAACAACTTCAAATAAACCTACAAAAATAATACCCAGTCCAGCAGGTCTGCCTGCGGCATGTTGCCCAGTGCGCTGGTTGCGTTACCTCTTTACTTATATGGCGAGCAAAATTCTCTGCTCGAGGTAAGCACCAGCCCTGGGGTTCCCCGAGGTGTCGACCAGTCGCGAGGACACGACTTATAAAGCCTTGTTAGCCTTGCATATTAGCTGACCAGGTACCCACTGTCTCCATGGACGATGGTGCCGAACTGCGGAATCCTTCGGTCGCACACCGACTATAGCTTGGTGGGTGTTTTCCAAGCGATATTATTATAAGTCAAGGCTTTAACCTACAGTTTGACTTAAAGGAAAATAGATCATACTCATACTCTTTATTAATAATATTGTTAATTATTACATGTCATATTGAAATTTTGTATATGTACATATGTATATGTAACATTATTTTAGTTCAATCAATCAACGATCCAATCATTATATATATAATGGTTGGATCGTTGATTGATGCATCAAGATGTCGCAACTCGCACATAAACACTTATAAAATGTATATATATACATTTTATAAGTGTTTATGTGCGAGTTGCGACATCTTGACGCTAACAGCAAATCTGATTTGTAATCTTTATAGTTTTTTTTATATAATGTACAAGACCATTCCCTTCCCTTTCATTAAATTAACTGATGCTTAAATGGTGGTTATGTTATTTTGTATGTTTCTCGGGGTGCACTGTAAACCAGTTTATACCTTTTTCCTTATATTCTACTCCATATGTATGATGTTCCTTTAGGAATTGATAAATTGCAAAACAAATGAGCTCTGAAATTATAATTTATTGTCCTTCTCTTTTGAACCAGGCTATGAGTATACTTATCATTGGAATCTACAATTATTATTTGAAACAAATTACTAACGGAAAGTTAGGCCGCCTTCTGTTCCGGAATCCGGAATTACTCATAATTCCACCAGAATAAGACACACTAGATTTTAATGCAGTGACTCATTCGTTATATTCTTAGTGTTCAGGGCTAAAGCGATTAACTAAAATATAATCTGTTGAATATTGGATTTTTGTAACATAATTCATACGGCATTGTATGATAGGTTCGCGTTTAGAGTTATTATTGTTATAATACACTATTTGTCCCCTAAATATCCCCTAATACAGTACCATCTATTGAAGTTCCTATTGATTAATATTACTACTCCTATCTAAATATTTATCTAGATCTGTCTTAATAATGAAAATTCACTTAAGGAACAATCTCAGGGTGTACCATGGAATGAAAGTATAATTTTATTTAACTGAAAGTTGGATGTTGGAACCATTGGTCTGCCAACGTTAGGTTTATTTCTTTAATTGTTGGAACCTATTATAAACTATGGAAAAGCAGGGCTTCCCAATACAGGCATTGTTTGCTTACCGGGCGGCTCCAAGCTCCAATATACACTGCAATCTATGAAAAAAAATTTTTTTTTAATTTTTTGTACTTATTTGTATCACGCTATATATATAAGCGTTATCTTTTAAAGTTTTTTTTTATAATTTTATCCATTGATACATCTGATAAATTATAATTATATTAATTCACGAAACAGAAAATAAGATTATTATATCAAAGAAATTTAATAAAGAATACGGGCTTTGTATTTTTAGTGAACAGCTATATATAAACCTCCTTAATGAGCTAGGCTCAATGCTATTGCCATATAAGGCTATAAGTAATCAGTTCCTGATTATGAAATTCGTTACAGTTACTCGTGTAGGAATTTGGGTTTTAACGTGGACTTGAACCAACAGCATTTGAGAAAAGGTAAACGACCTTACCTCTCTCACTCACGACTCATTCACTCATTTTGCACAATATTTGTTAATGTTTACTTACATGTTAAGTTATGCAATATGGAATACATAAAAAAAAAAATCTGTTTATTTTCTTTTAAATTATTCATGTTTACAATTTAGTAACTTAGTTAAATTAATCTTTAAGTTTTAAGATTTTTCTTAACTAAGGAGTTGCATTAATATTATGTTTATAATGATAAGAGAATAATAATAATAAGGTGCTCATAATATAATGTTATTGTGTCTCAGCCTTTTTTTAACATTTATAATGTATGCTATTATTTACTTACTATTTATTTTCGTTATATTGATGAGTGCCTTCTTAGTGAAATTTTTAATGCTTATAGGTTTTACTTCCATGTCTTCAATAACCTGCCTAGGAAGGCTGTTAAGTGTATGAGGAAGATAAGCGTTCCATACCCTCCTGCCATATTCATTGCATTTTTTTGGTACTTTAAAGTATGGCTCATTTGATAAATGTCTAAGGTTGGACGGTCTATTATATCTATCAAGCCTCCCTATCATGTCTTTGTATTCTAGTATCACAGCCAATTTTACTTTGTCAAACACACTCAAGACTCTACAGTACTGAAATAAGTTTGTGTAGTTGTGTCTATATTTTAGCTTAATGTTAAGTGGGACTATAGCTTTTAGGAGTCTTATTTGAATATTGTAGATCTGTCTTAGGTGTGTTTTGTGAGTTCTACCATAGGCATATCTAGCCATAAAATTTGATTACAAAGTCGGCCATTGCCATGTACAGGAGACGTAGTGTGTTATATGGCATTTTATGTTTGAGTATACAGAGATTGCTTAGAATAGCCCTTAATCTGTTACATACATGTTCAATATGTGGCTTCCAGTTGAATTTGTGATCAATTTTTAGCCCAAGGTAGGTTTGTTGATTGACTAGTTCTAGTGGCTCACAAGTACAATATGTTTGTAGGGAGTGCAGGCATGTATGGTTATGGGCCACAATGTGGGGACTACTGTGGGCTTTAATATGTGGGGAGTGTACATACATTGCTTTGGTTTTTTTATAATTTAGTGATAGTCCCACATTATGTGCCCATTTACACAAAGTATTAAATTCAGTTTGCATCTGGCACTCCGCCGTTTTTACATTACTCTCAGCTGTAATCAGAGTTCAAGTGCTGTTCCTTCACCTTAAATCGTATGAACTATACCAGTGACCAATGTGTTGCGCGCCGAGCTCATGTCCAAACGAGTGCAACATATTGCTATCATATTTTCTAAGCGAAATGTCGAACCAATTGACCTCCTAGTCCAGACCATACTTTGGGTTAGAGTATTTACTTTACTACTCCCCCTCGTTTTAACGTTTATTCCTATTACCTGTTCTTCCTAATCCAAGAATTGGCGTAGTGTTGGCGGAAGTGACTTCCATCTGCCTTTCAAACGTAGAGGAGAAACTAGAGTACCCCAACATAACAAGAGGTGGGTAGATTTTGTTTAAACTTTAAACCGGCTTCAGTGTAAACGTTCGATAATTGTTATGAATCGATCAAAATGAATCACGTAGGTACCTATATATCCGAATGAGTTTGTAGCGTGTGAGGAGGGTCAGACATGCATGGTGGGGACGTTATAAACACATATAGGACTTAAGATTCGCTTCTTAACCGTGTGAGAACTCGCAGACCGCGGACCGAGTGTGCAGACAGAGTGCCCTTAAGGATAGCGATTAAATATAAATTTAGTTATCATATTTTACAAAAATAACTATTAAATATTTAGTTATCATATTTTAAAAAATAACTTAAAAAATGACGCAATGGATCGCGATTCTAGGTAAGTCTTATTTTTTTGTATTTTCGGTTGTTTGATAGATTCTTTAATTATCGTGACCTATTAACATATATATTAGTATCTATTAGTGGTTTATCTAAACGACGGTGTTTTACCGGCGTTAGTCACATGCATCGGTGTCATCAGTTTGTTATTGAATTTAACCCTGAAAATATTAGGTTAGTCATTCGGCCAATAAACGGATTTATTAAATTCTGTTATAATTTATTTGGGAATGTCTGCTAATACAAGATGCAGTATAATTTGAGCTCTGAACTGATAAAAGATGTTCGTATCGGAGGTCATAGTATGTCAGTCTTTGACTTCGATACTAAGTGCCTAGGAGAGCTCTAACAGAGCACTGCTGCTTATCAGCGTAAAAATATGATAAAATCAGTCGCGTGCCTTCGTTAGCCTAGTCTAACGTGTCAGCACAAACATTTTGCGAAATGTAGAACCAAATTGACCTCTCGGTTAATAATAATTAACAGTAGCCTATATCTATTATTTACACGACAATCTAGAATCAAAAATAAGAAATAGGTAGAATTCTTATTTTTGAATCTAGTTTGTCCTCCGATAACAAACACTTATGTATATGGTATGAATGAGACGAGTTCTGCGGCGTTTTATGATACTCGTAATTGATATATATAACAATACATACGTCGGTGTAGTCGGTCGTCGATGCTATTTTTAAACTAAACTTACAGGCACAAAATGTGTACTAACTTGTATTCTTGCATTAGTATGCAAACTTGCATAAAGTTTATAATTTGAATAATAAATCAGTCTGAAACAACACCCAGAGAATGTTTTCTTTGGAAATCGACCTGAAACGGTTTTCCTAAACTATAATCAGTCTATTTCCGTGCAACGGCATGCATACGACATTGCACTCCCAATTGTAATCCGAATAGAATAGATCTCCGAAGCTGTATCTTAGCACACCAGTGGGATTCTGGATGCACGTATTCCGAGCCTCTTTCTGTTGGGATCTGTCTTAACTCAGGAATACATAGATGTTGTTACCTTTGGCCTAGTTTATAGTGACTCAATACAAAACTAGTCCTCCCGTCGTGCGCGAGGTGTGCTTCTAGAATTCTAAAAAAATCCTGACACTTACAAAGTTTGGCCGCAATCTTGACAAAGGTTCAATAAACCTGACGTATGGCAACCCTACTCCCCCGGGATCGCATATCGGTAAGGATCTCTATCTACTCATAAGTAATTAAATGTATTGGCATGCTAGGTTTCGTAGTCAGACCCCAAGGGCCAAATATATTGTACTTTATTATTAATGGTCGATTACGGAAATTGATGGCAACTAATATTGCAAAAAGATATTGTTTGCTCAGTCGAGTTGCCCACTCACTTGACAGGTCTAATCCCAATGAGGTCCCTTGGGTTGGAATTCTTAGAATTATGTAGCGGATTCCAGGCATCCTTCAAGGTGCAATTGTAATGGGAATAAGTTTTTACTATATAAGTAAATTAGCTGGTTCAAAAATTCGTGATTCAGGCCTTGGTTTAATTACATATAATGTTACTATCAAATAGTACTTTCATGCCCTAATTAGAGCGGTCCGAATAGGTAGCAAGCGCACTCGGAAGTGACCGCCGAATGCACCCACTTGTCCACAGAGTCAAGGCCACGTGTGAAAGTCACTCGATAATGACATGGCGAATGCATATTATTGAAAACCTTGATTATAACGAATGTCCTTCTAGTTACAAATTTACGGCGCTTTGTTGCTACAGTTACAATTGCAGATAAGTAAATGGGGCAGTTTTACGTTCCGGGTCAATTTACATATGACAGTAGTGAAGCGACATTAAACTCTGTTACCTCGGCTTGCTCTATTTGAGGTCATTCAGGACCTAATTAGCTGTTAAACAAAAGTTAACCCCCGGCTTGCCAAATGGACACCTGTTTTTGACATGACGCTACGCTAGTTATTGCTTAGCTATACAATAGGAATAGTCATTCTGCTATAAACCTAGTACAGGGCTGCCAGATTGTATAATTGGATACAAAACGTGTATAATTAGGTGACAGATTGTATCCTTTTTGTATCCTGGATCCTCCTGTATAATTGGATACATAAAACCTAATTTCATAATGTAAGTTCATACTCATGATTCTACACGTACAATTCGGACCCATCGCTACGTTTGAGTGACGTTGTGGGCTAGGTACTCTACTATGAAAATAAGTCGAAAGTCGAAACTCGCGATATAACTATCCTCTCTATCTCTGTCGCTTGAATATGCAAAAGTGCGACAGAGAAGGAGATATGGCGAGTTTCGACTTTCGATTTTTGTTTAAGGCCGCTAATTGCTACGGTTGTCATACTTGTCATTGTTGGGTTTTGGATTTGGCGCCAATCGACTTCTTTTTCTTTTCGTTCCGAACAGGCAAATAAGTTATCGCGTTATATGCATACTCAATAAATAAATCAATCATGTAGGTAAGTTTACGCCATTAACAATCAATATTGTGTTTGTAAAGGATTTTTATGCAGTGTATGTATCCTGACACGCAATTTTGTATAATTTCAGAGTCACGACTGAATAATTTAAAAATATCAGCTGGCAGCCCTGACCTAGTATTTCACTGCGAAGTTTTGTATGGAGAGTTCAGAGAATATTTTGTAACTTTGCTTAGTGCACTTAGAGTTATGCTCATAGGACCTATTATACTATTCTTGACCTGCCATAACTATACTTGATTATAGTCTTTAAGACACATATCGTATATAGTTTTCATGTATAAAGTTATAAAAAATAATCCAAATGTGGGCAAACCTGTAACTTTTCAATTTTTATGCTGGACTTTTGAGTGAAATTTTCTATCATAAATAACTGTCTTTACGCAGTACACTGCTAACACGTACAAAGAACATCATAGAAATTTTATGTGAAAAACATCTAAAACGATAGATACATTTTAAAACAAAAAAAATAATAAGTTTGTAAACAGCGGGCAAAAGTACGATTCTATGGTAATAATAATATCTTTATTCGGATTCATAACATAATATTGTTAGTATTACACAAAATATATATATGTACATGCAGTCAGTTTTTTAATGTATACATTCAGTCACTACAATTTGCATCAAAACAAGTATCGATCGCTATTTATTTTGATGCACTTAATAAGAGAACAACGGTTGAAACTCACTTGGAAAACACTTTCCAAGTGAGTTTCAACCGTTGTTCTCTTATGAAGTGTAAATATGTCTCAAGTTAGTGTAAATTTATGTATTTTGATGCAAATTGCGCCACTAACTTTATTTGACCGACCCAGTGCGACAGCATTCACAATGACTCTCAGAGTGCCCAATAGTTGACACATATTGTTCACATCTATTAATATTAACTATATGACATACATCATCACATTACTATGATTATATGTAATCATTAAAAAAATATTTATTTTACAGTGGCACTGGTTTGTTTGAGCGGTTCGTCGCTCAGCCGAAGTTGGGTCGGGTACGATGACACTGATGATTTCGAGTCATGGCAAGCTGACGCCAACGACTACGGGCGGAATCGGAAATCCAAATATCATAGTGGAGAATATACCTGGGAAAGCGATGACGATTACGAGGATTCAGGTTACGAAAATGGATATGGACATGATAAACCTGTTTTGAGTAATAACGGATATTACAAGAACCACGGTAGTCATGTATATGGTTACCATGATCATCACCAAGGTGATGTGCCCAATCACGATCATAGATTTAATGGCAATTGGGCACATAATGGATATCATACTCAAACTGGAACCCCTGATCACCCTGGTCAATATTGGGGACACCATAATCATAGCCCATCTTCTGATCAATCTAACCAAAATTTTGGGCCTCAGGGATACCATGGTCAAAGCGGATTTACTGGTCAGCCAGGTCAACATTCGGCATCTCATGGACATAATACTCAAACCCCTAACCTTGGTCAAAGTCCTGGAACTCCGCGGGGTTTATCTCAAAGTAACGTAAACCAACCGCAAGGTTCCGGGAAGGACGCTGACCGAATAGTATTTCCGGACTTTAACAACCAAACTTCGACAACTAGGTACGTTTCTAGTCATCATTATTCATATTTAATAAGATTCTTTCAAAGTTTTTGCCTCCAGTTTTTTCGATCTACGTATCTTGCGGCAATTATAAATATACCCAAGTACCTACTTATATTTTAAGACAAGAAATCATTACACTCATTCAATCGCTCAGTGTGCTACTGGACTGTATTCGAAGAAGGATTTTTAGATGGATTCGAAGTGTATGATTTCAGAAAAATCATTTCGTAGTCGCATTGTGTAGTTTCCGCTCATTCTTACTTGGGTTGGGTTTTTCCGGTATCCTATCTATCATTGACTTGGAAATCACAATGCATTACATTTTTTCAACGTCATAATATAAGTCATAACTTTATGATGACTCCTAGATAAGAAAGTATTTCCTAGTCTTCTCGGCAGATATCTTACTTTTCGATGCGATAGTTGAGCTCAGTTATGTAAAATACTACTTATTGCTCAAGTTGCTTGCAAGTTAAGTACAACTTATTCGAATTTTGAACTGAAGGTCATGAGATCAATTCGTTTACTTTGCTTAATCACTTACTATATATAAAGTATCGTTAAAATAAGTGTTCTAATGCTCCAACCTCCCTAATAGTTATTAGTAGGTGATACATTCACACATAAATAAAGGAGACAAGCCCAGTGTAGACATATTAAAATTAAGTGTCAATAATTGGGATTGTTACCCTATTTAGAGGCATTTTCGTGGATAAGTTATTTACTGAAAAGCAAGTAGTACAAATCAAAACCTATTCCTTAGATATTAAAATTCGAGGGCACGCGTGCTCAAAATCGCCGTGCGACTGGATTGTTAGCTGCCACCGCTTAAAGTTTCTGTAATAAAATTGTTTCCAGGCCTCAGACCACAGCAACGCCGACTACGACCACCGCTCGAACTACCACTTCGACCACCACACGGACCACAATGACGGACCGGACACTATTAGACCTGGTTATCTGCATACGTGCATGCCCGACGACCTCGGAGTACAACCCCGTCTGTGGGACCAACAATGTGACCTATAACAACCCGGGGGGCTTACAGTGCGCTAGGAACTGCGGACTCAGTAAGTAATACTTTGATAGAGTTTCCCAAAAATATTTTATCTAAAACAAAAATCGTGATCAACAGTCATCTTTGTCTGTTTCTTCAGGGATCCATTTTAATTTTTGTAATGTCCTAATACTGGTGATGATGAGTAGGTACGTATTTAACTTTATTATACTTACAAAAAACCGGCCAAGTGCGTGTCGGCCCACGCACAGCGTAGGGTTCCGTAGTTGCCCGTCCATCACGTCACCGGTCATATGCGGAATTACGGACTTTTTACTGATCTTAGTACTGATGATGTACTTTTTTGAGATGTTGTGTTGTATACATATTTTTGCCCTTTACGGTAATGTCTACTTAGCTGTGATAGTTTCCCTTTTAAATTCATCGTATATACTACTACCATGATTTTTTCACATGCCTAGTAGCCACCGTTTAGCTGGCAGAGGGGCGACACTTGACCATAGCAAAAATTATCACTTCAAAGCTTAATATCAAAGCCAACCGATTCTTGAATCAAAAAATGCTTTTAGAAACCTTATAATTTTTTTGAAGAGAGCTATCCAGCGATACCCCACACTATGGGGTTTGGAAGAAAAAAAAATTGCACCACTACTTCACATGTAGGGGAGGTACCCTAAAAAAATTTTTTTTATGATTTTATTCTACCGTTTTGTCGGAGTCATTGATATGTATACTCATGCCAAATTACAGCTTTCTAGTACTAACGGTTACTGAGAAAAGCGGGGGACGGACGGACGGACATGGCGAAACTATAAGGGTTCCTTGTTTACTACGGAACCCTAAAAACGCAATTAGTGTTGGATTTTGGTAGGAAAAGAGGTTTTATTTATCAATATGATCTTTTTTGGATTCAATCTTCGCAAAAAAACTTGATAGATACCTAAGTCATATTTTTATGAGTTTGCCCTGAGGTATGAGAAAAACAGTTTTAAGTATCAGATTTTATACTGCAATAAAATAGAACCGTTATCCTATGATATATAGTCCCATTCCCATTAAAGAGTTTGTCATCTAGTAAAACCCTTATTTTAAGCGTTTATATTGTTGTATTTCTGTCAAATCTGTTGTATGTCCAACACCAAGAGTCTTTTGATGGTGGTAAATAAGCATACGGCCTGCCTGATGCTAAGCAGACACATTTACGAATGTTACTTTTGTATTAAGGAGTAATTAATATCTGCTAAAAAACTATTTTCAAATAGGTAAGGCAAGGCGTTGTAAGAGGGAACTGGTTGATAAATTTTGTATCTGATCTTGATTGTTCCGGTAGCTTAATTGGCCGCGTATGCCAGAATGTCGTATGGTACCCCGTAGGCTCGTAAGCGTCCAGAATAATCCACAATACGCGCTGCCGACCGTCTCAAAAGTCAAGTAATATTTTATAAATAGATTCTTACAGAATACTTTTTGAATGTTTTTTTGAATTTATAGAATAATATCTGGTGGGGTGAAATCCACAGGACTCGAACCAACTAGCTCCATTTACTTCGGTCATGGGCAGTTCGGGTTACTTCTTCCCATTACATCCCCAAGCCCTTCACGTAATTTATTACAACCCTATACCTTGGCAAGCTCTTTAGGATTTATCTATAAGGGAGTGCACGTCATCATGATTTGATACAATTTTGGCAGGCTGACAGCGAATGTGTTAAAAGGATAGAATGAAGTTTTTAATTCTACGCCGCTTTTCCTACAGATGTGGCAATAGCCCGCCGGGCACCGTGCCCGCGCCCTGTCCCGCAGCCGACCATCACAGCCAGACCTATCATAAACCCTTCTACTGCCAGATCCACACCCAGGCCGGCGGAGACCACTACTATGAGAGCCGTGACTCCCACAAGTCTTACCAACATCACCTTCAATTTTGTGACCCAACCTCGTTTCACTACGATACCTATAGAGATCTTACAGAGCGTTTTTGGTAACGCATCACCGACTAACGGTCGTAATACAGAAGACTCCGAGTTCGATATCGATAAGCGAGGAAACCCCTAGATAGAATGTTAATTATATTTAAAATTAATAAAGTTTATTTAATAATTGATTGTGGTGTATTTCTATCGATAGCTTAATGTCATTAGAGTAAATTTTAATTAGTAAGTAATTTCTCTAATTTGAGTAGCTTTCTTAGGGGTGATTAATGTCATTAATATTATTTTGTTAATGACATCGATCATCGCTAATTATGCAAGTGTTGGTATAAGTATGGAAAATGGATATAAATGGGTTAGTTGTGCCATTGGGTCGACAAGAGCAACAAGTGTAGTTTAAATATAATTTAAAGTTAATCAAGATGCAGTACCAAAGTTTTAATCAAGTGTCATATGTACTAAAGGCAATCGTTTTGTTGTTAATTTCATGCGTAAATGCAAAATCACGTAAGTAACTTTTTACATATGTTGATGTGTTATATTGTTGTGTTGTTAGCGGATTGTCAATCATCGACCATAAACACGCGGTGAAACAGCTGATGGAGAAAAGTCACGAGTACAACCTTCGTGACGAGCACTGGGCTGTGTATGACTCTCTTCATCGCTGCTCAATCGATGCTCGATTGAAATAGTTTTAATTGCAGAGACCCTGAATTAGCTCCTAAATATGACCCAAGATCTTTACTGTGCTTCCTTCTAGGTGGGTCTCAGAATGAATATGCCCAAGACTAAGGTGGCGAACTTTTCCGGCGACGCGAATGCAACTATAACGGTTAGGAACGAGTTACTGGAGATGGTTGAATAGTACGTTTGTCTTGGGCATATTGTATCATTTGGCAAGAAGCATCAAATTAAAGAGATCTCTAGGAGAATCCAACTGGGTTGGGCGGCATGCAGCAAACTCAATGACATCCTCAAATCTGTTCACGTTCACAATGCTTGAAAACTCGCTTCTACCATCAGTGTGCCCTGCCCACCATGACGTATGGTGCCGAGACATGGATGCTTATAAATGAGGCTGTGCATAAATTACGGGTAGCACAGAAAGCCATGGAGCGCGCCATTCTCAGCATAAAGAGATCCTTCTCCTCCTGGATGAGAGTAGCCAGGGACCAGGATGGTGGGCAGGCTGAAGATGATGATGATATTGATGTTATCTATGGGATTGTACATCGTCTTTCATCATCTGCGCATTCATCTTTTTGTGCATTTAGCTGAGGATTACTCAGTGTCACGGTCATAGTGCACCTATTAACAAAAATATGAACACATTTCTCTCGTGAAGTAAAGCGTATAACAGCAGTAGTAGGTATTTACTTTAATTAACGTAACAAATGCATTTTACTTTAATTCCAGCTGATTTTATCAAAGTATGCAAAGCTAGTTCTAACGATTGTCTGCGGGAGTCCCTCCAAGCGACGCTGCCTGGTTTCTTAACGGGCGCACCTGAGCTAGGCATAGAGAGGATGGATCCGTTCGTCGTCAACAATTTGAATCTGACGTTGCCGGGAGGCTTAACCATCAGCTTTAATCAAGGCATTGCCACGGGATTTAGAAAATGTGTCATCGATAAAGCGAGGTGCGTTGACAAGATTTATACTGACCTAGTATGGCTAATTGACTATGTTTTTTTTTTACGTACGGACAACGTGTAATTTTCAGGCGATATTTACCTTTTGTCGGCAGGGGATATTGCCATAACTATTTATAAATTGTCAATCGATAAAGGTAGCCATGCCTGGGAACTACAGAAACCTGCCAAAAGTAGCATTATATACACTATATATCTATATATGTAATATTATCAATGCGAAAGTGTATCTGTCTATTTGTCTTTCTGTCTGTCTGTTACCTCTTCACGCTTAAACCGCTGAACCGATTGAGATGAAATTTAGTACGAAGGTAGTTTAAATCTCGGGGAAGGACATAGGATACTTTTTATCCTGGAAGTCATCCCTAGGAAGTTTGTATGGAAGAGCGGATGACTATGTAAGCGCCTGCTAGAATTAAATAGCAATTAAATTCTATCGCGATGAACGAGTTCTACGCAGACGAAGGGGCGGGAAAAAGCAAGTAATGAATATATTTTGTATTCACTTTCACCAACTCTGATATATTTTCAGAATGATAAAAGACAATCTGGATATTCAACTACACTGCAACTTGGCAATAAAGGGGAAGTATCGATCTACCGGCAGGCTCCTTATGTTCCCTATTGACGGATATGGTGATTCTGTCATCAAATGCAGTAAGTACTGTAGAACCTATAAGTACTCATCTTTCGAAATAATAGCTATATTCAACATCCATCAATTCATATTGCGCTAACCGTTTACTTGGGCAATAAAATAAAATGAGTTCGAGTTTCGTTGGCGCCTTGTACAGCAAAAAAATGTAAAAAGAACGTCGAAAATCGTGTAGTTTATAGGTAGTTTACATTGCTAAGGTCAAGTTTAAAGACTTACCACTAAAGGCTTGTTAATCAAGTACTTAACGTCTCCATTTGATTTTCTTGGAATTTATATGATAATTTAGTTATTTTGTATGATGCTATTATTCCTAAAATAAAGTAAATAAAGTATGCGTAATAGGCTAATAGGACCAGGTATTCACCATTATGTGTTTGTGTAGGGTACTAATACCAAATTGTACAATCTTGTGATGATTCACTCATATTTGATTAATTTAACTCGGCAGTGTGAAGAAGCAATAGTTCATTGATCAGAGAATTTGAAAATACTTTTTATTTTTCAGAAAACATAAGGCTGGAGGCATTGGTCAAATTAGGATCCAAAACACACAATTCAGAAAAATACTTGGAAGTTAAGAACTTAAAGGTGAACCACAAGTTCCAGGGCCGAGTGTCCTACCAAATGACGAATCTTTTCAAGGATAGCCCTGAGATGAGTAAGTAGACTTCAAATCTTAATATCCAAACCAATAGTAGGATAGGTCCCACCTACCTATGTATACGTGGTGGGACTGTGAATAGGTATACATACCTGGGACTGTGAGTATATATACTACATATTCCATAATATTCCCACTCCTTAGGTCTTAAAACTGTACGTATAGGCCGTCAAAAGCACCTTCAAGGCAATTGTTTATGTCCAAGTGACAAGTTCGCCTATGAGAACGCTATAGTCGCCTGTAGGAACAAAGTTGGGGATAGAAAACTAACCAACGCGTGTTTTTTCTACAGGTAAATTAGTGCTAGAATTCATGAACAGGAATTGGAAACTCGTAGCCGAGGAGTTTGGAAAACCAATCGTCGACTTCGGCGTCAACTCCATCATGAGCAGTGTGAATCAGCTGTTCAGGTCTGTGCCGCTGGACGACATTGTGTCGGGGCCTGTCGACTTCTGATCTGGCCAGAGAATGTCGTTCGAGCTAATATAGCTGCTTCGATTTTTATTATAAGTTCTGGAAATGACCTTAAACAGCAATTACATGATCGCCCGGAGGTCCCAAAGAACTCTTAGAGGCTAACTGGATATAGGCATCATTGGTACGTGCCTTCGCATGCTCGCTTCTCTACGTACGTCAATCAGATTCAGAGCGAATGCGAGCAATACATCGCATACCAATATTATACCAGTATGTCGATAGACTTCCTGGTTCTGTGACAAAACTACGCATCATATTGCAGCGACAATGATCGAATGAGTGTAATTTTGTTAATTCAAATCTAATGTAATCTAGTTCAGGGGTCGGCAACTTTTTAGCAGCCAAGGGCCACACAGTAGCTAACAAACTTGTCGCGGGCCGCAGGTGTTACGGTTGTCAAAAAGGAGGCTGGCGGGCCGCAATAAGATATACATACACGGGCCTCATGCCGCCCGCGGGCCACCTGTTGCCGACCACTGATTTAGATTATTAAACAGTACATGTAAAACTTGTGAAATGTATATACATAATAAACATTAAAATTTCGTACATATAAATACTATTTGCATTTAATTAATGTTTTTCACGGACACAATATCACGCATAGTTTATTAGAATTTAGATTGTGCTGAATATTTCAAATCAGTAAAAACAGATTTTAAGTAACCGCATTTGTAATGCCCTATACTTATTTATGTGTTCAAATAAAAAAGTGAACCTATCGACCTACACACGCAATATATATGTATTTTTTTTTGTGTTTTTACGATAAATTTTAACATTTTGAACTAATGTGATATCATTCGATCGACTCCTTGTGTTGATAGCTAGGAGCTCTACGTCTAAATACAGATTCTCGGACGGCTCTAACTATTGTGATGAGATTTCCGAGTGTTTACTGGGGTGGTCTAACCTATCTAGTGCCTTATGCACTACTACTACCCTGCTAAACTGAGCAACGAGGTTGCGAGTTGGAGACCGAAATGAAATTAGATTTAGCTGTTCATCGTATGCTCACTGTTATGGCGCTATCATCTATATATATATTAGAAGAAGTCCTGACTGACTCATCAGTGCAGAGCCGAAACTGCTAACGCTATATAATAGATTTTTGCACTGTCGATTACGTTTAAGGTGCATGAAAGGATGTTCTGAAATAGATCCTCTAAGGTACTAAAGCGAGGGATGAAAGTTTGTATGAAAACACGTATTTGATACTTTTCATATAGTCTATATCTGTATACATGTGTGTTCGAAATTCCTTCCCTAAAGGGGTGAAAAAGTGGTTACAAGTTTGTACGGGGAGGAAATCTTTTTTCACTGCGAGATTTGAAATTTCGTATACACACTCGCAGTTTAAATACAACAAAACATATTTCAGCGTTTTCACAAAATTCCTTCCCTAAAGGGATTATATTTTTGTTCGGGGAACAAATCATTTTTAACGCTAGAGATTTGAAGCTTAGTATATACCTAGACTCTTCATTTAAATATAACAAAACTTTAGTCAGCGTTTTTCGAAATTTTTCCCTTAAAGGGGTGAAAAGGGTTCCAAGTTTTTACTTGAGAGCAAATCCTTTTGGCGCTGCGAGTTTTAAAACTTCTCATGTAGACTCGCACTTTAAATACAATGAAACATATTTCAGTATTTTCCAAAATTCCTCTCCTGGAGGGTTTAAATGTTTGTTCGAGGTACAAATCCTTTTTAAAGCGAGCAATTTAAAACTTCGTAGATAGAATCTCTGTTTAAATAGCGTCCGATTTGATAAGAAGGCGTCCGATTTGAAGATTTTGAAGTTTGTACGAGAACATTTCTTTTTACTGTGAGAGACTTGAAACTTCGTATACAGACTCGCGTAAACACGAAAAGACGTATTTTAGCGTTTATCGAATTTTCTACCCTAAAACGGCAAAAAGTTTGTTCGGGGAGCAAATCCTTTTGGTTGAGGTAACTTCTACAACACTTCATTTTGGCCAGTGCCGGGAACTCTGCGTATGTCTGTGTGGTCTAATAGTCTAGCAGGATTTAAAAGTGCCGGTTTTGCCTTCTTATGGAATAATGTTCTATTCCAAATTCGTTGATCGTTGCCTATCTTCTGAGTAATTTTACACAAAGATTAATAACATCAGACGACTGACGGAAAAAAGTTAACCTCATTTATATGTTTGTTACCATCTAAAATCTATGCGGACGAAGTTCCGGGCGGCCGCTAGCTTAGTATTTATATATCTAAATAAAATAACATCGAAAAACAAGAATCACTAGCAGGTACAGTTAAAATCATTAAATTGTTTGTTAAACGAAAGTCAAAAATTCACTATACTTAATATACTATACGTGATGGCAAGTAGGTTTCAGTAATGGCAATGTAAATTTCACATATTACTTATATGACACCAAGATTGTTACATGCGAACGATTTGTATTTTACCAGAAGTAATGTTGTAAACATTTGTTGGTAGATCTTAAATAAACAAATAAAAATATCTGCATAGGACTACCTACTACTACGGACATAAGGGCGTGTGAACATCTATTTGTTCAATGATCAATGTTGCTGAATGTACCTATTATTAAAAACCGGTAAGTGCGAGTCGGACTCGCGCACCGAAGGTTCCGTATACAGATGTGTACCGGTTCCAACACTATTAAATCAGGAAAATCTCAACAACATGGTGTGGAAATTGGACGCCATGGGTACAGCGCCATCTATAGGCGACTTTTGCTATAGCTGTTAGAAATTTGAGCAACCGAATAACTTAGTATGTATGGTGGTTTTTCAAGCATATTTCTTTATCACGTAAAGCGTTTTCAATTTTTTTCAAGAGAAAAAAATACTTTCAGCATAATCTCGTAGAAATTTATAAAACAAAAATACATGCAAAGGTGATTAAATGACAAAGTTAGTATAGAAATGTTATTTGACGATAAAAAAAAGACAAACTAGATAGAGCTACAGTTATATTTTTCCTGTAAAGTGTACATTGATGTGAATGTTATATAATAATTTTGTATTTTTTCCTTGGTAAACTTCGGGGGGGAAGGTATTTTTTTTTACATTTTTCCTCGTAAAACAAAAATAACTCAACGTAAAAAACTAATGTTTCAGAATGTGCAACCGAAGCCCTTTCATATGACCCCACTCGACATGTCAACTAGACTTTCAACTATTGAACCACCTGGAATATTTCACAGATAATAAAAAAAATATTTAAAAAAGTCATGTTCTATATATTTAGGTCAACCTTCTTTATAATTATTCCAAATTTCAAATCGATAGCATAAGTAGTTCTTGAGATATTTAGCGATGTGACAGACAGACAGACAGACAAAGTGAAACCATAAGGGTTCCTTTTTTATCATTTTGGTACGGAACCCTAAAAATTTACCTGAAGTACGACGAAGAAATCAATCATAAGTATTTCGATAGAAGAAGTAGGAAATGGAAATAAACTTAAAAGTCATTTGTTCATAAGTAATATTACTTTAAGTAATATAATAATTCATATGAGTAGTTTATTTGACTAATGGGGCACCTTGAAGTTGATAAATTCCTATTTAGTTATTACTTATCACACTTATCACAAATTGACACGTGTGTCACATCGGAGTTTTAAAACATGTCTACGATACAAAAGCAAATGAGACGGAAGAACAAATCAGTGAGTCCACAATTTCACGATATAGTGCAGATTTTTGGCCCGGTGATCAAGTTCCAAATGGTGTTTGGATTTTTTCGTTTCCGCATCAGAAACAATGAATTACAGAAGATTAATGGACTCATGATTATCCTTTCTTATATTATAATGTTATTTCACATCATCATATTCCTTATTTTCTGTGCTAAAAATGCCTATGATAAATACCTTAATTTTCCTTCATTTTCTAACACTATGACATTAATACCTATAATCTCAATTTTGGTAAATTACATTTTGACTGTAACGTTGAATAATTTTCTCTACAAGGACGACAATGTCAGTATTCTATTGTTATTTGCAGATCTTGATAAACAACTTAGACTAAACGTTAACGGTAATGGGTGCAAAAAAATCAGTTCAAAAATCATTATTGCCTTAGTCATCTTTTATAACATGCTACTGGACCTGTGGTTTTTTTTCAGTACACATTATTCAATTATAGGTATTATGTGGATAACTTTTATGTTCTTAATTCAGGAGTTCGATGTTATATATTTCAGCCTAATGGTCAAATTTCTCAACAGTAGGCTGACTGTTATTAATAAATTCTTAAAAAATATCAGACACTGCAGAAACCGTAATATGCCTGTAAAACATCCCGCATGTTCTAAAAATGTAAACAGGAAACAGGAAAATTTCAATAATGTCCTACGGGAGTTATCTTTAGCTTACGACAATATAGGAAAAGCATGCAAACTGATCAACCACGTGTTCAACTTGCAACTGTTAATGAGTGTCATAACGGCGATCGGGGCGATTATCATTACGCTGTGGAAGGTGTTACTCTCACTACAACAACAAATTTTAGTAGATGGGGTAATAACAGTACTTGTTTGGTCGTTTATTCATTTGATTTTCGTATTTTCCATGTCTTTGGCGTGTGAGGGCTTGTTGTCAACGCGGTATGATACTAAATGTAATGTGAACGAGTTCGTGATGGACTACGAGCAGCCTGCGCGCACACGCGCGAGAGCTAAAGCGTTCATGCGACTGATCGACGCGTGGCCGCTGCGGGTCTACGTCTATGACATGTTCACCGTCGATATTACTCTAGTCTTAAAGATTATTAGCGCTATTACGACTTATTTAATCGTCTTAATACAAATATCTCACTTACAATGGTAAGGCCTGTGCAGCATAGTTTGGTGAAAGGATGAAACAAGATATATAAGGGTCTGTTTTGGATTATATATTAACGTGTTTAAATTTATTTATATTATATGGTCACACTATAGATATTTAATGTAGATTGTAAATTTAATACGTCACATGATTTTATCTTAGAAAAATATGACTTGCCTACCTTAAGTACTTCTTTGACTTGTATGTACACATAACACATAACCTCCAATAGTTCGCTTTTAGAATTAAGCATTTTGTATTATGGATAGTCTTCACTTTGTAATTTGACCATACGAACTTTATAAGTTGTTCATGGTGCTTAAAAAGAACCGAAGATGCACTTTAAAGCCTTGACAATTGAGTCGTATTATTTAGATATTTATGATCACATTGTTCGCTCTGATATTTCTGATGGGCTGATGGCGAATGTATCTGCCCGCCAGCCATGACTGAACAAAGGGCATGAAACGTCGAACTGTGTTTATTATACGAGATAAATTCTATTTAACTTGTTTTACTCATTAATTTTAAATTTACCTACTCCATTTTTTTACCTGTAACAAAATGTATAAATAATATCAAAAGGTTAGTCTATGTCAATAAGGAGGATTTGTAATTGATTCAGTAAGAACATAGATTATCCACGAATATTTATTTAGTTCTTCTTAGAGATAAGTTCAAGGCCATTAATATAATGACAATGCATTGTCAATACATCTATGACAATATTGTGTATGTACATAAAAATATTGTAAATTTTAGCCAGAACTGTGACATACATAATATTAAGTATTATTAAGTAAGTTTTTTATTGAGTAAGTCGGCAGGTTTTTTGTCGCAACGTGTGTAGTATGTGTCTGGGGCACATTCCTCTGCGTAACCTTTCGTGATCATGTTATTTATGAACGCAGTGTACAGGCGCGGATCCAGGAATTTGTTCAGGGGGGGGCACTTTCGAACTTTCCGAAAATAAAACTGACTTTTGGTAACTGTTTATATTGTCAGAACATATTTCCTACGTCAGGACATAGGCAATTGCCCTCCCCTGACACAGGCTTCAGGGGGGGCAATTGCCCCTGTTGCCCCCCCCCCCCCCCCCCCTGTATCCGCGCCTGGCAGTGTATGCCTTAGCAAACTCAACCTCTTTAGTCATACGTCGCTCTAAGCTTAAAAAACGTGACATTGCTTGTGGGTAACTGTCTGGAACACGCTGTATATCGTCTCGCCATGGCATACCTACCTCAAATCGACCAGTGGGCAGCCGTTTGGAAGTTGCTTCTAAAATGTCAACTGCGCGCTGGTCTTGTTTGCTATGCAGAGTTTCCGTTTTGGTAATACCTATGGAGTCGAGTTTGTATTGCTCTTTTATCAGGGTTTCTAAATTGTCATCATTGTTTGTATGAATATATGTGTGGTTAACGAAATCAATCAACTTCGTTTTGCTAGAAGCAACGCCGTATAAAGTCCAGCCTAGAGCTGTCAAGCAGGCAACGGGCTCGTTCCTTCTACCAATTCGAACCTCACGGTTGATTGTCAAATGCCAATGTTCAGCTCCAATTAAGACAGTCGGAGTAGCATCATCATATGTCAGAATGTCAACCAGGTCGGACAAATGTGAAAAAGACTCGATCGTTTCACGTTTGACCGACTGCGGACGCAAACACAAAGAGTCCATAGATCGAGCATTTTTTACTAAGAACGTTTCCTCTGTGTGCCTACCTTTAATATGAAAATTGACATATGATATCGTAGTATTTCGCTCGAGACCACCAATGCCGTTTACCGTTATGGTCTGTTGTGGTCCAGTCGCCCCTATGCGTGTGGCGATGCTAGAATCTATGATTGTCGCGGTGCTTCCGTCATCGAGAAGGCCGTACACGTCACAGGTTCCAGCAGGGCCCGAGACAGTAACAGGTATAATCTTCAAAAAAGCACGAGGACGGAGAGCTAGAATCGTGTTCGGTTTTTGTGTACCTGTAGAGGTTGTCGACACGATCACTTTTTCTTCAGTCGGTTCAGAAGCACTTGACGTAGGGTATGTATTAAGTTCGACAGTCACTGGGTGCGTGTCATTATCGCTCACTTGCTCATTAAGCGTATTAACGAGCGGCGGCGATGGCTGGCGGTGAAGAAGCGCGCTATGGCGTAAAGAGCAGCCATCGACGCCACACGGATTCACTTTGCACATTTTCCACTGGTGTGAACTAGCCTTCAAGCATCTATAGCAAACTTTTGCTTCACGCAACCACTGCCATCTGTCGTCTACTGACAAGGATTTAAATTGTATACACTCCTTAATATTATGATCATTTTTACAAAATACACACTCTTGTTTTTTTATAGTACCGGCTTTAGAATTTGACTTTGACGTTTTTGACTGCATAACAGCATTATGAACATTTTCACGCTTTAATAGTTTTTCAGTAGAAATGTTTTGTTGCAGTTGTGTCGCACTAAACTCTGGTGACAAACCAAATCGAATGTGTTGATCCAACTCACGCTTTAGAAAATCAGGCAGAATTTCGAGTTTGGGGCGTCCTGTAGTATCCTGTGCCGCGAAATCTGTCCACCGCATTTTCATCGTAGGGTTAAGTTTCCCAAGAACAGCGTGGAACAACTCGGGTGAAGACAAATATTCAAAGTGATTTAGCAACTTTATTGTAGATATCGAATTACGTACCCGATTGGATAAAAATCCGAGTTCTTTGAGGTCGTTACCTAGGCGTGGGAGGTTTTTCAACGAATTGACCTCCTTGTAAACGATGAGCTCGGGGCGCGCGAAGTTATCTTCTAGAGCGCGCATGACTTCTTCTGGGTCCTCCGTTGACATCAACATCGCCGCCACGGCCTCACGCGCGGGCCCGCGGAGCGCAATATCAAGTCGATTTATGTTATCTAGAGGAGAAAAATTAGCTTTTGTAACGTTGTAGGTACGTTTGAATTGCAACCAATGTAACGTATTGCCGTAAAACAAAGGTAATTCTAATTTCTTTGCACCAGAGGAAGAGGCAAGAGCCTTTGCGGCTGCCGCGGTGTCAGCCACTGCCTGTAAAAGCGTGATAGGTTGGTCAAGCTCCGTTGAAATGAGCGGGGGCGTACAGCCAACCGCCTCGGACGCTTTAGTGACGTTTCGTAACTGCGATTGTTCAGTGAGAGGGTTAATAGGGAGTGCAGTTGCCCGCGTGGTCGTCAGTGGTGGTACCGAACGACCGGGGGATGGGACAGGAAAACCTTGATCACATCCTGCTGCAGAGACGTCTCTATTAACACAGCTGTCAAAATTGTGCTTATCTACCCAATGTTTCGTTCTATCTACGCTCACCCGTGTAGAACTGCGACGGCTTCCAGCGCGGCTGCTTTCGGCGTCAGCATCGATAGCCGCCAGTTCGGCTTGTAGCTCGCACTCGTCTACCTTCTGCTGTAACTCGGCGAGTTCACGTTCGCGTTGACGCTCACGTTCGGCGAGAACCTGGTCGTGGTCGCGCTCATGAGCAGCGAGTTCTTGTTCGCGCTCTAGGCGGCGACGCAGGACGAACGCTTCCGCCGCTGCTTTTTGGGCCCTCACAGTTGCCGACGAACGTGACGAACGGCTTCGCGCCGTGTGTTCGCTATGTACGCTTTGGGCCGGCAAACCGGAGCTTTCAGGCTGAGGAGCAACTGAAGCTGCGGCGGTATTGGCAGACATTATTTTGCTTTTGCTACGGGTGATCATAGGTAACGTAACGGAACTAATATGAGTAATGGAACTACGTGAATGTAACAACGGTAAACAATGAAATGAATCTAAGTGAAATTAAAAATAGGCACTGAAAACTAAATGAAGGACCATGAAAACGATGGGAGACAGTGGGCTGATATCCTGTGTTGAAATGAAAGTATTATTTACCTGTTATACGTAGTTTTATTGTAAACAGATAGAAATTCCGGAGCAATATTTGACACAGCCGTATTTTACCAGAAACCTAATTGACAATGACATAGAACAGTTTTTGATTTAAATTAAAATTATTTAGAATAATATACTCGCAAAGAGTTCGTAACACACTGCTTAGGTAAGGTAATCAGCGGGGTAATCACGTAACTTTATGTACTACCGTTAGATAGATTTTAATGTCAATTTTGAAGTATAAATTGCTGAGCTAATGTCATGTTTTTTGTACCCGACGCTAGTACATAAATGAATGAACGATTGAATGGAAATCCCATACTAAATTGAGAAATTGATCAAATGATTGGAAACACGTAACTTTTTGACGGTTAAATTGTACGGTATAAATATGTCAATTACTGCGTGACAAAGTCATCGTCAGTCATCGTGTCTGTCATGTCATAACAATGAATTAAACAAGGATTTGGTCATGATTTGGGTTTATTAATTAGTGAAAATGTCCCAAATTTCCTTGAAATGTCTTTAAAACACACGATCGAGTTTAAAATTCCCTAAGCACTTTAAATAAAACGAAAAGTAAGTAACAACAAATGTCATGGTCATGTGGTATTTATTTGCTCACATTCGTATTTACTAATATATTTGGTATTATTATGTGCTTCTTTTCAGGATGTACGTAAACCAGATTCCCCATCTCTTGGTGATGATGCGATACTGCAAGATGCAGAGTGTGAGAGACAAAACGAGGGAAACTATGAAGTAACATGAACCAAGCAATAGCGTGCCATATTATTCATCGCTGAAATATAGAAGTGTTAATTTATAAGTATGTACTTTTTCATATACGTGCCCCGCGTGTCGATGTATGCTTATCGATTTATGAAAAGTAATAGGACGACATAAATTACCGACCCGTACCTACCTAGTCTCCGAATCCTTTAAACATGAGTTTATTAAGTCCACTTGGGATGCTATTTCTTTCTTCCTTTGTAACCAACATGTAATGTGAACCTTCGGTATGTACATAAGATATATTATATCCCGCGCCTCTACTTGCTTTGCCTAGGAAATAGAGTAATACTCCGGCGGATCCGCGCGGGTGGGCAGGTAAAGTAACACAAGAGTTATACACAAATGTCAAATGTTTTAGATGATACAACGAGATTGCGAAGCCGTCGGTGTTGCTGGTGAGTTTTAAATTCCGCGCGGGTTTACTGCCAAGAAAAAATCCTACTCGCATGAAGAGAGAAGAAAGTTGTATGAAGACATGATGTTATTTCTTAATATATTTTTGTATTTTTTCGTTGTTGTTTACATTATTTAAACATGTAAATAATACGTTTCGTCATTCATTAGGTGTAAGCAGGTACATACGAATACACTATATTGAAATTGTGTGTATGCTATTGCATCGACTTATGTTCATTAAATTCTTCTGAAATGGTATTTCTTTAACTATGCAAATAGAACGAAGAAGGAGTTTCATTAATACTCTTACTCTTTTTTATTCAAACGGTACGAGTAGCGACTCGTGGGCAGATCTAAAAACCTTGTGGGGTGTAGATAGATTACTATCAAGGCACATATCGCACCCAAAGCAGTCTATAACGCTAGCGCAGAGCAATAAATTTGGCAAGAACAAGAAGCCAAGGGACTTCATCAGTACCGATTGCGTAGTTGAGCTCAAAATACATTAATCTCGAATAATGTTGTAGATGCAATAATGTAATCCATGTGTGAAAAGAATAATATCACGTTATTGGTCATGATTATAATTATATATGATATTTATTGTAAAATATAACTGCTGCCCAACGTGTGCATGGATAGATTATAAAGACTGAGTTTCTCTCAATCACCTCTCAATGAAATAACTAGTAATGTATATACAATAACTTATTCTACTTGACGCTAGATGTCTAAAGTTGAACCCATTTTGTTTCATACAATAGCAACGGTAAAATCCGGTAGTCTTCTTCTAGCATTAAGAGGCTGGACAGGTACTTTAACTTTTAAAAATAATAATTTGACACGTCGTGTCAGTCAACATTTTAGAAAAAATGAGTACAACGAAATATGTATTTATTACAATTATTATGTAATATTTAGTCCAGAGCAATATTAAACACTTATTTGGTGAATTTCACGTATAAAAATCATTTTTTCATAATGGCTCGTATCGAATAGTTGGCTATGGTAGTTCACTTAAGTAACGACTTTATCTGCTACAACGCCCCAAGGGTAAGTAATTTTATTACATATCACTAATAAATAGTGTGCATGTTACAACATAACACCATGGCATAACTCATTATCATTAGCTGAATAGACGTCCACTGCTGGTCATAGGCCTTTCCCGGAAAATGCCTTGCTGATCGGTCGCGTGTCGTCTCAGGTCTTTTGACTCTAAGGTCATCAGGCCACCTCGTAAGGAGCCTTCACTCACTGCGTCATCCGATACGCATTCGTCACTCGAAAAGTCGCTGGCGTGGGTTAAGCAGACACCATAGCCTATGGACGCTATCGACTCCTAAAGAATCACAAGCACGTTGCCGAGCCTTATTAAGTTTAGGATTCAGGGTCAGGGATATATGTAAATGGGTATTTTGGTGTTATGAAATTGCGGATTTTTGAAACTATGGATGCGTGGGTGATACTGATAATAGTACTGAGTCAAATGAGGAATGTCCTTATTATAAACTGTAGCATGTTTAGTTTCTACGGCTACTATAATATACATAATCTGTAGCCAGGGTCATGATAATTCAGATGCTATTTCAAGATGTTCATTACTATGCTCTAACTTCTTCTTTCAGTGCAGCAATTGTGAATTACGTATTTTTAAGCAACATGTTAAAGATGACTATTTCTTTGATCAACACATGGTTATGATGATAATTGGATAAAATGAAAATCTATAACCGCCACCCTGCTGCCTGGTCCACAAGATCTCCTTACCTGAAGGCAAGTAAGTTTTTTTATTGAGTAATCTCTAAAATACAGTATGAACACTTGGGACTCCAGAAGAATCACAAGGTCGTTGCCGAGCCTTTATTGACATAAGGATTTGTTGTATTGATAGCTAGAGACAAGTGACGCACTCTGAAAATAGTGCATCCTCGGGAGTTCTTGTGACTTTGTATACTCACTACCAGGAACACAACATCGTATACCTAAAGAACAAGCAGTGATGTTATTATGGCTCCGGTCTCCTATAAGGTACAGTCAGGGTCAGAGAGAAAAAAAAGGATTTGAGTTATAAGGTTCCGTAGTAAACAAGGTAGCCTTATACAAAGTGCAAAAAGATTCCGTTTTGTGGCGCATTTCTCATATAGTTTTATATGGCACGTCACAAAACTGACACAAAGTATTAGATGGTAAATCGAGGACATTTTTAAAATGGAACCCTTATAGTTTCGTCATGTCTGTCCGTCTGTTCGTCCGTCCGTCCGTCCGCCCGCCCGTCCGTCCGCCCGTCCGTTCGTCCGTCCATCCGTCCGTCCATCCGTCCGTCCGTCCGTCCATCCGTCCGTCCGTCTGTCCGTCCGTATGTCACAGGCGATTTACTCGGAAACTATTAGCACTATAATTATGAAATTTGGTAAGAAAGTATATTCTATGAACCGCTATATAAAAGTAATGTGATATTAGAAAAATATATTAAACGAGTCCCGTAGCGGCGTCCCGATGCCGCTAAAATACGGAAATTCTCACAGTTATTCAGAAAAGGAACAACTGAAGGTACAAATACATTTCTTTACTTTTGTGCCTCTCTTAGGAACACCAAAAACATGCAAAAAAGGGTTCTTAAAAATCGACAGTTCCTTTTCATTGTCACTTTATGCCGGACCAAAACCATGCTTAATAGTAGACTGCTAGCTAAGTTAGTTTTCCGGACAACGTGGATGCGGCACATCATCATCATCATCAGTCGTTCCGTCAATGCTGAGGACATAATGTCCAATTCTTGCTGACCAGACTCCTCCATAGGCTCCTGTCACCCACCTTGTGGATGGCCTCGTGCAGATATAGTTACAGGACACCACCAGTGATTTGGGTATTCCGTCTAGCGGGTAGTCTGCCTCGGGACCTCTGGCCCTCAACTTTTCCCGTCATAATATTTATCTACTGGCTATCCGAAGAACGCCGTGAGAGGTGTTCGAAATATATATGAGGATGCGGTCCTGACATACTGTCGATAGTCGACAGCTTAACGTAGCTGGATGGACTGGTTTGTTCGCCTTGCAGTCTATGGTATTAGAGATTTTCTCTCAAAATATTGAATATGCGAAGAATTTGTATAATTATAATTTTTATTGAAATAAAAAGGTCATGAGGTTAGTATGCATGTATTGTAGATACCCCTTACATGGTTTTTGGGCGAGCGTAGTCTCCTGACACAAGTACATTTATTACTTAAAAGGAGATTCCAACCTTGCTTTTGTTAAACTTTCTTTTAACCAATAGGTATGAAAGTAAGTATGTACATATTGAATCGCACAAACGTGTTGCCCAACCAATATCCTCGTAATTATGAGGATTCAGTGTGCTGACTGGTACGACCACGGTAAAGTAAATATAAAAGCGCCTTTTCTGCGCAGTATCGTTCATATCATACTTGGTAGACATGAAAAATGTATTACTTATTATAGTCAGACTTCCTTAAATTGTAAATTAATATTTTGACATGTAAAAGTGCCCTTGTGGCCTATTTGCAGAATAAATGTTTGTATTTGTATTTATTTGTATTTGTATGTCTGCTTAACATCAGTTTAACTATTTTTCAGCTAAAATATGGCGGTTCGTCGCTCTCAATACAGCTCCACCTCTGAAGCTCTGGCATTCTTGGTTGCCAGGAACACAACGCCTCATGTGTTAGTAATTATGTGTTATTGCTATATTATATACTATTATTATGGCTTCTCCAAGGAGTAGCATACTTCTCCAGTATTATAGGCTGCTCAAAATATTAACCAAATCGGGGGTCATTATCCTCACAGTATTTTTCCGGTTGTGCCCTAAGGATCCTGGGGTCCACTTTGACACCTAATCCCCAGAGTTGGCTTAGAAACTACTTTTACTAAAGCGAATTCCGTCTGACCTTACAAACCAAAGGGAAAACTAAACTCTGTTGGGATTTGATCGGTTTCCTCACTATATTTTCCTTCACTGAAGCGCCATTGTTACATATTAAACGAAATATCATATAGTTTAAGATTGAAAGCGACGTGTCTCACCGCTCGGCTACACTGGCTCGGGTTATGAAATGATTTGTGTTTTATCGTATTCCAAAAGATTTTGACGAAATTTGACTATTTATATTTATTTTAATATTAAAGTTTAAATGTTTACCTAACAAAAATAAAAATAAAATCATATTTTTGAGTGTTACAGACCTAAGTAATTCTATAATATGCTACGTGGATTAGGTACAGACCTAAACGTATAATATTACAGGATATGACTAACATAATATTTTTTTTAGCTCTGACATACGATAGAAGTTTGCAAGAGAACAACGTCATCTAAAGGTTAAGCTATAATATATTGATATCTATATGTTTATTATTCAGAAGCCTGCAGAATGGGAGTAAATTGTGCCTTGAGCTTAGAAAGAAAGTAGTACTCAATCATCAAGTTTTTTGTAAAGAAGCTTATGGCCTGCCTATGCCTGACGGCAAGAAGACATCTTTAACAGGATTTGTCGCATCTCCCTCTCTCTCTTGCAGCATATTTGCATCCACTTCTGGACATATGCCTTGATGTCGTCCGACCATCTGGCTTGTGGCCTTCCCACACTAGAACTTACCGCTCGAGGTCGTCATGTAGCAGTATTCTTATAATTCAGTGACAAGAAAATACATACAAGAATACGTAACAACAATCATCATCATCATCATCCTAGCGTCATCCCGGTACAGTTGCATCCTAAAGGATGCCCGGGGTCCGCTACCTAATCCCAACAGTTGGCGTAGGCACTAGTTTTTAGACATAGTGTAATACGTAACAACAATATGTGAAATAATATTAAAACTATCTTCAATCTAAAACAGGCCCTTGAGGGAGGCGTACCGAGGATGCTTGCGGTATTTCCTCGCTATATCGCAATGCTGATACGTTGTACGAGGAAGTCGCCAGGTCTTCGGTCACCAGTTACGTGAACCAGATGCCTCGCAATTTCAGTAAATAACTAGTAATTCTATTCTATTGACTATCTCTTCGTACCTTATACTTATGTCAGTTTATATATTACTGTTATATAATTTCAAATTGTAAAATGATGTATATGAATAAGTACAATTCAATTTACAAAGCAACTTTTACAGATCAAGTTTTTTTTTCAGGAATGCTTGAAAACTGCAAACAGAAGGTTTTTTTACTACAAATTATGACTTGCTACGGTCTTCCTCGCAACGTTCAAATCATCGCGGCAGACCCAGAACGTAACGATACTCGTACTTTATACACTCAAGAGCAATAGTAATGGGTATACTTTCTCCATAGAAAAATGGATACAAAGTGTACCCGTTATTTTTGCTCTTGAGTATGGGTACTTGCTTATTTAGGTAGTAATAAATGATATTTGTGTGTTGTTTTATTATTATAGAAAGATCTTTAATAAAAAAGGATTTAAATACTTTTAAAGGTATGAAGGTTCCGACGTATTTCTTACCGCAAATAGTAATTTTTTACCCTTATTCCATATGTCTCTACCGACACATCCCGTCTGTTAGAGAAATGTGGACATTTTACTTTCTTCTCTACCGGTAGGGATATTATTTGGCTATTACCCTTGGTCCCACCAACCATTCCTTAACCGTGGTACCATCAGATTGTACCATCAATGATACTACTGCAAATAATGTTCCATTGACATAATAGAACCACGGCTAATATTATTTTTTGTTACCCGTGGTATTGGATAGTAGACAATTTGGTAATTAATTAACAGTCATGTAGATAATGGTTACATATAATTTAAAGATCTTATTTTAATAACTGCATCGAAATATAGAAAATAACATTATTATTATTTAGCCAAGTCGAGCAATACAAAATCACGGCTATTACCAGCCGTTTCTCGAAGCCATTCAGGCCATTTTCAGCCTCTTGTAATTTTGTGTTGGCTAAAGCGCCATTCATAATTTATTTCATTTTCTATTATAAGATTCAATTGAACTTGTTGTTTTTGAACGATTGCAGGTCAAAGTTCATTAGTTTTGTCACTGGCTGGCTGATCATTGACCATTATAATTGCAACGCAATGGTACTAGTAAACATTTATTTTACCGTATTACCATCAATTATACCAGATACCACGGCAATAAAATACTTCGGTTGTACCATTAATGCTACCATAGCAAAAAAAACACCATAGAACCATCAATAGTACTATCTGATGGTACCACAGTTAAGGAAGGCCTTCTGGTGGGTCCACGGGTAATTTGTTTTATCCGTTTTCCTACCGTCGTTCTTGACCCGTCGTCCTACAGTTCGAAACAGTGTTCGCAGGTGGGTCTACATGTCCCCCTGGTGGGTAATTGTATTTGATCCGTTGTCGTCCCATTCTAAACAGTATTCGCCAGTGGGTCTGCGGCCAATTTATTTTTACCACGGTCCCACTGCATTAAGCGGTAAACATTAATTAAAAACTAGCTATTTTGTTTGGTAGAACTGCAAACAAGTAATATTTCTGACCTAACCAATTTTAACGAATGTTCGGTTCTGGCGCTTCGCCGGCTCTGTAGGCTCATAGTTCTGCTTAAACACTCCTCGCTTCGCTGCATTAGAGTCGAATACGTAGTGCAGCGGGACTATGGTAAAAATAAATTGCCCGTAGGCCCACTGAAGAACACTGTTTAGAGCGGTAGGACAACGGGTCAAAAAAAATACCCGTGGATCCACAAGGGGGACATGTTGGTGGGACCTCGGGTAATAGGCTTGTTTGCCAGTGTGCCAACGAGCGCAGCTAGAAAAAGTGTTGGTACAACTGCGACATTACAAGCAAAGCGACCGTGCCGCGGCAGCGGCCGGCGAAGCACCTGAACCGAACAATCTTTTCTAACGACCATTTTATTTGCAACTAGTCGGGTCGCACAGTTTTACAAACACTCCTCCTAGCTTCGCTCGTCGTCGTGCCTACACCTCTTTTTAAGGATGGTCGTCAAACGAACTTCTTTTATAACGACCACCCTTAACAGATGTAGGTGGACGTCAGTAGTTTCATTTGTAGCGACCCTCCGGGGGAGATGTTAGAAATCACAGGTAAGGATAGGATGGAACTTATTGCATACTGGTATCCCAGATATCTTGGCTCCCACTCCCAAGCCACGCCACAGCTCAATAGCATCATCATCATCATCATCATTTCAGCCGAAAGACGTCCACTGCTGAACATAGGCCTCCCTCAATAGCATCCAGGAATATATTCATTCCCTTACTTTCATATAAAGATATCGGTAGTAGGAGTAGTCGAAGTTATTGTATATCTGGCATGCAGCCAGCTCTGCCTACCCTGGTGGGCGGTATGGGAGCCAGAAGGAAAACAAATTCCTGGGTCCCAAACAGCAGCAGTATGGGAGCCAAGAGGGAAAATAGGCGGTATGGGAACCAGGAGGAATAACGTTATCCCTGGATCCCGTTGGGCAGTGGCTTGGGAGAGACGAGGAAAAGTACCACCGCTGGATCCCACAGGGCAGTTGCATGGAAGCATGACGGAAAAATATTTAGTTATCAATGGATGTTATGGCAGCCAAACGGCATCAAAATACATCTAATGATACCATGGGAGCATAGCGACAAAAACATTACGTTGCAATTCCATGGAATCATAGGCTTGGGCACCAAGTGGAAGGAGGGAAATCTAACGGTAAGCTACCAGGGTAAATGTAGTGGTAGAGATATATGGAATACGGGTAATGCTAGGCCTCTGCTCCAATATACTAAACTGTCTGTTTAACCAGTTGAACATATTGGACAACTTTCCTCTATTGTTTTGAAATGTATCGTAAGAATAGTTCATTTTATTTAACGTCATAATACTGTAATTGAACTTATTGCATTTTTAAGTAACAAGTTGCTCGACTACTTTTTAAAAATTGAAGGAAAGTTATACAATATGTTCAACTGGTTAAACAGACAGTCAAACATATTGGAGAAGAGGATGCTAGGTGTCTATGGTCAGACTGATAGAACCAAGGACAAAGAAAATTACCTGTGGTACAATTATTAGGACTAACGGTGTAGGGCCACGGGCAAAGAATGATTTTTAGTTTATCATTATGGACCATTACGAAGTAAAGTCATGAAGCAATAATTAGGCAAGCCTACAGTGTGACCTTCAATTTGTCAGAAGTTTGTCAAATCCTTAGGCCCGGCACCCATTATTGGCACGGCATTGGCACGCCAAGGGATTCCTCCTCGGGCACGCCAAGATGTGGTTAAGATTGCCGGGGTTGCCGAGGCGTCCTTAGGCATGACGAGGCATCCTTAGGCATGCGCAGCCATCCTTAAGCATGCCCAGGCCTCAGTAGGCATGCCGAGCATTCCTCGGCATTCCCAAGCACACCTTTGGCATGCATTGTCTATCCCGCTAGTCTAATGTGTGAGGCTGAGGAGCCCTTTGCCGTGCCGTGCCGATAGTGGACGCCTTTGCCTTCATGTACCTACTTAGTGTACACTGATGTCGGATCCGATTGAATTATAGAGAACATTCTGTCTATTGTGGATATTCAAGGAACGTCCAGAGCTATTATGTATTAAATTTGGGATTTATAAATGCTCGTTTCATTTCTGTTTGGGGACGTAGGTAGATTAACCCTCTTGATATGACAAAAACGCCTATAGGTGTTACCTGCTTACCTGGTGGTGTGGTGTGGTGTGGTGTCACGTACGTTGTCAAAGTGACCTTCGTGCTTTACACTAAAGTTCATATACAATCTCTTATGGAAAATGAGTTTGTTTGTAGGGATCCCTGCCGTACATGACGCATGGCGATTAAACGGTTAACTAAAATAGGCAGGTTATGCCTACAATTCTTAAAATTTGAACCTTTTTGGATTGATTTGAAAGACTATACCGATATAAGATTATTGCAATAATAATATTGTTGTGATAATGCAATTTCACCACACTTTTCATTTTATAATTCGGTGCGGGTCTAGGCTTCGGTGTATAGCCAACATTATTTTACTGCCTGATAGTTCTCCTACTGCATACTAGATGTCAATATTATGGAATGCAAGTGAATTAACTGTCAACAAGTTCTCCTATTCGATATTAGATGGCATTTAGTTCTTTAAAATAAATATTATTAAATGATACAATATAAATTGTTATATTTATTTGTACCGATATTATTTAAAGACTTATTAAAAGAAAATAATTTAAAATATTACAAAGGTTTTACATCGTCACATTTACATTTGTCTTTCTGTCATACTCTCTCTGTAATAATGCGTTTTGTGTTTATCGGTTGCATGTTTAGTATTTGTGATTTAAATATAATAACTCGTGTTCATTTATCAAGATCACATTTTTCCTTAATTTTAGATAAAGTGCTTTGAATTGGGTTATTATGATAGTAAATTTGTGCAAAACATTGGAAGGAATAACCATTCGTTCATTGGATCACCTTTGCAATAACAGAACGTCGAATCTCATTCACCTTGTGAACGGTACGGTACGAAACGGTGTTTCTAACGTTAGTACATAAAGTTACCTGGTGCGAATTTTTGACAGGCGTTCGAACGGTCGAAAATTGACAGTAAAATCTATCTACCGTTAGTACATAAAGTTACGTGATTAGCCTGCAGGTGACTGTTATCCTACAAGGCTCACTTTGTCTAACTCACTAGTTAAGATTAAGAACCCGAGGTATGAACGCACGGTCAACTAGCTAGGTTCTTGTCTTCGGAAGGTTCCCTGTGATGTTATTGTGCTACATTATCAATTCATCAGACCCTCAGCAGTTCACGTACAAAAGCTACTCAGCAAAAATTATCAATAGAATCCAAATTCAAGTTAAGCGATATCGTTGAATAAAGAGTAGTTCACAAACTTAATAAGTCTTTCTTACAAATTTAAAATGGGTTTCGCTCTATATATAATATATAAATACGGTGTGTTTAATACTTATGGTATTTACTATTTGTAGCCTCGATCAAAGGAAGAAATAAAACTACAAATTCGCCTTTCTTAAAAATTTAATTCTACATGATAATACCACACAGTAGTCAATATAGTGGTGCATTGGTAAAATCTATCCAAAGTGCAAAGACATTATACTTCCGATCCGTTTCGAACGATCTATTAAACGAAGTGTGATATTTGCATAATGATAATTAAGTATGTAGTGGAACCGCCTATGAATTTCAGGATGAGCGTGATATCCACGGTGAACATATCGTAGACGGTGACCCGCAGCGGCCACGCATCTACCAGTTGCATGAAAGACTTGGCCTGCGCACGCGTCGACGCGGGCAGCTCGTAGTCCATCACCAACTCGTTCACCAGCTCCTTTGTCTCCCTGCGCGTAGACAACAAACTCTGGCATACAAGAGACAATGCCAGCACGTACGAAAACTTCGAAGAGCTCCAAAAAATAGACGTTATCACCTCACCGATGATAAAATCTTTTTTAAACGAATAAATAATTACCCACAGGGAAGTAAGTATATAACTGAAAGTCGATACTAAGGCCATGAAGATTTGAAAGTTGAAGAGGCTGTTAATCAAACAGCAGGTTTCTCCAATAATGTCGTAGGTTAGCGAAAGTTCGTGCAGCCTTGGTGAGGTGAGTTTTTGTGCTTCAAAATATCCTTTTGTGTTGACCTTGTTGCATCGAATTGTACTAAGGAACATTAAGTTTTCTGTATTTCTGATAAGCCCACGAAGATAACAATTGAGCACAGCTAATCTGATTTTAAGCATGTACATCATAACGCAAATAATCACTAATTCAACATCTTGCAAGAGATATATGCTAATGATTACAATAGAATAAATAAAATGTTGGATAGGGTACTTCGCCGTGAACCATACAAAGTATAACGTATTTGCAAAAATTGCCCAAATAATAATACAAACATTATAGTTTCTCGAAGTCTTGTAAAAGTTTTCCTTTAAGGTGAGGTGTAATTTGGAATCTATATCCGCAAAACGTAATATGTAAAGTACGTTGACAGAACTTTTCACGAACAAATGGATCAGCAGTGCCACAATATAAACATTTAAACTCACCAGACAGCAAAAGTATTGCACACCCGTAAGGAATGGTATAAGTGAGGTCATATCTCCCGAGGGAACATGATTGAAAAGAAATGAAACATAGACACCTATGTAAATCATCGCCAAGCATAGTCCAAAGCATTTCATTTTCCAGTCAATCGCCAGTAAACTCTTGTTCTCGACCCGAAATCTGAATATTCCAAATATCAGCTCGTATACAAACAGTGGTTTTAGCGAATAAAGTAAACCATGTGTTTCAGGCATGCTTTCAGAGTTACCTATGTCGTTTTTGTAGCGTTTGAAATCAAATATTGTGTTCAATAATTATAGTAAGTATTGTTTTGTCGATTAATGTAATATTTTTACTGAGAAGCTTGAGTGCCTTGAGCAATGGTCTCCAAGACATCTAATGAAATGGTTTGTCAAGTGGCCACTCATAGAAAGCAATTACTTAGCTGATGACTAATATACTTCTCACCAATACAACCAATAATTTCCATTCCACTCCAAAAATGTACACGAAGTTGACGAAGTAATGAAGAATGTATTTACATTCTAATTTATTAAAGTAACAAGACTAACGATTTCGTCTGTATAGGCCTAACCATTCAGATAATTTACAAGTAGGTAGATAACACACAACACAAGTATAAGTTAGCATTCAGATGTTTACATGAAATGAGAAACTTGTACGATGACTATCAAATATGTCGTAGATACGCTAATGAACTTAAGCATGAGCGTGATGTCGACGGTGAACATGTCGTAGACGTAGACCCGCAGCGGCCATGCGTCGATCAGCCGCATGAACGCCTTGGCCTGCGCACGCGCCGCACGTGGCAATGAGTACTGCATCACAATCTCGTTCACCAGCTCCCTCGTCACGTTGCGCGTTGACAACAACATCTCGCATACAAACGCCATCGCGGCCACCGTCAACATCTCGCTACCACACCACAGTACAATAGATATCAAAGGACCAGCGTATACATGAGTACGATAGTAGTTGAGCGACGTCCACAGAGTAAGTACAATATAGACGAACGCTGATATCAGAGTCATAAAAATTTGATAATTGTAGACGTTGTTGATTAAGTAGCAAGTTTCACCGATCATGTCGTATGCCAAGGACAAGTCTTGTAGATCAGTAATCGGAATATTGCCATGGATATCGACTTGATGCTTTTCGGCTTTTGGGTTTTTCTGCCCGACCGTATAAACTGAGATTATGTCTTTCTTGTTCTCGTGAGAAATCATCTTCAATAGATGATTATTTATGATTTTCAGCCTGCCGTTTAACATGCTTATCATTAAGAAGAAAATTAATATCTCCAGGTCTTGGACATAGTTTAGTACATAACTAAAAATACCACTGAAGTTACTGCCACCGCCGTCTATCTGTAGAAAAAAATCACACAAGCTGGAAACAATGTGAATGATGATCACAACGCTAAGTGCCCAAACTGTGTATTTTCTTGATTTTCTGTAAAATTCTTCATTTGTGTTGAGGCGGAGAATTGCATCGATATTTGCAAGCGAGGTGATGATCCGAATATTCGCCTCACTCAATAAACATGACGTCATTATCGCAGACGTGACGTATTGAATGAGGATCACCATCGACGGAAAGTCTTCCAAGGTATCCATTAATGGTACTTCATCAGATAGAGCTAGAGGTACATCGTAGAAGTAGATAAAAATGGCAGTAAAAGAGATTGTAAGGAGAAACCCAAACAGTTTCATTAACTTGGATGTGGGCATAAGAGTTGTTTCTGTAACTCTGAATCGATATATTCCGAATACACGTTCCAGAAAGAGTGCATGGCCGAAGCAATGGACAATATCATCCGTATTAAATTTTTGAATGAATTGTTTGATGTTCTTTGTATTATTATCCTTATTCGTAATCATTTTAACCGATATGGCGTCCTAGGAAACACACACGCTTCCGAATTATGTTAGACGACTAAGGTTGTTTCGATATAGTTTACTTAGCCACCGAGGATCGATAGTTGTTAGAAGAAAACATGAAAGGCAATAACGGTAATGTAGTTGATAAGACATCCATTATTGATGAAGTAGGGCTTTTTACTCGCACCGCCTAAAATGGAATTTAAATTTTGTGCATATGACTGTATTGATAATGCAAAATACCTATTTTGTATTTTGCATTTAAATGCCTTTTAGTAAAAAGCATTTTGTATTTTATTTGAAATACCTTTCGAGATGTATTTTGCATTTTTAATATTCATTTCAAAATGCAAACGGCCGGCTAAACGGTGGCTACTAGGCATGTGAAGAAAATCATGGTAGTAGTATATACGATGAATTTATCTCAGCTAAGCAATATATTACCGTAAAGGGCAAAAATATGTATACAACACAACATCTCAAAGAGTACATCATCAGTACTAAGATCAGTAAAAAACCTTTTTACGGGTCCGTAATTCCGCATATGACCGGTGACGTGATGGACGGGCAATTACGGAACCCTACACTGTGCGTTTTTCTTCTTTGGTCAGAGTGCGCTCCTTATGTCTGACTAGTGTCAATGTCAAACGAAAACGACGAACATTATCTATGGCTATAAAAACGCAACGCCGCTGACGCCGACGATTCCATTTCATTTATTGTTTGCTGGTGCTGGTACTGGTGAAGTGGTTACTGATTTGATTTGATTACCTACTTTTATGATATTGAAGTGTTGTTGTTATCCCTACAATACTGGAACGGCTATGTACTGTACTACAACAAGATAATTTAGATAATGTAAACAACTTATTAATAAAAGACAAGTGTAATAAAAATAAAATAAGAACTAGATGCACAATCAACCGAAATAAATGGCAGCACAATTAACAAAATGAAGCCATGGCTATCTTTTCTTCTCGGCATTGTGTCTCTACCTAAAACAAATAAAAATATCATTCGATTTGGTCAAAAGGTATTTTATTTTGAAAAAGTATTTTGAAAGTACCTATTTTGCATTTAGCATTTGAAATACAAAACGCAATACTATTTGGTATTTTGCATTTGAAATAGTAAATCTGAAAAGTATTTTGCATTTTGTATTTAAATGCTTTTTTAAAACCATTTTGTACATCTCTGATAATAAAGCTGTAGAGGGTCGAAAATTTGTACATTGAAGATAAACGATTAAGGGGTCTTAAAATCGATAACAGAACACATTTCAACAGTTTTTAGAATTTGTGTCTGATTGTCTGTTTATCTGTTTGTATGTTTGTCTGTCTGTTTATTTGTCAAGGCACCACGTGAAAACTAGCAAATAGTTTTTAGTAAAATCAGTAATCAGTAATTAGTCGTTTATTTGCTAAAACATGGTACAACAAATAGGTCATAATCTAAAAATATAAGGAACTACATGTTTGGTCACAAGGACATGCAAATATTTAAGGTATGTCATGTGTATCGCATGCATAATTTACTTATAAACTAAAAAACAATGTCATTTAAATACTCTTGAATGGAATAATAGGCCTTAGATGCTAAAAAATTAAATAACGCAGTTTTAAATTCTTTTTCACTTTCCAGTTTTAAAATCTTCACTGGTAGTTTGTTGAAAATTCGGGGTGCCATACCAAATACACTTTTTGATAAAAAAGCGGTTTTGGAGGACTTATAATTTATTTTTTCCTGGTGTCGTAGGCTATTAAGTCGAGTAAATTGATTAATGTTATGTTTTACGTACATTGATATTTCGAACACATACAGGCAAGATAGAGTCAATATTTTATGTTTTATGAAAAGCGGCTTGCATGAATCAACTGGTTTAATACCAAATATAGATCTTAAACATTTCTTCTGACTCTTGAACACCATTTCACGATCTGTAGCATTACCCCAAAACATTACACCGTATCTTAAAGTAGCTGTTACATGTGCGTGGTATGCAGTCAGCACGGCTGATTGGTTTACAATTTTCCTTAAATTATACAATGCGTAACTAAATTGATTAAGTTTCATACATATATTGTCAATTTGATTTTTCCATGTCAGACTACTATCTAAGCTTAATCCTAAAAATTTGGTAATGTCAGTTTCATTAATTATTTGGTCTTTGTAGGTAATCTTTAAGGAAGGTGTATTTTTAGTACGTAATTTAAAGTTCATAATGTTCGTTTTCTCAAGATTTACATGTAAGTTATTCTTGTTGAGCCATTGAATTATAATACTTAATGTTCGATTTATATTATCCTGATGTGCATGCATGTCTGTCTCTGTAAATATAACAGTGCTATCGTCTGCGAATAATACCATTGGGTGACTTATAGCTCTAGGTAGATCGTTGATGTACACAAGAAAGAGAAGGGGACCTAGGACACTTCCTTGTGGTACACCGTAGCTTATTTCTTTGAAATCAGATGAAAACGTTACTTCCTTTTTGGTCTTCATACATATCCGGACGATTTGAGTGCATTGTTTACGACCAATCAAGTATGATTTTATGAGGTTGTGAACATTCCCCCGTACTCCATATTGGTATAATTTCGATAAAAGTATGTTGTGGTCGACAAAGTCAAAAGCTTTCGACATATCCATGTATAGAGCACAAACAGGTATTCTTTTATCGACTTGCGTCATAACTGATTTCAGTAATTCGTATATGGCCATATTTATTGATTTATTTTTTCTGAACCCTTTTTGTTCTGGGGTAAATAAATCAAAAATTAATAAAAAAAAATTAAAAGTAAAAGTAAGTTAATTTCAAAAAAATTATACAAACTCTTATATATTACTTTTTCTATTATTTTTGAAAAAATTGATAGTAACGCTACTGGCCTGTAATTTGAAACATTATCTTTTTCGCCCTTTTTGAAGAGTGGTCGAACAACGGCCAATTTTAACTTTTCAGGAAATGTTCCCTGTTCAATACATAAATTGATAATGTAGCTTAAAGGTGGAGCAATGGCGGGTACAGCTTTTTTAACGACTTTTGTGGCTATTCCGTCGTATCCCGTACTGTTAGAATTTTTCAGAGAGGTAATAATTAAGTGGATGTCATGAGGATCAGTTGGTGTCATAAATAAAGAATTAATTGAATTATATATCAATGTCGGACTGCTAATATAGTTACTCGAATGATATGATTTGGAATTTATTTGGTCAATAAAATTATTATTAAAAAATTGCGCGATGTCATTTGGATCTTTTATAATGTTATGTCCGTTTTTTATTTCAGTTATGGAACTTTTCGGGAATCTTAGTTTGTGCTTATTAATAATATTCCAAGTGGCTTTCGATTTATTAGCGGAATTTTGAATAAAATAGTTATTCTGAGATTTCTGGGTTAATTGTATAATCTTTTTAAGCCGTTTGGAGTACTCTTTGAAATAACTATGATCAGAGGGGTTTGCATTTAGTCTACATTTCCATAGTAAATCCCTCTTTCTTTTAACCTTCACTAATAAGTTTATTGAACTTTTGGCCAGGTTATAAGCTATAAAAACCATACAGATTGGTGATGAAAGGGCAGTTTAAACAATGGAATACTCTAAGAGTTTGCGCTCCAGTGAGATTGGTTCAGCGGCTTCAACCCAATTTGAGGGGCTACTTCGAAATTCGAAATCCCAACTTCGTATCGTGCCGTCCCTTTCACTCATATAATGTATAACACGAGAATGAAAGGGACGGTATGATACGAAGTCGGATTTCGAACTTCGGAGTACAGGCCCTGAGGTGTGAGTGGAATTGAGCTACTGGGAGTTTTGTCGCTGGTTCACTAAACCTAGCCTAGCTGAGAAGAGTCCAGCAAGAAACTCGGCTAGACCTGACCTGTGTCGAACTGACTCTACCCGATGTGCGGCGGTACCGGGACGAATAGAGGCTACAAGTGTCTGTGTTATCGCGATCACGCGGCGGACATCCCTGTGCCTTTACCATGAGTTTACATGACCGTACTCGCTAGCGACTGCGCAAAAATTTGTATGGGCAAAAGTACAGCGCCTCTGGCGGTTACGCAATAGTTACTAAGAATCGGCATACTAAATCGTTTGCGCAGTCGCTAGCGAGTACGGTCATGTAAAGCCACTGGTCAACATTTATCGATATCGATAACGTCTACGCGCTAAATCTTTATTCATATAAATAAATGTAACATGCATGATTTCAGTACTGTAAAGTGGGGCCCCTTGGGTCTCAAAAAGCCCCACTTTGCGGTAATATAAAAAACGAGTTCATTAATCCTCATTCACTAATCTGTATCATTATTTACTAATCCTTACTAATATATTTTATAATCGTTCGTAAAGAGTAAACTCCAGTCGTGCGTCGGAGCTGACACACACTTTTTCATTGTGTACGAGTATATCACATCTGCAACTTTTGTCCAGAGGGGCTACCGCGAACCGAAAACGAACGAAGTTCGAATGTCTCCCTCTTTGTCGCACTTGCTAATTCGTGCGGCAGAGAGGGAGATATTCGAACTTCGTTCGTTTTCAGTTCGCGGTAGCCCCTCTGCTTCTTATATTTGTAAGTTTGATTTTGTCTAGCAGCCTGATGTTTAGAATGCTCCTCTCCATTCTATTTTGGCAAACTCTAAGTGTTCTACTCTGTTTTTTAGGAAGAACCCAGGTTTGTGCTCCGTAGGTTAAGCAGGGTAATATGCACGAGTTGAATACTATAGTTTTGTCTTTCAAGTGTAAGGATATGTGGGTTATTCATGACTTCCTTTAACGACCAAAATCTTTTCCAAGCGTTACTTATTCTGAAGTTTATTTCTTTTTTTAAAAATCAATTGACTAAATAACGTACGTAGCTATTTGAAATTGCATTATTTTCGAAACCAAATTGACAGCGCTGTCAAAGTATCATACAAACGTATAGTTACTCCCATATTTATACACTGATGGTCGATAATTTTACTCGTAATTTATAACGTAAGATAAGCTGAAAACAACCATTCATCTATATCTATGGTGTAGTTTAGCTGCTGCTAGCACTCAGGTAAACAAAGTCAAAATGTCGTTTATAGTCTGTTGCCATATAAATTAGAATAATAGCGCCCTCTTGACAAGGGTCATATATTTCTGGTCAAGCTTTAAATTAGATCAATGTTGTTGTCACATAGTTGTGTACAATATCTAAATATGTAATTATTTTGCTTAATTTGGAGCACCCGAGATGTAAACAAGAAAAGAACACTTAGGTAGCAAACACATCATCGGAATTAATGCAGAGACAAGTAAATATTAACGAAATGGAGACATGGCACCCCAGTACACACAGTAGTGACACCTGGTTTTAATAGTACCAACGAAGAGTTCCTTGGAAAAAAAGCCGTTCTTCGAGCTGAAAAGGTAGTTTCCTATATGAACTACATTATGACCTATTAGGACTAGTAGCGCCCTCATTCATACAAAGACGTGCACATCACTCACCGCGACACTCAAGCTGGGCCTTCGTAGTCCAGTAGTTCCAGTACAGAGGGCGGCACAATGCTAATCATAGGCAATGAAATTCTTTTTGTTGACCGAATTTGAACCTTATTGTTTCAAAAGTGAAATAGCTTTTTGAACGAATTACTATGTAGCAACTCGGCCGACGCAAATGGTTTCAAGCCTATTTACAATACATATACTTGAACAAACATATTATTACTTATACATAAAGTTTTTACCAAAAACTTATGAAAAAAATCCACAGGTTTGCTTCTACAACATAATATTCCAGGAATGGAATCACATTATTAGAGAAAGAATCAATAATTACTCAAAAATAGGGAATGCAATACCCGGTGTTTTCATTACCGGTAAATAACCGACTCACAGGGATGCGGTAAATGGTTAACCGGTAAATTACCGGTTTTGGGTTAATTTAATGAAATTTCGATACTTTTGCACAATTTATTACGCATTTACTGTATTTAAACTTATTTTTAGGGTGATATAACTAAACTTCATAATTATCGCCCTATCAGCTTATTGTCCCAAGTTTACAGACTGGTAAAGTTAACAGACTGTTAGGTTGACACGCCTCTTCGACGAATACCAACCTGTAGAACAAGCCGGTTTTCGAAGCGTTTCTTTCACAACCGACCACATCCACACCATTAAACATCTGATGGAGAAAAGTAGCGAGTATAACCAGCCCTTATGTTACCACTTCGATCATTATTAAAAGGCTTTCGACAGTGTCCAACAGGGGGCTATCGATAGTGTCTCGAACATTGTTCGACTCACTACGAACGTCGTTGCGGGGTCAACAATGGATACTCCGGAAACTTACTCTATTTGAAAATACTCCGGGAGCTGTACAGGTCAGGTCTAACTAACCAGCCCCGTACCTCTTAGCCGAGGCGTACGACAGGTGTGGATACCATATCACCGAAGCTATTTATTAATCTCCTTGAATATGTGTAAAGATGCTTGATTGGGATGGAAAAGTAGTCAACGCTAATGGTTCGTGGATGTCTCATCTGCGTTTTGATAGTCATTTTTGCTTAGAACATCGCAAATATTCAAAGCTTGCTACAAAATTTTTACGCAGCATCGTTGATAGTGGGGCTTGACGTGAACATGTCCAAAATTAAAATCATAGTGAAGTAAATGTGCCATATTATTCATGTCGGCACAGACACTGTGGACTACGTTTACCTTGGACATTGTTTATCCTTTGGCAAAAAGGCGTATCCAGCTCGGGTGGGCCGCTTTTATTAAACTAGACCTGGTTTTTAAGGCAAAGCTTCCTCAATACTTTATAACCAATGTATCCTGCCTGTCCTAACATACGGATCGGAAACATGGGCGCTCACAAAGGCAAATATGCACCAAATAATAGTAGCCCACAGAGCCATGGAGCGCCCCATATTAGCTATCAGTCTCCTCAATTACATGCTGAATGTGGAAATTAGACGCTGGACCAAGGTTTCGGACGTTGATGTCGTTGATATAGGGATAGCCCAACTTAAGTGGAGATGGCGAGACACTTGGCACGGTATTTTTTTTACATTAAAAAAAACATTTTTCTGAATGTGTAACTCTATTAAGCCTTTTTATATGACACCCCACTTGACATATTCACTATAGACTTTGAAATCTTGAACCACCTTTTATCTGTCATGTTTCACACAAAATAAAAAGAAATAATAAAGAAAACAAGTTCTATGCATCTGGATTACCCGTCTTTATATTCTACAAATCGATGGCATAAGTAGTTCTTGAGATATTTAGCAATGTGACAGACCCTAGATCATGACATGATAGATGAGTGCTTTTATCATGAGTTTGCATGACTGTACTGGCTAGCGGCTGCGTAAACAATTTAGTATGCCGATTCTTAGTTCTATTGCATAACCGCCAGAGGCGCTGTACTTTTGCCCATACAATTTTTTAAGCAGTCGCTAGCGAGTACGGTCATGTAAACTCATGGTAAAGGCAGAGTTTACATGACCGTAGTCGCTAGCGACTGCGTAAAAATTTGTATGAGCAAAAGTACTGCGCCTCTGGCGGTTACGCAATAGTACTAAGAATACTAAATCGTTTACGCAGTCGCTAGCGAGTACGGTCATGCAAACTCATGGTATAAAGGCACTGCACTCAAATCTCCCAGACATAGATTTATATCGTGGTCACACACAATCATAAAGACCCTCGGTCCTCGACCCGAGACCCGGCTTCGCGACCGAGACCCGTCACCGATTGGCAGATCCAGCCGCTACCATTCCGTTCATTCTAAACGACATCACAGTTGTATATAAAGCAATCGCCGGCTGTATCTCGCAATTTTGAAATTTCTTTTTATTTTTTTTAGTTAACGTTTTTGATAGACAGGGCGACCCGTTTGGGTCGGGATGGGATAACAAGAAACAAAAAATAATAGGAAATGTCAGGCCTAGGACATGTCACCCCTTTCGTCCACGGCTACTTTGCGTGTAATATATTATGCAGATATTGTCGTCTGTGTGGGGTTCGTTTCTCACATACGAGTAACACTCAAGTGGCAGCGATCGAAAAGTGAAAACAACCGCTGTGGTTTTGCATGTTGTCGAACATGTAAAATTCATTTTTGCCAGGGCTTCTTTCACAAGCTTCATCCACATAGAGTCTCGCAGCCGTTTTGCATAGGGCAACAACTTTGTTACCTACTGGTAACTTTATTATTCTGCCTGGGACTGGTATAGTAAAATCATAGAGCTGAGCTCATAATCGAATGCAAATATTTTGTGGATCCCTAGTATAACGTAATTTCGTACTATTGACGCTTAATGTTAACTTCAGTCCTTATTTTTTTGGCCAATGCAAGTTTTTGCGTTATAAATAAAAGCAAAATACTCATATCTACATAAATTAAGAGAAAATTCAACCATAGCAAACTTTAACAGACAAACTTGCATGCTGATTTAATACGTAATGTGCTTATAATATGTCATCATTCATCATTAGCCGGTGTCAGTTAGTTGCTGGAAATAGGCCTCTCTCATGGTAATAGGTACTTAGTCAAAACGTACATCGTTTACTCTTTGCGAAGATTCATTCGAATTGGATTTGTTTTCGAGTAGAACTGTCAGAGGTCCCAGCTGAGAGCGTGCGCTCGCTGTATCGACCGCCCGGAGCGTAGGGCTGCGCCCAATGTCGATATACTTAAAATTCCCCTTTTTAATCTTTATTAGCACTCGTTATTCTTTTAAAACCTTTCAGTACCTACCTATTTATGCTCATTTACAAGGAAATCCAATATTTGTGTTAGGTAAAAACTTGTGTAGATAACCTGATATGTATTAAATACATATACATACTTATATTTATTATTCATTTAAGCAAACCAATATAAAGTTATTACGCCAGTTTTATTATCCATAGCGCTACGTCTAGTATTCCTCTAAGTACAAACCGGGAAATTCTTGATATGCGCTACGGCGCGGCGGTAGAGTGATCTGTTACATCTATGAAAAGAACTTAGATAAATATAAGTAATGATAAAATTTAACGTTGTTGATTTGAAATTGAAGGACCATAAAACGTCGCTGACGTAGAGCGAAACGAAACAATTAAAACATGAATAAGTATACCTACTACTTACCTGTGTGGCGTATACTCATTGCCTATGCGGAATGTCGATTATCGAGTAGGTATCGTGTTCAACCCCCATAATCGATACCCTGACACCCCTAGGGTTGTGCACTCGGCATCGGTGCGGCAGTGGAAGCGCGAGCGACGCGCGGGCGGCCGCGCAGCCGGCCCTCCTACTCACCATGGGCCAGACTGCCGGCGCCGAAGCCAACGTCGAGGATGACGACGAAGAACCCCGCATTCGTGTCAACCCTACGGAGAGTTCACTGGTGAGTTCTAAATTTAAAATCATTTTTTAGAAATTAGAACGGCGGCCAGATTTTTTGCGGCCACTTACTTTTTTTTGTAACTGACGCACTTACCTGTAATGTACCAGGTACTGTACCAATGAGTTAGATAAGAAAACTGTCAGGCGTTTAGAGGTAATAATATATCTTTCCGAACGAACCCTCGGCCAAAGTGTGAAGGCAGTAGTTTTATTTTGAATCCACAATAGCACAGTTAAATTAGGAAGTTATGTTCGACTCGTTCGAAACTCCAACTAAGAACTAATGAGTTGACGTTATAGCCTTGCACGCACTAGGTAGTAGTTTCTGTGGAAGTATCCACAGAATCTGTGACTTACTCGTATATTGCATTGCGGCTAGTTATTAGAAAGTTTAGGAACAATTGTCAAAAATATATTTAAAGCGGGAGAGTCAGAATGGTTGGTGTACCTAAAGAAATACAAAAAAGTGTAGGTATACTTATACCTACATAGATACTATGAAAAAAATATCACCCCATTCGTGGTTTGCAAGTTATACAAACTTACCTATGGTTTTATACTGGCCATTCTGACTCACATTACCCTTTCGGGTACAATTTATCTTATTCATCTCACGAGGGTTAGCCATAGTTGTGAACTTAAAGCTCCTATATGCTACGCTGACTCACACATAGACAATGTGCATATATCTCAACACACAACCATGGCTCACCCGCGTACGTGAGATTAAATATTTATGGTTATGTTACCGTAAAAACTGGTGACTTTGCCCATTGAACATAGCTTTGCCCACCCCGTCACATTCTCTCCCGTTGTCTACCGGTCCCTGGGCTCCCAGGGATCATAACAAAAGAATGTTAATGTTTATTTTTTTCACCGAGAGACGACGGCACTTATGTGCAGTACCCAATATTGCATAGGTTAACCACTAAATTTTCGGTTTAAAAAAGACATTTTATTCTCTTTGGTTAGGAAATAAGAAAGGAAAATTGTTTATTCTTAAACCACAAAGAAACTAAAACGGAATCGGGGAGAAGGAAGACCCCAACTCGCAATGGGCCAGCGCATAGCCCATTATGTCCAAATAAGAGGTACCGTAGAATCGTATAACTATGCCCGGTTTTTACAAAAAAAGTTTTTTCAAATGATAGATACGTTTTGAATGAGTTCTTCGCCACACATAAAAGTTTATATGATTTTCTTTGTACATGTAAGCAGTGTACTGCGTAAAGTCAGTTATTTAATATAGAAAATATCACTCAAAAGTCGGGGTCAATCAAATTAATGTCTGGTTCAGAAACCGAGGACTCAAACCCAGAACAGAGGAAGTAGTCCGAGAGACTCCTATTTGGAACCAACAGTGCGTGAGTACTACCTACCTATTAGAAAGAAATATATTTATTTGGTGTTAAATCATTACACAATACACACAAATGAAATAAGATGAAATAAATACTAAATTAAGTATGAGTTATGAACACCAAAAAGGATACCACTCAGCATATGCCAATAGCAATATATGCTAAGGCGCTGGTTTTCAGGGCACCCTAATTTAAACCCTATTAGTTATTCTGTGTCCTGTGGCAACCACACCAGTGAGATGTAGCATAGCATTAGGTACTTACCTGCCTAGCTAGGATATAACCACGTTTATAGAAGTCTGGCAAATGAAAGATGAGAATGAGTTTTTATGGAACTTTTTATATGACAACATAACCTGAATTGTCAAATGTCATTGTTTTATGAAATATCAATTTTGATACTTACGTTTATGTCCTATTTTACTCATCTCTGCTCATTATCTAATAAGAGAACCTAATAAAATTACGGGCGGACTTATGTCAGATTAACTTAATATTTTTATTTGCCATGAAATTTGATATGGGGATCGATTATAACACGTCAACATTTAGGGTACTTTTAACTCATGAATCGGTCACGTTCACATAGGTCATGCGGACGAAGTCGCAGGGCACAGATAGTTTATAACATTAGTTTGTATTGTAGGGTCGGTATGTGGGTTTACGGCCTGTTAATTTGATCCGCCAGTTTACGGCCACTTGGATGAGTTGATGAACTGAATGGATATTTTCTTGCTTTTTTAATATATTCCCATTCAATAGCCACTAATTAAAACGCATACGACTCACTATGTCTTTAGGACATGAAAATATGTAAATATCTTTAATTAAAAAAACTTCGTTCTTCAGAAGGCCGCAAACTGACGCAGGCCGCGTAACTGAGTCTACTCCGAACTTCGAAACCCGAACTTCGTGCCATGCCGCCCCTTTCACTCTCGTGTTATATATACACCATAAGAATGAAAGGGACGGCACGATACGAAGTTCGGATTTCGATGTTCGGAGTAGGCCTTCTGGCCTAGCGACCCTACTATGTACAGGTTAATTAATTAAGTCATTATATTACAAGTGTCAAGACTGCTTTTCGCGTTACACGTCAGGGATACCACACAGAATTTTTGAATTTGCCGCGATTTCTCATTCTCATCTTTCATTTGCCAGACTCTATCGGATATATTATAATCTCCTTAGTAGTCAGGATATACACTTAGGCATATAGTTTTCGTCCCTTACTGTCAAGTCTGTAAGTGCGAGAAGGACGAATCATGCTGTATACCTACTGTCTGACAATAAACGCGATCATCCTAGTTAGGCAGATAGCTAGTAATCTATTACAAATAAGAAAAATGTGTTTACCCGTTTGTCGAAAAGCCGTTTCTTAATTAATAAAATATTCAAACAAACAAAGAACATTTTTGGCGCTGAACTGAATAATATGGCGTGAACACCTCAAGCCATCCCGCAAGCGAGCGTCTGACAGTCGTGTGTCGAACGGCGCAAGAGGTAGCCGATTTCATTCGCGTTGTCATTTTCCTGCGAACAAAACGCTACAGACAGAAACCTCATCTGTCATAATTTGTATTTGGAGAATAGTGTTTTAATTATTTTGCAATTAAAACAGTATTAATAAATAATATTATTTTAAGAAAATATTAGGAAGGTTAAAATTTAATTCGTTTTAAATCCTTAATTGTCAGCTGTACACAATTATGGGGTCGTGATAATCGTGGGGTTGTCAAAATTAAAATTGTTTTGCTTCAAATCCACTTGAACTTGGTCGAGATTTGATGTAGTTAAATAGCGTTCAGTGCCAACAGTGTGGTGTGTAAGATTCTATTTTTTGTTCCGTTCGTGAGCACACTGTGAAATAGTACGAGAATGTCTAAGGCGTCCCTACAGAATATACCATCGAATCCACGAATCAGCAGATTGAGAACATATTCTAGGGTAAGCGTTTTATTTCTTCTAGTATCAGCAAAATTTTCATGAGCAAATCATTGCTGTTACTGCTAAAAATAGATAATTTGATGTTACTTCTTTGTTAGGTATGTTTGTTTTGATCTGGACTTATGGAGACCTTGGTTGACTTCAAATAAGAATGAGATCCGGGCAAGTTTAGAACAGGTGGCAGTCTGTATATTTAAATTGGACATCAAGAAAGGGTTCCTTGACTCTGCTACTGACTATGTTTTGTTGTGATGATGGCTCATATAAACAATACAATCCATCATGCACAATGTATTTTAAAATGTGAATTAAATAATGTTGTTTGTGTATAATATGCAATATTTTTTGTTTTGCTTGCTGCCTTGGATTTTGTTTTGTATGCTTTGGCTTTAGCCCGAATTCTGTGTAAGTTGGTACACTAACAGTTGTTCCTAGGTATCTTCTATTATTTAAGAACTGAAAAAATATTGTCAGTGAATATACATGGATATGTAGCTACATAATCCATATGTTCTAATTTGTGTATCACTGTATAATGTGTCGGGAATATTAGGTCCAATTGGGTTGATCTCTTGCAAGATAATTTAAAGAAAACATCGCTTTATTTTTTTACCTTAGGTAAACAAAGAAGCAGTGGTCATAAACACATACACATTGAATTAACATTATTTGCACGAAAGATCAGAATAAGTGACAGACTATGCCAAATTACTTTTTTAAAAACTGAACCAACTTCTTACAATATCTGCCTCTTTGAGTTTTTTATTGTACAACTTTTAGATGAATGAATAGAAACATAATTTAAAAAATAATTGATGACCTATCAATTGAAAATATATATAATTAAATATAAATTAAGGTATCTTTTTGAATAGCAATATATATATATATATTATGTATGCATGAGGTAATGGTTTTAATATCACTTTTGCCGAACATGCCTGATAAAAACCTTGTAAGTCATTCTCTGTCATTCTTTCTAATGCTAAAAAAATCAAGGTATAGTTAAAAAGGATGTCATATATCTGTTTGATTCAGAGTATAACCTTTAAGATTGTAATCTTTCTCAATCCTTTAGTTTAAATTATTGTCTTTGTTTTCTACAAGAATAGCTTTAACAATGAAACAAGTATTGGAAATCTTTTAATACATTTGATTTTAAATTGATTTATAACCGTTTTATCCTATTGCAATAAACATGTGTATGAATACATGAATTAAACTTGTGATTAGTATTCATTGCAACAAGTGTGGCATTGTAAAACTATGATCCATCACAACAAACCTTGGCCCTGTACAGTTACAGTGAAATAACATGGATTTAATATCACATTACAATGATTAATGAGCATATGGCAATATGTATTTTTTCCTGTGACCAAATCTTTATTGTGTACACTAAAATAACATAATGTGTAGGTAAAAACACTATATATATATTCAATGTAGAATAATTAGTTGTTCTTTGCTGTAACCGTGTGGTAGCTGTCTTCACTGTAATGCATTTCTTGTCCAGGAGTTTAGAAGATCCGGTCTTCATAGGATTCCTGCTCCGTCTTCACATCCATAGCCTTATATGTCTTCTTGAGCCTCTCACCCTTATTGAGAAAGCTCTTATAATTGAAATCTGTACTTTTACTTTCAGCCAATACATTACTTGGGAATACACATTTTCCCATTTCATATTTAATTTTGATGCGGTTTTTTTAAGTTTTTATGACTATAATTAATTGTCAGTTAACATGTTAATCCATAATTCAGAAATTTGACATAAAATTTTCAATATGCAGGCAACCTCTTTTTAGGCAGGGGTATTATACCATACTCAAATGCTGGTCGAACATGCACCATATTTTAAATGAGTAAGACTGATATTAGATTGTCTTTTTCAAGTACCAGCTTGAAAAAGGGTTAAAAATTATTTTTAACCACCAATTATAGCCAAATATTTTGCTTTGGTTTTAAAAAATCTTCAAAATAGAAGCCCATACAGCAGGGTTTCTTAAACTGTAGTCCATGGACTCTTTAGGGGGTCCGTGTAGTGAGCACCAGGGTTCCATAGCAAACATCCCTATTAATAATAATAATAAGCCTTTATTTTTCTCACATTATTAAGTTAACAATGTTGGACAGTTGTTAATGCTACATTTTTTTTTTGTGAGGTACCCATTTTTGAGCAAAGGCCTCCTCCAGCTCCTTCCAGTGTACCCTGTCCTTGGCTTTTCGGGTTCATGATGGTCCGGCTATTAGGGCAATGTCATCAACCCACCGCCGTCGCGGGCGTCCGCGTGGGCGCTTAGTATCTCGTGGGTGCCAGTATAGGATCATCTCGCTCCACCTATTATCAGTTGTTCTTGTTATATGACCAGGCCACCTCCATTTTAATCTACATGCGAGTTCAGCGGCATCTGTGACTTTTGTTATTTTTCTTATTTCACAATTCCTTTTTCTGTCGCTCCGTCTGATATTCAGCATGCTTCTCTCAGTCGCCCTTTGGAATACGTTTATCTTCTGAATGAGATCTTTGGTAAGTGTCCAGGTTTGGCATCCATACAATAGAGTTGGTAGAACTATTGAGTCCATTGCTTTCCTCTTTAGGTGGATTGGGAGATTTGACTTAAAGATAAATTTCAAGGACCAGTATTTATTCCATGCGATTTTTATCCTTCGCTCGAATTCGCCAGATGTTTGTTGATTGAATGATATCATTTTCCCTAAATAAACATAGTTATCCACATGGTCTATTCTGCTGGTTTCTGTTATGATAGGTAATTTATTGTCTCCATTTATCATGGCAAAAGTTTTTTGTTTGTTCATATGTAAACCACATTTGTTGCTTTCTTTGTCTAAGGAATTTAGCATATAGACTATATCTTCATGGTTATTTGCCATCAAAACTATGTCATCAGCATTTGACAACACACCCACAGAAAACATCCTTAAAGGAATAGAATCAAAGGGCGTGGACAAAACCACCATCAGATGGGTGCAGAGCATGCTATCTAATAGAATAGTCACTCTGACCCTCAATTCAGCTGTACATGAATTCTATAAGTACCACAAGAGGTTGTCCACAAGGAGGCGTACTATCCCCACTACTATGGACCCTGGCAGTGGACCAACTCCTAGCAACCATGACGGACCTCGATTATGACACAGGGATATGCCGACGACCTCGTAGTCATAATCAGAGGCCCATGCCTCCACACAATTTCAAACCTTATGCAAGGAGCCCTAAACACCATACTAAAATGGTGTAAAGAAAATGACCTGTCGATAAACGCTAGTAAGACGGTGCTAGTACCTTTCATAAGGAAGAGGAAACTAGACAGACTAGCAACCCTAAAACTCGAAGGGCAAGTCATACCGTTCTCAAATGAAGTCAAGTATCTGGGGGTTACTTTTGACCAAAAGTTAACTTGGAATCCTCATTTGAAGATCATTAAACACAGCAAAAATGGCTCTATGGACAAGCTGTCGAATGGCAGGAGCAAGATGGGGTATAAGACCCAAAATTGCTATGTGGCTATACACAGCGGTAGTGAAGCCCATAATTACTGACGCCTCCGCAGTCAGGTGTGACAAAACCAACCAAAAGACAGCTATCCAAAAGTTAAGCAGCCTACAACGCACGGCCTGTCTAACTACAGCAGGAGCCCTAAGTACAACACCTGAGGCAGCCCTTGATGCATTATTTGACTTAACACCACTCCATCTGCAAGTGCAAAAGGAGGCCAAGCAATGCATCTATAGAATATGCATGTTGACAAGGCCAAAATGGCGCTCACAAGCACTAGCCAAACTAGAAGCCTCGATCTTTGAAAATAAAGCCTTAAACATGCCAACTGATAACATGCATACTATACAAAACTTCAACAAACTGTATACCGTGGAAATACCGCCAAGAGACAAATGGACAAACGACCAAATGTACTTCGAGGGGAGCCACATATGGTATACGGACGGCTCAAAGAAGGGTGAGGATGTAGGTTGCGGGATCTACGGTGAGAGACCAAAGCTCAAAACCAGCGTCAGCATGAGCAGAGAGGCCTCAATCTTTCAAGTCGAAATCTTCGCCATTAGCAAGTGTGCAGAGATTAATCTTGATAGAAACCTAAGAAACCAACACATCTACATCATTTCGGACAGCCAGGCCGGCCTGCTGGCACTAGCATCTCTAGAGTCTAACTCTAAAATAGTTCAGAACTGTAAGGATAACCTTAATGACCGGCAAAATCCAATAAAGTAATACTTAGACCGGGTCACTCCGATATTGACGGAAACGAGGTAGCAGACAAACTCGCTAGGAAGTGTGCAGATACACCTTTCATCGGCCCAGAACCTTTCTGTGGGATCACCAAACAGAAAGTAAGCTCTCTGCTAAGCAACAAATCGGAAGCTATAGAATTGTGGAAGTTCACTAAAGGACTAAAACAATCAAAAGCTTTAATAAAAGGCTACAATGCTAAGTTGTCTAAAGAGCTATTACAACTCAAAAGACACACAACCAGCACAGTAATAAGAATACTCACTGGTCACTGCAAACTTAACAAACACCGAACACAAATGGGCATAAAACAAAGCTCAGCATGCAGATTTTGCCAAGAGTCGGAGGAAACTGCCATGCATATCCTCTGCTCCTGTGGACCACTTATGCGCAAAAGAAGTATCTACCTAGGGAGGCACATCATGTCCCCAGAGGATATACAACAGATTGCGACCCAAAGAATCTGGAAATTCCTGGAAGCAACGGGTATAAGCAAAGAGCTTTAAGGGCTGCTACAATAGATCAATACTGGTCGAGGCGGCAACGAAGAACTTCAAAAGAGATCCGAGACTAGACAATGTTTTAAGAAACCGTGCAATACAGTGTTTCTCTCACATCTGATGTATACATATAGAGTATTTTAAGATTTATTTTACTCTACCGGCCACTATGCAGATTATTGAATTGTACACTATGCAGAAACTGCAGGCTCAGTATATAACTTAATCTTATATTATACTGTTGTAATAAAATTACTCACTGTATATGGTGTCAATTTCAAAATAACGCATGCAATGTTGCTAGTGATATCTTTAACACTTAAAAGTAAAATATCTCATTAACATTCAGTCCTATCTTAATTTCTGGAAGAATAGACTAATGATTTCTTTACTGTACATATTTGTTTTAAACTTAACCTTATCATTTACCCTATTAACTAATGTGTTACTTATTTACTCTTCATAAACAGGCTAGAAAATATACAATATATTGGGGATGCAAAACTATATCACTCTCAGTACCATCTGGCCCCCTGGATCATATTTAATTATTATTATTTTGCCTGTTTTTTTGTACTTTTATTGAGGTGTGCAGTAAAGAGTATTTGTATTGTATTTTAACCTAAAAACTGTGGTGAAGGTGTCTTAAAAATGTAATGTACCAATATTATTTGAAAATTTCATTTAGAGAAAAATTAAAATGATTGTGTGAAAAACTATCCCCATAAAACTCCAGTTCTTTAGTTGACTAATTGCCATTCCCAACTTGCATGATGTCTGCTGACGGATGTGGGCATGTCAGTTCATTCTGGTTTACACCCTAATGTTCAATGCATGATCATTCTCCCGAATGCTATAGGATACAACCAATTTGTTAATTGCTACTACTGGAACTCATTACATAATGCTTTATCTTGTTCCAATGTAGGTACTTATCGATCGATTCATGCCTAAATATCATTAGGTTAATAAAAAAATATTTTTCATTCCATAAATAAGGCGAAAATCTTATTTATTATTCAGATCGAGCTTGCACACAACAGAAGTATAAAATCTTGAACTTGACTTGTTGTTAATGTTAAATCGAGAAAAGCTATTGAACTAAATCTTACTTCATTCACAAATTCACAGTATTTCAGAAACCCCTATGGAGCCTCTGGTTATTTAGGTATTTAAATTAGACACAAACATTCCATGTCAATGACAATTTAATAGAGTTGGTGGCTTGGTGCCCCGATTCTATTACCTATATAAAATGTCATCATTGTCACATGAACAATTTCTATATCAGCAAATGAGCATACATGTGCTTTGTTTGACCATTAGGTCATTACTTATTTCATTAGTCGCTCTTGCACCCACTCGGGGTTACAAAAATATCAGATCGACCTTTGAGGGGGGTGTCCTTAACACTGCACGTATCGACGTATCAGCCAGGCCGTATGGTTGTTTACTATTCTTCTCAATATAACATGTATGTCCTATCAAGTGCCATGTCCTCAGTACCTCTTTGGGGATAAGATATCGGAATGTTAACTGCGATGTCAGACAGGTTTACAATAGTGGATTTGGTGGTGGTCAGTTAGTACATTTGCCGCAGTGCCACAAATATTTGTTCGAAAACACTTGGATTAGTGTCATGTAAATATGTGATTAGATAGCAGTGGCGGTGCGTCAAAAATTTTCTTAGGGAAGCCGGAATTAATTTTCCTTTCTTATTCGTCATGAGCCGTAGTAAAAGAACTGTAATGGCTGAAAATTAGGTAAGCCGATGGGAATCGAGTTGTATGGACGCTCCGCTACTGTTAGATAGTACTGCAACTTATAGATCTGTTGTTCATTTATTTGCCAAGTTTTACCAACTCGCTCCAATTATCTCCATATCTAATTGCCCTCACCGCCGCATTGTTCGCGAATGCGCACAGTTCAGTCAATTTGATAGACGCAGATCTAAGCGCGGCGTCGCAACTCACTATCATTGAGTGGGAAGCGTAGGGGACAATCAACTGGACATTCCATTATATTGTCATTGTCAACTATGTAGATACATGCGCGTAAAGATGATAATAACATTACGGCCATTGTTATTTGATTCGTTTGTCTCTTACATTTTCTTTTCTTTGGGTTTTAGGACTATTAGGTGCGCTATGTTAAACAACAAGATACACACGTCGGGTGATCAAAAACCGAGAATACCTACCTACCAAATCTTGTTTCTAATTATCTGACTGTATCGTGTTTTTATGTGCGAGTGGTCACAATGACGATACAGGCCCAGCGCGCTTATATGCCCCTTATTCTATTAATGAGCAGTTCAGCTTCCGGAAAGGAGTACTACTGAAATATAAAAAACCGGCCAAGTGCGTGTCGGGCCACTCACAGTGTAGGGTTCCGTAGTTGCCCGTCCATCACGTCACCGGTCATATGCGGAATTACGGACCCGTAGAAGGGATTTTACTGATCTTAGTACTGATGATGTACTTTTTCGAGATGTTGTGTTGTATACATATTTTTGCCCTTTACGGTAATGTCTACTTAGCTGTGATAGGTTTCCTTTTAAATTCATCGTATATACTACTACCATGATTTTTTTCACATGCCTAGTAGCCACCGTTTAGCTGGCGGGGGACGACGACACTTGACCATAGCAAAAATTATCACTTCAAAGCTTAATATCACGCCAACCGAGTCTTGAATCAAAAAATGCTTTTAGAAACCTTATAATATTTTTGAAGAGAGCTATCCAACGATACACCACACTATGGGGTTTGGAAGAAAAAAAAATTGCACCACCACTTTACATGTAGGGGAGGTACCCTAAAAAATTTTTTTTATGATTTTATTCTACCGTTTTGTCGCCGTCATTGATATGTATACTTATGCCAAATTACAGCTTTCTAGTACTAACGGTTACTGAGAAAAGCGGGGGACGGACGGAAGGACATGGCGAAACTATAACGGTTCCTTGTTTACTACGGAACCCTAAAAATAAACGATCCAAATTCGACGTTGGTCATTTAAAAAACAACATCACGGTATAGCCCTCACATCCTAGAACAGGTATCGCCATGATGGGAACGAGTAATTGATCGAAAATGAAAAAAACGGCTCGAACTTTTTCATCACCACACGAATAACAAGTGTCATTGGCAATGGCCATACAGCCTTTCAACTTTTAGAAGGTCACTGCGGAACCTTAGTGGAGGACAACGTGTTCGTTCAACGTACTGCATGTTGTATCAGGCGTTTCTGATACAGAAAACTCTAGCCTATTGTCAATGAACAAAGACCACTGAAAACGAACTCCCATGCCGACGGTATTGAATTATTAAACTGTAATCGATGGTGGCGTGCCATCTGTGCCATTGACCAAACGGAAAGGTTATTAAAATCATTTCCGTGTTAGTAGGTATATTAAAAAGAAAGTTATAAGTAAGTACCTGACGTTCCAGTTTAGACTTGCAATTATAAATCATCATGAGCATTATCTGAAATGAAACAACAGTATCCTTTGGTAAACAGTTGATTAAGATAAAATAGATGATAACCGTTGTCCTGTTTGCCAGTGTACAAGTACAACAAACAGCCCATTGAGATAATCTGCGCTTGGAAAATATTATTTTGCAATGTGCAGTAAAACAAGTTTTCCAGTGCTACTAATAGATCTGTTTGATTCGACGTTCAAAACTTTGATGTTGTTGCTGTCAGAAGGGTCCGGGCAACACGAATGAATGCCTGAGACCGTGGAGCATAAAAAGTACAAAAATGTTGGTAAAACTCTGTTATGACAGTCCTCTGTTTCGACTGCGAGTATCTATGCTCTTGTATGGGTATGTTATGGATTCCTTTTCTGTCCTTTCTTAAAAGTCGGAAATTGTACGTGATATACGTCAGCTAGATGGCTTGTCAATTTAACTTTTACCAAATCTGGATATCTCCACAGCGTCATCTGTTCTGCTGTGTTGCCTCTTATAAGAAACACTATTTTAAATTGATTCCTCGATTCGGTCAACCATGCGTCTTTCGCGCACGACAAAACGGGATGCAACACTCTTCGGGAATGGTTTTGTTAGATAGATAAATCACGATAAATCTCTGAATGCGTGCAGTTTTATTAAACTTTATCTTGCAGAATTCAGATGAGGTGAAGTACCATCATATTACCTTCATTGTGTGATTTAATAATGCGTTGTTTTAGTGGGCTGAGTAAAAAAAGGAAAATAAAGACTTCATTTTGTTTTTTTTATATCTAGAAAATTTTAAGCCATTATGTTTCGGCTGTTGTCAGAAACACAATCAGGTAGTCAAGAATCATATATCTGAAAATCAATCCTTATTGTTTCCTCGTCTGGGCAGAACAGCGTTTCAAAACGCGATATTTCTCGTTGTAGGGCCTTGATATTAAAAACGTATATCAATGATGCTAACAGCGATTGCGAATTAGTTAAAGGTACCTATGTTTACCCTCTTCTTGTTATCTACACAAACGGCGACTCTTCAGTGCTTTAACCACAAGTTACAAGGCAAATACTTCACTCCGTCGCACCTGTTGCTTAGTGTCTTCTTTATTTTTAATAATATTTATAAATACGCTCGCTATGCATCCGCTAAGATAAGTCACGTTTTAAACACGATACTCACACGTGGCGAGATGGCTTAATAGATCATGCATAATGTTACTTTAATGATATTGACATTGACTGACTTTTATGAATAAGATGTTTCCATCAACAAACATTTAACAAGTAAATATCTTTGGAGATAGACTGCTTCTGCTTGGTGCTCTTGTTACTTTTAATGCAGATATAATGATGATTTCTCACTAGCATTTGTTTTCCATTGCTGGTTTTGGTGGAAGATTCCTCGTTATTTTGACGCGTCTTCCTGACCCTCTTGCAAATTCGTGGGGAATCTATGCAAGGCATGTTGCTTGTTTTTAGAGTGCTCTCCTTTTCAGCGTAATTTAACAAATTATCCAGCGTTTGATACTTTTATATATACAATATACCGCCTTAGGATACGTCCTAAGGCGGTATATTGTATATATAAAAGTATCAAACGCTGGATAATTTGTTGATCGTTCAATGTGCGAGAACGCCTGATTTCCAATGCCATGGCCAAAACGCAATGAGAATAAGTTGGACGCATCCTCATGAACTGGATGAATTGCATCTGTCTAATTACTATGTGCTTTCACGCCGTTCTTATTATTGAATCCCTGTGCATTACACGAATGCTAGGCTTAGCTATAGGGCTCAGGCAGATGTTATCAGTCATTTCAATACCTACATGTAAAGTAATAGACGAGATTCTAAACAAGTTAGCCGCGCGTGTCGGCCTGTCCGTGACATGAAAATGATGATGTAATTAATGTAAGGGGATAATGCCGAAAAGGAAACCTTTTGCAAGTTCTTATTTTCATTTGTCCCATTTGAATGGGCGTATACGTACTTCGTCCAGCGTACGAGTGTTATTTATGCGACTATTTAAGACTTATCACTCATCACTTTCGTAAACTTTACATGTTTAAGCCTGAAAATAGTCTAAAAATATATGCATACCACCCTCCAAATCTTTTACATCCAGCTTCCATACACTCTGCAGGTATACCTGACCTGACCATGCCATAAGTAGGTAGACCTGAGGAGAGAGCAGATATGCATCAGTCTAGACCTTGTTTTTACAAGATTAGAAATTAGGTAAACAAAGAAACAGTGGTCCTATATAAACACACACACACACACATTGAATCGCATTATTCGCAAGAAAGATCAGAATAAGTGACAGTTAATTTAAAAAAATCCTTTTTTAAAACCCTAACCGAATTCTTACAATCTCTGCCTCTTTGACAATAAACAAACTCTTATACGAACAGTGAAGAACTAAATATATTGACTTAATCTTGCACGATTTTCACACACTATAATTATAAAAGTCAGCTCGCGACTAAGGATGTTGTGACACATTCGAAACGTCCGATAACTTTAAAAAGGTGAATACATTTAATTATGTGTGATTATGATCGGTTTGCAAATAATAATTCACATCTAAATAGATTCTTTAAGTCCTGTTTTCTCTATGAAAAGGGTGAACGTGCATTATGAAGCTAAAAAACCGGTAAGCGCGAGTCCGATTCGCGCACCGAGGGTTCCGTACACAGATGTGTGCCGGTCCCGACCCAATTAATTCAGGAAAATCTCAACAATATGGTGTAGAAATTGAACGTCATCGGTACAGCGCCATCTATCGGCGAATTTTGTTATGAATTTTAGCGACTGAATAACTTAGTATGTATAGTGGTTTTTCAAGGATAATTCTTTATCACGTGAACCGATTTCAATTTTGTTTATTTATTTGGAAGAAGGTGCTTTCAGCATAATCGCGTAGGAATTTATAAAACAAAAATACATGCAAAGGTGAGTAAATTACAAAATTAGTATGGAAATACTAAATGATTTTATTGAATATTTGTCCAAACTGATACCGGAAGTAAAGCTAGTAATCTTTGCGGGACGATACGAGTGCCTTTATGTCAAATAGAACAATTGAAGATCTGAACCTAAAAATAAATTAAGTGCTAAAATCATGTCACACGTGGCTTTTTGCACGTGGTCTTGAATAGCTCAAAAACCATTCGCCAAGCTGTTCAAAACCACTACTAAAAATAAGCAAACATTAAATATACATATAAATGGAGACGTGATTAAGCCCGTCGAGAGCATAAAAATTTTAGGAATACACCTAGGTGCTTTTTAGGAGGAGTTGAACGCAATGGACAAATCGATTAGTTCGGCTTGTTATGCTCTTCGCAGCTTTAGGGATAAGTTGAAACTTGAGCAACTCAAGACGGTTTACTTTGCCCTTATCGAGTCGAAACTTCGCTATAGCATTAAACTTTGGGGGAACAGCTATGGGTATAATGTCAAACGTGCATTCACGACTCAAAAAAAATCCACCATGGGAAAGCTGTAAATAGCATTTTTCGAGGCTGCAAATAATTACAGTGCCCAGTCTTTACATATTAGTTCTTTTAACTGACGTGGTCAAGCATCGCAGTCGCTACGAGACAAACTGAAATAGAGCTGCGGGAATCCTCCAGAACAAAGAATTTAAAACCGATCGTAACAACACGACTGGCGGTTGTGGAGCATAGCGCTAGGGTGCAAGCAGTAAGATTGTTTAATAAGATACCTACTGAGTTTAAAATAATTAGAAGCTCCACAGTATTTAAGAATAGATTAAAAACGTATTAATTAGAAAAATGATGTTATGACGTAAACGATTTTTAACGACTATTTTTATTTGCATGCATAGGTAGGTGAAATTTTTGAATCTTTTATTTTTATTATTATTTTCCTATTGTTATTTTTATTGGTACTTTTTGACCCAGTTTTTTTATTTTTGTTGTTGTTGTATAGTTAGGACAATTTGAGACGATATAATTTAATGTAATTTATATTTTTTATTCTTTAATTGTGTATTTTTTTATGTTTTACTGTAATATTGTATATTGAGACATTCAAACACAAAGCAAATTGTTAATGAATTAAAAAAACTGAAACTGAACTTTTTTTTCATGATAAAAAAAAGAAAAACTAGATAGGCTGTAGTTATGTTTTTCCTGTAAAATGTATATTGATATTAATGTTAAGTAATAATTTTATATTTTTTCCTTAGTAAACTTCGGAGATAAGGGGGGAACGGTATTTTTATACATATTCTCTCATAAATCAAAAATGACTCGAGTTAAAAAAATGTTTCAGAATGTGCAACTCAAACCCTTTCATATGACACCATACTTGATATATTCACTAGACTTTCAAATTTTGAACCCTCTATTATTTGTCATTTTTGTAATAAACATAAAAAAAATATTTCAAAAAACTCATATTCTATGCATCTAGGTTACCCTTCTTTATAACTATTCTAAATTTCAACTCGATAGGATAAGTAGTTCTTGAGATAATTAGCGATGTGACAGACAGATAAAGTGTCGACATAAGGGTTCCTTTTTTTACTATTTTGGTACGGAACCCTTTAAGGCACTTAAATTTATACGTTTCAATTATATTTCCAAATAATTAGTCCACTGATAAGATTGTACGATCTGTGTTGATTTTCAAATACGATAAGTAATATCAAATTAGACTACAATTCCCTACTTATTTAGTATCACTACCGATTAAATGACTAGTCGAAGTGTTTGTGCTGTGCAGTGTTCTTATAATTAACAAATTAATTACTGAGAATGGTGAGCAAAATAATATTATAATTTTAATTTCTCGGTTTAAATACATTCGTTACGGTGCCATGTCCAATTCCAAATAGGTTTGCAATAGATATGTCCCGATCAAATTACTGCTATATCAACACGTTACATTACAAACCCGTCATCTACCGGTCCCTGGGATCCCAGGGATCATAACAAAAGAATGCTATTGTTTATTTTTTTCGCCGGGAGACGACGGAGGTTAACCCGTCTTTAGGATACATTTTCATTTTTCTCTAATAATGTGTTCTTAAATAAACTGAAATTAGTTTGTATTTTTCCCAAAATACCACAGAGCTTCACGAATTACCTTTTAGTCCAAGTACCCGAATCAGAATAGTTACCTAATTTCACATTAGTTCACTATAGCCGGAGCAGAAATAGCTTTAGCTTAATAAAATGTACCTATTAGGTTATATTATATATTAGTATCCAAACTCTCCGGGGATATAATTCTGTGTTGTTACGAGTAAAGCCAGCATACTATTTCACAACAGAATACATTGCGATATTATCGAAATTGGATCCCTAATACCACGCTACACCGCTCCTCAATTCCACGAATTATGTCCTTATGGCTTAATACCCACAATTTTTTGGAAAAATATCGTAAGTGTAAATCGCTGATCCCAGTTTTAGATGGTTTCAAAAACATGTCAACCTATTGCTATTTTCATGCCTATTCTTTTGTATTTCATGTACCTACTCGTATGTATTACACAACGCCAGTTATCTCAAAGCTTCACTAAACGATGTTTGCATGGAGCTTGGAGGCCTGAAATCGAATATATGTGTCGTAAAATTTGCGACAGTGGCTCTAATCAATTAGAGGCAATCGGCGTCACGTGCCGGGCGCGACAATGGGGCACGTTGCCCGCTGCCCATCGTGCGTACGTTCAGTATACGTTGTGCTGAAAGGGAGAGGTTTTGACGTAGGCTTACGCGTCATATGTGGCTCCAGGATTGCAATCACACCAAAAACCGATAATAGCTGTCTGCGGAGGCTAGTTTTTTCCCCGAATGTAGTTTTTCCCATATTATTAATCATCTCATTGCTTGACGGAGAGTATGCAGATGTATTTTGAGGCTTGTTCCATTGTTGAAGAACTGGCTATAGATTCGGTTGGTTTATCGATAAATTAATGAGTGAACAGTGTACACTGGTACATATAGTTTATTACAATCAATGGCCGTATACATTGAACATACATCGTTCAGAAAGTTAATTTTTTTCATTACATGACATGATTTAATTTAAATTACAACTATGTATGACATGAAGCAAATCTTCTCACTAGTTTGAACTTGGTTATTATATCCTCTTTCCTCATGATCACGATTGATATCACTCAAACTATCCGTAAGTAGTTCCATTATATCTGACGTTGTTCCAGAAACTTACGCATTGTGAATATACCCTCGTGTGCTCAGAGGCCCATCCAAACCTAATAGTCGCATCTGTACAAAGCAAAATGTTCAAAGATAGCAACCGACGAGTACATCTAAAAATAGGCTGACTCATTTTTTATATCTACTAGGGCAAGTTTGATATTCAAGTTATTGATTAGTTTCTTTTAAACAAAATAAAAGCAAAAGTGGCAATGTCATTTGAGAATTTAAAAAGATCAAATGTATTGTTCTAAACAGAGCTCGGAATAGGTAGTGCCTATTTACCTAAACTTCGCGGGAGGACGTAACTAAGAGTGGTTACAAGCACCAAAAATAATTACTTCTTTTTATTGAATGTGGGGTTTCCCGGGATTTACTGTATTATTCTAGAGGCTTAATACATTTCTCTTTACTTATAAATCTTGTTATATTGCATATTATTTGTTTAATTACCTTGAAATAACAATCAGCCATTAAAAATATAATATGGATCAAATTGAATCAAAAGGATTCCGAAATTTAGTCTATGTCTATGTCTATGATATCGTATAGAAAATTCTGACATTCATTCCGACTTTTCGAGTCCTTTCAGCACTCGTGGTCACGGAATGTATTTTAAATTCATTGTACGCGATATAATCGGTTGAAAAATAGTTTTATTTAATATATAAGTACATGTATACCATCATATTAGAAATAAATTAGAATACATCTGTACGATATCTTCTATGCCATATCAGTTCTGAAGTATCAAATTTCGGAATCCTTGATGTTATTTCAAGGTAATTAAACAAATAATATGCAGTATAACAAGATTTATAAGTAACGCGAAATGTATTAAGCCTCTAGAATAATACAGTAAATCCCGGGAAATCCCGCATTCATTAAAAAGAAATAATTATTTTTGGTGCTTGTAACCACTCTTAGTTACGTCCTCCCGCGAAGTTTAGGTAAATAGGCACTACCTATTCCGAGCTCTGGTTCTAAATATAAATCTATACCTAAAGTCTAAACCACATGGATTTAAAATATGTAGTACAAGTCATTACATAAGTCATTTAAAATGTATGTAGTTAATACTGCCAACAAACTGTCCTGCAGTTTGGCAGAAGAAAAAATTGTTAACTAAGGGTTGTTTTGTAAATAAATTTATTATTTAAATTTACATTTTCGTATAAAATGAATACGCTGAAATTATTTTTGATCATATTTTTCACTATTTTGGAACATATTCTGAAAAAATCGCAAAATTATTAATTTATCATTCGTTTATTCTTGATTCTGCGCTCTGATATTGGACAAACTTAACTAAAATTAAAAATAAATACTAAAAGAAAGCTGGTTTTGTGTAGATTCGAAATATATAAATATCATATAGGTTTGCTTAAAAAAATATGGCAGAAAAAAATATCATAGGTCGCAAGACGGCTGCGCGGGTGGGTCGGCGACTACCTAATACGTTACCAACTATTGCGTAAAGTCACGGAATTCAAAGGTTTCTTCACTTAGAGTTGAAATAAATAATAACGAATCTTCCCTGACTATACCTACGTGTCTAACTAATAACAATGATTGTTCCTCTAAGTAGACAATTCCAGGTATATTATGAATTTAATGCTTATAAAATATTTTGATCGTGGTTTGCTTCTATATTACTGATTGTTGTAAATGCGTGAATCAACTTTTCTTTGGTGCTCGTTACCATGGTTACGTCTCCTGAGTCACTCTTTAAAACTGTGATTTTATAGGGTTTAAATCTATCAAACATGAGTTTTAGCGATGAGCTTAAATCCATTTGGACATGGATCATCTCTTGAGCATGCTTGAAGTCCATATTATAAACATTTTTCTAAGAAACTCGGATACTATGTCTCCTCGCTGACGGGACAAAATAACAACAAGAAAAAGTTGATTGACCCAAATGCCTTTCCAGTCCAATAGATCACGAAGCTTTTCTCGAATATGACTTCGAGGAGCGAAAAAGAGAGTGCAACTTAATGAGGTATACTGGTCCTGGTTTTGCAAAAAAATCACCATCATCCTCTAAGCCTTATCCCATCCCAGTAGGTATGTATCTATTGGCCCGGATGCTAAGATGAGGCTTATTCACATTGCCTTTCTATATATGTTTACCAATAACTGTGTTAGTTGTAGACTGATTCCGAGTTTTTTTTATTCGAAGGGGGCTAACACCATGATGTTTTCATATAAATTTAGTGAAGATCTGATAATGGGATCCATTACAAAATTAACACTCTTTAATTTACAAAGGCATCTCCGCGGCATTTGGGTGCTAATAATTTTTTACATGGTGGACCAATATCGTTTTTTTAACTATTATTAATAAGACTATACTTCTAAGGTTATTCCCTTATAATTTTGGTCAGGATCAGATAAAGTTAGTACTTATCAATTTTTAATTTAGTAGTTATCCAAACTAATCAACGGATGCCGAGTTTGTACTATTGTTTGTCGTGACATATCTCTAGAAGTAATGAAGAGATTTTTAAAATTCTTTCCGTGATAGAAATATACATTAGTCCTTAATAACATAAGCCAAATTTTTTTGTAAATCGTTTACCCGTACGAAGCAGGGCGGCTCTCTAAAATTTAATAAATTTATATGTGAAATTTTATGACATTTTCTATTTATTTCATATTTTTTTAAATATTGTAAGGCGTGAATTGCCATGAAATATATTTTTATTGTGTTAATAAACCCACTCCTACCATTCCAAGATCACAAAGTAGTTTTTTTTTAATTATTTGACTTTTGGTCCTATCTGCGATTTTTATTTTTTTTAAATATTTCCACCGTAGGAATATTTTTGTTATATTTTTTTGAATATATAAGATTAACTAGGCTTTCTGAAGAACTATTTTTTTTCCAATAATGCAGGTGCTTTTTTAAGTTATGTTCATTTTTCTATTTTCAATATGATCGTAAAATTACCGTTTTTATCTTATTTGTCAAGAATTTTCTACTGAATGGTCCAAAAATAATTCCAGAAATGAATTCGGCGTCCCTGATTTACTCGAAATTGACACCCGACTTGACCTAGCTTAACTGCCCGGAGATACCAAGAAAAACCTGTACTGCCCCCGCCCCAAAAAAAAAATCGCGCATCAAAAATTTCAAGGGCTCTACTTCGAAAATCCATCCTTGGGTCCTAAGGACCTATCCTGCCAAAGGAAATCTTTTGTTCACGAAACGCCTTATAATTTATCGTACCGACGCCACTATAACTGCTTTTAGACTGACATTAACTCGATTTTCTTGGTAATATTTAATAAGTCATTGCATATCATTTGTCATTAATGTAGTACAGACACTGTTTGACATACCAATGCTAATACCGTAATAAGAATCGGGGCTAAAGGTTCATTAAACTTCGCTTCTTTGTTTTCAACATTAGTGTTATTTGGAATCTATTTCGTGCTTCTATTTAACTTTTATTTAGGTTAACTGATCAAATGCCAACAATTAACCTGTCTAAAATACACAAAATGCCACGGAAAGTGAAGAATCCTTTTCAAGAAGTGCCTAGGTACAACACAATGCAATTCTAGGTATCTATTTGTGTCAACTACTGCGATCGACTACAAGGAAACTATAAATGTGCTAGAAGGATAATCTAACATGAAGTGACCTTAAATATGTCAATAAGTAACGTGTGAAAAATAAAAGATTGTTGTACAATGCGGAATACTGCAATTCCCCTCGTCTTGAGAATAGTTTGTTTGCGGTGCCGCAGTCCGCAGGTTATGTAAACCACAGACACATTGGAGGTCAGTTTCTGCTATATGCATTTTAGATTTTCCGCCATATATGGAGTACGGGAAGGGTTTAATTATTTTAATAATCGTTGATAGTAATGATCACAAAGTTTGTTGTCATGTATTCCTCTTACCTCTTCCACAACTTTTTTATTTTATGTCAACCGCAGGAGTAGTCTATCGTACACGTTTAAGACATGGGAAAGGGTCATCAATAATAGATTCAGTAATCTATTATTGACAACTAACTACTGTAATCCAAGATTAATGCGGTTTTGTAGCAGGAAGATCGACAATATCGATCGGTCCAAAGACACCTTAACCTGGATATCCATTATCAATAACGACCTGAAGAAAGCCCAAATAGATGTCTCGATGACCCAGAATAGATACGCCTGACGAAAAATGACGAGAGCCAACCCCATATGAAATGGGAAAAGGCTAGGCAAAGAAGATCAACCGCAGGAGCAGTCCTTCCTGTTGGGCATTATCGTATAATAAAGTATATTTATGGTAAAAAGAACTTAGGCTCATGTATTCTCATTATTAGAACACAATACTGGTCATCATCATCCTCCTAACTTTTCCCCGGATATATTTTAAAGAAGCGCGGAGTCCGCTTTGGCAACACAAATAAAGATTGGGCATTCGCACTACGAAACTGACTGCCATCTGACCTTCCAATCCCGGGGGAAAACAAACCCTTGTTGAGATTAGACCACCTTCCTCACGATGTTTCCTTCACCGTAAAGCCTATCACACACCGCAGCAGCCTGCGGTGGCGGCCAGTGGTCACTATGACAATCAAGGCCGTGTGTGTCTGAATGAATGTTAGGATTGTCATAGTCTATAACAGGCCGCCACCGTAGGCCGCTGCAGTGTGATAGGCTTAAAGTTGCTGTTAAATATCAGATGATATTTCATACATAAGCTTCATTAGAACACACTAACTACCAGTACCTCTTAACACTGGAATATCTGAGTATACTAATGAGGTGGCATATTGTTATTGTTTTCATGATTAAAATGTTGACGATGTTTGTTTGCCGGTGACTTACACATGTCTAATGGCTTACGCAGACTTGAGCGCTTTGGTGTTTTACTGTCGTATTTCAATATGATTTAAGTATAATGTTATATACACATTCGTATATAGGGTATAGGGTTATATCTATAAATAATAATAAACCAGTGGAAGATAATAGTTATAACGAGCTATCAAGCAGGAAGTGTCGCATGGGCAATAGATGTTGACCGTTCGATTTAATAGTTATAGTACTAAGTTAATTGACGTGCATCTTATTCAAAGTTGACGTTACACCAAGCGGCTATAATTTGTTGGAAATATCGACTTCTATTATTTTAAGACAGTGCAAAACGTTTCTGTTCCCGACAGCAAACTAGCAACTTCTGGAACAGCATAACATGTAGGTTATCGATTAATAAAGATAACACTGGCCTGGCGTGGCCCACTGTTACATCCGTTATTCTATCCAGTATCCTTACATCATTGAAAGCTTTTATTGTTGGTCGGGATCTTTTCGATGCTCTTTTGTTCTCGGCTTCAGTGTTATGTCAAAGTAGCCTTTTATTCCTTATAACTATTGATAATACCCCGGTTTCATTTCTTATTGTTATTATTATTTAACTTACACTTTTATTATCTTTTATTTTACTTGCACTATTCGTACATAAGTATGTAAGTAAGTTGTCTTCAAAATTTGCAATCCTTTTTTTAGCCATTTGCCGGTATTCGATTGAGGTGAGGCATACACATGTAAATTCGGTCCAATATTATGGCACCACCTAGCTGATCTGATGATGGAAACAGAAGATGGCCGTAGAAACTTCTAAACTACACAAGATACACCCTTCATGTTAGGGCTCATTGGAACCGTCTCAACAAGTAGTTGATGACTCTGGGAAAATAAGTACAGTCGGCATTTAAAGCCTGTACCAAAAATGATATTTTTTGACAGAAACTTATTTATTAGGTAATATATATGTAAGCAACTAAGCACACATTGGTCGCAGTCAAACGAAGCCATTGTTATTAAATACATAGGTAGGTATCTCACCACAAAAAACGTTAACACGTCAAGGTTACGACATTGACAATGACCATGAAGAGGTGTGTGCATGAACATGATTCGGTAGCGGAAATTTTCTTATGTCAAAAAAACGTAGTACCACACTATGCAGGCTAATCAGAGTTATATATAGGCTAAATAAGGTGACGAGCTTTTAATTTTATCAATTCTACGGTTGCTAGTTTTGCTACCTACGTCCAAACAAATATAACGAACAATTTCCGTTTGATGTATAATTTCTGACACAATTGTATTCTACCTACTTTATATGCATATTTTACGTGCATGTCAGATTAATTCCTATGTAAATTAGATCACTACATAAGCAAAACTGGCCAACTCGTGCGGTGTTATTTTCCGTAAACAAATCTATGGCTGGCTGTTCGTAAATGCGCAATACATAGGAAACCAATGTCTCTATAAGTACCTAATCACGGGATTTTTACGAAAAACGGGTCAATGTTATGTCGGCCACTAAACCAATTTAGGTGAATTGAAGAAGCTGGTAAAGGAAAACTGGTCGCGATGTATAAATTTGTCGATTTATGCTCTGGTCTGGAATATCTGTAGGTATGCCAAATACTGATAAGTGATTATTGTTCTAAATACAGTGCAGCGTATCATTTGGAATGAATTTATGGCAACATTAGACAAGCTTTACGATGGAATAATAAAAACAAGTCAAATACTTACGATTTCAGTGACGCAATGCTCGTATATTTATGAATCGTTGATTTTGATGGGTATGTTAAAATGAAGCCCACTCCATTGTTATTGACATGATGAGGTCATTTGTATGTATACTTTAGGGATTTTCCTAAACCAAGGTTGTTATCGGAAGGGATAATGATTGATGTTCCTTGCTCATTTTTCTACGGGGATTCTATTGTTAATAGACATTATGTAAACCGGTTGTTTGCGTATGTGACATGACGGCCTAACACACGTAATGATATATCACCTATTTGTTACCTTGACTCTTTTAATGGCATTTTGAAAATGTCAAACATGCTTGCTAAAAGTAGACACAAACACGTATCTAATTTCATTGTCATTGAATAATGCTGATTAGTTAATTTATTTATAACTTGCCGAAAGTATAAGATCCACCCAGTACCCACGTCGCGTGGGCGTGGAATCGATCAGAAACTATCTACCTGTAATAGAGGTCCAAAAATGTAAAGCTAATTATCTCTTGTTGCAGACTGAAAGTGAAACATCATGCGAGGAAGCGGCGCGGCTGACGGCAGAGGGGGCCGAAGACGATGACGAGGCTTACGACTACGGAGCCCTGCCGCCGCCGCCTGACGGTGGCTACGGCTGGGTTGTGGTCTTCGCTTCGTTCATGTGCAACTTAATTGTTGACGGCATAGCATACACCTTCGGAATATTCCTCCCAGAACTCGTCACGTACTTCGGGGAAGGAAAAGGCACGGTCGCATGGGTCGGAAGTTTGCTGTCAGGAGTCTATTTGGCTGCCGGTAAGCGATTTGGCATTTAGCATTGTTCACGCTTCATCCACGCTTTTAAAATAGTTAGGTATCTATTTTTGCTTAGTGAGAAGTGCGTTATTTCCGTCTGGCATAAAACAAGTCGATCGAGACAAAATATGCAAGTAGTGAGCGGCGGAACATGCCTTTCGTTTCGTCTCGATACGCTATAATTACACATTGACAAGTAAAAGTTTTAGTTAACCCCATAAAAGCCTTCAAACTAGTCTTTCAATGTAAATTATCTAAAAGCATATAGAGACCGATTGTAATATTAACAAGTGTTTACCCACGTGATATTAATAGCTATAAATCTTGAAGGTAATCGCTATGACGAAGATAATACTTGACGGCGTTGAACACTATTCTGTCGTCGATCTTAATTACAAATAAGAATTGTCAGTTATAAAATGTTATATTTATCTACTAGTGCAAAATAGTCTGTGCCGTATGGATTACTTATAGAAATAATAACACGTAATACTTCCCTGAAATTGTCAAGTCGCTGTGCAAAGGCCACATTTTTTTATCAATTAATTCATGTTTGAGTCGAAGATTTTGCAAGTCTATTTTGCATGTCCCCGATCACAATCGTTGTACTAATCGTTTTTCAGTTCCGTCAGGGAAACAGTTATTTCCTGTCGATTGGGTCACGTTGTCCGATGCATGGAAACTGCAGTATCCACGTGTCAAATACAGAGCATTGGCGTGGCATGGCAACGAAGTGTCGTGTTAATTATGTTTTATATTATTAATCTGTTGAAATAACTTAGTATATTTCGCGGCTGGGCTTGAATCTCCGTATTGACACCATGTGCCATGCGTATGCTAGCTAGCATAATTCCTAACTCTTTCTTCATGGCGTGGTGGCCATTAAGATCAAACAAACTAATTTATTACTCAAAGTTATTGTATTTTAATACGATATGCAACGGGTAGATACACGATTTCATTCAAATACGAAATGTAACAAGAACTTAAACTATAATATGGACTATGGACGTTTAAAATTCCATTGGCTTCGAGTTAAATGCCTAGTAGTATAAATATACATATAATTATAGTGGGCGTGTTAAGATAGTGTTACGTTATAAATTTTATCTCAATCCCGATCAAAAGTTTTACTGAAATGTTGCAGGTTATATGAAGGACACGAGATACGTATCGAATTGTTACTACTGAAGTCGTTACCTAGTACTTCTAGTGTGACAATATTAATCTAATCGTCTGTGATAAAAAATGCTATCTTTTTAAGTATATGATAATAGCATAGAAACTATTAAAGAATTAAATAAAATGTTACTTTTTATGTAGGATGTGTTGGTTACCGAGATTTTTGATAAGATCTATGACGCTATGCAATGGGCGCTTTTATGATATAATTAAATGAGCAGAAGCAATGTATTTATATCTATTTTTACCGATAGTTGAAAATAAATCTAGGTATGTGTCAAGTTGTACTAGGTATGTGTTGTAATTGACCATGAAGGGATTTTTAGGCTCCTAATCTTGATTCGCAATTCTCAACGACTGCTTTTTAGAATTCATTACGTCATCAGCTGACAATCACTGTAGCAAGGGGTTTTTTTTGACAGCAGCTGTCAAAATCCACCAACCTGCCTTACTTCTAACATGAGGCAATTATTTTTTTACTTTTTAGTGTTTTTTGGAGTCGGTTTTATTTTTTTATTAGAAATTTTATTTATTTCGCACTTTTTAGTGATGCATTACTAGAGTGCATTTCGTAACGATTCCAATAAGCTCAAACACGATTAAGCTACACTGTTTTATTACTGAGTTCCGTTGCCTACCTTCCGGCTTCAATTACCAGATCAGGTTGATGGTGACATTACATCAGGACCATTTAAATTGACTTCGTCATAGTCGCTTTCGTATCTTGATCGAAATATCTTAATACCACCCATGAAACACTAGGAGTTTTGGATGACCATCCGTGGTCTTCTTCATCAGTTCTCGTTCACCAAATGATACTTTCTGAATCCAAATGCTTGATTTCTTACCGAAAATACTAAAATCGCTATATGTTTCCCTTGAATTTTTGGGGATTTCCTTCAATACCTCAGGGGTCCCATCATCAGAACTAGATTCTGGTAACAACGGGACAAACCTTGAAGCATATGCTTTCAAACAAAGATTTTTTTTTCAAATCGGTTCATAAATGTCGGAGTTCTGAGTTCTAACAATTGAGAACCTCCTCTTTTTTTTGAAGTCGGTTAAAAAGAAGAAGTCCTCACTGACTGACTAACTGACTGACTCATCAATGCACAGCCGAAACTGCTAAAGCTAGAGGTGTTTTTTGCACAGTCGGTTACTTTTATAACGTAGGCTAGGAATAAGAAAGGATTTTTCGAAATTTATCCCCTGAGGGGGTAAAACAGGGGATGAAAGTTTGTATGAAAACACGTATTTATTGAAGTGAGAGATTTGAAGCTTTGTGCATAGACCCTCTGTTTAAGTATATTAGTGGCGTATTTCAGCTATTTTAGCGTTGTTCTAATTTGCTCCCCTAAAGGGGTGAAAAGGGGGTTTCAAGTTTGTACAGGGAGCAAATCTTTATTTTTCTTAAAACGCGATATGGGTGTCATCTTCGAGGTCTCTCGGGGTGTCGATTACGAAAATTACATGCATTTTCAAATTAAAGATGGCAGACATTTATTTTTCTTAATTATCGATATGGGTATCATCGTCGAGGTTCCTCGAGGTGCCGATTACGAAAATGACACGCATTTTCAAATCCAAAATGGTGGACATTTGTTTTTTGAGTAATTTTTCACTGAAGTTTAACAGCATCAGACAACTGACAGAAGAAATAGACCTCATTTATGTCTTTTGCCATCTAAAATCTACTCGAAGTCGCGGGCGGCCGCTAGTGATACATATAATTTTCTCATTTTTTGACACCTAGACAAATGCAAATAACACAGTGTTAATATTGTAATGGCATGCGATTACAAACGTAAGCTTTAATGCCGCCGCACTATCGTTATCAGATTGTTGCTCGGCATAATAACCTGTAGCGAATATCTGCGTGTTTATCTTCAAGAGTACTTACTCTATATTTAGGTGATTTCCCTGCCTCGCTTCGATAAAACAAATGAACAGCATAAATTGAACTCCAGGAGATAGGACGTTCCAAGTTGGTGCACACTACGAACTGCTTAGTATTAAGTTATTATTCCATTCAATAAGAAGAATCTAGGTCGGTTGGTAGTAGGTAGGTACCTAAGTCATAGAGATGCATGTAACTCGTTTGCGTTATAAAGCAAGGTTTGCAGTGTAGGCTAATCATAAGCTAACTTGTAGTAATTTCAAATTAATTATATTTTTTTATAGAAATAGTCTAAGTATGTTCTAGCGTGCGCCAGCATATAGATTATCCTACCCAAGTTAGGTATTCCAAATTGTTAACGAATTAGCACGTGTCGATTCGAAGATAGTATTAAGAACACATTGACCCGTCCCGTCCTCTGCGATGAAAATATACTTACAATAGCATTTTTCTGTTATGTGCCCGGAGATGTCGGGCATGGGGTGACAACGGCTTAATGTGGAAATATTCATACTCGTCAACAAGAGGTATAAGAATAGAAATTTATATAATATTTCATATATTTGTATACCTAATCCATGCGCGGACAATGCATAATAAACAAAGCGTCATGAATGTCATGATACGCCTAATACAGATTTACTTAGTATCGCTAACTTGACTCCAAGGACAAATTTGCTGATCTAACAAACCATAAAAGCCAGATTCCTTCTATAATAATGAAGATTGCCTTCACATGGCATTATAATATTGCATAATCGTTTTAATATTACCTAATACTTACCATTTAAGTTGACACCGAACCGCATTAGGCGATGTCCACGGCCATATTGCTCCATTTCGCATTTCGGTGACATGTGAATGGTAATTAGGCCAATAGTCGTTATGTGTTACTTTCATTTAAATCATCCGCCATTGTTGACCTATATCGAGCGTGGCATAAATTCTCAAAATCCTGTGTATGCATACAAGCTTCAGAAGTCCTCTTGTAACTAGGTATCAAACTAATTACATATTAAGCATGGCGATATATCGATAATATCTTGCAAGCTAATTTTACTCCACATCTAAATATGAGATTGATTTAAGTAGTTGAATATACAATATTTAAAACAATATCGCAAGCTATGTTGTTTCATTAAATATATGAGAGAATATAACGATTTACTCTTAAGAGGACTAAAGATTAACTAACATTTGCATTGATTGAGAACGAGGTAAGGCTGCTCTGACACAGAATAAGTAATAGTACGCTCTGATTCGACTCGTGCTTCGTATATATATTTACTATTTTATGCATTATACCTTCATTATAGTCAACTACGCGTACCTATAGTAAAGTCTAGAATTTGTTACCTATGAACATCTCGGCACATTCAGTCTAGTTATGTTGATTGAATAACAAACTTTGTCGTTTCACGGTCATGGCGTAGCGTGATTTTCTGTTGATAAGGTGCTTTACTACTCGCCTTGATACTTGTAGGCTCGGTTTTATAAAGATCCGTTAGACTTTATGTCGGTTTGTTATGTCAAAAAATGTACTGAGTTACTGAAATTTGATCTGACATTTGGTCTAACGGATCTTTATAAAACCTGGCCTTAGGATGTTTTATTTATTACAGTAAAATACTACATTCATTCTAAACAAGGAATAATTGATGATAGCTGTCAGTATAACATAAATTTTTCTTATATTAATGGGTAAACAACCGTACTTTTATGTATTCCGGTAGGTATTTTTTTGGCTCGATTCGGTTCGTTGCTAATATAAATAGGACCAGATAAAGGAAAATATGCACCAAAAAAAACAGAATCGTGTCTCAAACAGACGCAACGTTCGGCACACTAATCCTACCAAATTGGCTGTTTTAGTAATTTGGGAGAAGAAATATGTTTGCTTAATGTTAAAAATACAAAATTTAAAAAAATTGACAACGCTAAATACGATCCCCAATCAGCATGGTGCCGCGGCAAGCTCAGGCGCTTTCCAGCCCCTAAACCCTTTCCTATATATAACTTACAAATCTTCAGCTCCGTGGCACCCTGGTGGTACCAGGTCCTGATTCAAACTGATAGTTTCACCTGTATTTAGTCATTGTCTTCGACATAGACAACGCAACTGACTTTAAAGCAGCTCCTATTTGTTTCCAGGCCCCATAGTGTCAGCGTTGTGCAACAAGTACGGGTGTCGAGCGGTATGCGTGGCCGGCTCCCTGGTGGCGGCCGCGGCTTTCGTGCTGTCCACCTTCAGCAAGAGCGTCACAGTTATGATGATCACCTACGGCCTGCTTGGAGGTAAGCTGCGATGGCATTAACAAAACTGAATCTATCTTTATTCGACTATTATAGGTATTGATAAACTGATCATACACAGATTCAGGTACGTGTGTTTTCCGTGGACATATCTAAATTTCTTTTTGTTGGGTTCATATACGACATAAACGGTATCTCCGTTTCTGCTCTGTCGTACGATTAAACAAAAAAAAAATGCGTGAACATTATTGACTATTGAGCTCAAGGAGTCGAGACTATTTCGATTAATTTAGATAGACATCCACAACCAAATCATTTCGCCTGTGCCAAATCACCTAGTGGTTCGGTTTATAATCAAAATATTATATGGCCGTATGCAAGTGTTATGATCGTGACTCACTTATGAGCTCGTACTCGCTAATTGCCTAGTTCCTAAACATTCAATTGGCCATTCTGAGAACAACTGGCCGGCATCCAGTAGGATCTGTACTGTAGTCTAACTAATTTTACTTATCGCCCTTCAGTTTATATACAAGCGAGCTGCCAACTCAACCGGGCAGGGTAAACGCTGGGATTTCGTAAACAACTAGAATTTTCGCTCCGGCACGTTTATCGAGCGGTTCAATTGAAAGCTTTTAAAGAATTTCGCGTTTGGTAAATAGGGATTGCGGTTACGGTTCGGTATTACGTGGAGATCAGAAATGGTAGGCTATTCGATGAAATTCATAATTTTGATGTAATGCGCCTTTGTTCGGTGTGGTCTCATTTCATATTGAAATTACGGATCAGACTATCCTCACTGTCTGATTAAGTTCGTGCGGAGATCTTTGACTACTTCTCGGTATGTTTTATTTGAAACGTTTTTATTAAGGGCCATAACTCCAAGCATACGTACGTGTAACGAGAGTGAGCGTGCTCTGCTCTATGTATGCAGTATGTAAATGTATGCTCGCGAGTGGCCTTGGCACAATTATGGCATGCCATAGCGTAGTGCGTTGCCGTGACGTCCTTCGATGCTGGTATCCGCTACGAATGTCCTACTTAACTGTTCCTCTGGTACATGGTGGCATCGCGTAATAAACATAAAATGATGCATCACTTGCTGTATGTCTACTAAATGGCCTACACTTTATCTAGTCACGCGATGAACTCGACCAAGGCCCCAAAATTGCGCCGGGTCAATAGCAAGCCTCTAATAACTGGAATCGAGAAGACTTTACGAATAACTAAACGGAGACAGAATAAACGAAACGCAAGTAGAATTTGAGTTTTTTAAGTATATTCTTGTATAAAAATCTGAGGGCTCGATTTTGAAGTTGCTATATTTTATTTCACATGCAAACTCACGCACCACTAAACTAATTATTTATCTTTAAAAATCGACCCCAGGGGAAAATCCAGCGAATCTATTATAAAATACACAGCTACAGCTTTCGCAATTCCCACAACGGGTGGCGATCATTTTTGTATATCTTCATTGCAATTGTATCCCGCTGTAGCAATTAACCGCAGCTATTTATAGCTTCATTAGTTGCTGTACTTTAAATTAATATATCTGAAGCGTTGTAGTCCGTGCTAGTTTTAGGTAACGAAACGCTAAAACTGCCGCGAAGACAGATTTCTGTCCTGAAACAAGTAGGTAACGTACCTTTTTTCTACATAAACGGGTACATGTTTTATTTTCCTTTACCCTACATGCAAACGGTTCCAAGAAGATATGGCAATCTATGTGATTCTTGTGTTAGAAGTCACATAGCGTAATTGCATCTATTTTCACATTAACATGTAGGTACTGCCTATTTTGAAATAGGTATAGTGATGTGCAATTTGAAATTAAATTCGTTCCCCCTACCTCTTTATGCTCTCGAATATTCCTCAAAGCATATCGAAGTGGTAATAGTGTGTGTGAAATTGAACAGTTGCCAGCGATCCCGGTCCAAATGATGTTAACGTTGTCCTGTCCATGTAAATACTTAAAATCGCCGGTAAACGTGTCCGGAGGCGTTCCTTTCTACGAATGCAGCGCTGCACAAAGAGTCGTGCAATATTAATGCTACGGGTTTTCCCTAATAAAGCCTGACGCTCGATAATCACTGCAAGACGTCGTTTTTTACTTAACATGTATCTTGCTAATGAAGAAAATGAATGATTTTAAAGCTTTATGTAATTGCGGGTTAATTAATGTCGGTTTATAACGTAATAAACCATTAAAGACCCCTAATAGATTTATAACTGTTTGTTTGATTTTTAGTGGAGTCATAGGGCCGCTATGTATATACCTTTTATTTATGCGTCGCTCATCAATATATTGAGAATTTGCAGAGTCAGCATATCATTATTACCCTTATTGCTTTAAGCTTCATGGGTAGCTATAGTGAAAATTTATCGTGTAAGCCTATTTGAAGGTCGCCAAGACGGGATGTTGGCTTCTTGCCAGCGATCACAGACGAGAAGGCGCCGCACTGGGTCATGGTTCACTTGACATTATAATTATCCTCAAATCACTCAGATACGGGAAAACGATCGACTGTATTGGTGCCAACACCTGCATCGTGCAAACTTGAAACGCTCGAATAAGCCGAGTCAAACGACAGAAATATTTTAAATGCGAGAACACACGGTTTCAGTTTCACATTGTTTTATACGCCTGCCTGTGATAAACAGAGCATCATTTTCTATGTCATTTGCGACGAGTTGACCTAATTCTTCGTAGCGCAATCAAAACGCTATTGTAACGCAAGAATGCGTATCACGATCATTTTGAGTTAGACGACTTAGACGCCAACTAAGGCTGCATATCTACCAGAGATGTGCGAGGATGTGTTTTCATGCATTTGACACCCCGCACCGCGCAGAACGAGGTGTCAAATTGTATGAAAACACATCTACACACATCTTTGGTGAATACGCAGCCTAACTCGCAATGTTGCGAAATGCTCATACTCTCTTCCTGTTCATTATTATAATATTTATACAATCTTTTCGCAACTGTCATGAGACTCGTTAAAGCTTCGTCACGGCAACACGGCCGTCAAATAGAATCCCTTGTAGTTAGTTATTCCAAATCTAGAATCATTAGCGCTGTTTAGCATCAGTCGTCGTATCCCAGTTGGCAGCCAAACGTGAGATCATCGAATTTCAATGTCGGTTCCATACGTAAACGTTTCGCCACGGTTATGAGACTTTTGTTTCATCGCTTTGAATACTATCTTATTGATTGTTACAGTTTAAAGTGCATTTTAAGTGCATCGCTCGATAGTAAATTGCTCTCTTATCAACGTGTCAACATGTATTAAAACGTTTTACGAAACATTTATGTATGCAATCTATCTCCGCATGCAATTTTATATTGCATCAACGTAGGAATTCCTCTCGCCGGGTGGGAAAAGGAACGTTGTTTCAGTATTTTCTCGATCGAAAACAAAGGAATCCTTCGGGTTAAGAGTTGAGTGACATGATAATGATATGCGAGAATCGTTGCAAAAAGGGTTGCTATATGCGCATCGTTTACAACGCTGCTGAATTTAGTTGGTAAATACATTAGTCACGCTGTGCCGCCAGTTAGTGACCTTTGCAGTTACAAAGGTCGAAGGAAATACAATTTACTAAGATTAAAAATATCATATATACACATTTCCTTTGGCATTATTGAATCACTTTAACTCCTATGAAATTCCTCATGCCTAGTAGGTTTTTCAATGGTTGCTAAATGTTGAAAACATACAAAAACAAAAAACAATACACTCACTTATTCTTTGTTTTCTGTGTTGCCGTTACAAGCAATTTCACTTTGATCCTGTGAAGTCTTTACCTTGATCGCGGAACAAAACGTCTTACTGTCGCTTGGCTTCTTTTGTATTTATCGAAACCTATAAATCAGTGTATTTAACGCCATCTCATTTACAATTAGCACCTATTATATATTACTAATTACTGATTACTATGTGATATGAGTGGGTTAAATGACGCACGCTTCAGACTGTCGACCCCGCCTCGCAACCCATCTGCTCCTTTGTTCGGTTTTAATACCGATTTGTGGGCCGACCAACGCTGAATCACTCGATATCATATTCCACTATTCCATATTGCTATGTACATAAGGAAATATCGCTGTAGTTATGAAATTAGTGGGTAATGAAAGTATTTGGGATAATGACTGCACAACTTGCTGTCAAGTCACATCTCGCACGACTCAGCAATACCTGTCTCACTCGAACTGTGCGAATTAGAAAGAGAAGGGTGGGCTCATGTGTAGAGGCTGATGGCAACAATAATTAACTCTTTGTCGTGCTAAAACGCGCTATTTATAAACATTTATTGCTACTATGGTAAATCAAGCACCAGAGCTCTGGTTCCTTACTATCTATTAAACGACAATGTACTATTTTTGATAACTAACTACCAGAAAACGAGCTTTTTCTAATTGTCGGTTAGTCCGCGCATGACTGAATGCTTATGATTATTTCATTGGTTCCTGATTTCAGGAGCCTCTTATTATTCTTCAGCAGCACTTTCTATCTAAATCATAGAGGTGAGGGCTTGTTAACACATCAAAGCAGGCTAATGACTGCCGTCTCGCGGTAATGCTGGTAAATTGCCCAGTCCCTTTTATTGGGCGCGCTGCCAAATTGCGCGACACGACCATTGTTGACAATTGCGGGTTTGTTCTCGGTTCCGTATGTTTGTGGTTAAGTTGTTGATACTAATGGACCAACGAGAGCTGAATTAAAGTCATACTTACGTATAGTAGTAGTTAGGTGCCATCGTCATTAAATGTTTAAGGGTATATTAAATATAGTGTTGGGAAATTGCAGAGAATATTTCCGTTTGAGAGAATATTCTCGGAAACATAGCGGGAATATTCCCAATTGTGGCAATTTACATGAAAACATGTTTTCATTGTATGAAAACCATTTTTTTTCTAATAACGAAATATTGAATTGCTTAAAAGCTCTTTATTTTAATGCCTATTTGGATTAACTTCATGTTTATTTAACGTATTATTTCCGTATTTTTCCATAAATTCTCTTAAATTGCATAAGAAATTTCATTGGCAAAATTACTTTTTGTGCGAAATTATGACTTTTAAGGATGTATTATTATTATTATTATTTTTTGACATTTTAATTACACCTATTTGCCATTGTACCGTATTATTATTATTGAATTATTTTGTATTGTTTAAAAAATATTCTTTTATTGTGTTTGACTGTATTATTATGTTATTATTATTAATTCATATACAATCTGACGATCTTTTTGTGAATCCATGATATTTTACCAATTGACATCTTTATAAAATACCATGTAAATTTTCAGAAAGAAATAAATAAATCTAATCTAATCTAATCTGTAGGGATAAAATGAAATGTAAAAAGATTATTTTCTCAATAAACACGTTTTATAAAATTTATTTCACTAGTAATAAATAGGTTATAAAGAAAATTTGAATAATCAACAGCAAAAAAACAGTATTAACTATGTGCAGTGTAACTGTGATCAAACATAATTATATTAATTAAAACACAACAATCAACAGAGATCAATTAAATCTCACATACAATAAAAAATCATAATCATTAATTTACAATTTAAGAAAGTCGTATGTTGTGATAAACAACAAGAAATATTGATATGGGAATAATAATCATCAGAGATTTTTCAAATTTAAACATAATAAATCGAAATTCAAACTACAAAGTTCGAACAAAAATACACATCTTCGGTTTCATCTTCACTGGTAGCTTCTGCCTCAGAACCGGAAGAATGGGACGAATTATCTATCTAAATATATAAAAGAAGAAACTAGTCCTGATCTACCATCAACGCACAGCCGAAACTACTGGAACTAGAAACTTCAAATTTGGTCCAGAGTTTACTTTTATTACGTATGCAAGGGATAAGACGGGATTTTTGGAAATTCCACCCCTAAGGGGATCAAATAGGGGTGTAAAGTTTGTATGGGAGAAAAAATTTTTTTGAGCTGAAGACTTAAAAATTCGTGAAAAGGTTACGAACTTAAATCCAAAGAAAGAGTTTTCAACGTTTTGCAACATTCTAAGCCTAAGAGGGTAAAATAGGGGTTCAAAGTTCGTATGGCGAACAAATATTTTTGAAGTGAGAGATTTAATACTTCGTATATTATGGACTCTCTGTTTAAATAAAACAAAACATATTTCAGCGTTTTTTGAAATTGCTCCTCTAAAGGGGTGAAAAGGTGTTCCAACTTTGTACGGGGAGCAATTCTTTTTTGAAGTTAGAGATTTGAAACTTCGTATATATACCCTATGTTTAAATACAATAACACGTATTTCAGCGTTTTTCAAAATTGTTCCCCTAAAGGGGTGAAAAGAGGGTTCCAAGTTTGTAAAGGAGCAAATCTTTTTTGAAGTGAGAGATTTAAAACTTCGTATATAGACTCTGTTTAAATACAACAAAACTTATTTCAGCGTTTTTTGAAATTGCTCCTCTAAGGGGGTGAAAAGGGGGTTCCAAATTTGTACGGGGAGCAAATCTTTTTTGAAGTGAGAGATTTCAAACTTCGTAAATAGACTCTCTGTTTGAATACAACAAAACATACATCAGCGTTTTTTGAAATTACTCCCCTAAAGGGGTGAAAAGGGGTTTACAAGTTCGTACGAGGAGTAAATCTTTTTTGAAGTGCGAGATCTAAAACTTCGTATATAGACTCTATGTTTAAATACAACAAAACGTGTTCCAGCGTTTTTCTAAATTGTTCCCCTAATAGGGTAAAAAGGGGTTCCAAGTTTGTGCGGGAAGCAAATCTTTACTTTTCGTAAAAATCGATGTAGGTGTAATCTTCGAGATTCCTCGGGGTGCCGATTACGAAAATCACATGCATTTGCAAATCCAAGATGGCGGAGAATTATTTTTCTTAAAAATCGACATGGGTGTCATCTTCGACGTTCCTCGGGGTGATGATTACGAAAATGATATGCATTTTGAAATCCACGGTGGCGGACATTTATTTTTCTTAAAAATCGATATGGGGTCATCTTTGTGGTTCCTCGGGGTGCCGATTTCGAAAATTACATCCGTTTTCAAATCCAAGATGGCGGCCATTATTTTTTCTTTCGAGTAATTTTCACAAAAGATTAATAGCATCAGACAACTGACAGAAACAAATAAACCTCACTTATATCTTTGTTACCATCTAAAATCTACGCGGACGAAGTCGCGGGCGGCGGCTAGTCATCATATAAATCTGAATCGTGGCCAGATTCAGATCCCATTTTCTCTTGATGTTGTTGAAAGTGAATCTGAGGATGTTGATCCTTTTTCACTTTCCAATGGTCTATTCAGTAAACGCCAATTGTGGGATATCAGCGTGATTTTATAGGCTCTCTCTGGCGTTAACTTGTTGCGCTTAATCTCAACATGTAGTAGTAGTAGTAAACACTATATTGCACAAATCAAGTACATATAGTAGAAAAGAAACTTAATAATAGATATCATGTATTACCTTCGCAATCATTACTCAAAGAGTACATCTGAATGTCTGTCAAATTAGACCAGTCTGACAGAACTGGCTTACCACGAGGCGTTTCTTGGTATGAATATTTGCAAACGTAGAAAAGGATCTTTCTACAGCAGCAAAAGTAGCTGGAGGGGCCAAAATTTTAAATACGATTTTTCCGAGCTCTGTTTGTCCAACACTTCCTTTTTCGACGAATGATTGACATTGGTTTCATGATGAACCATTCACCAAATCACGAACACGCTGTTGGTTAAATGTTCATACCACAAGAGTTAAAGCAGTACTGAGACAAAATTAAGCTTAACGCCTTTTGTTTTGTCTCACGCTTATCTCTCTAATCCCTGTTGCATGGGATTTTTCGAGTACCTGCGCACCTGTTTGTCCGACCGAGAGAGTGATCCGGAACTTGAAAACAACACTCAACGCAACGCGCCTTTATTATGCACTAGCCGCGTGTTTTAAAGAACCTAGGCAGAGCTGCGGAATACAATATAGCCTATATCCGTTCGACAGTTCCATTCCATAAACTGGTGAAAGCATTTTTGAAATCGGACCAGTAGATCCAGAGACTATCCGTAACAAACAAACTTACAAAACTACAAACTCGCATACTTTTCCCCTTTATTAGTATAGATTAAATTAAACCGCACTGATTTTTTCTATAAAACAATAATGCTGTTCGTGAATGTGTCAATTAGAAGTGTAAAAAAGCATAAACGATGAGAATAGGTAAAAAAGGACCTACACTTTATATCTATTGAAAAAATCTTACACAGGCCTATTATTAACAAATACTGGGGGAAAATGATCTACATTCCCTTATATTTTATTTATTTTTCTAATCTTACTAAAAAATTTCAAGGTAAGTTTCTCGGTAACTTAAGAGAATTTACGGAAATTTATGGAAATATACTTCTTACTTCTTAATGCATTGTACAAATGATTTGTCTCTTATGTACGTTTTTAACCCTGTAATTTGGCAAGTATCCCGACTGGATTAAATTTAATTCTCTTACAAGAAATTGTAAATTTCCCTATTTTTCAAGTTACGGAAATATTTCGGAAATATTCTCAGTAAATTTAGTTTCCGAAAGATTCCAACTTTGGAAACTTTCCGATTGCCCATCACTAATTAAATACCTTTAAACACGTTCAAAAATGATTTGGTACGCGTGTATATCGATAGGATTGTTACACAAGTGGTTTGAAAGGCCAATACGAGAGCGGCAGCTAAAACCAAATGTTTAACAACTCGCATCATTCAATGTTCTTAACATTTTCTATATTAATTTAGAAGTACATTGGTGATACGTATAATTTTTTTGCGTACTAGTCGGGACTTTTCCGTATACTACTACGTAATTATTGTGAACAGAGAAAAATAATGTATACCTGCTTTCTGTAGTACGAACAGTTTGGAACGTACACGCCCGTAAAACACGGCTTTGTTCTTTACGTAACACTACGAACGCAGTACATACATAACCTATTTCTTTCCCGAGTAAATAACTCAATGTGTAATAAAAGTGCATACAACACGTCTATAAAGGTATTTATTTAACTTCCTTCCAATACAAATTAAAATGATTGTAGGGAAGGAATTTAAATTTAAATACCCGTAATTAAAAATAGAAATGATTAGGTTTTATTATAGATGGATACTGTAATACTTATTTTGATTACTTAAGACTTTAGGTATTTTTTATCCTTAAACATATCGTTGTTAATTCTTTATACTGCCATGTCAACTGCACACTCTACCTACACAGTTATGCAATAAATATTTCTATTTTTATTTGAGAATGTCCTGTCTTGTACTTTGTTCTATTGCACCATCAAATGAAACGTTATTTTCAATTCCCTTCTAGGCATAGGCTTTGGCATGATCTACCTCCCATCAGTGGTGGCCGTGGGCTACTACTTCGAGGCGCGGCGTTCTCTGGCCACCGGCATTGCCGTGTGCGGCTCCGGTGTGGGGACATTCAGCTTCGCGCCACTAGCCGCCATCTTGCTCAAAGAGTTCGGCTCGTGGCAGAGTGCCAATCTGCTCCTAGCTGGGCTGATCCTGAACTGCGCGGTGTTTGGAGCGCTCATGAGGCCGCTCGTGTATCCTAAGGTGAGCTGGTATTTTCTACAGTACCATGCCCGTTTCGGTCTGGGCACCAGTTTCCACTTTGTTTAATCACTTCGGCTTGTGGCATAATGTCAATCTGCTGCTTCAGTCTTTGACAATCTGGCTTCGGCATAACCCTGTGGTTCCAGAGTGGGGACTTTACAGCGTAATAAGCGTTAAAATGTAACCACAATACATATCTATTATTCCGTAGGAGTTGTGAATTTATTAAATATTAATTTAATAATTACTAAATATCAATAATCACATTGCAGTCTTCTGGGGAGAAACCACTCCTACAACGCATGGCCGAAGAGAAGCGTCTCCAAATGGAGCGAGGCTCTATCGGCGGCTCATACTTCGTGGTGCAACTGCCCGATGGTACTATGGAGAAAAGACTGAAGGTAATGTCTACCACTGATTCACTAACCGGGCGCTTTGGTCAGCATTATGGTTTGCTTAGACATCAGACTGTGACAACTTATACATGGAATAAATCATATCAAGTCTCTTTAATCAGGTTAAGGTCAGCTCAGCTCTAGGATAATAACTGCATTCAACAATTGACGTTTAGTCATCTGCGTAGTAAATGCCATGCAGTGGTGCATAATATGTGCGCGACGCAATGAGGGTTACCGTTTTTGTGCTCACCAGTTGGCGCCACTGCGCTCCAAGTCAAAGTTTGTTATTGATTATTATATGGGCGTGAAAACAAAGTTTACGTTGAAATCGTATTTAATACATTAAAACCGTACCTAACGTAAAAAATATCGAACATTCCGTATTGTAGCGCAGTCCCGTATTGTTCGGTAAAAAGTAGGACATAATTTTACGAACTATAAAATTCTCTCAAAGCACAGAAATTCGTTGACCCCGTAGTTTATATTTGGTTTTGCGAAATAGTCACCATATTATTATAATTAGATATTACCCGCGTAGCGCACCCACAAACTGAGATTTGACATATCGGAGGACTGACATCACACTAGCGCTTCTAGCGGCGAATTCATACGCGGTAGCCCTCATTGCAACGAATATGTCGATGTTCAGTTAAAAAGATATATCAGGACTCTTAGATAATAAAAATCATAATTATTATCGGAAAATTTTACCAGTTTCTTTTTTACACATCATAACACCCATATTCCATACAAACGAATGAAATGTGAAATTACCCTCATCTTGAATTTGGAAAATTGACGTAGAATAAAAATCGTATGACAAAAGTTCTTACTCTATATATAATCGTATCCAATAATTATGGGATAATAAAAAATATAAAATTGCAATAAAACCGATTTGAATAATCATTCACCATTCACTAATAATCGCTACTTATGACAATCGATTCGTCTTAACCTCATCACTACAAATGCAAATTCATAACTGTCAAAAATGAAGTTTTAATTTTTTTAAAGTATTTCTATTATATATGTATGTATATCTCCTAAGTACGTTAAATTCATTTATCTAAATTAAAACTGCGATACGCATGCGTGGTTCAAGCTACCCACACTCGTCAGTGTCAACATTTCATACGCGTATCCATAAAAAATGTGACTTATCACTACAAAGTCGCTTTCTCTGTCCCTATGTCCCTATATCCCATGTATGCTTAAATGTTTAAAACTACGCAACGGATTTTGATGCGTTTTTTTTTAATTGATAGAGTGACTCAAGGAGAATAGACTGTACAGAATTGTTAACCTACCTTTTCACCATTGGGTCAATTATATGTATATGTAATTACATCATTATCGGTATCAAGCATGCCCGGTTTGTATATTAAACCTTCATATGGGATCCCTTGGATTGATCATTCAACCATCTTAGCATCTGCCCATTATATGTACGACCTCATACATGCACGCTGACTCAATAAATAGTACTGTCTGTTCTGGATCACTGTGTTTTAGCTCTAGGTATATCGAGATGTAAAATTGTGTTTTTGCAGTTGATTAAAAGGATACATTTTCGCCATTGTAATATAGTGAAGAAAAACAAGTTTTTTTTAAACCTTCCCATGCTATTCTTTGTAGGCAGTGACACTTACAAGCCAAGTAATTTTCCATAAGATATGAATAATGAACCTTAGTGTAAGGCACGAAGGTGCTTTGACAATGTATGCCATAACACTCATAGTCGTTATTGGCGGCGTAAGCACGACAATACGCAACACTTTTAGGTGTTCTTGACGTTCAAACATATTCAGCTTAATCAGTACTGGTAAGTATGACAAATCTATCTTGTAGTATTTATCATCGATAATTACTCGTCACTTATTTGGGGACAAATAAAACTTTTAAAGTCAACACTTTTCTTTGTGGCGAACGTACGAAGTAGTGCGTACTTCGAGCGCTAAACACACCTGGTTTGGAACTGGTACCTATTTATCTTGTCATTACCATCTATCGTGCGACAGCTATACTTACTTGAATTACTCCCAAACCGAGCACATGTTAAGAGGTTGTATGTTAGCAGGCGACGGACAAGTCAGGGCAATCTTTCCAGGCCCCGCTCAATGTGGATCCCGGTGTGCATTCGTCACTGAACCTCGAAGCTCTAGCGAGGGTGCCCACTGTGCCCAACATGCCTGGTGTGCCCACTGTGCCCACGCTGCCCACTATCACCGAAGCTAGGGTGATTGATGATAATGGAGATAAGAAGAAGGTACGTTTTATGATAGAACTCTTCGTGCTTACGAGCGCAGCTATAGTTATGGTGTAGCGAGAAATGTATGATACTGCTACGTTTCTATCGCGCTTTTTAGCCCCCGTTGAAAGAGCACTCATGCATTAGATCTATGGTTACTTTCTGTAAAAGTTTTTAAATCACAATGATATTCTGTTCTGTATTTATTTTTATGGTGATTTGTATGTCAATATTACGAGTAGAACAGAATAACAGGAAACTACATTACAAATTGATCTACTTAAATAGCCTTTTACTGCCTTAACCGTAAAAGGTCAAAATATAAATTTGAAATAACCAGATGATACCAATGCGTCACATTACAAATGGAATGCAGATTAATAGTATGTGGAATGGAAGAACTGCACAACAAGACACGTCACAAGAAATTATACATACGTCAATTCAAAAAATATAGAATGTAGTATTTATACATTTAAATAAATCAAAACTGTAAGCGAAAATGTTATTCATTAGGTATCCAAATCTGTCGTTTTTGGCTTCCGCTATAGAAGTACAAGTATGCGACGACCGAGGATTTTCGAGGTATAATATAAAGAAAGTGTGACCGCCATGCGTCAATGAAATTTGGCAGCATGTTTCCAAATCTCCATTTAAATTTCATTTCTCGTTTGTGTTTTGTATCTTCTTTCTTTCTTAGGCTGTGGTTCCTCGCGGAGGGAAATGGAGCGGGCATATACTGGCATTTGTCCGCAATACGCTATTTGACTGACTTTTTTATGGTGCCATTCGAACCAGTTTTTAGAGACGATCATATCTATATATGGGACGAACTACAAATAGAGCACAACAAAGGGCAGAAACTAGCGGCCCCGTAAACGCCACCTACAAATTGATACTGGCCAGTGACGTCACCGGCACCGTATCGAACCTTTGTATGAGAAATTAGTATTTTGCTATTTTTGTCGAAAATACTGTGTTTATGTACATAGTTGTCGTAAAACTTATTCTTTATTTTTACATAAGGATTCTATTGGTACCTTTTATTTGAGTTTTGTACAATAATTTTTCGAATCTTTGATGTAACATCTTTTTATAATTTCAGTAAAGTTTTGTAATTTACGATTTATTGCGATATTTTGTCGGTTTATTATCCATAGAGTGACACCTTATAACATGGCATTTTAACATGTGTCAAATACCGTATTCCAGTTCGTTTTGCTTCGCCCAAGAACGGGACTGCAGCTCTATCCATTAAATAATATTTCTATGTTTATAAACTTGACAGACAAACACAAATCGAAACTTGTGTTAACCAACATACATTGGTCGGACAGGCATATATTAACATTTATACACTTAAATTTTCCGGCGTGTTTGTAGCTACTTAGAAAACATTTAAAAAATCATCTTAAAGTCATCTTTTTATTACCCAGCATTTTGTCTACAAAAAAGCATCATTTACACTTGGTCGTGCTAATATGTTTCGTGTGAAATCTGTGAGCTAGAAAATTAGTAATCGATCAATGACGGCCAAAGTTCTTGTGTTTATTGTTATTAGATCATTTCTTCGCTCGGTTTTCTTTTCTATGCCGCACTACACTATGGTACAATCAGCATCTGAGATAGTTAACTGTCTACCAATGATCAATAGACATTATTCTATTTGCAATAAGGTTCACATTCGTGATCATTCGGTATGTTAAATATGATGCTGACAGTACGAGCCTCACGTTGTGGTTTAGCCTCGGACTATATGCACTCGCTATTTTTACTCCTTTCCCCTGCCGGTCTGTAATCCAGGCTAGATAACCATTTGTCTTTTTCTGACACGACTTGTTAGTTGAAGACTGATGCTTACGAATATTTTTTTACGTGACACCTGGCCGTAAAGTGCCAATTACCACCTTCTACGCGTGCAGAGAATCCCACTGCCTGGCTAGGGGGACACGTAAATTTTTGTACTTACCACGGGCGGTGATAAAGAAAACCTCAGCTCGCATATTTATCGCCCTTGCTTTCGGCTAGGACAAATACCTGCGATTTGGGACATTGTTTTACCGCACTAGGTAAATAATGTGTAGTTCATTTTATTTATGATAAAGCACTTGAATCGGAATTTTAAAAAATATGAAAGGGAAAGATAACAAAGATACATAATTAAATTTAACGAAGGTATTGTAAACACATTTAAACAGTACACTCCTGCGTAGTTGTTTTACAACCCTACTTAAAGATAACAGTTAAACAATAGATGGTGGTGATGGTTGGGTTTCAAATATTTTCGTAATCCTACTAATGTTATACATTCGAAAGTCCAGATGTTTGGATGTTTAGATATTTTTTACTCAATCATGTAAAAACGTCTGAACGGATTATGATGAAACTTGGTATACAATGAGTTTACAGCCTGGATTAACATATAGGACACTTTTTATCCCGAAAATCATACCTCGAATGGAAGTGTGTGGATGTTTAGGCGGACGAGCTTGCGGCCAAAAGCTAGTCTTAAATAAAATAAACTATACTATTAAATCAATTACAATTAGCAGGGTGAAAACGGCGTGACAAACGGCGGTAACCAGATGTCTCGCAACGTGTCTTCGCCCGCCTTCAGTGCGCAGGCGCCGGGCTTGCCCAAGAACGGCTCCGTTCCGTTCTTCGACCGGCAGCGCAAGCAGAGCACCGGCGACAGGTCAGCCGATAGGTAGTACGGTCTTATCTCAGGTGGCGGTCTCGGTGTGTGGACGCGGTGGAGGTGGTATTATAATAAGTAATGTTATGAATATGCGCCGGGCTTCCCCAAGAATGGCTTCGACCGCCAGCGAAAGCAGAGCACCGACGACAGGTCAAACGATACCTAGTATAGGTAGTGCCGAAGGAGTTGAGGTGAATGATTATATGTACACACAAAGCTTCATGAAGTTCTGATTGCAAAAAAAAAAGAATGAATGAAATTAATGAGTGAATGTAAATAAAAACACTTAAATGTATATTTTTATTAGGTATAAAAACATGATTTTATAAACTATAATCACTTGGTATATCTTCATGTCATTAGGTATCTATAAATAAATAAAAAAAATATATTTTCTGTTTTGTTTCAATTCGATGTATGTTCGTAAATAATACTTAACAAAATAGTTTAAAGAAACTTATTCTATCTTGCAATTCCGTTTTGAACTTGCTATCGATTTGAAAAAGAACATTAATTTTGAAATCCCTCTGTCATTACATGATATGTCGTTGTGTGCGTGACCTCAACTGTGGTGGCACTACCTTTACGGTCCTATATCAGGTGGCGGTCTCGGTACTCTCGGTGGAGGTGGTGTTATAATAAGTAATGTTATGAATATGCGCCGGGCTTGCCCAAGAACGGCTCCTTGCCGTTCTTCGACCGCCAGCGCAAACAAAGCACCGGCGACATGTCACCCGATACGTAGTACTGTCTTCCATATCAGAGGCCTATTGCATAATAAATAGCGACATCGATGTCTGTGACGTCACTGATTTGAAGCTCTTTCTCTCCCTAACATTCAAACCATCAACATTATAACGGTTATAGCTTCGTTATTTTTTGAGATATTTGAATAGGATTTTCACCATTTGGGATATTTTTTGCCTTATTTCTTTTCGAGTAGTCAAATTTTGAGTCAAACCTATTATAACTAATATTATAAGCGGAAGTCTCTTTCGAATGAAGAAGAGACTTCCGCATATATTATTAGTTACAATTCACTATTCAATAGGTAGGCCCCAGATCGGTGTGTGAACGAGCGGTGGAGGTGCTATTATAATTAGTAATGTTTTGAAATGCCTACTTGTTTTTTTTATGGTGCAATTCGAACCAGTATTTAGAGTCATCTGTAAAAACTGGTTTGAATGGCATCATGAATGCCACCAAATGTATAACCACCACTAGATGTTTATTTGGTGTTAGAATTTAGCATCATTAAGTGTAAACTGGGCGAGCAATGCAAGCCAAAATGGCGTTTTGTCCGGGTTGAACTCGACGCGGTGGATAATGGTGCCTTAGTTGGGCTTTTAAAACATCGGTAGCGGTTATTAACATGAAAAGGAATATGCTCAGAGTACATTAATTAGCATACGATCTATACAAAAAAAAATTGAAAATAAATTACAATTGTACGCGATTATGTCCCGTTTCTCAATAATAATGAAGTCTATAGTTATCAAAAGTTGTTGTTATGTATATTCAGGCGAAAGGTATCACTTTGCCACGTATCAATAAAGCGCCACTGCCATAACAATTAATTTAAGATGCTTTTCTAAATCGTATATTATTGATGACCAATCAAGCGATACCTTTTGCCTTGATGTATATTTGTGAACTATCCGTTATGTAGTACGTTAAACGTATGATTTTATTAGCAGGGTGTTCACATGACAATCTTGTTTCAGATTCAAACCGTCCTTAGCTGCTATTAAAGCCACGTCCAAAACTTCCATGAATAGTCAATACAGAAACGATGTAAGTACTTACCTCTAAGTAATCGGTAATTTCAACAATAGAAGATAACGCTAAAGCTTCATATCAGTCTCAGAACAAGGACGCATAACATATTGAAATGTTGGGATTTGAAAGAGGTGAACGTAATATGTGGAGGTTCTGTATTGCTTTGCCCTGTTTATTTTCATTACGGCGACAGGCGCAATTGAACAAAAATCCGATGAATTGAGAACGTCTTCCCTTTTTTGAAGTCTTTTAAAAACGAATATTCCTTATCATGTCTTTGTTTCATAAATTATCTTTTAACTCCCAATATTCGTCTAGAATGAGATAAGTAATGAACTTTTGTCTATTGACAAATATCGCTTTCTTCCAGGGTGACTCAGAAAGCGTAATGTACAACTCCAAGCTGTCAGTAGCCGGCCCACGCGAACCCTCCCGTATGGTCCGCCCCATGTCCCGCAAGGACATCTTCTATTCCGGTTCAGTGCTCAACCTGCCCCAATATCAGAGCCAGAAGAGCCTGCAGGCCTACAGGAACTCAGTTCTCAGTCTGCCACAGAGCAGGCAGGCCGGCGATGTCGAGACTCAGGAACGTAAGTGCCTAACATATGTGGTAGGACATCTTCTATTCTGGTTCAGTGCTCAACCTGTCTTAGTATCAGAGCCAGAGCCTTCAGGGCTACAGGAACTCAGTGATCAGTCTGCCACAGAGCAGGCATGCCGGCGACGTGGAAACTCAGGAACGTAACTGCCTAACATATGTGGTAGGACATCTTCTATTCTGGTTCAGTGCTCAACCTGCCTCAGTATCAGAGCCAGAGCCTTCAGGCCTACAGGAACTCCGTGCTCAGGCTACCACAGAGCAGACAGGCCGGCGACGTAGAGACTCAAGAACATAAGTACTGATATCACAAGTATCACCCAGATTAAATGATTATAAATATCGTCCATGGGCCGACGACACCGACGATAAAATATGGTATATTTATCTTGTTCTCTCCAATATGCTCGAATTACTAAAGTGTTTAGTGTTTCCTACACTCGGGTCATATATCTTACTTGAAGTATGAAAGTTAGTCAGTGCAAATAGCTCATTAATGAAAAAGCGCTTCAATCAATAGAGAATATTTATACTTATATATACAAAACAGAAGCTAGTACTATGACAAGGAGTATTTTTAAGTAAGCATACTTTTACAGTTTCAATTATATAATTTAGTATTTTTGTATGGCCTCGGAGCGTTTGAACTGTCTCTTCCCGTACGTTACCAAATATTCATAGATACAATGACAACTGTATGACTTTTGTGAATCTGTAAACACGCCATTGTTAATTCCATGAAATTTTGATGCATTTGTCATCGTATCTATGAATATATAGTAACGTACGGGTAGTGGCGGTTAAAACGCTCCTTGGACTTACCAATTTAATACTTGTGAACAATCTAACACTAATCGACCTAGCCCCAAACTAAGCAAAGGACTATGGAGCGAATACCGTCATGGGAGTCGTGCAAGGAACATTTTGTAAGATCCAAATTACTAACTGTTCCGAGTGTCTATATCGTTGTACTGACTGATATTGTTAAGCATCCAGAGAGGCGAGACTGGTGAGGAAAGGGCTTGTAGGCAAAACACTCGAAAAACATGAAAAAATGAACTATGCCTAAAACTGTACAACAGCTTACCGAATGAGTTTAAGTCCATAAATAGTGTTAATATGTTTAAACGTCAACTTAAAGAATACTTCCTGGTGAAATGTAACTATGACATCAATGAATTTATTAATGATTGAAATGTTGTGTTTTTATATCGTGATATATAATTATAATTTAAAATGTACAATGTGTGTAATGTATAATGTAATGACTATTATAATTAATTTTATTGACTATTGTAATTGATTTCCGACACATTTTATATTGTTATGGAATAAAAAAAATATTAAATTGAAAAATTATATTTCAGAATACGACCTATGCCCCTGCCTGTCTCTGCCTCAGTCCTTCAAGTCCGCGCTCGGCTCCATGCTCGACATGAGTCTACTGCGAGACCCGGCGTTCATGCTTATTGGAGTATCCAATGTGTTCGGAATGGCTGGACTGTATGTGCCCTTCGTATATATTGTGGATGCGGCTAAAATTAACGTGAGTGCTCGAATTGGTCATTTCCATCTGTTATTAGTAATCGTAGAACTCTTTATTGATGTAGCATTTAGCACTTCATGTACGCTCGACTGACGGCGTTCCAAAGAAACGATCCACACAAACAAAAAGTACCGTTCATTTACAACATCTGTAAATCTGTAGAGATTCCTGTAAATTGACATTGTAATTTATATTGTAATCTTATATTGTGAATAAATGAATCTGAATCTGAATCTGTACCTCTGTATAAGTTTTTACGAAACAAAACACAAACGAACGCGTTTGCGTTTAGTCCCAATAGTTACCACTGAAGACCACCAGAGGCGCTGCTTGCGTTGTAAATATACTAATTGAGACTAAACGCAAACGCGTTCGTTTGTTTTTTGTTTCGAAAAGACTTATACTAGAAGTACTGTTCATTTGTTTTGCAGGGTGTGGAATCGTCGCAAGCCTCGTTTCTCCTGTCCATCATCGGTATAACGAACACGATCGGTCGTATCGCTTGCGGCTGGGTGGCGGACTTCCCCTGGATGGACTCACTGTTGCTCAATAATGTCTGCCTCATCATTGCCACGGTAAATACTACTTTATTTACATGCTGTTAGCGTCAAACTTCAATAATGAAGACAATCGGGTCGTATTTGTTTGCGGCTGGGTGGCCGACTTCCCTTGGACGAACTCACTGTTGCTCAATAATGTCTGCCCCGTCATTGCCACCGTAAATACTACTTTATTTACATGCTGTTAGGTTCAAACTTCAATAATGAATACGATCGGATCGTGTTTGCGGCTGGGTGGCCAAATTTCCTAAAATGGATGCACTGTTGCTCAAAAATGTCTGCCTCATCATCGCCACGGTAAATGCTACTTTATTTATATGACGAGGGACAAATTTCAATAATGAACACGATCGGATCGTATTTGTTTGAAGCTGGGTGGTCAACTTCCCCTAGATGGACTCGTTGCTCAACAACGTGTGTCTGATCATTGCCACGGTAAATACTACTTTATTTATACGCTGTTAGGTCCAAATTTTTATAACGAAAGCGATCGGATCGTATTTCTTTGAGGCTGGGTTGACGACTTCCCCTGGATAAAGTCGCTGTTCTTCAACAATAGCTGGCTCGTTATTGCCACAGTAAATGCAATACTAGCAATGATATTCATTTAGGCTAATATTGACCAGTCAAGAAATGGTAGACGACACCAGTAGTAATAAAATTATTCTTGTATCACCAATCAATATCACTCTTCAACCTATTATTGCTATTTTAACATTTTTAATTACATATAGTTAAAAAATGTAGGCTATTTTACCATCAAAATGTAACCTTTTTGTATTTCGATACGAAATGACTACTAATACAGCGTTTTCGGCGTTTAATTAAAAGTTGATGATTTAATTATTATGCATGCCTATTCTAAGACCATAAGACTTATGTAGGTCGCTAATATCTTGATAACCAAACCATGTTTTAACTTGTTCCAGATATCTGTAGCGGCGACTCCGTTCTGCGCGTCTTATGGTTCTTATGTTGCAGTTGCAATATTCTTTGGAATTGCTATATGTAAGTGTAACGTGTATATACATGTATACGTAAGTGTAACGCCTTTTTAAAAATAAATATTTATTCTAACCCGATCATCTGGTGAATGCTTAAGTTTGATGAAAAAAGATTACATGCCTTTAGAGTTTACAATGCAATACAAATATTATTGCACACCTCAATTAAAGGACACAGTACAGTTCAAAATCACAATGAGTAGAGGCAAACAACAGGCGGTTTTATCGCTAATGAGCGATTTCTTCCAGACAACCTTAGGGTAGCGGAAATGAAATCTAATCATAAAGATTCATAGTAGGTGGTGCAAAATTAATACATGTGAAGCCTACTAATAATTACAACAATAACAAATATACGTACATAAATATAATATACCAATATATATACGTAAATAAATACACATATACACATAGCCTAAAAGAGTTAAGTCTTAAATGTGTCATGAGAGAGACAAATAGTGATCTTTAAGCTGTTTTTTGAAGACGGCAAGAAATTCAGCACGCCTCAAATCAGGAGCAAAAGAGTTCCAAAGCTCGGAAACTGAAGGCAGAATTATAAAATTTTGATGAGGAAGGTGGAACAGTAGGAAGCAAATTTCGGGAGGACCTAACGGATGGACGGAGTTTAGTTCATGACATAATGTTAGAGTCAAAATCAGGAACAAAAATTAGGAATCGTTTTTCAGCAACAAAAAATATGTTTTCACACCTGCTATTCAGAAACGAGTCATTGTTACCCTCGAATGAGGGATCAATGTCGTACTTTTCTTCCCTAATTTGAGGGCAACAATGACTCTTTTCCTCATAAAAGGTGTGAAAAGCAGTATGTGTTACACGGTAGCAAAAATATTTCCTTCTTGGGCGTAAACAGTTGGAATCCCTCGCTACGCTCAATATCCTACTTTAGGATCCCTCGCCATACTCAGGATTCAATATACCGCCCTCGCCGTAAATATATCATTTGTCCTCAGAAATGACCGCCTACATTTCATCTTTCCATTCCCCAGCTGGCTACATCTCGCTGACATCCATCATCCTGGTAGACCTGTTGGGTCTCGACAAGCTCACGAACGCCTTCGGTCTACTCATTCTGTTCCGTGGCGCGGCCGCCATTGTTGGATCTCCTTTAGCTGGTGCCGTGTATGATGCCACTAGGAATTACGACGCATCATTCTACATGGCGGCTGCATTTTTCCTCGCTGCCACGCTTACTTCTTTCGCTGCGCCACTATTTAGAAGGTAAGCAGTTCGATAGGTACGTAAACTGTAGATCAAACCTGCCAATCAATCCTGATACAATAATATAAGTAAACTTCGTCAGGTATGGCAAACAGGTACATCGGTTAGATGTGGACGTAAGTGAGTGTCGTCGATAGTGACGCATGGTCGTGTTACGATCCAGATTGTGAGACCTTATTTTCTTAGACCATGACTACCATGGATGAATCGTATATAGCAGACACTCCGACCCAGGTCGGGCCTAGCTGAGTTTCTTGCTGGACTCTTCTCAGCTAGGCTAGGTTTAGTGAACCAGCGACAAAACTCCCAGTAGCTCGATTCCACTCACACCTCAGATTCGGTTGAAACCGCTCAACCAATCTCACTGGAGCGCAAACTCTTAGAGTATTCCAGTGTTCCAAACCACACGCGTGGTCGTGCCGGAGGTTTTCCCCTGGATTTTCCCCAGGCTACTCTCCAACCGCGCACTCCTATCGCTTTATTGGGCCCGGCCTATAAAGCCACAGTCAGGTTCAAAAAAAAAGCAGAGGGCAGGATTTGTAAGATCTAGAATGTTAAGGGAAGATCGATCAGTCACAAGTCAGTCAGCCATAATCGATTGGTTATGTAGCTACCGACATTAGGAGTAAGTAGCAGTCGGGTATATCGTTGATGAACAGTACTTTTGTCTCACGAACGCAAGTGAGCAATGATTGTGTGTTGAGATATGCACATGCACATTGTCTATGTGTGCATCAGCGAAGGAGGTATGGGTTCACATGGCCTATGTGGTTCGTATGTGTTATATGAACTACAAGTATGGCGAACTCGCGCTCGTGAAATAAAAGTACTGTAAGAACCCCATACTATAGTCCCTTGGGAAAACCTCGGCATAGAGGGAGCTCATTCCTTGATTATAACCTTAACCTCTTCTCCAGGAAACCAGACGAAGTCCAGCAACCCGCCGACGTTCTAACACCCATCGACGAGGACTTAGAAGAAGCTGAAGAAGATCCCGACGACACACCCATCACTATGGGTGCTTTAGCGAGGCCACCCGCCATCACCCGTACTGCTGCTTCACCCACTGATCCCACGCCCACCGAACTCTCGCAGAGGGAAAGTGTGCTCTAAACGAAGGTTTATAAGGTGCGATTTGCTATGTACGGTATTTTTTGTTAAATGGAAATATGTTCTGGGAGAGGTCGCTTCACCTGGCTAGATACTGGCCAATAGCAATCCCATTTATAATAAAAAATATAATGGATTCGACTCGAGCGGGAAAATATGCTCTAAACTTGCGCGGCGGCAGAGTTTAACTCGCTGGGACTGTTGTGTAAAACACCGGGCTCGCGTCCCGTGTCTTTGGCCACTGAGCTCTCGCAGAGTGAAAGTGTGTTCTAAGTGAAAGAGTATAAGGTGCAATTTGCTATGTACGGTATTTTTAGTTAAATGGATTCGACTCAAGCGGGAAAATATGCTCTAAAGTAATGAATAAGGTTAAGATTGCTGTAAATTTTATTTGGAAACGTTAAACAACTTCTGAGCACTTTAAATTACGGCTAAAAACTTCTGACTACCCTCAACAAAACCGCTTACAACGTGACGGATTGCGTCTACAGCATATCTGAATGGTGGGTTACGGCATGAAGTATATGGAGGTCTGCAAGCCTTCTATTACAGCGAAGCATTCTATTGACGAAGTTTTGTGACGATCGTTTAGCTTATCTCAACGGAATAAGGTTCATTTTAAAAGTGTGATAAAAGAACGTTATACAAACCCCTCGTTTTTTGCTGCGATATGTGGCAATATTGGGATTCGTTCGAGTTTCCCTGACGCCACAATTTAGCGGAGTGAATGACTGGTAGATAATAAAATGTTCACTACAACAAAGTTACCGAGTTCCGTAAAAAGGCTGTAATGAAACTTGTACAAATAATTTGAATAGGATTTTAGTAACTTTGTCGTAAGGAACATTTTTGCTTGGCAGTTTTGATAAAGAACCTTTCATAGTAAGTGAAGGAGATACTTTAAGGATTACCGGTATATGTACAAACATAAGTATACCTTGTAAGGTTGAAAATAGATTGTTTAAATACGTAACTCAAATTGTCTTTAAAGAAAGTTTTACATATGTGTAAGTAAACCAATGTGTAATCAAGCAAATTTTAGTTCAATGAAATATGCATATATTTTAATAAGATGCCGACCACACAAAAGCTGTTCAGTTTGTTTAATTTTATAAGAAATCTTTGCTATGTATCTTCATATATTATATTAGTAAAATACACGATCTCATTGCTCGAAGATACTACCAAAGATATCTTATAAGTAATAATTATCAATTAATAGGTTTACAGAAAAAAGATGAAAGTATTTAATTTGTCGTTTTTTTTACCATAGCGTTTTAACGACAATTTCAAACAAAACAGATAAAATATTCAGTAACGTTAAGGACCGACCAGACCGAAGCCTACAATAGAAAATATGCATGCGGAATGAATAATAATACGATGTCACAATATGAATAGTAAAACATTAAATTATGACAAAAAACGGTAAATTAATAAATATGCTCAAAATCTTAAAAAAATATGACACTTGAAAATTTCGCTAAATCGTTTAATTTTTTTACTGGCTAAAATTAAATCAATAACCACCATCAGGATTCTTATGTTTTAATTAACAAAAAAAATGTATGACAACAATGTACCTCAAACGCAATATATCACGACCAAAACAGCAAATTACTCGTTTTCCCATACAATGTACATTGTCGTTTTCCCGTACTACGCGCATATCGTCGGTTGACAACCAAAACTCACTATCAAATCTGTTCGAAACCTCGTATCTCAGTACTGAAACGATGCTGAGATACGAGCTTTATTTTAAGGTATTTGTTACTTAGTGAGTTTTGGTTGTCAACGGACGATATATTATGACGTCACATACTATGCTCAATCAGCATCAGACGTTTTGAGGGCTCTGATTTTATGCTGTACTTTGAAATCAATGTTAGTCTTTTGTTCAAATTGTACTTCTTCCAGATACACATTTGTTTCCCTCTTAAAACTGGTTCGGATGACATGAAAAAAATTATGCATATTCTCTATTACGCAAATGCCCTCGGTGTGGCCGGTCCATAAGCCAGATTATTAAGAAATATTGCCTTAAGCATTAACGAGGACATTCAAAAGTTCTAATAAAGATGATGGTATTGATTATGATGCTGGAATTGACTGCAAGCAATACATTGTATATATATTCGTTGCACTTTGACTAGGGAACTTAATTCTGACGTGCCATATATAAAGTACGTTGTGGTGCTAGTGCAGCCGTAGCGGCTACACTGATGGATGCTCACCTTTCAATACTCAGGGGGAAAAGGTATAAACAGGATCAAAATATATTTAAAAACACTAATTTCGGGAAACTTGCGATGGCGGCCGATATGAAAAGTCCAAAATGTCATTAGCAATAATATTTGTACTTATAGGCTGTAAGTACTTAGACTCAAAACAATATAAAATACAAAAAAAATTAGAAACTGTCACCTTTCCCAATCCGACAAAGCATATCACAATTGTTTCGTCAGTTCAAATTTGTAAAAGTGACAATAAATGGATACTTTGTCTTAAAAATACGCCTAATTCTGTAGGATTCTGTGTTAGAATTATATTCTCCTATTAATAGAGGAATACTGAAAAAAAAAATTTAGAAATTCATGTCCTTTTGTAAATAGTACCATTAAATACGCACTGTTGTAAATACACGAATAGTTAGGATGTTTGAAACAATCATGGCACTGGCTACGTATACTATCCTCAACACTTCCTCGCTATCATATATTTTTCTATCCTTTAAACGTAGCTTGCAACTTGGATACTCCTTATTGTCGTTTACATAAGGTTGAAAATGTCAGCCTTACAGTAACAATGACGAACGGCTGTACGATAGAGTTAACTGTAGAAGTTTTAACACGTTGACAAGTGAATTCGGTATATTTGTAATGTGTGTTTACTTTAAGATACATTTTTAAACTTGCTATAGCAATGTGTTGAGAATTTTCGAGCTTGGCTTTTTCCTTATATTTCTTGTGAAGTTTAGATACTGTTTTACGTGTTGCTAGAATTGGGGATCATTTACGATGAGATTTTTGTCTCGATGGTGATAGGTAGGTATAAAATAAAGGGGTTATTCCTACCCGTTACCACTAACTAACCACATGGAATTTTACCCCATCTACCAGTGGTAATTGCTGTGTTATATATAGGCTACTATAGTGCTTTTCTCAAATATGAAATTTGGATTAAGATTTGATAAACATAACCTTAAAACTTCAAAAACTTTATGTATTCCCGACGTTTATTTTTTATCACAGAATCTCAAGGGTATTTTTCCACCGAAAAACTCAAACTATTTGAGACACATACAAAAAGTCGCGTTTCCAAAAAAAAAACGAGTTGAATTGGCTGAACAAGTGAATACGACCTGTGCCGTCTTTTATATGCTTGTTTCTACTTTTTAAAAAGTTTGGAACTTGAAAAATATAGGAATTTATATATAACATTCCAGGCGGGCTGTAATGTTTATTATTTTTTAATTTTGATCTGACCTTTAACTACGCACTTCAACTTGCAATATGTAGCGAGTAAAAAAAAGCTTACGATCTGCTTGATGCTAAGCAGACACCGCAGCCTATGAACGCTTGCGATTCCAGAACCACAAGCACGTTGGCGACCCTTCATTGACTCGAGGATCCGCTGTGTTGACAGCTAGAAACTTTCCTCAGTAGTTACCACTGCTAACAGATGGGGGAAAATCCAGCTACCAGTGGTAACAAAAGGTGGGAATAACCCGAGTAAAGTGTAAACCGCAGCGAAATCTATGTCATCCTATTGATATCCTCATTTTGAAGTAGAGAGTAGACCAGCATCCTTGTGCCATTGACGAACAAGTTTGTACATAAGCGGGTTAGGTAAGGGTAAGGTAGGACGACTAGAGTGAGTATCGCAACGCAGTCAATTTCTGACTCCCGAACCGCGGGGCTGGTGAGTTACCACTGGTTCTAATATCAGTTACATTTATAGAACTAGTTGGATCTTTTATACCAGTAGTTTCATCATGTCCAAAGTTGGATCTCTGTAGAATATACTAGGAATACGTTATTAAATAATAATACATTTTTGAACAGCGGTGTGGTCAAATCTCAATCGTGAGTTGGTGCAACACGTTCTTACTGATTTGACTCTGTCATCAGGTTTAATGGATCTTTATAAAGCCCAGGCTTAAGGTCTTTCGAGTTTCTAAACCAATATAACTACTGGTGCAAAAGGTCACATTGGTGTAATCACTGGTGCTGATAATAGAACTAGTGGGACAACCCGCAGGACTTGCCTCGTATAGCGGACGCAGAGTACCCATAAATTAATATATTTTTGTGTATAGATATATTTCTGTCAATAAAATGCATAATTTAGCTATAAGTTTTACGTATAGGAGCGCGTAAGGGTTTAAGGAGGTAGGAAATGGTATTATGTGATAAATATAATACGAATACCGATTTGTTTTGTAACACTTATAATATTTTATTAATAATGATATGCCTATTATTGAAACATGTAATTAAAATTAGGTTTTCGTTTGTAAGGTTTAATACTGGTATAATGTTACAAATTGTATAAAAAATCTTATTAAGGATCCAGAAAGTTAGTAATGTTACTGTTGTTATATAGCTTTATGTAAAAAAAAACCAAAAGTGTTATTATGTTTTTAAGATTGAGGAAAATAAAGCGTTATGTAACCCGTACGACAGTCGCTATCAAATTTATTGGTACCCATGGGTGATAAATAATACACTGTAACGCCTTGCTAATAAATTACTATGCCCGTTCCGATATATCTGATGGCGACTGTACACCGGGGTTAAATCATTTATACTAATGTGATGAAATCCGAAACGCATCAAATGTTCGAGGATCATTTAGTTAAACATCAATGGGTTTTCTATGTATTTTATTATATAGTTCAATTTTATTTTATGAAGAAAATGTTCTGTATTTAATTCAGTATTGGCTAATAAGTATTGTTTTAGTTTTTTTTGTATTAAGAAAGCTGTTTACGCATACCGGTTATTCGATTGTATAGACGCTACAAAAACATTCTCTATAACTAATTATGTCGTTTTTGAGCATATCTTAATTGTTTTATGATGCTATATACTATCATGAGATATTTTTAATGTCATGTGTTTTATAAAGCTTGCTTTACAGCGATATTCAGTGTAATATATAAAGGTTATTTTCGACCGGCCAGGCGGCGTTATATTGAAATCTTACAAGAATAAAACAAATGGCAATTTTATAGTCGATACCATGAATTATCTCCTCATAGCATGAACGTCTCGCCTCATCGGTGGAAAACCACTAAAACAACTAAATCGCTCAATTTCAAAGAGCGTTACTTTGTTCTACGTACGCTGTGTGATGCTTTGAGCATTCCAAGTCACTTAAGTATTTACAGCACATAAAATTATTAATTCGAATGACAACGAAATTATTAATTCAGGACTAAATTATTTATTTTCTGGCTCAGGCTAGTTTGAAGAAGAATTAACAAAGTCTTAAGCGGCATACTATCCAGTATCATCAACTGGAGAGAAAAATTGTAATAAAAAGTTAGTATAGTCAAAGTCAAAGAAAAAACCTTGCCGCGACAAATCCAGGTTATTATCTGTTCAACTAGTGATGGTGTATTTGACAACTGGCAATACCGTGCCATCCATGTGTTAAATACTATGATATTGACAGTCATCAAATATACCTCTCGCTTAAAAGAATCGACTGCATTGACCTTTGATGAAAGTTAAAATAAATTTCGTTGTTCAATAGTCTAATGGAATTGGCCCCTATTGGACTAATTCGACAATTCAGTAACTTGACTATGACAATTCGATATGATGCTGTCCAGCGACAATTTTATTCGACGACTCAGAAATGTCTAACTAATTATCACTGTCAGATGACAATTGTCAAGTTAGTGAAATGGGGGCGTGCTGTTTTCGCGGTACGAATGTTTAATTTGACATTGGCATTTTAGAGTTTTTTCTCTGTTGTGATGAATTGCCGTGAGATAAGAACATTTAACGGCCAATGAGACGATAAAAATAATGGCATGTGAGGGAAAAGGAGAGAGATACTAATAATTACGTATCCGATAAGGATGAAAGTATATCTCGACTCTGCTTAGCTATTGTGTGTAAACAGCTTCATGTCAAATGTTTTAAGTGAGAAGACAGTCATAGCAAGCAATTGCTATAAACGTACAAAACATGCTATTTGTTGACTATGTCCACCGAAACTTTTGTATATAACAGACTCATTAAATAATAATGATGACTGAATGGTGTTTTTATTATACCATCGACGACACAACTAACCATTCGTAGATCTTATTGCTACGAGATAAGATCCACTGGTCATTGTTGCAATTTGTTCCTACCCATAAAAACGTACTCGCTTGGTGATTTTGCTTCATGGTTTGTGGTTTTTGTTTATGTTCACGTGTTATTATTATTCATTGTTGGTCATCAGGTCGTCAAGAGTAAAATATAATTATATATTTTTTTACTCCTACTGTAAAATATATATATATATTTTACTTTAAACTGAACAGATAGCCACAAAAGCAGGTACAGTTAGCCACAAAAATATCTACGCTACTAATACGCTTAAATTACCTTCACATTGAAAGCAAAACTAATTGAGTAACAATAGCGCCGGGTTTGGCGGACACATTTTTGCTACAGACTGGATTGTACAGCCTAGTTTGAAAATTTGTGCACAGACAGTAATAAAAAATATGTAACTTTATTGTTAAGAGGGCATAAGGTTGTAAGTACAGATTTTTTTGAAGCTTTTCTTACGTATGTAACGTACATATTTATAGTGTTTTTGGTAACATTTGATGACTAAAGTATCTCGGTGCCACATGATCCACTACTGAAATTACTGCCAAAGTCAATTTAGTAAAAACAACTTCCTTTGATGGATAGACACTGAGTGTTCACGTAAGCATATAGCCTGATTGCACGCACGACCCGGAGCGGGCCTCGAAGTGAGCATAATTTCGAACCTTGAAATAAGTAGATTGTGTCTCAAGGAAGCAAGATGATATATTTACGACGACGAGGGCGGTATACTGAATCCTGAGTGAAGTGAATGATTTTACAATAGAATTTAGCGTAGCGATTTCGTCAACTTCAGGCAACTTCTTTCGGTGGCACCGACTTCAAAAAGAACAAGACTTCGTTTGTTTAATAAGAAGCGTAGTCTCATATTGAAGCTATTAGAAGTTAGGCAATTATTTTTAGTGGTCTTTTTTTCTGAATAGCATGCAGGTGTGAAAAATCATTTGTTTTATATGCACTACACGCTCTGCGTCCAGCGTGCACTAGGGCCGTACCCGCCTGAGTGGTCAGTTTTACCAAAATTTATAGGTACACTAAACAAGTCTAGAAACTATACTGAATTCACTATACCACTACAATTATTAATGTAAACAAATCGCATTTGAGTACTATATAGGGACAACAATCAAGTTAATAAAATTAAAAAAATACAATTATTAGGCTAATGCTGAAGGTTCATCATGATATAGAGCTACATCATGGTACTGAGTAAATGATAAAAAGTTATATGGAAATATTTTAATTCATTTTTTAATGTTTTGTTGATTACATACCTACGAACGACATTATCGATGAAATACATGATGCTTGGATACTTACTCTTAACCAGACATCATGATGAGATTTATGTAGTCAGTTAAAAATATTATTGTATTTATTTCTTTTATTAACGGGAAATTGTCCATTTAATGTACTAAAATGTAATTTGTTATAGGTAAATTGTAGATACTGATAGGTATACCTACTTATAGAGAGGTTAACAACAATGATTCGATGGCAAACGAGTTTATTCAATTGGATTCGTACCTATCACTATAAGACGATAACGAATGTTCAGTTCGGTATGTTTTCTGATGTAATTTAATTTTATATGTGTACGCAAAGAAAGGTATAATTAAATTGCATAAAGCAATTAGGTCAGATATCAAGTACGGGTCGAGAACTTGCCGAGTTTGTTTATGACTATATTCAGGTCAAGTTAAAATAACCGTTAATAGATTTGTAGGTGTAAAGAACAAATTGATAGCAATGTATCTACATTCGTAAACAGTGTGATATAGAGCTCCGTTACGTAAGGCGTCCTATATAACAACGTTAAGTTTTTTCTATGAGTTCTCTATTCATCTGGATATCCATGGATAGTTAATTGGATGTATCAACTATTCTTTATTGCTCGTTACCACAGTTACGTCTCCTGAGTCACTCTTTAAAACTGTGACTTTATAGGGTTTAAATCTACTAACATGAGTTTTAGCGATGAGCATATATCCATTTGGACGTGGGTCATCTCTTGAGCATGCTTGAAGTCCATATTATAAACATTTTTCTAAGAAACTCGGTTACCATTCGGGACAGAATAACAACAAGAAAAAGTTGATTGACCCAATTAATGTATGTTATTGTTCATTTAATTTCAGCTGATAAATCAAAGTTTTTCAAATTGCACACAAAATAGGATTGATAAATAATAAAACACTTTTAATTTAAGGTTAATGCAACCACAATGTAACATTCGTAATATGGATTCTTTTCAATAAAATGATTCTACTTATTCTCTTCTATGCATTCACACACACACACAACACTGGAATACTCTCAGAGTTTGCGCTTCAGTGAGATTGGTTAATTGGGAGTGGTCGGAGCCTAATAAGGTTGAAACTAGATAGGTTCTTAGGCAGTAACGATGGCAAAATTGTGTCTGCAAATAAATAATCTCTAATAATCCCCCATGAACTCTGATTACATACCTAAACGTACCATAAATGGTTATATTTCAGAATGTCATATCAAAGACTATTAATAATAAGAGTCATTAAACGACGCATTCTGGACCAAGTCTCGCTCCCGGCCGATTACAACTTACAACCGTTCTAATAATGTAATGACATGTGCGCAGACAGCGCAGCGCAGATAATATTTAAAAGCTAGTCCACTTTTTAAGGTGAGTATCCGCCAGAGATGTGCGTTGAAGCTATTTTCATGTATTTTACTCCTCGTACTCTTGACAGCCTGGTGTCATATTATTTGTATAGAAATTGGAAACACATCTTAACACATCTCGTGTATGCTCACCCTTACGCTGCTATTCCACAAGCGAGGTGGAGATTAAATTGAGATTGCTGACAATCGGCGAATTGGCTATTTTATTGCTGATATTATGATAATGCCCTCAATCGCCTCACTACACCGGTGGACATCCTATATCAGGCCCAACAAAGAAAAATATGGGCTTAATAAGTAGGAGGTTTAACGTCAATCGTATATAGGTTTATAGAGGAATATTCAGGATTCAGATAAACTTAAATTTTAAATACAAATCAAATCCATCGTCAATATTCTCCTTGTCAACTGCTCAGTAAACTGCATTTAGAGCGGTGACGGTTCAAAGGGGGTTGCCTTTGAACTCCCGTTACCAATAGACACAGGAATAGGTAGTTCGTTTTTTTGGGAAACCCAAGTACTTACCGCAGTATTTTCTAGTAGGTACGCTCCACTCCACCATTCATTGTTTTAGCATGTGCTTCAACACTTTTTAGTACGAGTACTATCACTTAATTAATAGATACTAACCTAGAATGTAGGTACACGAAATTCTTCATGAATGTCCAGTGACTATTCTTGTTCTTATTACGTCTACACCATCGTCATTTTATTGACCTCCGCAAATTAGTGGCTGTCTCGCGAAACAGGTTCACTTATTACATCAGTAGTTCAACACTTTCAATTGTTTATGTCGACCTTAGAACTTACAACTCGCGTGCCCATTCACTATCATTATAGTACACATAAAAGGCGTGAAAAATGTATCATCACCCATTATCAAGCTATTCATACGAGTGTTAGATGAATGGTTTACGTCAATACTTCAATTTGTGCTCTATATTAATTACCATTGAATCATTATTACTACAGTTACTATAAACTTTTGTTCTGAGTAGCGTAACGTTTGGTCTGGTTCTATTCAAATGTCTCAAAAGAAAGTTACTTCTTACAAAGGAAAATAGCGGATTGTTGATTGTATTCAGAGGAAAAACCGTGATTTGATCTAGTAAAATTATGACTGACGCAACCAAAGAAAAATTTGCGTTTCTTTTCTTTAGTGATTTTATATAATAGATACCTGTAAGTGCACACAAGGTCACAGAAAAGTTGCGATTGTAGGTAATGTTTGGGATTGAGACTGAATGTAGGGTTGACCTCGCTCACTCTAAAATTACCTAGTTTTATCCCTTGCGACTATAGATTCGCTTACAGAAATTTTATATATATATTACGAGTTCAGGTAGTAGTTTGGAGTGGACGCCTTCCTTTTGGAGTAAGTGTCCTATTGGTATTTCCCAGAACTATAGTTATTTATTATGACATTTCCTTGTCCAATTCTAGTGTTCGTAAAGTGTTTAACAATCTACATGCAAATACGATATACATATTTTGAATGGATTTATTTATGGTTGAAGTGCGGTTTCAACCATAAATAAATCCATTCAAAATATATAATTATCGTGTTGGTGCTGTCACTGCTGCAATCTGCGCCACTGAAAACTAAATTTCAAGTAAGTACCTAGAAAAGTACGTAATCTACCTACCTCTATGTAAATGAAACAAATCTCTATGTAAATGTGTATGTATATGATGAAATTTAAAGGTACCTACGAAGTGTCATTATAAATTAGTAACTACCTATAAAGAGATGTGAGATAGAGAGAGAGAGCGCGCGTATTATTACGATCCACTATCCATTCAATATGTATAGCTAAACTAATATAAAAATAACACGTCAAACACCAGTTTTTTTGCTACAATCTCAACCTCCCCGATCCCCCACCCGATAATAAACGAAGTGTAACCAAAAGGATTACATACCTAATTATAAATCTAAACGGTAAGATACCTAGGTACCTGCCTCCATATGTGACGTGATGTGTGCTGAAGGAGACAATTCCTTAGCTTAGCAGCCTTAAAGTGTCACATTTCAATCCTTATACCTATAGCAGTAGGATAACCATAATTTTGATCCCAATTGGAACAATGTTGAAAGATTTTTATTAATCTGCTAGGAAGTTGTCTTATCTTATGTTTATCAAATTCATCTGTTCATTTTGCATAATAACACGTCTCAGGCTAGATCGTGGTCGATGTGTCTAGTCAGCGCATACTTATTTGTATGCTTATACGTTTCCACTCGTGTGCAGACGCAGATCGCATCGTCTGCGCAAGGTCGTTGACCGCTGGCTGGCGCAATAGGCGCCTATGTTACATCAGCCGACCTTTCCACGCGGAACAATAGCTCGCTGCAGCACGGTTCAGCATTTCCTGAAGTTTTTTTCATTATTAAATGAGGGAGATAAAATTATAGTTCTCTTGTATACAACAACTAGGTTAATAACGTGACCTTATTTATTTATAACTAATAAATACATCGTTAATAAGTGGAAAAGTTATGTAGTTTTTAGTATAGGTATATATATTTGGTAGTAATTAGAAAATAATTGGTAATAATTTGTTAAGTAGTGACTTAATAGCATTTATTAACCGTTGTTTAATTTAACTGTGTACAGTGTAAAATAAATGGGTTGACAGTATCAGTCAGTATCCATACTAATATTACATAAATGCGACAATTTGTCTGTCTGTCTGTTACCTCTTCACGCTTAAACCGCTGAACCAATTGAGATGAAATTTGGTATGGAGGTAGTTTGAGTCCCGTGGAAGGACACAGGATACTTTTTATTACGAAAATTATCCCTGATGGGGGTGGAAGTTTGTATGGAAGAGCGATAAATAGGTAAGCGCCTGATATTGAAGAATAGCAATAAAATTGTGAATCGATGAACGAGTTCTATGCGGACCGAGTAGCGGGCAAAAGCTAGTATTCTATATAACTAATAACAAATTATACATATATTGTATTAATACCTACCTACCCCTTATTAAATATTATTTTTTCCGGCATAGTCTCACCTGTGTCGACTTCGTGGCCACCATACACACAAGTAGTGTCCAATTCGGATCGTATCGCGCGACATCAAAACAATCTCAAAGCGTATGAATCAGCACTTGCTTATGTTTATGGTGCACTGCCCTGTGTAGCGTGCCGGTTACCTTCGGGTTTCGAAATTATGTCAACAAACAGTTAAAAGAAAGAGCAATGATACGAAACATCTTTTACAAGAAGTAACAACAAGCACATATTTATGTTTAAGTAAGGTAAACGTCCTGCCGCTTGACACTGTCCCAAAAATTGACACTTTCAATCTTAATCCATGACGTATATAAGGAGAGGATGAGGTGAGGCGGTATTTGGCAATTATTGGACATTTAAGTGTCAAGCATTTGGACGTTCACCTTACGTATTAAAGACTTCCTATTCAATAATTACGAACATAGCAGATTCCTTATATACAGGTACAACGTATACAGAAGATACATTGTAGCATAATTGCATCGTTGAAGAAAAAAATACGGAATTAAAGTTGTATCGTGAATTTAGGTCACATGTTCAGAGGTGTAGATACGTGCGTAGGTATCTTTTGATTAACAATTTAACATTCGCAATTCGCATCGGCATTTCTGCATTTACTGAGCATGAGCTTGACGGTGAATTTTCGATTTCGTTACTGAAATATGTTTCACAATAGGTGATTTTTAATGTATTAGGTGGTTATGTTTATGGATGGTCAGGCTCAAGACACTGTTACAAATACTTACGCGTGTTGGTATATTTTTTCTATAAAATAATCTGTGCATGTTCTGGGCTCAATTACATTACAGTATAGCGAGTATACTTATTTGCATAGGGTAGGTACGTTTATTTTATACCCAAAGAAAGAGAGATATGTGTCAACTGAATTTCGACTCAAATGTGCGGTAAAGTCCCCAAACCCATTATACAAAAACCTTTAGATTATAATATTATGCAGTTTCAATACATAAATAAAAAACGAATTATCTTCTCATGACGTCTTTGCCTTTGCCAGGAAATATTTTTCCTCGTATTCTGCACAATCATTCGCCGCTTCTATCTCATTACCAACAAAATTCAATTGGCCTCGTTAACTAATTCTTTTACTTGCATTGTTTTTATTTCTAAACAAAAAACGGGTAAGTATGGTGCAATTTTATAATGAAATTACATCAACCCGAGGTTTATAAACTTCCCACTATTATTATCCCTTCTTTCATTTACAATTAATTATTGACGCAACTTCTTGTTAAGTTAAGTTTAATTGTTATTTATCGCGTAGACATGCTGAGATTTAAATGTGATCGTGATACAATCACAAACAGTCGAGTCTAGGCCATGGGGTTCAGTGTCTGCAAACAACATTTGGCTCATCGAACGAGTTAAAATTAGCGAGTGCAAAAGTCGAAGTGATCCATCGTGGATGCATTCCAAAAGCAACCAGGTAATTTGATTCATAAACAACCTGGGAATATGCACACAACAACAGAGTTAGCCGACATTTAAATAAGATAACGTATCCATTGACCATATCAAGGTCACATGTTCGAAATCACTCCCAAAGCACGCAGCAATGAAACTCTCAGACACACACCACGGGCCATTGACGCACGTCTCATAGTCACGCACGTGAATGATGTAATATCTCCCAGACTTACACCAGACGAATTTTTGTAAGCGTTTAAGCATTAACAGATTATCAACAAAAAAGATTTCAGCAAAAAGGTTGCAGCGTAACTTATTTCATCGCATTAAAAATGTTACGCTGCAGTGGAAACCTTCGATTGAAAATGCAGTGCGACCGGGGAAGGGGAAGTGGCTAAAAGGCATAAAATTAAGCAAATGTATCCATCCAGGATCCACAAGATCAAAATAAGTATTAATATGATGTATGTATAGGTGCCTAATTAATTACTGGTTGGAAACAAATTGCAGTTCTAAATGCCTCATTAATTTTGATTTAATTTGCATATGGATAGAAACTTTCTAGCGATTCGTGTCAGTGTCAATGGTGAATTTTTTTAGACTGGTTTTCTTGGCATGAGTTTTACCTAAAACATATGAATAGGTATATATTTTTCACACCTGCTATTCAGAAAAGAGTTATTGTTGCCTTCGAATGAGGGATCAAAGTTATACTTTTCTTCCCTCATTTGAGGGCAACAATGACTCTTTTCCTCATAGAAGATGTGAAAAGCAGTATGTAACACGCTGTAGTAAAATCATTTATAAGATATTTCATGTTTTAAGCAGCGGGCCTCATAGATGGTGTAAAAAGCAGTATGTGTCACACGGTAGCAAAATTATTTCCGTCTTGGGCGTAAACACTTGAATCCCTCGCTACGCTCAAGATTCTACTTTAGAATCCCTCGCTACGCTCAGGATTCTATTGTAGAATCTTTCGCTTCACTCAGAATTCAATATATCGCCCTCGCCGTAAATATATCATTTTGCTCCCTTAAGACACAATCTACTATTTTGTGGACTATCTAATAACTAAATCAAGCTTAATATTATATGGTCTAGTTCACAGGAATAATAAGCCAATAAGGAGCTAATATACAATTATACGCTTTGAAAAAGAAAAAACCGGCCAAGTGTGTCGGGCCACGCACAGTGTAGGGTTCCGTAGTTGCCCGTCCATCACGTCACCGGTCATATGCGGAATTACGGACCCGTAGAATGGTTTTTACTGATCTTAGTACTGATGATGTACTTTTTTGAGATGTTGTGTTGTATACATATTTTTGCCCTTTACGGTAATCTACTTAGCTGTGATAGTTTTCCTTTTAAATTCATCGTATATACTACTACCATGATTTTTTTCACATACCTAGTAGCCACCGTTTAGCTGGCGGGGGGGGGATACTTGACCATAGCAAAAATTATCACTTCAAAGCTTAATATCACGCCAACCGATTCTTGAATCAAAAAATGCTTTTAAAAACCTTATAATATTTGAAAGAGCTGTCCAACGATACCCCACACGATGGGGTTTGGAAGAAAAAAAAATTGCAGCACAACTTTACATGTAGGGGAGGTACCCTAAAAAAAATGTTTTTTTATGATTTTATTCTACCGTTTTGTCGGCGTCATTGATATGTATACTCAGGCCAAATTACAGCTTTCTAGTACTAACGGTTGCTGAGAAAATCGGGGGACGGACGGACGGACATGGCGAAACTATAAGGGTCCCTTGTTTACTACGGAACCCTAAAAACGGCTTGTAATTAATAGTGGGTATTATAAAAAGTCGGAACTATTAGAGGATTACATTAACATTACAAAAGAGCTGACAATATTAATTTTTCATTGTGCTTTTTAATCTTCATTATCATAAACGAGGCAATTAGCAACCGATATCCCGCCGTCATTAGAGCATGCAACATTTCAGCGGATTCTGCTAGTTAAAGCTGAATACACTCCCGTTCTAAAAAGTCCCAAGTCCCCCTATATCTACATATATCCATAGGACTTTTTGTTTCGCACTATAGATTGGAACGTTTTTCATAGTCGTGAGCAAATCGGTCAAGGCCCGACAGAGGTCACTAGCACGTGCTAACTGTAACGACTTTTTCGCATCACTTGTGTGATGATGACTAAGGGTGGGTTGCACCAAACCGTCTGTAATTGTAAGCGGTGTTCGTTAAAATCTGATTATATGGAAATTTTGACAAGTTTCTATGGGATGACAGCTGCCGGCGCCATATTTGACGATGACCGGCCTGTGATCGTATGTTGGTGCAACCGACCCTAAGATATCCGCTACTCATTTTAAGGATCGACCACACCAGGGCCGCAGGGCCGATATTTGAATACGTGTTTCCGACAAGTACATTTTATACCACGTCGGTGGCAAAAAAGCTGACAACACACCTGATGATAAACTGGTCACCGTCGCCTGTGGACGTTTGCATCACCAGTGGCATCACTGAGTATTAGACGAGAACCTCATCTCTCTGTCTTCACATCAAAATAAGGGGCATGAAAGTTAAAGAAATCGTTCTCGATGAAACAGGATACGTCATGTGCTATTAGATGTTAATCCTGTTTTAAGTTTCGATGCTTTTTTTAAATACAAATAAGCGTACGGCCTCCCTGATGGTAAGCAGAAGCAGCTGATGGCGAGTGTCGATGTTAGTTATAAACTCCATTTTTAGGGTTCCGTACCCAAAGTGTAAAACGGGACCTTATTACTAAGACTTCGCTGTCTGTCTGTCTGTCCGACTGTCACCAGGCTGTATCTCATGAACCGTGATAGTTAGACAGTTGCAATTTTCACAGATGATATATTTCTGTTGTAATAACAAATCCAGGAAAACAGAATAAAATAAATATTTAAGGGGGCTCCCATACAACAAACGTGATTTTTTTGCCATTTTATAGATAATGGTAAGGAACGTTAAATATAAAACTCCCGTGAGTTTCAGACATATTGAAATATAATAAACGGGTCCCACGTCTTCAAGGTCAAGTATAGCTCGAAATGTTTCAGACCAATACGTGGCCCTTAATCAGGAGCGTATTATGAAATATGACGCCCCGGGCCAATAAGTTTCGCCGCCCCAGAAGTCAAGAAAGAACGATATAAATAAAAAAAATACAAAAAATATATTAACGTCTAATATGTGTACAAATTAATTAATTAATTAAACAATTAATTAATTAATTAATTTGTACACATGTCAAAATTACAAGAATTGTTATCATGATCGTCATAACAGGAAAAATAAAAATTAACGTCTAAATTTATGGGGTTGTACAAATTTTTTAAAAAGGTTCATGGGGGGACTATGCCGCCCCTGTCGGATTGGCGCCCCGGGCCATGGCCCGGATGGCCCTAGGGTAAATACGCCCCTGCCCTTAATCATGAGAAAGAGTCGCGACGGCCGCGCGTCTCGCAATGCGCGCTCGCGCGCTGCTCGATCGGCTGGTTGATGTTAGTGGCGGCGATGCGGGGGGTATTGGTCCGAAACATTATTACGGGGAGTATTGGTACGAGCTATACTCGACCTTGAAAACGTGAGTGACCCGTTTATTATATTTCAATGGTAGGGAACCATTCGCGCGCGAGTCCGACTCGCACTCGGTGTTTTGTTTATTGCAAACACATTGTACAGTCAGGAGTTGAACTCGCACTATGGGTACTTCATTTTTCTTCAGATTAGTATAAATCGACGTTCTCCCGCATGCGATTTCAAGAAAAAAAACCATTTTCAACATTATGATATGAAACCGTTGAACCCAGAAAATAGGCGACGTGCTATTTTTGAACATAAGTTATGAAAGTGAAATGAAATTATGTAGTACGAGTACAATAATTTCCTCTGATATCCAAATAGACAACGTTATAATTATAACTCTCCTAACATCTAACCGAACCTAACATCTCCAAAATGTGACATCAATCATTGATCGGTGTTCGTATGTCCTTCTGTTTGAGAAGGCAAAGTTGTCACGTGCACGTACACGTGCCATTCGATGGAATTCTATAAGTAGGTACACGAGCTATAGACACATAGGTAAGTACATAACATTAAACACCGCAGGCGGTACCCTCAATCCAGATGCATAATGTTCATGTCTGGAGAAGAAGTGTGGACGAATCGCTTTTCAACTGTTATATTATGACAGCCATAAGTGCATACGTACCAAATTCGACTTGTAAACAAAGTAAAAATAAAACAAAGATTTATGACAACGTGTCCAAAATACATATCCTGAATAAGGTAAAAAAGGTTAGGTACTTATCTACTAAGTTGGTATGTTTGTTATTTGATAAGTGTTGAAATTATTATTATATAGGTACTAAATAGCACAAAAAGGCCTGAACAAATTTAGCATTTATTAAATAATTGTTATTATATTAAAAATAATAATTAATCTGCTTTTTCGCCTGCCACATTAGGGTGTGCAAAATAACATTGACATCTCAACATTGACATCTCTTCCTTGTTAGAAATTGCATGTCTGCTATTTAGATTACTGGTTCATCTGTCAATGTGAATAAGCATTTAGTTCAGCGTTAATTTGTTTCAATTAAATAAAACTTGCCCCGCAACTTACCAGTGTCAACCAAATCGGGACGCTAAAAGTAAAAGCGGAGCTAAACCATCTGCTCATTCAGGAAATATAATTCTAGGGACAGGTAAGTAAGCATTTCACATTATATGTAAGCTACAGCTACTACAAATTTTACATAGTTTTGTGTATTAATCAGAAAGCCAGGGACAGGGACATCCGGTTATAAGAGTTCAATGCTTGACAAGTACTTGAACTTGACCATAGTATGTATGTGTTTTGTAGCAGTTCTGTGTCAGTTTATACATTGTTTTAGTCCGCTCAATGAAGTATTAGAATACCACGTCGGGGGAAAAGTAAGGCCAGTCTAGCCGTAGCCTATTGGATACCTCCAATGCGACTTGCAAGCTCGTTGTAGACTCTATTAATTTATAATTCAGTAATGTACTCATAATCCCATTGGTTTGGTTTATCTTATATTACAGGCTTGACATTTACAGGTAAGGTAAAGGTTCCAATTTTTTTTACCTTACCTAATTGGAATAGTTGGCACCCTTTCGGTCATAGAAGTTGCTACAATTACGACTAGTGGATCTGTGAGTTGAAGCCCTCGCGAGTGTCTTTAAAAAATATATATTTTTGAAATCTTCCTAAAACCGACACGAAAAAAAAAACTATATAATTATCGAAGCTGCTCACAAAAAAAGTCACGATAACAACCGGAAATCTGGACATACAATAGCATTTTTGTCGAAGCTGAAGTGGAGTGAGCGGAGAGTTTCACACGGTCAATTAAAGATGCAAAATATTAGTCCACTTTAGAGACTGGGATGTTTAAAGTAACTTACGTTCATAAGCATATAAAGGTTTTGATTCACTTATTGAGTTACTGTCAAAAAATACTACTATATATAGGTACCTACTATACTACTGTCCTTCGTTAGAAATACCTCGATAATCAGTATAGCGAGGTTTTTCTTTTGCATAATAATGCAGTTCAGTAGAAATATTTGTGGCAAAATGATAATGAAGCAGCAATTAACTAGGGACTTCCTTTCAATATTACATCGATAACTGTTTTAAATACTTACTTATTTCGAAGTGACGTCTCACAGTAACTATTGTGTTCACCGGTTAAGTAGATTATACAATTACAATTTATCGACAAATTAATATCGTTGGGAAGTCCCTAGGATTTGTGACACAATGGAACATTTCGTATTTTTTGGTTTTTAATTCTTTGGTGATTAACTACACATTCATTTAAACAGACAGACAGAAAGACAAAGTGAAACCATAATTGTTAATTTTTTAACATTTTGGTACGGAACCCTAAAAGTGAATACCATCTAACACCCAGTAAAATTTCTTATATACTTGTAAAAAATGAGACTTCTACCTGTAAAAATGAGACTTCTGTCTGTAAAAATGAAAGGTGGACGAGACTTTCAACTTTTAGTGTTTCATTGTTGAACAGTTCCCCCATCTAAACCACTTCTTCACGGGTGAGCTCGCGGGCAAACGCTAGTACTTAGGTACTACCTAATATATAAAGACCATAAAGTGCTTTAAGTTGTAGGTTACCAATTTGTGGTTGACGTCAATTTGACTGTTTATTAGGCATAAACCGTCATATATTGTCCACGTGTGGAAGATACAAAGACAACATAAAAAGGCTTATCAATTGAACTGAATATTGTCACTTGTATTAAGAGATAGGTTCCTCCCCGAATACATTTTGTTTCTATTATTTGTCTTGGAAATACATGGGTGTAATAAATGTCTACGAAATATGAGCCCTTATATATTTTTAAATCCTCTATCCGTATATGTATTCAGCCCGTACCTAATATACCTATTCTCTATAGATCTTAGTTAATTTTTGTCAAACCTCATTTCCCATACTATTAATCGAAAAACGTCAAGCATTTGAAGAATAGGTCTAGTTTCCTATTTCCGTATCCAATGGTAAGTAGTATCCGCGGATGTCGGAAGTAAGTCATAAGCCCATGTATGGTTCACACATCAAATATCCCACTGCACAGTAAACTCACTGTTTGATGCAATTGTGACATGCGGAAACGAACTAATGGCGTCAAATAAGGTCATAGCATAAAAAATCTCTGATACCTACCTGTGTTAGGACAATAAAATTAAATAAATCATTACTATTGCAGACAGGATAATACACACAGTAGTTTTTTTCTTTTTTTTTGAACCTGATTGTGGCTTTATAGGCCGGCCGAATAAAGCGATACGAGTGCGCGGTTGGAGAGTAGCCTGGGGAAAACCTCCGGCACGACCACGCGTGTGGTTTGGAACACTGGCATACTTTAAGAGTTTGCGCTCCAGTGAGATTGGTTGAGTAGTTTCAACCGAATCTGAGGTGTGAGTGGAATCGAGCTACTGGGAGTTTTGTCGCTGGTTCACTAAACCTAGCCTAACTGAGAAGAGTCCAGCAAGAAACTCAGCTAGGCCCGACCTGGGTCGGACTGACTCTACCCGGTGTGCGGCGATACCGGGACGAATAGGGACTATATGTGTCAGTGTTGTCGTGATCGCGCGGTGGACGTCCCCGCCGGCGGAAATGCCTAAGTGTACGCGTCGTGTCAGAGTTGGACGCCGTAAGCGCAGCGTTCCATCTTTCGATGGACGCTGTGATTACGTCGTCCGGGTCCGTAAGTGTGTGCCTAGGACGCCGGACCGTGCGGCCCTTAATCAGTGATCGCCGAGTTACGACAGAGGGGGGAGGGATGGGAACGTAGTCGACAGCCTTCCTAACTAACGGATTCCTATGATGGGAAGCGTTGTCAAAATAACGTCTGGCAGTCTGCTTAAAGAAACCATACATGGTGCTAATCCCCATGTCGTGGTGCAGACTGAGGTTCGACTGGTACCACGGAGCACCAGTCGCCCTACGGAGAAAACGATTCTGAATGACCTGAAGCGGCTTGAGCAATGTCATAGGCACGTGAGCAAAAGCTACACTTGCATGAGACATGATTGGACGAACAAAAGATTGTCAGCTTATTTCTAAGTGACATTTTACTAAACTTGTTAATCATTGGCCCAAGCCAATTCCTAGCCCGAACAACGCACGATTGCGTACCCTACTGATGTGGCTACGGAAAGTCAGTTTTCTGTCGAGGGTCACTCCAAGATATTTGACTTCGTTGGCCCAGGGGATGGGCCGGTGAAACTTCTGGATCGGAGCCACACTCCTTTCCGTGCTAACGCGGTCAGACGGGTGGAAGACTATCGCAGTGCTTTTTTCCGGATTGACTTCGATACGCCAAAGATTAAACCAACGACCTAGGTCAGTGATTGCCTCCTGGAGGTATCGCCGGATAAAAGTATACTTAGAATGAGTCGTAAATATCGTCCGCGAACAACCCCAGTTGCATTTTAGGGTGCCTGGGAATGTCGTTCGTGAATAACGAATAAAGAGTGGGAGAGAGCATGGAGACTTGCGGGACTCCGGCCCGGATGGGGTGTGGGTTCGGACCCACACCCCACTGAGTAATCGGATACACAGTAGTCTCATTAGTCTCTACTATGCGATGTAAAAATCGCAGAACACTACGCCGGCCGCGACCTTTTAACGTCACTCCTTTTGCCTCTAGATATCCTGTCACAGGCGCCGTCGCAGTTAAACACCTGTTTGTAATACCTACGTAGATTTAGGTATCTTTTTTTGTACCGGGGGAAAACCCGTTATGGATACTTTCGTACCAGGGCAGCGTGGAGGAAGCCTCCGATGGTCCTTTTCAACCCGTTTCGAACGGCTCTGAAATCTCGAAAGGAACACATCAGTGCCGCCCTAGGGATCACCTATGTGAGTCGCTCCATCGTTTTATGGGCGAATGCGCTCCCAACTGCGACCCCGAGGCCCCCATGCGACCCCCCTTTAGTCGCCTTCTGCTTCTTTAGGCAGAGGATACCGTAGTCGTATTCAATGCCCGGGCAAGAGGGCGCAGATTTAGGTACCTAGTCGATGGATTCTAAATACTCGTATGCCAGATTGCAAAGCGAACTGTATGTATGGCATTTAAATAAATAGGTTCTTTATTGGTTTCTAAATTCTCTAAGCGCTTTTCTCAAACAATTAGGGCACGTTAATTGCTGCTTACTTTAAAGACACGCAGTAATATTGTCGGTACAGTTCAAAGATGATGAAAGTTAATCGTAACCCTTGGGCCAGCATCTAATTGAACAATAACTACTTAGCAGAAATTAGGACAAGACGCGTAATCTTTGCATATTGCGGTCAAACGGAAGGGTATTACGTAAGTGTGTACCGTCTAATAGGTACAGTAGTGTGGTTTTAGGGACCCTAGATCAAAAAAACCGGCCAAGGGCGAGTTGGACTCGCGCACGAAGGGTTCCGTACTAGTATCTATAAAACAGCAAAAATAACTTAACCAAAATTACAGTTAAATCAACCTATCTCAAAAACTATAAGAGATACTTTGATCAAACCAAAAATCGTTGAAAGAGTTAATTAGCATGCATCACCTCTATTTTTTTTAGAATTTTATACCCCGTAGTTATAAAAATAGAGGGGGGGGGACATACTTTTTACGACTTTGAGAGCTGATATCTCAAAAACCGTTCACTTTAAGAAAAATGTTTTTTAGAAAACTTTATATCATTTTAAAAGACCTTTCCATTGATACCCCACACGGGTATGTACATCGAAAAAAAAATTTTCATCCCTCAGTTACATGTATGGGGGGCCCCACCCCCAATTCTTTTTTTTACTATTTAGTGTCATAATTTTGTAGCGGTTCATACAACACATATTCCCATCAAATTTCATCACTGTAGTACTTATAGTTTCCGAGTAAATCGGCTGTGACAGACGGACAGACGGACAGACGGACAGACGGACAGACGGACATGACGAAACTATAAGGGTTCCGTTTTTGCCATTTTGGCTACGGAACCCTAAAAACCGGTCAAGTGCGAGTCCGACACGAGAATAAAAAAATATTTCAGTGTGTGCAACGCAAGTTCTTTCATGAAAAGACATGTTCTATGAATCTAGGTTACCATTCTTCATAACTGTTCCAAATTTCAAATCGGTAGCATAAGTAGTTCTTGAGATACGTATTTAGCGATGTGACAGATAGACAGACAGACAAAGTGAAACCATAAGGGTTCCTTTTTTACCATTTTTGTACGGAACCCTAAAAATGTTTATTGTTTATTCTTGCTTAGCACTATTACAGTATCTCGAGGTGGGATCTCATAATAAGACTGGCTGCGTTTCCCCTTAGGAGCCTATCCGCTGGCCAAGAAACGAGCCCCGGTACGGTTCGCGGATGTTACCCAAAAGTGTTTCATCTAAATCTTGATCACTTTGTGTACTCGAGACTTAGGTATAAGACTTGTAAATATAGAAAACCAGACCTTTACGTAAGTTTTACCTCATATTAGAGTTTTATAAATTAAATACAAAATTAAGCCCTTTATCGAATTACCTGAGCATGGATAGAGGGCAAGGGCGAAAAAACCCAAGTCTGTTATTACCGACTAATTTCTGCGATCAGTTTGCGGATTTAATAAGCAAGTTTTTAGCTTGATTAGACCTTGGCAATTACAATTATAAGACACTATTAGATAAATCATTAAACTTTTAAACGGTCATTCTCCTGATTTGTGTCTTAACTCCATCAAACTATAGAAGAATTCGTAAAAATTGACGTAGGTTAACCGCAAATATAAAATTTGGAAATAACCGAAAACAAGGAAGCATTCAGGAAAGATATTATTATTTTTCCTAAATGCTACATTGAAAAGAAATTAGATGACCAACAACCAATTGAGCAGGCAGGATTTCGGAAAGACAACTCTGTGATAGACCACATACATGCTGTACGTCAAGTAATAGAGAAGTATAGTGAATATCAGCTCTTGTATTACATAGCATTCATAGACTTTAGTAAAGCCTTTGACTCCCTAATTCACGGAAAGATATGGGAAACCCTGAAAGTTCAGGGAATAGAACACAAATACATTAGGATAATTAAAAATGTTTATGAAAATAGTACCGCATGCATACAGCTTGAAAAAAAAGGAGCCATTTTCAACATACAGAAAGGTGTCAGGCAGGGGGACCCTTTATCCCCAAAACTATTTTCGGCTGTTTTAGAGGCTGTTTTCAGAAACCTAGACTGGGAAAATCTAGGGCTAAACATAAATGGTTGCAGATTATCACATCTAAGATTCGCCGACGATATTGTTCTGTTCGCGAATACACCTGAGGAAATAGCATGCTAACAGAGTTGGCCACAGAAAGTGAAAAAGTAGGCTTGAAAATAAATCCAGATAAAACAAAACTGATGACAAACGGCGAAGAAAATATTATAAGAGTAGGTCCAACTGAAGTAGACTACACGCAGGAGTATATCTATTTAGGTCAATTAATGGCACCATATGACAACATAAACAAGGAAATTGAAAGAAGAATTGCAAACGGTTGGCATAGATATTGGAGCATGAAAGAGGTGATGAAAGATAAAACACTCCATATAGCTACCAAAAGTAAGGTTTTTAACACCTGCATACTACCTGTTCTCACATATGGTTGCCAAACATGGTGTATGTCCCAGAAACACATGAACAAACTTGGTATCTGCCAACGCGCTATGGAGAGGAGTATGCTGGGGATACGGAAGTCTCAAAAACTGACATCGTCTAGCATAAGGAATACAACAAAAGTCTATGACATTACCCACAAAATAAAAAGGTCTAAATGGCGTTGGGCAGGCCATATGATACGAGGTAAAGAAAAATGGTGCAAGAGAACTACAGAGTGGTATCCTCGAGAAGGACATAGAAGAAGAGGCAGACCTCAAAAGAGATGGGATGATGACATATGCCAGGTGGCAGGAAAGACATGGCACAGAGTCGCACGCGACAGACATGAGTGGAAAAGGCTGGAGGAGGCCTTTGCCGAGGGGCAATCAGACTTGCAAAAGAAAAGCAAGGCACAAATAGTTGAATACGACTAAGTCTGAATACAAGGCTATTATTATTAAATGCTACAGTCTGTATATTACAAGTTAATTAAATTTGATACAACAAAATTGTAAAACTCAAGTACGGCCCACTATTTACATCAATGGATCATTTTAAATGCTAATTTATACTGTATCATATACTACACCATATAAATAATGTATAACTATGCTATAAGCCATTCACAGTTCAACGTCAAGCGGTTTCTCTGAATATTTGGTGTGGCGTATTTATATACAGGTAGACATACATATGGGCACATTAGGTACTTTTGTTGCGTTGTACACAAGTTATGTTACTAATTCGGGTGAATTAACAACCCGGCGGGTGGTGTGTAGAGCCGAGTCTAACCGGATAATAAGAGAAGAGACCTGCGCCTGGCGGAGAACAGTCTGTACAAAAGTTCTGTAATATGTATATTCCGTTGTATAATATGTAGTTCTATAATATGTATATTCCGTTGTAATAGTTTACCCGGCCAATTAATATTGCTGCATGTGTCCAAATCGTCACGCCATATCATCATTTGTATTGTCCGTTATGTGGTACCCAATTGGTTTGATTATAAACATGTGTATATAGGTACCTACCTAAATAGAAAATTATAACAAGTAATTGCATGTTTCTTCACAAATTACTCGTATCCATTGATGCAAATTCCACCGACCATGAATGAGGTATGCCGAGCATCCTCGCTTATGAGGCAGTTGAGATCTCTTATAGGATATCCTTGGTCAGATAAGGTTATTCTGCTAGGAAACATCACAACAAACATACGAATACCAATAAAATGCCTTGACATTGTTTCGATTCAAGCTTTTCCGTAAACACCGGTTGGAATCAAAACGTCCGGTGCGAAAATGTTTCATTACGGCATCGGCAGTCACATCACGCTACTATGCGGTTTTCCCTATAAGGTACAACATATAACAATGTTTAACATGAGCCAATAATAGTCAAAACGGTTTATTTTATGGCTCAAGATGCTGAGTACACAAGCAAAAAGGAAAGCGAAAAGGGTGAAGGAGCTTTTTCATATTTATTTGTAGGTTGTTAGTTGTTAGGTATTTTATAATTCATATATATATACAAGCTACTCCCGGGACAGTAAACCGCTGGTAGTAATTTCATTAATTACATACGATATAATTACCAGCTACCTACGGTATAAAAGCGGCTAATAATGCTTATTTTATCACAATTACGCGGCTGTTTGTGATCTGTTTGATAACCTTAACCTCAGATTGCAGATGATATTGAATATTGCACCTTCTCTGTATGCATCTTATAGTGTAATTTTTGATCCAAGCTGACATATCAGTGGGGTTACTTCGACACATTTAGAGCTAATGTATTGATTCGTATAACAAATGCGAAAGCGATAAACCAAATTAGAGACCCAGGATAAACCCCAATACCAACTAAAGCAAAAGTTAAGAACTAACTTTTCCATTGCACAACGAACTTGAGGAAAACGTGGAGGAAAATATATACCTTATCATTAAATGGGGTACTCACAGCTTAGCTTAGGTAACTTGTGACGTATTTCAAGTAGCGCAATAAAGATCAGGTGGCGCCAATCCTATGTTTATGCATCGGTTTGCATTATTAACGTTTTTACGTCGATACTGACTGACTGTAGCTTCGATAGCCTAGTGGTTCAAGCATGCCGCACTCTCAAGCGGCGGTCTTAGTCCTAGGTTCCAAACGCGTGTTGTATCATCGCCAACTGAGCTAAGTGACCATCCGTGCACTTTATGGGTATTGTATTAAGTGCCAAGAACTCAAGAATGGTCAGTTATCTGTGTCGGCATTTGTACCAATGAGCTTTTCGGAGCATTTGTATATACGGAATATCATTTGTTATTTAACGATAACAGGCTGCCGGACACTATTAAATAAAACCGGTCAAGTGCGAGTCAGACGCGCGCACCGAGGGTTCCGTATACAGATGTGTACCGGTTCCAACCCTATTAAATCAGGAAAATCTCAACAACATAGTGTGGAAATTGGACGCTATGGGTACAGCGCCATCTATCGGCGACTTTTGTTACAAATTTGAGCGACTGAATAACTTTGTATGTATAGTAGTTTTTCAAGGATAATTCTTTATCACGTAAACCGATTTCATTTTTTTTTCATTATTTGAAAGAAGGTACTTTCAGCATCATCTCGTAGGAATTTATAAAACAAAAACAGGCAAAGGTGATTAAATTACAAACTTAGTATAGAAATGTTTTTAACGATAAAAAAAAGAAAAACTAGATAGAGCTACAGTTGTATTTTTCCTGTAAAATATTCTAGATAGAGCTACAGTTATATTTTTCCTGTAAATTAATATCAATGTTATGTAATAATTTTATATTTTTTCCTTGGTAAACTTCGGAGATAAGGGGGGAAACGGTATTTTTATTGACATTTTACCTCATAAAACAAAAATTGTTTCAGAATGTGCAACCCAAGTCCTTTCATATGACACCCCACTAGGCATTTTGTACCACCTATTTATCCGATATTTTTCACAGAAAATAAAAAAAATATTTAAAAAAGTCATGTTCTATGTATGTAGGTAAGCCTTCTTTATAACTACTCCAAATTTCAAATCGATAGCATAAGTAGTTCTTGAGATATTTAGCGATGTGACAGACAGACAGACCGACAAAGTGAAACCATAAGGTGTCCTTTTTTACCATTTTGGTACGGAACCCTAAAAAGATGCAACTTCCATGGTGGCATTTAGGTTAAGATTGCGTAAGTGGCTCCTTGAACATACATTTTACTCTATAGATGAGTTCTATGAGCTCCCCATTCAATGAGTTTATGCTTATATACATTAATATACCTAGTCAGATATCAAGTGAAAAACTGTATTTAATTAATAATTCAATAATAAATAATAATAAATAAATATTAGAGGACAATCTTACACAAATCGAACTAGCTCCACAGTAAGCTCAAGAAGGCTTGTGTTATGGGTACTAGACGACGATATATTTAATAGATATAAATACTTAAATACATAGAAAACATCCAAGACTCAGAAACAAATATTCATGCTTTTCACACAAATATTTGCCCTGACCGGGATTCGAACCCAGGACCGTCAGCTTCACAGGCAGGTGCACTACCCACTAGGCTAAACCGGTCGTCAATGAAATCAAATTTTAATGAAATGAATATTAATATAATATACAGAGTACAGACGTGTTAGTACTTAACCCTGACCTGTAACTTGGTGTTATTAATAAAGTATTTGTATTTGTTAGCTTTTCGGTGAAAGAAAACATATTGAGGAAACCTGCATACATCTGCGCAGAAATTCCAAGGTGACGTCCTCAAACCGCTCTAGGCCAGCATGGGGACTACTGTCCGTTCCCTCTCATGTATGAGAGAGGAGGCCTCTGCCCAGCAGTGGGACGTAAATAGGCTGGTGATGATGAGTGACTGATGACAGTGATGGCAGATTTTGATGAGGGTGTTCGCAATCAGTAGGATAGTGACGACACAATGGAAAAAATCTGCGAAATCTAGGTACTTATAATTAATATAATTTAGAACAAAATATGTTTTTCACTGCTCATTCTAGAAAAGTCTGTCATATTAGACTTATCATGTGGGGCTAAAGTAGTATATTTAGCCCCTAGAGAAAATATGGATACATATTTATGATTTACAAAACATTCAAAGAAATCCCTTACAGGGATAAGCTCGCCTTTGTACATATATGTCAACTGTTCTTGTAATTTATGGTATGTTTTACTCATGTACAATAAATAATTTTACATACATACATACATTCTAATTTGGCCAATCAAAATGCTTCACCATATTAAATCCACCAATCAGAAAACACATTGCATCGACAGCCAATCGGAGCGTTGGGTTCTTTTTGGTACATACTTTGTTCGACTAATTTCACGATTAAAAGTGCATGTAACATGCCTAAATTGAAGAATAAATGATTTCATTTCATTTCATTTCAAAAACATTAGGTCGTTTCATGTTTACATGTTTAAATTTTAATCTTGTTTTCAATGTATTTTCTGGTGAACACGAAAGAATATTTGTATTGTATTGTATTTTTGTCTTTTTTCGTCTCTATTTCAACTACGATGTAACTGAGTCAAAAAAGATTTAAAAAAAAGGTGCTGCCATGTACTCATTGTATTTTATTATTAATTGTGAGTGGATAATATATGTTTATTTATTTTCTTGCAATCGAAGTGAAAAGTAGATTACATAACTCTGGTCTAAAAGCCATTTACCACTCGAACAATTAAAATAACCATCTCGTGGTAATATGACTTAATTTAGACCCATGTCATACAATCTATACTATTATTATCTATGTAAACACGATCCACACTTAGGTGGTAGGAAAGTAAATAAATAAAAAAAACTTAGAATAAATTTACAATACATTGAAACATACATAGAATTGCATAATTTAATTAATGTCAAATATCGTCGATACATATACTTTCACCAATCGTTATTCGTCCAGTTTTTTACAGAATAACATGCTTTCCCCGTGCACTATGCTCTAAGTCTACGAGTAAAAGAGCTTTCCGTACCAGTAATTATACCTACTTATAGTTACCCAAGTTCCATTCTATTATCTTCTTCTTAATTCTTTAATAATTATGCCTAAGAAAGTTAATAGAACTCTCATTCCGCGTGAGATTCATTCGTGACTCGTCTTACTAGTCCACGGTCGTACCTAAAATGATGGCTCATTCCGTACCTATTTGGCTATTACCTAGGATCTCACAGTACCTACCTACTCTGCTATAAGCAATATGTACAGTCGAACTCATAATTAGCTGGACACTTTAGTAATTTGTCGTTTTTACCCGTTGGAAATGATAATATGACAGGCGAGAACGTAAAAAGCTGTTAAGGCCCTTGTCAGTTCGACAGCCAGTTTTGTTGCACTTTTAGCACCATCCAGAGGTTACGTGTAGGGTAGTACACTTTTGTACTTAATACCATGTCGCATTAATATCATGTTTAAAACTGTCATACGGGTGAAAGTGACAAAGTCCCACAGTGTTCAGCTACTTATGAGGCCGATTGTACGTAGGTACCTACTGCATGGCCCAAGGATTAGTGGATGAAACACTTCTGAAATTAGTCATATTGCAACTCATTTTAACCCATCGTCTACCGGTCCCTGGGATCCCAGCGATAATAACAAAAGAATGCTATTGTTTATTTTTTTCACCGGGAGACGACGGCTTCAATTGCAAAATTTTATACTTAGGAATACTGATATTACTGGTGGTTTACCTATACTCAACAACAAAGATAATGGGTACACTTTCTATGGAAATTCAATACTAAGTGTACCCATTATTTTTGTTCTTATGTATAATATTTAGGAGTTCACATTGTCAGATCTAATTTTACCGGACGGTAGGGTCAGGTAAAATTGTATACTCCTTTTTCCCTTGAAGTCTTTTTCTTTCAATTGCTACTAAAATTATGGAAAGACTAACTATAAAATGACACAAGTACATGCACGTTTGCGATGGGGTGAAAGACACAGTCTTGACTACGGACTGGGTCACACACAGTTAAAGTCGTGCCTCCTGTGGTCAAAAGTTAACGACTTATGTACCTATATGCAAGTTATGTTTTTATTATATGGATTTATAGAAACGGAGACACTGTTTATACGGGTTACCTACTAGACTAATCCAAAATTAAGCTTTGTACCTAACTTTTAAGATGTCCACGAGAACCTAAATCCGTGTAAAACCCGACTGCCGGAATGCTAGACAGTCGAACTGTCCATAGTCGAGATATGATTGTAATTTATAAACGCGGATACTGCACCAACTTGATCTACTGTGGTTTAGTTCAGTACACGTACGTAGTTAGCGCCTAACTGCGGCAATTTTACGGAAATTAACTATAGCGATAAAATGAGTACGTGTACGAAATTAGTTACAATTAATAAGAAGGTAACGTTTAACCTTAATCTCATAACGTATCTACATAAGTCATTGATTTATAGTTTTATTTAGGTACTTGGTTTTAATTCAATTTTTGTTTATAGATTTTAGTTTCTTGTATTTATATAAGTAATTTGTTATTTTATTTGTTTTTGTTTTAAAAACATTGTCTAAAAACTGCATGTTCGAACGTGATTTCCATGTCATAGATATTTAGGTATAATTTAATTTTACCGGTTAAGGACCTAACCTAAGATAAAAAGTTAAAATTATAAGGACTTAATATTCGGATAATGAAATAAACTCTAGGTAAACGCTATGCGAATTTACACTTAGTAAGTAATAGTCAATGTTAAATAATAAGAATAACAAATAAAAGTCTCATACAGAGACTGGTCTTCATTTAATTGGAACTAATGTGACCAATTCAGGCAGTAAATTAGGAACGAGTCTTGATGTTCACGTCAAAATGACAGCGACGATGCTTTCCGCTCCAGATAGAGCAAAGTGTCACACGGATTACGGATAGTATTCACTATACAGTATACTTACTGAAGTCCAGTATAAATTTCGCCTCGACTAACGAAAGTTTTACGAATCTGGAGGCCAAGTTATGATAGGGAAGTGAGACGTGGTGACAGGTTGTGATTGCATAGCAGGCGACATGTGTGATGCGGATTGAAAATAGTAATTACTGCGGTGGTTTTGTTTCCTTTCATTTCATATGAAATCAGTCATAAAAAAATTATCTTCACTACGCTCAAACGCGACACTGACTTATGGAAAGGGAGAGTGAAATTCAAACTTGGTCTTCATTAATAACTCAACAGGAAAAAATCTTTTTATCTGTAACGAAGACGAAAAATGTGATACTGCTCATCGGATTCACAAGGGCAGGCACGTTATGTTAGTTTTTATTTTATTTTATGGACAATCTCACAAAAAATCGACCTAGTCCCAAACTAAGCAAAGCTTGAACTATGGATACTAGGCGACGATATACATACTTATATAGATAAATAGATACTTAAATACATAGAAAACATCCAAGACTCAGGAACAAATATTCGTGCTCATCACACAAACAAATGCCCTGACCGGGATTCGAACCCGCGACCCCCAGCTTCGTAGGCAGGGTCACTACGAATTAGGCTAAAGCTGTCGTCGTTCCTGGATAACTTCTTTCTTTGAACTAGTTTAGTTATGTATGGTGTTGCTGTTAGTTCATGAATGAATAGCTAGTTGGCTCAGTGCCCACGTTTTGAATGACGTCAGAGTCGAGATCTTACGTCAAAAGTTGGTCGCACCCCAATCGCATACGTTAGATATTTAGATTAAGCAAACTCCATATAAGTTTGAGTTTCAAACATTGGGACGCTTACCCGAGCGTCCTGATATATAGGTATTATATTTATTATTACCTATAGATCATAACATTGAAAATTAAAGTATTGGGTCCTGAGAATACTATTGCTCACAGTAAAAGCACTAGGCAAATATGTGTGAGCGCGACACACGTAGTATATATATACTTAAACGTGTAGGAGCATTTTGATAGTTTTGACAGATTGGATACGTATTATTGTCCCAAAATGCAGCTCCTGTATGACAAAACATTTGGTTAATTCATGTGCTACATAAGTATTACAAGATGAAACCAATTTTAAATCTAGTCTCAGAGTACTTTAAGTTATATTACGGATTGTGTACCTAGATCCCGCTGCGCAGCCCACGTAGACACAGTGGGAATCCCCAGTATACCGAAAAAGGAGGAAATTGAACACTAATAAAAATTCAAGAGTATGTTTTTCGTTAGTTGTTTACTTTTTATTTAGAACGTTACCTTTTAATACAATTTCTAGGACATTGGAGTTTACTCCTTAAGAATCGATTTTCATATATATATAAGCCCGGGGTATGAAAGTTTATGGGGTATAAAATCAAACGTAATCTGCTGTGCTAATTTAAAAAGTCGTATATCAGTATACGATCAGGGTAAAGATACGACTTTTTATAATTTAGCACGAAATGCGTTATGCGTTATGTTCGTGCGCAACTTATCTTGCGCAGCTCTTAGTTGTTGAATTGTCAAGTGTGTCTGTCAAGATCGAAAATAATATAACAACGTGTAAATATTTTATAATGTGCTATTTATTTGGTATAACGTTAGTGAAATATTCACTCAGTGTCCAAAAGAGTGCAAACCTTGAACACATTGGTTAGGTATGGAGAATTTGACAAAACTGCGGTTTGGTTTGCTAGAGTGAAAATCTAATTTAATTGGGATACATGGAAATACTAAGCCGTAAGTCTGCTACGAATACTAAAGGCCCGGCACGCTAGAAATAGTGGAAAGCTTGTCCCTGAAATTGCTCCTCATTGAGGTCACTATAGGAAACATCAGCATAATACAAGATGGAGAGGAGTAGTGTTTGAGTAAGCGCAATTTTAGTGGCAATGGGCAGGAAATTACGTAGCCTTCTCAGAGAAGCTACTGCCGAAAACATCTTCCTGCTGACCTCGTTCACTTGAGGTACCCAAGATAAAGTCCTATCCATAATGATGCCTAAATTTTTTACTTGTGAAGAAAAAGGGATTAAGACGTTATCGAAGTAAATCTGTGAAACACTATTAAAATCGATTCTTGGGACAAATTTTGAGCTCCCAATTAAGATAGCCTGGGTTTTAGAGTTGTTAACCTTAAGACACCAATTTAGGATACGCACCAGGTCATTATTTACAGTGCTGATAACAAATGGCAGATCATTAAGTACACCCTGCGAATAAATCTGAAGATCATCGGCATAGAGGTGATAGTTGAGAAGAGAGATTATTTGTGATTGAATTTATAATAAAAATAGAAAATAACAAGGGAGACAGCACGCCGCCTATTACGTTATTTTTTATATTTTTTCTTTCTCCGTGTAGATGCACCAGTGTTAACTGGTAATTTTTTTTGTTTCTTTTTAACCTGACTGTGGCTTTATAAACCGGGCACAATAAAGCAATAGGAGTGCGCGGTTGGAGATTGGGCTGAGGAAAATTCAGGGGAAACCTCCGACACGACCACGCGGGCGGTTTAAACACTGGAATACTCTAAGAGTTTGCGCTCCAGTGAAATTGGTTCAGCGGTTTCAACTTGAGGGCTACTCCGAAATTCGAAATCCGAACTGCGTATCGTGCCGTCCCTTTCACTCATATAGTGCATAACACGAGAATGAAAGGCACGGTACCATACGAAGTCGGATTTCGCGCCTTGCTATTCGTATAGTAAATACAGTACTTGTATACTTGTCTCAAACTATTATAAAAAACCTAATTAACATGTACCTACTCGTTTTTCTTCTGGGATAATAATACAACCCCCAAGGGCTTCCCGTGGTTGAATTAGGAATAAGGTTAAGGTATGTCGAACTAAGAGAGACGAGTGATGAACTAAATATTCTACATCATTAAACCTACAATTGGCAGAACTGACACTAAAAAACTATTAGCATGTGATCTGTCTACGTATTTTGCGAATACAGGCGTGAATTCACTCATTATGTTTACCAATCTAATATCATAACTCACACTTAACACACTTAATTAAGATAGAAATTATATTATGATACCCATGCACGGTTGGATTACTTCCTCTTTGATTTCCTGTTCGTTTTGTTAACAATTCGGGTAAGCACGATTTGCGACAAATGTAATTATCAAAACAACCTTCAACCTCTGCAATATTGTAAATTATTTAGCGCATACTAAGTGGGTTCTTGGTTCTGATTTGTTGTTCCAATTTCTCACGACTAACAACAACCTGTTGCTCGAACAGGTTGTTGTAGGTACCTAAAAATAAGATTCATTCTAAAAACTACATCAGGCATTACATATTAATGTACTTGTATGCAGATATTGCACATGTTATTTTTGCTACTTAATAATTTATTAACTATTTGGGGAGTGATGAAGTAGATAATAAACCTTTTCCGGGAGTACATTTCTATACGTTGAAGCGTATATGTGCTTCTACGTATAGAAATTTGCAGACCTGAGGAGTACCTAATCGTAACGTGTTCGAGCGTCCGTTGGTTGATCTAATTGTCATTTTCCGTACTAAAATGACAGTTAAATCTATCTAACATAAGTTTGACGCGTAACTTAATTAACTAAGGTCCTAGCTATATAGGTAGTATGATCGCATTTCATGTCGGACATATAGTATCCGTCCCTTACTAGCGAGTATGTAAGTACCAGAGGGACGGTGTTAAACATAAACGCGATCATGCTAGCTAGGCTGGTGTATATATGTGGTTCACAAACATTTCTAAAAAGTTGCAGATGTTTTCCGATGTCGAATTGAACTGAAAGTATGCATACATGTATAACACAAGTTCATGGCAATGCAATATTGTCAGGTCGTTGAGTCTCTAGGGACGACGTAGGTCTACAACATCAAACGATTTCTGCACTCGACTAAAGTTGCAGTCGGCAATAAATGACAAATATGACAGGAACTTTTAAAATAATTAAGTAATTGTGTGTACCTAGGTCATATTTTTTAAAACCAGGATATGTTTAATAAGAACTGTGCCTGCGTAATTAAAACCCACACGTCATTCCTGAATTGCCTTTCACGTAACGTAATCCGTATCAAAGCTCCGTGCTTCCGGCGCGCGCTATATTTTTTTGAGTAAACAATGCGCTGAAATTGTAACAAAATATTTTTTTATCGGATAGTAGCTCACCGTAGCGTGCCTTACGATAAACATGGCCGCGGTCCACGCTGACGCTCAGTACACTCGCAACCGGGGCCGCAAGCACGCGCCACCACCTCTAATAAACAAAACGATAAAATAATAACTTGTCAACAAAATTGTGAATAAGTGTCCAACGGATTTTTCAATTCTGAACGGAACTTTTTTTAAAAAGTTTCGTTTTGGCGGGAGTGTTTCGGACGCGTTCACGTGGATGCCGACTGCCGACAACGCGGTGATTCGAATTTTGAATTCGTCAAGGTCCATTCAAGATATTGGCGCATTTTGTGCCGCACTTTCATATAGTTAGTGCATCAAAGGTGAGTGACATCTCGAAAACTAGCCGTAGTGCTGTATTTTTAGAATTTTAAACTAGCGCGCTCACAAGATGCTCAGACGCAACTATTTTTGGTCCACACCCGTAACCTAACTGAATTCTCGTGTTACCCACATACATTCCTACTGTCTGCGGTCCTACTATTAACTTTAAGTATTTATTTTCCTGGAATATGAATAGGCTTTTCATTAAAAATTTTTGACTTCGTAAATTAAAGATAAGTGACCTTTATGTCATGAATCACGAATAACCCTTCCAGTTTTCAAGCCATGAACGTACATTTACCTTGTGTAGCGTGAATTATAACGATATGTCCCACATTGTCTGTGACATAGATTACTAAATAGTTTAGCTTCTATCTATTTTCTATCACACGACGTGCATTTTTGTAATTTTTATGTTTCATTTATCATTTTTTCAAATGAGGTAAAGACAGATGTATATTTTGTGTATTGTTTCAAGATGCATTAAGATGAGAGGTATTTTCCCACACCTAAATTGCACAACTACCTACCTGTATAAGGTGATAATAATTTTGCGTCTGAGAAAATTATTTAATTGAATTAATTAATTATCTCACAGGTGTTGTGCAAAATGTTCATAAAATAGGTATAGGCAGTTGCTTTTCTCAGAGGTAATCTGAAAGAGAATACTTGATGGTTTTAAGTATTGATCTTTAATGACAATCCTTCGTAGGTACAACAAATAAAACAGAATCCCAGTGACCAGGTAGTACAAAAAATACTCTATTTATTACTACCCGTCTCTAAGTAGGTATGTATTCAATGTTCATTTATACAACCAAACTTGCTATAGGTAGGTACTTATACTTTGTGAGATAATATTACTTACCTTCAAATCATCATCACAAACATCTAATTTACTGAGTTTGCAATATGTAGTGTTTCTACGTATTTGCTATGAATAAATAGACAGATATATAGATAGATAGGTAGATTGTATGACAAGGGTCTAATGTGAGCTATATTACCACGACATAGTTATTATCCTGAACGAAGTGAGGGAAAATAGTTCGAGGGGTAATATAGCTTTTAGACCAGAGTTATGCACTCTACTTTTCACTTCGTTTGCGAGAAAATAAATAAACAAAGGTTAACCACCCAAAATTAACAATAAATTCCACGGCGAACATATGTAATTTGGCAGCATGTTTTTTTTCTAAACTGCTTTGACACACAAAACATAGATACCGCGGTTCGCGCGCAAAATTCACGCGCGAAAAAAGCTAACTGACCTTCCATTGAGCGCTTCAAAGCGTTGTTCGAACGATTTAATCACTTTTTTAATTATTGTGAAATAGGCACTACTACAAACTTAATCTTTAGACACTAGAAAAATTAATTTTGTTTCCTGATTGGTCGATTTTAGTAAAGCTGTATTCTGGTTGGTTTAATACCCAATACCAAATATTTTTAAAGGGTTAAATTAGTGTTCTGTGATTGGTGGAATTAATAGGTGAAGTATTTTGATTGGTCAAATTCAAATGTTTTGTAAATCATAAATATGTATTCATAATTTCCCTAGGGGTTAAATGTACTACTTTAGCCCCGCTTGCCAAGTCTAATATGACACACTTTTCGAGCATGAGATGTGAAAAAACTTTTATAGCATCACTTCAGTATCACGCGAAATAAAAAAGTGTCTTATATATTTATGTCAAAGGTAATCCTTGAAATTTTGTGAGCGAATTTATTCTAAAAATATGGCATATATCTGCAGTTCCTATTTGATTTGTATGTTTTAGAACAAATAAAGTCTAATAGAGACGCAAAAAAATGCCTAGTTAAAAACCCGCACTGTCCAATCCTCGCGAAAAGGGCCGCGTTCCCACGTTGAATCGCAACTCTTATTGATATTATACTAAACAATCCTGACACAATTTCAGTTTGCTTTATACAGACAGTCAGCAGTGAAAATATGATATATTATTATATGCTACTAATATATCTACTCAAAAATATTTTCACACCAAATCTATCTCCATTGCAATAGTCTGTATTAATTATAAGTATTGTAAAATAAATATTGAATAACCTTTAAATATACATACTACCTAATTATTATCAACATGTTACACCTTTTGAATCGTCCTTCATCTGCTAGGATTGTTAACGAAATATTTTACTGAGTAATGTATGACGGTCGTTAAATTAACTGTTACAATACCTACTTCGATAACAGAAACCACAGCATATAGCTATCACTACACGTCATGTAAGTAGTAATTATATTTTTAAAAAGCGTTTATGAACACCGTTTTACTGAACGACTTTCAAATATTTGCCGGGATAAGGGCGTCTAAGGTCAAAGATCCTAATGCCACAATTATGGACTAAAAGTGTCAAAATCTCGGCTCTTGGGGTAATTGGGGTATTTGGGGTTTAGTTTTAATTTGAGAAATGCATTTCGTATCAGCTCGCTACTAACCAACGTAAAGTATCAGAAACTGCGTGCGAAACATATAAGGTATTGAACTAAAATTGGCATGCAAAATGATCGTATAATTTGTCTATCAACCACCTGCCACTTAGAATACTGCAGCTTAGCGTAGTTTCGGCTTCTACACAAATTAAGTGTTCCCGTGTCCTTAACTATGGGATCGAGATAAATTAGAACATAATTTAGTTCGTAACTAAAGAGTAGGAACATGTATTTTCCTCGCATTATGTTCAAACCTATTTTTAAATAACATACAAAAATAACCTAGAGATTAAACTGACTTTTAGCTCGTCGTGGCCCAGCGGCGCCCGCGTACCGCGTGCGGTATGCGAGGTTAAGCAACGTGGGCAGAGGTCAGTTCTTTATTTTATTTATTTACATCTACATCATTACATCTATCACTACTAAGGTAACTAATGTGATGGTGAGCACAATGTTACATATTAGGTTATACAATTTATAATTCAATATAACATAATATATATTCATTTATTTATTAATTAACCAACTAATGTACCAAAAATGAAATCCGCAACATGTTTCGTCAAATTAACTTAACATAAAGGACCGCCCCGGATCGTAGACAAGATGGCTCGAAAGTTCCCATAATACCGCGGCGGCGTTGCCACGCTGAATGGCCAAAGAGATCTGTTGAGCCAAGAACGATCCGGACCGAGGATCGTATATAATAATAAGACACAATAGATATATATATATTGCATAATATATATATATCTTAATATCTCGGATGGGTGACCGCTTTGAGTTAAAAAACTGAGTGCTCCCGTGCTTTGGAAGGCAGGCTAAGCTGTTGATCCCGGCTGCAGTCTATGACAGCAGTCGTTAAGCCAAGTTGCAGGCCTTCGAGCGACTTGGGAACATCTAACAGTCAAGTTACCCACTCACTTGACAAGCCTATAAGGTCTGGTTTTCCCTCGGGTTGGAAGGTCAGATGGCAGTCGCTTTCGTAAAAACTAGTACCTACGCCAAATCTTGGGATTAGGTAGCGGACTCCGGGCATCCATCAGGATGCGACTACTGGAGGATGACGATGATGACTCAAAGGACTTTCCAAGTCGATCTATCTCCGAAAAAAACGGCCAAATGCGTGTCGGACCACGCACAATGAAGGATTCCGTACCAACAACTACTAAATAGTCCAAATTTAAAATTACTATCTACATTGCATCTAAAAAAGTCGTATCTTCATAGGGAACACACGGTACTTACAACCTTTTGTTTGGGCAAGATAGTTTTTAAGCGAAAACTCTAAAACCGTAAAACCTATATTGTTCAAACCAAAAATCGTTGAAAGTATTTACTAATGCACACCACCTCAATTTTTTCAGAATTTTAAACTTTATAGTTTGTAAATTAGAGGGGGGGAGGACATACTTTCTATGACTTTGACAGCTAATATCTCACCAACGGTTGACTGAAATGGACAAGTTTTTTAGAAACCTCCATATCATTTTTAAAGGCCTATCCATCGATACCCCATGTGACTATGTGCGTTGAAATTTGTTTTTTCATCCACCGGTTACATGTATGGAGTGCCCCCCCTTTTCAATCACTTTTATGTAGCGGTTCATAGAATACACCTTCCTACCAAATTTCATAATTGTAGTGCTTATAGTCTCCGAGTAAATCGGCTGTGACATACGGACGGCCAGACATGACGAATCTATAAGGGTTCCGTTTTTGCCATTTTGGTTACGGAACCCTAAAAGTAGGGAAGTTAAATGTAATTTTGGTAAATGGTACGACAAACAATTATCCCATTTGAAATTGACACGACGTTAATAATTTTTTGCGATTTAATACGTCATACAGATTGTGCTCAATTAGAATTTCTTAACAAAAACACGTTAGCGATATCAATCTCCACAACGAGAAATAAGCAAATGGAATAATTATGAACTTATGAGCCAGCAGGACATGCACAAACAAACATATAATGGCGTTGTCTACATAAGTAGGATATTAGTATTGCATTATTTACAGAGGTGTCAGAGTAGTTTCGGTATTCGCTTTGAAAAGCCATAATAATATCTTGTGGGATATATATATATATATATATATAACATTATAAGATAAACGTCTTAGTACTACTCGACACTGATTACATTTCTTTTCATTCAATCTCATATCATATGAATATGTGACAAGTATGTATGAAGGTGTCAATCATTGGGACATTTACCTTACGTAACACCTTTACGAAATACACAAGCTACGAGCCAAATCGAGAAATCAAATAGGTACACAACCGGATTTTAGTTTAATGCGTTTAGGGCACTCATTCCGTTGAAATGAAATCAAAATCAAATTGGCATGCGTAATACATCGAAATAACCCTGATTTGTCCAAAGCACTTGAAGCCGGCCGCCACTTATCAAAGCCGATAAGAGTTTTTATCTCCCGAAGCTGTTTGCGGGTTACAATTTGTAACCCGCTTTACCAGTCTCGAAAACTGATTTTAAGCACATAATTATTATGCTTGCGCATTTTTTTTCTTCAGCCCTGATACACGCACGCATTTATTGATGGCAAAACTTGAAAATAATCTGGTTCTTTTTACTGATTTGCGGAGCTTTGAGTGTGATTACTTTTTGGTAATTACTGAATATGCATAGTTTAGGTTTATAGTATTAATTAGCCTTTATGCAGTGTTGGTTGTACTATAAACCTAAACTACATATACCACGTTACCTACTCAATCAAACATACAATATTTGAAGAGCTAAAGTTTCTAAGGATGATCCTGAATAATGGGTTTTGATGAAACAAGAATATCATACAGGCTGCAATTTAAAATATAAACCTATCAACGAAACGAATCCCCAGGCTGAAGCTATAGAGCTATATGAAATGCTTTGTTTTCTTCGTTGTCTTACTAAAACTAGTGGCTCTGTGAACTGTAGACCTCGTGAGTGAGTTTTTTTATCATTTCCATATCTGACATTATAAAGATCAATTCTGGATATCTAACCTGCTAACAAAATTTCACGAGAAGCGGTTGAAAATGCGACCTGTAGACGAGAACAAACGGAAATCCGGAAATCCGGACATACGAAAGCATTTTTGTCGAAGCTGAAGCAGAGACCTTCGTTTCACTCGGTCAATAACAAATATCGATCCTGATTGATAATGAAGGTTAGTCCATTTCATATTTGGGTACATCAGCGTACTCCTTAATGTCGGTGTGTGGGCATACTGTTCACCTGAAAAGATTCCAATTTGTGGAACGTACTGTCACTTCGTATACAGTATATTGACAGTATATATATGTATATGGGGTCATTCTGGTTGTGGCGCTCTTAAATTATTATTAAACATGCCAGCGATATATCATTTTGTAATATTTCCATTTTAATCAATATTACAAACAAACAAACTTAAACTGTTTTTTATAAACATTAAAAAATGTAAATAAGATATTAAAATAAACAACTGTGTATAAATATTGTTTATATTATATCTTGAATCTTAATTGGGACTCCCTAAACTTAATTATCCGGGAAACTACGATGACCGTAACCAAGCAATGCATACGGTGAGTTTCAGGTCGTCACGTGATGAGATGAACTCGAGGCAGTTTACTTTCCCCGTGAATGTCAAAAGGTCGTTGACCTCGAAAATTCAAGTTCGCAACGTAACCCTTGTCTGCGATTCATAATGAATGGCTCTTGTTATATAATAAACAACAACTTACAATCCACGTTCCGTGAAATACTCGATAATCTTCAAATCTTCTAAGGCCAGCGGTATCAATTCTCAGTTCCATAACTCAGTGGTCTGATAATGATAATGACAACTTCTTTTAACGCCCTTATATTTGACGCATATTATTACTATACTGAATATGCAATAATAAAAATGGTCCCGAGCATAATAAAAGTACTTATGGAAACTGTCGTAAAAACTATATCTATACTTATTGTTCTACATTTGTAATATGTACAATGTAGGTACGAGTATAAGTAATAAAATAGAATTCCCACGCTAGCGCTGACCACAATGCAGACTATGCCATAAAACCACTAAGTAGAAAAACCGCAGTTCTTTTAATAACTATTAATACCTACGTTCATTTCAAGTGTTGAATATTCTCAGAAACTTTCACGAGAAATTAGGGCTCCAACTTAGAAATTCCTCTTAGAAAATGTTTTCAATAGGCCATTCGAACCAATTTTTCGAGACGATCAAATGTTTGTATGGGACCAACTACAATTAGAGCAACACAAATGACGAAAATGAGAGGCAAAGTACAACATAGCTATAATAAGCGCTAAAAACGCTCCATACTGATTGACAGTTATGGTGTGACGTCACGACCCGCTTACTACAGTTGTATGAAAAAAAAGGGAAATTTGCCGTTTTTGTCGTGAAATATTGCGTTTATGTACATAATAGTTGTAGTTACCATACAATTTCTTTTTTATTAAAACTTTTGGTAGGTATCTTTTAATTAATATTTGGCCAACAAACAAAAAGCAACATTTTTGCGAATCTATATACTTAAGTCACATCTCTTTTTATGATTTTAATTATTTTGTCTAATTTAAGAGAGGTAGGGCACAGCAAAATGTCATCTTGCTTGAATTTGGAGCAGCCCAACTGGGGAAGTACCTCCACCTTGCAGAAGACCACAGCTATAATCACATTATCTACTATACAAGTATTGGAGTTGCGGGCGTCTATAGCCTGCGGTGGCCGCTTACCATCAGGTGGACCGTACGCTTGTTTGCCACCGGTGTTGTATAAAAAAAATAAAAAAATACTATTTATTGTGATATTTTGATAGTTTTCTATCCATCCATGCTATGTTATAAATTGTAACATGATTCATCAACTCATCATCCCTATTGTATGTATACCTACAGGTTAGTTGCTCGTGAGTCGACAATATAGACAGATTTCATTTGATTTCCTGCCGTTCTACATTAGAGTAACATTCGTTTCTTATAAAAGTATTATGTGTTTCGACTACATGTTGTTTAATAAGTAATGAAGACAACGTTTTATTTAAGGTGCAAAACAAATTGTTTAAAATGTCAACCGTCAACTGAAAGTAAATTACTGACCTATAACTGTCATTCAATTTTTTTACACCAGATGTGAGGCGAGGAAGTTAGTAACACCAATTAAATAGCGTTGAATATTAATTAAGGTATGATAAAGTGATTCTGAGAAAAATCCAGCGTTCCAATTAGTTTAGGTATACCGGTACATACATATTTTTTATACACAATGACAGACTGTAACTGGTGGAAACGGGTACATTACTAGAGGTGAGTGTGAGACAAGTCACAGGAAAAGTGGATTAGCTATTGGCAAATATGTAGAAGCGAAGTGAATGTCATTTGGTCACTAACGCATTCCTTAACCAAACAAATATATCGAGTTTGAAACTGACTTGATATGCGGTTCTTAGTTTATTCTGCAATTATTATTGAAGAGTAGTTGAAGTTCTTCTTTACTCGAGTCCAAAAAAGGAGCTATTCGGCTGATAATGGAACATTTATTTTAATTAAAGAAAGAAAGAAAGAAACATTTATTCACAGATACAGTAGACACACATAAATGACAAGAAAAAAATACACAGAAACCACACAACATGTGTGTCCCCGCCGCAGTGAAACGGACACTGGCGAAAAAAACAATAAAAAAAATAATCATTAAAAATAATAATTGAGTGTATTACTTCAAATGTTATTTTATTAAAAAGAGTAGTATTGCCTGTAGCATTCTATGGCAGTGACAAGAAATTACCCGGTTCGGAGGACAATCGACATATGTAGATGTTTTAAACGCCAATTTAGAATCGGTTCAGTAGCTTTTGTGCGGTAGACCGTATTACCGGTTAAATTTCATACATGTTCATATAAGGATAAAAACCCGCTATATGATAACCCTAAATTTGGATTCACCATCGTTTGTGAAGTGTATTTGATAAGGTTCATAATAAACTACTGATTCAGTAATAATTCATAAGAACTATATTGATTCATTAGTAAGATAATTAAAAAGAAAAGAAATTGACACAAATATTCCGATAACGATTAAATTAGGCAACATGATACTTGCACGATATGTAAAGCCGGCCAAGTGCGAGTCGGACTCTCGCACGAAGGGTCTATAAAAACGGCAAAAAAACACGTTTGTTGTATGGAAGCCCCTTAAATATTTATTTTATTCTCTTTTTTAGTATTTATTGTTATAGCAGCAGCATACAAAACAATACACCATCTGTGATTTCAACTAACTATCACGATTCGTGAGAAACAGCCTGGTGGCAGACGAACGGATAGCGAAGTGCCGTTTTATCGTTTGGACACGGACCCTAAAAAACTGTCAATAATTTAAAAATAATCTGCCGTATAATTTTTGGTACAATTAAGTTTCATTTCAAAGACCATTAAGAAATGCTGGCGCCGCTTCATTGATGTTTGGGAGATTTTTTGTTCAGTTTGAAGGGTCTTATTTATAAAGTCGTTCTTGGAAGGTCTATCTCTAAAAAGGTGAGAAACAAAATGGGATACGCGGGAATTTCTACATAACTTTAATGATGGCGCTAGCTGATGGTTGTGAATGGGCCGGGCTCAAGGAATTTCATGGTTTTTACCCTATTTCAAAAATGCGTATACATAATGTGATTATGGAACCATTTCGACCGTGCGTAAGGTAAATCTAAATGTCATCTCCCATACTAATATGACATTGAAATATAGCTATCGTACGTTCGAAAAGGTCGCTGTTGCAAAGTTCCGTTTAAAATCTTACTGATTGTTGTATTAGGTTCCATTAACGCATGTGCAAGAATTGTATGCATGATTAACTACATGCGAGTATTGATGGATCGATACAACTCAATATACCTCTGTAACGCACAAAGTAGGTAATGAATCTGACTTTAAGTTTTAACGACTGTGTAATTTAGATTGCAATGTACAAATTGCAGGTATTCACAAGAGCATAAGAATATTCTAAGAAGTTTCTCGGAAGCTCGCTAGAACTTAAGGCAAGTATCCATTTAAAAGTAATCCTATTAACACACAAGGAAAATGTTCTAAATCATTTTGCAACTTTTGTAATTCCTCGTCGGTGCATTGCTAGTTTTAGGACACAATTTACACTTTACTGTATATAACACCGACAGAATTAATTTTGGTGTTGTTTTACAAAAAATGTGTTAGAAATCCTATCTATACGGGGTTAAAGTGTGTTCAATATTTTGAACAAGGACAGCGGAATTATGGTTTGTGTATTATCTAATATGGATCGTCACAACTCACATGACTGATGTGATTACCTCAGAAACGGACGAATCCGCTGCGACTCTGGCGGCTCCTATGCAAACTTTAAAAACAAATAACCACCATTCTGGTATCTTGACTGCCAACACAACTCCTTAAATCTGGTGAAGATCAAACATAACAAGTTACCTATTTAGTAAGTGATGATTGGCAATTGACGTGTCGGTTTTAAGATTAGATAAGATTAGCATAGGTAATAAGTTGGCATATTTATTTTATACGTTTAGGGAAAAATTTGCTAAAACCGGTTAATGTGAACAATTTCCGATAAATGTTCAGTCAAACACGTGACAGATCAAATACTTAAGATTTTTTTTTACTTTTTAAACGTAGTTCATATACGTACTTTAATATCTAATTATTTATTAAAATAGGAACATATCTTTAGACAGTACCAAAATGAATATAGATATGAATATTTGTACATATGATCTGGTTTTTAGGATTCCGTACCAAAATGGTAAAAAAAAATACTTATGGTTTTACTTTGTCTATTTGTCTGTCTCTCTGTTACATCGCTAAATATCTTAAGAACTACTTATGCTATCGATTTGAAATTTGGAACAGTTATAAAGATGGGCAACCTAGACACATAGAACATTTTATTCTTATTTTAAGTTTCTGTGAAAAATGAACGATAATAGATCATAGGTAGTTTTTTATGTTGAATCATTTCCGATTTATGAAGGAAAATGTAAAAAAATATAAACCGTATGATACTAAGTCGACAGATGTCCGATTGTTCCTTAATATGTATTTATATTATTTAAATGATTCATAATTCATTGTAAAATGGTCTACGTTAGGTACACACATTTTGGCTTTATACCCTATTGACCAAAACACCTGTTCAAAGTATTCTCTCATTAACACATCTCGCTGGAAAATTCCACTGCTCTTGAATGACAATATAATCACCTTAGCAAACCGTCTTTTTATACACAACGAAAAGGCTCTCTTTATAAAATCTTAATGGTAAGATCACATTTATACCAAAATTGATATTAAGTAATACAAACATACATTCATTAAATTTAACTTATTCTACCTGCCTATGCTTTCGTAATAGAAAACTATGCATATAAATGCACATTTACGTATGAACTAATAATTTTACTAATGTTGCGGAAAATTTTTCACAAACTCTGTGTTGAAAATTTGTAATTTCTGAATTGCATTGGAGTATGGAAAAATATGGCAATGGAAATATTAATCTAAAAAAGTCTATAAAACGTTAACGCTACCATATATTAATATTAATAATTAATGCTACTCAGAATAGTCTCGATAAGTGGATAAAAGTAAAAGTCCAGTCTGCAACTTGTCTTTCAAAAAGTTTTTTTGATAAAAGATACCAATAAACAGTCAATAAAAAGTACCAAATCCATTTCTAAGCAACGTCTATCTGCAAGTTGTAATACAACACCGAAATCATTTCGAAAAAACAATTCCTTCTGCACTAAAAGCTTAATTTTATACACTTTCGTTAAACACAACGTGGACGCACTAAATTCAATTTTCTTTGTATATAAACAAGACGCATCATATAAGTCGTCCTCCCAGGTCCACGGCCCAGCACGTGAGATCGCTTACGCAGAACTTGTACAAGTCATGGAAAGTCGCTGTGACCACATTCCTCGCAAAACGATCTGATTTATTTATATTTTGCATCAAGGTTGTCGCGGCTGGCTGTACCGTTTCCTTGTTTCGGAAGTTTTTTACAGACGGCAAAACCATTACTAAATTTACAACAAAAGAAATAGAATACCTATAGTAAACAAAAAATAGAATTAATAAGCTAAACCAACTTTGAGTACCTATAGTAAAATTTGTTGCAGTGCCGTCGGCTGGGGTGACATTGATAACTGAGGTGACTTTAATTATTAAGCTCATACGCCATATTATCTTTTTTCGTCTGTGGTAGTAAATAGGTACCTACACCTTGGCAGTGTTGTAACTATTTATCTAAATGGTTAAGGTAAGATAAAAAAAAATAACCCCAGTTATTTCTAATGTCACCCTGATCACCGTTGACTGGAGGCGACTTATAATATCTGAATAAGGTATGAGTCAAATCGTTTTATCTACTTTGATTGGTTATAGGTACATATCTAAATCTATATTTGTTGAGCCTAATTACAAAAACCTATTACAATAAGTTTTGTCCCTGACCTATATTACGCAATGTACTAAAATATCACTGAAAAAAGAAGACAGATTCCTTGTATTTTTAGACACACGAAAGAATTTTTTTTATGCCTCATGCACGCAAAGTAATTTTAAATTACTTTTAAACAGTACAATTATTATTTTTTGCATCTAACCATTAATAATTTTGTTGCAGCATGTTTATTTTACAAATCTATAAACATTATTAGGTACCTGTTGCATTTGTCAAATTGATGATATTTAGTTACAATATCGACGTAAAAGTTTTGATATACTTTCTTAGTACGAGCGCTAAATAAGTTTTACGAGTAGGTAGAAGTTAATATACTTACCTACTTTCTATAAAATGGTTTCTAATGAAAAAGTTAGTTACCTACGTATCTTAAGAGTTGAATAACTAATAAATTCCTAATAGGACTCATTTAAGAGTTGAATTACACACCCGTTAAAACCACCACAATCCAGTTGTTGCTATCTACGTGCGAGACTCATTTGAATTACAATTATCATTTTAAAATGGGATTCACGTACCTATGTCATTTGTATTATGATATTATAAAGTGGAGCCAGACGATTGTCTACTACATACAACATCCTTTTGTTTTCAATTTACATAAAAAAAAACAAAACACACCAGTTAAGTTGTGTCGTGTGCGTCATCATAATCCGCAATTAATATTAACAAAGTATCAAAGAATCGTTGAAAGAAGTTATGTAAAAATTTGAACCCCTTACCGCATACTTATTAAATCGTATCAAGGTTCAAATTTGAGCGAATATTTTTTTACATCAAAGGGTTAAGACTTTTTGACCCATGCTCATCACGGCCATGAATAATTTCGAGTACACACATACATTTATCCTATGTCTCTCTTATCTTACGGTAAACCCCATGCTACGATTCAAGGAGACAAAGGATGCAACCGGGAAAAATAAAAAGAAATGAAAAGAAAATGTATAAAATAAAACGTTCATGGCTCTTTCTGCTAATTTTTGGTTATTAAAGGATGAAATCATTCTGCATGTATGTTATTAGACATAATTCTCTAAATGTGTAAGTGGTTGAGGCAGAAACTATCCCAAATAATAACGAATAAATCCAACCTAATATCCAGTAGCTTCATACGTTTTGCTACCAAAAAATTTAGTCCATTAGGTATTTTTACTTTTGGTATTAAACTCAGACACATTTTGCTTATGTTTCATACGTCTCGAAAAAGTTGCGTGTGAAGTCCCATCATGTAGTTTTTTGGGCGCAGGAACCAAGGGATAAAAAAATGACTCACTCATGCACTATAATTAATGCACGTGTATGTCATATGATTCTGTTACAGACAGTGCTTTCGTAAACAAACTATTGATTCGAAATTATAATTCTATCGCTCCATAGAACACCATTTTTAATTATGATCATTAATTTCATGGTAAAGTAAAACCAGTTTAAAAATAATGCGACTCCAATTTGTTCATGTAAATTGTAACTATTTTACACCACCTAGTCTAACGTTAAAAATTTATCAATACATTACTGCAGTTAAAAACCGAATTGCGTAACAATTTGAAATACAACAAAGAATAGAATCCTTTGCAAAACCAGCTTAACCAGTGACTATTAACATAAACATTAATATTCGCCATGAGGTATAAACATAACCGTGCCTCCACAAAGTTCAGTCGTCACTAAGCTTCCTTGCTGCTAAGTATTCCAAACGTTTTTCAAGTTATTACAAGTTATACACTTGTACTTTGTTCATCATTTGTGCGGTAAACTGGTAAGAAAACGAACTAATCTACAGCAAAGTTCTTAAATCTATTTTGAGGTTTGCTGACACCGACGCTTAAAATGTGCTGACGCCGCGTCCTATCAGTTTACAGCCCAACGTAAACGTAACGTATACGTTGCGTCAGCCTAAGTAAGAACTTAAGTTTTGGTACAGTAGCTCCTTTATGAAATAAAACAGACTGGCTGTTATATATTCAGTTCTATTCAACGTCCAAGTCACACACATGTACAACAAATTTGACGCGAATTAACTCTCCAATATCTACCATAACACTTACGCCACGTGTCTCCTATTAACCGTGTTAAATGGTGACTTGCTTTCATCATTACAGTAAAGATATTGCTATCAAGCTTATTATTGTTTTGCAGCGGCGCCAGATAGCTGGTACTCCCGGGTTAACATGGTATCATACTGTAAACAACCCCACGCAAATAGTTAAGAAGGCCATTCCGTAAGGTCTCTCTGATTATTTAATGTGCATAAACAATTCCACTACATATTATTATTTTATCATTCATAGCATAGCATCCCGTCTCTTGCTTCTCACGGACTGTAACCTAACGGTTATGTAATATATATGTCATTTATACATTTAATTCTTTCCCTAGAATAAAGCTCCCATCTAGTGAAAACTCCACTAAAAATCAGTTCAGTATTTTCCAAGTTTTCGCAAGCAGACCGAGGAGGGATGATGCCTAAAAATATTAGTATTGCTTAATGAGTAACAACTTCAGAACGACATTTTGTTAAGCCCTAAATGTTATGTTATGATTTCTATCCAAAGATGCATTAAGCTTTATATCAACGATAGAAAATAGGTAGATAGTCTCGGTAATAAGTGGTGCCAACAATTAACATAACTTTAGCACAGAATAGTATAATACATAGTATTACATAACTTTAGGATACAATTTGGTTAAACTTAAAATTGTCACAAACGATCAAAGTGACCCTCAATTTCAAAGTCACCCCATCGACGGAACTTGTTAAATATGAGTGAACTGTCTCACATTTCCTAAATCTATGAGCCTGTGTCAGTATTCTAATGATTCAAAAACAAGCCTCCCACCTGTCGCATCCCATAAAATTATTTTATGCGGGCGAAAGCAATTTAGGTAGATTAATTGTGCTTTGCTATCGCTATCAACAGTATCAACTGCAAATCACGAGGCTGATTGCGAGCTTTTTGCTATTACAACAGCGGCTAAACGCGAGCGGGTATCAATATCAAGATAATGGACGTTTGAAACTGAAGTGCAATAAATCCGAAATTCAATAAGTATTATCTGATCTCTAATGTATTTTGTTAGCAATAAACTATGCGTATAAGTATGCCAAATGACAAAGTTTTGTTTAGAATAATGTATTCACAAGGTCAAAGGCTTTTTTTAACGAAAGGTGAAACAGTATATTGAATAGCAAACAATGCATCGCATCGCATATTTGAAGCTAATGGTCCAGTTTTCGAGAGCCAAATTCCACAATAAGAATGGCCCAGTACTCTACATTGGTCTATTCCTTGACAGTCCACAATAAGAATGGCCCAGTACTCTACATTGGTCTATTCCTTGACAGCTTCAATATTCATAGTGACGGAGGCGAACAATAAGGATTTCAATTATTGGAATTAAGATGTCACGAATGGGCAAGTTTACATTAGTATGTTACAATATATATAACATACAACCCCGATTCCGATGAAGTAAAAAAAAAACTGAAATAACATGCAGCGGTAATCACTCCTATCTTAATAAGCATTCCATTTTGGTGTATAAATCAAAGCATTCAGTTATGGAGTGGAGTCAGCTTCAACGTCGGTCATATGTATGAGGAATGTTAATTAATATCAAGTGAAGTTAGTTACCATTGGTTATGGCAATGTTTCAGTATCATTACCATGACCATAATCTATTTATACTATTACGTTCTTCTAGCTGTCATGGTGGTCCAATGACGTGGTAGTTCCAATGTATGCAAATTACAATTATTTATCGATATCACTGTGCGTTTTGTTAGTACAGTACGCTCGAACTTGAAACTATTGTGCATATAGGTGCTTCGTGAAAATTATTCGTAATAGGCTGTTACCTAATTGGAAAAATTGGGATAAATGCTAAGGTACATATTATGTAGGAAAATAAAATCGTAGTTAATGGTATGTTAATAATAACCAAATTTTTAATGTAAATTGGTTTTAATATTCCAGTGAGGGATCAACTGTGTCCAGATTTCATAAACCCACCGTAAAATGAGATGAAATGCGGGGGTGACTTTGAAAATCATTTTTTTTAAACTAGTATGTCGACTAAAGAATAAAAGCTACCTACTTAAAAAGAAACTACTATTTTCTCGAAATGGCACCAGAAGCCTTTCATAACCCTCTTTTGCACGTTTTGCTCCTATGCAGTTGGGAACCTTAAGTTTTCTGGAGTGGTCCATATTATATTTTTTAATAGTAGACTTATTATAGAGTTCAAAATTTTTGCTGGTTTTTTTTATTAAGTATCGTTTTTAAGAAATATTTTTTGAACTTTAACTGTGACATACCACACGTTTGGAGGCTTTAATAGGATTGTGCCTTGGTCTGCTCCGAAACAAAAAAAATAAACATCAACTTGACAGCTGACAGGTGTCAAATGTGGCAGTTACGTCTACGTTCATAGATGTAACCCCCACATTTGACATCTGTTCATAGATGAAACTGCCACATTTGACATCGGTCAGTTTCCGTCCTGAATCATGACGGTCCGCTAAATCACTGTAGAAGATTAGAAGTTTTTTCATTTCGAATGGCAAGTTCAAGACTCCAGTCTTTCGTGGTAGAGGTCACAAGAACGCTGTCGTTATCGGTGCAGCGTTACATTACAACGGGTCGTGCGGTCGTCGGTCCACATAAACACTTGTTCAGTAGACCTTCTTATCAGCACTAGCCAAATTAAATGGATTTTTCCATTCTATCCAGTGGGTTACACAGCAAATATGTGTGTAAGATAGGAGTAGTGAGAGCCATCATATTTATACTGTGACTCCTGCTTTAGCTACTCTATTATAACTAGTTCTTGCTAAAGTACTCAAATCTCTAATAACATACATTGTAAAAGTAATGAATCTAGATTTTTGGTTGCTATATTAGTAACTCATATATTATACCATATTATATCATAAGGAGTATCGTATGTCCGTAGCGAGTAGGCTATATAGTTTAAAAAAATCGTATTGCTTCTAAAGGACATGAGTTTGTCTTATGCTGAAGCGCTTCTTGATCCAAAACACGTTAGTGTGTTATGAAACAAGTTACAGAGAAAGCAGCAAAGAATTTTTCGTCTATTTTGCTATATAACGGATGTGGACAAATCGTGGAGTATCCTCAGCAATCTCATTGAAATTCGCAATACTTAGGAAGCTAGATTGTATAAAAAAATATTAATATTGTATTCATGACATTAAGTTTAATTGGCTATGATTTGTTTACATTGAGATGTCAGCACCGACGATTTCGTTTGTCGACAGTACCGTGCTTATAGTATTTACTTATAAACCTAACGACTACACGAGCGAGCGAGCATAGTCTCTGATTACGCGTAGTTATAACGGATCTCGGGGTCAAAATAGACCAGGGGTGATTTGGAACATCTTGTGGATTGATTTATGATGTAAAGTCGACTGTTGCTTTCGTCTGACGACTATTTACAAGCCATTTGTTAATGCTTGCAGAGAAATAAAATTAAATGCTTCAAAAGGCATATTTTACGGACGTCATTATCGCAATGCATCGTAATAAACTTAAAATTTATGCTTATTGTGTTGCGTGTTTTCAAATCAGCAAAAACTTTACAACCGCTGCAACATTTTATCTGTATGATACAATATAAGTTACTGTTTACAAACAAACACGTTCTTGGTTTGCATACTTGTTTTCCGAAGTCACATCATTATCGTAGTAAGTGCGTCAGAACCATAGAATAGCCATAACATATTAACGAGCACATTCTACAATGAGTAAGTAATTAATATTTAATCAGCTGCATGTTAATGTCCCATCATGTGACCGTATATCGGCGGCCATGATTCGTTAACGGCTTTGCTAGGTTTAATACAAACTGACGTATGGCACAGTGCTATTTCTTTCACACTTGGCGGGATCATGGGGGATTGAAGGAGATAGCAATACGTAAGTTTGTTGGAGCTACGTTAATTCACCCGGGGCAATGTGATAACTGTGATGCCAGTGCCTTTCCCATGAGTTTGCATGACCGCACTCGCTAGCGACTGCGTAAACGATTTAGTATGCCGATTCTTAGTTCTACTGCGTAACCGCCAGAGGCGCTGTACTTTTGCCCATACAAATTTTTACGCAGTCGCTACGGTCATGTAAACTCATGCTAAAGGCACTGGATTGCCAGGGCCTGTAGGTACTTACCTATGGATACCTTTTCAACGGTGTCTATATATGGTCGCGGGAAGACTGGCAGAAGCGGGTACTTCTAGCTGTACAAGTTTCTTGAACTAAGTACTTACCCATATTTGGTATTTCTCATTCACCTATATCCGTTTAGGTAGAATAGATGAACAATGTGAAACCTCATAAAGTTTTGGCCTCTTATGACTGCACTTCGTCTTGTCAATTGTTGCTTCTAAATCAATGCGTTTCTTAGCTACAGACTACTGAACACAATAGCGAAGAAGCTTCAGGAAACCCGATGCCTATTGATATTATCAGTCTGAGAGCACCATCTGCACAGTCAACTATTGAGATTATAGTATTTGCACTATTCCATTATTCATTGACCTAGAGTCCTCTGGCCTCACTTCCTTAGGCTAAACTAGTTACGTATAAGATGCTTGGGCGTCTCGGATCATGGCGGCATGCTCGCAATAGCACGAGGTTATCCTCACTTGACTTTCATGAATGTTGATTAAGTAGGAAAACTTAGTCGTCTATAATCTTAATGAACATACTTACAATGGATTAAAAGGTCAAGTGCGAGTCGGACACGCGCACCGAGGGTTCCGTACACAGATGTGTACCGGTTCCTACCCTATTAATTCAGGAAAATCTCAACAAAACAAAAAAAGAGAAACTGGATAGTGTTATTTATATTTTTCCTGTAAAATATACATTGATTTCAATGTTGTGTAATAATTTAATATTTTTTCCTTGGTAAACTTCGGAGATAAGGGGGGAGGGGGTAACGGTATTTTTTTTATACTTTCCCTCATAAAACAAAAATGACTCAACGTAAAAAAAAGTCTTTCAGAATGTGCTATCAGGCCTTTCATATGACACGCCACTTGCCTTTCAAATTTAACCACCTGATCTGTCATTTTTTACAGAAAATAAAAAAATATTTAAAATAGTCATGTTCTATGTATGTAGGTTAGCCTTCTTTATAACTGTTCCAAATTTCAAATCGATAGCATAAGTAGTTCTTGAGATATTTAGGGATGTGACAGACAGACAGACAAAGTGAAACCATAAGGGTTCCTTTTTTACCATCTTGGTACGGAACCCTAAAAATGAATGAAAAATTTCAAGCAGCTTAGAAGAACGTGTACACCCACCAAAAGAAATCCGTTGAAAAATAAACGTATGCAATAAATGCATTGCACGAATCAGAATAGCAATTACGGGCTATTATTTGGAACATTTAAGAATATATCTCACAAATTCCTAGTATTAACTAGCGATGTTGCTTAAGTATCAAAATTGAAAATAACAAGCGATGAAGATGAATATTAATGATGGACTATGAGTCAGTTTTTCGTAGGTAGATAAGTTACTTTAGGCACCCTTCCAAAACTAAACCCAAACTCCTCCGCAAAGCTTATCAGCAATAAAAGTTGTAATGACAATCATTCTTATTACCTTATTATTTGTTTCAGATTCAAAATGGTTGTGAGAGTAGCGACAGACGAGCGACCATTGGAGACGCCGTCGTCGGACGAGAGCGGGCTGGGTCGCGACTCGCCCAGCGAGGAATCGGAGCCGGAGGCAGCCCTGGTGAGAACCTAACTTAATTATTTTAGGGTTCCGTAGCCAAAATGGCGAAAACGGAACCATTATAGTTTCGCTATGTCTGTCCGTCCATATGTCACAGCCGATTTGCTCGGAGATCTTAAGTAGGTAAGTACTACAATTATGAAATTTGGCAGGAAGGTGTATTCTATGAACCGCTACGTAAAAGTGATGTGATATCAAGAAAATAAATTAAATGAAGAAGGGGGGGGGGGGGGCAGTCCATACAATCAACCAGGGGATGAAAAACAATATTTCAACACACAGGTGTATTTATGGATAGGCCTTTAAAAATGTTACGCAGGTTTATCAAAACTTTTCCATTTCAATCAACCGTTCGTGAGATATTAGCTGTCAAAGTCATAAAAAAACGGCCAAGTGCGAATCGGACTCGCGCACGAATGGTTCGGTACCATTATCTATAAAAACGGCAAAAAAAATCAAGTTCACTGTTTTTTAGTATTTGTTGTTATAGTTTCAACATAAATACATCATCTCATGATTTGGGGGTGTCCTTATAGGGCGGCTTATTTCCATTCGAGATTTCGAACGCAGAATTAATCAATTTAAATGTATCAGCTAATATTTCGATATTTGAAATCACGAATCTATATTTCGAATCGAAATTCTGAAACAGAATTCCGTTTGTACGTGGCCGCCCTAATACAATATAATTTCTAAATTAAAAGTACAAAAAAGGTTGCAAGACTTGCAAGGTGTCGAATATGCTGCCTCATTACCTTTTTACTGACACAATGAAAACTAATAATGACATATCTTTGACAAACGTATGATTTGTAGTATAAAATTCAAGTTTTCAATATGGTCTAACAATTACAATAAATAAATAAGTATGCATGGGGTTCAGTTCATACTTTGAACCCCATGTTAGATACCAATGATAACCACGGTATTCACGTTAGCAGTTGCAGTACACATAGCCCTCGTTTTATTTGGATTTGAGAAAGTGAAATTGAGACGCAAAGCCAACGCCGCACTGGATAATCATCCGTCGAAATGTGTATCATCATGTAGTTGCTATAAAAGTTAATCCCAATGAACTTAGGGATAAAGTGAATACACTCGTTTGGAGAGCTCGGCCAAAATTCTAGTAGAAGCAGACCCAAATAATGACAGTAGAACCCAAACAAGAGGGACGAAAGAGGATTTTCAGGAACGTGGCACGAACTGTTGTCAACGGGTGTTTGTTTGGAGTGATAACCATTGCATTTGCTGAAGTGATTCTGGCTGTGATCTTACTGTTACTGTAGAATCCACTATGGCTTTTCGGAGAGCGTGGCAAAGACGAAAAGAAATACTATACAAAACGGTAGACGTTGTTTTAGAAACTTGTATTTGGGCGCTTTTAATACTGGGAACGTACTCCATGCTATAAACCCCGTCCATCAAGCCCATTATGACTTTGCGAAGAGCGTGGCAACGGCGGAAACAAATCTTGTTTAATACAGCTGATGTTCTTCTCGAAACCTGTTCTTGGGCGCTTATGTTAATAGGGATCTACATCCTGGTAGGACTAACATAATCTAAAATAATTATTTTGTAATGTGTTACGTTTATTCAGTCAGAGCTCAGAAAAAATGTATCAACCTAATTTTGCAGATTAAATGTTAAATAAACTGGTATTGTAAACAAAATGGCTTTCATTCAAGGGGTAGTTCCATTGATATAAGTTACGAGAACTATTGGCTAAGTAATTAGCTGATTAGTAGATTGGTCGCTTACGTTGTGGTGTGGGGTGACAACAGTGTCACCCTGCCGACTCAAGGCTGAGCCGACACCTTCATTTGTGGAAGGTCATGAGGAAACTGCTTAGACCGGTGGTGACATAATAAGTAATAGATATTGAACAAGTAGGTAACATATCCATATATTACATTATTTCATACGAATCACTGGGTGATATTTTATATATGACATTTACATACATATAAGCCGCTTTATAACACCACCTATTGGAGTTACTTGACTACAACATCTTTGCTTTTGGCACTCTATTATAAGATAATTATACCCAAAGGTTGTCTGGAAAAGATCGCTTATTAGCGATAAGACCGCTTGTTGTTTGCATTATTACTAGTGTTAAAGATTGTGTTTATAACATTGACATTTTGTATAGTGCGTAATAAAGTATATTATTATTATATATATTACATTTTGAGATACAATAATATTTTTAAATTAAGGGTTCAAATGAAAACAATGGTAACCTCAATTGAAACTTTTTTTGAGTTATATCAAACGATCCGGATGCTGTGGGTAACATCTTACAGTCAATTCTCAATGTCAATGTCATTATCATTATGCTACTTACAGTACTTACTTGTAAATCAATTGTAAATAATTCTGCTACTGAAAATGGTTAACGTTCTTATTTTATCAGACCAAAGTCCCGAGAACAACGTTCCAGGCCGGTTGGCAGAATATTGTGTGAAGTATCTTTTCGTTCTTTACGTTGTATTTTAGGTACCTAAAGTTCCCTTTAAAATAGCACATCATTCACATGATTTCGTCGTTGATTTTATTACTAATGTTATGTGGCTGATTGTTCCATTGTTTGGGCATATCTATCTAATCTATCATGCATTACTTAAATTCAAAATTTCTTACTTTATTTAGTAGACGACAATAATTTTATATAATTACCGAACATGGTCACAAAATTTCACGAGAATCGGTACAGAAAATGTCTCCTGTAGAGGAGAAGAAACCAAAATCGGCCAGCAGAAACATAGGTAGGAAATCATTGAAAAGAGTTTTGTTTTTGTTCCAAAAAATGACTAGACAAAAAAATCTACTCACAAAATTTCACGATTATCGGTTGAGAAAGCCGAACTCCAGACGTGAACAAACCATTGATTTTTTTAAATTGACATAAACTGAATGATCAAAAAAATCTACATAATTATCAATGCTGCTTAGAAAATTTCACGGGAACCGTTTCAGAAATGCGACCAGTACAAAAGAACAAACCGAAATTCGCCCGCAGAAATTTACAAAAAAAGTATTTTTGACTAAATGAGCAAAAAATAAAATTATTAATTACCGAACCTGCTTACAAAATTTCACGAGAATCACTTGTGAAATGCGACCTGTAGAGAAGAACAAACCGAAATTCGCCCGCAGAAATTTCCAAAATCAAAGAATAAAAATTGTTGATTTGTTTCTTAAGGTTCAACAATGGTAGACCACTTTCTTGGCTGACTGTACCTCTACATGTATAGAATTGTTAAGTTTGCTCCATGAAGAGATTTACCTGAATATTCAAAAAAATTATAAACATCTGAACTTAAATGTTAAATGTTTTGTCACTTTCTTTCAAACAAATGTTAATGTGTCAAATAAAGACATGCCTACGAATTTTAACGGCTAATTTACTAAATTAAGATGATAGATGTTTATGAATAAAGGGTATTAAAGTATAAGTTTCCGTTGACAGGTGGTCCCGCCAGATGGCGGCTGGGGTTGGGTGATCGTGTTCGCCTCCTTCATGTGCAACGTGGTCGTCGATGGCATTATCTTCTGCGGCGGCACGCTCACCAAGGCAATAAAACTGGAGTTTAATGTAAGTCATTTCATCTATTCTAGCGTTTCAACCAACCATTTCCGTGCGTTACGAAATTCATAGATACAATGACAAATGCATCAAAATTTCATGGTGTTTACTGCGGCGTGTTAACAGGCTAACTGCGTTCACAAAGGTTCATACAGTCAGCATCAAATAGATAGTGACAGTGAAGGTCTCCAAATATACCGCAACATCTAAATTTACCATTAATATTAAGTCATCCAAAGTAATCAAATAATTCATGCCATCCACTGTCTACAAATATACCAAAGCACACACAATGCCTGATACTTAGTAACATTCAAACCGTCATAAACACCATTACAGCCACATCGCCGCCGGTAGCGTAACACCCGAAGTATCCAAAAATACGGAACACTTAAGAAAAATGAACTTTATTTTTAATGAAATAGACTTCAATCATAGTTTGGCAACTTTGTATTTTGACAATCATCGAGAAGAGTGGCGATCTGTCAAATAATTTCCTCTCTTTCTTTATGCCTATGACTACGAGTACAATATTATTAATCTTGCGGCCGAGTTTTTAAATGAAATATAGTAATTTTATTTATTTAAAAGATCTACTTATATGAGTGGGTTTAGATTCCAAATTAAATCGAATGTTATCAGTGATACCGGAAAAACAAGTACTTACCCGTAGTATAGAATAAATGCAGTACTGGGTACTTGTATATACATACTTGGTTCGAAACACAATGTGATCGAGAAACGGAGACAAATGTTTAAATAACGCAGGTACACGAATAAAATAATGTTTTAATCAAACACACATTTAATCAATCAATCACACACGTTGTTGTTTCGGGAAATAATAAGCAGTATTAACAAATGTGAAAAAAAAAAACAACTTTAAACTAAAAAATAACAGAAAGAAAGCAATTTATATTTTTTAATACCGTGTATATCCACCTTCAGCAACGATTACATCCGATAATCGTTGTCGCATGGACTGCACCGCATTAGAACAAAAGACATTTCCCCGTAAAGACTCCCACGTCTCTACAACGTGTCTTCGTAAGGACTGTGTATTTCTTACCCTGTTGTTGTCCCAAAGTTGAACCATTTTTCCCCAAACGTTCTCTATAGGGTTTAGATCCGGACTAAGAGGAGGAAAAACTATTTGCTTCAGGTACTCTCTAGTCTCGGGCTCATTTAAATAGTTTTTTTAATACTATTCTGCAGTTATGAACCGAACTGTTAACTTGAACAAATCGGACGGTTTCATTGGGATAGTATATCTGCGTGGTGGGCAACAAAACATCACTTAAAATCTCTTTATATTTTTGCCCATTTAATCTACCACCGACTTCTATCAGTTCACCAGGACCAGCTTTAGACATCCATTCCCAAAATCCCAATGTGATTCTACCACTCCTATTATTCGGTAAAACGTTCTATTCCTCATATCTGGAATTGTTCATTCGCCATAATGACAGCCGCCCACGAGCAGAAGAACAAAATACTTTCTCATCCAAGAATACCACATTTTCAAAATTGAAATTCAGGTATCTACGTGCCAACTCTAATCTTTGAGCTTTGTGCCTATGTGTAAGGAAAGGCTTTTTTGCTGGTATTCTGTGTCGCAAACCACCCTCCCGTAAACGTCTTCTTATGGTGGTTTGTGATACTCTATGTTCGGTTGCCAAATTACGCGAATTCACAAACCGATCATCAAGAGCCCGCTGCACAATTTCTCCATCTTCAATGGCAGTTGTTCGACGAGGACGTCCAAAGGAGACGTGATTGTTGAGATTGCCTTCCGTGGTCTTTCTCTCTATCCATCGGTAGACTGTAGATCTCTAAAAATAACAATTCATTATTAGTATTTTTAACTAAAATAGGCACACCATGTGAGGTAAAAAACAAACGGAGTAGACAACTTACGCTTATGCCCAGTTCATTTGATATGTCTGTTATTGAAACACCCTCCTGTTTTAAATGAATAATTTTATGTTTAACATCATCACTAATACGTATCGTGTCCATTTTGAGGCTTGTACAAGATTACAATTACTTATTAATCTTATTAGATAGCAATTAGCAATGACATATCACGCACTTGACAGTGTAAGTACGAGTAGCTATGTTGACAGTAAAATGAAGTTTATTTTTTAATTTTAAGCAAATATAAATCAACCTCCTTTGCCTGAATTCGAAACTCACTTTGAAAAAGAACACTTGCAATTAGGTAGACCATTCCAGAACGATCATTTTTCGGGTTCCGTAGCCAAAATGGCAAAAACGGATAGATTCTATAGATTCCCTTATAGATTCATCATGTCTGTCCGTCTGTATGTCACAGCCGATTTACTCGGAGACTATAAGCTCTACAATGAAATTGGGAACTTAGCTTGAGTTCCGATGACAATACAATAATATATATAGTCAATAGTATTACAAATCCAAGATGGCCGCCGCCACAAAATGGCCGACTTTACATTCTTTCGTAACACTTTGTCATGGGTAGGTATCAAATGAAAGCTCTTGGCTAATAGAATACAACACAATATAAAAAAATGCTATGCAAAAAGATGGCGGCTGATACAAAATGGCGGACTTCATAATTATTTTATATATTTATTTATAATGTAATTTCATAAGAAACGAAACAATGGAATGATTTTATTGGTGAAAGCGATTTGTATATTCATACACGCAGTCACAATTATAGGGTGAATGAGGACATTCAATAAAACAGAGACCGGTACATCGCTCACAGAATAAGTACATTATGTTTATTTTTTCGTCGTCGTAACTGTCGTCGTTATCAAAAAACAACGTGGTAACTGATATTTCTTCCTTATCAATGTTGATTTTCAAACGCATTTTGCCGGCATTTGTTCCGTATTTTTGGACACTTCGGGTGTTACGTTACCGGCGGCGATGTGGCTGTAATGGTGTTTATGACGGTTTGAATGTTACTAAGTATCAGGCATTGTGTGTGCTTCGGTATATTTGTAGACAGTGGATGGCATGAATTATTTGATTATTTTGGATGACTTAATATTAATGGTAAATTTAGATGTTGCGGTATATTTGGAGACCTTCACTGTCACTATCTATTTGATGCTGACTGTACAACGTATTTGAATATTTGGTAACACACGGGAGTGGCTTATCCATATCTATCGGAGGCATAGGTAAAACTTGGGTAAAACCAATTTTATTTCGAGCGCTCGTTATAATGAGCTAGTTCGCTCAAGCTGTCAATTCTGAAGCGACATTGGTGAGGACCAGTCTTGGCAGATAGTTAAGGCATTTAATTGATTCCATTGTGACACGAAAGTTACCCACATAAATTGTATGGGTAGCTCAATTTTTCATCAATTATTATACTGATACCTACCTACCCCTTGAATACTTATGCACATACTTATAACAGAAGCGGTTAATAAAAAGTACCTATAATACTTACTGTTTACTGATCACTGAAAAAAAAATCGGTCAAGTGCGAGTCCGACTCGCGCACCGAGGGTTCCGTATACAGATGTGTACCGGTCCAGACCCAATTAATTCAGGAAAGGTTTTTTTTTACGTCTCAGAATGTGCAACTCAAGCCCTTTCATATGACACCCCATTTGACATAGTCACTAGACTTTCAAATTTTGAAACACCTATTTATTATCTGTCATTTTTTAAAGAAATTATAAAAAATATTTAAAAAAAGTCATGTTCTATCTATCTAGGTTAGTCTTTTTTATAACTATTCCAAATATCAAATGGATAGCATAAGTAGTTCTTGAGATATTTAGCGATGTGACAGACAGACAGATAGACAAAGGTGAAGGTTTTTTACCATTTTGGTACGGAACCCTAAAAACTAATTTCCTATCTACTTTAATTACAGAAGTCATGTGTTTCGAAGCAACATATAATTATTGCCAATTAAAATAATCTGAGTTGAAGCTGTAAAAGTGATCTTTGCTACTGAATGACCGGTTTTGAACAGATTATCATAAGTTAGGTGATGTTGAGGTCATGACAGAATGATGGTCACTGTAAACGTATTATCTCTATTGATCAACTACTCGTCGTTTAAGTATAAAGTGATAAGCAAAAACGTACCTATCCACTAAAGGAAATATGAATAATTTATGGCAGAAAAATGTTTAACGTTTAATCAAGTTATGCGTTCACACTGGCGAATAAGCAGTAAATTAATTACTAATGTAACGTCGAGTAGATTCAAAAATTTACTCGAACATGTGTCTGCGTAGTTATTTTTGTTTTCAACCACACCCTCGCTTTGCACTTGCGTCAGAGCCGGGCCTCCATACTAATTCTTGGAGAATTGGCAACAAATTTACGACATGTAGGTACCAAGTGATCATGACCCCTTTGATCATTCTGTTTGTATTTCATGCTATCAAAAACCGAACAGAGATCAAGTTGAAGGGCGTTATTAATTGCGTCATCGGACATTAAAAACGTCTTAATGTTGTTGCCACTTTTTATGTTAATGTGTGGCCAATTACTACGCAGTGTAACGAATAGTGAACTTGCATTGTTCAATTGGTGTGGTCTATCTCAAAGATTTAAGGATTACGTAAAGATACCAGACACGAAAAATGTAAGTATGTACCTACTTCAAAGCAAAATTTCGCGCGTAACTTTTGCATCACAGAAGTAATGTATTTTCAATTTTATTGAATAGAATAAGTCATTCATAACAAATCATTTTTTACATATTTTATGATGAAAGAAGTTTCTGAAGTGACTAATGGAGTGATGTCACGGTGCGATTTAAATTACGCGTGTTAAAATAAAACGCATGTCGTTACGAAATTTTTGGCCGTCTGAATTATCAACTTTGAAATGTTCTTTTACGTTTTTATAAATTCTTTATAGTTTCGCCTCCAGTTTATTCACTGACTTTTTATATATAGTTAAGCAGTTTTACTCTGCATTATTTTAACAATAATAATAATAATATAATAATAATAATTCTCTATTGCAACTATAAACTTAGGTACATAATAGTTGAAGCCCCGGCTTTCAAAGTAGGTTTCCCTGTGTCTCAAAAGCCAGTTCCTTCCTAGATACAGGCATTATAATAGTAATAAAACAATAAGATTCCCTTTTACTCCTTACATCCTGTTAAGTTAACTTGTCATGGCAGTACTTGTAATAATTAAGACTAGACAATCGCGTGGATCTAGCCGAGCTAGACGAACGGCATGTTCGATCATTAGCATAACGCTAAGGCCAAGGCCCCAGTCGGCGCCGGCGCAACCCATTCATTCACTCCATCATTCTTGTAACCGATCATGTAATTCCTAAATTCCTAAATAAGTACTATTTGGAACAATGTCAAGACGTAGATTATCTCTCTCGAAACTTTTATTTTATGATCATAAAACTCGTTATACGACCTTGTTGTTTTTTGTTTAAACAAATGCTATAATATATTATTTAATAATAAAGGAATAAAGAAAAACTCTAGGCACCTCGAGTCAATTTGTTACAAATTAAAGCGTAGGAGATAATCTTCAGGTCCACGTTTTAGTAAAGATTTATAGATTTAGGTACGTCTAGTCCAGGTAACAAGTTTCCATACTGCAAGTCAACATGTTTATTATAAATTATATGTGGAAAAAATATCATGGAAGTATTTTTTACTGGCACAGTTTTAATAGCATCCCTTAAATTCCCTTCAATATGGTGATACAAAAATAATCGGTGATACACATCCATTTATTCATGTGATTGTCAAAAAATGTTACCAACACCGTTCGTGGGAATGTAGGCGCGGTCGGAAGCCAACAGAAGATGCATAAAAGAATCGTAATAGGAGCAATGAATTAAATCACAACGAATGTCACATTGTCGATCATCAGCCACTGTAGTCAAGTGTTCCCGTGGAGCCGAATTATTAAATTCGGCAATGGCGAATATCCCGTGACTGCATGACTCGTCAAGGTCAGAAGGTGAGATCCTTACTTACAACCGTACCGTAACCGATTCCGTAGTTGCCGTCCATGTTTTATACAGGTTGTTACAAAAATGGTATACGAAGCCCTTAAGGTAATAATCGGTATCGAATTGCGATTCGGAAAATTTTGTAATATGTAAGGTCTTCTTATATGTTTCCTGTAATTTATAAATAAGTAACTATTTCTTGTATTTTCTTTTTCAAAATTTTGGACCAGCTACATAGTTTCGGAGATAAATGAGGGGACAATGTCAATTTTCTCCTATTTTCCCAAATAACTTTCGAATCACCGCAACGAGAAAAGTCGCACTCATGTTTAAAATCCTGTCATTTCACAGACGTCTTTGGGTCATAAGTGTACTAAATTTAAATTCAATTGTGGTAGTTTTGAAGCAAATTGGCTCTGACAGACGGACGGACAGATAGACGTGAGTGATCCTATAAGGGTTCCGTTTTTTCTTTTGAAATATGGAATCCTAAAAATGCCTTGAAGCCCATACATAGCCCACTCGATTTGGTTGCTGTTTGAAATGAAAACAAGTTAGGTAATTTATAATCTATCGTCAACATTTTGTAAAACTACAAAAATGTGTTACAAATATGTAGATTTTTAAATCCTGCATGTGCAATACCATTTTAAGATAGTGGTGATTACGATCACACTACAGTATGCCATAAAGTACATTAAGTACAACGCTTATACATAATTATCCTTGTTTGATTCGGAGTTAGTACGTCACCGAAGCCTGTGTGGGAGACAATTAATTGCACAAGTTATGCCGCTTCGTATCGACTTGACATTGGAATTGTACTGCGACTGCTATCGTTAGGGTCACCTCACCAAAAACACGATTTTTTCACACCTGCTATTCAGAAAAGAGTTATTGTTGCCTTCGAATGAGGGATCAAAGATGTACTTCGGTTTTCTCATTTCAGATATAAGGCAAACCATTGATTTTCAGATATACGATTCTTGGCTATATGACTGTGCTTCTGACAATAGCCGAAACATGATTGCTTAAAATTTTCTCAATAAAAAAAAACCAAAGTTGAGTCTTTATTTTCCTTTTTTTACTCAGCCTACAAAAACAACGCATTACTAAACGACACAATTAAGTTAAAACTATGGTATTTTACCTCATCTAAACTCTGTCAAGAGGAAATTGAAAAAAACTACACACAGTCAGATATGTATCGAGATTTGTCTAAAAAAATATATTCCCGAAGAGTATTACATCCCGTTATGTCGTGCGCGAAAGACGTAAGCGTGTCTCTTTCACGGGGGGCGTGGCTGACCGAATCGAGGCAGCCGCTTCATTTCTTCAGCCGCTGGCTGGGCATATCGCTTCTTCGTGTTATTCGCAGCAGCGTTTTGGCGGTCACAAATGTTACAAATGGCGCAATTAAGAATTGTCCTTTTAAAAAATACAGGGAGCAACCTTGGCGCACCTCGTATGCAAGCAACATTCGTTGAGAGCAATGGCCGCCCATGCAAACTCGGGCGCCAGACGTATCGACGTACCGTTCCGGTCCGGAAACATCGAACATTGTTACTAAATTAACTCGCAGGTTAACACGTTCGCAATCACTGTACGTCTTTCAAGTGGCCGGTCTAGCTATAGAAACATACAATCCATAGAGGCGGATCATCCCTAAGGCAAACTAGACACATGCCTAGGGCGGACTTATGAGATTTTCTTGCTTGCGGTGACATTTTATAATATTAATTAAGTTTTCTTTATTTCTTGCATGACCTCTCAGTCAAGTCTAAGTTTATAAAACGTTGCGCACATATTCGTACTTAATCTATTGGACTCATGGGGAAAACACGGGACAAGGTCGTGGGCCGTGGCCGCCATAACCAGCGTTGAAATCATTATGGTATTTATCACTATAGGTAGAGGAAAGCTGAGAAACTTTTGTTACATTACTTTTATGTTTAGTTTTATGTGTAAGAATTGCACCCCTCTTGCATAGTTAGGTGTGTAAATGTGGCTAAAACACGGAAAGTATAGATAAAAGAGTGTTAGGTCAAGGGACGAGTTATTATGACATAAACAAGCAATAAGAAGACAAAGTTTTCTTATAACATTCAATAAGTACTACTTATTTAAATATTCGTTGTGGATACAAAAGTTTTCAAAAGAAATAAAAGATATCAGTTTATTCAGCTGCATATTTATTATCGAATTCTATGGGTTTGCTGTTTGCACCTATTCTATCCATGTAAACTTTCCGAAGTCTCCGTTTTACCGATCGGCCAAACTCGTGGAAATTTACAGTTGTTATTGTGAAAGTGAGTTTATTGATAAAATTAGGATAAACAAGCCAGTATAACGCACTCTTAATAGTATTATGTTGTAATACGTGTTGCAATATGTCTGGCGGCGACCCAAGATCTAACTGTGTTGGCGTCTATTTATTTTAAGATCTTACAATAGTGTCGCTAACTCGCTAAGACAGCGCATAACTGCAAGACCAATTCCTCGACAGTGCAAATTATTAGTTTTTAAACAACAGAATTTATTAGCGAAACAATAAAGCAAGGCTTATTATAGGGCTGAAGACTATCTAACACACAGAAATGCATGACCCACACCAAATACCTAAATGGCTTAAAGATTCATATATATATAGGTAGGTCATATTTTCATTGTATATCTAGTTAACGTAGTCCTTGAACACATTAATTTATCAAACGATTTAATTAATGTCTAGAGGAAGCATTTTCCATTATTATTATTTTCTTTATCTCGTATTTGCTAATACTATGTACTTAATACGTAAAGTTTCGACATGTTCTCTTGTGGAACTTGTATTGTTCTTTTTCCCTCATTTTTTTTAAATAATATTTTGTTATTTACAAATAATATCATTGTAATAAGCATATTTACAGAGAAAATGACTGACTGTCGAGTTTCTTTCGGCGTTTCTTCTCTGAAGTGGTTTCTTGAGAAACGCTAGTAGTTTTTGACTTGTAGAAGTTCCATACTCAGAATAAAGTTAACTAATTTCATTTATGTAATTATCGATCGATCGTAAAAAAATTCAGGAGAATCGGTTGAGAAATGCGACCTGCAGATGAGAACAACCGGACTTACGAAAGCATTTTTGTCGAAGCCGAACCAGAGAACTTCGTTACACTCGGTTAAAAAATGAACGCGCTATGTCTTTATTTTAAAAGGACGTGCGTCTCCGATATGCAGTAATGAAAGCAAAACAAATATGTCAATTGGGTACTTGTCATTTTTTTATAATCTCTTTTATGCCGGGTTTAATAAAGATCCGTTAGACCAAATGTCAGATCAAATTTCACTATAACTCAGTACATTTTTTGACATAACAAACCGACATAAGGTCTAACGAATCTTTATAAAACCGAGCCTCAATATGTTAAAAATATCGTAAAATAAACGTTTTCAAAAAAACATAATTTTACTTACATATTTAGAAATCCATAGTTTTTTATTAATTTCATTCAACTTTTCGCGCTAAAACGCGGTCCAATACTTGTATGACGTCACACTGCTATATTATGTATCTGCATTGATACTGTATCCATGCGTTTGTAATTTTTGTAGCGCTGCAAAAAGTCGCCGTGAGTAACGCCTCTAAAGAAGGCAACAGCGTCAGTTATCCAACAGCGATATTTGACAGAATCGGACGTATAGAAGACAATAACTACGAGGTGTTCAAAAGTTTCCGGCTTGACAAAAAAAAGAAGTAGATATATTTACAAAACTATTTTAATTTATCGATATAGTCTCCGTTTTTAGATCTGGAAATTAGCATCTCTATCCCCTTAAAAAAACTTCGAAGTTTTGTCCTCAAAATGGGCGTAAAACACAGGGGTCACTTCATCATCCAAAGAAAATCTCCTTCCCCTTAAATCTGCTTTAAGGTGTGAAAACAAATAGTAGTCACTAGGGACAGGTCAGGACTGTAGGCTAGGTGAAGAATTTTCATGAAGCCACACTTGGGAAAAGCAGCCTTGCTAATTACAGCAGTATGAACGGGAGCATTGTTGTGGACTAGCCGCACACCTTAGCTAACTTTACCTCGACGTTTCTGCTTCATCACCTCTCGTAATTGTTCAATAAAAGAAGCGTAAGGTAAAAGTACCCTTCACCGAACGCTTAAGACCTACATGTACGTTTGTTTTTTTATTAAGGTTTAGAATTTTTGTACGATTATGAGCAACAGCATATTGTGAAGATAGATAAATTTGTCATCATTTAAATGTACGTCGAAATTTATTACGTAGTTAGATGTATATAAAAATAATTTTTAAAGTTTTTGATATCGATTACACTGATTTGTCCCATTCAACGAACTAAGAAACGGAATTTGCACCCATTACCGGATCGGTATGCCCCTTCACCGAACTAGGGAATAAATGTATGGAATGATGCCATTGTGTGGTTCTCAAACTACCGTTATTTATACTAATGAGTGAATATAATATATTATATTTAAACCTAATTACACTATTTTTCTAAATACAAGCGTCTTGGCGGGAAATCAACATTAGAAATAAAAGTTTTAGTGTAGATAAAATATACACGGCTGCCCAAAAAAAGGAATGTAATATTTTCAAGTTTCATGTCATGTATGTATGTATGCGAGTTTCTTTGATTTAGATGTGTGAGGTATCGTTGGATTCCTTGTGTCATTCCATGTAACATAGCATGTGTGACGTTGCAATAAAAACAATAAAGTGGACTGTGGACTCAATTATGTGTTCTAAAAAAATTTTTGTTTTCGATCCTACTAGCAAAATGAAGCATTTGAAGAGACGATTTCAAAAATATACAGGCACACCGAACGGCACATGGACCGTCAAAAAGTTTTGGAGTGTTGTAAGAGTCATTTAATTTCCACCCTGACCGGACCCTGTATCCTAAGAGTCACGGTCATGGAGATACGATTTTTTAAATAGTTTTTCCTAAATTACCCAAAATCTGACATTCAAAACATTTGTGTGTATGCTTTTAAATTCATAATTTATTTAAATATATTTCGTCTACGTACGTGTGCTTAAAAAATATTAATTCCTTGACACAAATAATTACAAAAAAATAACACATGGGCCTTTTTAGTAACAAATAAAACGAATTTTCGAAAACATATCCACTTTAAAATTCAATAGAAAAAAGTAGCAGCTATTGAGAGCATCATTTTATTTTAAAAAGTTCTTTGGTTTTTTTAAGCACACGTACTTAGACGAGACATTTAAAAAAATTAAGTATTTCCAAGCATACACAAAAAAATTAATGGGCTTCGAATGTCATATTTTGGGTAATTTAGGAAAAACCATTTAAAAATCGTACCTGCGTGACTCTTAGGACCCAGGGTTCAAGTGTAGAAAGGTAGCAAATGACCCTACCAGCACCCCAAAAAAATTAAACGGTCCATGTGCCGAACATCCTGTATATAATATATGTGTTTCAACAAAATAAAATTCAAATAAAATAATAATAATTATAAAAATTAAAAACACGGCTGTACTAAAAAGATAAAAAAAAGTTTCATAATAAAGAACTCAAGGAAATCTATTTTGTTTGCAGTCGGGAGACTACCAGGGCCGTAGCTAGGGGGGGGGCATTATGGGGCAATGCCCTACCTTAAAATACTATTGCCCTACCTTAACCCATCGCATATGATACCTAGAAAACTGTTTGTTTATAATTCGCGTACCAAATTGAGACATATTAGGGTAGGCAGTGTATCGACATCTAAATTATCAGATTTAAGTAGCATGGGTAAGCAAAGAAAAAAGGCAGAGTTTCTTTACTAGATGCTATTGAACGGTTTAGACAAGTGAGAACCTTGTATCGACAACATCGCATGAAACGCGGTACAAACTTACCTCGACCAGCAGGCTAATCACGTAACTTTATGTACTAACGGTAGATAGATTTTACTGTCAATTTTGAAGTATAAATGTATGAGCTGACAGTTGAAATTTGACATTAAAATCTATCTAACGGTAGTACAAAAGTTACATGATTACCCCGCTGCGGGGTAATAATAAAGCAGGTAATAGCAAAGTATCGTTTACGAAAAGTTTTAACTGATATATATTAGACGCATAGTCAATGTATAGTCGACATGAAAACTGACGTAAATTTTGAGATTTGAATGAAGAATGAAGTCTACACTCCGACCAGTAGCAGTCCAACTCCAAAACTCCGAAAGCTTTCAGTCGGAACTCCAGAACCGTTTCGATTGCCTAATTGGCGATGTGGACGAATTCAACGACGAGTTTGTGGAAGCTATCCATACCACAGGGTCTAAAGGGAAGGAGAAGGACGGTTCTACAGTCTTCAGTCGACGCGACATTATATCGGCAGCTCAATAGATGGATATCCAAATCTCTGACCTGTGATCTGCGCCAATTCAATTCGAAACGTATTGAAGAGGCCGTCGAGCGAAACAAGGGCTCAAAAGTTTTCGCAAGAGATCTGTCTATTGGGCAGAGCCAGCTCGCCGAGTTAAAACCAGAGGATGGTAGAACTGTCTCATCCAGACCTGAGCTTCTGAGCGAGATAGAGCACTTCTATGGACAGCTATACACGTCAAATAGCAGACCCGAAGTTGGTCTAGTAAAATATCCAAGAGCTAGACTAACTCGGCACTATACCGATGACATCCCGAACATCAGCCTGTACGAGATTAGAATGGCTCTTAAACAGCTCAAAAACAACAGGGCACCCGGTGAAGACGGAATTACAGCCGAACTCCTGAAGGCGGGTGGAAAACCAGTACTTTTGGCCCTTCAGAAGTTGTTCGATTCCGTCTTACTGGAAGGGAGAACGCCAAAGGCATGGAACACAGGCGTGGTGGTGCTGTTCTTCAAGAAGGGTGACACCACTCTTCTGAAGAACTATCCACCCATCTCGCTTCTGAGCCATGTCTACAAGCTGTTTTCAAGAGTCATTACGACTCGTCTCGCACGCAGACTAGATGACTTCCAACCTCCTGAACAAGCCGGTTTCCGAAGAGGCTTTAGTACCACAGACCACATACATACGCATCGTCAGATTATACAGAAGACTGAAGAGTATAACCTGCCCCTCTGTTTAACGTTTGTGGATTATGGGAAAGCCTTCTCTGCGATCGAAACCTGGGCGGTATTACAATCTCTACAGAAGTGCCAAGTAGACTACCGCTATATCGAAGTGCTGAAGTGTTTGTACGACGTAACGCCACTATGTCAGTCCGACTCCAGTACCAGAACTCGAAGCCTATTCCGCTGCAGCGGGGAGTTAGGCAGGGAGATGTTATTTCTCCTAAACTGTTCGCCGTTGCACTGGAGGATGTTTTCAAGAATCTGAACTGGAGAAGGCTAGGCATCAACATAAATGATTTTGTTCATTCCTTGCCCCGGGGCCAACAATTAAGAACTGCCTCAAACTCAAAAATCAATTCACCAGATCAGACCAAGTTAATTTTGAGTTCATTTTTTTCTTGCACCAGTTGTGCCCTACCTGTAATTACCGCTGCCCTATCTTAAATTCAACTCTGGCTACGGCCCTGGAGACTACCTACTACATGTTTACAAGTGTAGTTTAGAAAATGGAATTGGCCATCCATTATCTGTCTTGCGATCTTTTGTTCTGCGTAAACACGGTCAAAGGGTGGTAGAGCACGCATATCTATTGTTAATAACAACGCTAATCTTTACCTGGGAGCTGGAGTGACTCAAGTTAATTTTGCTTCACACGCAATTATACTATACAAAAATATTAGGTCCCCGGTTTGCAAACCAAATAGATTTCCTTGAGTTCTTTATTATGAAACTTGTTTTTATCTTTCTAGTGCAGTCGTGTTTTTAATTTTAATAATTATTTAAATGTTTTAATACTATTAATTCTATTTTGCTAAGTATAATTGTTATCTGAATAAAATTGACCATTTAAATTACCAACCTACAACAATAGAATCCATCATCAGCACTTCCATATAAATATCTAATAAAAATATTGGATAATCGACATTAACTTATCTTTAATAAAACATGGAAACCTACTAAATTAATTTTGTATTAAGCAGTAACGCTGCTAACGCAAACTACAAATTTACTACTATCGGTTTCCATGTTTAGAAGCGCTGGCCTTTACAACGATGTACCAAAAAGAATGGATTTCAATATAGATCTAACTGCAAGCTGAATAAGGTTTATATTCTAATAGACACCTAATACCAGCATGGCCGAAAAAATCATATGTTCGGTATCAGAGCCCATGGGTACCCTTTACCGAACGCCTGTCCGGTGAATGGAACGCGCAAATTTTGTGGAACCTATGACGCGAACAGATTTACAAAATAGTATTTTAATCATAATTATTGTATCACAACAACGAACATACAATTTTACTAGAAATATTAACAATTGTAAGACCATAATTATACACATGTCATATGCAACCGATGATGTTAAATATATATAATGGAATTTTTAAAATCACTTTGCTGATAGGCTTATTTTGACGTCAAAAAGTCGTGGATATCTCATATTTCACAAGCATTTAAAAAAAAAACTATCCTCCATATAGTCGTTCGGTAATTGCTCATTAAATTACTCATTAAAGTAGCTATTTGAAAATCTATGTAGTTTACATATATAGTCTATGATCAACAAGTAAAAAAATATTTTTCAAAACATACGTTTCCCCTGATTCCGAACGCTGTTCGTTGAAACCTTTAAGTCAAGATGAGGGTTATCCTATCACCGGATTCACAATTTCGTCGATTTCTGTAAATTTGACCGCACTAAATTCACTTATTTTACTAAAACACACAAACTAATTAATCTAAGATACTGTAACACCCTATTTTCAAACACAAAATCACTTTTAAACGGTTTTATGACCTTAAGAAGCACACTCAAATTCTTACCGTATTTCGTAACGAGTCTCCTACAAACCACCGATCGACCGATTCAAACGGTTGTCACGTCTCGACTGAGTTGCAAAATGTCCGTTTTTGCCGCGTAGTGGAAGGGATATGTATCTAGCTAGCGGAGAAAAAAATCACAATGTAATATTAGCTGTAAATCCTCGACTTACAGCTCAAAATAGGCAAAATCCGGTGATAGGGCAGATCCGGTAAAGGGTACTTTTACCTTAGTAGCTGCCGTTAACCTTGGTATTCCGTTCTTTTAGGTCTATCAACAGTATTCCATTGCAATCCCAGAATATGGTAGCCATTATCTTTTCGTTCACTTCGCTGAACACTTGAAAGAAGTTTGGGCACCCACCTAGCACTATTAACTATATTTCTTATGAAGGTGTTCATGAAGAATCCTAAGAACTGAAGTTTTCGAAAGACCTGTTATTGCCGATATTTCTTTGATCTTAAGTCTCCGATCACCCAAAACTTCCTCTTCCACTAACTTGATGCAGTACACGGTGAGTGCCTCATCAGGTCTAAAGGGCGAGGATCGTCAATGATGGACTCCATTCTTTGACGGTGGAAAATGTTGGAGACGAGTCCGGCGAGTCCCCGTATACAGCATCTAATCTTTCTGTAATATTGGTCGGGCTGACTCCTTCTTTTGTGAGGAACTTGATCACAAAACGATATTCCAAATTAAACATTTCGAAATTTTTTAGACTTACTGTTTTTTGAATTGCCGTGAATCAAAACCAATAAGCATTAGAAATCTAAAACCTAAATATGAAACAGACATATTTTTTATTTATTTTTTAAACCGCCAATTCTTTCCAGCCACCTATTTTTGGACCGCACCGCAATAGTTGTACGAATTATGACTTGACTTCACACGCGACATGATTGAAAACAAAGCAATTTGTTGAGCCTTGCTGAAGTGACGTACTTTATACTTAAAACCGAGGCAAGGACAATCATGCAAAGTTCGATTAATAATAACAGATCAATGATAACTGTATACACCAATTAAATATGCCAGTTTTAATCAAGAATTGACTCTTAAGCCGTTGTCTCCCGGCGAAAAAATAAAACAATAGCATTCTTTTGTAATAAGCCCTGGCCCCGTATTATGTTCGCGCTATAGCTTGATAAACGACAAGACAAGCGTCTGTCACTTTCTATCGAGGTATCAGACAGTGACAGATGCTTTATCTTGTTGTTTATCAGTATCACGCTATCACGCGACCATCATAGACCCCCTGGGATCCCACAGGGAGTGGTAGACAACAGACTACTACTATAAACTGACGATGACGTGCATCGTAGCGTTATTGTGAAAATATGACTAAAACCAGTGTATGTAGATATAGTAGCGATGGGACTTGTCAACATCAAAAAAATGAATAACACCACCTTGCACCGAAGACTTGATTCTTTACCTGTTATTTTTGTCCATTTCTCATTCACAGCAATAAAATCTTTGCATTGCTAATATATAAAACTAGTAAATGTATTCGTAAAGTTTCCGCTCAAGTTAGCTAATGAAATCACTACGGGAAATTCAAGTTAAACGAATAACGCCTTAAGTTTGCACGGATTTAATATATTTTACAGCTTTTTGGGGTTCTGTACCAAAATGGTAAAAAGGAACCCTCGTGGTTTCACTTTGTATGTCTTATGCTTATGCTATCGATTTGAAATTTGGAATAGTTATAAAGATGGGTTACCTACATGCATAGAACATGTTTTTTTTTAATTTCTGTGAAGAATATCAAATAATAGGTGGTCCAAAATTTAAAAGTCCAGTGAATATGTCAAGTGGGGTGTACATACTGAAACCATTTTTTTTTTACCTTGAGTCATTTTCGATTTATGAGGGAATATGTAAAAAAAATACCATTCCCCCGCTTATCTCCGAAGTTTACCAAGGAAAAAATATGTTTGAATATGTTTACCAAGGAAATAATTATTTTATTACGTAACATTTATATCAATGTATATTTTACAGGAAAAATATAACTATAGCTCTATCTAGTTTTTCTTTTTTTTATCATATAAAAACATTTCTTTACTAAGTTTGTAATTTAATCACCTTTGCAGGTTTTTTTCTTTTATAGATTTCTACGCGATTATGCTGAAAGTATCTTCCTTCAAATAAAGAAAAAAAATTGAAATCGGTTCACGTGATAAAGAATTCCTTGAAAAACCACCATACATACTTAGTTATTCAGTTGCTCAAATTTGTAACAAAATCCGCCGATAGATGACGCTGTAATCATAGCGTTCAATTTCTTCACGATGTTTTTAAGTTGGAATCGGTGCACATTTGTGTACGGAACCCTCGGTGCGCGAGTCGGACTCGCACTTGACCATTTTTTTTCTTTGGACTAAATGCGCAGACATGAATGAATGCATCGTGCATGCGTAGGAAGCACGAACATTCATTACAACATGCATTTGTTTTAATGTTTCGTAGATATATCTATTCTGAGATAATTATGCGGTTAAACAGTCATGACATGAGTAGATAAATAAGTACCACTTTATTGTTTTAGTTATAAGTTAAAAGCTACTTTTCCACTGATGAAACGAGTCGAGGATTGAATTGAATCGGTGAAGAAAATAACAATCTGGATAGGTACTTTTATAATCACTAGCAAACTAACAAAGCTCATCAGTACTGATTTTGTGTATCGTTTGACTCTTATTTTCTTAAGATTGACTTTTTAAAAACAAGCCAGACTGTTTTAGTCATCATGCTATACAATTTTTCTGGTCTTTCAGTCCCAGTTTTACTTAATCTTATAATCCTAAAATATTCCGGTGCGGTCTCTAGCCCTATAATCGTTATTGTTCAACAATCATCAATTACCTACGTTTTACAACCAAAATTATTATGTACAATACACAATATTATTTCCATGGAACAGTTATGTAAATGTACCTAGTAGGTACAGCAGACCTGGTTACGCCGTAAATCAGTAGACGCTTGCATTCTTGACCCTGCACCGTTTGCAATGCAAATTATGAGAGCCGACTCGACAGACGAGCTTAGATATTATAGCCCTTATTGCCATAAAGGCAAATTCAGTTTGATAATTCAAAGCAAGGTGCGGAATTAGTATCCCCCTAGTCGGCTAACGAATATCTTGAGCTTAAATTTTTCGTAGTAAACGCACGCACGCACGGATGAAAACGCACGCACGCACGGGTGAAAACACACGCACGCACGGACGAACGCACGCTCGCAAACAGTGCCGCCGTAATGAATACCTTCGGGCGTAAACGTATTAAGTACCTACTCAAAAAGTACTCACTTGTAAATTCAAACGGGATAAAAACTCTTCCATTATTGCAAAGTATTGTGACACAATTGACGTGGCAATTTGGTTTGACCTGGTATAAATCAGCGAATTGTAAATAAAATATACAATTGATTATTCATTGAGGCTACGGGCTATTACTGTCTACCCTAACTGTGAGAAAGTCGAAAGAGAACCCTAATACCATAACATTAAAAACGCATGTTATGAGAATTTACAAACAATATCTATTGAATTATTGTACAGTTGCCTATAAAGAAAAGTGACGCTTTTGCTTGTAGCAGTTACAGGGCAGAGGTTTGTACGTAACATGCATAGTTGCTACGTTTACGTTTACCTAAATTACACCTATGAATCAGGTCGGTTACATACATATATTAGTACCTATTATATTAGTCCACAAATCGGTTGTGACAGATTCTATGCTTTCTACATGGTTTATTCGAGCAACATATTGAATTTGAATTGGTCAAATGTGAAGGAAGGAATGCGAATTACAAATTCAAAAGTGATTAAAATTGGACACGCTTCCATTATTAAACAACTGTTAAAACTACCATTTAAGTATGGGTATCACGCCCCGCTTACAGGGCCTAATGTACCGTTAGTTCTAGGATTCTAACCGATCAATTTATGAGCATGAGCCAGTATAATTTATAAGTAGGATTTCTCCCTCCGTTATAGATCGATCGATAAATGCCAGATAGGGTATAGATGGCCTCGCCTTTGGCTCGATACAAGTCACGTATAAGGTCGTAAGCAGTGTCGGTGTATTGGCATCTATTGCTAGACGTTTATGATTAGTAGAAATTAGTAGGTTTTTATTAGTTACGTTTTTCGTTCGCAAGGTGCTGTTATTTTAAAACGTTAGTGGAGCCACCACTGAAAAGTTGAAAACCCTCCTTTATAGCATTATTTGATTTAGAGCTTCCCTCTTCTGATTTCCTCGATTGTATCCTAAACGTGCCTCGGGTCCGCTTTGATATCTAATCCCACCATTTGGCATAGGCACTAGTTTTACAAAAGCCAGCCGTAGCATAACTTCCTCCTAATCTTAGCGTTATCGTTATCCCGGTTGCATCCTAAAGGAGTAGATCCCACATATTGTCTATGCCTATAATCCCATAAAGTCCTTCTGGCCATCCAGACCACATTCATACTTCAATTACCTACCTACTTCTACTTTTTACACGACTGCAAAAAAAGGAGTGTAATAAAGAACATAAGGAAATCTATTTTGTTTGCAGTCGGGAGACCTACTACATCATACAATACCTAAATATTAGGTCCCCCGAATGCGAACAAAATACATTTTATTTTGATCTGATACTTGTTTTTATCTTTTTAGTTAACTTTTATCCAGTTCAGTCGTGTTTCTATTTTTTTTATTATTTAATGGAATTGAAGCTGACACTCAACAAACAAAATAGGTACATGATTAACATGATTTTGGTATAAGTCGATTAGCCGGGAGCTAGCAGTGGCGGAGCCTTCGAAAGCTTTCCGCGTACCTAGGCCGCAATGATGCAGCGCGGAATGAGTTCCCGTTAGCACAAACTTAACCTACACAAGTGCATAGACCACACACGGGGCACGTGATTGTACTGTACAGTCGCCACCGTATTTACTCTGTCTGGGGACCGTTATGAAATTTCAGTTCAGTACTCGTCTAACTTCGCTCGTCAAAACGTTAAGGATCGATAGGTCGGTTTGCAACCAGCTAATTTGGTGTACCGGTTTGCAAACACTTGGATGAGATGATGAAATGGAAAGAATATTTTCTCGTTTTTAGGGGTTTTTAGCCGGGGTCCAAACGGAACTCTATTGCTGTCACTCACGCGTCCGTTTGTCGTCTGTCATACAAGTTTTACAGCCAAACTGTTGGCGCTAGTCTTCAAATTTTTTGTGAGTAGGTTCGGTAATTTCAGATATAAAACTCCCGTGAGTTTCAGATATTGAAATATAATTAACGGGTCACTGACGTCTTTAAGGTAGAGTATAGCTCGATATGTTTCGGACCAATACGTGGCCCTTAATCGGAAGAACTAGCCGCGACGACACGTATTGGTCCAAAACATGCCGAGCTATACTCGACCTTGAAAACGTGAGTGACCAGTTTATTATAATTCAATAGGTTCGGTAATTATTTTTTTAGTCGAGTTTCAATGATTTAAGTTTCTCCTGGCGAATTTCGGTTTGTTTTCCTCTACAGGTCGCATTTGTCAACCGATTCTCGTGAAATTTTGTGAGCAGGTTTGATTATATATATTTTATCCCGAATCAGTTTTTGAAAAAAAAAAAACAGAGCCACTAATCATTAATTTCTGCGAGTTTAGAACGGGACAAGTATACCTACACTTCTAAACAAAAACGGCTGTGACCTGTGACGGATACACTACCCTTCAGACAGCAAGATAATTCCGTATCTAAGTGTTCCTTTGTAATCATTTTATTGGTACGAAATACTAAGAGTTAGTTAGAGTTTTCTGATCTGGACTGTACTGCATGTCTAGACACTGCACGTTTATGCCTCTTGTACATAATATATGTAAACCTTTGCCATTATAAGCCGACTGGGTGACTACGCGATGGCGGCTACCCAGACTTAACTTAAAAACAATCGTCCAAAAACCACTCATAATATTCTGATATAGGGTGTGTGATTACTGACCTGCATACAGTTTAAGTTCAACGCAGTCAACATTCGTCAACCAGTATTATATGGCTGAGTCTGAAAACTAAAGGATGTACATCGGTATAGCTATACGAATTAGAATCCATGACCTCAAAAATATGCTTGGAAGTGTATGCTTTTTTGATGGGACTCCTATTTACTTATCGTTTATCATTCAGTTAGTACCTAAGAATGTATACTTATCTCCTTTAATTAAACTTTTGCTACTAGTAGTGTTCATGTTGATACATCATTGGTTCGACTTGGCTGAAATAGAGTAGGGCAACTGTGTTATTGAATGCTGAACTTGATGGGATTTTACCATGTAATTAACCCTGCTCTGTGTTGGTGGACTTGACACTAGTGCTGTATGTGCACTTGGTCAATTATGCGCTTACTTATTGATCATGCTGTGTGCACTTGCTTTGGATGTCATGCTGGTCTATAAACTACTGATTTTTTGCAAACTTAACTGTATCATTTATCGTGTGATGTCTGTAAAGTGTACCTTTTTTAAATAAATAAACTTAGGTAAATGACGGATGGGAATGGGACTAAAAGTGCTAAAAACCCTCATACTGATAAAACATTAGATAGGTACCTACACGTTTAGAAGAAATGTAAGTATGTTATTTAGCTTACAATCTATCCGTTAGCCACGGGACTACACGGGTAGGTACCCATATCCTAAAAGGTTTTTGATGTACCTAACTTGGAATGTTTTCCTTAGTAGTTATCTAAAGTATCAATCGTAATAATGGAAAATAACTCTTAATGCATAATGTAATAAACAGGCGCATTAAATTCCAAGTTCTCGTGCGTCATTTGTTTGTTAAGTACCTACAGTATATGCCTACCAAAAGTGCAGTGAACGGCCAATATCAACTATTTAGTTTTGCAATCTCGTATATCGCTTGAATGAGTGTTAGTAAAATCAATCTTGACTTGTAGAACATAAAGGTCATATTTCCAAACCACATCTACAAAGGTCAGTAGGGTGCGATGTCGGAAGCGGTCGCCCCGACTTCCCCGTTGGACAGGAAATGGAGATTCCAAATCTCAATCTTAATTGGTCAACTTTTTCTGAGACACATGTCACACCTCATAAACAAAAAACTGAGGTTCACGGCCGGTTTCGGCCAAATCCACATGGCAAACTGTCAATTGTGTACTGTCTGTCAACGATGAATTGGGCACTTCCTTCTTATTTTTGAAATTTTGACGTGTGTCCATAACTTTCAAGTTAGAAAATAATTTGAAATGACCGTTATACATTAAAAAATCCGATCATAGAAAATTGAGAAAGGTGCACAAAAGAGTCCCCCTTCCAAGACACCGACACACAAGTTTAATACATGTACGAATTATGTAGAATAAATAGCCTTGTTTTCTTGTTTCAGGCAAATGATGGTCAGGTCGCGCCGGTAACTTCCCTGTTGGCCGGGTTTTATCTACTGGCCGGGCCCTTCGTATCGGCCTTAGCAAACAAGTAAGTTATTTATTTATACTTTATTGCTAAAAAGTACAGTATAAAAATGGCGGACTTAATGCCAAATGGCATTCTCTACTAGTCACCACAGGGCTAAACAGAGAGACTTAAAAACGGTGCAGGAAAATGTAGAAAGGTTGAGAGTGCAAAACAGACGAAAAAAAATAAAATATACACATTAATTATTGATTTACTTATATACGGACAAATATAAACTAATACATATTGATATATACATATACATATGATGAACGCTATCTAAAGTCTTCTGTCAACAGATGTTTACGAAGCATTCGATTGAAAGCTAATTTGCTTGGGGCTTGCCTAATAGGTAGAGGAAGTGTATTCCAGAGCCGGATTGTCTGTACGGCGAAAGAGTTGGACATAAAACCTGTACGGTGTGAAACAACTGAAAGTTTAAGCAGGCGGGAGGAACGCAATTCACACCCGGGACGAGGAGTTACGAAGGAAAATTGTCATTTTAGATAACCTGGAGTAGAAGGCTCGAACAGGACAGAAAATAATGTACCTATCTAGTGCAAAGTTTAAGTATCGGCCACTTTTCTCAGTCTTGGCTGGTGTACTTATGTGAAGTCCCCTCAGGGCATCAGTATAAACATATTGAACTGTAAATTGTAGTTGTACTCCGTCATTTGGCAAAATAAAATAAAAACCCTAATTCAAGCCTCGGTGAATTTGAATACAGACTAGGCTTTCATGAACACGGATTATTTAACCCACAAGTACCCACCTACTCTAACAAAGTATTTTGTTCCAGGTATGGCTTCAGAGTGGTGACCATTGTGGGCAGCGTGATCAGTAGCGTGGCTTTCGCTCTCTCGTACTTTGCGACCAGCGTCGAGTACCTGTACTTGGTCTACGGTGTTATTGGAGGTATGTGGTGAGTTAGGCCTAGTACTTGTTTCTCCTATATCTAATAGGACTTAGACCGTTCATTGCAGAAATTAGGGTGATCATTTTAAATAATGTATACTTTACAGTTTGCTTTTGTTTGCCAGGTATCGGCTTCTGCATGGTATACATGCCAGCGGTGTTGACGGTCGGGTTTTACTTTGAGCGCTGGAGGGCGTTGGCCACCGGCATAGCGCTATGTGGCTCTGGCGTCGGAACTTTTGTATTCGCGCCGCTCTCAACCTACATCGTCGACAACTATGGATGGAGGATCACTATTGTTGTCCATGGAGGTAAGTAAAGCAGCCAAATTATATATTGATGACAGTACCTAAATTAAAGAAGACTATACATTTTGAAGAGATTTTAATTGAGGAAGCCACAATGATTTATGGTCCTATTGTTCTAGGATTCGTTCTCCTCTGCATAATCTTTGGAGCACTGTTCAGACCCATCAAACCGGTCCGAGTGGCTCTCGCCGACCAACCCGGCGAGGACGAAGTAGCTCGTCGACACGAAGAAGCCGTAGAAAAACTCAACTCGATGCTCAAACTACATAGCAAGCTGGACTCTGGGATCTCGATGCCGGCTGAAATGAGGTTCAGCAACAAAGTAAGCCCACACACGTGGGTCGGAGTTGCGAACAACACCCGGTACCCAACCGCTGAGGAAGTTTTCCGAGGCAGCAATTCACATCTAAGCCGACGATCATCGGCAACCGCTGGAACGATCAAGAATACTCTAGGGAATAGGGGACCTATGTTCATCACGAGCCCAGTCGCCGAGAAAGATGAAGACGATTCGAACAGCAATATCGACAACACCGAACCGCTCATTGGGGCGCCTATCAAAGTTATTCAGCGAGAGACCAGGCCTCGCCACTCCCATGCGGATCTAATCGCTAGGCCACTATACAGAGACGACATTTTCTTCAGCGGCAGTTTGATCAGACTACCACAATACACGTCTCGGAATTCTCTCGGTTACCACATGGCTGTTACTCACGTGCCAACAAAGGAAGATGCCCAAGAAGAAACTTCGGGAAAATGCCGACTCTGCCCAGAAGCCGTGAAGCGGACGCTCGCTACTATGTTGGACGTCAGCTTATTCCGGTCACCGACTTTTGTCATCCTGGCTTTGTCTGGCTTCTTCACAATGCTGGGATTCTTCGTTCCTTACGTTTACGTAAAACAAAGAGCGGAAGACAACCATATCGACGCGACAACTAGTACTATGTTGGTGTCTACGATCGGTGTGGCGAATATCGTGGGCCGTATGGCGTGTGGTTTAGTGTCATCGATGCCCAAAGTGTCTCCGCTATGGCTGAACAATATTGCGCTAACGGCTGGTGGGATCGCGACTATGTTCAGCGGTTACTGCTTCCATACTGGCTTCCAGTTCGCATACTGCGCATTGTTTGGACTTTCCGTCGGTAAGATCTCCTAAATATACACCTATCTATTATGATACTTATGATCAACAGTTGAGCGTTATACTAATAGATATTATTTTGCAGCTTGCTTCGCGTCGCTCCGGTCGATCCTGGTGGTGGAATACATTGGGTTGGAGCAGCTCACCAACTGCTTCGGTCTTTTCCTGTTGTTCCAAGGTTTCGGCGCGTTATTAGGTGCTCCTATCGCGGGTAAGTTCAGACCAATAGACATTTCATTAATGTGTAATAATCTAGAGTACCTCGGTACTAGGTATGGGAATTAAACTACCTATAGGTAAAAACTAACCCCCTAACTAAAATGTGTTTTGTCTCCTTCTCACAAGAACTAATGCCAAAGTGACAGATAAAGACAAACGAATATTAACGGCGTTTTAGCTAAAATATTTTTGATAATCGTTTATGAATAAGGCCTTGTCCATATGACGGCGTCAGGAAAGTTTCAGTCATAGACGAATGACGACGCCATACTTATGAAGGTTTTCTGTCTAACAATACCGATGTTTGCCAGCTAATCATGGCATCCCGCTCGCACGCGCTCGCCACATATCACGTGCTCTTTCGTTCCTAGCGCGATAGGGTATCTGGACACCACGGAGGTGTGCCAGAGCAGAGTTTAGCCGAAGCGGCAAGAGAAACAGGCCTGGTTTTACTGTGAAATTAGCATTTTTGCTGTGCGAATCAGTATTTCTTGATGCGCAGTCAGAATTGTTTGATGTGCTATTAAATATATCTCATTGTTTTGTTACAGGAGCTATAAAGGACATGACACACGGTTACGATGTTCCGTTCTACGTGGCGGGCGGGTTCCTGCTCTTCTCCGCTGTGCTGTGCTATCCCATCGACTACATTAGTCGGTGGGAGAAGGCGCGCGCGAAACTCGCCACGCCTCCCCCCAAAGTCTGATCCCCCCTGGAGCAAGCAGGACCAAAATACGCCGTGATTTCGGTTCAATAAAGACAAGGTGCCAAAACCCCGGTCCAGTAGTATAGCTCTGTACGTCAGTTTGAGACGCTGAAGAATCTCAGCCGAGGACAGTACTAGAACTATGAACGTACAAATTAAGCTGTTAATTACGACGTAAATTATATAATATCGGCCGATATTGATACCTCGAATACGAAATTCTTAAGTAGAAACATTCCCAGTAGAATTGGACAAAACTGCACGAGCAAAGCTGATCGCTTTGCGATGGCTCAGTTAAGTCAGATCTTGCATTTAAATATAGGTAGAATTAGATTTAGAAAGTACAAAAACTCGATATTTATCTTAGTGCGCAGTTTTGTCAATGTCCAGTTAGTGGATAGGGTTTGAAGCCAAAACGTACTTTATGGTTAAGAATAGATTTGTACTTATAGTGAAAACACTAGAGGTGTCGAAAAGACTCGCCTGACGTCTTCCATATTTCATCTAACATCTTACAGTATATTTTTACATCGTCTATACGACATTGGTTAACAACAGTATAAATGCTTAAAAAATTAATGTGTGTCAGACATCGCTGTCATATAGAAGATAATTTATAGGTAGCAAAAATCTTGTGAGAATTTTATAGAAAGGTTTTGGATAGGTAACCCTATCTTAATCTTATTTACAATTATACCTACAGATTGCATGCACCCTAGTGTTAAAACTTGCAAGTAGGTTTGTAGTACCTACATATTTTAAGACTATTATGCCTAACAGTGGAATAATAACTGCATATATCAATATGCAAAGAGTGATTTTATAATATTCAAAGGTTTGCCAGTTAATGTTTGTGCCTTATTGAATGAGTGGTACTTATTAAATTGTAGATTATACTGTGTACTATATTAAGTATATACAATCTTTTATGTGTATGGGAAAGAAAGTTCCAAATGCCGTTTGTACGTAGGACTTTTTTACTGGTTTATGTGATTAACATAAATTTTATAATAACTTAGAATAAGAATTACTGCTATGGCTGTGGTATATTAGCGTATTCTAAAGCTTGTAAATAAGAAATCATAGTCATCGCGTATTCTTTTGTATTTAGTTTTGTAATATCACACCTTTCTATGTCAACTCGCGTACTCTCATCAAAATCGTCACATACTCTATGTTATTTTGGTGATATTGATAGAGTAGGTACTTACTGTAAAAATAAAAACATTTCTATTCTTATGTATGACTAGATGTGCCTTTCCGAGAATATTATCGAATTTGTGTGGAGGATATGTCCGAGATAGAATATTCGCGAATTTTTATGGGGGATATTTATTACGAGAGAGAATATTCCCATACAACGTCGGGAATTTTACCGGTAAAGGCACATCCCTTCGTGTGAATATTATGAACGCAAGTTCACTTAGCAAAACTTATCGGAATCATTCAACTACGAGACATTTATTGTTTGTGCAATCACACTTTTTATTTTAATTATATATTAATATAAATATCAAATCACTGCCAAATCATAATCTGATTGCTCTATTTATTAATTAGTGTTACGATATATTTTACATGTAGGTATATGATGCTGGTCATTGTAACAAATATATTATGAATAAATAAAATATTTACACAAACACAAATGGAGGTTGTTTTTAAATTTTGATAACGATTTCGGAGTGGTTGTTATATATATTACGTTTTTATGTATTTATTTATAAGTTGTTTTGTTTATGACTATGATTTTTTGTGTGTTGAGTGTGGATACCACAGTGCCATATTAACCTGTTCACCGCCACGCGCCACAGTAGATTCCGTAAGTTGTATCTCACACGCCAAAGTCCTAGTAGCAAAAGACTGAAAATGAACCTTACTTGATAGCACGAGTAGTTTGCCTTTACATCGACTTGATCGACTCGATACGAGGTCATTGGCGTGTGGGGCACTAAGGCTTGGTTTTATAAAGATCCGTTAGACCTTATGTCGGTTTCAAGTCAATGGCGGCGAAAAGGGTAAATGTAACGTCCAGTTGCTTGCAGAAACGCTTTACATAAAATTTGTCAATTGCTTTGAAATAATGCTCTAAACGTACCGTTTAAGGTATTACTCTATAACCGTGTTGACAACCATACAATAATGTCAGTGAAATAAGAATCAAGTTCTGTACGAAATTAAGTTGATTTCTATTTATTTATTTATTTAATCTTTATTGCACAAAAGTAAAACTTATCGTTCAAAAGGAGGACTTACTGCCATAAGCATTCTCTACCAGTCAACCAACAATCAGTCAAGTCAAGTCAGTCAGTTCCAAAATTAAATGAGAAATACATAGAAGTACTTACAATTGTTTAAAACAAAAAGTATAAATTGCATTGGAATGAAATGTACCACTACAATGTAACTCTATACTTTAAAAAAATCATGTGAATTTAACTGACTGAGTTGTATAAAATTAGTCTGTTCAAAAAGCTACTTTACAAGAAGACTCAAAATCTAGGAATAAGTTTTATAAAAAGTCGGCCAACTTAAAGAATTTCAACCATACAATCGAGGAATTTGAATGTTTGTTACTATTGGACTATCTAAAAGTGACAAACAGACTCTAATAAAATAGATATGACTCCAAAAATGAAACAATCAAATTCCCCGACTGCACATTTTGCCGCCATAAGTTTAAAGACGTGACAATGTACATTCTCATATCTTTTAACTTATTTATTGGTTCGATTTTCTATAGCATAAAAGCACTGCTGTGAATCTATAATAGATAAGTTTTTAAAAGAGATTGGTCATGGCATTTTGTAGTTGAAAACACTAGGCATCTTGAGAACACAAATAATAAACTGATTAATTTATTTTAAGAAGCAGAAACTTATTATGATATTAATTACAGCGATAAAGCATGTGCCTCAAAGTGGTGTCAAGGTGGCCTGACGGTTATAATTATAATGATAAAAGAAACAAAACAGTTTCAATTCGTAGGTATAAATTAGTTTTTGTGAACAAATTCCCAATAACTGCCATCCCTCGAACTTCTACCTACCATCATCACGCAACACAGGACACATTTAGGCGTCCTTGGCGTTTGGGTAAGGGAATTTATTCAAATATTCGGGGGTAGGGATGCCACAAAACAGAAACAGTAGATTAGATAAGGGTGTGTAATACAGGGAATTAACGAATTAGATTCCTACTCGTAGATTAGGAATTGTCAAAGGCAATGCAAGCAATGTTACGTAGCCTAGTGTAAAATAGGAGTGTTTTAACCAGGGTTTACCCTTTGCAATTTATATTGAATAAATTTGTTGAACTATTTTTGGCTTTCAATTTCACCATTTGAATATACCTATCTGATAAGAAAAAATGGTGCAAAAACATTTTTAATGAGTCAAGTATATGATATAGACGACCGAACTCTTTTTTTTCTAATCGAAATAAGAACCATGATACATAAGTACGTACAATTCGTTCAACACTGGTGTCAAAGTCATCGTCCGCTTCTTATCGCTAATGATACGAAATACATACATTACAAGAGAATGGATTTATCATGACAATTCAATGAGGACTACCGCGTATGAATTCGCCACTAGAGGCGCTAGTGTGATGTCAGTCCTCCGAAATGTCAAAATTCATAGTTTGTGGGTGGGTTACGCGGGTTTATTCTAATTAATGTAATATGGTGACTATTTTGCAATATCTGAGATTGATTATGGCCAATATGAGTTACGTGTCAAAGAATTTCAATGCTTTGAGACAATTTTATCGTTCGTAAACTTGTCCTCTTTTTTCCGAATAAAACGGGACTTCGCTACAATACAGCATGTTCGATTTTTATTTTTTACGGTACGGTTTTATTGGATTAAACACGATTTCAACGTAAACTTTGTTTTCTCGCCCATAATAGCGCAGCGGCATAATAGCCCACAAAACCACAGTGGCGCCAACCGGTGAGCACAAAAACGGTACTCCGTACATTTTGTTATATTTCTAAACGGCAGATAGATATGTACATAGCTGCAATGGACATCTAGTGCTAAAGCGCATTGTGGCACAAACACGTTAGATGAATGGGATGTTTTTGCCATCTTTCCAGCCCTCCTTTGGTGGCTTTTCTCACCCGGCGATTATGGACCGTTTTTGTGCTCACCAGTTGGCTCCACTAAGCCAGCTGTCAGTTAGTTATGGGCGTTAAAACAAAGTTTACTTTGAAATCGTATTTAATACATTAAAACCGCCCAGTCTGCACCACGACCTGGGGATTAGCACCATGTATTGTTTCTTTAAGCAGACTGCTAGACGTTATTTTGACAACGCTCCCCATCATAGGAATCCGTTAGTTAGGAAGGCTGTCGACTACGTTCCCATCCCTCCCCCCTCTGTCGTAAATCGGCGATCACTGAATAGGGGCCGCACGGTCTGGCGTCCTAGGCACACACTCACGGACTCGGGCGACGTAATCACTGCTTCCATCGAAAGATGGAACGCTGAGCTTACGGCGTCTAACTCAGACATGACGCGTACACTTAGGCATTCCCGCCAGCGGGGACGTCCACCGCGCGATCGCGACAACCCAGACCGGTACCGCCGCACACCGGGTAGTCAGTCCGACCCACGTCGGGCCTAGCTGCGTTTCTTGCTGGACTCTTCTCGGCCAGGCTAGGTTTAGTGAACCAGCGACAAAACTCCCAGTAGCTCGATTCCGCTCACACCTCAGATTCGGTTGAAACCGCTCAACCAATTTCACTGGAGCGCAAAACAGTATTCCAGTGTTCCAAACCACACGCGTGGTCGTGTCGAAGGTTTTCCCCAGGCTACTCTCCAACCGCGCACTCCTATTGCTTTATTGGGCCCAGCCTATAAAGCTACAGTCAGGTTAAAATAAAAAGAAAAAAAAAAACAAATTCGTTGACCCGTAACTCATATTTGCCATAATCTATCTCAGGTATTGCAAAATACTCACCATATTATTCTAATTAGAAATTAACCCGCCCAGAAATTTGAAGTTTTCTTCTAACAAAACTGACGTTTGACAGTCAATCATGGCATCCCGCCGCATAGCACGTGCTCTTTCGTTCCTACCGCGATAGGGTATCTGGACACCACGGAGGTGTCAGAGCAGTTTAGCCGCAGCGGCAAGAGGAACAGACCTGGGTAAGGGTTATGTTTAGGTATCTGTGGTTTTCTTCGTGTTGTCTGAATAAAACCAAGGTGTTTTGCAAATTGGATGTTATATTTGCATTTTATGTACAAAGTTAACCTACGAGTTGGAGTTGGGTCCGCGACGACGGCCGAAGGTCTGCACCACGTTCACGAATCTGATGAACAATACAAACGGTTTGAGACATGTAAGTACAGTCAACAAATTTGATTTCTGGCTCACTTCGTACCTTACGTTAATGTCACTGTGACAAAGTACGAAGTGGCCCGGAAATCAAATTGGTTGACCATATAATTAGCAAACATTTATTTATTAATTCTTAGAAATCAAATCAGAAAACATTTATTTCTTAATTTATTGAATTTTTTTTATAATGACGTACATATTTGACAATACCTACTGAATACAATTAAAAATTTTGTGGTATTTTGCAAGGTTAGAATTGAATAAAATATTAGTAAATTACATAAATTGACAATGTCTATAATTGTGTCGTATCTTTAAGATAATGCGAGTGCTGTAGCTAGTTTCACTATGGAGGGTCTCTGAACTATTCATTTTGTACGACAGACCTCTGTTTAACATGTACATTGAAGCTATATAATAAGAGTTTTATTGTCGTGTTCATAGATGGCGCTGTTGTATTTACCCGAGGTCTAATGCTCTGTCTTATAAAGATTTGTTGGATTTTGTCTAACACCCGTAATTATGTCAAAAAATGTACTGAACAACCCAAATTTGATCTAACACTTGGTCTAACAGATCTGTATGAAACCGGGCCTTAAGTGTCTGATAGGTAAAACATGAACTATGTATTTACCTCCTGTTGTACTGGATCCTGCGCTTGGCACGACCGGTCTTCTTCTTCTTCTTTTGCTGTTTCTCCACCTTGGGAGTCTGACCCTTCACCTTACCTGGAATAAGACAGGATAAAGTATAATTTACAAGTAAAATTTTAAACACTATTAATAATGATTAATAATTTAAATGAAAGATGACTAAAATAAAACATAAGCTTAGCATTTCAACCTTAATTTTTTCGTGAAGTTTTTTTTCTTTAAATTTTTTATTTAAAGACCTCATCCGCTGCAGCACTAACCATGTGTCATCCTAAAGCAGATAAAGAGTCAGTTTGCTACCAATTATATAGCGGCATTGAAACAGACTGCCATCCGATTTTCTAACCCTAAAAGGACGAAACTACACTTTGTTGGTTGGGATAAGGCTTAGGTATGTCAAGTTCTTGGCATCAAGCAGGGTTCAGAAGTAGTAGCCAAGCTGTGTATCAGAATTCTAGTTATAACTCAATGTCTTGTGAATTTCTATGTCAATTATACCATAATGAATATTTTGAGATGCTTACCAGCTCGAGCCAGGGATCCGTGCACTTTACCACCAAGCAGTGGCACAGTGAGGTCCAACTCAGCGGAGGAGAGCTCCGACACAAGGAAGGTGTCCTCAAGGGGGGCACCGCAGAGCGAGAGGGTCAGCTCCTCAGTTTCCACTCCCTCAAGGGTGCGGAGGCGCTCCTGTAATTAAAATTATATACTATGACATCAATGTACGTAGGTACTTAGATGTATACATTGTTGGGAATTAAATCAAAATTCTCAGTTGAATCGTTTCTGAACTGTAGCAGTTGCCAGCATCTCTGGGTAGTGGTAAATAAACAACAAAAATAAGGAATTTACACAACATAAAATATCAAACAAAACTCTCTTGTGACATAGGTTTATCACGACCTGCTAAAACCTAGATTATCCTTGATGTATTTGTAATATACGTAATATATCGTGAAAATGACTTATGGAATGTTACTAAGATAACCTATAAATGTTAGGCTGTAATTTCAAAATTACTTATAATGATATTTATTCTGCAACAGACATGAGAAACACGAGCATGCAATATGCAAGGAATTTATACATTTAGACACGATGGAGAGTAATAAAAAGACAAAAATGTACATATTTATTTATCTGTGATATTGATCATGCCGTAATTGCCTCATCAAAATATAATGGGGTACGAACCTTGATCTGACCAATGGATTCTTGCCCATTGACGTCTAGAACATGCGTAGCTTGTCCTCTGATGTGGAGCTGCATCTTGAGGCCTAAGAAATAGTAAACGCAATCAGCAACGGCATGGTCTCAACACGAGAATGCACTAGAGCGATGTTTTAACAAACATCACTGAAATTATAACACCTACGTGCGAATCACTGAATATTTCGAATTTTAAGACACTTTTACTCACCAGTACTAAGGAATTTAATTATTTTTATATCGAAATCCGTGAAATACTAACCTTATCAGTCAATTCTGACAAGCGAAAGAAACAAAGATGGCGTTCCACGGAAACGGATACGATAGTGTGTTGTACTAAACCGTAAAAAACGGCAAAAATGGTAAAGCTTGCCTACACGACCAAAGACAATATAACCACTATACACGACCACATACAAAAAGATAAAATTAGATTTATTTATATGACAAGGACAAGATGTTTCAATCGGTTAGTTGATCTTAGCCTATGTTCCCCGCTCCCTGCCAAGCAAGCACTGTTTAGGCTGTGTCCACATTATCCGATACGATAAAAAGTGTATGAGATTGTATCCTGTTATGATGGTTAGGGGTGTCTTGGAAATAATAATCAGTCAGTATAAATTCAGACATGTATTTAGTCGGCCATTGTGTGCCGTGAAGCACGAACGAGAGAGACGACACACCGTATCTCCCATGTCTTATTCTAGCAGCTAAGGGTGCGTTCCGATATACGTAACATCTTCCTTATCAAAAAGAAAAAAAACATTTTACACGGAATGAAAGCGTACAACAAAACGTAAGTAACCTTTTCTTTATACAATTTTAAAGGACTTGAACATTCCTAAAGTGACGTCTGTCAAGTTGACATTTCACCTTGACTGACGTTAGACAGAACTTTTTATCTTGTTAACCTAAAAATCAACACAATACAATAACATGCATTAAAGTAACCAAACAGGCAATACAGCAACTTAAAAACTAGTTTTTTTTTTCACTACCAGAATCTTCGGGGCTTTATGATAGGTCGACCGAATGACGAGTATGTATGATTAGGGCGGTTTATGTGACTATTAGGTGTGTTTGATATGTTTGTTCTTGTTACAGGGTTTGGAGACGAAGCGGCTGGACAAGGAGGCTGATAATTCGACGGAGGAGACGACGGCGGGGTAACGAGATGATTCGGAGAACTGTTGGGATGGGTTAAGTGGTCTGGCATCTTGGACACTGTCTGTGGAGTTTGGTTGAAAGCAGGCGAATCTGATAAAGATGGAGAGAGCTTTGGCTTGAGAATGTGCTGGCGATTACGACGGAAAATACCTTCTGGAGAGGCAATGGTATATGAACGGGGTTGCGGACCAATGTTTGAGATAGTACCAGGTGACCAAGTGCTATCTGGCTGTTTCTTAAAGTAAACTTTATCACCAATATTAAGTGAAGACAATGGTGCTGTATGTTTGTCATAATACATTTCAGATTTTTGACTCGATATTAGTGTTTTATTTGCTAAAGACCTGTAGTTCGGTAATTTAGGCTTTAGACTCTGTTTTAATACTGGAAGTTTAGTTCTAAGTACCCTAGACATGAGCAATTGAGCAGGTGAGTACATGCTTTCCTTTGGAGTGTTCCTGTATTGTAATAATGCCATATAGGGATCTGAATGATCAGCATCACATTTTTTCAATATATTTTTAATTGTTTGTATGGTTCTTTCGACTAATCCGTTAGACCGAGGATAATAGGGACTGGATGTTATGTGATGTATGTCCCAAGAAATCAAAAAATCTTTGAAATCTTTTGAGTTGAATGGGGGACCATTGTCTGAAACTAAAGTGACAGGACTTCCATGTCTGGAGAAAATAGATTTTAAGGCACTAATTACAATCTTACTATTGGAACCACCTACTAGCTTTGTGAGTTCAACATATTTAGAATAATAGTCTACGACTATGACATATTTATCTGAATTCAGATCAAAGAGATCTACACTAACTTTATACCAAGGGACTGATTCAGTATCATGAGGCTGCAGAGGTTCTTTGGTGTTACTGCGTCTGTATGTGAGGCAGATATGGCAATTATTAATAAACTTTTCTATATCTGAATACATGTTAGGCCAGTATACTAAGTTTTTTGCTAGTCTTTGACAACTGTGAATACCTTGGTGGCCTTCATGAATTTGTTTCAAGATGTCATTTCTTAAACTCATAGGTATTATAACACTATTGTTTTTAAAAACAATGCCATTAATGACATGTAAATCAGTTTTCAAAGGGAAATAGGGCTTTATGGCATCTGGGACTGATTTTTTGTGTTCTGGCCAACCAGAATTGCAATATTTAATCAACAGGGTCAATACTTCATCTTGTGAAGTTTGTTCTTGGATAGTCTTTAACTTGTTTGGACTGACTGACAATGACTTGAGGACTAAATTGACATGTAAATCTAGATCTGCATCAACATCAAGTAAAGACTGTTCCGGCAATGCTGCTCTGGACAGAGTATCAGCGACATAGAGATATTTGCCAGGTTTGTATATTACTTTTAAGTCATATGGTTGTAGTCTCATCATTATTCTTTGCAACCGGGGAGGGATATTGTAAATTGGCTTGTTGAAGAGTGTGACAATAGGCTTGTGGTCGGTTTCAACCAATGTATGACGTCCATAGATATATTGGTGGAACTTGATACAACCAAATAGAACGGCAAGGAGCTCTTTCTCTATTTGAGAATAGGACTGTTGACAAACTGTAAGAGAAGCAGAGGCATAAGCAATTGGATTTTTGTCATGGGAAATCACCGCACCCATGGCATCTTTTGATGAGTCCACGGACATTGTAATAGGTTCATTTTGATTATAGAATGTCAAGACAGGTGTATTTGTTAAATACTCTTTAAGTGCATTAAATTCTGACTCATGTTCAGCTTGCCATGACCATTCATTATCTTTTGACAATAGTTTTCTTAAATTAGATGTTTTTTGGGACAAATTGTCAATGTAAGAGCCTAAGTATGTGACCATTCCTAGAAATCTTTGTAATTCTGTAATGTTTGTAGGAGGTGGCATCTGGCATATTGCCTGAACTTTGTGTGGATCAACTTTGACACCTTCCTGGCTAAAAATATGACCTAAATATTTTACTTGTTCTTGACAGACATGAGACTTATCTCTATTGAATTTAATGCCTATTTCTTGTGCTCTTTGCAGCACTTTTTCTAGTCTAGTATCATGCTCTTGTTTATTCCTACCATAAATTAGTAGGTCATCCATCATGACTTTAATTCCATCAAGGTCATTAAAGCATTTTGACATTTCAGCATGAAATATTTCTGGGGCTGAATTGATCCCAAAGGGCAGACGAAGGTACCGAAATCGACCTTGTGGTGTGATAAATGTACAAAGTTTAGATGACTCTTCATCTAATTTTAGCATGTAAAATCCTTTGTTAGCGTCTAGTGTTGAAAAATATTTAGCTCCAGCTAGACAACTTTTGATCTCATCAATTGTTGGAAATTGATAGTGTGGACGCATAAGGGACTTATTCAATTTTCTTGGGTCAATGCAGAGTCTTAATTTGCCATTTTTCTTTGATGTAATCACAATAGAGCTCACCCATTCAGTAGGTTCTTCTACTTTCTTTATAATGTTTTCTTTTTCTAATAGACTTAATTCCTCTTTAAGGCCTTCTAGTAAACTAAATGGTATTCTACGACAAGCATCTACTGAAGGAGTGGCATCAGGCTTTAATGTTAGATGGCATTCAAAGTCTTTAAGGCAACCAATACCTACAAAAAGGTCATTGTATTGCGACAAAATATCTACTGATTTGGCTTGTGACTCCAGATTAAACTGAACATTGTGTACTCGCTTCAACAGCCTGAGCTCTTGACAACTTTTACGACCTAGAATGTTTTGACAAGGCAAGTCAACTATGTGAAATGTTATATTAAATTCCTTACTGTTGTGAGTGACAGGCAGAGTACATTGACCAACTGTTGGTAAAACTTCCCCACTGAAGGTAGACAATTTGTGGCTACTTTTTTTTATAATACTTAAAGGCAAATTAAGTTTTTTATATGTGGCAAAGGACAGCACACTGGTGTCAGCACCCGTGTCAAGTAATAACCTGACTACAACATTATTGATGCCTAGGCTAGCGTGGAAAGGGCTATCCGAACTGGCAGAAACTTCAAAAAGGCTATTTAAAAAGTAGGTGTCTGGAGAATGACCAATTACAGGATCTTTTTCGATAAATCTTACATTCTTCCTAAGGCAGCATTTTGCGAAATGATTCGGCTTGTGGCAATTGTTGCAGATGACTCCAATTGCTGGACATCTAGTACGGTGAAATTGTCCACATCTTGAACAGACTTTTGACGACTGCCGGGCTTGACTAACTTGCCTGTACGAAGCTTGATTATATTGATGATCTTGACTTCTTTGACGACTGTGACTTCTTGACTGACTGTGACTTCTTGACGGACTGTGACTTCTTGACTGACTGTGACTTCTTGACGGACTGTGACTTCTTGACTGACTGTGACTTCTTGACTGACTGTGACTTCTTGACTGACTGTGACTTTGTTTATTGACAGTACACACCTCTTGGCTTGACAATGCTTGAGCTTCTACTTTTGTATTTCTCAGCGTTTTCGCAAGACTGACCGCTTCTTCAAATGTGGTAGGTTTTTCAATAAGGAGACGTTCTCTTATATAAGAGTTTGTTGAATTGAGATTCCATGAGAATATGTCCTTGACTATGTCATCGGTGAGGCCTTCGAAATTGCACTGTAAACTGATGTTTTTTAGATCAGTGACATAAGACTCAATTTCTTCTTCCGGCCCTTGTTTTCTGTTGAATAGTTTATGTCGTTCTACCGATACGTTTGCACGCGGCGTGAAATACTCTTCAAATCTATACAGCAGGTCTTTGAAGGTTATTCTATTCAGTTCGACGTTGAAAGAATAAAATAATTGTAAGGCGTCCGGCCCCATTGTGTGCAATAAAATGGCGACTCGTCTGTGGTCTGGCTCATTATCCAAGTTGTTGGCGATCAAATATATGTTTAGACTGGTCTTAAAGTTGCGCCAGGCCAATGACAAATTTGAGGCGTTAAAATCCATGTAAAAATTACTTGGAGGCAGAGAACGACTTGAGCACGGTGGCGGCAGCAGCGGCAGCGGCGTGTCCGGCATGATGGCTTTGAATGTTGACGATTGACTTACATGCGGGCAGCTTCTTTAATATATGTAGACGTGTGTTACATAAGCGACTTCTGACACCATGTTATGATGGTTAGGGGTGTCTTGGAAATAATAATCAGTCAGTATAAATTCAGACATGTATTTAGTCGGCCATTGTGTGCCGTGAAGCACGAACGAGAGAGACGACACACCGTATCTCCCATGTCTTATTCTAGCAGCTAAGGGTGCGTTCCGATATACGTAACATATCCGATATCCGATTGGATATTGTGAACACTAAGCGGTTTTCCATGCATTTTTGTCGGTGTCGGATCCTACACCGATATCGGATCAATAATGTGAACACGCACTTATGGTGCTTCTGGGGAAAAAGTTGAAACGTTACAACCACAACATGGCAAATTACTTTTGCATCATTGAAAACTACGCTTACCTCTAGTTGTATTTTTCTACACTAAACCGTTTATCTAATAGATAGATTAATTAAAACAGCATCTGTAGTGTGAAATAATGTCAAAGAAGTACGATACAGACATAAATCTAGTAAATTCATATTACTCGCGATTAAAAAAAACTTGTATTGGTTGGAATCACGTTGGAATATTATAGCTTAGGTGTTATAGGTAGAAAAACACGTATTTTATTTAGTTTTTATATTGGTAGTACTGCATTTACACATTGAAGCTTCTGATTGGTCGCCTAGTAAAGCGGCTGACTATTCTGACTGGCCGTGTGACCTGTCCAATTTTGCCGAAATTTTCACGAAAATATTAAAATGATCAAATAAAATAAGTGATTACCATTAATTTGTAGGGCCCAAGTAAATGAACCGAACATGTTGTCGCGATTTTTGGGTGAATTGCTATTGTATCTGGTGCATTTGGTGGTAAATGTACTTGTTGCTGTTCAAAATGTTTATCACCGATTTCGGGCTACAAAGGATGGATTACCAAGATGTGAGTTGACGAAGAGGGACATCAGAGTTGTCATGGAACATGTGCCAAGATTGAAAAAGAAGTTGAACCATCTGGTGCTGCTAGCTCACTCGGAGTATCATGCCTTCAGTGATCTGGCACGCGTTGTGATCTGGAGTCTCGTGGCCGGGATCCCATACGTCAGCTTGTATGACGTCACAGGTAAACAGAATTTCTCAATTATAAATTGCCTAATCCATGGTTGATACAATTGCCTATTTAGCCTTGAGTGTTGTCAAATCTACTATGCATTATTAGTAAAGTTATTTGTTACTTTGTCGATAAGTATTGTCTCGCCATAAAATAAAAAAACACTGCTTTTAAGACATCTTTCGTGTTTTAGCTTCAGAAACAGCTTTTTGACATTGTATTGCTAAGGAACAGAAAAGTTACCTATTAAGAATTCTGATTACTTTTTTGCTTTTAAGTTAGTTCCTTATTTCGTCCCCTCTAATTTGAGTTGCATCAAATGAATAGCTTGACCAAATTTACACACACATTAGGTTTTGGAAGACAGAACTGGTCTTTAAGTTGGAGCCCTTAATTCTTTATGATGTTAGATAAAAACCCAGATGTTTAGATATTTAATCACAACAGTAATATATTATACCTTTTTTGTGACCAGCAGACTCAAATTTTCTATTTTGTTCAAAAACATTTGTAAATTGTCTTCCTTATTGGAATGATTCTTATTTACAATGAAACAAGTTGAAATAGTTTATTTTTCATTTTTAATTTCTTTTCCACTGCAGGTAATCTAAAGCAATATGAGGAGAAATTATTTCTTGAGATTGAGCAGCATAAGAAAGGTGTTCCTGGTTATATTAAGTGGGCAAATAAACCAGATTTGAATGGTTATACCAATGGAATGAATGCACATACTGTGATTGTGAACATATTCAATTGTCATGATGGACGACCTAAGATTGCGCAATGCATCAGTCAAATTGCTACAGAAAGTAGTCAAAGTGCAGAGAGCTGTAAAGAACTTACAGTAGAAGAATTAAACTATAGGCTTAGTTCCGTTTACCCTTCCATTCCAGATCCCAATTTAGTCGTTTATACAGGACCAGTGTGCTGTACAAATGGTCTTCTTCCATGGCAGATTAGGCTCACAGAGTTTATACAATTATCCTTGGACCATAGTGTTAATGTTAACAGTTATGTAGGTGCTCTGTATAAGTATAATAAATGTGATCAAAGATTTGGTAAATGAAAGCTAGTAATTACTAGTGGTAGGCCTAAGTTTTATGGATAGGTATTTATTCACTATTTAATATCCTGTCAAGCGATTTTGAAATCACAAATTACGGTAAACAAGAACTGGTAGACAGGCTACAATTATTTAATGTCATGTCATGACCTTATTATCATTTGTCATCTAAGACTAAGTTAATGTCACTTGTTATACATTTAATAAAGCAAAAGCATGTTTATTTTCTGAGTATAATACTTATATGATGAAATGTTATTATTTTATATGGCTATTGTACTATCTATTAACTTGGAAAACAATTATTATTGTCACATTTTACAACTTCCAAAAGTATTTATTATTACCCAGTGAAATCAACAATAAAATGTTAAACTCACTTTTGTTAATGTACTTATTTTGAAGCAGTAGGCAACTTTTGTAAAAAAGTAATGAAATAGCAAGTTGCTATATCTATACTATTATTATTAATGCGAAACTGTGTCTGTCTGTCTGTTACCTCTTCACGCTTAAACTGCTGAAGTGATTTAGACGAAATTTGGTATGGAGATAATTTAGTCCCGGGCAAGGATGGAAAACATCCCTTACAAGGGTGGAAGTTTGTATAGAAGAGTGATGACAAGGTGAGATCCTGATATAAAGAAAATAGCAATTAAAGTCTATTGCGATGAACGAATTCTACGTAGATAGTTGCAGGCAAAAGCTGTACTAAATAAAATTAGCTGCAATTTCACATGACTTGTATTATCATTGGATTAAATGTTAGTCTTAAATCTTGTATGAACTGTGATATAAATAGGTTCAGCAACCAATTTTATGTTACTACATTAGCACATTTTATCAACAAAAATAGCCAAATATATAAGCTTAATAATAAATCATGCCTTTGATTGTTATCTTTTTCATTTTTGTACAATGTTTGACAATTTATATTTTAGAAAAACTTGGCCCATAAAATATGTTCCATGTAAAAATAGGCGAAGTCAGGCATTGTCATTAATCTTTATTTGCTTACTAAATAAAATTTTGAGACTTGAGATCACACAAGTTTACCTCATTCATTAATTTTTGCATGCCTAAAACTATGTATGTGTATGATAAGACCGCCTGTAGTTACCATTATTAATGTTACCGGATCTATAAATGTACTGTATTAGTGGTGCAATAAAGATTATTATTATTATTATTATGTACTATTGTGTGATTGCAAAGTCACATTTACGTGTAGGTAGAGAATCATAACGTATACTAATATGGGCGAATCAACTATTTTTTATATCGAATCAACTTTTTCTGTTTAAAAATAAACATTGATTTGATTTGATTATATCTCGTTCCTGCATATGTTATTGTCTACGCTTATATCTCTTTGCACATCTTGTATTGCCGGCTCGTCTCATCCTTACTTCATGTCTACAGCCGTCCCCAAATATTTGAATACAGAGAAAATACAAAGAAAAATAACCGTGATCCCGCATGCAGCCTAACGGGAGTTGAACCCGCTTCTGGTTCGCCGGTTATTATCATATCAACAATTATCATCATCCTCCTAGCGCTTTTCCCGATTGTGGCCTTACGGAAGCGAACTGTAATCTGTTCCAAAGCTCCAACTGTCATTGACATAGAAATAAAACAAAATATCGGTAAGTTGTAGATTTATTGGAATAAGGGTAATGCAACAAGGCTAGTGCACTTTAAATATTATACACAAATACTAGTATTTACACCTGAAGCAAGCATTAATCACCACCTGCAAGAGAAAAAAATAAAAATAATATATCACAGTCTTGTAATGTGGTATGTCAGAATCACAATAATGAATTATTTCTAGCAAGTCACAAAAAGATTCATAAATTTTAGTATTTAAAAAATATAGAAGCTTACAACGATATTGTGTTTCTGACATTTTACAGTACCTACTCTGTTTGTTCACTAGTCTGCCAATAAATCTATTATAATTTAATATAAACAAAATTATTTATTTTAAGTTCAGTTTAACAGTAGGCATTATAAAATATGAGTTAAAACTAACGATAAAAACTTTTTGTTATCCTTAATTAATGGCACTTATCGGGCATACAGCGAGTGCTAAATCTAATAAATGGAAAAAAATACAACCTGTCATGAAATTCACCGGCGGTGTCGGGAGCGGCTGCGAGAGCGCCGACGGTCGTCCCTATACCGCTCATACCTATCGTACTTGTCGTAGGACTTCTTCTCCCGCCGCCTGTCTTCAGACCGTTCGTCGTACTTGTCGTAAGACCGATCTTGCTTAGAGCTGCTCCGATCGTAGGATATCTTCTCGCGCCGCCTGTCTTCCGACCGATCGTCGTACTTGTCGTACGACCGATCGCGTTTTGAACTACTCCGGTCATAGGACCTCTTTTCCCGCCGCCTGTCATCCGATCTGTCATCGTACTTGTCGTGGGACTTGTCATACGACCGATCACGTTTAGTACTACTCCGGTCATATGATCTCTTCTCCCGCCGTCTATCCTCCGATCTTTCGCGCGACCGATAACTCGTCGATCGCGACCGCTTCGACTTCTTCCTAGGTCTTTCGTCGTCAGAATCATCTCTATATTTATCCTTGTGTCCATAACTCCTTTTGTACTTGTCGTGATCGTCTCTCCGTTTAGACCTAGATTTCTCCGTGTCGTAGTCGTCGAATTTTGTTCTGGAGCGATCTCTTTCTGACTTGTGAGACTTTTCTTTCTTTTGTTTCTTTGATTTGTGTCTGGAGTCTCTGGAGGAAGAACGTTTTCGTTTTTTGGATTTGGGTTCCGCTTTGGGCTCGTGTTCGCTTGGTACAGATGATTCACTGGAACTGGAAGAGTCCTCAGAGTCACTGGAGGGGGAGGAAGAGCGCTCCTTGTGGTTCCCTTTATTGTTGGGCTTGCCTGGAGGGCTTGGAGTTAGCTCCTGGTTATTCGACCTTTTTGATTTCTCTTCTAGAATAGTTTCCAGCTTCCTGACCCCATCGACCTTGTCTACGGATTTGTGATTGTTTTTCTTGTCTTTGGAAAGACGACGTTCCGCTGGCTTCTCGGGGGTGTCACTCTCCACGGGTGGGGGTGTTGTTGAAGCGCCTGGATTGGGAAACATTTTATATAGTGACTGTAAATGACAATATGAACAAAACTGCGTGTCGTGTATTTGTAATTTAAACGTGCCTATGGGCCACACTTTTGCCACAAAAAATTAAAGTAATGGCATTAATATTTATAAGATTAAGGGTGAGTTGCACCAAACCGTCTGTAATCGTAAGCAGTGTTAGTTAAAATCTGATTGTATGGAAAGTTTGACAATTTTCTACGGGATGACAGCTGCAGGCGCCATATTTGACGATGACCGGCCTGCGATCGTAGGTTGGTGCAACCGACCCTAAGTAATCTATGTAATTATGAAAATAATGATATGTGTAATGAAAGTCTACTTTCCTGTTTTTGTCATGTGTTGTTTAATTTGGTAGGTACCTAGTTTAAGAATCGATGACTTAAATTAATTGTATGTAGCGAGCGAATGCTGCATTGGTGACTCCGGGAGTTGAACCACAGCGGGCAGACCACTAGCCGGACGATATTAATAACCATCTTATTAATTATCAGTCAAAAGAGGCATTTGAGGCTTTTGGACATTTGTCCAAAAGTGGATACTACTATGCTGAAGGCAGAGAAAGAGAGCGAGTGTGTATCTGCATCTGCCCAAATAACACAGTCAATAATATGTTGAATAAAGTTTAGAGTAAACGCAATTTAGGCATATTTTTGAATGCTTTAGTCTGTATAGTAGTGATGTAAAATCTGGGTAATAGCTTAGCACAATATCCAACTTAATACAAGTTTTGCTAAACTTAAAGAGGTACTAAGGCCGAAAGAGAACATTATTAAGAATTTAGCTACTTTTAATAACCCTTACGTACCGATAAGAAAATCTATAAGTTCGAATGAAATTATTAATAAAATGGCGAAAAAAGTAACTCAAATGAATAAATAATTACATAGTTTATAAGTCTTCACAGTTTTAAGAGGGGCATATATTGTCCCTTTTCCGCAAAAACCACTTGTATTGGAACGATCGTCATTTACTATAACGCTCGAGGTCAGTGACTTCACTGATAAGAAGCGCTTTCTCTCTAACCAGCAAGATTAGAATGGTTGTATAGCTTTGTTATGTTTTTGAGATATAGGAATAGGATTTTCAACATTTGGCTTATTTACTTTGTCTGCTTTTGAAGTAGTTTTGAGTCGGCAACTCTATTGCTATTAATCAAACTTTATTCAGCATGACTAGTGTTACTTGGGTTCTGTATTACGTGTCTGTGGTTCCGGTGTGGCAGGAGGTGAATTCTCTCGTAGTTCCGCGCGTCGCACTTCCGCTTCGATTTCGCGCGATGTCCGCTCGAATTCCGCTCGCTTGCGCTTGATTATATCCTGAAAGTTAGTTGTTGGTTATTAAAGTTAGAGCCAGAGGTGATAAATGTCTACAACACTGATATGGCACCGATGTAATGCCATAAGTAGGGCATAGATAAATGGTCAATCGAAACTTTCCATAAATTTTATATTCGAAGTATCATCCACTTTTGTTACTTTTTTTTTAAGTATTAGATACTTTTGCATTAATTTCCCCTATATGTTGTATTTAGTAGATTCAATGTGTAGTAAAATATTTACTTAAAATTCCTATTTCACTTTTTTGTATTTGATGATGATTACCGGCACCCCTTTTCTACCCAGAGGTTCTAGCAGACTATGGAAATAGGATAGCAACATGTCACTGTTAAATCTCATATTTTCTAAAGTTACCGCGGCTGTACAACGAGAAATACCGCCTACCTTTTAACCAGCCTACTAAAACAACGCATTATTAAATGGCACAATTAAGTTAATATGATGGTCTATCTAAATTCTGACAAGAGGAAATTTAATAAAACTTCGCAGTCCGATATTTATCTAAAAAAGCTATCCCCGAAGAGTGATGCATCCCTTTTCGTCGTGCGTGAAAGACATAAGCGTGTCTCACAGGGGGCGTGGTTGACCGATTCGAGGAATCCCCTTAAACCTGCAATTTTTAGATGGCACTGATAATAAAATTTTGTATTCTCCGGATACCCTTTTGGGAGTAAAGGCGTGCGTTTTATTTTGTCGATGGCTACCTGCAACTGCTGGTATGTGAGTTTTATTTAGTGGATGGTTACCTGCAACTGCTGGTATGTGAGTTTTATTTAGTGGATGGTTACCTGCAACTGCTGGTCTGCGAGTTTAATTTTGTCTATGGTTACCTGCAACTGCTGGTATGTGAGTCTTATTTTTTCGATGGTTACCTGCAACTGTTGGTCGGAGAGTTTTATTTAGTCGATGATTACCTGCAACTGCTGGTCTGTGAGTTTTATTTAGTCGACGGTTACCTACAACTGCTGGTATGTGAGTTTTATTTTTGCGATGGTTACCTGCAACTGTTGGTAGCCAAGTTTCATTTAGTCGATGACTACCTGCAACTGCTGGTCTGTGAGTTTTATTTAGTCGATGGTTACCTGCAACTGCTGGTCTGTGAGTTCGTTGCGTTGCTCGTCGCCGCTCTCGTCACTGCTGCTCTCGTACGCGCCCAGCCCTGCGCACACAGATACCGGTAACATGGCGAAAATACACATATCATGTTTCATATAAAACTCAAAAGCTGATACGACGCCTTCCACAGAAATTTACAGGTAAATATAGTGAAAAACCTTGAATTTAAACTATATTTTACTAAACGGTTAAAACTCACTTATTAATTGTCACTCCGGGCGATGTTTTAAACTCTTGGGGAGATCTTCTGCAGGATGAGTGCGTTCGCGACCAGTTCGTAACACTGACTGACATGTCGCCGAGAGTGACAGTTTAATAAGTGAGTTTTAACAGTTTAGTAAAATATAATAGTAAAGAAATCTTTTCTGCAGGCTATACGACAGTAAATCTCATGTTAATGTTAATATTCTGAGTGGTGTCCTTTTGAAGCCACTATAACAGCACCAAATATTTTAAGTTCCTTTTTTCTTAATTATAATTGCTTACTTTAGGTTTATTTTTCTGATTTCATATTTTTCATTTTCTTTTGGGGCTGTATGTTGCTTTTTCAATAAATCTTTTTCTAACCCATCCTATAAATACTGCTGGAATAGACGAATCCGGTTGCTGGCGCCAGTCTCGCTGGATTCCAGCAGTGGCAGAGTACTGGCGTAATTAATATAGATATATTTTCGTGCCAGGACAGGTACATCCGTATAAACGGTAAAGTGCTACTCGAGCGCTGGTACCGGCAACTGGATACGTCTATTTCATCTTTTACAGAAAAGCTTTTTCACCTTAGCAGCTCGAACAAACCTATTTTGCTGTGAGAAATCAGTGAGCAAAATAAGTTTGAGATAGCCACAAACTACCATTTCATAGTTTGGGGTAGATTAAAAATTCGATATATTAGAACTTCATTCGCTCAGTCGCTTTCAGTTCGTTACGAAAAAAGAAAGTGCCACAATTAAGTCAATAGTTCGACATTCAAACTGCTTAATAGACTTCCCAAAACGAGCTCACAGTTTCGAAAACTTATAAATTAACCTAAAAGTTGAAATTATCAGGAAGTTGTTGGCATGAAATCAAGAACTTAAAAAAATTACCAATACATAATTTGAAAAAACAAACATTATTATTATTTATTAATCAGGCAGGCAGTTGAAACAACTGATGAAGCCTGTATCCAGTTATCTTTAAATAGAATATCATACAAATATATATATTTTATTGCACACATAGAATACCATTCTTGAGCTGAATTTGAAATATGTTTATCTAATTTATTGTTGCAGAACAGAGTTTATCACACGCCAATAATTCTACTTGTAATTTGGTAAAAGAATACCACCCATGCAGTTTCAGAACGCCCCCTTAAAAATAGCGAAATATTTTTATTTTCTTCTGTCGTGCGCTACATTTATTAACTAGTGTTGAATCATCGTCGTCATCCTATCCCAGTACCATGGGATCCTGAAGGATGGCAGGTCCTATACATAATTACTGATGTAATTTTAGAAACGGCTAATTGTAATTTTAAGAACTAGAACGCAAGCAAGTGGCTCCGCCCCGTCGTTTCAGGAAAGACACATTGGGGTAATTATAACGAGGAAACATACTACATTATTGTATTACGTTACGCCAGCTTAAACCTAAAATTCTTCGGCTAAGCAAAAATGCAGTAAAGATTATTTTACGATTTTAAAATGAACATACTGCGTTTTTTCTATGCAGAAGGATATAATATATATTACAGAAAATATTTAACATACCACAGGCACGCATACATAATTATTTAACATCCAAAATAATTTATTCATATCTTACCAAAAATTCCATAAAAACAATGTTTTTAAACATTGCCGAATTAAACTGTATTGCCAAGGACAATACTAAATTTAAAATTTTGATGTAGAATTTCTGAAAAGAAAAGGTCATTTAACGTTATGATGGCTGTGTGAACATTATTTTCTTGTACCTATGAGCAAATTAAAAAAAACTTATAAAGTTGACAAAACCATCATAATCGTTTCACGTAACAGTCTGGCAAACTTATTTAACTAAGTTGTTATTAAATATTAAGTATATAGAATAATAGTTTTAGTACTACATATAGGGGATATATCAGTTTGCGAGAAAGTCCGTCAAAAAGGCCACAGGAATGCAACTCACCCAGTCCACTAGCGATAGCAGCGAGCGCCTTGGACTTGCTAGCTTTGATGGCGTTGAGACGCGTAGCTTTTACCATATAAATAAAACCATTATTAATCACACACACCACATATATTCATTTGTCAACAGGCAATCTGAAATAAGACTTTATTAGCCATAAAAATAGGGCACAGTTTAGCACAATCACAGTTTCTTCATCACAGAGTAAGTGTATCACTAGAGTCAGTGCGCGTATGTTTCTCGTTGTATAGTATATAGTCTTGCGTCGGCCGGTAAGCCTATATGTTGGATAGAGGAAATACCTTGTGCGGCGTTATACCGGGCCAATTCTTCCTGGCTCACCGTATGAATTTCATGGTCTGTCACCTCCAGGAGGATTTCTGTGAGAGATCGCCGCACTGTCAGCATCTAGGGATGGAGATATTGGTTAAGGCTGGGTGGGCTAAAAACTACCACCGGTTCGTAAAATAAAGCTCTCTGCTTCGAGAAGAAACGGCGTAATAAACCCGGCGAGGTGACATCTTTTCAAAAACTTTTTTAAAATATAGAATACAGTGTATTAAATTAAAAAATAATAATAACAGTGTTAGATAAGGATCTTGTCTAGACAAAATCGCTTTCAGTCAAGAGCTGATTATTTCGCTCGATAGAAAAAAAAATCGCAAATGACGATTACTTTTGTAAAACCCGAACCGACTTCTTACAGTCTCTGCCTTTTTGGGTTTTCTATTTTAGAACTATTAGTTTAATGAAACGAAACTTAAGTTAAAAAATAAATAATGTCTTATGGTTTAAAAACATATAAAAGTAAATATCTTAGAGCATTTTAGACAGGAGACGCCTTCAGCGCATCTTTCCGAACAAAATATTTCGCCTAATTTTGCGTTACAAGCGTTTAGACTAGGTCAATTAAGTTCACGTGAAATGATAATTCATCTATTCGTAAATTTAATAAATTCTCCCCGCACCCGAAAACAGCATATAAAGGCATTTTTGACGAAGCTCTTCACAAGCCGGTAACGATTTCCAGACTGACGATAAGTTTTTAATAACGTGGCAGATTTTTCCCCTATACCTTTGGCAGAGGAGTAAGGTATCTCGTAAGTACCTCTAAGGGTTTCCGCAGTTATCGCTATGCAATAGCGATATATGCATATAGCGGTGTCCCCCTCGTATTGCGGAAAACGTCCAGAAACCGATTCAGTGTGACAACTGCCTAAATCTAAATGTCAAGTAATAATGTACAGTAAGATTTGGATCGGCGGCACCAGTTGGCAGCACCCTCGTTGCGCACGTTCCCTGTAGACTGTACTGATACTGACCACTTCTTGCATAATTTCCTCCTTGGAGCGCTGTACGGGTTGCGGCTCGGGCTCCGGCTCGGGTTCCGGTGCGGTTTCCTCGCTGATGTCGGGAGGCGGTGGCGCTTCCATTTCTTCCTTCTCTTCTGTTTCACCTTCTGAATCTGTGTCCTGTGTTGTTAAAATTACACATAAACCTGTTTCAAAATAGAATGTACCATTGCGAACAGGGATTGTTCGTCATATATGTACAAATGCCGTCTTATCCCTATAAGGGATTTCTTCCAGTTAACCTTTGAGCAATTGATCCATTTTATCCTTTGAATATTTGCAACACCACTGAGGACAATATTTATTTTATTTATTTTATTTTTTATTTATTTATTTCCATACACACATTACAAATACGTTTTACTTACATAATTATATTATAACATGCGGAGAAAGAACATCAGAAACAATTTCCATTGGTCCCAAACTAGACACAGCCTGTATCTTGGGCACCAAGGTATAGATTTAGCAATTGGAGTTAACAAAAATATTTTAAGTGGGTATGCCTTAACAACTAGGTAAAAGAATATAGGTCACAATATATGCGTTTGGCGCGTGACACGTGGTGTGATTGACATATCCCTGGGAGTGACATTTCCCTTTTACTTTAGGACCATTATCGCATTCGAAAAGTGAAAATTCCTAGTGACACTTTATATGTCAAGTTCCCTCTATTTATTTCTCTTGTTTTTATTTATTTTATAAACCATATTATATACAAGAATACTCAACTACAATAAAAAACAGGCCCTGGGGGCATTGTACTGAGGGTGCTGGCGGCATTTCCTCGGTGTATCGCAATGCTGATACGTCGTGCGAGATTACTGTGATTTAACCATCGATTTAAAATACCCTAGATACACTATCACCTACAAATTCAAGACGAAAAAGTGTCCGAGCCGGCCGAGCTGACATTGTGAGTGTGTGCGTGTTAGACACACGCTAAACGAGCGTAAGTCAATTGGGATCAATTTATTTTTTTTCAATAGACAGCCTTATATCACCAGCGTAACGTTTTATTTTAAATGAGAGCGTTTGGCGGTTACAGCATTACAAATTGCACGAATCAAGTCGGGACTGATTGTGTTGGCAGCATTGGACATACATTGGAACAGAGTCGGTATCGTGTACCGTGGAGTCGAAAATGATTTGTTTAAAATAGGTAGGTGGTAAACAAGTATACGACGTCAGGTGTTAACGTCGATTTATTATAAATAGTAATGATAAATCGATTTATTATGTTGTATGTTCTTTTTTAATTTTTATTATTTTAATGTGTGTTACTTTAGAACTCCGTAGTTTATGAACCGATTCGGAAAATTCTTTCTTTGTTTGGAATCATATGCTCGAAGCATGTTGGTCCCGTTGTTGCCGTAAACTAGTTGTGATGATGGTATCTATGAGGAATTGAGGGAAATCCTCAAAAAACCAGGGGAAACATATAGCGATTTTAGTTTTTCGGTAACAAATCGAGCATTTGCATTCAGAAAGTAGCATTTGGAGAACAGAAGCTGATGACGAAGACCATGGATGGGACCATCCAAAACACCTAGTGTTTGTGTGTGGCGCTAAGATATTTCGATCAAGATACTCAAGCGACTATGACAAAGCCACTTTAAATGGTTCTACTGTAATTTCATGTTATGTTACCATTAAATTAAAGCAGTTCTAAATTTAAAGCAGTTAATCGAATAAGTTATACTTGAAAGAAGAAATAGAATATTATTATCCGTAACACAATATTTTTAAAAACAAGGTTTAATTTACAAAAAATATAATCAGAGTAACTTATATATATGATAGTGTCTCAAGCTTTGAAATCTTTATTTTACATTTTGAAATTACATATAGGTAACATACCCCTCAAAATTACCAGAACTTATCTTTCTACAAACAGCCATAAATCATTTAATACTTTTTATTCACTTTCTTTTAGATAAACGCTAATATTTTAATTTATAGTTTTTACGATCTTACATATCTACATACATACTCCATAGGTGTGTACTAATAACAAACAATACTTGAAAGCTTTCATAAAAAAATTAGTCAGTCTGCGACTCCATTCCTTCGAAATTTTACTATAGTCCGATTCATAGGTCTCCCGTTTCGTTTCGATATACGACTCACTCAACGTGAGGGAAAGAGACAGTAGCATAGCTGGTCGTGTGTCTGATATTTTGATAAAATAATTGTTATAAGCGCGTTAAAGCTTAATATAACTACAAATCAATTAAATAATGAAACTTTAAATAAATACTCACCGAAAATACGAAATTCCATCCTTTTTTAACGTCGTTAACGTGTTGTTTATGCATTTTTTTACGGAGCACTCGGGCATGTTGACTCGCCGATGGCTAGCGCGCGACTATGAGCGCAAGAGTGCTTAAAAGGCATTTGAGCACTCTTGAGCGCGGACGCTTTTGACAGGCGGATGGTGCATCTAGGGTATTTTAAATCGATGGATTTAACTTATAATTCTCTCCTGGCACCGTCCCACTTCCAACGAATTACAGTAAAAGCGGGTGCAATGGCGGAAAATGGCGAAATATTAAAAGGTAAAATATAAAGGCCTTGACAGGCAATACAATTTTGTACCTTTTGGTGTTGAAACTCTTGTTAGTTATTTACTGAAATTGCGAAATCTGTTTGACGTTTGACAACTGGTGACCGAAGAGCTGGCGACTTCCCCTTTTAGGTGTAGCTTTGTAATATATTCTAGCATTCTTAGCTCATCATAACTAACCTTTTCCCAAACCTGCCACGCGATACGCGTTAAAAATAAATCCGTATGCCTAATGAATGACCAAGTGACTAGTAACTGCCAAAATGTCAAAGATCAGTGTACGTACGAATTTGCTCTTCGGCGGTGGCAGCGGCTGCCCGCTCGCCTCCGCCTCCGCCTTCATTCGCTCGAGCTGCACTTCTTCTAGAAGCTTCTTCTGTTTCTCTGCTTCTTCGCGAGCTTGTTTTTCTTGCTCGCGCTCGATGGCGCGTTGCTTCTCTCTCTCCATTTTTTCTAGACCTGTGAAATATTGCAATTTGCGCCATTAATATAGGTGTTGTTTAGAGATAGCAAAAACTTTTGATTCTTTTGATGTGTAATACAATTTACAGACTGTAATAATGGTAGATTTCTTAAGAAAAAATCACATGCATTGAATATGTCCCACTACATTCAATAGCTAAATGGCCTATGGCCAGTCCGTCATGGGAGGGAATAGAATTGACCTGATTGCTCAAGATTTTGATTTTATTTAAGTTTAAATAAGCAGTCGTGTGGTTTGTAAGAATTACTACACATAAAAATGTAAATGATTTAATATCAACGAAATTGACAGACAGATGTGTACCTTCTCTAATCCACGCTGGGAGCTGCCTTCGTTTGGCTGCATCAATGGTGGGTGTGGGCATCACCGCTGGAACCATCACAGGCTCTATCACAGGTGGTGCCACTGGAGGTACTTTATCCCTGCACAAATCAATTAAATCAATTATAAATAAGTTTAATAGTAGATAGTGAGATAGAGATAGGTGAAGCATTTTCAATTATTATTATTTTACTTATCTCTTATTTGGTAATACCTTGTAATACGTAGTTTCGACATGTTTTCTTGTGGAACTACACATTGTAAATACCTACTATTATTTTTCCCCTCATTTTTTTTAATTCTCTTTTGTTGTTTACCACTCATATTTACTGAAGTAGGTTAAGTGTCATTGTAATAAGCATATTTTTGGTGAAAATGACTGACTGTCGAGTTTATTTCGGCGTTTCTTCTCGGCAGCATGCTCATAAGAAACGCTAGTTGTTTTTGTCAGAGTGCCATTACGACCTACTTGCAAAATAAAGTTCATATCTTTCATTTTCTTCGTATGTAGTGTTGTGTTCCTGGAGGTGAGCAAGGTTGCCAGAGCTCCCGAGGATGCACTGTGTTGAGAGTGAGGGACCTAAATGTGTTCCTTCTGCTGTCAACGCAGTGCATCCTCAAATCTTATAAAGGGTCTTATAAAGAGTTGCGGGCGTCTATAGGCTGCGGTGGCCGCTTACCATTAGGTGGACCGTACGCTTGTTTGCCACCGGCGTTGTATAAAAAAAAAAACATTATTTCTGGGTACAGATTTCCAAAGTAGCCCAAAAGTAACAACAAGAAAGACACCCTTACCTGTGTTGGAATGTATTATGTGCCTGTGGGAAACAATAGATACCTCGCAGGGCGGTGCGAGCGATGGCTCCGGGAGGACTTAGAGTCTCTGTTGCGACTCTTGGACCCGCGGTCACGAGAGGTGCTCCGGTTGTTGGTGTCCGCGGATGGCGCGGCCGTCCAGTAACCGTGCTGGAATGTGGGAGCACCCACGCCCGCTGTTGTGTATCTATATAGTGGAGACAGGTTTTGATATACATTATAATGTGGAACTGCTACATAAACTTATTTAATAATCCAGTTTAGGATGACTAAATTATGATGTTGGTGATGTCTATTTCATTATCTCTTTGTTGGTCCAGGTTCAATAATAATCTGTAAAAACTGGTAATACAGGTGTTGAACAGTCACAATCAAGGATCAAGCAATTTACTCCTAAAAAGTTGTTTAATAAAATAAGGTACAAAATAGCATAATAATAGCTGTGGATATCAGCAATGTTTACCCAGGCATTGCAGTAGCACCATCTGGCGGAACAGTGTATCCATCCATCATGGCTGGCATTGCCATTGAGGGATCTGGCATCTTGCCGTCTCCGGAGCCTGACCATCCCCATCCTAGAAATAAAGTTTAAATACTGCATTAATAAAACAAAAAAAAAGACAAAACTATACTACCTCATTGTTCCAATCTGCGATAACATATAGACTGAATAGTTATTTGATATAATAATAGAAATATTCGCTCACACACATATTGACATTAGAAACAATACTCTCCCTGCTATGAGCTATAAATCAATAAGAATAGATTCAGATGAAGTAAAATTGAATCTATTATAATAGATTGGTTTTCAAAACAGTTTTTTCCAATGGCACTTTCATTCTTAAATGAAATTTGTATTATGCAATTGATTACTGCCTACGAAGTTGGGATTGAATTTCAATGGTTTATGCACAGCCTAACAATTTATGTTTTCTTTTATGTCAAATAGTGTACATAAAAAATAGTGAGCTTCATACCAGTTGTATGTGCTGATTAATCAATGTGAATGTTCATTAATAGTATCAATAACTTCCTAGTTCATTCACTTTGAAATGTTACTAGTATTCATCATCTTGCCGCTTATAACATATGTACGTTTGAAAGAGTGATGAAGAATAAGTAATAGTAGCAAACTACTGCAATGCAGTATTCATAGCATAGCGGTAAAACATTTTAGGTTACTGAACATTCCACACTGCACTGGGTCAGCATGTGGAATAATATTGTTCCGTTTCATTGAACGAGGACAGTGCCCGACGGTGGTGTATGATCAATTGATCAAGAACGCTTTGTTTGTCCATAATTCATTTGTTAAAACTACCAAAATAACCTATTTAATAATACGCTATATGGTTCATACTATATGTGGTTTGAATGTAAGCCAAAAAGTCTTTCTAAATGCTAGTTGCTAGAGGTAACCTATAACTGACACTACTAATGAAAGTCTTACCCCATTGATTCCAATTGTTGCCCCAGGAGTTGGAGCTAGCGTTCCAGTCACCTTGGCCCGAAGCGTCGCTGTTTGTATCCGGATTCTCCACTTCCATGGGCGCTTCGCCCTCCTCGATGTCGGGTTTTGACGGCACCCCGACTATAGCCGCCGCCTCTTTCATAGCTATCCATTGTTGAGCTAAGGCTGCCCAGTCCACTGAATTTGAATCAATATTTTGATACGCAGTGGGATTCAAGGCCCATTGCGTGGGATATGACGGGTTCACGGCATCTTTGCCGGAATACATTTTTGACTAATATATTTATTTACACTTGATTCAAACGTTACTCTTAAAACATAGAATTAACACATTTTGGCACTTCATAAAACTATGGTAAATATTACGATCCATAAGAAAATATCCACATATCACAGCGAAAAATCGCACATTTCATACGGAATCAACTTTTTTATAATGTCGATTGAAAAAATGTTGCCACGTGCTTGGGAAAGGAAACTTATTATTCTGTAGTCTGGCAACACTATTTATTTATTCATTGGTCACAATGCTTTTTCTTCGAAATATCTAGCAGAATATCATAACAGTGATATTAATGGCTAAGCTATAATAATTTTAAAAATGATATAATTGGTTAATCTACTCCTCAACAGATGGCGCTAACTAAGTTAACGTTGTTGTTAACGAAATATAGATAGCGGTACCTATGTAATGTACACAATTATTGTTTGTAATGCAGCCGACATGACATTGTAATATTTATTTTATTTTACTTTTGGAATCTCACGTACAAGTACCTACATTTTTTAGGGTTCCGTAGCCCTTATAATTTCTTAAAATACGGAATTTCGTCATGCCCGTCTTCCTGTCCGTAGATATGTCCACGGACATCAGAGTAAAGCAGACCGGCAGTATTAAGTCAAACGATTTTTCATATAAGTAGCTGTCTCTTGTACCACTTTTCATCGGTTAGTAACTAGTGCTATTAATTCATAAATTTCATGTACATTATGCAATATAATAGTCTCAGATAAGCTGGATATGCTTACTACCTACTATAAAATAAGTAGCTTTTGCCTCGTTCCATGTTGATGTTAGAGAGTTATTGGTAAAAATAAAGCTTTAGTTAGGTTACGCTAGTGTTGTGATTTTATGAATAAAATATGTCGTTAATTTATCGATGTGAATTGATTATGTATAGGCATTTAAATAAAATATTATTACATTACATTACTATTTACATAACAAATTGTTACTTTCAGATTTCCGAAAAATAATTTACATCAATAATGGATTGACTTGACGTGGTACGGGGAGCAATTAATGGACGCTGCCGACGCTAATCATCTCTTGTTCAGCAAATATCAAACGGGGAAAGCTTCGTGTCCATTTAAATACACAACTGTTTTATTCATGACCCAGTTTTATTTAAGTATTCTTATACTTCCTGTGCCTGTCTCTCCTGTAGACAGGTATAAATCATGAACATAGTCGAATGTTCGTTATATTATTTACGATGTTTTAATTTTCTGCACTATTTGATATATTAACAATTGCCGATGGTAACCTTCTTTTCTAGTCATGAGAAATTATAATAATCAGACCTAATAAGAGTTATAAGTATGGTATATGATACAATTATTTCTGAAGGGTGGTTGGGGGATGACTAAAGTCATTAATCGTTTTCATATAAATTGTGATACCTACTACAGTATTTATATGTATAACTTAAATTTGTAGAGAGCGATATATGCAATTCAGTACATCCGAGCGAGATCGCGGTTAACGTCAAAGCGACTGACATGACGCTCGTATGTGTGAGTAAGCAGTGTTGCCAGTAGTATATTATGATACTCCCTGACTTCCATGTATTCTGTGAGTATTTTATTAAATTATTAAGTACTTTCAAGTTTAACTTGACCTATTTTGTGTGCTTAAAAAAGTAAATGCCAATTTTAATGTGTAAATAATTTATTTGCATGATAACGGCAGATTTTTTTCCTTAATTATCCGTTTTGTTACTATAAAGTGGCAACTCGACCTCGTGTCACGATCCTTATTGTCAGACCTTGTTTTCTTAGACCATGTCTGTGGGTATGTCACAGGCGTTTTTCAAAAAAACTATAGGTGTACCTATTAAAGTGACATTTGATGTAGGCCGCTACATGGTTATGTAATCAACGTGCTAAAAAAATGTTTTCGGGGTTCACCCCATTGAAATGAAAGTAAAGATTTTTTTTATACGTACTTAATTTGATATGTGGCACATCAATCGAAAGGTTTCTAACTGAGCTTCAGGCCGTCGCCATCAACTGGACGGAAATGGCTATGGACAGGGGAGCCTGGTGGTCTTTGAACTCTTTGGTGTCAGAGGCTAAGATCCAGGAGCGTATTTTGAAATATGACGCCCCGGGCCAATAAGTTTCGCCGCCCCAGAAGTCAAGAAAGAACGATATAAATAAAAAAAATGCAAAAAAATATTAACGTCAAAAATTTTTGGGGTTGTACAAATTTTTTAAAAAAGTTTCACGGGGGGAGTATGCCGCCCCTGGCGGATTGGCGCCCCGGGCCATGGCCCGAATGGCCCTAGGGCAAATACGCCCCTGCTAAGATCCAATAGTTATACAATAAGTTAGTAGATACCGTCAAATCATTACAAACGGATGTGTTACTTGAGATAGGTACTCGTTTTCACAGCGAACTAGTACCAATGTGTCAGTCTGTATGCATAATCTACCTCTAATTCAACACGCTAGCTAGATGTCGCGATTATTCCTACAGATTTATACACATACCGAGTCGTTCCTGTTGAAAATACGTGTCTCATGTAACCCATGCATATTGCATTTTAGCCCATTAGACGTTAGCCACACAACAACATGTGGCTGAAACTCAATTTTTAGGGCATGAGGCCCGTGAGTTACTGTACTTAACATTTCATACTTACATCTTCTAGGTTTTTACCTATTGATTAGACGCGTCAATCGCCGTTGTTGGAAATGGGTGCATTCAATACGCCTTCGTAGTAATCGATGATTCTTAGCCTTCTTGCGGACTGGGTACCACGTTCATTCTTATTTGCCCACAATTATCTCTTTTAGGTATGGAAATTATTTTTCTCGCACTCGTCCCTACCTCCATACTAAAACGACTGTCTGCTGAGTCACAAGATACAGAATACGGCTAAGTGCGAGGCAGACAAGCAATTCATGCGCAATCCAATAGGAACTGGATCTGTAAATTATATGATCGCTTCCGCTTTTGCTAAAAAATACAATTGGCTCGGTTATCCCGTCCGTGACTCAACGAGTGACAACGTGCTTTAATTGTGTGTCTACTGGGTCACATGGGAAACATGATCAGTTTATAGTTTTCTAAAGTAATTAAATAGTTACTACGCTTACTCTTAGGTCTATAATGATTCAGATACAATTTGTTTTTATATTTTTTCACTTCTCATGCTCGAAAAGTGTGTCATATTAGACTTGTCAAGCGGGGCTAAAGTAGTACATTTAACCCCTAGGGAAAATATGAATACATATTTATGATTTACAAAATATTTGAATTTGACCAATCAAAATACTTCACCTATTAAATCCACCAATCACAGAACACTAATTTAACTCTTAAAAAAATATTTGGTATTGGGTATTAACCAACCAGAATACAGCTTTACTAAAATCGACCAATCAGGAAATATAATTATTTTTTCTATAGAGTCTAAAGATTAAGTTTGTAGTAGTCCCTATTTCACAATAATTAAAAAAGTGGTTAAATCGTTCGAGCAACACTTTGAAGCACTCAATAGAAGGTCAGTTAGCTTTTTTCGCGCGTGAATGTTGCGCGCGAACCGCAGTGTCTATGTTTTGTGTCAAAGGAGTATAGAAAAAAAAATCATCTGTCAAATAGAAAAAAAAATCAATCTGCAAAATTATATATCTTCGCCGTGGAATTTATTGTTAATTTTGGGTGGGTTAACCTTTGTTTATTTATTTTCTCGCAATCGAAGTGAAAAGTAGAGTGTATAACTCTGGTCTAAAAGCCATATTACCCCTCGAACTATTTTCCCTCACTTCGTTCGGGAAAATAACTATCTCGTGGTAATATGGCTCATTTTAGACCCTTGTCATACAATCTACTATTATAACAAAAAAAAGCCAAAACCGAGTAAATGTCCTTTGGCTCACATTCTTCCCTTGAATAATGAAATTGTGAGCCAGAGACATTATTGTGACCCAGGAGACCATTTTAAGTTACTTTCTTAATTAATAAAAATGATATCATGCACTTTGTTGTTACTGAACACCTTGTTCATCAAGGGATCAATGCATCAATTACACCTTATAACTTAGAGATATATTTTACTAGAATTATTTGTGTTTCAAGTTATTATGTCTTTAGAGTCACACGTTTAGTCTCCTGCGTGACAGTTGTGTCCCAGCAGATTGTAACAGTTTATCAACTTTTTAAAGTCTATCAATATATCTGAAGCTACAAATATTGTATACTCAATATATTCTCGTAATAGCTGCTTCAAGTGCCAATATGTTAATATTTACTTTTTCTGATTACACACCGAATAATTAAAAAATATACTCTTAATGTATATCTGTGTGACTCAGGGGACATAATAAACATTAATAATACGAATTTGAGACTGGTTTTCTTTATTTTAATAATTCACACGAGTTCATTTGTGATTATTTGTGGTATTAAAGCTTCCTTGTTTTCAATTACATCCTTTTTGCAAATGTAAGAATATAACATCTGTCCGTTACCCAGTACACATTTCTCAACCCTCAAGTTCAAACATGCGATTTTATTTCACTTAAATTGCCAGCTTTTAAATGCTCTCATTATAATTACAAAGAGGAAGGATTTATAATATACCAATTATCGTTATTTTTTTCTATGAAAATCAATGTTTATTTTTAAACAAAAAAAGTTGATTCGATTTAAAAAATAGTTGATCCGCCCATTTTCAAAATACAATTTGTATACGTTATGATTCTCGATCTACACGGCCAGTTTCATACCGTAACAACCTCTACAGTACCCAAACTATCCAGGATAGTACAAGCTTTGCTTAGTTTGGAATTAGTTAGGTTTGTAGCCTCCTAAATATTTATTTATTAATTTCCTAGACATTACAAACTGGAATATAATTACTTACTGACATATCCACGATATATACATGTGTATTGTAAGTAGACATGGTGTAAAATGAAAGGTATTAGTAAGTTAAGGACATTACACCCTACATTCCATAATAGGGTACCTACAGCCAATAAGTTTCGCCGCCCCAAAAATCAAGAAAAAAAAACGATTTTAATAAAAAAATACATAATTATTAATTATTTTTTAACAAAGTCTACATTTTTTTGCGGTGTACTTTATTCATAAAGTTTCAGTAATGTGTTAAGTACATAATTATGACACATCACTGTGTCCATGTTAGACAAATTGGAGTGGAGGAGTTCTATAGTGATTTGTCCTGCGCACCTACATGAACCTAAGTGAGACTCGTTTTGGAATATGTACTAACAAACTTTGATGTACCTATAACGCTTGCAAACCTATAACGTGCGTGGTGCTATAAGGCTTGTATGGTTACACATTTCCCACATGTCAATATCATGTTGTATGTTAAGGACAGCTCTCTCTCATGTTTATTGTTTTGTAATTTCATGTTGTTTCCTGGTTGCCCTGAAAATCAGCGTCATGATTTTCATGACACTGCTGAGCGGTACCCATTTTGGTACTAAATAGGTACCTATTTACTATATACTAGAATGTGTAAACAACTTGTACCAAATAAATATTTTTTTCTTTTTTTTCTTTTCAAATGCCTTACGAGTACCCTTAATTCTATTCGAAAAAATGCGAAAATCCATAGCTCAAGCCTCGGCGACGCTGAATGGTCCAAATGATTCTGATCAAGAAAAAAAACCGGAAATGCGCGAGTCGGACTCGCCCACCGAGGATAGTGTACAAGTTTGTAGGTATTATTACGTAGTTACTTACAGAAGCCGTACGTACTTAAGCCGTTGTCACCTGGCGAAAAAAATAAACAATAACATTCTTTTGTTATGATCCCTGGGATCCCAGGGAACGGTAGACGACCGACGATTATAATTTTTATAATTTATGTATAGTTTTCAGATCTTTTTCTGTACTTGTAGAATAAGACATAACTTGCCTTTCAAAGTTCTAGGTCAACGGAAAGTACCCTGAATTCCCTAAATATATGCATTTTGAGGCATAAACGGCCGTAATTTATTTTTACGTTAACTTAGAATTTTGTTTTTTCATATCTACAAGGCTTGTAGCCCTGAGTTTAATTTCAACTCGATAACTCCACGCGCTCCTGAGATAAAGGGTTTTGACAGACAGACAGATGGACAACACAGTGATCTCTTTTTCTATTTGAGGTACGGAACCCTAAAAAAAAATACTGTTCAGCCGGCTGAACATTGTCGGATTAAGGTTGGAGTAAAAAAATACTTACTGCTTACAAACGCGTTCCCTAAGGTATTGACAAAACTTACAAGCATGTTTTCGACCAAATTACTTACTAGTTCTTGTTTTATTTAAGTATGTTATTTTTAAGTAAAGAAGTAAAAGTTGGTTGAATGGCGCCAAAACCAAAACAAAATGCAATCGGCCAGGGCTTGGCCCGGATGGCCCTAGGGTAAATACGCCCCTGGCTGTCTTCTTACATACACATGGCATGTCTTCTTACATACACACCCACATTTATTATTTGTTATGACTGAATACAAATCATACGTTAAAGCAAAGACCATAGTGCAGACTTTAGGAATGCAAGAAAACAGGCTATGTAGCTCATTTATATAGGCGAAACCTTGAATAGGTAATTCGAAAGTTCTGCACAGATATTATTTACGGTATCAATATGAAACACAAATATCAGATCTAGTTCAATTTTGTAACAAGCAATCTACTTACAACACTGTGCCTAAATTACACCGCCGGTTGCGCATCTGCTACTTTGATTAATCGAAGGATGCATGAAAATGAAACTAAAGTAATTAAGGTTCTTAATTTAATTTATTATTAGAATTCTCATTCAATAGCAAACAGTTCACATTCACTCTCATCACATACTCATATCGCTTACACAAGTAGTCATACAACATTAGGCTACAGACAACACGAATTAAGGCAGCGGCGTTTCGTCATTTGTCAGATGACGCACTTGTCACACCATTTTTCTACTGGTACCTACATCAATCACTTACGTAACGTAAGTCTTTGTATTTACACTGGTTTTAACTTAAAGCTAGCAACGGCTCTTCCGGATCGTGCTTTGGGCTTATGTGTTTTGAGTTCGCTTTCTTCCACTGCTCCTTTTTGTCGAACTTTTGCTTTGTTGCTGCTAGCTTGGCTTTAGATTTCGTAATCTTTGGCGGTTTAGGTTCGTCTAGACGTTCTAATGTCTCTATAATGTTTTTAGGCTTGGAGACGACCCGTCTAGTTTCTTCGCTGATTTCGTCCATCGTTGCATTTTTGTTGGCGTACACGACGACGTAATGTGAATACGCTGAACTGGAAGGAGAATTGATGTCAGCGAAGTCCCGGAAGTTTGCGAATTGCTCTTGATTGAAATTAGGTCTAGGATTGGCAATGTAGTCAGATCCGAGCGATGGACGGCCATGGCCATTGTTGTAGAACGAGCTGAAGCTGTCGTGGAAGTCGTCGCTGTCCTCGTCGTTTTGAGCTAAGAACGTGCCGCCTCTAATGATTCCAAAGTTCCCTGAACCGAGAACGCTAGAACTGGCATCAACTAGAGGAGCTGACGCGGCGCTATTCTGTTTTCCAAAGCCATCAAGGCTCCTGTAGTTTCCGAACAAAGGGTAGTTTAGTAGCGACCTGTACGACTGCGGCTTCTGACTGAAAGCTGCCTCTTGGTTGCCGTAGCCTAATCTGTAGCTGCTCTGTTGTCGGGGTTCAAAGAGATTTGCAAAGGAAGGGAAGAACGTCTGTGAGCCGCCGACGAGCTCGATCGAGTGGTCCGTTTGGACAGACGTCGAAGCTGCTGACTCTGGCTCATGCTGCCGGCTCTGGCTCAGCTGGTGCGGGGCCGCCACCTTCTCCGGGACTATCTCTGACGATTCTGCGCTGAGATCCGTTGCGTCATCTGAAACAAGAAGAGGAAAGAATTAAAACGATAGTAAACGTTCTCAAATGTCAGTGAATATCTTGGAAGACTGAGACCTTGATAAGGTAAGACAATACGATGTTTGACGCATGTAGGTTTGATGTGTTGTAACGGAGATTGCGGCTGTTTATACATAATGCATGTATACATTGTTTTGATTACACTTGTAAATTAAGTTCTTTGGAGCGTGGGCGTGGGGGTGACGTCTCGGTTGATTCGCGACACGCTTTTATAAAACACATGTTTTGTGACGCTCGTTGCCTCGCCGATTTAGTTAGCTGCCCGAATTTTAATGACTATCCTGAAATCCAATGCTAACCTTGATGTTCAAAATGTTAAATTAGTACACGTTGCAGGAGTCATACGCATACTGCAAAAATAATTTACTCCGTTATGTTTCTGTAATTTAAGATACTAATAGCACCTGGCTGTGGTCACAATGTAGTTCGTTTAATGCTCCAAAGTTTAAGTTTAAGTGGAAATTAACATAATTCGTTAACAATGATGTAATCTTACCTATACAAGGAATTTAAATCTTTGCGAGTGTTTTTGATAGTTGCTATTATAATTAGATTAGTTCAGGCGAAGAGTAATAAAACAATTCAAGTGTCAGTATCCATCCTATCCAGCATACCTATTACCTTTATAAGAAAGCCTTGCTAAACAATGCTGTAACATAATGTAAATCTTTATTTGGCTCTTAGTCAATAAATTGAGAAACGCGGTTCGAAATTGTTTCCTGAGTGAGTTTCTCAACTTTAGCTTTCAATCAAATCCTTATATGAATAGAATAGCTATACGAAACCAATAAGCTTTTAGTGGTGTAAAATGCCCATTAAATTAAATACCTAATGCCAAACAATACCTAAAAGTTGCGTTAGGATACATGTCTATTACGGTCGTTTGCATTAGCAATCCAACTGTACTTTTTTTACTAACCAACGATAGTTTCATATAGGTAAAAGGTACTATAATATCAACAAACGTTGACACGTACTCTTGTCTGAATTAATGATTAATCGTTACTCGTTATCATTTGTTAAAGTCATTACGTCTACCATTACGTCCATTACGTATGACATCGTAAGTCAGATCATATTGTCACACTGTATACTTGCATAGGTATGTTACTGCATGAGTTACTACGTCTGAGCCTTTTGGACCGGAGAAAATGAACTCATTCGGTTATGTCATAAAGTACTGGCCAGTGAAGTGACCGTTGTGGTTTGCGGTAGCGTTTTCTTTTAATTTTGAATCTAGAACAAATCGCCATTTGAAATTCGAACGTAATATATTTATGTGTTACTGAAACTATTACGAATACGTTGAATATATTCATGCATTTATATCTTTATAAAAACATATTATAACGATAATTTGATTGACCTTCGTAACCTCCGACCTAGAAGAGCGTTTGAAATAAATCTGCATTTTTGTTAGGAAAACAACGTGGCGTAACGAAACTGTGTCAAAGGTTAGGAGAAAGCTCGGGTTAGGGTATAACGAGGCTAGATCGAAATAGGTAGTAGGCCTTATGAGAGACGGCAGGATCGTACTACCGTAATAATTTCGGTCACGTCTGTTCACGTAACACAGAATGAAGTGTGCGTTTGTATCAGATTAGAAGACGTAGGTAATAAAGTTGCGTAGGAATTAGAATTAGGTACCTATACTCATGCTTTGCGCTTTACGTATTTCAATTTTGCTGTTTTCTTTAGTTTTGCGTTGCTTTGGTTTTTCGCGAGTGTTATATTAGCTACATATGTGAGTAAGAAACCTGTTCAATGTGTATGTAACTTGTGCTTAGCTGAGCGAAGAAGATTTTAACGTGTCGTAGTAATTTCCCACTTTTCTGTCGCGTTACGTAGATCGTCCAACGGGTTGACAGTTTCCACACAAATTGCTAAACCATTCGCACACTTTGATGACATAAGTGGTTCAAACATTATGCACTTCTGCATTTATTAAGAAATTCTCGAGGAAAGTTCAGAGATTGGCACTGGAATCACAAGTATCACAACACAATAATTGTGGCTACCTTACCACATAAAATATATAGGTTAACGTTGGGCCAAGTGCGAAATAAATAGTTTATACCTAATATAAACGCCCTTGTCAGACTCGTGTAATATAAAAATTAATTTTGTATTTATTTTCATGTCTAGGTTATCTGATTATAATAAAATAAAAAAGAAGCGCGTGTATAGAATAAAAAATAATTTCCGCAGTGTATTCCTATACCTATGAGTAATTGCACACGTTTAATCGTTAATCATAGCTACTTAACTGAATACTTCCTTTTATTAATATAGTTAGATACCATATTTTCCTGCCGGCCTGAGGCAGAACAAATAGTAGCTAAAATGATTACCTATCTTGCCATTTCCGCTACCTCGATGCGATGATAGTAATGGCTAGTTTACAACAGCTTCGTATATATACGAGCATGTTATATATTTTATGATTATACATGTTTTCCGGAATCCCACATAACCCACGGTAAGTATATACCTAGTATATATTTTGCAACAATATCGAACATCATTTAAATGACGAGGGCGTAAAAGCGTGCCTCATATTTTTGGTACTTTGGAAACGTACATACATATTTATTACTTTGACTGTAGGTACATAGTCATTTTATGTTCTGACAGTGTATCACAGTAAATACTGAGGACACAAATAAAAATATTTCTGCAATAAAACTACCATAAGGAGAATACCATGCACTTTTGTATAAACGAGTATCGTGACATATAGCCAAAATATAAAATATTTCATTCTCATTTTCCGGCAATAGCTTAGTTTGGTTTAAGCATTGACTTTAATTTAACGTTTGAATTCATTACCCTAAAATGGTACCTATACTAAATTTCGTAGTTTAATTTAAGATAACTAAAAAAAACAGATAATTAAAGTAAAAATACAAGACTAAGTCTACTATTAAATAAAAATAAATAAATAAGAGGGCTGGGCTTCGTTGGCAGGGTCCCCATCACGCAGGCACCATTGCCGCGCTGAACTGCGATTGTGATTCTTTGTGCGAGAAAGCTGCCGGCGCGAGGGACGCCTCTCAAGCTTTTGCTGAGATCCCTGTGGAGTTCAAGCGCACCCTTACTCCAACGACCTAGTGTCTCGCTGCCGAAAGCAAATACACAGACCTATAATATTCTGTGTTAAGATCTAATTCAACAGTTCATCACGATTATGACATTTCATACAAGTGACTTTGACATTATCATCTCAAAATAGCGATTAATCGATAGAAACGAGAATAAGGTCATGATAATGATTCTCAATTTTGAAAACTTCGGAATGCGGAACTTCATTAGTTTGTATGATTCGCTATGCTGACAGCTAGAGATAAAATGTAGGACCCTCACATTCAACCCAACCCAGCGCATCCTCGGAAGCTCTGAGCTTCTGAAGATCTTACTCAAGATAATTAACACATCGCCACACACCCACAAAGCAAGTAAGGATGAAGGTGATTACGACCGCGACTGAGGTCTTCTGTCAGTCGGGTTTTTTTTAACCTGACTGTGGCTTTATATGCCGGGCCCAAAAAAGGAATAGAAGTGCGCGGTAGTTGGAGGGTAGCCTGGAGAAAATCCAGGGTAAAACCTCCGACAAGACATAATTTTGAACACTGGAATAATGGAGTTTGCGCTCCAGTGAGATTGGTTGAGCGGATCCAACCGAATCTGAAGTGTGAGTGGAATCGAGCTACTGGGTCAGTTGGGGTTATTTCCCCCAGTGTAACCTTCGTCTTTAAAACGTCACACTAATCATCTAGTCATCTATACCCTGTGCAAGTAGTAATGTTGCTAAGTTTGACAGTTTTAGCTTCAACCGGCTTCAATCGCCCATTGTACATTTTACGCATCTTGCAATGTTTGACATAGTTGAAATCTAGAGCACGACATCGATTAGTCAAACAAATACGCATTCTTTTCTAATATGGTAACACCGATTTGGCATGGTTCCGCAACCGACGCATTATTGTTTCTTTTCTTTTACTGCAAAAGGTTGTTATTAATCGAGGCTATTCAAATAATTATATGTTTAAAGCAAATTCGCATATTCAGAGTAGATACGTAACCGGTAATACTTGTAGATAAGATAAATATACTTGGTCTGAATATGAGAGTTGCATGAAGAGCTTGAATTGAGTACGAATTTTGTAAGGCATTGTTTATATGGAGAGCCGGCTAGCAGTGGCGTAGCTAGATAGCATCATTTTAGATGTAGCATCCGGGCGGAAGTGGTGGTCGGGTGAGCGTCAGGGCGAGCGGTGCTCAACGATATGGTGGCATTGGTGGTAGGGGGCGCTCGCCCATTGATGGGTCCAGGGTCATCCCCAGACGGGTGTCACCCGGAGCGGACCGCCCCACTTAGCTACGCCGCTGCCGGCGCATGTGTCGGTGTAACAAGCGATAAGTCTATTAGGACGATTAAACTATTCAATTTATACCTGTCAAATTAGGTGCAAAATAAATACTCCATTATTCTTTCTCTTATCTTTACATACATTCCGGTTGCATGTTCAGTTGCTTCATAGCCTAGGGTTTTTCTAAATAAAGAACTTAATTATGGCCACGCTGGCATTGGTCCATAAAATTTTGATTGTATTGTAACTCAATTGACGTCCGCCTTTCCTACATTTCCGCATACGTCCTTTGCCACAAACGACAGTCATTTGTTAGAAGCTGTATGTCTCACGTCACAACTCGACATCTGCGTAAAAGGTTTATGCATTCACAATTACTTATAACCAGTATAACTGAATACCGGTTGTGCATGCAAAAAAATTAGATTTATAGGTCTGGTTAAGCTGGTGGGTCAGATTCAATGTCGTCCCTAAATGAGACGTCTAACCCGGAACGCATTGTTGAAGCAATGTTATAAATTACCGTTTGTGTGTAAATATGAGCAGTTAATCAGAGATATAAATCAGTCGTAGTTTCCTGATCGATATATTTACTTTAGGGACTAGGTACATTTGGGTTTAAATATCAGATAGTAGTCACTTTCGCTTCTTGTGCTAATGGAAATCTTTGGGATTCGAATCTAGATTTCCATGGGAGTCAAAATTAGTTCTGAAACATTCTTTTGATTCACATGAGTTTCTTTTCTGTAACGTTTATACACGCTAATAACGAGTTTTCAATATGTATATCAAAACGAGTTTTCAAAAACTGGCAACCGTAATGTCTTCTAGAAGAATCGAAATAATTGCCATACGATAGATAAATAATAATATACATATATTTATACATATTACATACATACAAGTACGTTGTACGTATGTAGAATCTTAAGAGCGAAGTACAGTAAAATAAGCTGTCACTGTCACACCTTGTAAGTAGGTACTTACCAGTGGCGGTGCGTCAAAAATATTCTCAGGGAAGCCGGAAATCATTTGCCTTTCTTATTTTTCATAAGCCGTAGTATAAATAACTGGACGGGCTGAAAATTAGGCAAGCCGGTGGGAATCGAGTTGTATGGGCGCTTCGCCACTGGTACTTACACAAAGCAAGTCCAACGGGTTCTTTCATTTTATTTATATAGAGTTACTCGTACCATAATATTATGTAATTTAAACTTGCCATGCCTGTAGCGGGTCAGCATTCAGGAAGCACAAATAAGTCGATGTCATTATTTCATATCATTTGTTGATCATAAGAAAAATCATTACTAATACCAATTGACGAGGGGGGGTCGAAGTTGCACTACGTTCGTAGGGAGTATAAGCGTTACCCTACACGTGACCCCTGAGTGGCACAAAACGGTGCAAAAAAAACTGGCAACTAAATTTTCATACGATAAATCACTACATAGTATAAAACAAAGTCGCTTTCTCTGTCCCTATATCCCTATGTATGCTTAAATATTTAAAACTACGCAACGGATTTTGATGTGGTTTTTTTTAATAGATAGAGTGATTGAAGAGGAAGGTTTATATGTATAATAACATCCATTAAATAGTGCACCCGTGCGAAGCCGGGGCGGGTCGCTAGTAATAAATAAACACAAATTTTCAGGTCAAATAAGAAACTTTGCCTGAATTTACATGTGTATATATAAATACCACTGTTAGGCAGGCCTTAAGAAACACGGGATTTAGTTTTCGAGAAAATTCATGTTTCTCTCAGCAGAGGTCGGTCGGTCTCCCAGATTGGCCAGATTGTTCCGAAACCTTTCCTGAAAGTAACTTAGAAGCACATTATAGTTACGTTTCTTTCGCAATCCTCATACCCAAATTGCGTCGCTTTACACCTGGGCCTGTCAGTAGAGTCAATAGGGCATTCAGCATTAATTTAAAGCAATGTTTTTTTGATTAACAGTATAACGCATATTTACAATTACGGCACAATTTTGTATATATTAAGTATTAGTAAACAATGCAAATTTTCAAATATCTAATTGATGTAACGATTAGGTAACTTACTCGGTTACGTCCATTGACATCAAGCGAATGACTTACATAACCTAACTTATACTGACTTATCGCGAAAAGTGCACTTAGAAAAAAAGATTAATTATTGTTATGAAATAACGCATTAAGATTGCTTCTTACCAGAATAATTCGAGTTTCACAAAATGAAATGAAAGATCTGATGTTACATGAATTGCGAAAAGATTTTAAAACAATTTAAGTAATGTAAATCATAAAGAGTAATGGTGAATGCATTAGAGAGGGTATTTACTATGTCTATGTGTTATGATGGCTCATATGACATAACATTTTCGGATTTTTTTGTTTACAGATATCCATGTTGCGGTCTTATTACTTCGTAACATTTCAATGTATCATTGCGTCAGAATGCGTGAATAAAATTTTATGATGATCTAACTAAACACTCAGAACAGAAGGGCCCCGATTACAAAATGATAGACTGAAGGAACATTTTGGGATACACACTTTCCAATTCAAACTAATGTTTTTTTATGTTGGACGCATATTCCGAACAAGTTAATTCAACTAAAGATTCAAGATTTTCTAAATGCAGATCGTTTAGATTAGAATATAAATATGAAATACCACATAAATATATTACTTGCTAGCAGGTACTGTAGTACCTAAAAGTTTCGTAGTTACGTACATATAGTTATAATTTTTTTCATTGAAGCGAATGTAGCATAATTATAGAAAATGTGTCCTGTTTTATCTATCTTTTCAATAAATAAACATTATTCCTGTGAATATGTGCATGTATGCTAACACTAGAGCAGTAGGCGAAGTCGAAAAGTTGCTTCAATCACCCCCCGTTTTATACACGGAAAAAAAATTCTTACAGACAAAGTCCTAAATATATATGTACATTACCAAAGTGAAAAAACATCTGTACGCTCTTACTTTTTTTAATTTTTTTTTATTAATAATAATACAATGGTTACTTACGTATTTAGTGTACATTTGGATCCTAGAAAGTAAAAACATAAAACACAAACAGTTTAGTGAGCTAATGCGCTCATTTTAAACTTTTTAGCACAGCCATCAAGGCCTTGAACATTTTTTTTTCTAAATAAGTAGTAATGTACACTCTAGGTATAAAAAGAAATTCCTTTTATATGTTAGCTTAGAAACAGCTCACATTTATTGCATGCATTACATGCATGTACGCTCTTACTATTTTGTCCTTTGGTCATATTCGAATATTTAAGGCAATTAGTCCGTATCCGACGTATCGATATTTTCGATGTTCACTTTACTCGATTTACGAAAATCAATTATCTCATAACACTAGCTGTCAGTAAGTCGTTGAGTTCATATACAGTTATTGAATAACCGCTCGTTATTGATAAGCGTATCGATACATTGATAGATCATTTAATAACAATAACCGTAAACGATCGTGATTGTAGTTATTACGGTCTGAACAATGCTGATGCTCGAATTGGTTATCAAGCATTCATCTTTGGAATTAGAGAGGGCCTTTCAAGGCCACACCACAGAAGATCCGTTAAGAACAGAAAGAAACATTTCTTATACATAAATTAGGTATAAGACAAGAAATAATTATATGGGTGTAATACTAAAGTTGGATTGTTGTTCTGTCTGTTAACCAATCAAAAAATAAACTCGTTTTTAGGCTTCCGTAACCGAAGGGTCCAAACGGAACCTTAGTCCAAATGGTACCCTACTACTGTCACTCACGTGTCCGTCCGTCGTCTGTCACAATGCCTTTACCATGAGTTTGCATGACCGCACTCGCTAGCGACTGGTAAACAATTTAGTATGCCGATTCTTACTTCTATTGCGTAACCTCCAGAGGCGCTGTACTTTTGCCCATACAATTTTTTACGCAGTCGCTAGCGAGTACGGTCATGTAAACTCATGGTAAAGGCACAGAGGTTTTACAGCCAAACGGTTGGAGCTACAGTCTTCAAATTTTTACAGTATAATCATGTTGACTCAAAACTCGCCTCTTAGAAAATTTCCTTATTTTTCCTATTAAAACCAACTTAATTTTGCGGTTAGTTTGGAACCCTAAATGTGCGAAGTCCACTGTCCCTTAAAAACATCAACGTAATTTGTAGAAATGATTGAAAATAAGTTACTGCAAATATATTTTTCGGTAGGTATCTTTTATTCCCGACTGTACCTTTTTTCCATAGTAGAAACGGTTATGATGATTGTATTAGTTGCAATGAAATCATTGGAACCGTCTTTCTGTCTCCATCATCAGATCAGCTGAGTGGTACCATAAGACTAGAGTATCAGCACCGAACTTACATAAATATGCTTGACTTTAGCTCAGTCGGACCCGAACATACAAACAAGTTAAATAAAAGCTTGTAAAAATGGAAGAGAACTATTTCTTAAGGAATCTAAATGCTATTTCGATGAACAGTTGCTTTATTTGAAATGAAGAGTAAAACCAATGCTAATGTTATGATAGAGGTATTCAGCCTCCAGTGTTTGCGTGACGTACCTACGCATATAGGCGGAATACACAAACCACACACAATTAAATAAAACATTAAAAGTGGAGCGCTTATTTTCAAATTAGTTTTACTCTGCCCAACTTAATTTTTTGTTTTGTTTACATCGTATAAACCTGTAAATACAGCATGAGTTGGGTCGTTGTCCGTACGCTGCCTTTTCACCGCACTGTTTTGCAATCTGTGCACCGCGGGTGCATTCGCTGCATACCGTTCTATTACCTCGTCGACGCAGCTGAACGTGACTGTGAAATAATACGTTGTCAGAACCTTAATTCGGTTCGTCCCTTTTATATTCCAGTACAATTTCAAGTTATTTAGAGATGAGATTGGAATTGGGTATTTGACACATGTTAAAACATATACCATGGTGTGGTTATATAGATAGAAAACCATCAAATTATCACAATGAATAGTATCTAAATTAGACAAAATAATCAAAATCATAAAAATACATGAGACTTTAAAGATTCGCAAAATTGTTGTTTTTTTTTAATAGAACAGATGTAAATTGAAAGTTATAGAATTCTCATGTTTCAATAAAAAAGAAATTGTATGGCAACTATGTCCTTAAAATCAATATTTCACGACTAAAATGGCAAATTACTCATTTTTCATACAATGGGATTGCAAGGCCATTGCACTGTGACGTCACATTACGAAGCCTATTAGTATGGAGTGTTTTCAGTGCTCGTCAGTTATGCTGTACTTATGCAACTCGTTTTGGTCTTTTGTGTTGCTCTAATTGTAGTCTATACAGACATTTGATCGTCTCTAAAAACTGGCTCGAATGGCATCACATAAAAATTTGTCACATAGCGAATTTAGTGACAGAAAAAATACCCCCAAGGCTGATAATTACAACGCTTGTAGACAATTCTATACAAGTCCAATCCAACTTACGATTACAGACCGATCACCGTTAAATATGGCGCTGGCATCCCATAGAAACTTGTCAAACTTTTCAAACAATCAGATTTTAACGAACACTGCTTCCGACTACAGACCGTTTGGTGCAGCTTCATAACAAATACCTATGCTTAGTTGAAAATTAGACTTAAAGTGGGCTATTTAAGTCTAATTTTCAACTAAGCATAGGTATTTGTTATGAATCGCGGAGTCAACAGACACACTAGGTGTGAGTGAGCTGAATCAAGACAGTGTGTTGTGAAGGCCGTAGACAGTCTCTGCAATATTAGTGTCGTTTTAAAAGTTAACATATGGATTTGGAGTTAAATTTCCTCTAATAAATACAAACATAGCTTCCTAATGTAATTAAAATGTAATTATTCAATTACCCGGCCTTCTAAATCACCGCAGTAAATTTTTATGTGTGTATAAAATGTTGCTGGTGATAAATTTTTATTCGTCGGCAGTCTTCGGAACTCGAGTTCGGACCTAGTGGTCTAGTTTATTTTCCAAGCGAAAAAGGAAGTAAACCCTAATAGCTAAATTACTTATGCGCTCTATCTCCGAGAAATATCGATCCAAAATAGTACTGCTATTATGCCTGCCTACTAGGAGAACTATTTGTATGAAAGCGTTCGCACTAGATACAAATTTCGCTATCTGATTTGCTCCGAGGTGCGCAAACTCTAATACAAACTATTAAGGCACATGAGTAAAGAAACGTAACAGAGACTAAGGTTCTAAAGTGCCCAATATATGAACCTCTGTTATCATGACATGAAATTCAAAATGCTATTCAAAACGTAAACGAACAATTCCATAATTTGTCAAATCATTATCAGTGAGACAATTTAATCACTCGCTGTTATATAACCAGAGCTCGGAATAGGTAGTGCCTATTTACCTAAACTTCGCGGGAGGACGTAATTAAGGTAATTAAACAAATAATATGCAATATAACAAGATTTATAAGTAACGCGAAATGTATTAAGCCTCCAGAATAATACAGTAAATCCCGGGAAATCCCGCATTCATTAAAAAGAAATAATTGTTTTTGGTGCTTGTAACCACTCTTAGTTACGTCCTCCCGCGAAGTTTAGGTAAATAGGCACTACCTATTCCGAGCTCTGTATATAACACGTATGAGTATTTGCGGATATTTTTTACAAGATTATAATGAGATTAGTGATTTTTAGGGTTCCGTACCTCAAAAGGAAAAAAACGGAACCCTTATAGGATCACTTTGTTGTCCGTCTGTCTGTCTCTCAAGACCCTTTATCTCGAGAACGCGTGGAGGCATCGAGCTGATATAAATAATCCATATACTCAACTCAGATGTACAGTCCCTTAAAGCTGTGAAATTATAACATTTTTAAGATAACGTAGAAAAAGATACGGCCGTTTATGCCGCAAAAAACGTATATTTCGACACTCAAGGGAATCAAAATTTATAGGCCACTTTCCGTTGACCTAGAACTATGTTTGGCAAGTTATAACATCTAACATACTCGTATACAAGTAAAGGGAAAAATCCGAAAACTATGCATTTGTAATTAAATCATAAAAAAATATAGTCCTTATTTAAAATACGTAATCATAGGTACTTACAAATTTGTACGAGTATGGAACCCTTGGTGGGCGAATCCGACTTAAACGTGTCCGGTTTTTTTTTACTACAAATAGTTTTGAAAGAAAGAAAGAAATATATTTATTTGGTGTACAACAACTGCCCAATATTAAGTACATGAAATTATATGAAATTAAGCATGAATTATTAACAGCAATACACCAAAATGATGCCACTCAGCAATAGCGATATTGCATAATAAGCCTTAGGCGTTTTCAGAAAATTACGCGATGGTAAGCGATATATTGTTGTTTAGGACGGAAATCGCTTACTGTGTAAAAACCGGTTCCCTTGCCTTCAAGACCATAAGGTTGTAGTTCACAACACATGAAAATCAATATGTTCGAAAACGCTGTATAGTTTTTCACCATATAGTAATGGAATAAGGTGCAAAAATTGCATATTACATTTGACAAGTTTTTTAGTTTAGGTTCGATACCCTGTAAGCTGTAAGTTTGTATGTAGGAAAGGCCACTTTTTCGTGTAGCTCACTGTAGGTACTACATCCTCATAATATCTGGGCTTGCGTGGCATCGTCGCCTGCACTGGCACCCAGCACTGTCACAGTAAGTAGGGTCGGTAGGTGGGTTTACGGCCTGTTAATTTGTTTTTTTTTTTTACTATTTATTACATATATATTGCGCCAGTTTGCGGCCACTTGGATTGAGTTGATGAACTGAAAGGATATTTTCTTGCTTTTTTAATAGCTAGTAATTAAAACGGATACGACTCACTATTTGTTTAGGGTATTTAAAATGCAAAAACTTCGTTCTTCAGAAGGCCGCAAACTGACGCAGGCCGCGTAACTGTATGTTTTTTTTTCTACCCTGTTTGGTCTGCTTAGCGACCAGCAACAGACATGATTGTGGATGACCTCTCTATGTGGCCTGATGGGCCAGAAACAGCATAGGGGGAAAGTATATACTTTGTCGGTAAGCTGCGTAGGTACCTAATTTTTTTTTTTTTTTTTTAATTTATTGGCCAAAAACATTATTTTACAAGAAATGGTAAATATTGCTTCACCAACGGAAACCTCGAGGGTTAAGTAACATTTACGTGACACTACAACACATGGTCTACGCACCATACGTACGAGACATTTCCTCCGACTGCGATTGACGCCGCGAGTAAAAACGTGTGCCAAGCATTCTTCCGTGAGACGCTGACAATAAAAAAAACTATTTAATTGGAGAAATACGGAGTACACGGATACCTACATATGTACATATATGTAAATCTTCGTATGTTGATACTGTTTGACTTCCTCACTACATAAATTTGATATAAGTACATGCCTAAACGTGTCAGTGCTCGACAGTCGACACGACACGTAATAATAATAGAGGTGGACAATAGGTGTCAATGTCCACTATTGGGTATTAAGCTGTCAAACATTGGGACTGATACCTGCACCAGATACTGAATACCTGTATGGTGTTTTCTGTTAAATAAACAATGAAGGTCAATCTTCAATGATTTACTCGTATTATAATTATAACAAGGGTTTAAAACAAGTTTAGACCACAGTTAAATACTCTACTTTTCACTTCGATTATATAATTTTGTACTTACTACGAGCGGTAATAAACAAAACCTCCGATCGCATATTTTTTCGTCCTTGCCTTCGGCTCGGACATCAAATACTTACGATCTGAGACATTCATTGTTTTTCCGCCCTAGGTAAGTAAGTAATGTACTATATAATGAAGTAAATGATTTGTAGGTATAATAAGGTAAATGTACCTACCAGTGCTCAAAGCTGCTCCATTATTTAGCACCAGCAATGATCACTAAAAAAGTGTTAAATTACATTATTTAAATTCATGAAGGAAGAGTTCAGTTAGATACGAAACAGATAAATTGCTGAATTACCAACTTCGTGTTTTTATAGGTAATCATTAGGTTCATGATCACCTCACTGACTCATGCATTAATGTATGAAATTAAAAACTAATATTTATTCTTAGTTACATTAGAACAACATCACGATCGATCGAGTATGAGATGTAGAGCATTTTACGGAAATAGTTTGCGACATGACTCATTTCAAGGATACATTATGTTACACTGGACTGTAAAGTGACACTCTCTTTGTTGATACACGGATTTAGGATTATTAATGGTTGCGTGACTCCTGTGCCTTAGTTTTTACAGTATGTTTTTGTATGAACAATGACATGTCGTGAGTCTGATATTTCCTAGCCAAACTATTTTGTTAAATAGCGCAGTACCTACTCTATTCACAATTTCATGACAGCTCGTGTAGCGAGAATAGATATGCCAATTTATTGTGTTCGTTATATTGCCGATGATTTCGACGATGATGGAGATTTGTTTAAGGTTGTCCACAAATATTCTTATTTTTATTAATCTATTTGCTCTACGCATTCAAATATTTCATAAAAAATATAACAGGCCTCACCTCAGATTGTTTGGCCTATTGTTTTTTCTGATATCGCCAAGATATCACTACTTAGATCTCAAAACAATCTTCGATATAAAGTATTCTTTATAACCTCCTGATGCTTCTGTACTTTTAATTTACAATTATCAATCAGACTGTTAGTTTAGAACCTAATATACTTACTGGTAGAACTCCGCGTACTATATTGTACCTAAGTACTCTAATTGAATACCTACTCGGAAGCAGCTAATATGTCTTTGTCTTATTAAAAAGCAACTCTTGTATTAATTAATTAATGTCCGACATAAACTCGTTGCCCAACACGTAAATGTCACGATAAATGCTTTATGTAACGATCGACAATCGACTATCAATTAATTTTGACACCATTTATCAAACGTTTTTCACTTGTTTCGTATGGATTCCGCTGTTATCTAATTTGAGGTGAAGTTAAGGGCATGTCAGAGGTCATTCCGAATTAAGTTTATATAAGGGTTTGTAATCTAAGCATTTTTGCAGGTAATATATTTCGCCATCGTCGTCGACATACCCGACTGCGTCAGAACGCATTGTAAAGAACTTCTCATGAACTAATTAATCGGTACGGTCATACTCACAGGGGGCTTAACAACCTTGTCGCTGTAACGTCATCTTTAAAACTGTGATACTAAATTTCCAACGGGCGAAAACGACAAAGTACCAAAGAGTCCACTGTTCAGCTACATGAGTTCGAATATACGTCACAAAAATATCAAAGTTAAAATGTACAAGGTCTGTAACCTGATCCGAATCGATTGTTTAAGCGACACACACACAGCGATCGGCAACCCTTTAGTAGCCAAGAGCTTAAGTAGTTAAGAGAGGTAGGGCACAGCAAAATGTCATCTTGCTCGAATTTGGAGCAGCCCAACTGGGGAAGTACCTCCGCCTTGCAGAAGACCACAGCCATAATAACATTATCTACTATACAAGTATGTAGTGTTGTGTTCCTGGAGGTGAGCAAGGTTGCCAGAGCTCCCGAGGATGCACTGTGTTGAGAGAGAGGGACCTAAATTTGTCCCTTCTGTTGTCAACACAGTGCATCATCAAATTTTATAAAAGGTCGGCTACGAGCACGTGACTCCTTTGGAGTTGCGGACGTCTATAGGCTGCGGTGGCCGCTTACCATCAGGTGGACTGTAAGCTTGTTTGCCACCGGCGTTGTATAAAAAAAAGAGCCACATAGTAGCTAACGAAGTAGTCGCAGGCCGCATGTGTTCATAATTTGTCAATTTATCAGACAAAACGGTACCACATTCAGATCAATAAGGAGGCTCGTCACCGCTTTCGGTTGAACGTTCAAAATGTTCTGCTGGGCTCGGCTGTGGACTTTCGGTTTCATCGTCGCTCGTACTCGCTTTCACTCTTTCCGTAGCTGAAGTTCAAGGTGACGTCGATTTGGTAATATTGCAACTCGTAACGTAATACCAAATAGTAACACCGTTGCTCTGTTATTGACGATGTCACCAGTTGCTTGATAATATTGCAACTCATAATAATAGTAGATAATATACCGTCTCTCAGTTAAGGAGGACATGTGACATATATTAGGGTTTATTGATTTGTAGTTATGTTTTTGTTACGATACTTACTAGTTGATGTCTCCTGAGAAACAGTTTATTAACATCATTTAGGTTAGTATTTATTCAATATAACGCAAAATCAGTTAATTTATTCAAGAATAAGTAGGAAGCAGTTGTAGCTGCCTCTCAAGATCAGAGGTGCTGACCCCTGTCAAAAGCTTTCGTCACTTAAACATAAAAATTAACGGCTTTGTCACTTATATAATACACGTTTTCAATAGATTAGGTAAGATTAGATTTTTTTATTTCATAATATACAATTACAATACAAATTAAAGCTAGCTTAATCTATACGAATTTATATTATGATCGTCAATAATAAAAATAGTAGATTGTATGACAAGGGTCTAAAATGAGCCATATTACCACGAGATAGTTATTTTCCCGAACAAAGTGAGGGAAAATAGTTCGAGGGGTAATATGGCTTTTAGACCAGAGTTATACACTCTACTTTTCACTTCGATTGCGAGAAAATAAATAAACAAAGGTTAACCCACCCAAAATTCACAATAAATTCCACGGCGAAGATATATGCTTTTGCAGCATGTTTTTTTTTATACTCAAAACATAGACACTGCGGTTCGCGCGCAACATTCACGCGCGAAAAAAGCTAACTGACCTGCCATTGAGCGCTTCAAAGTGTTGCTCGAACGATTTAACCACTTTTTTAATTATTGTGAAATAGGGACTACTATAAACTTAATCTTTAGACTCTTTAGAAAAATTAATTATGTTTCCAGATTGGTAGATTTTAGTAAAGCTGTATTATGGTTGGTTAATACCCAATACCAAATATTTTTTTAAGAGTTAAATTAGTGTTCTGTGATTGGTGGATTTAATAGGTGAAGTATTTTGATTGGTCAAATTCAAATGTTTTGTAAATCATAAATATGTATTCATATTTTCCCTAGGGGTTAAATGTACTACTTTAGCCCCGCTTGATAAGTCTAATATGACACACTTTTCGAGCATGAGAAGTGAAAAAACTATTATTCAATTTCATAAAATGTCCAACTAACGATTTTGAAATAACATTAATGTATCAGTATAATTATGTCGTCGAAATTTCATAAATGTCATCTGAGTAATTATTTTACAAAAATTACATCACATAAGTTCGTCAAATTAAAAACTAATAACTGTATATAGAAAAACACGAAATAATAATAATTGAAAACACGATTAACACTAAGATTTTAAATGTCAAATAAAAGTGAAAAAAAAAATATGGCACCCTGGTTTTAGACACTTTGATATAAAAAGTTAAGTAAAGTTAAGCTTTGGAGCTTAGCTTTACTTAAGCTTAATAAATACGTAAAGTTCCCAGTTGAAGAAAAGATTACCAACTAAATTCCTTATACCAGCAGCACCACCTTTAAATCGTACATTTTGCCTGGGTACGCCAATATTTGGATATAAATGAAGCTTTAAACTTAACATAAGTTTTCAAACATTTGATACAGAAAACAAATACAAAGAAAAAATGGACCGTGACGAGGTCAAAAGCTTATCTTCCCATTAGTGGTGAAAAGTTGTGAGCCTCTGAAGAAAATACAGAGAGGTCGCTAGTAGTAGCGGCTTAGAATGCAAGGAAAAGATTTGTTGAACCAGCAAAACCAGGTGCGTTGGTTGGATTCCCGTCTTAGGCTGTGGGCAAGATCACGGTCATTTGTATTTGTACTCTGTATCAAATGATTGAAAAATTGATCGTGGTAAGTTCCACGTTATATTAACACGAACCAAAAAAAAAAATTATTTTAAAATAATTTGATTCCTGAAAAACGTTTTGTCATAATTTGATAGGAGGACCTTCTAAAATTGAAACGGGTGATCACTCGCGAACACGGAGGTTAGCATATTTTAAAATATGGTAATAGTGTCATGAACTGAGTGGTATTAGCCTAGCACGATACGTACCATAAATACTCAACCATTCCTCGAGGGCGGATCAGGTCACGAAACATGATTTATTTGCAAATAACTTACAATACTCACAAACGGTGTTATATCATAATATTCATAATGTAATGAAGTTAAAGTTGACCTTATGTGGCTTCGTATAGGCCTTACCAAAGCCTTATCGGTTGTATGAAGCGCTGATACACTCATCAATAAAGGTTAATCTATAAGAAAGTCACGCGTAGATAATTTTCATAACAATCGACATAACACACGCTAATGTGTATTTCCGGCTAAATGTCAATGTGTCTATTATGCAAATAGAGATTTAATGCACGAAAGCGTTAAGTGCTACGCCTTTAGTGTAGTTAAAATTAACCTTTTGTTAGTAAAACGGTGAAAAGAGCATGCTGATCCTACGACCTACGTAACTCCGTAAGGTTATATTTGTAAATACATTTAATGTAGCCATATTAACGTATACAATCACCACGATCTCATCATCATCATCATCATCATTTCAGCCGAAAGACGTCCACTGCTGAACATAGGCCTCCCCCAAGGCTCGCCATTCAGACCGGTCCTTTGCCGTTCGTTTCCACCGGATTCCCGCGACCTTCACCAGGTCATCACTCCACCTTGTCGGAGGCCTACCGACAGCTCGTCTTCCGGTGCGTGGACGCCACTCAAGCAGTTTCTGGCCCCATCGACCGTCAGTCCTGCGAGCAATGTGCCCTGCCCACTGCCACTTAAGTCTCGCAATTTTGAAGGCTATGTCGGTGACCCCAGTTCTGCTACGGATAGCTTCATTCCGAATTCTATCACGCAGAGAAACCCCGAGCATAGCTCTTTCCATTGCTCTTTGGGTGACCTTGAGCTTTCTTATGAGGCCCATCGTTAGCGCCCATGTCTCGGATCCATATGTCATCACTGGCAACACACACTGGTCAAAGACTTTTGACTTGAGGCACTGCGGTAAGAATACACTGCGAAGCTTCCCGAACGCTGCCCAGTCGAGTCGGATTCGACGAGTGATCTCTTTCTCGAAGTTGGATCTACCCAACTGGACTGTTTGTCCCAGGTATACGTACTCGTCAACAACTTCGAGCGCAGAGCCGCCGATTATTACGGGAGTTGGTACAACATGGGCATTAGACATGACCTTCGTCTTGTCCATGTTCATTTTCAGACCAACTCGATCGGAAACTCTGCTGAGATCAACGAGCATTGTACTGAGGTCCTCCATGGTCTCAGCCATGACTACAATGTCGTCAGCAAATCGAAGGTGAGTGATGTACTCGCCATTTACGTTGATGCCTCGTCCTTCCCAGTCCAGAAATTTGAAAGCATCCTCCAGCCACCACGATCTATGGAAGTTTAATTACATTTAGTACATAATTATTTACCTTACCTTGGTAGTGTTACGTCAGTCACTGGACGAACTGAGAGGACGTCACTTCTAGGATAGCCAAAGCTCGGACGACGTTCGCGCAACTGCGTCCCATATGGCAGTCTAGGAAACTGTGCCTTTACCATGAGTTTACATGACCGTACTCGCTAGTGACTGCGTAAGCTTTTGTATGGGCAAAAGTACAGCGCCTCTGGCGGTTACGCAATAGAACTAAGAATTGGCATACTAAATCGTTTACGCAGTTGCTAGCGAGCACGGTCATGCAAACTCATGGTAAAGGCACTGTCACGAAGAGCAAAATAAAAAATCTTTCGCTCGAATATCAAAACCGTTCTACGGTATGAGTGCCAGACGTGGAGAGTCACCAAGGACATCACACAGCGGATCCAAGTTTGCATAAACCGATGCCTGCGACTGATTCTCGGAATTTTCTGGCCGGAGAAGATTTTCAATGAGCAACTGCGGAATATCAGTGAGACGGCCACCAGATCAAATTCCGTAAGTGGACTAGGATCGACCACACCCTAAGAAGAGCTCAAGACCATATCCCTAGACAAGGTCTAGAATGGACGCCACAAGGGAAGATTCAACGTGGCCGACCTAAACACACCTGGAGGCGTTCAGTGGCAGCGGAACTGAAGCCGATAGTCTTCAGTTCCGCTGCCACTGAACTAACCTGGTCCGAGGCGAAGCGCGTAGCCCAAGGTAGGAAGAAATGGCTGAGTACTGTGGACGCCCCCTGCCCCACCTAGGGGTTACAGAACCTAAGTCAAGAATATAAATATAACGAGGACACTTCGCTCAGAATAATTAAAGATAATAAAATAAGGTACGCAATCGTCTCTCGGTATCTTAGATATAATTATGCATGGGTGTAAATTAATTAGTAATAAATAGAATAAACATACATATAACATACATAGAACAGTGTAATTAAAAGTTTTTCTACGACACGATGTTTTTATAAATATTATTCTGTATTATGATCTCTCCCATTACTAAGAGGAATCTAAACTGTTAAACTCCGTAAAACCGTTTAAAACATGTCCTCTCCCGGCGACAAAAAGAAACAATAGCATTCTTTTGTTAAGTGCCTGGAGATCTCCGACACCGAGAGATAACGGCTTAAGCTGCAGAGGGTGTCAAAGAAATATACATTGGTATACTTACACTCGAAAAATATAATCCTCCTTCTGCCGCATTCAGATGTTTTTATCTGGAGTTACCGACTGTGACAACTGACAATCAACTAAAACCCAATTAAGTAATTCTTTAGCGCTAATTACGTGCAATCATCTCGCTGTTAGCGGCTCATTATGGTTACCTGTTAAATGACACTTTGATTTATATCAATGGGTGTATTACGAACTGCACTCTAACGTAATTAGCTACTAAAGCAGAGCCAACGAGACGAGACATACTTCATCCTTGTTTAACACGCCATTATTAGTATGTCACTCCTTATTCCTCTTAGCCGTTCAGGGTAATTGAATTTATTGCATATGTTATAGACAATTGCGTTGTTATGTTAGTATGATAACCATTCATTTCATGGAAATATCGCAGGAAACTAATGATTGGACCTTCAAGTGTATTTACTTCGATAATCAATGAATCTGTAAGAAGTTATGGCTTGTTCAGTTAGGATAGGACAGACACACCATATTTAACCCACATTTATAACTTGCAAATATTGTACCACTATTATAAAATAAATTATTATATTATAAATTATTATAAAATATTGTACCACTGAATATTATGTAGATACATGTATAAAACAATTATGTAGGTCTATTTAAATATTGCAAGGTATTGCCAGTCCATGATATGATTGAGTTAGCTGTTGTGACCCAATATAGTGATAAGATATCCGAACTAACAGTTAAAAATAGAGCAAAAACCTTAAGCTCAAACACCTTTCACCGTTTGTCTTACCCTCTACTAACAACTATTATCGCAGAAAAGTATGGATTTATATCATATGAGTAGAAACCATATAAATCAGGTAAATATGTAGTTAGAAAATATAAGGAAATGTTATTAAGTAGATTAATCACATAATCTAAGACCATTTGGCTTAGTGTAATACGCTGACCGTTAGGCTGTTATAAAGTCTTTTAAAAATAAGATTATTAGCCTAACGCTGCAATAATTTCATATAAGTTTTATTTAAATAAACATTTTTTTATCGTCTTGAAACGTGCTCTTTGACGCAATAGCTAATAATATTTCAACAGAAAATCAGAAATAGGTATTGTACCAAAAATACACGTGTACAAGACAAGACACATGTATTTTTGGTACAATACCTAGGGGGTTTAATTTTGACATTATTTTTTAATGTTTAGTTACGTTATTTCTAATTCCTTTCTTAATATGTATTATTGTATGTATATTTGTGAATAATTTAAATCAATATATTTGTATTTTATTTTCTAACCATTTAGACTATTTAGAGGAAGGAAATGCTCTAAAATATCAACAGCGATTCAATGAAGTAAATCGATAAGTATATTGTTCCCAATGTAAAACTATAATTAGGACAACTCATATTTAAATAATTCACATAGGCACATACACGTTATTGCTAACTTAGTAAGTACAATCAAGAGTAAAAATAATGAGTACACTGTATTCAGTTTCCATATATAGAAAGTGTACCCATTATTTTTGCTCTTCAGTGTAGTTAGTGCAGCAACCTAGACATGAACTCAGTGTATTTTGTTTTATTTGTCTGTATGAAGCAAAAACAAACGCTTGAAAGTTATTTACAGTTTATTTACATATAAACTCACGCCTGTATTCGCCCGTGTTGTGTTTGTTGTATTGTGTGTGTTTGCGTGTAATGTGTGTTATTTTGCGCCTGCGGTTAAACATATTATATTCAACCGGATGTAGTTAACATACATGTAATCAGTATTAATTGAGGTGTTTTACTTGTCACATTGTAATAAAGTTCTGTAAGAGCATGGGTCGATTATAGCAGGCATGAATGTCATGATTCAGTCACCTCCATTATGCAACTAATAATTTCATTTTTATAACGCTATTCTCATCTTTAGAACAGTATACTCCGCTCACATACATTGAGGCAAGCGCTTACGCCAGAGAGAGGGCAAATAACAAGAAAATTCACATGTGATTTCATTACGTCAACGCCTTCCGGAATAGGGCCCGAATGCGTCTAGTCATGTCTTGGAAACGTTGGAATGCTAGATTATCATCATTTTTAATAAGCACTGTATAATCGCGATTTTATTTTTCAATAAATCTTTGTGACGTGTAGAGTCTTTTTTCCGAGGTTTTCATTTGCTCTAGGTAAGTACTATATTAGTTTAATTTTCATACCGTATTCAATTTAAGAGGCCTTATAAGTTTTAAATGTATCAATAATTTTGTCATAATTTGAATCAATAGATTCAAATTATGACAAAATTATTGATAATAATACCAATAAAATGATTAAAGGATACGATGATTTTATTAAAATTTTAGATAGTAACATAGCTATTTTTTTATTTTATTGTGTATACACATACAGGGTGTAACAAAACTAGTGAGGATCTATTTAAGGCATATTCGGTATCGTATTCTGATTAGGAAAAAGTACAAGAATTTTTTTTTGACGCGAGAATATTTTTTTTCTATTGGGCAGGTCGTCCAAGTCAGCCAAATGTCCTTAAAGGCCAAAACTTTATTGCGTTAAAAAAATTTCTTCTACTTTTTTTCCTAATCAGAACACGATACCGAATATGCCCTCAAACGGGTCCTCACTAGTTTTGTTACACCCTGTATTAGAATGTAAGCGGAAAAAACACGGTTTTTAGCTTGAAAATGGTCGATTTAGAGTGATGTTTGAAACGATATTTCTTAATGAAAAATCCAAAAAAAAATACATTTAAAATTTATAACATTAGGTCGTAATGGTCCTGTTCTAGATAGTAACGCTCAGAAAATGTCAAGATACGTATCAATTCAATCAGACAATTGTCCCAATAGATGAGGGTTTTTTAACTGATAAGGACTCTTAAGGATGGCTAGCAATCAAGATAAAAACTCAGCCAGTGTTCATACGAACATTGCTATGTAAATAAAATACAGTACCTTTGAAACCGTTACTCATATTTCCTTTCATATCTAGATTTTTTTTATGCCGCAAGTTCCCAACAGTCTTATAACGATCGTATAAGGATCCAATTTCTAAATTAAATTCGCTCCATATTCGGCAGATACCTACAGTTACAAGCGCAGCTTTTAGATAATGAATGAAACCTATTAATATATATAAATATGATAATCCAATGTAATAAATCTATAAGGCTATCCGTCTTAATTATCCGAAACACGTAGGAGTCTACAGGTGCAAATGTTATAATTATATTTTAGCCATTATAGAACATACGGACCGGCTGACCAGCCAAACGAGTCTTAAGTAGCAAATTTGATTTTGGTAACACTCAAATTTTGATCAATGATCTGCACCGTAAAGATGTTTTATCTCACGAAAATAGGCGGCTCATATTTGTGTGGGAAGGCGTACAGTTAGATGCTGATATATGTAAGTAATGACTTAATTGAGTTGTTGCATAAGGTACCCAATACCTATTCGGACAAAATTCTATCCATTGAAAATTTTTCAGTGTGAGTAGGGATCTACGAGCAACGTTGCTGACTGTACACGTATATTATCTGTGTGACATCAACGAGACTATATAACACACATTAAGATTATTGAAATTGACATTAGTAAGAGAAAAAGTGCTCAGTTCTTTATCCTAGCTCCAAATCTTTTTACACATGAGGTTCAAATCCAGTCATTGTATGTAAATGAAGTTACCATATCTAGAGGTATAGTTTTATGTACTGCTATCTTTATCTGATGACATGACACGAGTCGCTATGCTAGTCATATTTTAAAAGTTTGAAAAACGACTTTTGGTTTTTCACTCATACCTTTTACAGTAAACCAGTGCATCCGTTAGTTTATCAAGCGTCATTTGAATATCACCAAGTCAAGGCGACCGCACCTCTGAACTGATCCCGTGATCAATATAAACACACGGTCATTACGGATTTATAGTTTAGATGTCGATAAACATATACTTGCTTTAACGAGGTGCTCTTGTTAAGTAACCGGACTTCGTAGATAATGTTTATTTACAGATACTAATGAACGTTACCTCGGATGGTCACCCAAGAGATTTATCATCATCAGCCAATAGTCAGTATGGGTCAGCATAGGAGGAAATATCTTCCTATGCTAGCCCATAACCGTACTTACAGACTGGTCGCTTGCTCACCAAATGTCAAAAAAAAACAGCCTACAAAAAAATCAGTCCCTACAGTCGGCCCAATGCAAGTTTCAGTGTGAAATCCCTAGGTGGTTAGAATTGGCGCATATGTCTTTTGAGATTCCATTTTTATGTCCAATAACTCTCAGTAGGTAGTGGGGTAAGGCCTAGGAGCGTTTCAAGTGCCCCTTCCCGTACGTTACCAAATATTCATAGATACGATGACAAATGCATCAAAATTTAATGTATTCACAAAAGTTAATGAGGATATTTATTGATTAGATTTTTTTATATACATTATGACGCTTAGATACATATCTCACAATATTTTATTATGATTAGTGTAACTTATTACTTTTTATCTTGATGCTTAGAGACCTCATACATCTCTAACAAATCAAGATTGTTATTGGTTTCTTAGTCTTATTTTTGATATGTAGCACTACATTTAATTAATTATATTTTGATTATTGTATTATTTCGAATTGATATAGGTGGATTTTGACTTGTAAGAGTGCCCTTGAGGCCTATTTGCATAATACCTAAATGTTTAGATTTTTGATTTTTTTAAATGCATTTTTCATCGTAAGAGTATACCTTTGAAAATTTGGTAACGCACGGGAAGGGACTATTGAGATGCTTCGTGGCCATACCCAGAGATCTCTTAGAGAGCTTATTAAACATGTGGCTAAACAATTAGAATCGCCTCAGCTAGCCAGACACAATAACCTCATCCGGCTAGACGATAAAACCATGTGACTTGTTAATTTAAGAACACTTAATTTACATTTTAACATTGTTATAATGCTTTAAGAAACAAGTGAGCTACGAAGGTTGGAATTTTCGAAACAGTAGGTCGTAGTTTTCGACATGCTTCATGCTTTGATGGATTGACACGCGAGTTTACTGATAAGTGGTTCCGATGCTAAAGATTGTGCCTAGATCTAGTTACGAAATATGGCTGCTGAGGTTAGGAAATTGTTTTCAGGCCTAGTTAAGTAAGATTAACATTTTAATACACAGTATGTTAGTTTAATACACCTATGTAAGTTAATTCTAATAAACAATCATTGATTATCTTCCATGATTAGTCCATGAAAAGCCTGAAAAGGCTTTAAAGTCGGCATCTCCCAGTGTCGGAGATATCTGGCCACATAACAAAAGAATGCTGTTGTTTATTTTTTTCATAAAATTAAGAAAAACAAAAATGCATTTTGTCAATTTGCCTCTAACAAAAATGTCAAAGTTACATAGGTACAGTTAAACACAAAGGAATATTAACGGAATTTTAGCTAAAATAGGTTTGATGAACCTTTATTAATAAGAGGGTTAGTGTTTAAAATTGTTATCAAGGATTTAATATGTCTACATTTTAATTGAATCAAGTATGTAACGAAAGTTAATAATAGTAACTTTCGTTACACGCGACTGATTTTCGTTACACATTTGACTCAATATTTTTTTTGACATAATTAAGTCCGTAGCAATTATAGGAGATTTAATTGTGAATATTTATTTAATTTACCAATTCGTTGAATGAATGAATGAATGATTTATGTGATATATTTAATTAATCAATTTGTAACAGGATAATTGAAAGAACAGAAGTATAAACTATATTTATAAAGTACCTATACATAAATACCACACCCAATTCGCCCGCTTGTGCCATGGTGCCTACGCGGCATCGGCATTCTCTCTTTGCACCGCAAGACTTAGAAGCTGTGCGAAGAAGTAGCCAGCCCCTGTGGTGGCCTAAGACGTCTATGCTTTTATTCACTTTTGTCATGCAATTATTTTACTTAAAAATGCCCCAAATAATTGTCTTTAAATATTGTACGAAGCTACATATATTTTTTTGCTTTTTTAACATATTTTAAAGTTGTGTTATTAACGGGTTAGCCTAATGATGATACAATAATTAAAACAGGGATTCTCAATTAGATTGCTGCTAATGGTAGCTAAGGTAGTGTGGTTTTAATTTTATGTTTATAATTAGATGGTCTTCAACCATTTTATAAAAATTAAGTTTTATAAAAAATTAGTAGTTAAATAAACTTTTGGAAACAAAAGACAGTTACGTTTGTTTTTCAGCATGGTGTAATGTATAGCGTTCGGACAAATGGTGGCAAATTTTACACAGAGGGCAATGGAGTCATTGTTCTTTACTAACTTTTTACGATTGAATTGAAAATCATACGACATTACTCATGAAATGCAACTGCCTTATGTTTTTAGACGAATGATTTCAGGAACACCATCAAATCTTATTACGTAAATATTATGTTTGTCAACGTCATTCTTTGTACTCGCGATCAAATGTATACTGTAGCGTAATCCTACGACTTAATAGATTGTAAAGTTATAAATTAAAACCACAAGTAATTTATCAAGTGCAACGTAGATAATGTCTGATTAATTAAGAAAGACAAAAAGCCTTACATAACGGAACGTTAATGACAAGTACTCCAAATGATTCATCATCGCGAGGACAAAGCGGAAAGCCATGTCATAACATTAATAAATCACCGCCAATGGAATTTAAAGTTTAACTAACTTTATGTGAAAAAAATGTTGTAATTATTATAAAACGTGGAACAGTGATTTTAATATAACGATAATATGGTAACAATGGGGGTTTTACAAGAATTAAGTGCGTTTGTCGTAACTCGAGCGTAGTGCCAAGGTTTGGTTTCGTACTACGGTTACAAAGTGTGTACTTACCTTACCGTTGCTTTGACTTAATGTTTGATCAGGCTTTATGTCACTTTGCGCACTATTGAGTGTTGTGAAGTAAGCCTACATTGTTTCTGTTGATTTTGTCATCGCCTTTTCGGTTCAATTGGCAACAATGATACATTTACGTCTTCACTATGACATTGATGCTTGTTTAAACGTGGGCCACAATTAAACTTGAGTGTCGATTTGGTGTCGATGTCATAGGTGACTTTGAAGCAGAAATATGCCGTAATTAGCGTTTGGGTTTGGTCGCTTATTTTTAAAAGTTAAACGGAAATCCCGTTCATGCAGTCTTTCGATTGCGTTGAGTTGTAACTAGTAATAATAAATTAATTACATTCGATAAGCTTAACTAATAATTTAACTAATTAGTTACAATGCAAATCGTTTTCCACTAATCAGGTAAAATGTCATAGATATTTAACAAAGAAAAAGTTTTCTCAAATTATCGGTATCACATTTAACTCTAATCAAGACACAGTGTATAGCAGCGAAAGTTATATCATTTTGTGTAGGTCATAGTGTTTACGCGATGATCAATTATCAGACTGTTAATATTATCTGACCTCTTGACAGGTAAAATTATATCTCCATTCAAATGTCTTTGAATGACTAAGGGGTCATGTTGGAGAAAATACATGCACGAACACGGGTCAGGCGCAAAATGTCGCGACCCGAACTCACGCGCATCTGTAAAGATACCCTTGTTTTTAAAGTGCATATCTACTACCTGACACAATATAGATCTGTGTACCTAATAGAGTGACGTCATTAAATATCGAGCGCACATATACATTGTGATCGGTTAGTACATATAGAGATTAAATAGTCGCGGACCAACATATATACATACGAGTCAAAATGAAATCCTCGGTTAAAAATAAGAAATGTTTCAATTGTATTTTAACATTTGGGGCACTGGGTAATTTCGATTCTTGTGGAACGTGGTTAACTTTTAAAAATTAATAACAAATAATGTGTTTGCAAGACAAAAGTAAAAAAAAAACTTGAAAGTGCATTCTTCATCATCTGTCCGGAGATAAACGGCTACAATAAACGTAATTTCCTTGTGATTCCTCACTCATAAAGGTTCATGATTACTAAATGATACAGTTTTTAGTAGATTATTCAATGTTATGCGAATTATATGGCTATCGTACCTAATTAACAACGGCCCTGATGAAACACGAATTCAAATGCTGAACTGGAACTGACGGCCTTAGTTTTCATAGTCCAGTAAGAAACCAATAGGCCAAGGAATCACTCAATGCAACTTATGGCCAAATTGATTAACTACGTAACTGTTATAGATATATCTAATTAAATAACGAATACACATTTAGATCTAGTTATCAAATCACAGGAACCACAGAAAATCGGCTAAGTGGAGACCTTTCGGTAACAAAATCTCTGTTCGTTAGTACAAAAGGTGTTCATGATTAATTTGTTATCCTAAAATTATTAATTAGTAAAATATTTTTCTATTATATATTGCAATTTGACGTGAGTAAAACTGTGAAGTTTTAAACTGGATTAAAAAAGTACCTATATGATTACCAAAGATTGTCCACTAAGGGCACGATATGAGGACTGGTTGTTCTCGCGGTTTTTTTTAATCCATGAGATAACTTATATGGATGATGTTTACGATTATTATGAGTGGTGTAATTAAATGTAGGTATTCTCAGCTTAGTGAATACTAGGTTATGCGCGAGCATTCGCTAATACTGTATAATGACATAGAAAAATGTTGCTAATCTACAACTCTTTGCATGTTTAATGAAGGTGATGTAAACATAAAAGATTGAACGACCAATATGACCGATTAATTAATTAAATTAATCATATTGTGCGGCAGACGTGGTTTGATGCTAGTAAATGAATAGAGACAAATTAGACAACTAGGAAACCAGGTAATACGTAATTTTGGACATTTTATTCTCAGATTACCACATTCCAGATTAACTATTTAAAGACAACAACATTAATAGAATAATCAAACACTTAAGAACGAACGTGAATTTATGCCCATCCCGCCAGACTAACTCTGAGGTAATACCTTGCGGAATTTAAAATTGCCTAAAGTATACGTCCCAATTTTCGACAACTTAACACTTACTGAAAAGTTGATGCCTGTTGTTCACCTTTATTAATAGTGGCATATGATTGAAACTGTCAAGTATTGGCTACATTCCAGCGGCCATATTTAAATACTTTAATAACCTTTAAAATCTGTATGCCATATTTAATAGAAATATTTTATTTCAATTCGAGTATATTGAGACTCGTGAAAAGTGATTGTTAGTAACTATGGCATATGGCATGTGTTATGCAAGGAGATGATTCCTATAAAAAAATAGTTGTAGGTACCACCATTTTTTCTGTATAATTTCAAAATACATTGAATTGTAATTTAAAACACGTAGAATCCAACGGATTTACTTGGTGCTAATAGCAAGGAATTCCAATTAATAAACCGCAAGCGAGTGGATCTAAGTTTTTAATTAAGGTAATAAAAAGGTCGTAAATATGAAATAATTAAAATGAAACATATGCTACAAAACGTAAGTCAGTTTACATCTATTTTTAACTAGTTCCGAAATTGTTTGTACCCGTTTCTATTGATAAAAATAAGTCACTGATATAAAAGTTATAAAACACAATGTAATCGCCCAGAATCAGTAGGTATAATCCTAACAACGAAACGTGCCATATAGATTTCAGACTGGGGTTACTTTTGGAAAAAATGGGCTAATTTGATTATTTAGAATGTAGAATAAAAGCGATGTTATTGGTATTAAGTAATTAGGCTTAATCACATTAATCAAGGAAACAGCAAGTTACATAACTTAGTACATACTAAAATTAACTGCCATAAGTCACACTAAAATAAATATACCTATTACGGGACAAAGAAGATATCACTCACTCCTCGAATACTACTAGAAAATGGGATTTCAGAAAAAATATTCTTCAGGTTCTTCCCAGGACTTGGGGTCTCAGAGCATTGACTGAATATGGTGATGATTTAATCGTCTGCGCCAAGCCTCGATCAGAATCAGGGTGGAGCGATTTACTCCATGCAACGCAAAAGACGCCTCCGAAATATTTTTCACAGCTGTTATTCTGAAAGGATTCTCGAATGAGGTATCAAATTCGTACTTTTCTTCCATCATTTAAGAGCAACAATGACCCTTTTAAAAATCAGTATGTGCCACTCGGTTGCAAAATTATTTGTAAGACATTTCATCTTTTTAGCAGCGGGCATAATAGGCGGTGTGAAAAGCTAATTTATTTCCGTCTTGGGCGTAAACACTTGAATCAAGATTCTACTTTAGAATCCCTTACTGCGCTCAGGATTCTATTGTAGAGTCTTTGTTTCACTCAGGATTTAATATACCGCCCTCGCCGTAAATATATCATTTTGCTCACCTGAGACATAATCTACTATTCTTTCCCTTGATATATTTTCCGCTAGGCACCTGTCGTCTAGAGCGACCGCTCCATCCGCTTTAACCCCTATGTCTGAAACTCACGGTAGTTTTATTTAACCGCGATCTTCAGATTAAAAGTAACGTGCCTCCTCGAAATGATATTATTAGTTATGTGCTGTATATGTGCTGCAAATTGTAATCTATTGCCCATTATTAATTATTATTTTGTTAAACGATCACGATAATATGATTAGTAGTATAAACAAAGGTGTTGTATTATATGAAACTTGTACAGTGAGATAAAATAAACTAAACTAAACTAAACAAAGTAAGCGCCTTGGTTTATTATTCATACATACTATTGCCCCCATGATCTTGTTTAAGGGAACAAACAAATGCTTTAGATTCCATGTTTATGTCCAGTGTCTCGTCGATTTATCGTCTCATTGTGCAGGTCCTTGAACTATCCGGATAATGTCAATAAAGGGCACTATTAGCGCCGCACTTTCAACAATTAAAAATTAAACTACTGGAAAAAAGGCTTAAATAACACAAACAATAGCATGATGAAATTAAAGATCGGTTGAGTGTCGGGCATTTCAAAGAACCCCCTTATTACTTAAATTCTACACGAACCTTTCAAAAATCACTCCTTTTTTAAGAGCCCTTTACGAAAATTAAGACAGGGATATATTATTATTGTAAATTTAGGATAGAATAAATATTTACTGTAATGTACTAAAAACATATCATTAAATACTTACGTGACTGTTTAGGTTCTATTAGGGTTAAACTATTAAACAAATACTTAAACCGATATTCTTCTGGTAAACTTTTAGTACATATTAATATTGTCGAAATTCCCTCCAAATCGTGACTCATAATCGTTCCGCACTTTTTCTGCGACATTATCGTAGACAGCAATAACATAATGTTGCGGAATCGCGCGCGCAGTCACGCGACTTTTACGCGGGCCTTGGACTTATTGTCGAATAGTTTCTAATTACTATTGGAAAACCATTAATTACTGGAAATGTGCCTTTGTTTGAATAATATCATGTTTTAAGATATAAGACGAATATCCTAGTGATTGACACATTAATGTCCAATAGTTGACATGTATTGTTTATCTCTATGTATTGTCATGAATTAAGATTGACAATTATTAATTTATTATTCATTATTGATTGATTGATTCTGTTACTTTTACCTACCTAATTTAGAATTTATTACATAGAGTTTAAGTTTGATGACTCCTTTTTCCTGCTCGTTTTTAGATACCTACTATTTGCTTCTCTAAATTTTTTTATAATATATCTTCTTATAATATACATTGTTTCTTCCTTTGGTTTAGATCGTACAGGACCAGAACATATGTATAGTATGGGTACATTTTTAGGACGATTAAATCGTTGTTAGGCCCCAGAAAATATAGATACCATTGTGTAAAAATATGCCAACCGTGCCTGATGACCCCGGTAAATGATGATTTGAATACTTTGAAATAAGACATAAGTTATTTCTAAATACCTATATTCTGTAAATATTACACCAATTTAACAGTATACCAAAATACGAAAAGCATACCACTCGCATCCTTGAGACTTTTACCACTTGGCAAATAATTGTTTCGTGCCGACCCTTACCTCTATGTATGTAAATGGTAATGGCCAGAAACAATGCACAGTGACTCCACGCTTGGGAATTGTGGACAAAATGATTTCAAATCCTTATCTCTTTAATGTATGTATGTATAATGTTAGGTTAAATAGAACGCATTTTACTGTGGGAATTTTATAGCAAGCTTAAGCACTTAAGCAGTCGCTTAAGAGTGCTTACCTACTGTGATTTATTGAGATGGAATATAATGAATAAGTAATGAATATTTGTATTATTTATGGAAGTATGTTATTAGGGAAGCTATAAACAGCTCCTATATGAAATGAAATTTGAATAAACTTGCTTTATGTCCGATTTAGACTTAAAAAATATGCTAGGTAAGTGTAAGTCGGATTTGCGAAAAAGGTCCCGTATCACCGCACAATATTTGAACATTTAAGGGTAGTGCTGTCTATTGCTGTAAGAAATGTACTAATGGCCAAAATACATTGTCGCTTTATTATTATTTTATTTTCAATATTTGTTGTGGATTGTCTAGTGTAACTATTAGGTACTGTTCAAAATATCCGCCTGGCCTGAATGCCATCGGAGTCTTAGTAAGTTTCTACTTTCTGTTGGCAGCCTTTGTCAACGGAATCCTAAAAAAATACAAGCGTCAAAGTTGAGAGATTGTCAGCTATACCATAGTGCAACTTAGACCGGTTTCATTTGTATAAGACTTGGTTTGTATCATAACAAACAACTTCTTTAGAAAAAAAAAATGCAAGCGCTGCGATGTTGTTGAGGTTAACAACCTCTACGTACGTCATCTCGCTGGGCAGCAGTTTTAAAGCAACAAACTAAACATTATCAGATGAAACACTCACGGACTCATCTTATGCGTGTCCTTGACCGCAAGACAGACAATGCTAGCGTGTGGATGCAGCGTTGTGTGAACGTGCTTAATGACTACATATTTAGGACGCTATGCGTCTTATGGTGCTCCGTAGCCAATGATTGGACACAATAATTGCTTTGATGGATGAATGATGATTGAACGTACATACAAATACGTAAAGATATAGTTTTAGGTAGAATTTATCGAAAGAAAAGTATTAGACAAAAGTCCCAACCTTCCCAAGGTTTTGCCTACGATGGGTATTAAATTAAGTAAAAAAATGTTCATATTTTGATCAATAAAAAAAAAACAAAACAAACAAACCTTCGATTTTCTTTAGATTACATTAAGAAGTATTCTGCATGAGAGTAATTTAAATCTTCTTCTTCTTAGGGTACCATATCCTAACGGATGTCGGCGATCATCATACGAAAGTCCTCTCCGTTCTTCGCCATCCTGGCAAGAGTGGCGGCGTCAATAGTACCGGTCCAGTCCCTGATATTTTCAAACCACGATGTTCTAGGTCTTCCTCTGTCTCTTTTGCCTTCTATGTTCCCTTCCATTATGTTTCTTATTATATCATATTTTTTGTGTTTGTAAATATGGCCAAGATACGCTGTTTTCTTTCTTTTTATGTTAACAACGAGTTCCATTTTTTTTCTTCATTTTGTTCAGTACTCGTGCATTAGATATTTTTTCTGTCCATGATATTTTTAAAATTCTTCTATATAAACAGTAGATTTGTTTAAAGTTCAAACTTCGGCACTATACATCAGGATTGACAACACATAGCATTTCACTACTCTCCATCTCAGTTTTAGGTTTATATCCTATTCGTGTATAGTTTGTTCATCTTCATAAAATCACTACGGGCCATCTCTATTCTTATACGTATCTCCATTTCTGGGTCCCATCTCTCATTGAGCCAGTATCCGAGGTATTTATATTTACTAACTCTCTGTACTGGTTTTCCATTTATATTTAGTTGTTCATTGTCTTCGTGTCCCTTGCTAATTATCATGTTCTTAGTTTATGATGTATTAATTTTAAGACCATAATGTTTAAATTTTGAATGTAGCAGATTTAATATAGTATTTAACTCCTTAATATTATTTGTTATTATGGCTGTGTCATCTGCATGTCTCAGATTATTTATTACTGTACCATTAATTTTGATTCCTATTTCGATGTCCTCCAAAGCTTCTTGAAATGAATTTAAATCAATCTTACCAATATATTGAACATCATGACGCTACTAACCGCAATCTCATTGCATTAATATTTAGAAGATATATCCTTCGAGTTATGTAGGTTAAGTACCATATAAAGTGAATTAATAACACTATACTTTATAACAGCATGACATTGCAAATGAAGTATCTCGTTCATCTTCTTATTAAGTATGTCGAGTAGAAGTACTCGACGTCAAAATCAATTTAAGATGAACAAGTCTTTGTACTACGGGCATTATAGCAACATCATTTTGTCGTTAATATTGACTATTCGCTAACAGTTATTTTGTATGCGTGAATAATTTACTGGCGTATTTCTTTACCGCAATGTACCGGTACTGCAGTAACAGCGGCATTGATTTGATTGTGGCCCAAGAGGGAAGTCGTCGCGGAAAAACTACTTCTAAACTAATGACACACACACACACACATACACACACAAGAATACATGATTGATGTCACGTAATTTCATCGATACGTTTAAAATAACATGCGAAGTAAATTGTTGATTTACAGAAAAAAATTCACTGACGCAGGTTTCCAGAAATTATTATGATAGTATCAAGTTGAATGACATGTGTTGAATATGCGAAATAAAATATTGCTTCTCCCATCACATAGAACAATCAAGATACTTATTTATAGATTAGCTTCATCGTTTTATGTCTATTTTGTTATCATAAAACCTAAATACTAGTTTTCGAGTGCTAATTAATGGACACATCCTTTTTTTAGGATTCCGTATCTAGTAAAGAATAAACGGGACCCTATTACTAAGACTCCGCTGTCCGTCCGTTCATCCGTCTGTCCCCAGAACATGAACCGTGATAGTTACACGGTTGAAATTTTCACAGATGATGTATTTTTGTTGCAGCTATAAGAGCAAATACTAAAAACTAAAATAAAATAAATATTTAAGGGTGCTCTCATACAATATACGTGATTTGCTGTTTTTACAGATAATGATACGGAACCCTTCGTGCGCGAGTCCCACTCGCACTTGTGCGGTTTTTAATAATGAAGTCATATTTTTCAACTCCAATTAATTGTTTTCTGGGGTTTTATGTAAAATTTCAACGATATTTTACATTAAACCACAAATGTTTATGTCTATAGATCCGTTTTAATTATGAAGCAATAACATAGTGGTTTTATTGCCACCATGATATAACAATATGTCTGTCACATGCTTTGAATTTAATGGTGTAAACGTAAACAGTAAACTGCCGTAATAAGTATTGCCTCAAGACAGTAGCAGTTCCAAATTTTTTCACCGGAAAAGTTAAGTTTGTAGCGATATAATTACAGTTCGGTGACATTACGGAACTTACTCCAACAGGTTATTCGGGCATGGGGCAAACGCGTAGCAGTTGTGATCAATATTATGTAAGTTGAAGAGAAATTGCAAAACAATGTGGTTTGGTTTTGATTACGATTTTAAAATTAACAAACACGTATGTATTGACGTTATTAAGTTGACATCATATTTATATTTTAGTATGCTCTAGTAGGTTTCGGTTTAAAATATAAGCATTTACCATGACCAAGGACAACGGCAACACCAAATACGAGTACTTACAGTATGATTGATAAAGTATGATTTGTGCTTGGGGATTTCCTAATAGTTTACCTACTTTACTCCCACTGATAACTATTTTAATTAAGTTATGCAAAGTTTTAAATTTAACTCTCATTCTATAATATTATGATCTGAATTTCTCTCCTTTTTGTGAAATTGGAATTTATTTGAATTCGCATTTTGATGTTTCCCAATAGATTGATTTAGAATGGCATAAAATTATTGTGCACGAAAATATACGTATATGAATACTTGACCATTTCAATACGCAAGTCGTAATAAGTAAGCCTATGTGATTAGTTCATTTTAAATAGGTACCAAAATTTGAAGGAGTAATTTTACAAAGTTTTGTACAATCAACTAAACCAGATTTAAAATTTTCATAATTCACGATCTCTAATTAGCCTTAATCACTAGGTCACAAAGCGACAGTCTAGGCAATGGCCTCACTATGGGTTACCAAACACCGACTATATTTTTTTCACCAAATTCGCAACAACCTAATTATGCCTTACCTTGGACCACAGTGGCACAGATAGATCAACTCGGACCTACCGGTTAGGCAAATAGTTGCTAGCAATACGTGCAATAACACTTGACTAAACAATGAGTCAGTCGAATTTCCGTTCGTTGACTCCTAACGTGACCTGATGAACTTTATTTACATGACAAATATTATTTATTTTTTGTCCAGTATTATAACGGACGTGAGCGCACTGGGTCAAGTCTCCGAATGATTTTATGATTATCATGCGGAGTCATGGTCATTTAAACGTATTATAAAAGTTATCAAGAACTCGATTATTAAGGACAATAGTGATGACTCGTCTGAGTTCAAGAATTATTAATTATTTCAGTTAACATATTAATAATATAAGATTATGCAACAATAAATATAAGACTAATTCAGATGCTTATCGGATTGTCAAAACCATTGAAAGATAATTCACTCAATTCACATGTTGTGTGGTTTCTGTGTATTTTTTTCTTGTCATTTATGTGTGTCTTCTGTGTCTGTGAATAAATGTTTTTTTTCTTTCTTTCTTTCAATACAATGACTTAAGATTTTAAGATGAAATGAACTTAAACCATTTGTAATGAAGATACATAAACTTGAACCAACTCTTATTTAGTAAAGACACATACACTTTCTCTAATAGCGCTAATAGTTACCAGTTGACATAACATGCAGGGCGCAGTATGGGCATGCGGGAACAAGTTACCTGTAGTATGAGTGTGTCTATACTGGCTGGTAGAATGTGATTCCGCTTCCTGATAAAAGTTGTTCTCGTTCATAGTCAGCCTGTACTAGTGTAGGCGATGGAGCATTTAGATTTAGATTTAGATTTAGATAATTTATTTCATGATAAGGAATTACATTATAAATTTGCACACATGCCAAAATTACAAGAATTGTGATCATGATCGTCATAACAGGAAAAATAAAAATAACATAATGTCAACTAGAGTAATACAAAACACGATAAAAAGTAAACAGAAAAACAAATGCATCTCCCATTCGGAATCGTCAGTCAGATAAATAATAATAATGTCCATTACAAAATACAAATTCCAAAACACAAAAATACAAATCAGCTGAATTCAAATTGAGTTATAATAATTTTTACATTTGTACTTGCATGTTGCTACTGAGTTATGTTTTTGTTACTTACTATGGATCCAGTGAACAAAAACAATACATATAAAGAACTCGTATGTTGGTCACTGAATGCCGGATATTTCAAAGAAAAAAACTAGAATGAATAGAATTGGTAATAAAGGTTGGATAGTGCCTTGTTTATTTTGGACGATAAATGCGACCTAATGCGATTAAGTATTCTTTTAGGCACCTCGCCTATTTTACCCACAAATTTTAATGACGCTTCGTCAACCGTATCTTTTGCATTACTTTTTGGATAAGTATATAACTGTGCATATGAAATTGAATAATAAGATCACAATCACCACATTGAACCAGTTTCTCTTAAAGCACTTGTAAAAATCGAATTTTATCAAAATCATCCTAAGGCCAACGACTAATCTATGAGATAACATCATTGAGAGAAAAACTTTGACTTGGTTGCCTTTCCGGTTTTTCATGACATATTATGCAGCTCCGCCCGTACCGCCCGCCCGCTCCGCCCGTGTGGTTGCCGGGTAAGAATTGCGCCACCCCATCTCTTCCCGTGGGTTTCGTAGGAGTCGAATAAGGGAAAATCGGAGGGTGGGCAGCAGCATCCTTCGATCATTACCACCATCAAACTGCGGTCGCCAACCCGCTTGCCAAGCGTGGCGACTATGGCAAATCCCCCCCAAGGGAAAAATAAATTGGGGGAGGCCTATGTTCAGCAGTGGACGTCTTTCGGCTGAAATGATGAATGATGATGATTATGCAGCTAGAAAAACTTTCGGGTCAATGACGTATGCCGGCTTTAAAAGTTTAAATACGTTATAAACAAAATCTAGTTATATAAATAAATCATACCTACCAATTTAAGGTATATAAAGAATCGACAAAATGCGTACTGAACAGCTGGAAATTGTTTACATACCTACAAGCAATTTATTTTGGATATTTACATGCCAAAATAGAATCAGTTTTTTTTAACTCGACTGTGGCTTTATAGGCCGGGCTCAATAAAACGATAGGAGTGCGCGGTTGGGGAGTAGCCTGGGAAAAATCCAGGGGAAAACCTCCGAAATGACCACGCGTGTGGTTTGGAACACTGGAATACTCTAAGAGTTTGCGCTCCAGTGCAATTGGTTGAGCGGTTACGAGTACAAGCGAATCTGAGGGTGTGAGTGGAATCGAGCTACTGGAAGTTTTGTCGCTGGTTGACTAAACCTAGCCTAGCTCCACAGTCCAGCAAGAAACTCAGCTAGGCCCGACCTGGGTCGGACTGACTCTACCCGGTGTGCGGCGGTACCGGGAGGAATAGGGACTATATGTGTCAGTGTTGTCGCGATCGCGCGGTGGACGTCCCTGACGGTCGGAATGCCTAAGTGTACGCGTCGTGTCTGAGTTGGACGCCGTAATCGCAGCGTTCCATTTTTAGATGGACGCTGTGATTACGTCGTCCGGGCCCGTGAGTGTGTGCCTAGGATGCCGATCCGTGTGGCCCCTAATCAGTGATCGCCGAGTTACAACAGAGGGGGGGAGGGGTGGGAACGTAGTTTTCTTCTGATTCATATGGCAACAGACTAAATGACATTTTGACATCTTTAAATGTTAGTTTTGAAATGTTTTGCAGCAAAATAGTTTCATTTCCTGAGCGTTTTTTAACACTTTGCTATGTACATTATTAATAATACCGCTCTTGACTGAATCGTTTTAGGATTTTTTGTCATTTATCATTTAACTAACGACCCGCCCCGGCTTCGCACGGGTGCACTATTTAATGGATGTTATTATACATATAAACTTTCCTCTTCAATCACTCTATCTATTAAAAAAAACCGCATCAAAATCCGTTGCGTAGTTTTAAAGATTTAAGCATACATAGAGATATAGGGATATAGGGACAGAGAAAGCGACTTTGTTTTATACTATGTAGTGATTTTCAACACTACGAGTAGTCGTACCGAAATAAACAGCAACTGTGACACTGACAAGTCTGACAACCTATCATTAAAATTATTGCCAGTGTAAGAGATTAGCAACAATGAAATTCCGCAACATTGCGCATGTTCATATATTTCTGCGGGGTTAGCACAACTGCCGCTGCGACGCGACGCGAGTAGAGAAAAATCTACCCTCCTCTTTCTAATTCGCACAGTTCGAGTGAGACAGGAATCGCTGAGTCGCGCGAGATACGACTTGGCAGCAAGTTGTGCTAGCCCACCTGGTCGGGCTTTAAATTGTTATTCTTTTCAGTCATCAGCTAAGGAAAAATGCAACTTACCAACATCGTCATTTTGTTCTATCTAATAGCTTAGGATTCTTCCAACTGAGTATTTTCTACCTACGAAAAATACTCGTACATCATCTAAGACTCGGTTACCTTCTTATTACCAGGAACTCCTTACCTGTGAAAATAAATAATATCTTGTTAATACGTGAGCAGTTAATTACATATACAAAATTAATGATTAGTACACATTGACTGCCTGACCAGCAAAACTGACCACTGTCCACCCTAACGTTGCACAGAATGTTTCTAAATAGCATACATATTTTTTTACTCAATTTGATCGGGTACATTGCCTGCCTGACCAGCAAAACTGACCACTGTCCACCCTAACGTTGCACAGAATGTTTCTAAATAGCATACATATTTTTTTACCCAATTTGATGAGGAATTGGGTATGTATCGGTTGGTATAAATTTAAACGTGCATTTCTGTATGACGGTTTCCTATAGACTTAGGGCCGACGCTAGCTGACGCGGAGCGGGTCATACTAAACTGCCCGCCGCGGGCGCAGGCCTTGTTTATGAATAAGCGACGGCTCGAGACACGTTTTATTTTAAACCTGATTGGGGCTTTATAGGGCGGTTTAAACACTGGAATACTAGAGTTTGCGCTCCAGCGAGGCTGGTTGAGCGGCTTCAACCAAATCTGAGGTGTGAGTGGAATCGAGCTACTGGGAGTTTTGTCGCAGGTTCACTAAACCTAACCTAGCTGAGAAGAGTCCAGCAAGAAACTCAGGCCCGATCTGGGTCGAATTGACTCTACCTGATATGCCGCGCTACCGGGACGAATAGGGACTAATGTGTTTGTGTTGTCGCCATCGCGCGGTGGCCGAGACGCGTGCGGTCAGGTAACTATTTATGGCGACGCTCACACCTGATTGTCACTAAACACATTTGTTTGAGTTTGTGCGACTTCCGCACCTTCGCGTGTCCTTAAATTAAGTCGTCGTTTCCCTGCGAAAAAAATATACAATACCCTCTTTAATAAATAAAGAATAAAAAAGGCGCGCGGAAATATCTGACACGACTCCTTTGTAGGGCCGATATGATGTGTCATATAGTTTTACCGCCTTTATTTTAGCAGATTCGAATACTAGTGCCTGTACCTCGAGAATGCATTAGTGAACATACCGATTAATGTTTGCTTTGATACGACTAGTCTACCCTACTTATGCAATCCATTCGTCACTGATTTCAATCCGTCCGGAACTACGTACACTTTGACAAACAATCACAACGCGTTACTCAAAGTGTTACGTCTATGAGTGAATCTCTTGCATTTTCTCACGAACTTTACGCAATAGGTTTTACTTTGGATATTATTGTAATTTGTTTTCCGCGTTTAGTGCAAACTAATAACTGTTGTGACATTTCTTTAACTTTGTGAATTTATGAAATACTTGCCTAGCGATTTGGACACGATTTTAACGTTTTCAATGAAAGCACGGTGTAAATAGTTACAAATAAGTACTTCTCGTGACGTGCAAGGCGTTGAGTGACATTTACAAATATATTTCAGTTGGTAATTTATCCTAATATATTAATATCTAAAAAAATCATTTTGTGTTTTATATCTGGCATTAATGCGGAAGGTACTCGCCCTTTGCGGTGCATTGCTGTGACGATTTTCCACATTTTTTGTTGTTATACAAATTAAAAGAAGTATGGTCAATTATTATATCAGAGGGTTGATAAAGTTCATCGAATAGTACATTACCGCAGAGGCCGCGAAACAGGGGATTCCCGGCTGAATAGTTATAGATGGCCGAGTAGGTAGGTGTGTTAACATCTGGAGATACGAGGCCGACAATTCCTGTTCACGCCGAGGTTTGAGAAAATGTAATTTTCCGAACAAAACATGTCATTTAGATCTATTCTACCTACTTAACGTAAGTTTAACAAGTAACATAAACCACTAGCAGGTCAGCAGGTAGCAGGCAAGTAGGTAGTAGGTAACATAACGTATAAATCAGAAAAATACATTCAATATTGAACTGAAATAAATGTAATTTAGACTGTGAAAGCATAAAATTGAACTATTAAATCAGTTAGTTTATACCAATTCATATATTTATAAAGAAAATTGTTCACATCGGCATCCTTCCTTATAGAGCCGGCATACCAGAGTCATAAAGTTGCAATTAGGAACGTAACATAAATTGAAACTACATGTTATGCAAAATAGTAAACTAGAGCATCTCTTTTAGGGATGTCAATTCCGTCTTGAGAAATCGATTATTTTATTCCAAATTAAAATCGATTAAAAACAATCGCTTTTTGAAGAATAATCGATTTCTTCAGTAATTGTTTTTTATTTATTTTTCCTATGGGGTCGGTTACACGATGATTATTATCACGCGATACACTCATACCATGATCAGTATCACAAGAATGTTGACGTGTATTGCTGTATTGTGATAATATCTGAGCAAATCCGGATATTTTAAAATCCGCGATACCTAAGGGGCGTGGCTTTGATAGCTACCTTCATTGCTAGATTAGCTTAATTGCTAGAAATGTCCTCATAAACCTGGAGTCTATACTAGGACTTAGCAGCAGTCTAATACTCTCATGTAGCTTACAATATACTTTGATAAATTATGTTACGATTAATCGGCTGTGAAAATCGTAATCGATTTTTTATAAATCAATTTATTGCAAAATCCAAATCGATAAAAAATCGATTTTTTAAAATAATAATTATTTTTTGCCATCCCTAATCTCTTTTGCATAGGTACTTAATAATAATTACCTACTAAGAATGTTCAGGAATCTTCGACATCTTCGTTGGCAAGGTGTAAAACTATTTATAGGTTATTAAAAGTTTTACTGAAAATAACCACCTGCTTATTGATTCCGATAAGTAAACAAAATATCTAGATTCAGTCAGTCAGTTGTTCTTAATAGTTTTGTAACTCATGCCTGGGGGAGCAAGTTCTATATTGAATGCATATGTTTATAGTTGACTTTTCAAGCTCTAATGAAGTAGGCACGACCGTTACACAGAACTATACTGAATCTTATTTAAGTGCAAAAAGGATTACTGAAGACGTTCAGTTATTTTGTTATTTGACGGTTTTCGTAACGAGGTGTCACGATGCTGCTAGATACAACATTACGAAACGGAGCGATTAGTATTATTCAACTGAATTGAATTCGTTACGTAAACTACTGCATTAAATTATGGTAATATAACAACTTAAAGGATATACCACACCGAAGTTTTACGGCGTTCATATACTCAGTGACACGTCTTATGCCTCACCAATTTAACTTACCTACCTACACTCGAGAGCAAAAAGTAACGGGTACACTTTGTATTGAATTTCCATAGAAAGTGTACCCGTTATTTTTGCTAGTGAGTATATGTTTTAAGCTGCGTTGTGTTTTGAATTTAATAATAAAAACAGTACTAATTAATATATGAAAATTTTCTGATTATTTAACCATTGAGGTTTTGTATATGAAATGAAAAACAATCATCTAAGATCGAGGCTAAGTGTTTTTAGGGTTCCGTGCTTCAAAAAGAGACAAACGGAACCCTTATAGGATCACTTTGTTGTCCGTCTGTCCGTCTGTCAAGACCCTTTGTCTTGGGAGTCTATGTGGTACTATTGTCTATGGAGCTGAAATTAAAACCATGTACTCCATAGTACACAGTCCGTTGAAGCTGTGAAAAAATGCCGCAAAAAACGTATATTTCGACACTCAAGAGAATCAACATTTATAGTTGACCTCGAACTTTGAAGTAGAGAGTAATATCTGAAAACTGCATACATTTGTAATTAAATCATAAAAAAGTATAGCCTTTATTTAAAATACATAATCAATACCTACAAATTTGTACGGAACCCTCGGTGGGCGAGTCCAACTCGTACTTGTCCGATTTTTTTACAATCATATAACTTAGACCAATGGTTTCTGTGAATTATTCAAATAAAAGTCAACTATGCTGCTTTAGACAAGAGGAGCAAGCTGCGGTGGTGATCAGATATAATAGACCATGTATTCCTAATACTTCAGTAAGTATTAACTCCATTTGTATCGAACATGTTTCTTAATTATATTAATAAATACGGAAAATACGTAATAGATTCTCGGATTTTACATATAAAATCAAGAAGTACCTATGATTTTTATAGGCGGCTGAGTCAGAAGCAAGTTGATTAAACGATTTAATTTAATAGACAAGTTCCAATCCAAATAGTAATTAAGTCACACGCGATGATAAAAGTTAATTAATTACTGTAATTGTACATACAATATTAGCTAAATCAATGTAAATGTAAGCATTTGTTTGCCCTTGGGTTTAGTGGTTTAAATCATTATATAAATATGCTTGAGGTTAGATAATAATGCACGAATAATGCCTTCAAGTACATACCTACATATGAACACGTACGCATCACGACTATTATCAAGGTATTACCACAGAATAGTATAATTATTACTTTATGGTGTAATAGTACATTACTTACCAAAGGCGGTAAAACAAAGAATGTCTCAGATCGCAGGTATTTGACGCCCGAGCCGAAGGCAAGGGCGATAGTTATGCGATCTGAGGCTTTCTTAATTGCCGCCCGAGGTAAGTACAAAATTTTATGTCACCCTCTGGCCAGGAAGTGGGATTTTCCGCGCGCGGAGCGTGCGGTAATTGCCACTTTATGGCCAGAAGGTGACATAATAGTATTTTACTCTGATTTATGCATTACATAGTACATATACAATGCCGGTACATTTCATTATGCCTCGTTTATACAGTGATTATTATTCACAATAATGAAATGAGCGTCAATATTATCTTATTTTTATTCTTTTTGATTTATGGCAACCGGTCACATTAAGGGAGCGACCATTACTGCCAATGTCTCGTTTACGACGTCGACACCAAGTCAATATTATCGCGGATATCAAAAGGGTTTGGAGTTTGACAAATGTCATCGACTGAATCGATCTACCCACCTTATAAAATTGTTGATGACCCGCGCGCATGAAGTAAGGATACGACTGGAGCCGGTAATATACGCATACAAAGATGTGTGAAAGAGAAGCAAGCATAGACATCATCACATGTGGGAACGATGTCATCTCCTGTCCCTCATCAATGTATTCAAGCCTATTGGCTTAATTTAAATATGGCGCCTATATAAAGCTCGACTAATTATAAGATATCAGAATTGTGCTACACCCATATCAGTCTTCTGATACATCTCAATTTAGTCAGCCTATCATAATCATAAGTTGGTATTCGCTAATCCTCCTTCTGACTAATCCTCATTCTACGCCCGCACGACATGATAGTGCAAGAGTTGTACTATAATGTTTATCAGACGAAGATAAGTACGACAAATTAAAAGCACTGTGTAGAGTACGTTAGCCTGTTAGCACTCAATATTTTTCTTCAAAAAAAATCCTACTTCGAATCATAAGAACATTTTCTATTCCCGTATATGACGGTTTTTTCCTGTATTTTGTATATTAGGCCTTCACATAGTGGACCTACACCTAAAAAATCTATAGACAACTAACAACAATTTATTATATATTGGAGTGGAGAATGTTACCATTTTCAACAACAACAACAAAATTTGTCAATATTGACAGTAGGTAAAAATAACTATAGGAAATACGATGTACATAAAATATAATTATATTTATTTATTTGTATCAGGCAACAAGGCCAACATACACATCAATCAAAATAAAAAGAGTGCATTTAGGCGACGAACGATTACTATACGATTTTATGTTGATTGAACCTCGTGACAGATCTGCGATGACTTAGGGCGGGTTGCATCAATTTACGATTACTGACCGATCAACGTTAAATTTAGTAGTCTCAGCTCAGCATTTGCCATGCAACTTTAACCCGCTCCTCCGCGTCGTGTGGTGCTGGGTTAGAATAGCACTTCCCCCTTCCTTCCCGTGGGTGTCGTAAGAGTCGACTATGGGAACTGGTTTTGTAATGTTTTGTGGACGATGGGCTAGCAACCTATCAGTTCAATATCACATTTTCTCCATCTTTAAACCTACAATTGCTAAATGTGGCACTGCAATTGAATTTCATGTGCTCTGCCTATCCCTTTTGGGAATATAGACGTGAGTTTATGTATGTGATTTTAACCGACTCTAAACAAGCATGGGTCCGGGTAGCTAGTACGATTCTTTTTACTGTAGGTAAAATCAATATTTTTAGCTATTGCTTTACAACCAAAACTGATGAAATACTCTGCTTTCATTACGCCAAACTCTATGCTGATGTATATCTCACTTCCTAGATGATAAATTGTATACTTCGTCATACTATTAACTCTACTTCAATGTAATTTTGTGTAACAACTCTATCTGAAAATACCTGACGATAATCGATAGTGAAAGTAATGTTTTACGAGTTAATAGGTGAATTGCCGGACTTTACGTTACAAGGCACTTTTATGGATAAGTCTTTGTTAATTACACTTTTATTAGTTACCATATTGTGGTTATTGCATGATGTTCCGTATCTGTGATCGGTTTTGAAATAATCATGAACAAATAATTATACACAATACGAGCTAGGTCTCTCATCATTTTGGGGTTGTGTGTAGCTATTTGTTGTGGTAATTTAATATGTAAGGCAAACATCCCCATGATTTATATTATCTGCATGTTTTTTTTGTGAACAACGCGATATAGAGAAAACACAAGCTTATTAGTCAAAAGTCGTGTTTACGATCGAAGTCAGAGTAACAGATGAAAACTAATGTTAAAAATGTACGGTAATAAAATCGTGGCGCGTACGTGGCGTCAAGCTTCGGTTACCGGTATATTTGTCCCTTTATTGAGGACTTTTAAATTATAAATAACATAGATGACGTTCAATAAAAAACTAACAATCATTGTTTTAAAATGAATTGCGTTCGAAGATTAATTCTAAATGTAAGGAAAAGTACATATGTCTGCCAGAGCTCCCGAAGATGCGGTGTGTTGAGGGTGCATGTGGTCCGACCCAGGTCGAGCCTAGCTGAGTTTCTTGCTGAACTCCTTCTCAGCTAGACCTGGAGCGCAAACTCTTATATTGTTTAAACCGCCCGCGTGGTCGTATCGGAGTTTTCTCCTGGATATTCCCCAGGCTCCAACCGCGCACTCCTATCTCTTTATTGGGGCCGGCCTATAAAAAGCCACAGTAAAAAAAGAGGGTGAGATACTGAGACTATTTACTGGTGACTAGCCTACCCGCATTTGTCTCTGGCTTTCGACACGACGAATCGTCAAATCAATAAAATGTCTATAAAGCGCCTGTGACTTCTCTCTGGAGTCTACGGTGTCTACTTACTGCCAGGCAGGTCATTTACGTTTGTTCGCTTCTGTCGTGGTATAGGATAAAAAAAATAGGACGTGCTTAAGCCCTACATATGTCTATCAAACAACTATTGTTGTACTTCTCAATTTGTTTTTATTGAAGGTCTGAAGAAGCTATTATATAAATATTATGTAAAAAATCACGAATTTAACGTTTACATTAATTATTCAAAATGCATTATCACAGTTAGTTTTAATTAGGCACGAAACTTCAATTCCAAATGCAGCCAAGATCAAGATAAATAATAAAATCGTGATCGTACTGCAATGAAAACTTCAATAGTAATAAATGGCAAACATTGATTCATCTGATATTGCCGTAATTGGCAAGTATGCAATTAAGTAAACAATTGTACGAGTAATTATGCTGTATGTTGGGTTAATAAAGAAAGGACAGTCGAGTAATTAATTAAACAAATAATAAATAAGATTGGACGGCGTATGCCGAATAGTAGGCACATACAGAAGAAAAAGAAAAAAAGGATAATGATTCAAGTAGTGATCTGGCTGCGGCACGAGATATGTTGGACAAATATTTATGAGATGAGCATGTATATATTTTTCCGAGTCTTGGATGTTTTCTATGTATTAAGTACTAGATTTTGCCCGCGACTCCGTCTGCATAGATTTCTATTGCTACTCTTTTAAATCAGGCGCTTACCTAGATATCGCTCTTCCGTACAACTATCACCCCCTTAATGCATGATTTCCGTGATAAAAAGTATCCTATGTCCATCCCCGGGACTCAAACTACCTCCATATACCAAATTTCATCTCAATCGGTTCAGCGGTTTAAGCATGAAGGGATAACAGACAGACAGACACAATTTCGCATTTATAATGTTAGTATGGATAGTATGGATTTAAATATAGGTAGTCGTGTGGTACCCATGAGACTTGCCATTCTACTTAGGCTTAAAAAAAATATGTAAGCAAACCTACTTTGCGCAAGATATCCTTTAAAAAATCGTCCACATTATCATTAAAAAAAAAACAATCATTATTCGTGTTTCTATCCTTGACATTAATAACATTTACTTTATCACAATTTTATTAAGTTCATTATGTTATAGCTATCACCTGCTGATTGCAGTTTAAAGGTATTCGAATATTTTCATCGCTAGGTTAGTATGTAGGTACTTTTGCCTACTTACCTGTATCAACTAGACACTGGAGATTAGCATAACAAATGGTTGCATGTAAATGGGTAGATGATCACTAACCCACATCAACAAATCGACTTTTAATGTCAATCGTAACGGCAGCAGTAGTTAGTCGTTAAATTATGTTAACGAGAGCAAAAAAGTCACCATAAGCAAACAGAATACATGTGGAAGGTTCTGTGCTTATAGCTAATACTTTATCCAACTTTAGTGTTTTCAATATGTGTACTAGTAAATGTGATGTGATAATTGTAATATACTTGTAAGTACCTGCAGCTCTTAGTTCCTGTATACGGATATAAATGAAATCAGTTGTACTTATCTAATAAATTATATCATATTACATTATTTTTTATTACAATTTTCTCAAAGGACTGTCCTTTGTAAGATCAGTTGCTTCAAACTGCTTGGGCTGTTCCATAACATACGTTTACCTTTTCTTTGATTTGTTGTACATTATGGTGATTAAAGCGTGCTTCAGCTATCCCTTTCATCTTCTTCTCTCCATTAACTTTTTAGTTGAAATGTGCTAATTGTGTCATATTAGGTAGACTATCCTTAGTTAGATGTAGGAAATGCACCATTCTAATTTATTTTAATACCACGACAGTGGCAAATACGCGTGTGGTCACCTGATGGTAAGCGGTCACCACAGCCTATAGACGCCTGCAACTACTAGGATATCATATGTTCGTTGCCGACCCTTAAACAATTTAAAGCTGAACTGCGTGATTATTTTTTTTTATAAACGGCGACTAACAAGACAACGCATGAAACTGAACATCATAGTTTACATTTTAGGTAATTTCAGTTACTTCGCATTTTTTTTAATAACAGTATATTGAAATTGTAACGGAACCCTAGAAACCAGTTTGAAACGTAAAAGCAATTGAGTTCCGGAAGAAATAGACAAAGACGCGTGCGACGGCTTTGCATGCGATAAGTAGGAAGAAAGATCGGAGTTACGAGGCTGTGTGAAAAAGCAATTACATATAACTTACGTAATTCAATAAGATCGCTGAGCCGTATCTAGGATCAGATAAAGATAACAGACAAAAGCTTTGTGTATCCAAAATAAAACCAATAGATAACGTTTATTTCGCACAAAAAGATAAGCAAGAGTGACAAAGTTGTTGACGTAACTTGAAAATAATCAGGCATTTAATATAATTCCTTTTTAGTCCATCAAATGCGTTTTATAAGATAATCTAAATTAAAATTAGCCACTACGCAATTAAATAATATAAAATTTATTTTCTTTGCTTCTGCAGACTCATCCGTGAGGAGCATTATATGTATATTTATCTGCCTGTAAATGTCTCGACTTAAATACTTAGTTTTCTTGAATAGATATCTGCCTCTTTCTAATCTTTAATTATATATTTGGCACTTATTTATAACACTATACGTAGCTTGTTGTTCATTCATCAATTTGGATAGGCACATGAAAATGACATCGGGACTCATTTGTTTTTCCATAGTTTAACTTGCCACCAAAATTGTGAAAAGCCCTATAAGAGGTGTTTGGAAATCAAAAATCGTATATAACTAGGTAAAATGCTACATTTGTTTCATAACGAGTCTTAAACATGAACCATTTGAAAGAAATCAATTTCAGAGCAAATTATGGTTAGCAATCGTGACTAGTAAAGGCAAATGAAATTATGAAAAGAAATAGTAAGATCCGTGATAGCTCTCACATGACCATGCCAATTCCACTGCACCACAAATAGCTATTACGATTCGCCGGCAATTCCCCGGAATGGCTACTTAAGTTCGATCGCGGCGTGCTCTCGACAGGCTATGCTAACTTACGTAATATGCGACATCGAACATATCCAAGTTTCACTTTCGCGTGAGTTACAGTTTCACCCGTGGCCAAATCACATCGAGCTACATCAACGTACCGATTCGAATTCGGAACCGGTATTTTTTTCCTTAAATGTTTTTGCTTTGGGAAAGCTGATGAATCGCGTTGATAAACCAGGTATTGTAATCGAATTGTAGCGAAGCGAAAGTCAGTCTGTAGAAAATCAAATCCTCTTAAATCTATTGTGAGCTATCACCAATTCAGATTGTAATTCTATTATTAAAGATAAGTTCAGCAGAAATCCCGCCAAAGAAATCAACACAACACCCACAGTCTACATTACTGGTTACAATAGTATCGTTATAAAGCAGGGAAGCGTGTTTAATGCAGACAATGTCTCAACATATTATTCAAGACATGTAAACCTCGATACTGTCTCGTTGAAGAAATTTCTTGTGAAGCGTCGGGTGAATTTTAAGACGGTATTGCAAAGCACGAATAACTCTTCAATAGGTTACAATACATATCTAAAACAAATTACAAAATGTAGTCTTGACCTATTTCGATCGACCCAAATGTCAAACGCGCCAAACAATGATTCAACAGATGTAGAGGTGTGAGGAGCGGTGAAAGCAACACCGGGTGATTGACACCGAGTATCTAAATGCCATTCGATCAAGGTTACACGGTGTGATCTGGTATTGTAATTAACGAGAGCTGTGAAGCATTCGAGTTTTGTTACGATAATAATGGGTATAACTGTCATAACATAAACTGAATACGACAAGTAACGGATGTATTGTAGGTACGTGTTTGACTCAAAATTATATACATTAAGCAGATACAAAGTTTTACTTAGTATCTTTGAAGTAACGGTATTTAACAATAACAAACCCGAATTTACTACTGTTGTTAATGACATCTTTAGTAGGAAATAATAAAAAAGTGAGTGTGGGACTTCATTTATTAGCTACTTATGAATTAGTTTATGTCCAATTACTATAAAATAGTGGATTCGATACGATCAGTTACAAAAGGAGATGGTATCTATGTATTCTACGTAAACACATTTGGATTTATAGCATTTATTTTCGTTAATTATTATTAGAAAAAATAACGAACAAGTAATTAACGTTTTAGTTATCTCGGTAACAAGTAATACACCTTGTTAGTAACCTAACACAAAAAACCAGCCAAGTAGGAATCGGACTCGCGCACAAGGGTTCCGTACCATTATCTATAAAAACGGCAAAAAAATATGTTTGTTGTATGGGAGCCCCTTTAAATATTTATTTTATTTTGTTTTTTTAGTATTTGTTGTTAATAGCGGCAACAGAAATACATCATCTGTGATAATTTTAACTTTCTAACTATCACGGTTCATGAGATACCTACCTGGTGACAGATGGACAGCGGAGTATTAGTAATAGAGTCTCGTTTTATCCTTTGAGTACGGAACCCTAAAAATACGCTTACTGGCTTATTGTTCATTAAATATAATACTTTTAATAACAGTCAGAATTCTTATTAACACGTTACGCATAAGAAGGACGTTCGAAACGCAAATACCTGCCTATGTTATATGGATTGCTAGATAAACACCGGACAGAGGAAACTACCGAAGGAAATGATTAAAAGAGGCAATTTTACGTAACAAATTACAGGCTCCTTCCGTTCAATACCGAGAATAGTTGGTATTAGGAATACCGAATGATTTTGTTTACAATTTAGGTTTTCAACTTGAACGCAATTTAGTCAGGTGCTTATTCGAACTGTGTTGCAAGATTTGTAGGGTAATTAGGCTAGGTTTGCTCCTTTTCAAATAATTTAAGTCCCACATCAAATATCAGCATTAGTAGCTTCTTATTCATGATCATCACAATCATCATTTTCAGGCTGTAATCATTCATTGAGCCTGAAGGTAGCCCTCATTCCCGATAAACCAAACGGAAACTCACCAAAGGTCGTATGGCCACGTGATGCGTAGAGACGAAGAGCAAGCTTTAGTTCTCCCGGAAAACAGAAGAGGTCGATGACGCCATTTGTCGACGCGGTAGACCAGTATGAGTATGATAAAGGAGCATTTACCCTATCCGACAACCCAAGACAGGATCTTGGGGCCGCAAAATTAGGAGAGCCAACCCTTCTTAAAGCAGGATAGAAAGCGCTAAGTAAAAGAAGAATCATCCACTATGCTACTTGTTCAGGTTGCTAATCTTTATCCAGGAGTGACCTGTGATGTTCGTAATGTCGTTGGCTTCTTGTTATTTTGAAATTATTGATACTAGATTTTTTTAATTACTTACATAAATAGCATCCTTTATATTAATTCAAAGTTAATTTTGTTAAGAGTAAGAAAATAAAAAGGAACTTGATTTTTACAACAATGCCTGGCGTTTATCTGTTAAAATGACGTTATAATGATATTATAATCAGGACCATGGCAATTTTAATAGAAAATTATACAGCCAACAATAAACCAGTGAGTTGAAGTCAATTGAGACATTCCTGTTAAATTTAGCAAATCCCACGTAACTGTTATTGGCGATTATCTCTAGTTAGCACCCAGTGGATGACACGCACTATACCCGTACGAAGTCGGACGGGTCACTAGTTATTCTAAAATACCTTCGTGTTGTATTGTAGTTCACTACAAAGTGTAATTAAGTACTTTTGGACGCACGGATGCACGATAAAAACACATGTTTTTGTATAGGATTTGATTAATGCAAGCCTTCTTGGAAATGCATGGCAAAAAGTAAATCGGTAAGAAAATACCTTAATTGATTCAACCAAAACATATTGACATTGGTATGAATCAGTGCGTCAATATTTTTAAATTGAACTTTATTGAAATTCTTGCTGCTCATCGTTGCCAAAAATAGAAGCCTCTTTCATTTGCCAGTTAACCTTTGGATTTTTTCGATCTTCCTCAAGAGCTTTCAAAATAACAAAAACATGTCAGTCAATACGAACAAATACCCTTATTACGGTTTAAGTTGCTGATTACCTTATTCGCAGCGAGCACGTTATTCGAAAATATTGATGTGTATAAGCATTAAATTTCAATAAAGCCACGGATAACGATGGCTTCAATGACAATAAAGAGTAAATAAAATCTTATTTTCTTATGCAGGTTAACGACCCTGACGTCCTTTGGTACTTTAAAAACATAATGCAATTTATTGGGTCAGATCACATAAAAATTCCTTGACTTTTACGCAAATGCATCCACGGTAGCGCGTGGGAGTTACGATATCGATAACAACTTGAAGCACTACCGTAACAAGGTCAATAAATACAGCAAAAGTAACCCTGTCTCATTCCAGTTAAGCTCGCATTTAGAGGTAATCCAGTGCATAATAAGAGTTTGTGTTAGTTATCAGTAATTATTAACATTTTGTTTAGTTCGTTATCGGCTGAAGTCGAAAATTTATTTACCGGTGAATATCGAGTTTGCGAAAATAAGCCTTTAAAGATGTTAATAAATCAGTGTTTGTAAGAAATTTCGTAACCTTAACGTGCGCAGACAGGCGTTCGCCGTACTTCAGGCATTCTTATTGTTGCCGATGCTTTGAATGAGATAATAAATAAGACTTACACGTGTGAGAGAGAAAGGCTGCTTAAAAATCCTATCACGTGGTTTACATTATGTTTCTGGACCTATGCGGTTTGGGCATTGTGCATTCATTATACATTCGCCTTTTGTAAAAATATTTAACGAGTTATTGTTTGTTCCTTTAGTTTTGTACCTTATTTTCAGCCGCATATAGACAAAGAGAGAAAGTCATAAAAGTACGCATAATTCCTAAGTATTGTTGTAGTTTTCCTTATTGATTACAATTCAGTATTAGCACATAATTATGCAGCACCTCTAGTAGAAGTTTTTTCGAAACAAAACACAAACGAACGCTTTTGAGTTTAGTCTCAATTTGTATGGCAAAAAATAGTTAACACCAAAAACCCACAAGAGGCGTTGCTCGCGTTGCCAGCCATAAAAAGTTGACTGGCATCGTTTTGGGCATATGTTTATTATATTAGGATTTCAGGAGAAACACCAAAACAAACCAAAATATAACAACGTTCGAATGTATGGTACAGACAGCAGCAAAAGTATTTAGGTAGCTCAAAAAAGAGCAAATAAGAGCTTGTGTACACAAGCTCTTATTTGCTTATACTAAAAACGTTTGTAGACCATTTTGAGTCATGGAAAGCTCAGTAACTTCTGCTACTGACTGTACCAATTTTATTAATTTGCGCTTGAAGTACCTGTCGAAAAGATTTGCAAATAGTAGTATCGAACGCAATGTCATTACTAGACTTGAGTATCGACCCGTAGTTATGCTGTACTTACTGTTATTATGAATGTTTTGCAATGGCTGCAAAACTAGTTCGGTTCAGGTGTGTATTGCTAATTTGCCTATCTACACTACTGACAAAGAGCCTGCGAAACTGTTAAATCAATGTAATGTCTGTGTCTGCTGCACAACGAGGTCGGGGTTTGAACCCCGGGTTTGTACCACTGGAAAAAAGACTGGTATACGAAGTAACATTTGATATAAAAGTTTTTTGGTTGTTGGAAGATGGCAGTCGCTTGCGTAAAACTAATGCTTACGCTATATCTTGGGATGAGGTGTCAAAGCATAAAAACAGAATCGGGTTCCTTTCAGTTTTCAGATATGGGAAAACTGGGAAAGGATGACGGTTATATTCAGAATAAAGCATGGCAGTTGATAGGTAACTACTTCAGCAGACCCAAAAGGTCAAACGTTATTAATTTCTTCTTACACACCAAAGCTGGGTATAGTTTTTCTTTCTTGTATCCAAACTGACCAAGCAGCAGTTTGGATGTGAAACTGTAATTGCACATACACATTTGAATTTATCACTGGCTTTATATCACTGGTCATATAGAAACTATGATCTTGTTAAAGGAAAAATAAGGTTCAGTGCTCTCATTCCGCGTTGTCTTGAGCAACGTGATTTAATACATGGTTTTCTTAAAGTCTAATTTCAAACAATCTCTATTCGAAGAGCAACCATTTCCCAACCAATGATGACAGTTGATGGAAACGCACCGAAGGCCGTACGAATTGAATTGTTCTTGCCAATGACAAATTAGGACAATTGAATGTCGGCGACATAATTGCCTATTTTCGATTACACTGAGCATCGGAATAATGAGGATTCGTTTTAAATCATAGTTATTATGAGCGGTGTTTCAAGTCCCTGCGGTCACGATTTTTCGTTGGCACAATATTGCCGTAAATTGTCAGCTGATGGATGGTGGTGATGAAACAAAGTAAACGTTTTGTCCGATTGTGATGTTATGGCTCACGACTATATCAGAGGGGTTGCAATACTCCTGCGTGATGCTGTCAGTTACATTTAAGTGACCCATCTGTTATACGAGTAACCAACACGCTACCCGTCATTTGGCGCGCATGCCGATGCAATTATGTGCTTTAGGAAAGACAGTTGATATTTTCGATGCGAAAACAGACCTGATGTTTATTACTGCTTTCTGATGCAGGTTTCAACCTTGCACTTAAATTTGATTTTTAACCATGTTTTGGGTTTGCTCACATTGACGCTTCTAGCTTTTTTTCTTATAAAAAAACACAGCTAAAAAGGTTGTCAAATTGTTGCCGTCAAATATTAATAGGTATATGATTTCCCTAATTTACTGACGTGACTATGTACTGTTTTCATTCTGTGCCTTTACCATGAGTTTACATGACCGTACTCGCTAGCGTCTGCGTAAAAAAATGTATTGGCAAAAGGACAGCGCCTCTGGCGGTTACTCAATAGAACTAAGAATCGGCATACTAAATCGTTTACGCAGTCGCTAGCGAGTACGGTCATGCAAACTCATGGTAAAGGCACTGTTGCTGGTTACGCCGTAATTATTCGGTCTAATCCTCCTTGTGCGGACCTACAGCCTGGCCGGCGAGAAGAAAATGAAAAAGTCGTATGTCAGTGTCGACTAAAACTATAATAAAGAAAACCACGTATTTACACATTGTCCATATTAAATAATTAAATAAAACAGCACTCGCACCTGAGTCGCACTAAATATCATCAAACACAGCAACAGTTCAAACCAGTGTACCACTAGGAAGGTATAAGGAGGTTACAAAATTCGCTAGAAGAACCAGGTATGATAAATTGTTCACCAGTTGTCATTACATTTCTGTTCTGTTTTCATTTGTTGTTATATGATATATTGACAGTTGTACCCAAAACACCCTAACCTTTACGAAACATAACGTTTTATGCATTTTGCTTTTAAATTATGACCATTGAAACCTCATTCTGGCCATCCTTTAAATAACTGCCATTTTTATTCCTCGCGTATAATCAGCCGAGTTTCATTGTGTATTTCATAGTGTGGGTACGTAGTGTTTATGTAGGTATTGCATTGTGATCATGTTGCAAGCTCTGTTCCCTTCAGACGCCGACTTGGATACCTCCTTGATGACATTTGAAGATTTCCCAACGGCGGGCTTAGTGTTTGAATTGTTGAAAGAGAATATTAATGCCTACGCGTTTAGAATTTTACTCGTAATTAACGAATGAGTGTGTGGCTTAAGGAGGCTTCTTTGTTAATTAATTGTCGACTGAGGCTAGTAAACATTCGAATTGGTACTATATTTGAAATAAATAATATGTAGTGTTGTGTTCCTGGAGGTGAGCAAGGTTGCCAGAGCTCCCGAGGATGCACTGTGTTGAGAGCGAGGGACCTAAATGTGTCCCTTCTGCTGTCAACACAGTGAATTCTCAAATTTCATAAAGGGTCGGCAACGCGTACGTGACTCCTTTGGAGTTGCGGGCGTCTATAGGCTGCGGTGGCCGCTTACTATCAGGTGGACCGTACGCTTGTGTGCCACCGGCGTTGTATTATAAAAAAAAACAACGAAATGATAATACCCTTGACCACAACATCACTTCCCATCAGGGAGATAGTCATCAAAAGTTTACCTATTATCTGTAAATACTAAATACTATTTTTTATTTTTAAATTACTATGCTATCACAAGTTCTATGCAAGAAACAAATGAACGCATCATACATTTCACTACAAGCAGTACTTTATAGTTTAAAAACAGAGGTGAAAAATAAATGTAGCAGTTTGATGAGTTTTAAACTAGTACCTACTACCTATAATCAAATGTCTGGATTACAAAGAAATTGAGGTGTTAATTTGTACGTTTTATTATTTAAAAATACATATAAGTAAATGTAAATTATGACATATATAATTAATTCTGAATAACAGTATACAATGCATTTGTAAAATGTTAAAATATGTCCTTACATATAACTTAATTCTTTATATAATAACTTTACTTATTACTTTAAAACCTAATAGGTACCTTATCACATTTATTTTACTAAGGGCCGATTTTTCAGTCCCCAGATAGAAGTATCAGTCAGATCAATGTTAGCTCTCTCCTTTTTTTCATATGGCACTAGAAAGTGACAGCGATAATTTTAAATGACGGATAATTTTATCTGGCTATTGAAAAATCGACCATTTAATTGAAACTTACACAATTTTTTAAATACCACGTCGGTGACAAACAAGCATATGCATCCAACCTGATGGTAAGTCGTCACTGCAGCCTATATGGACGCTTGCAAATCCACATGTAGCCGACCCTTTCAAATTTTTAACACTCCTTTCTTGAAGAACCCCATACTGTAGTCCCTCGGGAAAACAACCATACAGACCAAAGAACATTGCAACTTCAAGATCCAACCGAATTTGGAACAATCCGAGTCTTGGGCATAAAAACGTCTTCCTTTCCGAGGCAGAAATCCCCGTGTTTACAAGTCACCATAATGCAGTAAGCCGCAAAATTTCACAAACAAGGAACACAAAAGCAACGCCTCTGCTGATGAAGAGATCCGACGTGGCGAAACCGTGGCGCAACTGAACTCTGATTATCCATTTGGCGGGAGATTGCATTTTGAAAGGTCTCGGATCCCTTTTCGCCTGATTAAGGTCGTGGAAAGGATATTTGTGTAGTTTTTGTTAAAATCAGCTTATACTGGCGTATTATAATCAGATTGTATTTTGATCGCAAGACGGCGTAATAGATATTTATAATTGCCAGTTTGATAGTTAAATTATATATAATTGCCGTCATTATTAATTATTAACGATTCGATGGACCTCTGTTGTCTACTTAAATAAATATTATTGTTATTATTACATAGAATTATGGTCATACAAGGGATTAGAAAATAATATCATGATACCACTGGCTAGTAACCAGACCGTTAACAAGTCGATAATTGAACTACATTATATTACTCATAAGTCCAATAAAAGATGACAGTAGGAGTCAAATTACATTATTAATTGTCTTTTAATAATCTATGATAATTGAAAGTGAGTCATTTGTCAATGTCATGTCAATCATCGCACTATTAGTAACTCCAATAATAACTTACTAGTTTAAGGTTCACATTGAAATAAAATAAAAAATCATAATAAAAACATTTATTCTGCAAATAGGCCTCAAGGGCACTTTTACAAGTCAAAATCTATCTATATCATAAAAATAATACAATAATCAAAGTATCATTAATTAAATGTAGTGTTACATATGAATACATAATTATAATTGAAAAGGCTGACGGCTTCTAAAATTTTAATAATTGACAGATGTGTACCCAAAACAATAATTTATATCCAATTAGACAAAAACGTTATATTAATCTTAATCAAAATAACCTAAGGATAGAAACATAACTTCTGCGTGATGCTATTGGCAATGCGGATTCTTCGAATAATCTGATCATTAATTGGTCTGGTATCTTTGTATAATCTATGGAGAATATTAGTTATTACAGAACAATAAGGAAATAGACGGCTATCGGTAGTAATCAACCGATTACTTTTCAAAATATGTGATTAGGTATTATTGCAAAACATACTTGACACAACACATTGTAATTCAGTCTATGCGATGAACGATAATTGTAATGAAATCGGTAATCAAAATAATATGGCAATAATTGGCGCGATTTAAAAATTTACGATAATGCATGAAGTAACCAAATTAGTATGAAACCGACTTACGTCGAAATGACGACAAAGGGTTTTGATACGGAGGTTGCTTATAATCGTGATGGACGTGTCGTATCATGAATTGAATGAATAACAAAACACCTGTCTGTATGAATCTTATCTTTCTTTACTGTGTAATTAGACAATGTATCTACATTGAGGTCGTCGGATAAGTTACGGGGTCGAATTTTCCATTTATTATACTGCTGCTCCAATGAAGTATGAAACTATAAAATCAGCTATAGGTATTGTCAAAGAATAGCATGTAATGAAATTCCCGAATTTAAAAGCAAGAGGGCGAAGTTCATGTCAAAGCCATAAAGGGCTTTGCCTGGCAGTATAATTTTCTTCGAAAACCGCATTCTTGACCAAAGTGTAAGTTAATGTGCAATCGTAAAATCAAAGTACATACATTGTCAATATTAACTTTGCCCGCGGGGTATTGAACTGAGAAAGGACCCGGGCCAATGCTCAGGTAAAGGCTGCGTCACATAAGGAAGGTGTCGATTTAAAATACATCAGGTAAATTGGATTTATTAATGAAGCTAATCATGACGACGGCGCCTGCCTTAAATTACAGTTAGGGTCTGGATAATTAAGTGGCTTAGGATACAAAAATGTATTATTTTCGTTTATTTTACGAAAAGGATAAAAATAGGTATTGCTGAAATCAACGTCACATAAGTAGCGGTATTACCAACAATACTCAAGCATATAAAACGAAGCCAGGCTTAAATTCAGTTTCTTTATTGATTGTTGATATTATTATCAACGGGATACCTAATTTAATAAATGCACTTAGTAATCATTCAATCATTTCATCCGGCATCTCTCTGCTTAGGAAATCAGAGTTCTGAATGGCGGTAGGTTTAGAGGGTTAAGGTTACAAGTGCATATTAAGCTTAGGACTGACTTATATTTAGTAAAACATCACTGAAAGTTGCAGGTGTGTTGAAGTGGAAACCTTTGTCATGTGAAGTTTGTTTTATTCATTACAAAGTCCACATTTGTTACAAAATAATCTGAATGGAACGGTTTCAGCTCTAACATTAACAATGGCATTTTAAATTCGTCTGCCTGTGAGCATTAAAGAGCCTTGTTGGGCTTCCATTGTTACTCTATAGTACTGGAGGTTGAAGCAATTAGGCAATATTAAAACTGACGCAAAATCCTTGGCCAAAGAAAATCAGCTAAACGCAATTTGATGGACATTAAGTTTCTTTGTTGTAAATATGCGATCAATTTATTTCGTAAACGCATTTCCAACTTCCAGAGAACAAAAATATTGAAATCGGATTAGGCTAAAACAATGCGGTGACAACAATGGACTTGAAAGAAACTAATTATTACGGACAATGAGAATCTAAAAAAAGTTAGTTCCGGAGAATTGGGACACTAGACTATTATGATATTAAATTATCACTGAGAATGTTGAAGTAGTTTATTTAATCGCCATCGTTATACATGATATTATTATGAATATGAGTTTCAAGTAGACCCGTTCCTTTTCAATACATATATTCCGAAGAAAGGAAAGGTGATTTTTAAGGTGATTTCCAAAAAAAAAATCTTACCATTAGAAGTTAATGGCTACTGCATGTTATTTTGTCCTTCTCCCAATTGTGTTACAAAGGGATGTGTTATTTTAACTGTATCATTAACATTCCCTTGTCATTTTTCTATTTATTTGAGATCAGCATTGTATCTATTTTATGTAACTGCATGTTTACTTTTGATGGATAAAGTGCAAATACGTTACGTTTCAACAGGTACCAATTATAAATTATAGGCCTAAAGTTTATAGGGCCTATAAAGATTGTTTGTCGAACGGTGTTAGTAAATTTCACGGTGTTATCAAATATCAAATTTGTTTAGCGCCGTTAGATATCTGGGTCATGCCGATCGCTGCCTCTAATATGCAATGTTATGCTTATGAAGTGAATAATTGCTGTGGCCTCTTCATTTGTTAGTGTTTCATTTCTTCATGGTCTAGGCACAATATTAGTATCATTATATAGTAGAACTGAATAAGAGATCAATTTAGATAATTTTGGATACTTGTCTACAAAATTGATTTGTTTTTCGTCAGTTTCTGAAACTATTCTATTACAAAGTTCTATAGGTATGTATATATACGAGGCTTTAGATTCCTAAAGGTCCTGAGCAAAGTTAGAAGTATTTCAAGTACAAAACTGCCGTAGTTTTGCAAACCAGTCCATTTGTTTTTACGTCAAATACGCCTAATCTTTTTGTAATCGGCAGGCGTGACGGTAGATTTCAGGTCATTGTCAAGCGTGGAGTCATTTTTTTCGCCATGAAATTTACCGTAAAAGTTCTTTATTGACTTTTGCAACGAGTTTTCGAACAGTTCGTGAACCCGTTTGTGCAATGTCTGCTTAATTTTTCGATTTCATTATTGCTATTTAGTTTGCATGTGGTAAGTATACTAAATTTTCACTGTCAATTACTTCATTATATGTATAGTTTCCATATCTTAATTTCTAAATTACCTACACGTTTCGTAGTAACTCTATTTTAGTATACATAAAGTATATGAATAATCATACATGCAAAGTACTACATGTAAATATTATGTTTATATATTAATAACGTGTCTAATTTTGTCTCTAAAGTCAGAATTCGATGTACTGATAGCATCAAAGATCGGTTGACGTCGGCCGGTGGTCGTGATCGGTGGTTAATAGTCTTTTTAGTATCTTCTTTTACATATTAGTGTGAATCAATTAGAAAACGATTAACTTTATTGTCTTTTATTGAAATTTTAAGCAAATAAGGTTATTAATATGATTTACTAATTGCATATAGAAATTTTGAAGCTACTGTACCTACCCGAGTGGTAAGGCATGCGACTGTCAATTCGAAATCGCGGGTTCGAACCCCGGCCCGTAGTATCACTGGGTTTTTCAATAAACTTATGTACGTCGAAATATTATATATTATTTGTTGTAATAGTTAACAGTAGCTTTTAGATGAAGGAAAATGTCGTGAGGAACCGAAAAAATCTAATCCCAACAAGATCTAGTACCTCTGGGCTGGAAGGTCAGGTGTTACTATTGAACTGAACCTTCGTAAAACTAGTAGTTAAATACTTTCGCTATAATTTGTTTACTATATTCCGCTGGTATTTACTTTGTTTATATACATAATGCTAATGCGAGGCAAACTAAGAATCATATGGTAAAATGACCTAGTAGAAACAATAGGGAAATTCTGGAAAGAAATAGCTTCAGACAGGCAAAAGTGGAAGATGTTAGATAAATACATTTTATAAGAAGGCGATTCGGAAGAGGACTAGGTCAGAAGGACCCTACAAACATAAGATATGGAAAAAAAGGAATAAATAAACGGGAAACAAAAATTAATGTTTGTAAAAGAAGGCTTAAATAAATAAAATATACATAATGCTTCAGTGATACTATAAAGGATGAGATGAATTTTCTGGTTGATACGCATTGTTAAATAAACGCATCAGCCCGAAGCTTCAGGTTATTGACCACAAGTGAAACAAATAATGCTTCCTCAAAAATCTTGGATACATTAGCCTAAAAGTTTCTTTAGTGTCAAGTGTTACCAGCGCCAATGTTGGACGTCCCTGTATTATTTACAGTGAAATAAATAAACTTACCTATAAATGGCTGTTTCCTGGAATCTCCCGCGGGAACGGCCGCCGCAACCGAGATCAGTAATAAGGCAAAAATTGCACTGGCACCCATTTTCCGAAATCAAATACAACACGTTTTTTTTCACAGTTTTTTTCAGGACGCAACTATTTCCCGCGTGCAGCTGGTAACATTTGCGCCGCGCGTCAGTGTCTGTGCGCGCGCAGTCGAAGACTGAACCCGTTGCAGTACTTTCTATCGGCTTTATGCGCGCGCGCGCGCGTACGGCTTTGTAATGTGTTGTAGAAAAATATAGAAAAACAAAAAATATTTTTTTTAAAGCTAACATATTTTTTACAAGGTTTGTTCGTGTGTAAGTACATATTATGTGAATATGTAAGTTCTCCTCAAAATTCGCAATATGTGTTCAGCCACTTGCATCCGATTGAGCTGAAATTTGGTATACTTATGTAAGTTCAGTGAAAATACAATATTATGGTACCGCTGAGCTGATCTGATGCTGGAGACAGAAGGTGGTCATAGCAACTCCTAAACTGCACAAGATAAACTCGTCGTGTCTGGGCTTATTATTTTTGTTATCTTCAGTACTTACATGATGGCGAGGGTCTCATGACGGAGCGGGAAAATGGTCACTGGAACTGGAATTCCCTAACCTCTACTTACCGGCATCCGACGGGCCTTGACAAGCAAATTAATAGATTCCTAAGATTTAAAACAAAAAAGTAGGTATATGGCGCCTGTGGTGTGGTAAGTGGCTCACCATTATTACACCATTATATGAATAAAAAAAAATTTGGTTGACATAAATAGCTGGTCTCTCGCGATACAGGCCTAGCCTAGTGCGGGGACTCCTGGAATCTCTGCATTAACCAAATGTCATGCACCACATATGTGTTCTGCTTTAAAATTCCTTTTATACTAATGTCTTTATGTTTTTGTGTGCAATGAAGTTTTTTTTTATCCTTTGTTATGGCATCGAAATGAGGATTCTTTGAGCAGGATATTACCTAGGCTGTCTATCATGGGGCTGTGGTGTGGTGTGTTCTGATTCAGTTTACGGTAGCTAGGCCTGAAATAATATTAATAACAATATATCTATCGATAACAATAATAGCCGTTAGTCATTATGCAATACACATACTCGTAGTTAAAATTTCATGCGGGATGTGGTTATTTGATAGCTCTCGATTGTTCCCATTAAGATATATGTGCTATTGCTCGAATATACTTAATATTTTCAATCTTAAGTCATAATGATAGAGGTGACCAATAGGTGTCTACTATTTGGCAATAAGGTGTCGAACTGGAACGTTTACCTTACTGATGTGAAAAATATTTTTTGAGTTGAACTTATAACGTCCTACATTTTGAGTTAAGTAAATAATTAAGTATTTTAGATATGTGGGTAATTTTTTCAAATATTTTTGAGATAGACAGATATGTATCTACCTACATAAAAAAACTGGCCAATTGCATGTCGGGCTCTGCACAGTTAGCGCTCCGAACCAACCGCAAAACTAAGTTGGTTTTATAGAAAAATATGGAAATTTCAAATAAAGAATATAATTTATCAATATATTAGTATTTGTTCGTAAAATATACGTAATAATAAACATTATCACCAAATTTTAAGCTTACAGGTTAATGGGAAGGTAAACATTTCTTCGGAACAAAATTTTGTAAAAAAGCTGATTTTGGTGGCTACTTATTCCTTTGTTTTCCAATATTTTAAAAATAAAAAATATGCTATTTATCTACTCAATGAGCTCTAAACAACGATAAGCCACTCAATGGGGTAGGTCAATTTTGCACCCCCCTTTAGCTGTATGTTTAACATTTAAAAATAAGTTTTGATAATTAATACTTTGAAAATTTTAAGTCTAACCATTTGGCAGTAAAACCTGTGTGACAGTAACGGACGGACGGACGGACGCGTGAGCATGGGTAAAATCTCACTTAAAAACCTCAGTACCTTAAAAGTAGGTACTGAGGTAAAACAATGCTTTTGATTTTACGAATTGCGGCTGTAAAATATTTATTTTTCAAGTACCCAGTAGAGTTTTATTAAACTGAAATGCAGTGGTTTTTTTTAACGCGGTTGGAGAGAATAGCCTGGGGAAAATCCAGGGGAAAACTTCCGACACGACCACGCGTGTGGTTTGGAACACTGGCATACTCTAAGAGTTTGCAGTGAGATTGGTTGAGCGGTTTCAACCGAATCTGAGGTGTGAGGAGAGTCAAGCTACTGAGAGTTTTGTCGCTGGTTCACTAAACCTAGCCTAGCGGAGAAGAGTCCAGCAAGAAACTCAGCTATGCTCGACCTGGGTCGGACTGACTCTAGGTACCCGGTGTGCGGCGGTACCGGGACGAATAGGGACTATATGTGTCAATAATTCAATCCGGTTAGTAATATAGAACTAATAAAAATAAATAAAATTAAATTAAAACGTATCTAGCCTAACCTAGGTAAGGCTACGTTAGGTCCCCCAAGTCTGATCCCTGCGGATCCTTCTTGAACTGTAAATTAATATTTTGACATGAAAATGTACTTATTACTTATTATAGTCAGGCTTTCTTAAATTGTAAATTAATATTTTGACATGTAAAAGCGCCCTTGTGGCCTATTTGCAGAATATTTGTTTGATTTTGATACCACTCGATAGAAAGTGACGGATGCTACATCTTGTCGTTTATCACGCTATCCACCATAGTAGGGGCCAGATGAAGAATCCTCTTGGAAAAAACAACTGTTTTCTCAGAAATGCCGATTGACAGGCATTACAGAATATATTCAAAATATGTTAAAAGTAGATATGCATACCTACCTTATGATTCTAGTACCACATAACTATACCTACCTACTTAGTTATCTACACAGGTCTAGACAATCGCCAGTCTCTTGCGTTCACCTTTCTAATAAGCCAAACAATAATCGAATGAGAGGGCGCTAAGCGTTTACCAAGTACATAATACACAATCATTGATAGTTTAGTTAGTTTCGTTAAACGTTAAAGCGTTACATTTCGAGCCATTTAACGGAAATTAACGTTAATCGTTAACTCCTGACGCGCCTCACTTGCATCGTCTATCTCACTCAGCGCCTATAGCTCGCGCCTATGCTGCCCCGACGGGACTGACTTGTCAGAACCTGTTTTTCGCGGCGCGGCGGCGCGGTAGTCCTGTGATAAAATAGGTGCTTAGTTAACGGATTAACGGAACTTTGACAGTTAGCGGAAGTTAATGAGTCCGTTAACAATTTTCCAAGTTAATTTAAAAGTTAATGCGATAGACGGATGGTTAACTTCGTTAATTGACGATTAATGGATTAACGAGTTAATGCTCAACTCTGCCTACGTGGTATCATTCTAAAAATGTATCTCCTCGTTCAAACATACTTATTGTACAGAATAATGAATTTACACTTTTGTGATTACAACCGATATTGTAGAAAATGAGACGACTATTATTGCACTTATCACATCACCATAAAACTTAAGAACTACGCTCTTGTCGGTGGAGTACTCGCCAGTCTCGTCAATCGCGGTTCTCTGCCAGTATTTTGACCTCCTGATACGACGCGGCATCAATCATACTGACGCGTTTTAAATTAAATGTCCATTACTTATTTTATTAATAAGTACTAGGAAAGGGCGTTCATATAAAGAGTAATCGTTTTAAATTAACTTTACCCTTCTTTAGCTGAGAAAACTTAGATTTGGCGTGCGTTGGCGTTGGTTTTCAATCAATAAAGTAAAAAGATAGCTCATGATTCAATTAGAGTACAAGTCTTAATTTGCAATGACCTTTATGCAAATTGAGTTTAAGTCCGTATTCGCGTGGTCTATTGCTGTAAATAATCTCATCTGTTATTAATGACTTAATGCCGATAATCTGACCCGTAAATAGAGCGTGCTTCGGTTGAACTCGGCAAATTACCCAGTTTTCATGGATTACTGCACGCATGAATAAAGATTCGTGTGGAAACTGCGATCGTGCTCGTTTGGCTAATTACTGGCAAAATTAAGCAGTTATTCATACAATATAATCGTAGAAATCTTCGTCCTACAGCGACATACTTAATCAGTAAGTATTTGCGTACAGAAGGTCTTCTATCATTAACGATTTGGAAGAATAGAAAATTCAAATCAATCAATTTCATTTATTTGCCAGAATACAGTTGTGCAGTGTATTCCGCCTACATACAGGCATGCAAATACTTAGGATTTAATTTAAATTAGGTATATTCATAGATATGTGATAAATTATTTAAAATTGTCAAAAATTACACAAACAACATTACTTATACATTTATACAATTACTTACATTGAAATAGTTGATAACATTTGCGTGTAAACTTCCATGAATAAAAATTAAAAACAATTTCTAGTAAAAGTTACCCACAATAACTCTTGGTACCATACCGCAGGGACCTTTTTAGATTTTTATTAGTTTTATTTCTACTTATAATAATTAAGTTCGGTATTGTTATGATTTTTTATTTTATGTATTAATTAGCATTACCTCATAAATCTCATAATAATTATTCTATTTCTAATCATGGCATCGCGCAGCCGAACACACGTGCAGTAGGTACCTATGTACTACTTATTTCCTTCACGCGATCGAGTACCTACACCTACCTTTGTACTTACATAGGTAAGTGTAGGTGGTGACTACTTAGTCAATAATAATCTACAGAACAAAGAATATATGAAGAAGAAGAATATGTATGGAGATTCAATACAAAGTGTACCCATTTTATGTACTTTTAAGTGTAGTCAGTTATACTCGTGAAAAATATTTAAGTAGGCTACAGAGCAAAGAATCATTTAATATTTCACGTTTGTCTGTCAGACGAAGCTGAAAAAAATTTCACATTTCGAATTTTCTATTACTGCAGTCTAGTCGTTAGGGTTCCGTACCAAAACGGTAAAAAAAGGAACCCTTATGGTTTCACTTTGTCTGTCTGTCTGTCTGTCTGTCACATCGCTAATTATCTAAAGAACTACTTATGCTATCGATTTCAAATTCAGAATAGTTATAAAGAAGTGTAACCCAGATGCATAGAACATGACTTTTTTAAATATTTTTTATTTTATTTTCTGTGACAGACGGTGGTTGAAAATTTTAAAGTCTAGTGTGAATATGTCTCATATGAAAGGGCTTGAGTTGCACATTCTGAAACATTTTTTTTTACGTCGAGTCTTTTTCGATTTATAAGGGTAAATGTAAAAAAAAAAGTTCCCCCTCTTATTTCCAAAGTTTACTAAGGAAAAAATAGTGAATTATTACATAACTGATATCAATGTATATTTTATAGGAAAAATATAACTATAGCTATTTTATCATCAAGAAACATTTCTATACTAAGTCTAATTTAATCACCTTTGTATCTATTTTTGTTTTATAAATTCTTACGCGATTTTGCTGAAAGTACCTTCTTTCAAATGAAGAAAAAAATATTGAAATCGGTTCACGTGATTGAATTAGATTATTATTAAATGGCGCTGTACCGATGGCGTCCAATTTCTACACAAGGTGAATGAATGAATGAATGAATGAATGTTTTATTCACTTTAAATATATGGTACAAGTATAGATGTTACAATTAATCTTAGGTTCCTTAATATGTTTAGCCTCGACAGGCATGTGAAAATTGGCATCACATTTGATGTATTGTCAAATGCATGCAAAATAATTATATACATTAAAATGTCATGTCAAGATATTGTCACAATTTACGATAATAATAGATAGATACATTAAACATTCAAAAATATGGTAGTAATTAGAAACATCACACGAGAATAATCAAATTGTCAATATTAAGCTAGATAGATGCATTCAGTAAACAAGTCAAATTCATGATAATTATAATTAATTAGTATTAAATATGAAAATAAACATAAAATCCAGGATCCAATAGTTAATAATGTAATTATCATTAATTTTAGAATTTATGATAATTAGCGCCTATAGCGCCTATAGCTCGCGCCCATGCTGCCCCGACGGGACTGACTTGTCAGAACCTGTTTTTCGCGGCGCGGCGGCGCGGTAGTCCTGTGATAAAATAGGTGCTTAGTTAACGGATTAACGGAACTTTGACAGTTAGCGGAAGTTAATGAGTCCGTTAACAATTTTCCAAGTTAACTTAAAAGTTAATGCGATAGACGGATGGTTAACTTCGTTAATTGACGATTAATGGATTAACGAGTTAATGCCCAACTCTGCCTACGTGGTATCATTCTAAAAATGTATATCCTCGTTCAAACATACTTACTGTATAGAATAATGAATTTACACTTTTGTGATTACAACCGATATTGTAGAAAATGAGACGACTATTATTATTGAACTTATCACATCACCATTAAACTTAAGAACTACGCTCTTGTCGGTGGAGTACTCGCCAGTCTCGTCAATCGCGGTTCTCTGCCAGTATTTTGACCTCCTGATACGACGCGACATCAATCATACTGACGAGTTTTAAATTAAATGTCCATTACTTATTTTATTAATCCTGATGCAATAAGTACTAGGAAAGGGCGTTCATATAAAGAGTAATCCTTTTAAATTAACTTTACCCTTCTTTAGTTGAGAAAACTTAGATTTTGCGTGCGTTGGCGTTGGTTTTCAATCATTAAAGTAAAAAAATAGCTCATGATTCAATTAGAGTAAAAGTCATAATTTGCAATGACCTTTATGCAAATTGAGTTTAAGTCCGTATTCGCGTGGTCTATTGCTGTAAATAATCTCATCTGTTATTAATGACTTAATGCCGATAATCTGACCCGTAAATAGAGCGTGCTTCGGTTGAACTCGGCAAATTACCCAGTTTTCATGGATTACTGCACGCATGAATAAAGATTCGTGTGGAAACTGCGATCGTGCTCATTTGGCTAATTACTGGCAAAATTAAGCAGTTATTCATACAATATAATTGTAGAAATCTTCGTCCTACAGCGATATACTTAATCAGTAAGTATTTGCGTACAGAAGGTCTTCTATCATTAACAATTTGGAAGAATACAAAATTCAAATCAATCAATTTCATTTATTTGCCAGAATACAGTTCAAATGTTTTCATTGTGCAGTGTATTCCGCCTATATACAGGCATGCAAATACTTAGGATTTAATTTAAATTAGGTATATTCATAGACATGTCATAAATTATATAAAATTGTCAAAAATTACACAAATAATATAACTTATACATTTATACAAAAAATTACTTACATTGAAATAGTTGATAACATTGCGTGTAAACTTCCATGAATAAAAATTAAAAACAATTTCTAGTAAATTTACCCACAATAATTCTTGGTACCATACCGCAGGGACCTTATTAGATTTTTATTAATTTTATTTCTACTTATAATAATTTAAGTTTGGTATTGTTATGATTTTTTATTTTATTTTATGTATTAATTAGCGTTACCTCATAAATCTCATAATACTTATTCTATTTCTAATCATGGCATCGCGCAGCCGAACACACGTGCAGTAGGTACCTATGTACTACTTATTTCCTTCACGCGATCGAGTACCTACACCTACCTATGTACTTACATAGGTAGGTGTAGGTGGTGACTACTTAGTCAATAATACACTACAGAGCAAAGAATATATGAAGAAGAAGAATATGTATGGAGATTCAATACAAAGTGTACCCATTTTATGTACTTTTAAGTGTAGTCAGTTATACTCGTGAAAAATATTTAAGTACTCTACAGAGCAAAGAATCATTTAATATTTCACGTTTGCCTATCAGACGAATTTCACATTTCAAATTTTCTATTACTGCAGTCTAGTCATTAGGGTTCCGTACCAAAACGGTAAAAAAGGAACCCTTATGGTTTCACTTTGTCTGTTGTCTGTCTGTCACATCGCTAATTATCTGAAGAACTACTTATGCTATCGTTTTCAAATTTAGAATAGTTATAAAGAAGTGTAACCCAGATGCATAGAACATGACTTTTTTAAATATTTTTTATTTCATTTTCTGTGACAGACGGTGGTTCAAAATTTTAAAGTCTAGTGTGAATATGTCTCATATGAATAAATGTAAAAAAAATACGTTCCCCCTCTTATTTACAAAGTTTACTAAGGAAAAAATAGTGAATTATTACATAACTGATATCAATGTATATTTTATAGGAAAAATATAACTATAGCTATTTTATCATCAAGAAACATTTCTATACTAAGTGTAATTTAATCACCTTTGTATCTATTTTTGTTTTATAAATTCCTACGCGATTTTGCTGAAAGTACCTTCTTTCAAATGAAGAAAAAAATATTGAAATCGGTTCACGTGATTGAATTACATTATTATTAAATGGCGCTGTACTCATGGCGTCCAATTTCTACACAAGGTGGTTGAGATTTTTCTGAATAATTGGGTTGGAACCGGTACACATCTGTGTTACCAGTTTTTTTTACTACGAGTACTACAATGGTGGCAATTTGTTGTTGGCAAGTTTGCGGCCTACCTGATGGTAAGCTGGTACCCGTTTCTGATTAGATAATATTTTGTTGTATTGACAGCTGGAGCCAAATGGGTGAAAACCAAATTTTTGTACATAGTTAAGGACTGAATATACCTACTTACATAAACTATTTCGTGACGAAAGTTAAATTGTATTGAAATATAAATTGTATGGGTAACTTTCATAACGAACTAGTATCAGTTAAAAGGTAGGTACGATTAAGAAAGAACTTAACTATGTAAGTACAAAAAAATTGGTACTTACCCAAATACTGCAGGCGAATCACGTAACTTTATGTACTAACAGTAGATAGATTTTACTGTCAATTTTGAAGTATAAATGTATGAGATGACAATTACAATTTGACATTAAAATATACCTAACGGTAGAAAAAAAGTTACGTGATTACCCCGCTGGTCCCCATTCTAAATACTACGCATCCACATACTACGACTCAGTGTTGCCAGATGCCGAAATACAAAAAGCGGAAGGTGCGCTTTAAAAACGCGGATTTTAAAAATTATAATGAAAATTCATTGTTAAAAATTTTCTTTGTTTTTATGTTCCAAATGAAAAAATGTACTCTACACCATCACATGCACTATCAGGGAAGTTATAAATATTACTTGCAGTCATTCTACTAGTTCTATTCGTTCGATGTTTTGAATTTACCGCTATTTTCACTGAGAAAATGGTAACATTAAAAAAAGCGGATCCGCGTTATCTAAATATCGGGGCTAGTGGCAAAAACGCGGAGAAAAAAGAGTGGTATCTGGCAATACTGCTACGATTAAGTAGGAAGTAGGTACCTACACAAATTCATATACTACAGAGCAAGTACTGGTGGTGTATGGCTGCAGTCACCGTCGGCAGACTTCCTCAGTTCAGTTTTTCCAAATATAACCGAGATGACATTTCGCTGCGCCCTAGATCTCTAGTCCGATTTTGTTACAAAATGTTATGTCTGTCGACATATCTTCCGGTACGGTTGCGGCATATCGTGTCATGTGTCAAGAGCGAGATATTTGTCTCCTAGTGAATCCTTGGCATGATTCGAACTGCCACATGTGTGTTGTCAACGGTAGCATCATGCCCGTGCGCGTGTCATACACTCCAATTTTTGGAATGATTACGGATGCATTCCTGCATCGATCTTTGAACTTCCTCGTGTAATTTGACCCCGAGATAACTACATAATATGCGTAATCGTGTTGGGGGTCAGCCTATTTATAGCGAAGCAGTTAATAACCTGCGGTTGCTGCCCTAGCGTATGTCGATCGCACCGCCAACGCACCGCGATCACAACCGTGGGTTGAGGAATGACCTTCTATTTTGAATAATGAGTATGACCTAAGAATCCTTATCTCCGACAGCCGGGTGCAATAGAAGCGGAAGTGACGCCGACCAGCTGTGAAGGACGGCGTACCTACTAGTTCAGTTTTAGTAGATAAGTACAAATAGTACATTATAAATGCCCTATCTGCCCCTCGGCCGTTATGCAGTATAGGTATCTTGAAACCCATTTTTGTCTTTTGTGTTCTTCTAATTGTAGTATTGTTCCATATACATACATTTGTTCCTCTCTAAAAACGGATACGAATCGGAAGAAAAATGATGCATATATTTTAAATTCTATTCCTTGTTTTTCGATAAGTACGAATAATAATATAGCCAGTTATTCGCATTTTTGTTTTCATAAGGGAATTTGCACGCTATGCGCATTATGAATTATTTTGTTATCTGATTTTATATATTTATACGTAACATGGGCACTGAATAACGCACCTGTTTACGCATGCAAATTTTTAGTTATTTTATTTTCAATACTTCATTCCCATTCACAATATTTTTTTTTGTTGACAGTGACATCTAGTAGCAATATTAGTAACTTTAACTAGTCTGTATCTGTCGGTAAACTGTCGCGCCATCTAGTGGCGAGTAGCGTAACAAGTCTAGACGATGGTAAGCAAAAAGTTCAAATTACTGCCCCTAGATGTCGCTATTGGTTCATATAAAATTGCGGATTCATACTCATGTCTACTAACCTAAGTGTATAAGTTATAATGTTACTAACATAAAATATGGGTCTACAAAGACCTCAAATAAAGTTTTCATTTCATAGACGCCTTAAACGGTCTCGAATGTGTTTCGCTCTTTGATTCTGACATATTAGATTTTAGGTTGGTGCGCCTGGAGTAAGAGCTTGTGGAACACATTGAAATCTAATAGCAATGTTAGGTAAACAAATATCTCTAATCAGTTGATTAGTAAACCTTATTCCAGGTACCTACCGTTACTTACCTTTTTAGGGTTTCGTAACCGAAGGGTCCAACGTCTACCTATCCTTCGTCTGTCACACATTTACAGTCAAACGGTTCGAGCTATATGTATGTATTGTATGACCCAAGGCCCTTTGTCAAGTGATATTTTAATGTTTTTAAGTACCTCCCATACCTACAGCTTAAGGGCGAAATAGTAGATTGTTAAGCAAGGGTTGAAAGCTACATTGCAGACGAGATATTGCGCTCGAACGAAGAGAGACTTATTACACTTTCAGCTCGCCAGTCTCGCCACCTAGTTGAACAATGATCCACTTTCAGAGTAAGAGAAATAAAAAGGAATTTTGACCTAGGTACTAGGGTGGATCACTCAATGTACTCATGTAAAAAAAAAATTGCTTCAAAATTGTTACACCTATTGATATTAGGGTAGGTGTTACAACTTTTTCATAGCAGCCGAAATGGACTGAAGTAAAAAGAAATTTTTCATACATTGAGTGATCCACCCTACTAGGTACCCCATTGACTGGGGTATCGTTGTTGAGAGCTCATTGAATATTGGAAAATAAAGGAATGAGAAGTCACCAAAGTCGGCTTCTCTCGATAAAAGCCAATAGTTGAAGTATTTTTTATTGTGCGATTTTTATTAGTAGCTACCTTATGCATCGAATTCTAAATTATAGAGTTTCCAAACAACGGATATTTTTTTCTCAGGGACGATCCATGGTCCCATATAAACAAGTTTGGTGTATTTAGGTAGTTGCCACAATGTTTTCACAACCTCGATATGGATGAGCATCTATTAGAGATGCAAGAGTCATTGTTGTAAAATGAAGGAGATAAGTAAAACTTTGATCCCTTATTTCAGGACAGCGTAGACATTTTCTGAATAGCAGGTGTAAGTAGTCATTTGTTTTAATATCACCAATTGCATGTAATTTTTTTAGTTTAATCCTCGCCTGGCTCCGTCGATGGAAAAACAAAGTAACAGAATTTTATCCAGATTTGCAACGTGATAGATATTTTTTATACAACTTACTTTCTTGCCAGAATTTTCTACATTTCTCACTTTTAGTTCATGTGGAATATGAATAGAGTGTTTTTTTTTATGTCTAGGCTTGTTTATTTAATGTTGAAAACTCAATATGTTAGATTTATTAAACCTCATATTAGGTATATAAATAAATGCATAAAAGGTTAGTATCATAAAAGGAAAGACAGCCATATATCATATTCGGAATAGTTTTATTTCATTTTTCATTTTTGTATGCGGTAACAATATTCGCATTCGTAAAAAATATTAATATTTACATATTCGTAATACTCAGTTCATTTACTTACTACGTAACTAACGGCACATGTACATGGATATAACTATGTTATTTATATATTTTATGCATAATGGATGGAGTGAATAAAAATAGTATTTGAAAATTATTCTTTTTGACGCCAAGGAACTTTTGAGCTAGTAGTACCTAATGAAAAAGCGATATGAACAAAAATAACTATTTTTATTCACTTCAGCAAATAAATAGGGAGAATTACTTATTTAAGACAAGTCTTTCTTGGATGAAGAGGTAAAGAATCTTAGCAGAATTAGCACTTAGCATAGGTACTTATTAAGAAAGATCAGTATATACCTAATATACAAGGGCAAAAAGGTACAACTGCAATATTAGATTTATTGGAATAAATAGCGATGGAAATGTTAATCAAAGTAGGTTATTAAAAAAAAGTTTTGCTGTGATTTGTATTAAGAATAGAATGAATTGCCATTTTTTTCGAAAACTGTTGAGTTGTAGATTTATAGTAGATAATTAATTAGTCAAATACAAACTGAATAAAAAAATCTGATTGTTTTTAGCTAATAACTTTTTACAATACGTAAGTATGTTGATACTTAGATTACAGTACTTTAACAATGTCAGATTCTTAAAAATATATACGATACACTGGTTCTTATAAAGATTACCAAATTTATAATTATCGATTTTACAATCGATAAAAATAAATACAAACATTGTTAATCAGCTAAATGTTAAGAATAACTAAAAAATACAGGTAATGAAATTAAGACAATATGAAAGAGATGGAATGGAAGTCACTAAATAAATAATTAGTAAACATGAGATGATATCGAGACAACCATGACAATAAAGAATACCGATCAAAGGAACTAATTACAAACGCTTAATCTAGAATAAATTAAGATTACTTACAACGGATTACTAAATATCACAGAGAAAGTACCCAATACTTACGAAAACTTTCGTAAAACCGTTACTTCAAACACTTCCGTTTAACAATCGCTGTATGATTCGAAAATCTCAAATAAAACGCAATACTGATTAAATCGTTACTTACTTAAAAGTTATCAAATCATTAAGAAGATATCAACATTTAACTCGACTGGGCAGTCATAAAACTGGTTGCAAGAACTCTAGACGACGGGCGTAATGTGTTACAGAGAGCATAAACACTAAATACTAACAATAAATAATACAGGCACTTAGTAATAGAATAAATAGTTAAGAGTTCAAATTAATTACGTCACTATAATACTCATAGTTTGACTTATTACAAGTCCAGTGACTTAATAATTATTGGTTAACATCATTAGTATTAACCAGTAAGTAATAAAATAAACAATCACACTGCTCAATGAATTATTTTCAAAGATCAATTCCGAGGACATTGTAGGCTAGGCTTGTCTCGTAAGGTAACATAAGCACATGTTTGCCTACTTTTAGATAAATTCTGAATCATTGGAATGCAATGAACTTGTTTAAACTTCACGCCGTAAAAAGTAACAACTTTACCTACGGTATTGATCTAAAATGCCGGTGTCTTCTTTGCCTCTGATGTCGTTTAAGATTGCCGAGGCGCGCGTTCCGCTGCGGCCTCCTCTTCGCAAAGAGTGTTTGATCGATTTTTCTGCACCGTTCAGATAGTTTCGCGTTCGAGTCATCTGGACACCGCAATTCCCAGTACCACTTCTTCAGGATGTTACCATACGCTCTAATCGCAATGGTATCTTGTCGAAGGCACTTAGTGGTTTCTACGTTATCCTTCTGCAAATCTTCTAAATTTAACTTGTCGGTGTTAATATGTGGCTTAGGAATATCAGCTTTGTCCATGTCATCCTCAATTTCTGTGAGGAGCTTGAAAAGTTCGTCGAGAGTTGAGTGTATGAGGATAGTACGCTTCTTCGCGTAATGCATCTTGAAATCGACGTCTAAGTGAGTGATGCTGACGTTCCCAAGCCGCTCCCAGACCAACTTGTAGTGTACTAAGCTCTTGTACAGCTTAGGTACCACAAATTCGAACTGGAACAAAAGAAATTCGAGGTAAATAATGTGTCCATCTAACGCACGTTTCTACATTCAAGCATTGTAGATAAAGCAAAATGCTTTAATTTTCAGGTATTGTTGTTTTCCAATTGGATGCAATCATATTGTTGGCCGTTAAATACGTATAAAGTGCGATATTTTACTGCGAAGCTAATTCGTGTCGAGGTTGTATAATCCGTTTTTGTGATCAGCAGGACTGTTCAACTGGCATTAACACAACTTTACTCAACCTATGACCGATTGCCTGACCATTAGCCAGTTTTTCTTCAAATCCAACACTAGTCATAGATTTACCTATTACGTAACTTACTTGTTTACTGTACAAGATCCTATTTAGGTTAATAGATCTAGGATTTATCGCAACAACTACGTTATTTGACCATTTTTTTATTATCACATACAAAATTAATCACTAACATAAATAAAATAAAACTTTTAACAGTCCTTTAACCTTTGGCTTCAGGTTGAAATACGATATCGGTATATAATAATAATTTAATAATAAAAATAATAGCTGCTAACCGGTGAATACCCAGGTACGTAGACCTACGTAACAAGGTATATCTTAAATCTGAAAGGCCTCAAATGCCTAAAGATCATTAGTATCTTAAGCTCTTTGTAATTAAGTTAAACACATAGCTCGCCTATGACACAATCTCCCAAGCATAATTGCAAGTGTCGTATCCAATTGCAGTGCCAATAATATTGCGATGGCTGCTTAGAGATTAGGTTGATAAAGACAGGAATATTCACATATCATATTAGCCGTAATATTACAAGTATTAACATAACGCCTTGTATACATTGCAGATAAGTATTGGAAAATCTTTCAATAGAGCATAATCCTGTCCAAGTCGGTCAGTTGATTGGTATAACTTCATTGTATTAATATCACGGTGACAGTTTTTTAGTATTGTTGGCATGCCCTGCTCAAAGGTAGCACTGACAATAGAAATTCCACTAAACGTTTTTGGCAAGCTATCTAAACAGCATGTATTAGGTAAAACGATAGGTTCAAATATCTCTACGGTTCTTATAGGTTTATAATGTGCAAAGTACTATTCTCATGCAAGTATGCCACGTATTTAATTAAGGATAAATATCGTCTAATTCAAGAAAAAGTGTCCAGCCACTATAAACAAAACACAAACTACAGAAGCAGCCAGGCACGCCATCAACCCTTAGGATTGGTTGATCTAATATATAAGAATACCTTCGATGTTTTTTTTTTGCATTAAATACGCGTTTATGTTTAAGAATACGAATCGTATTTTAAAACAGCTAAATTCGTTAATCCGCGTAGATACTACGACAATAAGGATTACTATGTGCATATTTCAGTACTATATTCATTATACTTAGTTGTGCTGAAGCGCAGAATCTAGGTAAATACAAGTTGCTCAGCCGGTTCGCCTCGAATCTTGTAACTGATCGGTTATTATTCTTTTAAAACGTCTTGTGTTGACGCTAGTTGCATTTTTTTTATAGTAGACATAGTATTACGTTATATGATGACAATAGGGATATTTGACATTACTTAATTTACTCTTAACAAAGATCTTAAAACCCAAAGAAACAAACAGTGGATTAAGATATTGCTAATAATTGCCGCATAACACAAAATTATGAATAAATACGCTACACCTAAGAAATAGTTAACGTTAACGCAATTTAGCTTCAATGTAATTTTAATACGAGGAAAACTATTCGCTGTTCAATAAAATATGCGATTTGCCAATTAGTTCCCCACAATTTTGCCCTGTAACTGTATGCAGTAGAGTTCAGTTTCATATGTAACTAACACTGAACAAATGAATGAATGAACTCATCCAGATTAATTGTCCCTCTTCATAGAATATAATATTACAGCGGACGGTTGAGAGTCGGATGTAATCGAATATTTTGTTTACGTATAAACAGTGTCACTTATAAACTTCCTCTCGGTGAATGGGTGATTCAGAACAATTCATGGGATAACCTTTGTAGATTATTCTTGCTTAGTGATGCTCTATTTATAAACGCTGTTTCATGGTTTGGCTTCAAATTGTTATGGGTTGTGTTTAGGAACTTGAAGTTTTAATGCACGCGAAGAATAGTTTCTTCGAAGCGACTTAATAAGACAAAAAAATCGTATGATAATAGGAATAATTAATTTTACAATAAATAATCCATGGCTTTGAGTCGTAAAATACGCGTTTCATAGTTTCCTGGCGACGCGTCGAATTCCAAAGAAGAAATTGTCGAACGATAATAAAAGCGTCGGCGCAAACGCAAGTATTAATGCTGAAAACCGACAATAAGCCGTATATTTGCGCTAAAGAGCGGCGCGAGGCGAGAACGTGTCGCGGACAAACGGCTCGCCCAGAATCGTAAGTTCACATTCGTCTCACTTGAGCAAATAATGTGTTTTTAACATTTCTTGTTGTTTTGTTAAATCGTAAATACTGAACAAACTCTATCGTCTCCGGCGAGGCAAAGCGCTTGTCTCTGTCGGCCGCCGTCGGCCGGCGCGCGCGCTGATAGCTTTGCCATTCTGTTTAAGGAACGAATACTTATTCCTTGTCAACGGGCAACTGGCACTCAAGAAAATCACAATAATATGAATACTGACTGAGTTTAGAATTCTATACCGTGCGTCTTTAAAAACAAATCAATGTCATTGTGTTCTCAAGTCCAAAGCTCCAATATTTTAACGACTCATTTGAGGGATATTTAATTTTTAAACTGTCCGTAAGTCAACTAAAGCCGAAGCGGAGCTGAGATCACTTGAATTCTAACGCTTTCCTTTGCCCAACGTCAAATATTTGAATTTCTTAAGTGGCCATACATCGATGAAATGTCGAGTCGAACGTCAGAAATATTTAACATACAACAGTGTGTGTAGTACGCGGCTTTGCCGAGTCGTTGTGTGAAGTTTGTTCGTCGCCCGCCGAAGGGCAGTAAAACTGTCCTAATATGAACGGACACCAAACCGTCGCATACACACATGCTCATTGTCTCGTGTCGCATTAGTTTTGTGTACTAATTAGTGGGTGTCCAATACTAATACGTAATAGAAAGTCGCGGTCCAGATGTGTGCTCGGCAAACAATAAAAGAGCTTAAGAAGGCCCGTTACACATGCTTGTATATCTTATATATCGGTTGGAGGCGGCGAGAACAATCAATGGTCTAGAAGCAATTATCATACGCGGCGAAGACTGTGGTTATCGGCTCGCGTGCCGCCATGGACGCTGTCGATCTATGCAAATTTCCTCGAAATATTTAACTGGCTTCTTTGTTTATCCGGCTCCCACTAACACGCACCGTAAAGCTCGGATTTATGAAGCACCACCGCGACTTGAACCCTCGCGTTTGAAACCCGTTGATGCGGCGCCTCGGTTAACAAAGGCCATCAGCGACTGGCCGCGCCTGGAGGCGGTGCTATATTAAATTTGAAGCGATAATTCCTCCCAATTAAATTTTGAATTGATAATCGACGACTTTAAATTGCGAAATTGGACTGTGTCGATTTAATTTCACGAATTAGGACGCCGATAAAGAACTAAATGAAGTAATATCGGGCGTTAAAAAATTGCATCGATTTTCACGCAAAGCGGTATTGAAAATGAAGGGCTGCATTTGTAGTTATTGCCCTTAAGTACAATGTGAAGTAAATAAACGCGCGGCGGGCCGGGCCCGTGTAATTTGGCCGACGGAGCCTCATTTAAGTCGCCGCGCAGCCTCGAGCGGGCTAATGTGCGCGGGAATCTTTACCTTGCTTTTTTTTGCTCTCTTTAGAGCAAAAATTAAAAAATAATTTTAAAACATTGAACGGAAAATAAGAGATGGGCGCGACCCGTCCTCCCCTGCGACGAGCCGCAACGGGATACGAGCTTTAAAACTTGGGCCAAATATGAGGTTAATTCGAGTAATATAACTTAACGAATTATTTCATAGCATGATATGACATTATCATAATGTGAAATAATAGCCAACAAAAATTCAAGCAGGTATGTCTCTATTTAAATGGCTTGAATGAACAAACATTTTTAACGTGTTTAAATATTAAATAAATTAGCAATGCGATAGAACATAAAATTCTAAGCGTGAATCTACATTGAATACGTGATACATACAAAAATAAAAAAACAGGTCTGTCTGTTAACTCTTAACGCTAAACAGCTGAACCGATTTAGATGAGGTTTGAGTCCGGCGGAAGGACGTAAACGTAACTACTCTTTATTCCGGAAAGCATCCCTTAAGGGGGTGGAAGTTTGTATGGAAGAGCGATGACTAGGTAAGCGCCTGATATAAAAAAATGCAATTAAATTCTAGTGCGATAAACGAGTTCTACGCAGGCGTAGACGCGGACAATAGCTAGTAATGTTATGAATGCGAAAGTGTATCTATCTGTCTGTCTGTTACTTAAACCGCTGAACCAATTTAGATGCACTTTGTTATGGAAATAGATAAGTCCCGCGGTAGGACATAGGATACTTTTTATCCCGGAAATCACCCATTAAGGGGGTGGGTGTCTGTATAGAAAAGCAATACCTATCTAAGCGCCTGAAAAAAATAATAGCAATTCAATTCTAACTCGATGTACAAGTTCTACGCGGACAGTCTCGGGCGAAAGCTAGTATAACATACAAAATATAATGATATAACAAACTTCATCTCACGTGATGTGAATCACTTGATTCTAATTATTTAACCCAAACGAATCATCAGTGACCTATTTAATAGTATATCCGGCCGAACTCGACTTGTCATAACTCGCTTTAGTCATATGCAAAATTACGAAACAGACAGACGGAACCACGAGGTCGTTGATCGAATAAAGGTTAATAAAAAGTTCACATAATAATGTGAAATAATTGGAACATATTACGTAAATTGTAATTATCGGTATCTGATTTGTGTTATTAAACTACGAACAATTAAGATTTACGTGAGATTAAAAAAGCATCAAAATTATAAAGAGGTTCAATTCAAGTCAAAACTTACTTTTGTTTTAGACATTCCGTTCTCCAAGTCCGTGTAAGAGTGGTTATGAATTTCGGAAAACTTCACTTTCGGCAGCCATTTTGGGTTCCCGTATCTGTGTTCCATGGAGTCCCTTACTTCTTGCCGCGCCTCCTCAAAGAAGCGCCATGTGTTCTTCAGCTTTTTAATTATTTTTCTCGATAATGTTGCATGGAGGGCTACGTTCTTTGGCCTATGATGTGGCGTCATCTTAGTCTTAATTTTTTCTTCTTTTGGCATTAGCTTATTTCTTAATCTTTCTTCTCTGTTCTTCTCGTGTCTTGTTTTTTGATGCGGTCGAGCTTCGATTGGTGTGAGACACATTGTTATGATTATTACTATGCATACAGCTACCAAAAGCTTTTTGGGAAAACCTGCAACAAAACAAAAGACATGATAATTTCATAATATGTTGCCAAGTAACTACACTACTGGACTGATTAATATTTATCAGAGTTGCTAATTAAATGATTCGCCCATTGATACTCTTTTATCTTTATAAAGTGCTTAGCATTTTATATTCAACAATAGATAACGGATTTTCATATTTTTATCAAATGGGTTAATAGTGTTATCACAAATATTTTGCATAAGTGCATGCAGGTATCAACCTGTCATAATTACACAATTTTTTATAGAAATTCGTACCTACATATTTAGTGATCCTTACAGACTCATTGGGAATTTAAATTTCTTTTGTGAGTAGTCAAGTATTATGTTTGTAAGTTGGTAAACTAACAATCATAATACAGAAAAACGACTTGATAACATTGTTTTAGAATAGTAGGGTACCTATCTCATTAGTCATTGACCCTTTAAATATGGCTAAAACATATTGTTTGTGCCAATCATTTAGTGAATATAATCTCGTGCATTCTTGAACACAAGATACTTCCGACGTTGGTTCACACAGTAGCTTGCATTCCTCAAAGTTCTCGAGGAGTCACATAAAAAATAATAAGGCCTGCGATTACCGCGGACGAGATAGGCACCTCTGCGTATGTTCACGGATATAGTGTGATCTTCGTCTCAACGTATTTTCCCAGCCATTTATAATAGAGTAGAGAGCCCTAGATTTTTTAAAATCAAGCAATTGTTTATATTTTTGGTATTGCTCGGAAATTAATAATATGATTTAATAACGTTGAAGGTAATTGAAACACATGTAACACTTATTGTTTTTTTTAATCAAGTAGTTGTTAATGTGTTTGATATTACTCGGAAATTAATAATCTGATTTAACAATGTTGAAGGTAATTTGAAATAAAACATAATAAAAGACAAAATCCCTTTGACAAAAGCGTCACGCTTTAAAGTAATTTTAGCAAAAACATCAAAACTTCACACGTTACATTCGATTTTATTGTTAAAACTTATTGAAGGTTTTGATGTTTTGCGCTGGCCGTAAAATATGTTTTACGGTCCGAGGCCCGCAATCTTCGGAGCGACGTTTCAAGACTTTTAAAAAGCGCCACCAACAACGGCGCTGGGTGCAAATGCGTAGAAAGTGACCATTTCAGATTGCGCAAAAGTGGCACTTTACGACCTAGGATTGGCTTGAACACTATACATGTGAGCTTAATACAAGTAAATACAGAATTTTTCATGCAATGTCTAACGCTGCGGTTACTATGTACAATTTATCCTCTTTTTATATTAAGTAAAATCACGTACACTTTTATTCTATAGCATATTGAATGAAAAAAAAAACCAATGAAATTGTGCAAACATTGGTTATTTTGCGGTTTCACTCACTTAGCAACTAATCGGCTGTGTAACCTACTGTCCATAATACCATTTTTTTGGAATTGATATCCTTTTTAGAGCTCTTAACATTATATGTGTTAGAAGTTCGCACGTAATATATTATGTCAGATAAGGATAAAGTCGAGTTTAATGATCAGTGAATCATTGGGTCAACCCATGTCGTTGACAATTTAATGTATGCTAACTAAACATGACACTATTCTCACCACAGTATAGCTCTATTAAGTCTTATTTCTATTGTCGATCTATCAGTTTCATGTTAGTTGTCGGCGGATTTTTTTATACTGTGGCTACTATGTACGATTAGGAGCGTATTAGCACCGTGGGATGAATCGCGAGATCAAACAATGCGGCTCGTGCAGTACCGCGAAAATTGAAACATGACAATACTTTGGACTTCCCCTTTTTACTGCCGTCGTAGTTGTCTGATTTAAATTTCCGCTATCGAAAATGGTTAGTTACGAACAGGATTATGATTTAAATTATGTCATGACCAGTTTATTGGATAATATTGATAGTACTGTATTTTCTTCTACGAAGGTTTCAAAAGAAAAGCTTTAGAACACAACATAATATTTGAATGAATCTATATGTCCATTGTTATTCTAACTAAACTAAATATGGTTAACAGTGCGTTACTTAATAATACAATTTGTTAAAATACTAAGTATTTTCTAATATGTTTGCTCGCAATGCAAAATTACCAGGCCGCCAACATCAACGTGTGTGACGCTACCAATGGTCAATCGATCCGGCATTCTATTTTAAACATTTAAACTAATTAAACAATTAAAAAGTTAATCATCGAATTTACGAAACCGAAAAACAAACGAGTATCGGATGTCATCGCTGACAGTTTCAAGAAAAAATCCTTTTGACATGGTGCCGACGGGTTGTGTTGAACATTCCCACACGATTTGCTGAATAGGTAGTCGCCACTTCTCCCGTCGGTTGACTTCCAAAAACGAGCATCAATCGGTTTGAACAATAACAATGACATATTCACTAAGGTATTGGAGCACTTGCGTCGCACTGTTGCACCTTCACTTGTGACTGCGTTTCTGTATTTATTGCTATTGTTGAATGCATATTAATAAGCTTCAGTGATTTATTGTTTATTTATGTAGTTTCAATGGGTATTAATGTTTATTAGTTTACATTTTACCTTTTTGAAGTAATGTTTCGAAATATGTACCGCATAGAGAATAACATAGTTGGCTGAATTGTAATTATTTGTACGTGATTAAGTCTATGTTCATAGTAATTCACCCAGTTAACATATCTTGTGTTAAGTGGAACTAATCCAAAACAAAATATTAAATAATTCCTAAAAATAACTTTAACTTAGCAATAGACACCTAAAAATTTTAATTAATTATAACACACACCAGTTAAAAAGACATCCATGAACAATGCATTGACGTAGTTCCTTTGGGCAAGTCCATATTCACGCGGCAATAATAAACACGATTTTCCAACTATCGGAAAACAGATGATAGTTCGAACGACAACACTGGCTAAAAACTGAAAGCACGCGAGTCACTTAAAAATGAAACACACTACTTTTATTTTTAAAAATAAAATTTCAAATTTGAATTAGGAAGGCACTATTTCAATTTGCACTATTCGTCTCTCGTGTGTCACCGGCGTGGTGCGAGTTGCGAGTGCGAGGCCGGCGCACGGGCAACCTCCACTCGATGAATGGGTACCGAAATGCGGCACCGTACATGAAATAGCCGGTCAAACATTATGCGAAAACCCTTACCGCCGGCTGGACAGAAGTTCGACGGATCGCGGAGACGACTTTATGTGAAATAATTTTCTCATTTTCTAATAAAAGAAAATCATGGAATTATTTTGAATTGTACTCGTAATCGTTGCGAATAAGACCTAAAAAAAAGCTAAAGCCTAAAGCTTTTTATTCAGCGTAGTGAAAAAGTTTACAAGAATTTTATTCTTTTGGTTGTGTTAATAAATAAATGTTTTAGAAACTTATTTTTCTATGCTATCGTGCAATTCGCATGACCTGTTTACGAGTATGTTGAATATATTTTTCGAAATATATCTATAAAACTAAAAACTTTTTGCAGAAAAAAAAACAAAAGTTTTCTACTCCAGTCACTTTCCACATCTTGTGCAAGAGTACATTATTCGGTCGGCGGTGAATCATCGATGAGTCTATCCAAAGTGAGTTTTTATCGAGCGCGGCGTCTGGCACGTGGGTCCGCTCTATTCGCGGCGCTTATCATAATTCGCCACTTCTGATTTTAATTACCATAAATCAATTATGAAAATAAAATATTGATTGATTAGTAACTATGTAAAAATCTATTTAAAAAAAGATGCCAATTTTTTAAACAATAACATTTTTGTCAATTGTACAGCTTATTACAAGATATTGCTATCATTATGAAGTTCACATTGTGTCAGAGGCAGAATAAATGCACATTATTTGCTTTTGTAAAAAAATAAAATAACCATGTTGCTGTCCTTTAAATATGAACAACAAACACGATGCAAATAAGAAAGCAAACTACAAAAAACATGTCGAGTCTGGGAAAGACTCGCCAACGACTGTGACACAGATTAAAGTAGAGATTCACGTTCATACGTAGGCATACAAAATAAACTACTATTTTATACTAACTTCAACAGAGACAAATATGTGGACATTCGTATCACTTTGTATACTGCTCGTCTGGGAACGAGTCTGCTCGTAACTTTTACCGCGTATGGTGCGGTACTCTGCCCTCGCACTATTTATTTTAACACGTTTTTTGTCCCGTGCTTAACAAGCGGTCGCTATTGTACGTGCCCGCTTATTGATAGTGTCAATACTGGATTATTAAAGTTCATGATTAATAACTCACCAAATTTGAACCTTTTGTTTTTTCTCAGTGGGCGGTAGAACATCTCGGTGGTACGCGTCCTTTAAAAAATCGAACACCATTTTTTCTCGTTTTAAATCGCTTTGCGATTACTGGCTAGTAGCGATGCAAGTGAAATGATGGCAATAAGACAGACGGAATGCTATTTGTAATTACGCTACGAGTAGCGGGAGATTACAATTGTTTTTGCCGCGGTTTCCCAGCGCGTGCGTTTTTGTTCATGTCTACTGACATAATGATACAGCTTTCATCAATCGCTGTTTTTCAGACGGTAATTAGGTTAATTGGCGGCTTTTCCGGCGTTTGCCCGCCGATGAGTCACGGGTTTCCCGAATTTTCGTGGACTCACCGCGAAAAGGGATGGGAAGCCTGCAAAAGTCTGGGACATTACTCATGCTTGCCGAAAGCGCGGATACTGAAGCCGCGTTGATTCATTGTTTTCTTCATTGACAACCTTGAGTGTTGAAACTGTGAATTAGGCATGTCATAGGTCCTATATGAATCAGCGGAGTCTAGCTAGGTAGTTCGGTGAAGTTTCTTGGTTTAGCTAATTTAAGTTTACCGTAAGCTATAGTAGCTACAGCCGGGATTGCCTGCCTGCGGCGTGGTTGCCAATAGCCGAATGGCATTGTTTGCACCGCAGTATAAATCACGCTGACTGGCGCGAGAAAGCATTTGGCTCATACGCAAACATATATTTGAATAAGTAGGAATATTTAGCACACATTTACAACTAGGATTTGGTAGTGTTGTTTTCTAAAGAAAACTAAAGTCTAAGTAGTAATAATCTCAAACTTTAGTTGTATTTTGGACTTTAAGATTATTTCCATGCTGTAGAATGAGGAATTGAAATATATTTGCGGCTGTCATTTACCTTATGTGTAGCAGTATTGACGTATTAAACGTGATGTAAGCATATAACTTTCCAATAATGACGTAATATTCGTTTGTTCATATTAGTTGCGGTCATCAATCGAAGTATGTATTACTAATTCAAGGGAATTTTGTGGTGAACAGTAATGCATGTGAACAAGTATGTTTATTTTATGTATTTATTTCAGGCTACGCAGGCCCATAGATAAATACCTTATAGCTAACACACATACAATATGTACTTAAAACTAAAACAGTATTTTGTACATTCAACAAACTGAACCACAACAACAAACCCACATAACCCAAACAACACAAAACATACAACATATTTAATTTGTTTTTTATTTTTTTATGTTGTTGTAGTTATACTATACTGATGAGGTAAAATAAGATGTGACAGGCTATTGATAAGATAATAAATGCGGTGTTTCCACATTTTGTTTGTATATACGACAGATCTTAATCCGTTATTAACAACTAAACAGAGGCATTTGGTTCAATTTAAGCTTCCGTAATCCGATTAATTATCTCATTACTAATGACATTGTTTGTTACAATAATATTTAATCTACCTCTAAATACAACAACCCTTTTGATTTGACCCTAATTTATAGCAAAACATTAGATAATTATTAGTCATCAACCATATAAACATTAAAAATAGGTGCTATGGAATGTATCAGGGTCTTAGTGGGTCAGATTTTGAATTAATTGGTATTAAGTGAATATCAACGTAAGGTATTGGTCAATGGGTTGACCATATAACTGTCGGTTACCTCTCAATGTAATTGCAAGCCCTATATTTATACATATATTATAATGTATTGTTTATACGATTCTTCAGAATTATGAACTACGAAAAGTTATCCTTGTCTTTTCAATATTATGAAGATGTTACGATGAAAAAACTATTAAATATGAATGATATCATGGCTTAGTAACAAAATTCAAAATTCAGTTGAATATCGAATCATCGATAAGAATTAATTTGTATCTGACCAAATGTGAGTAAGCGAACTTAAACCTATACTAGGTATAGGTAATCTAGGTATTGGTATAATATATTTAAAACAAGTTAATTGAATGTATTTTTTAAATTATTTCTTATATATTAAACTAAACAATTAAACTTTATCAATATTTGTCCGAGAAAAATCTGTATCTTTCATGATTTTTTTACAGTTGTATAATACCATCTTATCTTTTACGGCAAATCTTCAGGATAACCTATATTTATAAATCAATTACTATGATGAAGTGTCTTGTTTTACACGCTGCGACAATATCTATTGTTTATATTGTACCGGTCTTCGTAGTTACGTCATACACGTGAGCGAAGTAGATAACTTTAAATCAAATTTTATAACGTCATTGACTTACTATAGTCATACCTAAACTGTCAGATATATGAAGTACAATATTTACCGTTTTTAAACGATCCCCGCTTTTCTGAGGAACATTGGTTGCAGGCGGTGAAATCCATGTTTTCTTTTAAATTAAGTATCACAGTTAAATAATAAATATTCTTTGGTTCATTCACTTTCACAGTCAATTAATCACTGGCACATCACAGTTTTATTAATGTAACGACGCGCGTTCGATGTTTGAAATTTGAAAATGGTGCGGCGCGTTCAGTTCGCGCTTGTTCAGCGGGCCGCTACACTTGTAATGTGTATCCTGAACGATTTACACGGCTTTTATGCGACCGGCGCACCCGCGATAAAGGGTGCAAAAAACTGTTTGGACTAGGGTCATTACGTCACGGATAACGTCGCTCGCGTTTAGGACGTAAGACCGCCAGATGCTATAACGTAACCACTTATCAAAATAAATACATTTGGTGCGTAAGATCCTTGTTGTATGTGAAAACTCCGGGATTAGGTGACATGTGATAACAGCCTGTTATTTTGATCTATTTTTAGGTTGGATAAGTTAAAAAAGAAGATTTAGACTGATACCAAGATTTTAAAAGTTAATGTGTATGAAATATATATAAATAAATAAATAAATATTAGAGGACAATCTTACACAAATCGAACTAACCCCACAGTAAGCTCAAGAAGGCTTGTGTTATGGGTACTAGACGACGATATATTTAAGAGATATAAATACTTAAATACATAGAAAACATCCAAGACTCAGAAACAAATGTTCATGCTCATCACACAAATATTTGCCCTGACCGGGATTCGAACCCAGGACCGTCAGCTTCACAGGCAGGTGCACTACCCACTAGGCTAAACCGGTCGGTCCGGTCGGATATATATCCGAACGAATTTACTGTTTTAGCAGAGAAATGATAGAAAATCGTGATGTCGAAGCAAATAAAATTGTTTCAAAACTATAACAAACCTTATACTCGTAGTCGATAGTTAGTTATATTTAAGTTACGTTACCATAAAGCTAACTGTATAAAAAAGTATTTTAGTAGGTACCCTCCATTTTGCCTCATACTTTCGTGATTATCCTGCGAAAAGTTTTTTTTTCACTCCTCCATGCTCGAAAATTGTGTTGTTACTTTAGGTTTGTTAAACGGGACTAAAATAGGTAGTATATTTAGATCCTAGGGAAATATATGATGTGCAAAATATTGTAATTTGACCAATCAAAATACTTCACTTAAATCCACTAATAACTATTTTATTTCTATCTTTCTTCACTCGTACAGAAAGTTTTCTTTCATAAAATGTAAATAAGAAATACAATGGGAGAAGTAGGAATGACTTTTTCTTTATTATAGATATTTTGTCACAAACCTACCAAATTTAATAAATATGACACGTTTGTATGCTAACATAATATCCAGCATAATACCTTATTTTTAACATTTATTACTATATTTAACTTATACAAAAAATAATTAAAAAAAGAGAATTTTTATAACTAATCTGCTAACTTTTATAACTTTCCTGTCTAAATTAATCCAGACAAGCGATAGACAGTATATAATTTATTTTTAGGTCTTAGAAAGGAGGTATTCATTGTTAATATAATAATATACAATATTGTTCAATTTTAGGCATACTTGACTAGTTACTTCGGGAGAAAGCTTTAATTTTGGAAATTCAGTCCAAAGGTAAGTGACAATTTTGCATACTTCAGGGCATTTTTCACCAAAAAGATATTCTCACACCCTTCTGAAATTCAGTGCCCAAGTAGAATCCAATTAGTTCATTATTCCAGATTTAAAATAAATCAGAAATATATTAAAACTAAGCAGTTACGAGTCAAGCTTCCCAAAATTCCTTAAAAATGAGAAGTAGCCACTTATATAAAACATAAAATACTAATTTACAGTAACGAAATTGCTTTAAAATAAGCTATAAAATACAGTCGAATCAAGAACAGACTAAGAAATAAAATCAGCTTAAAGACTAAGAAATAAAATAACCGATTCGAATACTGGCTGAAATTCTCCTCCCCAGTCATTCCAAAATTAAATTCGCTCGCATTTGACCGGCCGGGACCGCCTCCGGGAGATCGGGAGGCGGCGAACGGTTCCCAGTCCCACTCTATTGGTCGCCCGGTGTAATCATCTCGCCTATTACGTACGCACATACCACGACCTAGTTAGCGTACGTGCGTATGAGTACTTACTTGTCAAAATGTGCGTAGAGTTGGTACTTATTTGGAGTAGATTGGGAAACATTGCATTTGAGAATTAAAAGTGTTTTCAGTTTGAGTTGTCATTATATTTGTGTACGAACGGCGTCTTTGTTTGGTTTTCTCTCCTTCTAGCTATGGAATCCTGTACAGATACCTGCCTGCGCTAGAGAAATGTCAAGATGATTTTAAGTTAACATTTCTAATAAAATTATTTTTGGTGACATATAATTTAAAAGATCGTACAAAAGTAGATGCCGACATAAGTTTGGGCTCATTAGAATCATTCCAATGTTTATGCAGTACAAATAACGAAATAAAATATCAGCACCCTTTATGTATGCGAAAGAAGTCGTATTTTTCCTTAATATATAACCTGTTATAATTGTCTAGGTTATGTATGAAGAGCGTTTGTCATTATTCAGCACCCGGATTATCCGTTAGCGTAAAAGTGTAGCGAACAGTTTTATGAATAACTTTGACATCGCGAGCAAACCCTTATACATACAATGTATTTTTCTCATAAATGGACCGCAAAGTGAACTTTACTCGCTACAATATTGGAACGTGAAGTGTGTAGTTTAAGGTCAGATAAAAATAAAAAAAAACATTGCAGGCTCGCTCCACGCGTCTGAAATGTTATATATCAATTCCATTAAATGTCGGGTTCCAAACTTTTTAAAATGTTAAGGTGGCTATATGAAGAGAGGGCACAAGTGGTGTACAGCCGATTCAAATGCGAAAATCGATAGAGTACACTGGCGATTATGTTAAAAAAAATAAACGGCGAGAAATCATTAACTTTTTGATGTTTTAACGTTATGTTTATAAAACCTTAATTCAAGTTTCGTCTTATTTGCCCCATTTTAAAGAAAATCACTATATTAGTCTCTGCTTGAATGGCAATGAGAGCTATCGTTTTTGTGCTCACCAGTTGGTGCCACTGTCGAGTAAGGTCCGGCTGTCAAAAAATGTTATTGGTTATTATGGACATGAGAACGAAGTTTACATTTAAATCATATTTAATACCTTAAAACCGTAACGTAAAAATATCAAACATCCTGCATTGTAGCGCAGTCCCGTTTTGTTCGAAAAAAAATAAGGAGGACATAAGTTTCCTAAAGACAAAACGTCTCGAAGCACTGACAGTCATTGACCCGTAATTCATATGTGCCAAAATCAAGCTCAGTTATTACCCGCGTAGCGCAACCACAAAGAATGACATTTGACATTTCGGAGACCTCGCGCTACACTAGCGCCTCTAGTGGCGAATTCATACGCGGTAGCCCTCATTGCAGCCATTACAGGCTTCGTATTAATTTTTAAAATACTCAGCCTGTAATTGTCTCCTTCCCGACCACGACAATAATGTACTATTAATGTTTTCGAATAAATTCAAAAGTACACGAGTCCCCGATTGGCACTGGACCAGCATGCCATAGCCCAGATCATATAAAAAAATTACATCCATGAGAAGTGGCCTGTGCCCTGATGCAGTTGACTATTGATAGATAATAATAATATATTAATTCAGATTCAGATTCAGATAATTTTATTGGTAAAAGTATAAATACATTTTACAGGTCAATTTGGCATAATAATATTGTTTACATTCAATTCATTCAATTTAATATTACTGAGTAAGTATTTAAAATTATAGAAAATAAAATTTGTTATCGAATTTACCACAATATGCCCGGAACACGCCTAGCGGGCGCTCGGCTCGTGGACGCGTAGCCATGCGTTTCCCCGTATGTAGGGGAAATTCCGCAGCGCTACGAAAAACTTTACAGCGAAAGTTTTAAATACCAATCACTTTGTGTGTACCAAACCGTCTGTAATTGTAGGCGGTATTCGTTAAAATCTGATTATGTGAAAAGGTTGACAAGTTCTGGGGAATGACAACTAAGTAAAGGTGTGATATTTTGACGACCGCTTTAGCTTAGTTGGTAGTGCCCCCTGCCTACGAAGCTAGAGGTCCCGGGTTCGAATCCCGATCGGGTAATTTATTTGTGTGATGAGCACGAAATTGGTTCCTGAATCTCGGATGTTTTCTATGTAGTAGAGTCTACTGTATCTGTTTATATATATATGTATGTATACCGTCGCCTTGTGCGTATAGTTAGGTTAGGTTAGGTTAGTTTGGGCCGATTTGTGTGAGATTGTCCACAAATATTTATTTATTTGTTATTATTATTTAACGTCGATCGTAAGCTAAGCATGTATATATGCATAATTGTTATCCACGGTCTGATTTTTGTATAGATTTCCGATCGTAACGCTGTATTAGTGCTACGCTTGCTACGAACTTGTCTACGGACGGTAAGGAACTTTAAAGAGAAAACTACTTCAATATTTCTAATAACAAATGTCGTTCTATGATATAAAAAATTAAGGTGCAATTCGAACCAGTTTTTAGAGACGATCAAATGTTTCTATGGAACAATCTACAGTTAGAGCAACACAAAAGACGACAACAAGGGGTAGTACAGCATAGTTGATGAACACTGAAAACGCTCCATACTGATAGGCAGTTTAATATAACGTCATAGTGTAATGGCCCCGTAATCCAGTTGTATCGAAAAACGAGTAATTTGCCATTTTACTCATGAAACACTGCATTTAAGGATATAGTTGCCATACAATTTTTTTTACTAAAACATGACAATTCTATTGGTAACTTTTAATCTAAATGTGTCAAATACCCAAATCTAATTATCACAATTATATTATTTAGACTTGCATTCCTCAAATAATTTAAAGTTTTTGAGTTTTATATCGCTCTGCAAGTGTTGCAGTATAAAAAAAGAACAAAAGAGGCCTTAGGTAAATGGTCGAGATTTAGTATTGTTACATGAAAATTTCGCTAATTAGTTGATGCGATCCCATCAGTCTTAGGAAGGAAGGAAGGATGATATATATATTCTTCCCTGTTTCTGTCGTTCATATTTTGAAAGGTGATTACGGGATATACTCACCCAATTACACGTCTGTACGTGAACAAGATATGACGTAAAATCGATCCGCAGAAAGAAAGACATCGTAAACGTAGAATACCATAAATAATGACTTCAAATTATATCATAAATTCGATCTATTCTAGATGTTGTGATTATAGAAAAAAGTGTGTAAATTCGATTTGAGAAAAGTTCGCTTTCGTCTGAATTGACCTAGCAACGCCGCTAGTATGTCAACGCAATATCGTGGCTCCCGCCGCGCATTGTCTCACGCGGTAATTACCACGCCAAGCAAACGCCAATACTAATGCAAACAAAAGACCCAATTATGTATTAGAGTTTGTATCACACCGTTTATACGAAATTTGTTCTATCGGGTGTCCACACAGTGGCGTCCACCCACGGACAATCAGGATAGATAGAAAAAGCTACTAGCATGCGCTGGTCCAAAAAAATATGATTATATACAGTGGCAATATAATGAACCGGAAAATTAAGAAAACCGACATATCAAAACATAATCAAACGGGTCACTGAAGTCCTTAACATTGAATTGCGCTCAACACGTTTCAAACCGGTACCTACGGTTTTATTTCGAGTATGGACGAGACATTAGCATGTGACACTGAACAATTATGAAGTAAACTTCTCAGAAAGTCTGATTTGTTTCAGTAAACGCTTAAGTTTTGTAATACATGAATTAATAACTATACAATAGGTAAACATACACCTCGTAAATAGGACATAGCACAGAAAATATTGCTTAAAAAGAGGTGAACAATATGCGGTCCGAAATCTAAACAACAATCCCTACCAGATCACTTTAATTGTTAAAAAAACTTTGAACATAATAAATGCGTGCTAACTGTCAATTATTATGCAATGCAAGTGACACTGACACACTGTGATGTCAATCACATGTCATTCAAGATATCTAAAAGAGTATTTGTAATTAAAATATATACCACTTGACAATACACAAACTCGTGTCCCATGCTCATTTACCTATATTCCAGCCAGCATGCTAGAATAAAAAGGATAAATCCACATTCGTAACGGTGTAAAAGCGTCCGGTAAAGGAGCGTCCGATGCACAAAAAGCGCGCCTTTCTTAGGGAATTCTAGTTCGGAATGCGTAATTGAAACGCCCTCATCAGGGTTTTAGAACAATCCTGATTAGTACCATTATAAGGAACAGTTTACGGTGAAACCCCCGCGATGTTTAGTCATGTTTTATGCAAATGACTGCAAATCCGCAATCCTTGACAATAGTGCCGTAAATAATTTGGTTACATACGTAAATGTACCCGAATATTTGCTAATGCTGAATGGAGGTTTTTGTTAGTCGCTTGTACGTTCACTAGTTCTTGCCGCAAACTTTGTCCGGGTGAATTGTATTGTCAACGTCTAAATACCCGATTTCATTTTGGATGATTTTTGGGATAAAATAATCTGTTTTACCCAGACGGTAGAATATTTATATATCAAATTCATTTTAATCCGTTCAACCGTCTATGTGTAATTGAGTAATAAAAATAGAAACATTAACCTTTATAATATTCCTAGGTTTGCCCGTGAATTTTTTCCAAATCTCATCCAAATCCATCATTGCCTAACAAAAATCGAAACATTTATACATCCGAACTTGTTTGTACCTATTAGAAGAATGATAAGTAGGATAGTTGGATATGTATGTGTAGTTGTAGTTACTCGCTTGACTCAATTCTGTACCCATTGTCTATAAAATGATTGGAATGTCATCAAAGGCCACCATTAAAATTCGTTCAGAAAATTGTAATGAATCACCATTGAGGACGAAAGATACAATCAAAAATAACCCCATAGTCTAACAAGAATGCTTCGGCGCTTTGATGTTTGTAATATTAAATCAAATTTTAAATCACCTGTCTGCTATAATAAGGCTTCCATCACCATTCACAAATGTAACGTATAGTCATGGCAATGGTATTTTCAATCTCACGAAAATCTAACAACGTTTCGCCTTTCCAATTCAAACCAAAATCTGTCGCGAAATCACAACTAAGCTGACAAAATTAAGCGCTATCCTCTTCGTTTACATCGGTTTTAATAGAGACGCAAGTAGCATTTGAAATCGAAAGTTCAGAATAGGGCAGTTTCAAAAGTTCACGTATGATTTAACTGGCGATGACTAACAGGGTCACGGTGATTCGGCGAAGAATTTCGGCCGGATACCTACACAGGAGGAAATACCATAACTGTAGGCTCACTATGACGTTAGAGTAGAACCCGCTTCCTTTTTTGGAGGCCTAAGATACGGAATAAGTGATGACGTTTGCGTTGCAAGTTGTTGCCGTAATCTAAATAGATACTTACTTGTATCTTCTCTGTTATAAACGTTGAATCGAATTTTACGAAGCGACAAATTTTGATGTATAAAATTAGTAACATTTATGGAGGTAAGAATTTGATCTTTACTTATCTTTAGTGAAAGGAAGACGTATGGACGTTAAAGAGAGCTCTGTATATTTGGTAATGGATCAATTTGCGTTGAGGTATAATGTAAATGTAAAAGCTGCTGCATCAAATTACATTTAAGACTCCTAAAAATATATACTGTTACTTTAATACTATGGACGGAATGTTAAGGACATAAAAGACAAGTTATTTTAGCCCGTGGCGTGAGACGCCGTGGCGAGTATGAAAAATGATATTTTATTAACTTTGTGTAAGTAACGAGGAACATTCCCATGGAATGATTACAGTTCATTTACAGTTTCGCACCGCACAGTGATTTACCGGTACTATGTATAATTACTACAAGTATGTTATATTGGATAATATTTGAAGTTTGTTGCTCTCCTATTAGGTATTTGCTTTAGGGGAAGAAGTTATGCGCTGGCTTTATTCAAAATGTTTCAACCTCATTCCCGTCCTTTCCCTGCGAAAAAATAAACAATAGCATTCTTTTGTAATGTGCCCGGAGATCTCCGGCACCGGGAGATAATGGTTTAAATAGTAGAATAAAAAGGTTAAGATTTAAAAAACGGTATTTTCCTAATTATGTTCTCCAAGGCAGCTCACATTTTTTTGTACTTAGTTAAGTTAACCATAACGTGAATTATTGGAATACAAATCATGCATTACTGGAAGTATAAATATTATGCTATAGAAAATTAAGGACAATAATATTTAAATGAAACAAAAGAACAGAACCTAAACGTTAATCTAAATTATAACCCTTCAACTAACTGACAAATGTTCAAAAACCGCAAAACCAGCTATTGGTTTAGTAACAAGATTGAACGCGAGATAAATTTGGTCTTGACCCTTGTTATAACCATAAATTTTAACTAAGGGATAAATATTTCGGCTCTCTTTAAAACTTCTGTGTATAAAAAGTGACATGGGATGGAAGTTTTAATTCAACACCGATTAGTTTTTGCAAGCGTTTGAAATACGCCATGTTATTGTAAAGAATATACTCAAAATTGCAATCAAATGACTGAAACTGTAACTGAACATAGATAATTATACTTAATTATCTATGTTCAGTTTCGAATTAATATTTTAGTATGACAAGGTGCAGATAGTAATGCAACAATATGCAGAGGTGTCTTTTTCATTAGTCCTCAAAGCTCCGTGTCATTGCGTCAATAAATTTGACTTTATTTAGCGCCAGTATTTCGTTTCCCGCCTCCTATTTCACTATCGTAAAATTTCGCATACAGTCCATTCAAATTTGAAACTTAATTACAATTCATATATTGGAAATGTCAATATAATATGACGTTTTGGGCATTAATTTGTGGTGTATACTTTCTGAAAATTAACTACGACACCAAACAAAGAAGAAGTCGTAATCGTCCTACCCGGGAAAGTCCATAATTTAAAACGTAAAACGCATATTTATTCACAAAGGCTCATTTGAATATAAAAGTCAGTTGTATAATTATGGCGATCTCGTTCGGTGGAGTCATCTCAAGCACGATGCAACGTTACCGGAAAAACTGGAAAGGTTTTCCATAAAACGGTTTTTTCTTCAGTGAAGCTATTTGAATACGGTGCATCGCTCCCACGGCGCTTGCAGTCCTTGGAGACTTAGATGACGTGGATGAATAGATGCGACTAAATATTAAGTTTTAGTTTAAGTATTGTCAGGTCTAGTTTTAGGATTTGCAATAATTTCCCCATTATTTGTTACATAATTAACATTTGTATTTTAACCTATAATACAGATAATTCAAATTTTAAGATGATGATTAAAAATAAAAACGTTATATGAGACTTTAGGAAATAAAATGTTTTATTATATAAAAGAGATTTGTCGTATGTGTGGGGCAAATGCGCATAGTTTGTATCTGCATGTACCTATTTGAGAGTGCTCATCATAAAAAAGAAATAACGCGACAGAAGAACAGTGGCGTAAGCTCATTATTGGTCACTTTTCAACTCTATTTCAATAAAAAGTAACAAACATTCAGTTTCCGAAACTGTGCTCACGTGTCACCAGTCTAATTTTGTGTTCATACTATTGGTGGAAAAAATAGCTAGGATCGGGTAGAAATGAGGTAGTTTGTAAGGACGACTTTAGAGAGGTAGTTTGTAAGAAAAACACTTTTTCATGCCCGTAGTTCCAAAGCAGTCGCCGCTGAAGATTAGCTGAAAAAAGTAGATACATCTACGATTCCGCTTGCATCTACTTCGGGTGGGAAAAGAGCAGATTATCTTAACGTAATAGCCATTGACAATTATGCCGCGAGAATACTTACCCACGGAGCACATACCTTAGTGATACACAGAAATGTAACGTTTGCAAAAACTAGGAATACCCGTAGCGTGACTGTGGTGTATGTACATGCAAATTGTAGAAATTGGCACGTGGCTTGTGAGCTGGTAATGCAAATCTTGTACGGTACTCGTAATTACCATATCTGACGACCAACTACTATTTGTGTTGGACGGTAGTTGACTATTTCTTATAAATAAAAATTTATTATTTCGGATGGAGGGTGATACCTCTTATCAATTTTTATTACTCTTCTATTTAGTTTTAGTGTTATCAAGAGGTTTAGTGTTTTGTAAAATTTTATGTTATGGGCCATTATTTCTCACATTACTAATATTTTATAATATTTAATTATTTAACGCGATGAATAAAAATATCAATGTTAGATGAGATTTTAGGAAACTCGAGTGAAGAAAAGAAGCTTAATACTTAGTAACTGTAAAAATGGATGCATCTAATTAAAGACATACAACAGACAGTTTTTAAATAATAATAGTGCAATATCCTTAAAGTTACTGTATCACATGACAACGTTGTTTATGTCATTTGTATCGATTAGAGCCGTGTATGACAGTACGTACGTGACATAACATAGAAACATGCTAGAGGTCGTCGAACTTAAAAAAAAATTGTTTCTTTCACACTATGCAAGCTTCTTCATATATTTGGCTGTAGTGATTTGCATTTTTACAACTTATCAATAAATACAAATAGCGATTGCCGGTAACGACACAGAAAACGTCGTTAATTGTAGTACACTTGCTATTTTTGGGGCAATGTGATTAGGTCAATTTGCGATGAGATTGTACCCACAACATATATTTATTTCATACGTGTGAATGGGTGCTGTTTGTGGGGTCAGATCTGTTCATGTTTGCAAGGAATAGTAACTTTGTACCAGAGTTCAATGGAATTGATATGATGAGAGAATTCGCTCTGTTCTCATTTGATTTTATTATTAGACTGACGCTCAGAGACCTTATACATCTCTGAGGATATTTATTTATTAGATTTTATTATTTTCACGTTGACGCTTCTCACAATATTTTATTATGATTAGTTTACCTACCTTATTACCTTTTACCTTGACGCTTAGAGACCTTATACATCTCTAACAAATCTCGATTGTTATTAATTTCTTAGTCTTATTTTTGACATGTAACACTACATTTAGTTAATGATACTTTGATTATTGTATTATTTTTATTTGATATAGATAGATTTTGACTTGTAAAAGTGCCCTTGAGGCCTATTTGAAGAATAAATGTTTTGATTTTGTTTTGATTTTGATTATAATTATTATAAATAAAATGACGCTTGAACTGCCACTTTGTGTAAATCAAGGATCATTTTCCGTACTGAGTTAGGTCCCGGTAAGGACAAATATTTCTGTGATGGGTATGAATATTTGAGTTTTAAATATTTTATTTGTATATTACCTATTAAGAAAAATCTGTTCATCATCGTCCAGTAATCATATGTAACACAAGCATTATTGAGCTTACTTTGCGGCTAGTTTGTTTGTGTAAGATATTCCGCTTTTTTTATAAACTTGGTTATATTTATTTCTGCTATTAAGTAAATATATATTACATTATTATTCTTTTGAATAATTTGAATCATATTATTGCGACAAAGCACTAAGAAGCTAGTTATGTTTAAGAACTGCAGCTAAATTATTTGTAGCTTAAACCGCCACTGAGTGGAAATGGTAACCACCAGACGATTTGCTAATAAGAGTGCCATGGTTGCCGCGTCATCCAGGCTTACTTTACGTTATTATAATGATCTATTGTGAACTGAAACCAGACACATTTTAGCTTAGCCTGCCAACGCCTAAATAATTGAAATGCATAATCTTAAAGCTTACGAAGATGACAGCATTGTCTAGTAAAAGTGAACTTATTACTGATGTAGGTATAAAATAGTCATAATCAAACTAAGAATTTAAGTTTCCATTTCAAAGTTGATGTTAAGTGAACTTACAAAAAAACTCAAACAATTCGTGGTTTTTGCAGGACGTCCTTTCAAACGTGTTTTTAACTAAAAAAAATACCTAAATTATAACTAATAATAAATTTAGGCTTGTAACCCACAAAGTAGTTAGAACAAAACTATAATCTAATAAAATGACCTTTAACTAACTCTATAAACACACAATTTCCTCTCATCTCAAACCTGCCGCACACCTTATTCAATCCACAATTAAATTACGCAACAACATACATATTCAAACAAAGCAAATGAAAAATCTGAGAACCGATTTACTTCCACAATAGTGATGGAATTTAAACTCTGAGAGCAATTTTACTCGCACGGAACAGGAAATACAGGACGGGTTGTGGTATAAAGAGTCGATCATTAGCTGGCCAGTCTTGAGGAATTAGCCTTTTTGTAGTGGTCATTTTATATAAGCGTCTAGCCTTCCGTGCGTCGGTTTGTTATGTCAAGAACTGTACTGAGTTACTGAAATTTGATTTGACATTTGGTGTAACAGATGTTTGTAAAATCCGACCTTAGTTGATCTAATTAATTAATTAACGCCGAAAGCTGAAAAAATGAAGAAAACCTCGTCGTAAAATGTCATGTTTTCCTAACTGTTATACTTTTCACATTTTGCGCTAATTAACAAAAAATGGATTAACTTTTTAGTAAGTAATACGATTCCAGCATAAGTGCATATATTCCGTGTAACTCATTTTCATAAAATTACCCATGATTGTCTAGTCGGTTCAGAGATTTTTTTACTTGATGAAGGAGAAGGTGTTTTGACCAGGGGCGTATTGCATCATGACTCATATGAAACGAGATGAAAAGAGACTCCCGTTGATAACGTAATATGTTACAAGTTGTTTTACAATACGTCTCAGTTCATAGTTTTCTTTATAACCATTCCCTTCCAGCATTTTGTGACTTCGGCACGCAACGCAATATGTCAGTTGATTACGGAATGTTTTCGACCGCGCGTAAGGTACATTTAGATGTTATCTCCCATGCAAAAAAATACATTAAAACATACCTACCGCAAGTTCTAATAGTTAAGTGATTTTATATTACCCTGTAGGAGTGATCGACCGCGGACTCACTAAATATTGTAAGGAACTAAGCACAAATGAACACGATTTTGTCATTCTTATCGGATCGATAGAAGTGGGTTGCCATATGGTTAAAACTTTTCAGCTATTTTTTATCACCTCTGTCACCTCTTGTATATAGTATTTAATTGTAATACTTACTTCTTACTTCCAGTGGCGCTACAACCTTTTATGGGTCCTGGCCTTGGCGATCTTCTTCCAGTTCGTGATCTTGCCCATCGCTCTTAGGTCCTCCTCTACGCAGTCCCTCCATCTCTTCTTCGGTCTGCCTCTGGGTCCCTTCTGCTGTGGTGTCCACTCAGTCATGATTTTTTAATCTTGCAACACCAATTGTAAAAATAAATGATTTTTAGAAATTATTCAATAACCGATAATTATCTAGGACAGTACAGCAGAAGTTTCTGGAACTCAGTATAAAATAGTTGACGTTCGGGCATACAAAGTTTCCCGTTGTTGTAGCATCGTGCATCTCAAATCTCAATGAGTGGGTGGAAGGCGTTTAGACTTGTCAATTAAATGCCGTTACCAATCATATTGTTCATAATTATTCACTACTGGCTAATCACAGAGTAGCCCATCTCTTACTTATAAAAGAGCCTAACTCCTTGAAAGTATTAACCATTCATTGTGTTATCCGGCCGTATAAAAATATCGTAGAGAGAGAACACGATTGTATTTATTTATGTGTTGACTTGTACAAGAGAATGGGATAGCGAAATTCCCTTTATAGAATGGTAACTTTTTAAATATATACATGTTTTGTACGTTTTGTGTGTATTCACTAAGAAGAAGATTTTACGTTACGCTGAGCAAAATGATCGTATGAAACAAATGTAGATTTTACAAATCATTACGTTTAGCGACATAGACCCTAATCATCCCAATGAAAAATACTTCACCTCATATCCCACTTAAGCATTGATTGTCATGTGATTCATTATAATAATGATCATTGTGTCAATTTAACAATGGTGTGCAAAAACTGGGGATCAATTTGGCTCGTCACTTTTCAAGCAATGAGATATTTAAGTATTGCGTTCACTCTTCTGACACGTTGGGTGTACGGGAATGTACGCAAGAGACTGAAATCACATTGCGATGCGAAGTTGCGAACTAACCTGAACGCTGATCAAAAGCGTCTGACCGCATGTTAACAAGCGTGTTAAATTGACAGTACTATTGTTTTTCATTGGTAAGTACAACGTTTTCTTTGTGGGTTGAATTAAACGTGTAAGAATATCTGTCAAGATAAAAATAATATCGTTTTGCCCGCGACTTCGTCGGCGTGGAATTCGTTTATTTCGTATCTCCATGCAAAATTAAACCTTTCCAGGGTCTCAAAATATCTTCATACCAAATTCTATCACTATCGTTTCAGCGGTTTAAGCGTGAAGAGTTAACAGACAGACATAGTTACTATCACATTTACAATATTAAGTATGGATACTGAATATGGTTTTTTTCTAACCAATCTGATCTGCCGATGTCTACTGGGTACATTATATTAACTCGCCCCTGTATTACCAGAAGGGCAGGCAGAACGCATAAAATTGAAGTTTTAGTGCCATTTCCAGGAATTGTATGTTTACAACCTTACAGATGGAGAAAATGTGATATTGCAGAGACAGGTTGTTATCGCACTCCAGTCCTATTCCATTAATCGACTCTTACGACCATATGCAATAAGGATGGGAGAAGATATCATATCACCTATACTTTTATCCCGATGAAAAATCTCCTTGACGAACCGTTTTAGAGACCTTACAAAACTACAATTAAACTTACAATCTACATATGGCCTACAAACCCTACTTACTGTCAGTAAATTCGTCAAAAGTTTTGTGGATAAGTAGTGTGTTACTATATAAGTATTTAGGATAATGTACAGGGTTGGATATACATATACAGGAAAGGGAGTATTTATTAATTGTATATATATATATATACAATGATAGGAGACATAGGAAGAAACGACAATAGAGAGATCTCTCGGGGACCGAAGTCCAATGAGAGTAAGTTGTTGGGAATATTTATGCTACTGATTTAAGAAACTTCGATAGCGCGATGCAGAAGTCGTTAGATTTGACAGATGACAGGAGTGACGCCACAGTTGTTAGAGAGGTAGGGCCCAGAGTCCTCTGGGCTCTACCTCTCTAATTTGGATGATTTAGATGGACTGCTCCAACTATTTGGAGCAATCCATCTCTTAATAAATTGCTGGTAGAGCTAAACCAGATCTCCAACATAAAGGGTCCAAGCATAAAAAGGCTCTTTTGGTGTATAAATGTTATTATTCAGTTGATGAATTTGTGAATGACTTATTGTAATTACTCGTATTATTATTGGTAGAATTTATAAGATTTAGAAAGATATTTAATGATTTATGTAATTTAGTTTAGAATAGTATAGACATTTTAATGTGGTAATGTATTTCTTTTGTGCTATGATAATGCTAAAATGATAATGTTTTTAATGTTTGCTTATATTTTTATTGCCTATTATAAATGATTCAATTTCTGTTATTTTCTCATGTATGCATATGTATGACATATAACGCGATGTATATTCGACACAATGTATATTGTTCAGAATAAATTAAAATAAAAATAAATAAATAAAATAATAATAAAGCAGTCCAACTGAGGAAGGGCTTCCACTTATATAACACCGCAGCCACAATAACAGTAACAACTACTTGCTACCTACAGAGGTAAGTGATACATGGTATTGTAGTCCTTGTTGCGACGTTGTGAGTTCGCCAGTGCTCCTGTGGACGTGCTGTGTTACTGTGGGACCTGCATTTATATCTAGTCCATGCACATCATATTCAAGCTATCGACACAACGAATTTAATACTCAACTCAATTATTGCTCCGGATTCGGAAGCCGTTGTCAAAAGTTTGTTATTAAAATACAGACAAATATTAACTTTTTTTTATGTTATAGGGGGCAAACGAGGAGACAGATCGCCTGGTGGTAAGCAATTACCATCGCCCATAAACACCTGCAACACCAGAGGAGTCGCAAGTGCGTTGTTGGCCTTTCAGAAGGGAATACGCTCTTTTCTTGAAGGACTTTGGAATTTAAATGAAAGCATCGGGAAAGTCGGGACACATCCAGGACCAGGGAGTCGATTTTTGAGTGTCGAACGCTCCACTTTTCACTCTACATCTGTCAAATCATCATGTTTTTTGACAGATCTTGAGTGAAAAGTCGAGCGTTCGAAACTCTAAATTCGGCCCCCTGGTGTCCGAAGGGTTAACACTCGATTATGATGCCTATGGGACATGAAAAAGGCACTACGTAAATTTTCACGTCACAAATTATCAGGTATGACAACAAGAACCGACTTTTAACTAAGGTTTACAGCGAAATGATGGATTGAGAATTATTTTGATGTTTCTACGGCTGTTGTATTGTAAAGGTTGAGCGTGGGTGCCGCTTACGCAAAATTGCCATAAGTATGTAAGTATTAATTTTAGTACCCAATAAATATTTACTGCCACAGAGTCCATGTACTATTTTATGTATTACATGATTGTAGGTACTATAGGTTAATACTTAAGCTTTATATGTAGAAAAAATAATGGATACCATAACCGTGTGAAAAGGGATTTCAAGAGCCCTTTCACAATATCGCGCTCCTGAATTGGATACTTTAATACTAATTTTAAGATGAATATTTGTTTAATACAACTTAAATATATATTATATATATCAGTTACTTTGGTATGTTACAATCAATGTACTTTTTAGGGTTCCCAAGTACCCAAGGGTAAAAATGGGACCCTATTACTAAGACTTCGCTGTCCGTCCGTCCATCCGTCTGTCTGTCCGTCTGTCACCAGGCTATTTTCATGAACCGTGATAGTTAGACAGTTGAAATTTTCACAAATGATGTATTTCTGTTGCCGCTATAACAACAAATACTAAAAAACAGAATAAAATCAATATTTAATGAGGCTGCCATACAACAAACGTGATTTTTTGCCGTTTTTATAGCTAATGATACGGAACCCTTCGTGCGCGTGTCCGACTCGCACTTGGCCGGTTTTTTTTTGTTTGAAAAGAAAGTTTTCTTCCGGTTACACATCAAAATATCTAAAATCGGTATACCTAATGTCAGTATCTGCTCGAAATTTTATAAAATCATAATACATATAAAAAAATAATTACCATATTGTGTTGTGTCCTAACGGAGCCCAAGGTCTACTTTGGCACCTAATCCTTAGATTTAGCACAGGAACTAGTTTTTACCTTTCAACCCAGAGGAATAAGTAGAACATGTAGTGATTCGACCGATTTCCTCACAATATTTTTCTTCACCGAAGAGCTTCTTTTAAATATCTAATGAAATTTCGTACATAAGTTTATAAAATCCAATGGTACAAAACAGGATTCGATCGCACCCACGAACTCCATATTAAAAGTCTCGTGCCTTACTGCTGGGTTACATTTTCTATTGCGCTCGCGGCCCAGCGGCGCCCGCGTGCCGCGTGCGGTATGCGGGGTTAAGCAACATGAGCCGGGGTCAGTTCGTGGATGGGTAACCGCTTTGAGTGGTTACTAACTGAACGCTACTGTGCTTTGGAAGGCACCTTATGCCGGTGATCTAGGCTGCTGTCTATGATAGCAGTCGTTAAGCCAAGTTAGAGGTCTTCGGGCGGCTTGAGAACTTCTAACAGTCAAGTTGCCCACTCACTTAACATGGCGGGGCGATATTGCACCACGTCCGTAGGGAGTACCCACCGTTATCCTACACGTGACCCCTGGGTAGTGCTAAACGATGCAACAAAAACTGGTAACAAAATTGCCATACGATAAAATAAATATTCGCTATAACTGTTGTGTGACAATGTCTACCTACATGTTTCATGTAATGCATGCCAAAAGAATAACAAAATCGTAAACAGGATAGGTTTAAAACTCGTATATAGATTACAAATTATGAGGGAATCGATAACGATGATGAATGAATGACGTCTGTAAACGTCACTTTTAGTGTCAATGGATAAGCACTTAATCATCAAAGACATTTCATACCACATTAGGTACAAAGTTTACGTGTGCACATTTAATGGCGCCTGTATACACTCGCCAAGATCATAGGATAATGCAGGCCATCCCTTTCTTTCTTATTAAAAAAATAGGTACAAACAGATTATATTCTTATTTTCACTCCGGAGAGAATGTAACCGCCTTTAGAACAGATTCTATATTTAAGACGATTGTTGCCGGTAATAATAATTTATTGTAATCCATACTTAGTAAAATACGTCACTCTATTGATAAATCTATTTATACATTGAGACAATTATTATATAGTACCTACTCTACCTACATCCTTAATTCATTATCGTCACTAGCAAACGTAATAATCACCTATTAATATATACATAATATCTATTTATTTGCATTGATCAGAGTATACATCGTGTATTCTTGATATATGTAACTACAAATTGTATCCAGACGTATTGCGTAGGTATGTACACTAATTTTACACAAAGTGTTGGAAACAGAAATGTAACAGATGTCTTAAATTTAGTTTATCGGAACTAGAAACGGAATCGTAATCGAAAACGGAAACGTAACCAGAATCGGAGCCCAAGTGATAGGTAGACGAAATGTTAAGGGTAGGTCTAAGCTGTCAATCACACACAGTGTACTTCACAGACTTCATACCACCAACATATACGAATAGGGATTTTTAATGTAATAACACTGATAAAATAAAACAACTACAATTAGTGCAGCACGTGGCAAGCGTGGAAATTGAGCAAATGACAGGTATAAACTTGTCTATTTTTGATGGACGCCGCTCATTTCCCCCCGTTGCGATCTAACTTCTGTTTTCAATCAATCAATCAATCAATTTATTTATTTCTATGAATGTGGTACAATTTAGGGTCTTATAATTATTTTAGTTCAGCACATCCTGCCAGTGTTGGCGTAGAAATAGTTACACATGGAAGTCATTACATGTCAATAATAAAATATTTACAACAATATATTAATAAGAACATTAACATCTTGAAGGTGGCTCTAAAAAACTCTTTTATTGAATAGTAACATTTTTCAACCAAAAATGCAACTAAATGTTTTTTAAATTGGTGTGTATCTAAACTTTTAATAGTGTTCGGTATTTTATTAAATATTTTTGTTGCCATTCCAAAAAAGCTGTTCCGCATTAGTGCTGTTTTCATAGGCTGATTATGCAGCTGTATTTTATATTGCGAGCGAGTGGGAAGCTTTCGTTTTTCTGATACAAATCTGAACATATCAATATGGCGTTTTGAAAGTAACTGAACCGGAACCGAAGCGGATGTTGAAAACGAATAGGAAATTCCGACTTAACGGAATCGAAACCGGAGCTCTGTAACATCCCTGCTTGGAAGCAGGTCTAGTCTTGTTTAGGTAAGTAGTGATCAGACACTGATTACTTATTACATTGCGTGCTAAATTATTTAATAAGAAAAAAAAATTTGTAATTTTTTACAAAACATAAGAAAGTACATTTCTAGGAGATCCGTACTATCAACCTTCAGAATATGCGGTTAAACTTGAATTAAAACTTTCGCGAGTCATATTATAGCTATATTTGACCGAGTGAAATGAAGGTCTCTGCTTCAGCTTCGACAAAAATGCTTTCGTATGTCCAGATTTCCGTTTGTTCTCGTCTACAGGTCGCAAATCTCAACCGAACCTCGTGAAATTTCGTGAGCAGGTTCGATAGTTATGTATAATTTTTTTGTCGAGACGGTTTTTGGAAATTTCCAAAAACATTTCTTTTGTCAATGATTTTGTATTTCTCAACCGATTCTCGTGAAATTTTGTGAGCAGGTTGGATAAATATACAGATTTTTTTTGTCGAATAGGTTTTTGGATATTAAAATAATATATATTTGTTCAACGGTTTGTTCTCCTCTACAAGTCGCATTTCGCAAACGATTTTCGTGTAATTTTGTAAGCAGGTCCATTAATTATATAGATTTTTTTTGTCGAGTCAGTTTTTGGAAATTTACAAAAATAATTTTTATTTCAAAAATTTTGTTAGTTTCTGCGTCCGGATTTCGGTTTGTTCTCCTCTACAGGTCGCATTTTTCAACCGCTTCACGTGAAATTTTGTTAGCAGGTTCGATATTCATAATTGATCTTTTTTATAATGTCAGATTTTGGAAATGATAAAAAAACTCACTCATGAGGTCAACAGCTCACAGAGCCACTAGTTAATAGTTATTAGTTATTCCATAGTAACACAATAATATTTAAAACATAATAAAAACTAAATTGCTATTCAAAAAGATCTCCAAGATCGGAGCCCCCATAAAGGAAGGGTTCCCATAAGGCTGGCAGCGTGCCCTCTTTGGACGGCTATGCTGATCTGCTGGCCAAGGCATGAGCCAGCGCTACGGTCCCCTGACACCTCGGCCAGCCTTCGGGATAGTTGCTCAAAAAGTCGGTGGGCACCGGCGCTCCATGGACTCAGTCTCCAAGGCAAATGCCGCAAATGCATGTCGGTCTGCCAGTTCGATGTAATTGCGGCATTTCGTTTTCTCGGCCGCTGCGGCTGCCCCGCCTGCTCTCAACGATGTTGCGCCTAGGTGGGACGGGGCCAGGGTGTCGACAAAAGTTGCGTCCCAAATATGGGGCCCAGTCTCCAAGGCACAAGGGTCACGCCGTCATCCTGAGGAAGAACTCCCGAAGAGTTCGAAACATATCGCACAGTTTGACAATTAACACGTTAGTTTAAACTTTTTTAAAATATAGTTATATGCGGTTATGTCACAAAAACACACTAGTAAATTTGTAAGCGACGCTTAAGGTATAATAATGTGTCAGCGACTTCACCTGCGTTTCGTTCCGCCAAAAGTACGAAACGCGACGCCCACAGTCTCACGGAACCCAGTAGGTCACTATACTAGCTCCCGACATATACTCTGCGAGCATTGATTCACTATTCGTGGGCGGCAAGGAGGTCTATCTCACTTGACTTATTGGTATTATATCAAAACATACATTACCTACATTTGTTTCGAGTGCACGGTTCTAAACTGAACGTGTCAGCATGAAAGCGCGCAACAAACGCAACTTTGATGTTAATGTGAAACGTCTAGTCAAGTAGACTTCAAGGTCGACGTACTCTTTGCGGTACCTATATTTGCATATGCTCGGGTCAGGCTTGAAAAAAGTGACACCAATAGATATTTTTATGCAGTGGTGCGAATCAGTATCAAGGCCAAAGTCTGCTCTCTCCTTCAGTTACTGGGTAAGTGTAACATCAACTTTGCTTATGATAAATAGCTTATTGTACGTACAGATAAGTGTCGTTTATTTGAGTGGTTTCCGATGTCGGTGAAGTGAAAGCAATTTAATGCGTGATGTGTAGGTTTTCATGATTGTATGGGATTAGTATTTTTGACCCACAGATTGTTTGATTAGTATGTGTACCTACTAACTGTGAGAAAGATTAAGCGCAACTATTCTGGCGTGTACTTTTATTAGCTAAAGTAGCCTGGCGCCAATAATACTGATGGACGTTTGTAAGTCTTCAATCAGTCAGTAATACTGGTGGACGTTTCTTAAAAACGACGAAAAAAGAGGCATTGAAGAGGAGTGGATATGTAGGGAAACTCAAAGATGCGCAATATTATAGATGAAATTCAAATTTCAATGTAGATATCATACTTTATACTATAGTAGCTATCGGTACTTAACAGTTTCTTATATTTACATACAACTCACTAACAACTTAATAATACTATATTATTAGCGCTGCTTTCGTATCTGTTAGTGCGGAAGCCGTACGATATTAGTAAGCTGTCACTGCTGTCAACTGACAATGTTCACCGTCATTCGAGTCAGTACCGATTCCTTACTGCGCGCATATATTGATATAGGCGACCCGGCCTATGCTCTATGATCCTAATGGTTGACCCATGCCAACCTCGCTTATGGCATGCGTCAATACCTACAATTAGTGGACTGTATGGAAAACAAAGGTAGCTACTGGCTCTACTATCTGTTGAAACACTGAAGACTCACTGACTCTAATAGAATGTTCTGCTACGCAGTTAAGTAAATTTTATGTTTGTTTGAAATAATAAGAAATAATTCGGATATAATGCGGTTTTATATTAAATATCACAGGTACGATCCTTAGCCTAACTTATCTAGCAAAATAAACACTGTACGACACGATTTGACTTATTTATAACGAATCTAGCTAAATCTAGGCATTAACTTCTAGACTTCCTATGCTGAGTACTGATGCGAGCGGGGTTCCTTATTCACTTTTCTTCTTTGGGTTCCTGGCTGCTTGTCGTAGTGTTCCTCTGGTACTGAATGAAGTGAATGAGCAACCCTCTCTTATATTCAGCCCAGTTGGCCCGTGGAGAGAGCCATGTCTCTTACGGTTAAATGCCGAGCAGGTTCAGACCACGCCCCTAGTATATATACCGTGGTTTACTGAGATCGAGCTTCACTCGATCTCCTGAGGCTGCAGATAGCCTTACTCGTCTCGTGTCAATCTTGACGAGTCGCTATTCGACTCGTCCATACGAGACTCGCTAACTTAGGGCATGATTCGATCTGCGCTGGTCCTGAGAGCAGTTGATGCTGCGCAAAAACTACTTTCACTGGATATTATTATCTGGCGAGATGCGCCACGCGGTCAACTTCGCGTGCCTGATTACAACACAGGGCTTACTATGTGCGCGGGAGCGCCTACTAGGTATGAGATAGATCTCATGCCTCCAGGACCAGCTGTTCGTGAGCTATTTCACGATACGTGGCATTTTGATAGTGAAAATATCAGTCATGGATCGATATTTTTACTTTCTTGCGCAATCTTCATTATTATTGCGCCATATGCAATGGAATCTTCCACTGCAACTATTACGCAGTATCGCGTAAGAAATAAGGTAACTCGCTCGTAAGTTCGCTTACGTTCATTCCCATAGGGCGAATGACTACCAAATACGTAAATAACATTGATTCACTTAAATATTTCAACTTAAATAACATGAACGCTCTTAAATCTACCTAGCCCTATTGTGTTTATCTTTATTGATACTAATGTGGCCCTTATTGGCCTTACATGCTAGGTACATGATCTAGAGGTGGGTTCTGTCCTCTACACTCCCCGCCGTCTGAAGACTCAGACTCCTGTGACCTCGGTGGCCAGACTCCTGTGTCATCGGTGGCCATGGTCATCAGGCTTCAGCGGGATCGGGACTCGGCGCAGGCTGGGTGCTCGACGCAGGCTCGTGGCTCGGAGTGTGCTCGATGCTCGACGCAGGCTCGTTGCTCGGAGCGGCCGGCACCAACACGGCCAGCCGTGAAGTCGCACGGCGTAGCACGCCGTACGTTGTGCGGACGTCCACGTTCCGCACTTTTCCGTCGGGCCCTGGGTAGGTGGCCACGACTAGCCCTCGCGGCCATACGTTGCGAGGGCTTGCGGGGTCGGCGACTAACACACAGTCGCCGACGTGGATCTGCTGGGCCCCACCGCCGGAGGATTGGCGGGGGGCTAGCAGTGGGTAATACTCTTTCACCCATCGCCGCCAGAAGTGGTCTGCCAGTGCCTGTACTTGGCGCCATCTTCTTCTGTCGTCTTCCTCGCTGGGACCGATGACAGGCTGCTGGATCGTCGACAGCAGCAAGAAGTGGTTCGGCGTCAGCGCGACGTCGTCGCCAGGCTCGGTGGGCACGTGCGTGAGTGGTCTTGCATTTACCACGTACTCCACTTCTGCAAGGAGCGTCAGGAAGATTTCTTCGCTCGGCGCTCTCTCGTTCATTGTATATGCCAGCGCGTTCTTAATGGTTTTGACCATTCTCTCCCAGCTGCCGCCCTGTGATGGCGCAGCCGGGGCGATGAAGCGCCAGTTCATTCGATGTTGCAGCCCGTAGTTCTGGAGTGCCGGTAGCCATTCTTCGTGGGCCGCCTTCAGCTCCAGGGCGGCCGCGCGGAACGATGTCTGGTTATCGCTCCACATCGTCTGTGGCCATCCTCGTCGCGCCGCGAAGCGTCGCAGCGCGTTGATGGCACTGTCGGTTGACAGGCTGTGCACGACTTCCAGGTGGACCGCACGCGTCGTCAGACACGTGTACAGCGCGACCCACCTCTTCTCGCGACGCCTGCCGATCGTGACCCACATCGGGCCGAAGTAATCTTGTGCTGCGTGCGTGAAGCAGCGCTGGTAGGCCTCCAGCCGCTCGGCCGGGAGGTCTCCCAAAGGTTGCGCGCGCGGACTCGCGCGGCGCAGGCGACAGAGCGCGCACGCCTGGGATACGGCGCGCACACTCGGCCGCAGATGAAGCACCCATAGCTTCTGCCTTAAATCATTAACCACAGCCTCATTATTAACATGCGCGCCCCTACAATGGGCGCGCTTTATTAGAAGTTTAGTATAGGACTCCCTACCGTCCAGGATAATGGGCTTCTCAGCCGTGTACCGTACCGGTGCACGGCTGAGCCTGGTTCTCATTGTCAGCAATCCTTCCGACGAGAGCTCTGGATCCAGTTTATACAGTTTTGACTGTTTGGACAGCTTTCCTCCTGCTGTCAGTATCCTCAGCTCCTCTGGGAAGCTGCAGCGCTGGCTCCGCTGCGCCAGCAAGTGCTCCGCCGCCTGCAGGTGCTTTGCCTCAAGTCGCTTGTTTCTGTCGCGCGACTTGAGCTTGTCTATAAACAATAACATGTAACCGACCGCCCTCACGAGGCGCTCAAAACTACCGAAGCGCTCTGTGTTCGGTAGCGAGGTCGCCGGTTCACTCGTTGTGGTCAGGACCGTCTTCAGCTTTCTCCCTTCTGCTGGCTCCACGTCCCGTGTGGAGATAATGGGCGGCCGCTGGTCCTGTATACTAACCTGCTGACTCTGTTGCAGGTGTATAGCGTCATCCGCCGGGCGCACGCCGTCCTTGTGACTCCCATCCTTGGAGTCGATGGCGGTGCGCGGGATGATCGCGTCGTGAGCCTCTTCGTTGCACCACGCGTGGTACGCGGCTCGCTCGTTCGTCGGAGGGAATCCTGGATTCTTCCCGAATATGGCCCACCCCAGTACGCTCTTCATCGCGACTGGGGCGTCTCGTGGGCCGGTCCTGATTACTTCCGGTATCAATAGTTGCCAGTTGTCGGCACCCAACAGCAGCTGTGGCACTCCATACTGGCTCACAGCTCCGCGGGCTTCTCGCAGGTGCTCGTACCTGTCCAACAATGTGCTATCTACGGCCTGGCCTCTCAGGCCGAGGTTACTCACCGTCCTCATCTCGACGGGGTGAGCCAAGCCTCCTTTCTGAGACCGTATGTACGCGGACACTCGCTCGGAGTGCCCCTTGTGCGCGATCCCTCCGACGCCGCGTACAGTCAGCTGATCCCGTGGTCCAGTGGCGCCTATGTGATCAGCGACTGCCTGCTCGAGGAGAGAGACGGTCGATCCCTCGTCCAGCAAGCAGAGGATATGGGCCTCGCCCTTAGGGCCCGATATCGTGACTGGAAGGACTTTTAACAATACCTCGGTTGTTTCCTTGGCGTTGCTGGCGTAACTGCTTTGCTCGACCGCGCTGTCCGGTTCTCGCGTCGTGCCCTCCTTGCACGGCGGCGGCGGCGTCATACTTGCCGTCGCTGACAGCGGTCGCGGTCCTTCTTTGTGAAGCAGTCTATGATGGGGACGTGAGCAGCCCGGTACGCTGCAGCCTTTCACTTTGCACTGCGAGCGTTGGTGCCTGGCACTCATGCACTTGAAGCAGACCCTGTTCTGCTTCGCCCACTCCCATCTCGCCGGTAATTGTAGTGCCTGCAGCTTCCTGCACTCGTTGGTCTTATGACCGGCACTACAGTACAGACATACCTGTATTCGCGACGTCTGTACTTGCTCCGTCGCGTACGCCACCTTTGAGGGCAACGGCCGCCGCGGCTCCGCATACTTCGTTTGCTGGGGCGCCGGCGGGCGGTTGCTAGCTCGGTTCTGGGTCCTAGGTGCGTACGTTTGAGGCGGTGCTCCCCGCGGTACGTTCCTTGTGACGGGCGCGCTGGCGTGGGTGAATTCAAGTTGCAGATCACTCTCTTCCAGTAAGAAGTCTGCCACCACCTGGATCTCCGCCAAGCCGCCGTCTCTATGCCCACGTGCATAATCGCAGTACCGCGATCGTAGGTGCGGACTCAGTCTGTCCGTCACCTCGCGCACTAACAGCGGGTTGTTCGCGTAGTGCGCGTCATCCAGATCCATGAGCGTGCTTACTATGTTCATGATCTGGATTGCGAAGTTGTTGAGCTCGTTCGCGCTCGACCCGACGTGTGGTAGCCTCCTGAGATCTTCTAGCGCCTTGTCTACTAGAAAGTCTTTGCGACCGTACTGTTTATTAAGTATCCTAATTACCAGATCAGGAGTGGTCGCCGTCGACAGGATGTGCTGCACGCACGCCTTCGCTTCACCTTTGACTGCGGCCCTCAGCCGCGCCACGTTCTCATAGCCGTTAAACTTATAACGCTTGTTGCTTTCATTATACGTGTTAATGAAGCAACGCCACTCGCTGACGTCCCCGCTGAAGTGTGGCAACTCGTACACCTCCTTGGTCGCGGGACGCGCTGCGGTCTGCATGCGCTCGAACAACTCTACCATACCTTCTGGCGTCGTTGTTGCTGTGAACCTAGAATGAGGCGTCCTTGGCTCGTTCGTGCGTTCTGGTTCACGTGCATGCTCGCTCTCGTACTCCAGTCCCCGGGTTGGAGAAGGGGGGCGCCGGCGGGCGCTCGTCGCCCCGCGCTCCAGCTTCTCCTGGCTCCGCTCGATTGGACGCCTCGGCGTCTCTCCAATGCGAGCTGGGGCTGATTCATGTTCGTACGAGGCGACTGATCGGTTGTCCCGGGTCCGTAGCTCTCGACGATCTTCCTCGTCGTGTCGCTCCGCGGACTCGTCCACCCATCGAGCGACTCGGTCGCTACCACCGGAGCTCTCCGAGTTTATTTGGGCTATTCTTGCCTGTAACCGCCTGTTCACTAGGTCGGTTTCGATCGCCAGCTCTTGGCGACGTAGATGTGCCAGCTGTTCTGCAGCCTCGACTTCGGCTTGCAGTCGGCGACCCTCTGCTCGACTGCTCCGGCGCGAAGTCATGCTTGCCGGTCCGGGAGATCTGTATGGGGTGGATTGGACGAGGTCCACGAAAGCGACATTCCTGGTTGTCGCGTCGCCACTCGTCGCTGGATGGTGCTCAGCCCGTTTCGGATCGACGACGTGTGTTCGGTCCAGCGCGTTGTCGTCCGGCTGTCGCTCCCTCTTCCGTAGGCGGCCGCCCTGCTCGCGGCGCCATCTCCCCTGTTCATGGATACTCGGTGACCGTGGTGGCTGCTCATGTACCAAGGTCGTCACTCCGACCCTGGCACCAGCTGGGTGCTTACTCACTTTTGCTGATTTCTTGGGCCTCTGCTCTGCAACTTGTCGCTCGTTCTCTAAAGTTGCAGAAAACCTGGGTGGTTCGGAGAGCGCCCCTTGGGCACCGGTGATGGTGCCAGCAGCATTGCTAGCGTTGCCAGCCCGTGCGCCGTCGGCGCCAGTGGCAGTGCTAGCGGTAAGGCCAGCGGTGCCATCGGCGCCAGCGGCGCCAGCGGCAGCGCTAGCATTCTTCACTCTTCTCCTGTCCGATGGTCCCTGCTGGTCAGCAAGTCGCTCCTGATGCACCTTGTGTGCTAGGACCGCCGATAGGGGGAACCTGGACCGTTCGGAGACGGCCCCTCGGGCCGTAGTGATGGCGCCAGCGTCCACACCAACGGTGCCAGCTGGGTCGCCAGGGGCGGCGCCAGCAGCCACTTGCTGCCTCGTCGCCTGTTCGGAGAATGCCCCTCGGGCCATGTAGTCGGCGCCAGCGTCCACACCCGCGGTGCCAGCTGGGTCGCCAGGGGCGGCGCCAGCAGCCACTTGCTGCCTCGCCGCCTGTTCGGAGAAGGCCCCTCGGGCCATGTAGTTGGCGCCAGCGTCCACACCCGCGGTGCCAGCTGGGTCGCCAGGGGCGGCGCCAGCAGCCACTTGCTGCCTCGCCGCCTGTTCGGAGAAGGCCCCTCGGGCCATGTAGTTGGCGCCAGCGTCCACACCCGCGGTGCCAGCTGGGTCGCCAGCGGCGGCGCTAGCAGCCATTCGCTGCCGCGCGGCCTCGGCGCCTTCCCTCAGGAAGGCTATGCGTCTCTCCTCCTGGTCGCGGTCCGACGTTTGTGACCTCGTCACATACATGACGCGCGCAGAAGGGGAGGATCTGGATCGTGTTCTCCGATACGCGGGCACTTTCATCCGCTCTACTCCGCTCGCAACGTACTACCTAACTGATTCAGTACCAACCGACGATAGGTATACGCACGTGTGATTCTAAACCGTGTTCAAGTTCGATCAGCTGCTCAGCTGATTTACGCGACTCGACTCGTACCGCGAGTTACGCACACGAACGTTCACAAACAATGAGTACACGACTCAATTAACAACGATTTAATAGTCCAATAATCACACTAACCTAAAGTCACTATGCTAGATAAAAGGATCGTATTTAATATTTAAAACAAAAATAGTTACGGCTTAGACCGCCCGTGGTACTAAGCGCGCACTTCCAAAACAAAATAAAACCGCTCGTGAAACTAAAAACAATACGTGTTGCAACCCGATGCTAACAACGCAGTCACGAAAATAAAATAATATCCGAAAGTTAATTTAACACTACTACGTATTAGGTCCCGACGCCCTTAATACGCAGTTCCAAATAAAAACAAATCCGCCAATTAAATTAACACTACTACGCATTAAGCCCCGTTGCCTTAATACGCAGTTTCAAACAAACAAAACACGATCGCGAAAGTTAACACCACTGCTCGCTAAGTCCCGACGCCGTTAACGAGTAGTTAAGAATAAATCCGTTCACTGATGTTAACACTTGCTGCACCTTAAGGCCCGACGCCCTTAATTGCAACTCGCAGACCGATCGCTACTACGCACCAAAGTCCCGACACCCTTTAGTGGCGTAGCGTTCCAGAATATTCTCGAATATTCGGATTACGCAATATTACGCAATACCTGGTTGTATTACGTCACTGTTCACTAACTGCGCACTTCGCGTATGTTCGGCACTGATTCTATTGCTTACGACGTCACAGCATCCCAACAGATCCGGTTCGCTAAGGACCAAAAATATAGGCGACCCGGCCTATGCTCTATGATCCTAATGGTTGACCCATGCCAACCTCGCTTATGGCATGCGTCAATACCTACAATTAGTGGACTGTATGGAAAACAAAGGTAGCTACTGGCTTTACTATCTGTTGAAACACTGAAGACTCACTGACTCTAATAGAATGTTCTGCTACGCAGTTAAGTAAATTTTATGTTTGTTTGAAATAATAAGAAATAATTCGGATATAATGCGGTTTTATATTAAATATCACAGGTACGATCCTTAGCCTAACTTATCTAGCAAAATAAACACTGTACGACACGATTTGACTTATTTATAACGAATCTAGCTAAATCTAGGCATTAACTTCTAGACTTCCTATGCTGAGTACTGATGCGAGCGGGGTTCCTTATTCACTTTTCTTCTTTGGGTTCCTGGCTGCTTGTCGTAGTGTTCCTCTGGTACTGAATGAAGTGAATGAGCAACCCTCTCTTATATTCAGCCCAGTTGGCCCGTGGAGAGAGCCATGTCTCTTACGGTTAAATGCCGAGCAGGTTCAGACCACGCCCCTAGTATATATACCGTGGTTTACTGAGATCGAGCTTCACTCGATCTCCTGAGGCTGCAGATAGCCTTACTCGTCTCGTGTCAATCTTGACGAGTCGCTATTCGACTCGTCCATACGAGACTCGCTAACTTAGGGCATGATTCGATCTGCGCTGGTCCTGAGAGCAGTTGATGCTGCGCAAAAACTACTTTCACTGGATATTATTATCTGGCGAGATGCGCCACGCGGTCAACTTCGCGTGCCTGATTACAACACAGGGCTTACTATGTGCGCGGGAGCGCCTACTAGGTATGAGATAGATCTCATGCCTCCAGGACCAGCTGTTCGTGAGCTATTTCACGATACGTGGCATTTTGATAGTGAAAATATCAGTCATGGATCGATATTTTTACTTTCTTGCGCAATCTTCATTATTATTGCGCCATATGCAATGGAATCTTCCACTGCAACTATTACGCAGTATCGCGTAAGAAATAAGGTAACTCGCTCGTAAGTTCGCTTACGTTCATTCCCATAGGGCGAATGACTACCAAATACGTAAATAACATTGATTCACTTAAATATTTCAACTTAAATAACATGAACGCTCTTAAATCTACCTAGCCCTATTGTGTTTATCTTTATTGATACTAATGTGGCCCTTATTGGCCTTACATGCTAGGTACATGATCTAGAGGTGGGTTCTGTCCTCTACAATTGAGTAGCACCTGGCTGGCGCGGAATTCGCGGAAGCAAGGCGGTACGGATGCAGTACTGCCCCGCTTCGGCCAATGATATTACTAATGTGCATATGTGATAATGAGAGTGTACCGACAGGTGAGAAAACAGTATGTAGATCCCACTCTGCCATTGTCAGAAAGTAGCCTTGAGCACGGCTTGGGTCTTGCAATATTACATGATACCTTACAACATATTTCATGAAAACTGCCTTTCAAGCCTCTCATTAACTTCATTAATATAACACGTATTTACTCGAAAGGGACATGCAAGCTCGCTTACTGATTATTTCTAGGCCAAAATAATTTCTGCATGCCGAAGGCAAGTAATTGTTATCATTACTGGCCAGCGTAATTATGCATCGAGGCATTTCTTGTTCGTTTCCTTTAAAATAATGATGAATACTAACGAGTACGTTCTTGGAAGAGCGATGACAGGCAAGTAGCTAAAACTTCTCCTTTTCACGACAGCTGTGAGCTCAGTAAGGTTCCGTCATCATCAATGGAAACTTCATCCCTTTCAGATGATTGTTGCAACTTCTGTGGTCAAGCTGGATTATGGCGGGTGATCCTGAGCTTCACTTATGGCTTAATAATAGTCATTTTAAGAAAAAAAAATACAGTTGACACTTCCCGGCAAGCCATTGCAAAGTTTCATAGCTATCCATCTGCGCTACGTATATGCATATACTACGTATTTACAATAGTATTGTATTTAGTTAGTTGAAGGACTAGTTACAGCCTTTAGGGCAAAATTCTATTGTATTTTATTGTACACGCTAGGACATAATTTAATTATGCCATGTCATTTTCTGTTTAATTTAGTTGCCGCCTGCCACGGCCACTGTCAATGGTGCTCGTTGAACTGCAACAGATAGTGCAGGCCTGATATGGCTGAGTTTAAAGATTTTAATGTTAACGTTTATTTTTTCAATTGTCTGTCCTGTGTAGTTTGTAGCTGACTGTTTTTATTTTATTTATATTTATTTTTATTGGTGTAAAGTTGTTGTACGTTACTCACCGTGAACTCACTCGACGGTCCCATTGTTCACAGTGTTTATTCAAGACTAGCTTTTTTCCGCAGGGTCGCCCGCGTACCAAGCGTAATTTCTTCAATCAGTTTGGTCCGTAGTTTGTATATAACTACTTATGTAGGTATGTATAGATGTTATTTTCGTTATCGGCTCCCGGAGGAACGTCGAAGATGACATCTACATCGATTATTAAGAAAAATTAATGTCCGCCGTCTTGGATTTAAAAATGGATGTTATTTTCGTAATCGGCACCCCGAGGAACCTCGAAGATGATACCAATATCGATTTTTAAGAAAAATAAATATCCGCCATCATTGATTTGAAAACGCATGTCATTTTCGTAATCGGTACCCCGAGGAACCTCGAAGATGACACCTACATCGATTTTTAAGAAAAGTAAAGATTTGCTTTTGCTGGAGAAAATTAAAAGTTTTAATCTCTCACTTCAATAAATACGTATATTCATACAAACTTTCATTTCTTGTTTTACCCACTTATCGGATGAATTTCAAAATCCTTTCTTATCCCTATAACCTACGTTATAAATGTAATCGATTGTGCAAAAATTAACTAGCATTAGCAGTTTCGGCTGTGCGTTGATGAGTCAGTCAGCCAGTAAGGACTTCTTTTTTTATATATATAGATTAGCCTAATAAATTAGAAGTTCCGTCACTTTGTCTCTATAAATAATTACTTAATTGGTCCATATATGGACTAGCGAAAAACAGAAATATATAAAATCCCTACACTAAATAAGATTAGTCATTCTGATAGACACAGTAATTAGTTTCACTTTCGCAGTAAGGTCACCGATCCACCTACTTTTTTGAATCCTACGCTCGTCTGTTTTATTGCAACAATATCTGTAAAGTAGTTTTATTTACTGCACGTTGACTTAAATATATGGCTGGTTTAATATTTGTACATTAATTTGCGATCTACCTACGCTCAAACTTGAACTTTATGGCTTTTTATTATAGTGGAATTTCCGCCATTCTGTAAAACAATAGTCAAATATATGTTTTTAGTAGATGTACGTGATTATTCCAGTCATGTTTTATCCTTAATTCTCAAATTTACATTATTGCTTATCTGTAAGTGAATTTTGTGTTGAGTTGTCATGGGAAAGTTTTCGTAAATGAAATGTAGTGCTCGGATTTACATAATTTCTTTAGTTTACGCGGTGTTATTAAAATATATACCAAGAAATTCAGTTTTGTAAGCCCATATATAAATTAAATAGTTTCGAAATTCGTCGTTTACCGGTCCCTGGGATCCCCGGAATCATAACAAAAGAATGCTACTGTTTATTTTTTTCGCCGGGAGAGGTCGGCTACATTTTTAAAAATCCGTACAGGCTAATTTTAGCTTGTCTGTCCGTGTTAGTAGTACAATAAGGCGATCCGTCTACTCGTTTGCCCCCTATAACATAAAAAAAAATATTTAGAGTTTAGTTACCCTGAAAATCGTAATTTGTTCCAATAAACCTATTTTAATACAAACATTCTGAAATAATCACTGGCTATGATTAGTTATCCTATAAATTGTGTTCGTACTTTGTAATGTAATAACTTGTGAATGCACCGCACCACACACACATTAAGTGTTAGAAACCTCTTAAACTCATGCAATACCTACCCTTAATAATGCTCATAAAATTGTATAAATACACACAAAAAAGTGGTACAAGTCATTTTCAATACAGATACATGTGAAATAAGGTATATATCATTATAAAGAGTAGTGGCGCTTGTGACTTTTTATGTTTAGAGCGTTAACTTTCATTCGAGAGCTCGAATAAAAATCAACGCAAGCGCACGTCATCGGATCAGTCAATCAAAGCGCACTTTCGCCCCGCCCACGCGCGGTGCCGTACCTACGCGCTGACCAAGTTTCGGGGGATGAAAGCGAAACGGTATCAATAGTTCTTATCAAATTAATTGTAAGTGTAACGACTCAAGAGTATCTTGAAAACTTACACCGCTAGTCAGGCCTTTCCAAAGACTCAGCCTAACCAGGCTCGACATCAAACAATAATATACCGATACCGCATCAGATGGTCGCATACAAATTTATATAAGATAGAGAAAAAAAACCGGCCAAGTGCGTGTCGGGCCACGCACAGTGTAGGGTTCCGTAGTTGCCCGTCCATCACGTCACCGGTCATATGCAGAATTACGGACCCGTAGAAGGGTTTTTACTGATCTTAGTACTGATGATGTACTTTTAAAGATGTTGTGTTGTATACATATTTTTACCCTTTACGGTAATGTCTACTTAGCTGTGATAGTTTTCCTTTTAAATTCTTCGTATATACTACTACCATGATTTTTTTCACATGCCTAGTAGCCACCGTTTAGCTGGCAGGGGGGGGGGGGGGGGATATTTGACCATGGCAAAAATTATCACTTCAAAGCTTAATATCACGCCAACCGATTCTTGAATCAAACTTTTAGAAACCTTATAATATTTTTGAAGAGAGCTATCCAACGATACCCCACACGATGGGGTTTGAAAGAAAAAAATAATTGCACCACCACTTTACATGTAGGGGAGGTACCCAAAAAAAAAATTTCTTTATGATTTTATTCTACCGTTTTGTCGGCGTCATTGATACGTATGCTCATGCCAAATTACAGCTTTCTAGGACTAACGGTTACTGAGAAAAGCGGGGGGCGGACGGACGGATATGGCGAAACTATAAGGGTTCCTTGTTTACTACGGAACCCTAAAAATGAAGTTTGCAGCGTCATTCTTGACGCAACGTGCAACGAACTTTGGAAAACTACAACGGGGAAAAGATAGACACATTTCGCTGCATCTGTTAGAATGAGTGCCGTGACAACCCGTCGGTTACCGGTCCCTGGGATCCCCGGGCTCATTAAAAAAGAATGCTATTGTTAATTTTTTCGCCGTGAGACGACGGTTTTATCAAATTAGGAAGCGAAACTTAATAAACTACAAAATTTACTATCGACCGAATCATCGACTCAGGTTTAATAGTTATTTTGAAATCCCGTAACTCTGATATCTAATAAACGCGTAGTATATGTTACCTAGTCAATCAAACCTCTGATTGGAGTGTACATTGACCGATAAATCTTGCCCTAGACAGAGCACGTCATTATGCAAGTACGCAGACATTGCGTAGGTTGTACTCCGAATGTATTTCAGCATTATAAGTATGTATACATAGCAGGACTTTATTGCTTACAGGTAAGCTCGAAAATTGTCTACATATTTATGATACTAACTGTAACATGAGTAGCCGGGTGACCTTAACTGTGCGTGAGTATAGGTACAAATTCTAAGCAAGAAAAATAAACAGAATATAGCAAACTACTATGTTCTTAGGTCAAAAATATATCACATCCCACGATAACGCATCAATTTGATTTAATATTTAAAAAAAATGTTAGATTGAAGCGGACCAGATGTAAGGTAAAAATTCCAGTCCTTAATAACCCAATCCTCCAAATCAACCTTCAATCTTAATTCATAACAATAGAGATGAAAATCAGTATACACTGGAATCGTATTTTTTTTTACATTTTTCATAAATAGAAAATGACTACGTAAAAAAAAAATTGTTTCAGAATGTGCACCTCAAGTCCTTTTATATGACACCCAACTTGACACATTCACTACCAGGTGAAATCATAAGAGTTCCTTTTTTACCATTTTTGAACGGAACCCTAAAAAGTTAGTGTTATGTATGAAAATATAAACGTTTTCAATGAACTGTTATTTTATAATTGAATAACACGACATATAATTGAACTAAGACGACATTTATGTAACCTACATTGTAAAACCTAATGTACTAGTTCTATGAAATTATATTTACAGTCACCCAGATGGACGACTGACCTCGGTAAAAGTCGTAAATATTGTACCAATTTTATGCCTTTAATTAAACTTGTGTTCCGCATTCAATTGATTGAACATAAACGTTTTATTCACCAAGTAATTGAACATTCATGTAGTGGACAATAACTCCGTCCGATGGCTTAAGGCGATGCATTGCAAAATAATAGCAAAATAAACAAGCAAAAGTGCCTGAACCAGAAAAACAACGGATATGCACCTAGACTAGAAAGTTGGTTACGGAAGGCAAAATATGATTGCTCCAAATTTTATAGATATATAGAATCTAAATTGTTTCTGTATTTTCGTTTTTACCAGGGTCAACTTAAACAATACATTTACCGAGCCCGGAACAATTGCCCATTTTAACCCTTCAGTACATGATTTTTTCTTTATCCATAAAAACGCTATATTTGGCGATTTAAAATGTACTGAAAACGGGAAAAATAACATAAATTCTATTTTAATTTTCTCGTACAAAATTTGCAAACCAATGTAATACTTATCTTTTGTATAGAATCGTTAATATTTTTTTAGATGAATATGAAAATATATTACATTTCCTTGTGTAATCATTCAATATTATTATAAAGAAAGAAAGAAAGAAAGCATTTATTCACTGCACCAAAAGACACACCGTTACAAATATAATATACTCAGTACATGAACATACAGAAAAAAATATATAAATATTCCTACTTTTAAATAAATCTTAAATTCTTTGTTATGTAGGCTTCGTTCTACGGTATACATACGTAAGGGTTAAGATAGCTGCATCTCTGTATTATGTGGTATTACGTACGCGGTGGACAAAAACGTGTCCATTACACGGAGACGTGGTTTATTTCAACATTGGATATTTGTAAAAAATATTGAATTATCAACTGCCATTCGGAATAGCAACTATATCGGCAAAATCCATGACATCGTGTCTAATCAGTTAGGTCCTTATATGGTAGAATGAGTCAAACGATGTTAAAAATTACTTATCTAATCGATTACGTGGCTAAGTTTGGAAGTGCCTCCGTCATCGATTATTGACATAAAACATCTGGATAATGAACTTATCTCGCTCCACGCAAGCAAAGTATAAAAATGTTAAATGTTATCTTTAATGACACCATTTTTTACGACATAATTCGCCGGATTTACCATTGGACACAATCCTAACTTTGTCATTATAAGGTATAACTTAGATCGGATTACATCAATCGAAAAAAAATTGAGAATTTTGGTGTACATAACTCAAAAAGTTCATAAATGCACTTTTTAACCCCTTTTCATTAAAGGCACAGATATGTAGGTACATATCTGTGCCTTTAATGAAAGATATGTAGGTACATATTGTGTTTCTACTATTTTTATTTATTTATTTAAACTCTATTGCACAAAAGAATATAAGTACAAAGGGCGGACTTAATGCCATGAGGCATTCTCTACCAGTCAACCAAATCAAAAAAAGAGAAAAAAAAAGAAAAAGAAAAAAAGAAAAAAGAAAAAAAAGAAAAAAAAGAGAAAAAAAGAAAAAGAGGAAAAGAGAGAAAGTTTTTCATGAATCAAATTACTTTATTCTTGTTTTAATTCATGATAATCTAACGTGGAAGTTACCACCATCAAATTTTCAAATATTTTATACAGAGAACAAGTAGAAAGAAAAAATGGACAATGATATCGCACGCAACCTACGACGGGAATAAAACCCGCGCTTCTGGTTTGCCGGACCAGCGCCCTTAACACTACGTCATCACAGCAAATATTTGCTTTGCATTCTCAGCCGCTATTTTTTATATGGTTATTCGTTGAGTATAGATAATATACAAAATAATTTTATCCCGTTACTGAAAAGAGTAGGTGAAAATCCATAAAACTAATTTCACCTGACGTGATAATTTGTTAATCCGAGAATGGAATGATTTGTCGTATCCTCTTCCTCGCTTTAGCTATACCTGATTGGAGCCCTCTGTAGAAAAATGATTAAATTGTTAACGCTTTAAGCCGATAGAAAAGTATAACAAGCCAACATAATTTTTACATGCTTTTACATCTATAAAAACACTATTGCAATATATTCCTTAGTTTTATTTAATGAGCATACGAGTAATTGAATAATGAAATAAAAACTAATAAAATAAAAAATCACAGACTAATCCACTGAAAATCGCTGCATGACAAGACATCAACTCGGAAAAATCGTACATTATTATGCCTGTAAGTACACCTCTAACCTAGATACCTAGATATTAGGCTAGCAGTTGGGCCAAGATGCCAACGTGTGAACAGTTTGCGAAGCGAGCTAGCCTTGGCGCCAACTACCAACATACAGCCAAGTGGCCTACAAGTTGGCCCAACGGGCTCTACAGTTTTTTTATTTGTGGCCAGTACGGCGGCAATTGCACCGGGGAGTCATGTTACAAGAAATGGTGAGGAATCTCGTTGTTTTTACTTAAGTTAAAATATTGATAACCCAGCTATGCACCAGCTTATGCTTAAATATTAATATATAATTATACGAAAAATATATTGTATTTTGTGTAGGTTCATGACCTCACATTGGGGGCACCCGCACAGGGAACATGTTAACCGATCGGCCAGGTTTGTACAAAGGGCGCTGGTGCAATGTATTTTACTTAAATACCTTTAATTTATGAATTTATATATGTATGTATATATATATAACAAAATAAGCTAGACTGGAGACCTCAATTGGGTATTATTAATATTTAGGTATTTTAATAACAAAGTTTTGGTGACTAATATAACAAGTAATTGGCAAAATACTATAAGATTGTAACTTGATTTCATAGCTGTATTGAAATATAATTATTAATGTTTATTTTAAAACATTGTGACAGATGAATTTCCGTTCATTTACAGGTTTTAATTTTGGTGATAAACATGCAATTTGGAAAATGTATACCACAAGGTCGGAGCTTGGTTCCATATTTGTTTTCAAATGTGTCATCTTGCGAATTTCCGACTAGCTCGAAGTAAAGTTAATCCCATTTCAGGAATGTCTATGGTCTTTAGGTATATATATAATATGCAAGTGATTTCCTTAAAACGTAGAATATGCTTACGTTCTTGGAAACATTCATTACTTAATACTCGAACAGTCATAGAGGCAGTGATTGATTTTTCATATTAGTACAGAATTTATTTACAATGCAAAATCTTGGCAGTCAGACCAACACTTTCCGAAGTCCAATCAAGTTAAAAATGTGAGTATGATGACAATGCAATATAATAGCACCAGTGAGTTAGTCTGATGAAGAAGACAGAAGGCGAATGTAGCAACTCTTATAATTCAAATGTACTACAAGAGATAAACCCGTCACGTTTGGGTTCATTCGAACCGTCTCAACGAGTAAATAGTTGATGACTATGCAAAAAGTACAGTCGGGCAATCAAAACTCGTACGAATACGGTCAACCGGGTCAATGAAAGAAATGTATCATTCCTTCCACTCCTCCTTTCAGTTTCGTCCTCTTTTTTAATAGCTTGGAATTTTGGCTTTTTAAATTATAGGACTGGGGTAGTTCTAAAGCATTGTTTGTGTTAAATCTTTAAAGTAGCATTTCTCACATTGATGCATTTGTCCCGGTTCGGTCGGGGAAAAATTCTGGAATTTTTGATAGAAACCTATTTCACTCCACTTCTGTTATTTTCGTAAGTATCGACGTCAAGTAAATGCTAATCGAATCCTAACAAAAATCGATTTCTACAATGAATCATTAATTCACCTTCAACGGCAACGCTCTGTTGACGTTGTTACTCATACGCCAGATAACGTTATGTTATGTAATTAAGTCATACTTGACATCATCGTAGTCAAGGTTGGGCAAATTCGCTGAGCACCATGATCACGTATGGTAGGATGTGAGACTTGAATATAAGATTTGTCTACGTCATTCTCGCCTACGGTCATTGACACACGCACGAGTTATGCTAATTAATTGGCCTTGGATGACATTAGGGTAATCTACTCTTGTTTAAGATGCAACCGGGATGACGCGTAGGTAAGGATGAACTTGCGGAAGAAGAATGCAAATTGATAATGAGTTTTATTGGAAAAAATAGAACTGCTCTAAGCTAAGAGTGAGCTGAACTAATGAGTGCTTTGAAAAGGCAGCCAGCTAATTTCCTCCAATCCTCTAACTCCTTGGTGACTTTTATATTGTATAACACTATACAACAATAAGAAAGTAGCCTCAAATGGGCCTCAATGAATTAGATAATTGGACGAAATTGGCGGCACTTTTCAGAGCACTTCTCTTAATAAGTAAAGTAAGAAATGCAATACATTTATTGTTATAAATGCATAAATATGTCCCTAGCCCCTTGGCTATTAGTGTTCCTACCCAGAACCTTAGTCTGTTATGTTTTCGCATTAGCGGAGTAAGCAAATATAACTGTATATTCTTTATTACAAAAATGTTAATACCTACTAGTTTCATAAATGGAGCCTCGTTTGCCAACAAGTACTGTGGTTTGGCAGAAGTGTGTAATTTTTGTCTACAAGTTTTTTGGTATGAATAAACGATTTTTATTATTATTATTAAATGAAAGACCGAAGTATCCTTTGTATCTTATTTAAGTCTCCAAAATTGCGCTCTAAATCTTCATATAATAATATGCTGCTTTAGGTTTGGCAATCCGGTGCGTCGGTTAGTTGTGTGGGGTGATACGAGCTACGTCATCAGCCTTGCATCAGCCTATCAACGGTATGCGGACGTAAGTGTGAGTGTGTCGTCGATAATGACGTAATGCGGTGTCATGATCCGGATTGTCAGACCTTGTTTTCTTACACCATGCTCCGAATGATCACATTTCGACTCCAAATTTTGAAGCGCTTTTTTAAAGTTAATCATCAATCTCCTAGCATTATCCCAGTACAGTTGTATCCTGAAGTATGCCCGGTGTCCGCTACCTAATCCCAAGATTAGGCGTAGGCACCAGTTTTTATGGAAGCGACTGCCATCTGACCTTCCAACACGCGGGAAAACCAGACCTTAGTGGAATAAGGCTTGTCTAGTGAGTAGGCAACTTGACTGTAAGTTCTCAAGCCGCCCGAAGGCTTCTAACTTGACTTAACGACTGCTATCATAGACAGCAGGCGGGTTTAACGGCTTGGCGTGCCTTCCAATGCACGGGAGCGGTCAGTTACCACTCAAAGCGGTCACCCATACAGAACTGACGTCGGCTGACGTTGCTTAACCTCGCATACCGTACGCAGTCTGCGGGTACCGCTGGGCCACGAGCTGACTGATCAAATGATCCAGAGGGAGCAACGCAGTCGGAGTAAATTTATGTATGTCAGATTTCGGTTATAAAGTGGATTATTGATTTATTTGTTACATTAAATACTTATGCATTATGTTAATTAAAGTATAAAGTTGACATATTGTTAATAAAATCAATAACATACTGTATCTATTAATTTTTATCCATTACTGAATTATGCTGCAATACGCAAGTAATCTCAAAGTTGATAAATATAAACACAAATGTAAATATGCTATAAACATAACAATTTCGTTAATAAGCCACCACATAAACTTCTTACGGTACGGAGCATCAGTGTAGGCAGAAGGTAATATAAATAAAATTCAACTACTTCATAACCAGATAACCGAGACATCATATTATTTAAAGATCTTCCAAAGAAGACGGGCCTTTTTATACTGGTTGATGCATATTACAAGCGGTGGTTAGTGGCAGTTACTTCAGTCAATTACATCTCATTCTACGCCATTCAGAGGCGACTCATTGATCATTCTGAAAACAATATCCAACGGATTGAAATGGAGACATTGTGTTGCAAGGGTTATGTAAACAAAGCATGGCTTGAAAGCTTGAAGCTATAGTCTTAGTAAGTAGGTGTTAACTTTTGTAGGTGCCTAATACGTATGCGTCTTGTGAATATGATAGTTATGCTCAAATATGCCGAAGAATCGAAAACGTACAGAAGAGTATTAAAAAGTTACCAACCAAAAAGCTAATATAAAACTTACTTGTTTATAAGTGAGAACTCGCAAAAGATAAAACGTATCTGACGACTTGTAATTAAACCACTGTTTATGGAATTAAGTTGTAATTTCTAGGAATGATTGTCCTGTCCTGAAAGAGTTTCGTTATGATCATCTTAAAAAATAAATCCTCATTTTTTGTGGTAAGAAATAAAATGAGGATACGTTTTATACATAAATATTATCCTTATGTCACTGGCGTAATATTGAACCCTGAACGTAACGAAGGACTCCAGATTTTACTCTCGAGCATAGCGAGGGTGGTATTAGTTAATACTCGAGCGAAGCGAGGGAATTAAGACTGAGTCCTGAATGCAGTGAGTTTTAAGCGCGCCCAAGACAAAAACAGTTTTATTCCCGAGGAGTATACTCTATTTTTCTCACCTCTTGCGAGAAAAAAAAGAAAAAAAGGGCTAACTAGCAGTCAGCCAAAGCCCAATCACTTTCGTAACTCGTCATGTTATTAGAATTGTATCTTCTATTTTTGTAGAATCTGCAGTTTTACTCCGTATAATGCAGCGTCTTGTAGCACTCGCAGATTTTGTTTTAGGTAGTTAATAGTAGGTACATTACTGCAAAGGCAGCGAAGGAAGGAAGGTCATCCCTGTTCCGGCCAAGGCCATTTCTCAAAAAATTCAATGAAATTTGATAAATAAGGAAGTTCCAAACCGGCGGCCAGCATAGACTTTTGTTTCGAACGCGACGGCCGCAGGCGAGCGACGCGGACCTAGGACATCCCCGCCGCCGTGCGGACTTCACGCAATTAGACTTTAAGGATATACTTAATAATAAGAACTATGAAAAGTGAACATTACTACCAGGCGGGTTATAATGAATTTTAGTACAATATTACAACCCGGCTTAAGCAAAGGGCTATAATGATTTGCTTTCGGTAAGGTTTGCATGACACATAATAACCCAATGTCGAGCAGATGGTGTGAAATAGTACATTACTTACATTCAAATAATGTCTCAGATCAAATGTATTTGACGCCCGAGCCGACGGCAACGGCGATAAATATGCGATCTGAGGCTTTCTATATTACCGCTCGTGGTGAGCGCAAAATTTTATGTCTCCCCAATTTCCGCGCGCGTAGCGTGCGGTGATTGCCACTTTATGGCCAGCTGTGACATAAAAAAATATTATTGCGCCTGTTGATTTAGAAAGTAATTTGAGATCATTTTTGAAAAGTCTGTATCAATTCTGTTTTTAATATCGAATGTAAAGGATCAACATAATCTTGTGTAGGTATTCTGGAACGTCTTAATTTTTAATTTAATAAAATTATGTTATAGATTAATGTGTTACAATTAGATGAAGTATGTGGTATAATCTAACAACAATAACCGTAATAGATTTTTAGACTTTATTACATGGTCCACATTAATTATGAATTGCTATTAATATTTTCTACGATTGCTTAATCCCGTGACACTGGTGTCACTCTCAAACAAAACTTCTTCAACGGTCAATGAAACGCTATTTCCATAACGACAAATTATATAAAATTGCATAATATCATAACGTATTGTATAAAAATAGGAATGGGATATCTTTCTAAGTTATTTTTCTTAATGTTGCACCACTCACAATTTTTCTGCTTTGCGTTATGGTTGTCTGGTAGAGAATGCTTTTGGCATTAAAGATTTATTTTATGGAATAAATAAATAACGACGTAATAAGAAATAGTTCTTATTGAAATCGGCAAAGAGGAAACTTTTGCTGGAAAATGACTCAATTATACACAGTTCTGTATAGTTTAATTAATGCAAGTGAAGTTTAACTGCTTACTCCTCTTTGATATAAGGAAGGATACATAATGAGGAAGAATATGGCTACGTCTCAAATACCAGTATAGTGAAGTAATGAAATACCATAAACATACCACGTCATTGTTGAATGCTTTCTGTGTGCTGTCATTTTCATACTATGAGACATATTGCTACTAACCTGCTCATATATATTTTCAGGATCATAATCATGGCCATCCAGTTTAATTTTTTTTGCTTAAATTTGCTATTTCCTTATTTGTCAAAATCTAAAAGCCGTATCCGTTTCGACAAGGTTTGAACCAGTATTAGGTATATAGTATATATACTATACATAAAAGGTAATTATTTTCATGAGGCTTTAGAAATTATGATATTAAATCACCTTCTAATAAAGTGGGGGAGGGTCAGCCAGTGATTTTTACTTCATCATCAATTGACCGAGTGAAACGAAGCTCTCTGATTCAGCTTCGACAAAAATGCTCTCGTATGTCCAGATGTCCGGATTTCCGTTTGTTCTCCTGTACAGGTCTCATTTCTCAACCGATTTTCGTGAAATTTTGTGAGCAAGTTTGATAATTTTTTTTTTTGTAGTCAGGTTCTGGATTTTTTATTGCGCACCGGTTTGAGCTCCTCTAGAGGTCGCATTTCTCAACCGATTCTCGTGAAAGTTTTTGAGCAAGTTCGGTAATTATACAATACAAATACTCTTTATTGCATAACTTCAACAAAAGAAAACATCCTACAGTACATAATTCACAAATGAGTAGAGGCAAACAACAGGCGGTCTTATCGCTAAAGAGCTATCTCATCCAGACAACCTTAGGGTAGCAGAAATCAAATCATACATTATGATTCATGGTAGGTGATGCAGACATAGTATATGGAACCTACTAAAAATCGAATTATATGGATTTTTAATTGAGTTAGTTTTTGGAATTTAGCAAAAACATGTTTTTTTAATGATTTCGTATATTTCTGCGCGCAGATTTCGGTTTGTTCTCCTCTACAGGTCAAACCACCGACCGTGACTACCGATTATAGTGAATTCATGATCGATACAAAACGTTCTTGTATCTACAAATACACACTCTAAAGCCACGGTATTATTTCGCTGACATTGTCGTGAAATGTAATAGCAGTAAAACTAGGTAAGTACATAAACTATTATTTCGTTGCAGATTTACAACAAGCCTTCAACGTAAACCACGGTGACCGGTGACATTTTAATAGTTGTAACCAATGAGAGACTGCTCGCTAGCTGTAACCGCTCGGTTAGCTTAGTGGCGGGTATTGCTGGAAATCGCTTTTAGTCTAATAATTATTATACTAAACAATACATATAAGTGTAGATATCTACCAGATGTGCGAAGACATATGATTTTACATATACCATTGCAAGGTATCAAATATATGAAAACTAGCGACCCGCCCCGGCTTCGCACGGGTGCACTATTTAATGAATGTTATTATACATATAAACCTTCCTCTTCAATCATTCTATCTATTAAAAAAAAACCGCATCCAAATCTGTTGCGTAGTTTTAAAGATTTAAGCATACATAGGGATATAGGGACAGAGAAAGCTACTTTGTTTTATACTATGTAGTGATACATCCATCCTCGCATATTTTTGGTGAAGATTCACGTAGTCAATGAGCAGTTAAGCATATATTACATGACTATCTCTTATGAAGATTTTAGACAGTATATCCCGCTTATTAATTAAACAATTAAACTTACACAAACCTCTCTTAACTAAAATATGTTTTGTTGATGTCAAAATGACAAATAGGACAAACGAATTTTAGCAGAAAAACTAAAATAGGTTTGAAGAACGATTATAAATAAGGGAGTAAGTGTGTGCATGAATAACTATTTTACATTAAATGTAATTTAAACAAATACTAGCCTCAATTAAAGATATCAATAGGCCTATAATTACCCTTTTAAAATGTTTTAAATTATATGTATAGAGTAGCAATTTAAGTTTGCAAAATTTAAAAGTTTCATCTTGACGCTCTTCTTAGCGTAATTAGGAACGATAAAACGTTACACGTCATTGAGCTGTCATTGAATGAAAAATCAGGACAGATATCCTCAACTTTTGTGCAAGCCATGCTTAGACAAGACGCGCATGATGGCATAGTTTGTGTAGATATTTGATTGTATTCGTGGCTTGACCTGGTACAATTGATCTGGACGATGATTAATTGGTGGTAACGTAATTACCAAGTTCACGCGGATATCGAATTGTGCGGTTTGGATAGCATTACTCGCGCACCGAGGCCTGTGGGGGTCCGGCGACAGGTATCTGCTAATCCTTGTTCCAGGGCCAGCATTGGTACCAGCTGCTGAGCCCTGCTCCGAAGAAAGAATTCCAGCGTATTTGTAACTGCTACTTTTAAGTTTAGCGGTGCGCAACCGCACCATTTGTTCTCCTCAGGATTAACCTAGTTTTGCATGAGGCCATCTATGAGCCCGCTTCGAGTTGGTCTGGAGCGAACAAAAGTAAAAACAAAAAACATCCAGAAGTTTAATGTCCTCCTTTAAAAACAAAAGCTAACCAAACGGTTTCATATAGCCTTTCTTGAATCCCATTTATTCCGAATGTCCCTTCACAATGTACAATGGCGAGGTAACAAAGTGAATATTCCTGGACAATCCATTCAGTTATTGAATGAAGGGGGAAGTGCGTACCGTTCGTGCTTTCGATTTACTTGCGATGAATGGACTATAACTTGATAGTAAAATATTTATATAGAGAGGATACTAACATGTATTAGGACAATTTCATTTAAATATGTCCCTTTAACGGGTGGTAAGAAAACTAAATGTCAATATTAAACGCACGCGTTTCATAGTAAACCGGATAGGTTAGACGTGAGTTGAACATCACTTCAGTTAAGTTTAAATCTACTACTTTAAATCAAATTCCCTGGAGCGCTCGTGGCTTACTGGCGCCCGCGTACTGCGTGCGGTATGCGAGGTTAAACAATGTCGGCCGAGGTCAACTTCATGAGTGTGGATGTGTCACCGCTTTGAGTAGTAATTTACTGAGCGTTCTCTTGCTTTGGAAGGCACGTTAAACCGTTGATCCCGGCTGCTTTCTATGATAGCAGTCGTTAAGCCAAGCTAGAACCCTCCGGGCAGCTTGAGAACTTCTAACAGTCAAGTTGCTCACACACATGACAAGCCTAATTCCAATATATATAAATAGAAATGTTTTTCAAGATAAAAAAACAGATATAGTTATATGTTTCCTGTAAAATATACATTGATATAAATGTTATGTTATGTCCGGGCGTCGTTCAGGATGCAACCTGTACTGGGATAACGCTAGGATGATGATGATGATGACTTTAAATGAAATTCCCCTTAACTACGTGAATACGGGACATGTGGATATTTACATAAGTACGACGAGTGGGGTTGACCCTCACTTGATCTAAATTAAACTAGTACAAACCAATTCACGCCTGTATTCCCAGAAGGCGTAGACAGAAGACATAAAAATATTTTTTTATTGCCGCTCTAGGAATTATTATAGGATTTATTATGGATAAAATGTGAAATTGCAGTAATATGTTCCACATTAGATAAGCCCGTCGCCGAATGTTATGTTATATCGAAATCGTCGAATCGAGCGACACCAATGACAATAGAGTTCAAATCATAATTCGTAAAGTATTGGAATTGATCCGCTAAAACAAAAGCTTGCGTAAACATTTAAAGAGGGGGTTGTAGCAACTCCTAATCATCCAGCGTCCTGCAACGCACAACAGTCGCCGACTGCAATTACTCATGCAGCTGATGGATGTTCGGCGCTACCGCGCGGCCCACGCCAACACGAACGCTGGGCGGCGAGCCAAACGCAGCGGTGTAAACGCTTGTGTAAATTGGCGCTTATTAGCATTTTTTTCAAGTACGTAGACCACTAGTGGTATAATTATTTAGGAAATACGGAGAAATTGTGCAGTGAATAAATATTCAGGTTAGAAGTATTATAAAACGTTATCAGATGGCATATTGAGAAAAGACAATCACCTTGCATTGAAAATGAAATTGCCATAGAAGGAAAAAATGCAAGCTATAGTAGCTATAGCTAGATTAAATCACTTTAATCAATGGCAAGGCAAAATGTAAGTCAGTTATTTTAAAGCGAGTTGTGTTTGCCTGTAATTGGGTTAGTTATACCCTGTCGATACATACATGTTTTCTTTTTAAGTTTATGTTCAATAGTATGGTACATTAAAGACTAGCCCTTTCAATAGAACATTCAATACACTCCAGAGCAAAAAACTGGGCGTACTTTGCGTGGAAATTCAACATAAGAAAGCTTGCAAAAATATGCATAATAAATACTAAAACAACACCGACTATGGCACCCATTTTATTTGCTCATGATCGTATTTGGATTAAGCATTACTCTGGACAATACAGATTTTATAATAATATTATTTATAGTATTACAAATAAAAACAAAAAAAAATAAATAAAATGCTTTTATTTCAGACCTTATGATCCATAATGGGTTAGTAACAATAACAATATCGTATCTTAAAAGTACTGTGTTAATTTTTTCAATTTAGCCACATTCAAACTTTATCTAGTCACATTCAAAAGTATGACCACACACACTTAGTACGTGTATGTGGTCACATTTGAATGTGCTTTCGTTTTAAAGCTTAGTTTAGCTATTGTAGTTGAAGATTTTTCATTTACAGCAAAGCTGGTCCCGGCGCTCGGCGGTTTGCACGCCGCTTTACATCCGCTCAGTGTAAATTTCTCGGCAGCTATAAAGCTTCTCTCGATTAAATTCTAAATACGGTGCCGGCCAGGCGTTTTATCATTTTGCCACTGAAATGTCCGACTTGGTTACCTACCTTTGTTGTTTAATAGAAACAGTTAAGTCTAAGTTAACATTTATGTTATGGCTGTTTAAATCAAACGGGGGCCCTATGGGTGGTGTGGTATTGAATTCAGTAATGGAAATATATTGGCCTTTACTGTAACATTGATAATGAGCGTGTTATCTTCGCAATCTTTACGACAATGTGCAAAAATATCAGAGAAGTTAATATTCTTTGGTAAATATGATAACTATTGCAGTTTTTCTTTATTGTTACATATTTTTTAGGAAAATCGCATTCGCAGCATAACTTGTATTTCCCGTCCCATATTTTCCCTAAAAGTCTAAAAACTTCATCAGATTTCTGAATTCCCTTATTTTATTGAGAATTCTAGCTTCCAGTCATTGCCGCTCGCGTGTCTCAGCCCCGTTATCGCCATAGCTTTTCCCCACAGACTCCTTGATGACGTAACTATTATCCATACTGCCTGGTAACGCCGACGCCACGACCCACGTGGCCGCTATCTCGTTTGCCATCATTACGCAAGTGTCGTAGGTGCCCACAGAAAATATAATAGGACAGAAAGTTCCTTTAGTATACGATACGATCATATCTAAATTTGCCTGCACTCACTTTCGCATAGAAAACGCAAAACTGCCGGCGCATTTTACTGCCGAAAGTTGAATGTATACAAAAGCGAACCCTCTGTAGATATTTACGTTATATTGTTAGCTAAGTTTTCAATGACAATGCGTAAGTGCATTGTTATTCCCCTTTACCATGGCTTATGACATGTACTGCATTTTACACATAACAGAATATTAGTAGGCGTATTTATGACATAGGTCACGTAGCATCTTTGATACGTAGAAATTGAGCTTACACAGCTAATTCAGTAAGTGTTTTAATGGCTTTCTTGACTGTCTGTCCCTTCTCACCTTAGAGCATATTTTTCTATGAATTGGTGGTCGACCAGAGAATTATGCTTTGGATTCCATTTTGATATCAATTATTTCGCGTGCTGTTTGCTAAACGCAAGTGTCTGATCGACCTTCTGAGCTTTTTGATGTCATATACTTGAGGCCGGTTTATTCTGCTGCTATTCATCTTTTAGGACGGCTTCTGCCACATGTTGATCACCTATTTCTTTACCAGCCAGCATTTTGCTGTCTCAAAAATACTGGGTCCGGCCCATATTTTATTTATACGAAGAGCAGAATAGTAGTAAAAACCTGTATAAGACGATCCTTAGAATACTTCGAAATGTATAAACAGAAAAGGAGAAGTGGATGAGCACCGAGCATGGTACATTATTCCCACTATACAACGTAATATTCCGATATGATGTGATATTTTTGCTTACGCAGCCATTAAAGACTCTCTACTTTGTACTGCTTGTAATAGACAGTAATCTAGTTACAAGCCAATGATAACGATAACGATGTAGTGTCGGAATTTACTATCCGATTATTATCTACGGATCTTTGAAACAACTAAGGTGGACGGGAAACCCCCGTAACGTATCAAAATAGAGCACAGTTGCTTCATGCTAAATACTTATGAACAGCAAACCGTATTCGGTGAGATTAGTATTAGAATCAGGCTAAGGTAAACGTTTCAATGCGTGACACTGACCCAATAATTGCAATCTTAATTCAAGTTAATAGAGGTGAACAACAAGCTTCAACTATTAGGAATTGAGGTGTTAAATATTAGGACGTTTACATTATGTGTTATCGTACGAAGGGAGTATACTAACAAACACTAAAGACTCGTCAGTTATACTTTAACATAAACTATATCACGGATCCAAGACAAGCCCCGGTTGTGGCTTTCGAAGAAAAAACTGCACAGCCGCAGACCGCGCCTCGCGCCTGCGTCATACTGCCGGCTCTGACGTGCGCGCAAGCGCCGCCTGCGGGGGCACCAAATATTTGATCGATAGATGAAGTACTCAGAAATAGTACGAAAATACATAGGTGTTTGTCAGGCCATGTTTTGGATGAGAATTATTGTAGTTACATTAGAGTCTGAGTTTGAATTCTCGAATTAAGTCAAACATCCCAGTTTGACACCTTTAATGCCTTAATGCCCAATAGTTGACACCAATTGCTCACCTTAAGGCATTCACTGCCGGCAACGCATAATGTGCTTTCATGTTCGTACAATTTTGGCAGCTTGGCAGTGAATGTGTTAACTACTATGATGTAAGTTTAAAAGTGTCATATACCTTACCTTCTTAAAGTTTATTCTTGGTTATTGGACGAAGATAAAGGAAATCTTGGTTATACTTGAACTGTCTCTTGTGTTTTGTTTCACGAAAATAAATATTATACATTTTCATCAAACTAAACACACACAGTATATAATGTGACTCTGGTGACTCTAGTAACATCATATAAGTATATAACTGTTACAAATCCAATAAATTCTCTTCAACACCTACTAAGTATATATATTCTTAGAAACACACTTTAAAATGCTAATTATATCATTGGAACTCGATTATATAGTCTGCAAATATTTCGCTAAACGCTTACCAGTTATATGTTGTTTAACATCTTGCGGTCAGTACTGGTTAGATCAGTATTTTATGATGGTCTATTTAGCGACTGAGTTACTTGCGGTTCATTCCTTTTATTTCTAGGATTTATACGAGATACCTATTAAGCGGGAAATCAGGTGAATATAGCATTGCACGCGTTTGTAAACAGACAAAATATATCAAAAAAGTCTCGTCGAGCAGTTTACAATGGAGTGCTTGTTCCTACGCTGATCTATGGAAGTGAAACTTGGATATGGTAGAAAAAACACGAGAGTAGAGTAAATGCGGTAGAAGAAGTATGTGTGGAGTACGTTTGTGTTCGATTAAAAAACAGTGTTATAAGAGAAAGATGCGGAATAGAAGACGATGTAGTGACTAAGGTTGAAAAAGGTATGCGTCGGTGGTTTGGGCATGTTGGGAGGATGTGAAAGCAGACTGACTAAGAAGATTTATGGTCAGGAGATGGATGGAAGGGTTGGATGGGGACGACCACGCCGAGGGTATCTTAATTTCAAGACGATGTAGTGACTAAGATTGAAAATGGTATGCGTCGGTGGTTTGGGGCATGTTGAGAGGATGTGAAAGCAGACTGACTAAAGAAGATTTACGGTCAGGAGATGGATGGAAGGGTCGGATGGGGGGGACCATGTCGAGGGTATTTTAATTTCAAGACGATGTAGTGACTAAGATTGAAAAAGGTGTGCGTCGGTGGTTTGGGCATGTTGAGAGGATGTGAAAGCAGACTGACTAAGAAGATTTACAGTCAGGAGATGGATGGAAGGGTCGGATGGCGGCGACCAAGTCGAGGGTATCTTAATTTCAAGACGATGTAGTGACTAAGATTGAAAATGGTATGCGTCGGTGGTTTGGGGTATGTTGAGAGGATGTGAAAGCAGACTGACTAAAGAAGATTTACGGTCAGGAGATGGATGGAAGGGTCGGATGGGGGGGACCGTGTCGAGGGTATTTTAATTTCAAGACGATGTAGTGACTAAGATTGAAAAAGGTGTGCGTCGGTGGTTTGGGCATGTTGAGAGGATGTGAAAGCAGACTGACTAAGAAGATTTACAGTCAGGAGATGGATGGAAGGGTCGGATGGCGGCGACCAAGGCGAGGATATCTTAATTTCAAGACGATGTAGTGACTAAGATTGAAAATGGTATGCGTCGATGGTTTGGGGCATGTTGAGAGGATGTGAAAGCAGACTGACTAAAGAAGATTTACGGTCAGGAGATGGATGGAAGGGTCGGATGGGGGGGACCGTGTCGAGGGTATTTTAATTTCAAGACGATGTAGTGACTAAGATTGAAAAAGGTGTGCGTCGGTGGTTTGGACATGTTGAGAGGATGTGAAAGCAGACTGACTAAGAAGATTTATGGTCAGGAGATGGATGGAAGGGTCAGATGGGGGCGACCAAGTCGAGGGTATCTTAATTTCAAGACGATGTAGTGACTAAGATTGAAAATGGTATGCGTCGGTGGTTTGGGGCATGTTGAGAGGATGTGAAAGCAGACTGACTAAAGAAGATTTACGGTCAGGAGATGGATGGAAGGGTCGGATGGGGGGGACCGTGTAGAGGGTATTTTAATTTCAAGACGATGTAGTGACTAAGATTGAAAAAGGTGTGCGTCGGTGGTTTGGGCATGTTGAGAGGATGTGAAAGCAGACTGACTAAGAAGATTTACAGTCAGGAGATGGATGGAAGGGTCGGATGGCGGCGACCAAGTCGAGGGTATCTTAATTTCAAGACGATGTAGTGACTAAGATTGAAAATGGTATGCGTCGGTGGTTTGGGGCATGTTGAGAGGATGTGAAAGCAGACTGACTAAAGAAGATTTACGGTCAGGAGATGGATGGAAGGGTCGGATGGGGGGGACCGTGTCGAGGGTATTTTAATTTCAAGACGATGTAGTGACTAAGATTGAAAAAGGTGTGCGTCGGTGGTTTGGACATGTTGAGAGGATGTGAAAGCAGACTGACTAAGAAGATTTACGGTCAGGAGATGGATGGAAGGGTCAGATGGGGGCGACCAAGTCGAGGGTATCTTAATTTCAAGACGATGTAGTGACTAAGATTGAAAATGGTATGCGTCGGTGGTTTGGGGCATGTTGAGAGGATGTGAAAGCAGACTGACTAAAGAAGATTTACGGTCAGGAGATGGATGGAAGGGTCGGATGGGGGGGACCGTGTAGAGGGTATTTTAATTTCAAGACGATGTAGTGACTAAGATTGAAAAAGGTGTGCGTCGGTGGTTTGGGCATGTTGAGAGGATGTGAAAGCAGACTGACTAAGAAGATTTACAGTCAGGAGATGGATGGAAGGGTCGGATGGCGGCGACCAAGGCGAGGATATCTTAATTTCAAGACGATGTAGTGAATAAGATTGAAAAAGGTATGCGTCGGTGGTTTGGGTATGTTTAGAGGATGTGAAAGCAGACTGACTAAGAAGATTTATGGTCAGGAAATGGATGGAAGGGCCGGATGGGGGCGACCAAGGCGGGGGTATTTTAATTTCTGCGATACTGAAAAAAGGTCAGGTCAGAAGGTCCCGCAACCGACGAGCATGTATTAAGAGATGTATGGATGTGATTGAAGCACAAGAAGTATGTGAGGACCGTAGTATTTGGCGTTCTTTGGTCTTTGCCTACCCCAACGGGATACGGGCGTGAGTATGTATGTATGTATGTATGTACTATATTTGATTGGTACGTAAGGTTTGAGTTATGATAAGTCAGCGCAAAAATAGAGCCCCATGGGACTCCCCGATTTGTCTATAATTTTTTTCTTATCTATTTCGTTTTTGTGACTTCTGCATTTTATTCAAGAGCCTTTTATCAATAATACTAATAATAATAATGTAAGTAATATAAGTATTACTTATACAATTGTTTAAATAATAGGTTGGGAAGACAAGTAGGTGGAAAAGGATAACAACGGTATCACATTTTAGAACTAATGCCCGTTAATAAAACTACAAAACATATATTTAATCCAAATTATGAACGATTGCAGAATAGTACCTAAATAAATAGATAAATTCAAGGGTACCCTCTCTTAAAAGAAAGCTCACACTAATAATATATTTATTATATTATATTATGTTTGCATATCTCATCACAACCAGTTTTCTCAGGAATCTATAAAGACTTGAATGTTGCATGTAGAGAGTTATGAATGCCTTTTTGTATTTCAACTTTTGAAGTATTCACTATTCTATTCTATTATAATCCGTGTATTTTTCTTCGTTCACTGTAGTTCTATCAATATTTTAAATTAAATTCATTTCTAGTTCGCAACCCATTTTAGACAGAAAACATCTTGATTTCCAGTTATTTATTAGTGTCGTAGTCTATAAACTTATGTTAAAGCCAAATGTATCTATAACGCGATAAAGTTCGGGCTTGCATTGCCATCAATGAGTGATAGAGATTCCTGCCTGTCGTCTCACTTCTTTTGACCAAATATTCTTTTCTTATACAGTATGTATAAATATTAATGTATAAATTTTCGGTGAGTGATATATATGCGTACATGACTTTAATGACAATACGTAAGATTGTACGGATATTTTTGTTACTTCCGGAACGTAGACATATTTATGAACTTGACTGTACGAAGCCTTTCCGCGCGCGAGTCTAATTCGGTATTATCAAATTATTTATAAGTAGACATTATCGATACAGATTTATGACTATACATATCTTGCAATGAAAGACATATTGTAACATGAGGTTAGATAAGGAGGGTCCGCTTCGTTTGACGTCACTCGAGTGCAAATACGTCTAGGCGCCGTTCACAACACGCCCATGTGATTCTGGAAATCTTATCGGCACATAAGCTAAGCAATCCTTGTTGAGTAATATGTAGTGAAACGTGTAAATGCTTTTGTTTATAAGATTAATTTTAATTTGCAATCTGTGCCGAGGTTGCCTTTGATTGGGAACCATAATTAATTCATAATTTCTTTCTGCTCGTAATACCGTCTCAATTTCAATTCGTCATGTTCCCACATGCCTTCACATCATACATTGACGATTGATATACCAATGTTCCGGTTACTATGCGGAATTATGTCTAGTTTATTATAAACTTATTATTGTTTACATTTTGTTTATTTCAAGAAGGGGCGTACAGATTTTTTTAATACAGTTGCTCAAAAAGTGATGCTTTATGTAGCTGAATATCGTGAGCAAAGTTGTGTTTACTTTTCCAATTTTATTTAAACTGATGGTTCAAGACATACATCCAACCGAAGAGTTTTGGGTTCAATCAGTTTACTTGTTTATTCAATAAAGTATAATACAAAAATAGTTAATTTTATAAAATGTACAATGTAGACCTAAGGGATAGTGCCGCCCGTTAAGCAAACAGTTGCCTGTGTTGGGAAACACCGCTCTTCCTTAGGCTATAAATGTATTTAAAACAACCAATAACAGAAAATGGGTACAAAGAAAAGAAAATATTTATGAATAAGATATAAATACAAACAGCAAAAAATTTAAATTAAACAAACAGCAAATCTACCAATTATAAACCGCAGTGTCTGACTGTGTGTCTGCGCACGCGTGTGTGTGTGTGTGTGTGTGTGTGAGAGGGTGTGTGTACGTGTGAATGTGTATGTATGAGTGACTCAGTGTCACACACACTATCACTCATACATACACATTCACATGTTAAGTTCAACGTAATAAAATCTCTTGTCTCCTGGGAAGATATTGTTTTCAACCATTTAGTAACAGTCGATTTGCAATCACTGTACGGTCTAGGGTAAATGTCGAGTATTTTATAAATTATATTATATACGTTAGCCAATTTCGCAATGTATTGAAAGCTCGCAAAGGTTGTTCTAGTACATGTGTGTAGAATATGCTACGTTGATTATTGTTCTTTTAGTTTTGTAATTCAAATTACATGAAAGGCTCTTATGTTTTTTAGTATAATATGCAAGACATATAGTTTCCTCACTGACAATGACAATAAAGTCACTTAGTTGGTATAACAGTTCGGTGGAAAATCTGATTTTTTAAAAGTACATGACCTAGTCTAGCTCTTTGAGCTCATTCTAGGACAATGACACGACTTTTAGCTGCACCACGCCATATAGGTAAGCAGTACACTAGAATGGACTGTACCAGGAATATATATATTTCATTTAGGACATTTTGTGGGTTCATCGAGGTTGCAATCACTCTACTTGGTACAATATGCCTAAGCGTTTTGAAGATCCAAATTAATTTCCTGACTCTAGAAATTAACTGATCAAGATCAGAGTACCAATTAAGATATTGGTCCAAAATAACACCTAGATATTTGGTCTGATTTACTTTTTCAATAGTTGGACAGTTGTTTACTTTTTCAATAGGGTGAATGTGTCAGGTTACACGAGTGAATTTTAAGTTCCATATCGAAATTCGGTTGCGTAAAATTTGTATTACTGAAATATACATAGTTTGTTTTGTTAGTGTTTAGGGTAATCAAATTCATTTTTAACCATTTAGAGATTATAGCCATTCCTTTTTCGGTACTGGTTTTATTTAACCTCGTTCCATGATTTGCCAGTGAAGACGATGGCTGTATCTTCAGCGTAAGAAAATAATTTGGCATTGCGTATGGCCATATTACAAAGGCCGTTGATATACACCAGGAAAAGGGTAGGGCCTGATACACTTCCCTGGGGTACGCCACACAACACGTTCTTATCCTCACTATATGGGCCTTGTTCTCCCAACTTAACACATTATTTCCTGCCAGACAGGTAACTTTTAAATAGAGAAAGTGGTTCCCCTAATTCCTGTTTTCTCCAGTTGTTGAATAAGGATAGGAGTAGAGACGGTGTCAAAGGCTTTTTTTAGGTCTAGGAAGAGAGCTAAGCACTTATTGTTACTATGGAGGCTTTCTGCCTACTACCGAAGCATCTGTCGACCTTCCGGGTGTAAATCCAAATTGTGGGTCAGATAACAGCTTATATTTTGTCTTAGTAATCTAGCATTAAGTATCCTTTCTGAGATCTTCAATAGTACTGGTAATATCGACATTAAAACTATACTTGTATTATATTTAAAACATTAAAATTGCATATTAGACAAGTTAAAGGGTTATCGAATATTAAAAATCTAAAACTGTTTTCTATAAGTTGCCTGATTGAGTAGATCAATGAACGGAAACGAGTATTATGCGTGACCTCCGATTAATAGAGTATTATGAAAAACCGCCGCGCCGTATGAATAAACGCTTCTTTATTTCCAAAAAATCAAATATAAATTAATTATAAAATTAACAATAATTGTTTTTCATGTTTAAATGTAATTAAACTACCAGTTGACATAAAATCTCTCCCAAAATAGTCTTTGATTTGGCTGAATGTTTAAAAAAATCTATCAATTAAAAGTTAAACCGACTTTTTAATTTCCGCTTCTTTCATTCATAATTTCACTCTTTAAATTTGTAATGACGTACTTTATGGCAATATTTTAGTGATATGTGTGACTCATACAACTGTTAAATAAAATGTATGTAAACTACGCCAGATTGAGACCAGGTACGCGCAATGCCCACAACGGTAAGTAAACAGATTATTTTTAGATATCTTTTTTTTTCGACGTCTGAAATTCACCGTCTTGAAAGTGGAATCGTGTTATTGTGCTGCCCCATTTTAGGCAGATTGTATTTTTTGTAAAAAATATTGTTAGGTTCATTAAATATGGTTTTAAAGTATCCTAAATGTATTCAAAAAAAGCGGATATATATATATATATATATATATGTAGGTACCTATAAGTGTTTCTTTGTGTTCCTATATTTTTTAGTACTCTGTAAGTAGAGTACTCTTCGGAAGTAGTTATTTAACCGAATTTTGTCTGTGGGCGGCAATTGGTGACAATGATTGCTATCGCGTATGAATTCGCCGTTAGAGGCGCTAGTGTAGTGTGAGGTCTCCGAAATGTCAAATGTCACTCTTTGTAGTTGCACTACGCGGGTTAATATCTAATGGGGGCTATCGCGTACGAATTCGCCGCTAGAGGCGCTAGTGTAGCGTGAGGTCTCCGAAATGTCAAATGTCACTCTTTGTGGTTGCGCTACGCGGGTTAATATCTGATTGGAACAATATGGTGAGTATTTTGCAATATCTGAGCTTGATTATGGCAAATATGAGTTACCGGTCAATGACTGTCAGTTCTTTGAGACAGTTTTGTCTTTCGGAAATTTCCTCCTTTTTTTCCGAACTAAACGGGACTGTGCTACAATGCGAGATATTGGATATTTTTACGGTACGGTTTTAAGGTATTAAATATGATTTAAACGTAAACCTCGTTCTCATGCCCATAATAACCAATAACAATTTTTGACAGTTGGACTTTACCCGACAGTGGCGCCAACTGGTGAGCACAAAAACGATAGCCCTCATTCATTGTGATGTTTTACGTAATGTGTGTTTTGAATCTTACATTTTACCTCTAAGAATGGTGTTTTAAGGTTCCGTACCTCAATAGAAAAAAAAGGAACCCTTATGTAATCACTTTATGGTCTGTCTGTCAAGACCCTTTATCTAGGAAACGCGCGGAGGTATCGAGATGAAATTAAAACCATAGGATACAGTCCCACCAAGCTGTGAAAAAATTGAACTTCTAAATTTACGTAAAAAAGATACTGCCGTTTAAGCCGCAAAACACGTATATTTCGACACTCAATGGAAGCAAAAATTATTTATGCTTTATTGAAAGTGCGTAATCAACCTACAAATTTGTACGGAACCCCCTCGATGGGTTCCGTACCTTTGGGCGAGTCCGACTCGCACTTATCGGTTTGTATTTTTTCATTAAATTTGGCTAATTAATTATTAACACATACCAGATTGAAAAAGGCTACATCATTTTAATTTACATAACATAAATTAAGTGTCAATTGAAGTAGCCGAATTATTTTATGAAAGAAGTTTCTTAATATTTTTAATGAAAAAGGAGCACGTTATAATTTCATTAATTATTTTACCCCAGGCTTCGTCAATAAAACATTTTAACTGAAACTTGGTAAAATGCCATTTCTTCTAAAACTATTTATTAGTAACAAATCTTGTATTTTCAATGCATAATTTCCCTAAAACGCCTTACCTATTTTGTTCATACTTTTGTTGGTGTATAGATTGCGATCTCACAGCAACTTATCAAGTGAAATTCTTTTGATTGACATTCACTCATTGTGTGGGCTCCCAGTACCGCAAGAGATATCGATCCAATAATCTACAAATTAAAACTTAATAAACCAATTATAAGTTGTCACTGTCAATAAAAACATTGCTAAAGAGGACCGACCGCAAAATGACACAAAAACATTGACAAGTGCAAACCACTCGTCATATTCATTCATCACTGGCATAAAAACATAATATAAAGGACTTTTCCATAACGGATCGTCCTAAATACAATAAAACGTACAGTTAGCATGATCGATTGAATTGGATGATCAATATAGTCAGCCAGACAAACGTGAATTGTAGATCTCGTTGCTAATAAATGAAACTTGTTATTGAAAAAAATATGTTACAGAAACTAATTGGTTGTCAAATCTAATACTCAGCTGTCTGCTGAAGATCTAATTGTAGCCAAATGTGAGATGCGTATGCATTTTACAACTAATTAGATCTTATTTTCCTATATTAAACCCTTATATAGAGTGTATATGTAACATCGTATCGAAAACTTACACTGTGGTTTTAGACCATTTTTCCTAATTAGAAAATCATAGGTGCCTAGACAAACTTTAAAAAAATGTTCTTAATATCTTAGGATAACCTGTCGGTAACACGGAAAAAAATGGAACATAACAAAAACATGTGGTAATTACCGGGCTCTGTAGATGACGGAACGAAGGGAAGTTGCAATAGGTATAGTGCGAACTGCGAAGATTTTTTTATCCTTGAGTTTAATTCATACGTAATGATGTATATAAACTTGTCACCGCCTTCTGGACTAAACAATCTCGTATGTTCGCGCTTGCCAAAATCGGTATTGCCGCTACTCTGGGACAACTGTCATTTGTCAACACGATTTCTTCGTGTACATTGATCATTATGATCATCGATTTTTTGTCTTGTTTGTACTTAAATCTTTTGATTCAGTGCATTGCATAGGTTTACTTTAAATGTCAGATGTGGATAGTACAAGTGACATTATTTTATTACATATAAAGAATTAGAGTCTAACCCCCTTATTCATAACCGTTCATCAAGCCTACTTTAGCTAAAATGTTTTTGTTTAACAACTAAAACAATTTGGTTCAATTGATATCATTTTACTAAAAGTATATAGCGTTTACACACTTGTACTATTTGGTTATGCACTAATGCAAGAGAAAGAGAGCGCCTGCACCAAACTGACTTACATATAATTTAAATGTAACAAACTGACAGAGACGCCGCGATAGTTGGAATGAGAGATATTTATTGCTGTCTCTTAGTAGCTGTCGGTTGTTGTAATAATTAAATCGCTACATTTGTAGGGGCCGTCCGATGCTACTTGACAAAACGGCATGATTGCCGTAGAGTGTAGTAGCAATTTTCTGCCCTGTAGCGAAAATCACGGGTACAGTATGACTGTCGTCATGGCTCTTGAATAAGTTAACATACAAGTGTGACATCACCTGGTAGGACTACCTATTGTTGGTAACAAGGATGTCTGATATCACTTCATTTTAAAACTAACTCGTCTTTAAATAACTAAAATTTAATAATAGCAACAGAACAAAGCGGACATTGTGTTAAAGTAAATCATTTACTAGGAACAAATACGAAGGCGCAAAACACACATATCAGCCGTAACTATGCGTTAATCTCATTGTCGTTTTAAAATAAAACATTATATCCAGGAATGATTTTGTTATGGTTATTAAACGTATTCTAATAGTTACTTTTAGCACTTGCCCTCTACAACTAATCAGGTAACGCACTTTCATTTCGTATAAGGACTGGACAAAATATAAGTGAGCTTTTATATTACTCCTGTGTTTATATGCCTACCGTATATCACAACGACACAGAAATTATAGTTATCTACCTCTAAGATCCTATTAGTAAAATAAGTCGCAATATTTATTTCAAACTAATTAGGTATGTGGTCTCCATATATCATATCTTTTAATTAAATTCCAAGCTAGAGTTAAGAGTTTGTTTTGCATAGTTTAATGAAAATATTATCGTTGTTATCTCTAGACAGCTCACATACTACAAATAGTTCTGTTATCTATGTACGATCCGCTAAAAGGACACCAAGTAATATATATTGGTCAGTTTCAAATGTTGCAAATTTCGTTAAGAGAATTGTAAATATCTATAGTTTTACAATCGGAGGGACGAGTCGTGCTGCGTACTTTTTTTTTACAAATTAAGTACCTATATTAGTATAATGTCATGGACTCACGAAATGTATTAACAATACTACTTATTGTGCAAACTTCAGTGAAATGACATGTGAGGAAATCTGGACGACGTCAATAAGATCTCGGTAAAGTAGAAAATACGTTTAGGCCGGGTTTTATAAAGATCCGTTAGACCAAATTTTAGATCAAATTTCAATACCTACTCAGTACATTATTTGACATAACAAACCGACATAAGGTCTAACGGATCTTTATAAAACCGAGCCTTACAGATTCCGCTCCGATAAATCTGCAACGAGTCTAAATTACTTAACCTCAATATTAAATTGACTCAAATACTTTATACTTAGTGAGCGTGATAAGTCACTAACTATCCCGCCTTTTATAGAGGTACCGTGAAAATTAGTTTGCTACGAAGTTGGTGATGCAAAGGGATACAGTGTGTTACCGCCATGCGGCCTTTTCTTTGAGTTAGGTATTTAAACGTAGTATCTTAACCTAAACAGGCTTAATTTTATTATTTTTAATTACCAGCAATATAGGTGTACAGGAAAGTAAATTGACAACGCAGTACCAATGACGGCTCTTAATGTTTTGTCTACTACGACGTTATCTTAAGCAGTGCACCTAGTACATTGAAGGTGCGGAGTTATGATATTTAATTTCGCAGTTATTTCACATAATTTTGATTTGCTAATACCTACAGGGAAATAGTTGTTAATGGAATATATTATTATCAGTTTCAATAAATGCCCTTGTACCGATAACACACGGTAAAGGCATGTATTCATTTTGTAAATTAATACGAAGAGAATCCGTGTACCTATGTTGCAAGTTGATGACATCTGAAAATGCTGAGAAACGGCATAGCAACTCAGAGGCACCTAAAGGTCACAGCGCCGGCGGCTCGAAAGCTGCGTCTACGCAAACGTCTGTCCCTATTAACCCTACCATAGGTATTCTCATTGCAACTTATTACCTCATGCATAAGGCTTAATGTGGCACATCAATACGTGTTGCTATGGTAACACGTGTTGGTATGGTGGTATGAGCAATTACTAGAAGATGGATGGCGTGTGACAAAACGCATTCGTAAACGTAAAGTTTACGTGCGTTACTTGACGATAGGCGCGGTGTAGGCATTTTGTCTTCTGTAAATTGAATATGAGCATCCATGTTACCAATTTAAGTACGAGTTATAAGATGCTTATTTCAGTTTTTTTTTTACTTTTATTGGCAAAGTGATAATTTAGATTGATAGCCACACTTTAAGTTTGTACACATAAATACTAGTGGGTCTGTGAGATGTAGACCTTGCTAAAACTATATTTTTATAGAACTCATAAATTTCACGAGAATCAGCTGAGAAATGCGATCTGTAGAGGAGAACAACCAGAAATCTGAATATCCGGAAGTCCGGAATTCGGACATACGAAAGCATTTTTGTCGAATGAAGCAGAGACCTTCATTTCACTCGGTTAATTAGAATGATTTTTGCAAATTTAAAAAAAATATAATAAATTTTCCTCTCTTCACGGGAAACTGTCATTATCATATTTTCTCAGTACTGCATTCGTAGGTATCGCCGGCAGATGCTCAGGCTCAGACACACACCAGATTCAACAGTCCGCGACAGAACTCATGAAATTATATTAGCCGATGAGACAGCCATGTCATACGAGTAACAAGGTCACCTTTTTTGAATCTCAGAGTGCCCCAGATCCATGAAACAGCGTACGAGTAAATTGACCAAAGCATACTACTGTCATTAGCTTGTATTTATAGCTCTAGCGCAAACGTATATGTAAAATAGGCGCGTCACATACTTATAGTTTAAATAATGCAGCAGGCTATGTTTATTCACTAGCCAGGTCTTGTTCTCACGGCAGCTTGAATTTATAATGTCTCCAAGAGATCACTTCTATTTTAAGACTCAAACAGTCGATTAATGGGTCGTAACTCGGGTTTACTATTGTATTATTTTTTGGAATAAGGTTCATTGTGCTTGATATATTTAAATGTAGATAAACAAGGAGTTTCTTCAACTTTCAACGTGAAACTCAGTCTCGCGATAAAGTATGTTACACTGATCAATACGTACCTCATATTAAATTGTAACGGATATTAAAGGCAAAGTGTATGTTATGAACTTATCATTAATGAATCGGCAAAGTTAATCTTACTGTACTATGTATAGATACATAGGTTTTTACTAAAGACATTTAATAATCCAAGGTACGTGATATTGCTAATGCCATGATATTCATTATAATGAATAATATCCAATGTTTTCTACATCCAGATTTACTTGTAAAACTCTCTGTAGTAACCTAATATCCAAGTAAAAAAGTGTGCTCAATGAAAACTAGTTATTCATCAACTGTGTGTCAAGTTTTGATTTACAAACTTCAACACAATCGTTTGTTGACCAAATGCAAACAAATTAAAAGCCGTGTTTGAAAATAAGTTGAAGCTTAAATTCCATCGGTGCAATACTAAAATCAAACAAAGACATGTGACACCGGCCATACCGGCTTGTCGGTCTCAGAGCAGCCGTCTGCGCAGACAGAACACTGCTTGCGTCATTCATTATTGACAACGGATATTTAGGATAATCAGGATTAACATCATTATTCACCTGGTTAGTCTCAGTTCCTAATTAAGGATTTCCGGCCCACGACGTAATCACTAGGCATAAGCGATATATCGTGATAGCGATATTTTACCTGATTTTGGAAATATTGCTTAATATTTCGGGATAGTCGCAAGCACATGATTTAACCTAACTTAGGTACGTTAGAATATTTAGTTTACTTAGGTTAACGCCTGTAGGTAATTTATTTTTATTTTTTTATTTGGTACGTATACCACGTCGGCGGCAAACAAGCGTGCGGCCCGCCTGATGGTAAGCGATCACTGCAGCCTACGGACGCTTGCAACTCCAGGTGTCACGTGCCCGTTGCCAACCCTTTAAAAAATTTAACACTTTTTTTGAAGAACCCCATACTGTAGTCCCAAAAGTCAAGTAAGTTAGGCCTCTCTACCACCAGTCTGTCAAAAATCATTGACTTTAGTCTATAGATGGCGGATATTTGAGTAGTAGCGCAGCCAAAGTCAGTTTTAGTGGCACTAAACGCATCAAAGGGAATTTACAATTTAGCCTGTTCTTGCTCATAGTTTGAAAGTAAATATTACCTAATGACCATAATATGTGGGACACTTAGTTCTACAATGCATAACTAGTGGCTCTGTGAACTAGACTACGCGAGTGTTTTTTTTCCAAAATCTGACATGACGAAAAAGCTCTATATAATTATCGACCCTACTCACAAAATTTCAGGAGAATCGGTTGAAAAATGCGTCCTCCAGAGGAGAACAAACCGAAACGGCCCGAAGAAACAAGAATGCATTTAAAAAAAAGGTTTTCAAAATTTCCAAAACTGACTCGATATAGAAATTCTATATAAGGTGCAGCGGGGCAATCTAGACTGCGGGAAATTAAAACTAATCGTAAATATGTTCCGTCTTTTACATCATTTACTAGTGTCATCTATGCTCGGATAGCGGAGAAGCGCTTTCACAATTCCACCAAGATGACACTCTAGTAAATGATGTAAAACACGGAAATTATTTCGATTAGTCTAGATTGGTCCGCTGCACCTTAATTATCGAAACTGCTCGCAAAATTTCAAGAGAATCGGTTGAGCAATGCGACATGTAGAGGAGAACAACCGGAAATCCGGAAATCCGGACATACGAAAGCATTTTTGTCGAAACTGAAGCGGAGACCTTCGTTTCACTCAAATACTGACGGACTTAAATCGGCCTAGCCCCAAATTAAGCAAAGCTTGTACTATGCTAGACGTTGTAGTTGTAACGTACTTGAATACACTCAAGAGTATAAAAAAAGGATACGCTTTGTATGGACATTCAATACAATGTAATTCTAAGAGTTCACAGACTGTCTCACACAAGCATTGATCTAAGCGTCACTTAGTCATTTTTGACTAAAAACTAATTGGCCCATTATGGTAACATTTATTCGCTACGATGAGTAAACGCATACCTTTCCGTATCGCAGTTTTGTTGCGGGTGATTCACGACTGCTCATTTAGTTATTTTAAACCACTATCATTTTGCGGTTTTGTCTGAAGTGGTCATGGTCATGTCAGATTCATCTTATTAATGTCGGATTGAACTAAACAAGTCTATTTTTGTTCGTCTCTCCGCATCGTCTTCGCATTCCAATGTGGGCAACGTCCACGCATGCTGATTAAAAAGTGTGATTAAAAAGTTAAAAGCTGAGCTAAAAAGTGTGGAGAGCCCTTAGATTCTAAACCTTTCAATGAGATGGGCTCTTTTTATTTTAATGGTGTTCATTTCTATTTATACTGAAATAAATGTACTTTATTCTGCAAGTAGGCCGAAATTACACTTGTACAAGCCAAAAACTTAGTATTTCACGTTTCTCAAGGGACCATTGCCGAGAAGAAATGCCGAAAGAAACTCCACTAATATTTATATATATTTGTATTTTATTCTGACACTGTTGCTAGCCAGACTCTCGTTGTTTTTTTGTTTTAATTATGCGTGTATGAGTGTTAGAAAGAGTCTAAATCAGAATGTTAAATACTTTCGCTGCCAAGCTTTTCGTAGCGCTACGCAATTTCCTCTACACACGTTGAAACGCATGGTATCGCTAGGCGGGTTCCTGGCAATGAATGTGTTAATCTGAGATAAGTTTAAAATATACGCTTCTTCATTATTGTCTTATATCTACACCACGAATGAGGTCAGTAGCAGAAACGCTGAAAACATAAAACCGACCATTTTTGGGGCGTCCAGACTAGTTTACCTACGTATTCATCCTGTAATTTGCTTAGTGACAAATAAAACTTAGTCAGTATTCTTGTGTTTTTTTTTAATACAACTTCACTGTGTTTATCCGACTATTGTTGTTTTTTATTATAGTGTCGTGTTATTCCTTAAATGGATGATTTTTTCGATAATAAACATAAAAACTAAAATAAATTAATACAAAATACAAATACAATACAAAGTAGTTTAATTATACACAGTGCTACATTATCAAACCATCAAAACCTAAAAATTGTTACAGAGACTGCATGACACGAAGTAAATTTAATTATAATTTTGGATGTCCAGTTACGTGGTTCGTCGCCAAACCTATCTCACTCTATGATTATCTATTACAAAAAAACGACAGCTAAAGCCATCACTTGGGCAGAGGGCCTTTCTGTATCCCTTGGACTTAAGTTTAGGTACTAATATTCTATGCCTATATTCGTTTTTCACAGAAATAACTACGTATTTACCATGGTTAGTAATTGGTTGGTGAACTGTGAATTAATTATCTACCTTTAATATAATGTTAATAAGTTTTTCAATTAGTAAGTGATATAAATATTAGTGACTATTGTAATTTGCTACTCGTTTTTCCTCCTATACCTATTAATTACATCTAAGAGCAGATGATACAGTTTTTGATTTGAAGACAATTAATTACCAATTTGTTGGTCATTAAATGAATGATTCATGACTATTTAACTTATTATTAATTTGAAAAGTAATTTTACAGCTCAATTAAATTAACGCTTTAATTTCATAGTACAACGTAATTTAATTAAAAGACCAAGCGCCATCTAGCACTTAAAAGTCTTTTCAGCGTAATTCACAGACATTGGTCGGTACCGTGTGGAAGTGATTTAAAATGCAGAGACACGTCACAAATTGCACAGCGCGGCGCGCAGACTGAAGTCTGTAACACCTATAGACCTATACCCACTTAGTATAAAACAGCCTGTTACCATTTGGTTAAGACATCACAGCAAATTGTTAACAAGGCGCTTATACAAACTTTTTGTACCAGAGTGACTAAACTACCTACACGTACTCGTAAAAGTATTTACATGCCGGACATCCTTCATAGTCAAAAAACACCAAAGTAAATCATCAAATGCAAATAAATAATTAGATAAGCCCGTATCTAAACGGATTGGTTAGATAATATCTTGAAAACTGTGGAAATCCCGCAGGATGACAATGCTTTTTAAATTCGAGTACCAACCTTTTTTGTACTCAGACGCAGGTTGCTTTAAACTGCCATAACTAATTTAACCTATTGAAAGACGGTATGTAGAATAAAACCAACTAACTAGTTGAAAAAAATCTAACGAAAACCTTTGGGACCTACCTTGACCTCTGGTCGATTGCGTAACGTATGTTAGATTGATCCAAATTAGCTGGTAATTTAGTGTTATCCACCTTGCACAAAGGTCGCCACTTTATTTAGATTTAGCCCTGTACCCACGAAATTCTTCTATGGAGGTGGGTGGGGAAAAACCCCATCTGCCACGCTGCACTTCTAGCTCGATTTCTACATAGGTTTAGTAAATAGGTCGTTTTTGGTATAGTTACGCAATTACCTCCAGCAACTACCACTTCTTCGCCAAGAAAAAACTTAAATAATTTTTCATTTATCATGCTCGAAAAGTGTGTCATATGAGGCTTATCAAGCGGAGCTAAAGTAGTACATTTAGCCCCTAGGAAAAATAAGAATACATTTTTATTATTTACAAAACATTCCAATTTGACCAATTAAAATACTTTACCGTATTAATTCCACCAATCAGAAAACACGTCAACAGCCTATCGGAACGTTTGCTTGTAAGGCTCGGTTTTATAAAGATCCGTTAGACCTTTTGTCGGTTTGTTATGTCAAAAAATGTACTGAATTACTGAAATTAGATATGATATTTGGTCTAACGGATCTTTATAAAACCCGGCATAAGTATGTAACAAAAATATACTTTTTTCAACTTTAACTACATTACGTCTCTTTTCGTCCCTATTTGAACTACACAATGTGCTTGAGGCAAAACAGTTTAAAAAAAAGATTCCGCCATATTATCATGTATATCTTTCCCGTTCACGGGACAATGGTATCCCGGACCTTTGAGAGGCGTGCGCGGAGCCGAAGTACCGAGGCACCGAAGTACCATATGAGTACCACATAGCCAACACGTAGAGGCCCTTTTGACACTTTAATGAAATGCAAGGAATACACCGAGCGGATACTGTCCCTGCCCGTGTCATGGGACGCACACAGAGACAGCACCCGCCAGGGTGTACAGGGACTATTTCTGGTTGATGGAGCCTAAATGAACTGGGTTATTGGGTGAAAATGATGAATTAATGGCTGGGCTATTGCGTGAGACAACGGACGCCTGCCTAATAAAACTGTCTCAGCTATTTATTTCCTGCAGACGGTGACTCGCTCTCTGCTAGATAGGCCCCCATAAAATAGCGACATTATAAAATGGCCTAAGGGCAACACCGGTCAGAGAGCTGGGGGTGGAGAGGTGGCACTGGACTTTAAACATATAGCCAACTCGCCACTTAGGTGACCATCATGTATATTATTATTAATAATTGTGGGTGCATGTTTGTTTTTTATTTTCTCACAATCGAAGTGAAAAGTAGAGTGTATAACTCTGGTCTAAAAGGCGTACTACCACTCGAACTATTTTCCCTCACTTCGTTCGAGAAAATAACCATCTCGTGGTTATTTGGCTTATTTTATACCCTTGTCATACAATCTACTATACTCACCACGAGCAGTCAACGATAAAGCCTCTAGTTGCATAATTTATCTTCTTTTGCTATAAACATTAGAACCGCTATAGATATTCATTAAAACCACTATTCATCTATATTCATTCCCTTTTATCCAATTTGATCATTTACACACGGCATGAGTCATAGCTAAAATACTAACTGCTTTATTCATCAAAAAACACTATTGAACAGTAAATTGATTGAAAATTAATTACGCCTATCAACCTCAATACAGGGCAATACACTTACAAATTGAAACAATGGTGTGACAATAGCTTGGTTCCGTTCTGCAAAATTGAAAGATTTCGATTATAACACCCGGATTTAGGATGGGTGGCCGTGCCATGCCCACCGGCTTCCATTCCGGATCAAGTCACAATGGCGGCTAGTATCGGATGTAATCATGCACTTTTTGTCACTTCGTGGAGTAATCTGTTGTATTTACCGTAAGTAGATTTTTTTTGAAATGCAACTTATACTTATACATTTCACTGCCGCGGGGACACACATGTTGTGTGGTTTCTGCGTATTTTTTCTTGTCATTTATGTGTGTCTACTGTGTCTGTAAATAAATGTTTCTTTCTTTTCTTTCTATACAGGAATTCCAAATTAGAATTTTAGTTTTTCTTTCATTAACCCCCGACGGGCAACGTAAAAGTAGGCTGGGTATCTTGTGTCTGTCTGTGGCATCGTAGCTCTTAAGTAGATAATTTGTTTTTGAAATGCACTTATACAGGAATTCCAAATTCAAGTTTTTGCTTTTCTTTTATTAAACCCCGACAGGCAACGCTAAAGTTGGGTGGGTAACTGTGTCTGTGACATCGTAGCTCTTAAACGGGTGAACCGATTTGAATGCGGATTAATTTGTATGCAGATTTTCTAGCTATGGTTCTTAGAACTGTTTTATCGGTTTAGCCGTTTTTGAGATATTGATCTTTGAAATGAAAATGTCTCGGGTTTTTTAGATTTTCTAAGTTGTATTTATCAGCAACATTAAAATATCAACAAGAAGCTAAGCACCAAATAGGCCTCAAGGTGGAGGCTATCATACTCATTTATTAACAATGTCATTGAAAAATACACGTCAGGTATAAAGATTAATTGAATTTAGTGCATACAATATTTAGTAACTTCAGTTATTCAATTACATTAAAAAATAATAACATTCATTTACCTACATTATAAAATATCAGTAGGAATGTATAAGTATTGAAGTGTGTTTAGTTTTGTTGTGAAATTTTAAGCCAATTGTGCACTACGTCTTAAGTTGTTTAATATCCGCTCTTATTCACACCTTTATTAGTAAGCCTCATTTAGATAATGCGATTATCGATTATAGAAAATAGGGATTACGGCTTCATGATGTCTATCGGCTATGGATATAAGATCTGTCACCATAATTATCATTGACCGAGTGAAACGAAGGCATCTGCTTCAGCTTCGACAAAAATGCTTTCGTGTGTCCGAATTCCGGATTTCCACATTTCCGGTTGCTCTTCTCTACAGGTCGCATTTCTCAAAAGATTCTCGTTAATTTTTTGAGCAGGATCGGTAATTATATAGTTTTTTTGTAGTTTATTTTTGAAAAAAATATACTAGCGAGGTCTGCAGCTCACAGAGCCACTAGCGTTTTATTAGAATGTGCATGACACATATGGTCTTATCTTGTCTATTGTATATTCTAAAATTAACTTTAACACTATTTTTTTGGGTTTCTATTACATGCGCATATTCTAAAAATCGTACGTTAGTAATAAATATTATATTGACGTTGAGACAAAATGTCAATTGGATTATTAGCATCACCTGTCTGTGGTTAAAGTTTCATTAATCAAGTAATCCTGCTGTATCCCTATATATTTCTACAAGTCTGTTTATTCAAAACCCAAATTTATTATGATTTTTTTATGTTTCAGTTCAATTGCTGTACTTATTTCTTATGTCTAAAGTCAATTTCCATGCATGAACCATATAAACATATCGTCAAACCCCTCATAATCTAGTAACTTAAAACATCAGAGCTTGCGTGAAATCCGGTAGTTCTGATTTTTTCGCAGACTTCTTTATGATATTGGCCCAATGAATAATCCAATCCACCTTGAGCGCCGAATGCAACTTTTTCAAACATCGAAAAATTGATTACAACCCTAAAGGATTCGTTGTTTTATTGAAATAGAGATACAAATGTCAACATAAAGTACAGCTTAGTGACAAACTAGCGGCTAAGTATAGCGTACAAAATAATAACGGACAGATATCGTAACAACTAATAAACGGTAATTTGACACGACAAGTCAATTACGTGCCGACATAAACACGTCGGCTTCGACGGAATTTCGCTGGTAATGCCAGATGTGGGAAACATTTTCGCTTATTGTATATCTGCTTGAAGTCCGTGGGAGCAAAGGATTTCCGGGAGTTCGAAATGGTGTAAGATTAAATGATATATTCAATAATGTGATAGCGATTCTTTTATCAGTGTCCGTCTACGGTTCTTTTATAATGTAAAAATAAATAAAACATTCGGAAATGCGTTCACAGGCTCACAGCTCCTTCTAGAAGATAAAAGGCGTAGGGGAAGGGTACTATCATTGGACCGGCGCGTTCATTGGACCATCTAAGTATTTTAAAATTTACGCATGCTGGATAGAGCCAAACCGGGTACAAAGTGTCCTTGGGCTATCCGATCGGCCCCACCGCAACCTCAGTAGCGCCGCGCATCTCGGTGACCAGTGAGCAAGTATATTTCGAGCTCCAGCGTTGTACACATTACGCGAAGGAGACACTCATGAAAGTTTCATTATATTTGTATTTGTTTAAGTTTACTGACGTTTAATGGTTAGAAATGTGTTAATGATCAAAATTATAACAACAGTTTCAGGCCATTTATATTGTGTACATTTTTTTATGTGATGTCATAGCTAGTTGCTATAAATGGACCACATGTATATCCATCATTGGACCGGTCCAATCATGGCAACTTTTTTGAATTTTATAAATTTCACCAATACTCAAACATACGTATTATACATACGAAAAATAAGTCGATTTCCATGTCTCCTTGATTATCAGTATAAATTTCCTAAGTCCATTGATAGTGACTCAGCGGTTCAATCAAGGTGACCCTGGCCCAAAGAATGCAACAGCGCCAAAAACCCCTTTCTGTAATTTTTTCTCCAAGATTTGAATACTTTATTCAGTTGTATTTATATAGTAACGAATAAATATATTTCAGGAGTTAAAAGTTATGACTCTTGTTTTATATACTTACATAAATTGTGTAGATTATAAGGCAGCGAAGTTTAGTAGTCCAATCATAGCTACTCACCCCTATATTATAATATATTTTACTTGCAATATTTATGCAACCATCATCAGGCAGAAATCCGGAAATCCTCAAAATATGGTTGTGGTCGATAAACTAACGTAACCTTTGTCGTATCGGAAGTTGGGTAAACATAAATCATACTCATGGTGTAAGTAACTAAAGAAAGGAGGGAACTAAACATGGAGAATAAAACGGGGAATCACCTCCTTTTTCGACTTAAATGGAATAACATCTGTAACGAACATTTCACTTTTTGCTGTTAGCGAGTAGCGTCACTCCGCGCTAATTATCCACATTCATTTCCACCAAAACACGTTTTAAGATATCAACAAAGAAATAAGGTTAATGCACGTCGTAAAGATTTCTCTGTGCAAAAAATTACAAAGGCGGTACAGGTACAAGTAGCCCGCAATGAGTTACCTCATTAGCTCAATATCAACACGTCTTGTGCCTTTAATAGATATATAATCATGCATATTATTTAAATTGCTTGACAAATTATATGTCGGTACGCAGTTCAAGTCGCTCAGTTGTTGGTTACGTTGGGACTCGCGTTTCTTGCTGGTTGGTCGGTAATGGAGTCACATCTATAGAGCAGATGCAACTGTTTTAAATAGGCACTTGATTAAGTAACGTGAAATATCGCAATATATTTATCTAAGAAAAACTGGTAATAATGTCGAAGCTGAAAACGGTTCCTATAGACTTATATTTATACTTCTATATAAATATATAATTCTATAGGAACCGTAAAGAAAGGTTCGCTACCCCATCGAAAAGTTACACAACGCGCGCTGCTCACAAATGCACTCATCCTGAGGAAGAACTCCCGAAGATTTCGAAACATGCCGCCCCGAGTGATTAAGACTTGAGTTTTAACCGTCTAGTAAAAAATAGTTATAACATGTATCACGAAAGTTTGCATTTAAATTTAAATATGTTCTTGTTTGGTCAAGTTGACACTTAATGTGACATTCACACAGCGGCAGCGACCGGGTGCCCGCGTTGACTAGGTATAGGTACATCCTTTTTTTTAGACGGAGCACATTCTACAGCAAATTGTATTTATTATTGTGCCTGCAGTAAACAGCTTTATAAACTTACTACCACAATCCATAGCTCTCAGACAAGGAGTTGCCAATTAGCATCGCGGAGGAAAATGCGCCGTCGAGTTAAATTGCGTGTTCGTGAACACCTCACGTGCCGAGTGGAAAGCACCGTCCAGACGAGCGACTTGCGACTTCTACAAGCATTTCAGTCAAATCCAAGCACGGAATAGAATAAAGGTAATTGATTTGAATAATCGTTTATTCAAGATTAACACGCAAAAAAAAGTGTCAGATAGATCTTATTGTTACGAAACGGTTCCCTTATAGGATAATTAGGCGATTGCCGGCGCTGATCTGCCGGTGAGACTACCATGTACATAGATAAACTCCCGTCTTCTCGTAAGAGTAGGAAAACGCATGAAATTAAAGTTTTCGCCACTGATTGCAGCACTTATTTTAACAACCACAAAGTTCGAAGGCGAATCATAATGAATTACGATGTAAGTAAGAACCAGCTAAATAATCTTGTGACAACCCTTAATAGTAATTAAGATATGATAATCTGTTGATTTGTATGTAAATGTACTGGCTAGTTGCGCACGTTTTAGTCCGAGGGATGGACGTAAGTTCTCTAACGTCTAAAGTGTATACATTTCTTAGGGAATTTAAAAAATTGAAATGATTATGCCATTCACACTGTTTGTCGGTTATATTATGTATATTGAAAGTAATTATAAGACTGTTACAAAGCATGTATTCTATCACCGGACACATTCACTTACCATAAAATTTCAGTAAAATGCTGTTTATGTGTTTAGTCGAGGTAAACATACACACAAAAATAAATTACCATATCTACATGCATACGAGTATAATGGCCACTGACATACTGTCAAGTGTAGGTATGTTTATTCCGGAATGTCATTAAAATAAAGCTAATAGGTACGGCTAACTGCTGGGAACAAGACCGCATATTTTCTTCTCTTATTGACGAGATACCTCTATAAATCATAGCCCTTGCGCTGGTCTTTATTGGGATTAGATTCTTTAAACATTGGTAATATTCTTATAGATACCACTGATATTACTTTACTACTTCACAAGGAATGAATCTTGGCTTGAGTATTTAGGGCGAGCCATCTATTCCAATCCTTCGCCAATTATCGGCTAAACATGAAACAAAGTAACCGTCACAATATGTCCTCCATCGATGCAATATATGTCTTTTAAATTGAAAGTTTGACGACGATAGTAGTTTGTGGTGTGTCTGCCAGCCCATACTCAATTAAGCAAAAACTATTGAACACCGGCGATTTGCAACCGCTTTTGGTTGCGATAAGGAACTGGTATGTTTTGAGGTGTATATTAATGTATTATCATTAGTTACTATAGGCAATTCCAGTTTATTAACTATAAACCCCAGACAAAACTTCGATTTATAATGTAACATACGTATCAACCTGCCTCTATTTTTAAACGACTTCAAAAAAAGGAGGAGGTTCTAAATTCGGTTGCATTCTTTTTAATGTGTTACCTCAGAACTTCGTCGTTTATGAACCGATTTGAGTTTTTTTTTATTTGAAAGAATATGCTTCAAAGATAGTCCCGTTGTTGCCAGAATATAGTTCTGATGATGGAATCCATGAGGAATTGAGGGAACTCTTCAAAAATTCAAGGGAAACATATAGCGATTTTAGTATTTTCGGTAATAAATCAAGCATTTGCATTCAGAAAGTAGCATTTGATGAACGAGAACTGATTAAGAAGACCACGGATGGTCATCCAAAACTCCTAGTGTTTCATGGCTGGTATTAAGATATTTCACCATCAACCTGATCTGGTAATTGAAGCTGGAAGCTAGGCAACGGAACTTTGTAATAAAACAGTGTAGCTTATCTGTTTTTGAGCTCATTGGAATCGTTATGCTCTGCAAACCGACTCCAAAAAACATTGAACGTTGTAGACGTACCTATTGCAATTTTTGTAGTCGGTCCCATTTTTAGGGACAAAGATTTACTTTCGTAATACTAGTTTTGTTACATAGATAGATAAATGGGCAAATCATTTGCAGGCAAAGCGCTTTCAACAAGTAACAAGTAACCTACGAGAAATAGATTTTGATACAATGTCTACTTGGAGAGGCGTTCCTTTTAAAACTGGTTTATACTCCACCACCTCCTTTCTTATGCACCGCTGCCTTGCTAAAATTAAGTCGGAAATATAACTGTCATCCCTTACTAGCAAGTACGATAGAGACGAATGATAATGATAGCTAGTTTGGATACAGTAGTACAGTGTAGATTACGTGAAGGGAGTGAAATTTATTTATTTATTTATTTAAAAAAGGTACACTTTACAAATATCACACGATAAATGACACAGTTAAGTTTGCACGAAATCAGTAGTTTATAGACCAGCATGCATCGATTTAAAATACCCTAGATACACTATCACCTACAAATTCAAGACGAAAAAGTGTCCAAGCCGGCTGAGCCGACATTGTGAGTGTGTGCGTGTTAGATACACGCTAAACGAGCGTAAGTCAATTGGGATCAATTTATTTTTTTTCAATAGTGAGCCTTATGTCACCAGCGTAACGTTTTACTTTAAATGAGAGCGTTCGGCGATTACAGCATTTCAATTTTGTTCACGCACATTTTCCACTGATTGTGTTGGCAACATTGGACATACATTGGAACAGAGTCGGTATCGTGTACCGTGGAGTAGAAAATGATTTGTTTAAAATAGGTAGGTGGTAAACAAGCATACGACGTCTGATGTTAACGTCGATTTATTATAAATAGTAATGATAAATCGATTTATTATGTTGTGTTGTTTTTTAATTTTTATTATTTTAATGAGTGTTACTTTAGAACTCCGTAGTTTATGAACCGATTCGGAAAATTCTTTCTTTGTTTGGAATCATATGTTTGAAGCATGTTGGTCCCGTTGTTGCCGTAAACTAGTTCTGATGATGGTATCCATGAGGAATTGAGGGAAATCCTCAAAAAATCAGGGAAAACATATAGCGATTTTAGTTTTTCGGTAACAAATCGAGCATTTGCATTCAGAAAGTAGCATTTGGAGAACAGAAGCTGATGACGAAGACCATGGATGGGACCATCCAAAATTGTTTGTGTGTGGCGCTAAGATATTTCGATCAAGATACTCAAGCGACTATGACAAAGCCACTTTAAATGGTTCTACTGTAATTTCATGTTATGTTACCATTAAATTAAAGCAGTCCTAAATTTAAAGCAGTTAATCGAATAAGTTATACTTGAAAGAAGAAATAGAATATTATTATCTGTAACACATTATTTTTAAAAACAAGGTTTAATTTACAAAAAGTACACTGAATCAGAGTAACTTGTATACATGATAGTGTCTCAAGCTTTGAAATCTTTATTTTACATTTTGAAATGATATATAGGTAACATACCCCTCACGTTACTAGAACATATCTTTCTACAAATAGTCATAAATCATTTAATACTTTTTATTCACTTTGTTTTAGATAAACGCTAATATTTTAATTTATAGTTTTTAGCAACTTACATATCTACATACACACTCCATAGGTGTGTGCTAATAACAAACAATACTTGTAAACTTTCATAAAAAAATTAGTCAGTCTGCGACTCCATTCCTTCGAAATTTTACTATAGTCCGATTCATAGGTCTCCCGTTTCGTTTCGATATACGACTCACTCAACGTGAGGGAAAGAGACAGTAGCATAGCTGGTCGTGTGTCTAATATTTTGATAAAATAATTGTTATAAGCGCGTTAAAGCTTAATATAACTACAAATCAATTAAATAATGAAACTTTAAATAAATACTCACCGAAAATACGAAATTCTATCCTTTTTTAACGTCGTTAACGTGTTGTTTTTGCATTTTTTACGGAGCACATGGGCATGTTGACTCGCCGATGGCTAGCGCGCGACTCTGAGCGCAAGAGTGCTTAAAAGGCATTTAAGCACTCTTGAGCGCGGACGCTTTTGACAGGCGGATAGTGCATCTAGGGTATTTTAAATCGATGCCAGCATGACATCCAAAGCAAGTGCACACACATGATCAATAAGTAAGCGCATAATTGACCAAGTGCACATACAGCACTAGTGTCAAGTCGACCAACACAGAGCAGGGTTAATTACATGGTTAAATCCAATCAAGTTCAGCATTTAATAACACAGTTGCCCTATTCTATTTCAGCCAAGTCGAACCAATGATGTATCAACATGAACGTTACTGGTAGCAAAAGTTTAATTAAAGGAGATAAGTATACATTCTTAGGTACTAACTGAACGATAAACGATAAAAGGAAATCAGGGTAAAGCGTTTACTTTTTAGGGTGGGGAAAAAGGATAGCCGCCAAGTCTCTCTTAAATTTAATAATGCGTGGATCAAATATGTCAACATGAACATGAACATCACCAGCCACCAAGTCATTATACTGTCTGGACATTTTAGTAATTGGGTTGTAGAAGGAATTGTTATTTTTGTACACTCTCAAAAAAACTTTTCAAGAGCGACCCCTGAAACGAGGCGTGCGTGTTGATAGCAGGGTAGCTGAGTCTATGTTAGAATGTAAATAAAGATTTATTTATTTATTTATTTAATAATTTATTGATAACACCATAGTTACAAGTCAAATATTTACATCAATAATATGAATTAATAATATAAATAATATAAATTGGTGTGTACAGAATAGTACGGAGTCCAGATCGGGGAACCATACTCAAGGACAGTTCTAACTAAGCTAAGGAACAGAGTCAGTAAACTATCTGGATTTTTAAAATCCTTGGTAAATCTAAAAATGAAGCCTAATAGTTGTCTCCCTCTGCTTACCATATATTCATAGTGAGAACGAAAGCTGAGCTGGTCATCAAAGAGTATCCCAATGTCCTTAACAACAGATTTTCTATCGAGAGTCTTACCCTGCAATTCATAATTATACACGAGTTTATTCTTTTTATTTGAGAATGATATTACATGGCATTTAGCAACATTAAGATACATATGGTTAAGGAAACACGGTAAGCAATCATTGAAATCAGTTACAGAGGTGAAAACCTTAAGATCGTCAGCGTATATTAAGCAGTGACATGATATACGATTAACCAAGTCATTAATAAACAGTATAAATAACAATGGGTCGAGATGGGACCCTTGAGGAATGCCTGATGTTATTAAGAAGCTAGGATTGGACCCAGCGAAGAAGACTACCGTGTATTCTGTATTGGACTTGAATTTTCTGGCAAAGGATGAAGGTCAAACTGGTCGAACGCCTTCAAAAAATCAGTGTACACGGCGTCAGCTTGACCCTGCGAGGCGAAAGCATTGCGTAGATAGTGCTTATATATTCGAGTAGATTTGAAACAGTGGACCTATTGCTAACAAAGCCGTGCTGCTTATTAGACAAATATGGTTTCACATGATTATAAAGGTAAGTGTGCACTATGGACTCAAAAAGCTTGGCAATACAGGAAATTATGCTTATAGGTCTGTAGTTTTCAACGCACAATTTATTGCCTGATTTGTATATCGGAACAATATATGCAGTTTTTCACAACCTTGGAAACACTCCGACAGTAAGAGACTTGTTGAAAAGAAGACATAGAGGATAGCTAAGTTCTTCACCGCATTCCCTAACGAAAGAGGATGCCGTCCGGACCTGCCTCCTTATTAACTTCTAAGGATTTAATTTTGTAGATCCAAACGACCAACCACTACACATGACATAGAGGCGAGAGTGTTCCGGAGGATGTTCAGAAATATCAGGTAACCCATGGTATTCAAAGACTGATCCGAAATACTCAGAAAATAGATTACATACACCTTGACCATCCCAGGACGAGCGCTGGCCATAGATCATGGTTTGAGGAATTGAAGCAGACATTTTTTTGGACTTTATGTAACGCCAGAATGATTTAATGTCATTTTTGAGAGCATCCTCAACAGACAACACAAACAATTTGTAACATTGTTTAGTGAGATTCTTACACCTAGTACGCAATAGGGAAAAGTGTCATAGTCTCGGGGGTTTCCGAACTTCGTATATAGCTTATGATACCTATTTTCCTCCTTGAGACTACGCTTTAGAGCTTCACTATACCACAATGGAATTTCTATTTTGCCCACACGTAAAATTTCTATTTTATAATTTATGTGTGGGCGTGTGTTTTTTTATAATCCCATTTAATGTATCATAAAACACCTTAACACAATCATCGATGTCCGATAAGCACAGTAGTGATGACCAATCAATTGATTTCAATTCAGACTTTATCTTGTCAAAATTGCATTTGTTGAAATTAAGGCGTACGCTACTACATGTTTTCACGGTCCCGTCCGGTTTAGAGAGTGGGACTTCTTGGAAATTAAAAGTGACTAGTACTTTGGGAGCTAATTAGTAATTACCAGCTGGTTTACAGTTATTCAACTAAGTTAATGCTCCAGAAATCAGGTCCTTCTCTCCCACTAACACTATGGCAATCACATAAACTTGAACCAATCGGCACATTTAAATACCGCGTAATCTCCATTTGCATTTTATTGCCAATCAATGGGCATTGTCAAACGTAGGTGTTTAATCCATTAAGTGCTACTATTGTTAGTTTTTACAGAAGCTCCAGTGAATCATTGTCCATAACAATTGTAGCAACTTTATTAATAACACTCGTTAGAGTGCCGCCCATATTAAAAACATTAATCTCGATGCTTGAATCCATTTCATCATCAAACGTTTTCGTCCATAACGACGTATCTTATAAAATCACCGGTCAATTTTGAACCGTATCAATTTTGGAGTAAGGTTGGAAATGGACTAAGAAGTTGAGAGTTTCAAGAATGTAAATGAGTATCCGATTGGCACCTGCAAGTCTGGCAGAGAAATGACGTCACATGGAAGTAATGTAAGCCAAATTATGCCGCCAATTAGGGACTTGATATTTAGCATAAACGTTTTTGCTGCGGCCGGCTTCGATGATGTAATTAATAAATTAATATCGTTAATCAAACATGAATAACTTGTGAAACTAAGTGGATATTTAACATATTAACGATTTACTTAAACGTGGGCGACATACATGACTAGAATTATTAAATAGCTAAATCTGGGTCTGGAACGCTAAAAAATATTGCACACGATTTTTCAATTGAGTGAAAACCTGTTGAAGTAGTTTCGCAGCGGTATCAATTCTACGGTATAGTGATCTGTCATCAGCCTACAGTCTGTCCATTTTAGGAGTTGCGCTAAATATAGCGAGTGTGAAACAAATTGATTTACGTAAACTATTAATATACATATTATCCATTTATTACCGGACTTATTTAGGTATAGATTGAAAGAAAGTATGGTCAACAAGTAGGTAAACATTGATGGAAACTTTTTAGTACGAATTTATTAATCGTAATTCTTTATCACATAGTTATAATAAATATAAGTCAGTACCTACATCAAAGTTTCCTTGGATTTCTATTCTCAGAAAAATTAAGACGCAAAATTTAAATACATCGACGAGGTATTTGACCTCACGGGACGAGTTCACACACGTTCTTTCGGTCTCGACTTGACCAATTGATATAGACATTAGACAATGACATGACTTAACCTATCTTCCGTACTACCCGCCTAGCGTAATAACTACGTTTATATCCTTTATTTATATAGGATGGAGACCGCTCCAAAGCTATAAAGAATAGAATAGAATAGAATAGAAAAACATTTATTGATAAACCAAACATACAGCACCACATGAAAATATTTAAACAAATAAAACAAAGTAAAAAAAGTAACACATTTTGAATTATAAAACAGACAAAAAGAACTTATACCTATTTGGTGCTGGTATGGTGGCTACAAAAGGACACCACTCAGCATAAGAAAAGAGTTTATATATTATATTATATCGAATATATAGTAGCATCCGTCCCTCCCGCACTTAAGGAATTTGCTTAGTAAGGGGTACGTACTTGGTACTAAGGGGTCCCTATAAACTTGCTATATGTCCGACATAATCGTTATCATGTTAGCTAGGCTGATGTCTATTATGTTTTGGGCCTAAAGTCGTAAAAAGGCTGTAGTAAAGTTGGCCTTCGTCACCAGCGTTGATATCAATTCAGTAGTAATATATAAATACATGCATGATACAATAATATATTGGCCTAGATGTCAATCCGGTACATCGGTTAGTAATGGGTGACACGAACTACGGCATCAACCCATCGATGGACGGAATATGCGGACGTAAATATGAGTGTATCGTCGACAGTCACATCACTGGTGTCACGATCCAGATTGTCAGACGTCGTTTTCTTAGACCATAGATGTATACATGTGTACACAAATTCAGTGACCTAAAGAAATCACATTCTTGGCGCAAGTGCGAGTCCAGAGTTCGGTACCGCCTCAGAATAATTCGTGTATTAGTTTTACAACTTTTTATTCAACGTACACATCTCAATCGACAAGCACATATTGATAGATATAAGCTATTGCATATCCACGCTCGTCTGTTCCATAAATCAATGTTAAAAAAATCAGCTTACCCAGGATTTCTCTTAATTTTGATCTAATTACAAACTGACAAACACCGTGTTTATACTTATAACACGTTCTCTAATCAAATAAGTCTAGGCGGGGTCGCATTGATACGAACATGTTTTATGATCGCGGCCGCACAAAGCTATATAAATCCTGTTCTCGTTCGTGAATTATTCAACTCGGTGCATGACATATTACTTGTTTGTAATTGGTGGATGAGATTTATAAGACGCCGTATTAGAAGGATTTGGGCAAAATGGCGTGGATAGTTATTTATTTATTAAATAAATGAAAATGTTTCTAATTCTTGCCATTTCAAAATGGCGGCTTGAGGCTCGTTCCGCCATAATGTTTAAAAATATTCAAAGGATGCTGCTTTTTTAAAACCAATCCATGGTGCTTGTGCCTTCTAGAGCTTTGGTGGTTTCAAAAACAAAAATTTTATAGGTAAGTTTAAAAATATTCAAAGGATGCTGCTTTTTTAGAACCCATCCATGGTGCTTGTGCCTTCTAGAGCTTTTGTGGTTGTGAACTTACCTATAAAAAAATGGTGTTTGAAAATTTTAGTAGAGGTAACTTGACTGTTAGAAGTTCTCAAGCCGCCCGTAGTTCTCTAAAGAAAGAAAGAAAGAACGTTTATTTGGTGTACATACAGATAAAAAGAAGATATTACAAATTAGAAGTGGGTATACACCAAAAAGGTTGGCGCTCAGCATGTGCCACGACTGATGTGTCGTGACGCTGATTTTCAGGACAACCAAAAAATATATATACTAGTCTTAACCTAATTAATATATAATGGGTGACGGCACGACCGCTCTTAATAACACAGCTCAAATAACGTTTATATTGTATGGCAACACTAAAACAAACAAGTTCCATTTGAGTTGTTGTAACGGCCAAATCCTAATGAAAAGAAAAAAGATGTGAGATTTGTCTAGTACTAATTATTATATGCATATACTTAAATGTTTCTTTAAACATAACAATCTAATGTGTAACATATTCACGAATGCCAGCTCCACAAGATGAGAGAGAAGAACGAGAGTACATACACGCTAGTGAATGATTTTACAAATACATACATACTTAACATTCAGTGACGGTAAGATTGACTCTCAAATATGTTATTGGTATTTATACTGTTACAGTCTAACTTGTTTTAACGACTAATATCATAGACAGGAGCCAGGATCAAAGCACAGGAGCGCTCAGTTAGTTAGCACTCAAAGCGGTCACCCATCCAAGAACCGACCCTGGCCCATGTTGCTTAACCTGGCATACGGCACGCGGCACGCGGGCGCCGCTGAGCCACGAGCGCTCTGACTTTATTCCATTCGGAAACTGAGTTTTTCTTACTCTGAATCGCTCTTGGTCAAAATTCAAAATAAATCTAAATATGTAGAAAAAAGTAATAGGTACACTTTTGAGTGACAACGCCCTTAAAGTAAAGTAGATCATGTTTGTTGTACGGTGTTCATAATTGTAACTATGAAACCAAAGGAGCGTGGAGCTCGTAGATTATAACCTATATCATTTTAAGATAAATCATCACCTACAACATAACGACACTACTAATTTATAATGTTTAAGTACGTAGTGATTTATAAAGGGTCATGTATCTATTTACGAGTAATTCACTTGGATTTACTAAAGGTTGCTTAAAACCTTTAAATGTTACCAGAAACTTACTAAATACTTGCTAAATACCCTTGCATCATAGCCTTTTGATGCGGTTTTCATGTGCAAAGAAAGAATGACTAAAGAGGAAAGCAGAATGTTTTCATGTTTCGTCTGACGTAGTCAATTCCTACATTTTAGGTAGGCATCATTTTTTACTTCACTTTACTCTGAAATTTTATTCACCATATTCACAAAACTGAAGACTTTTTGATCATATTTCAGTTACCCATATCTAACTGAAACAAAATTCGCTTTCTCACCAATTGTTTGGAAGCTCTGTTAATTACTGATTACTTATAGGGTTGTCTAATATATTGTACTCGTATTAAAAAACTTTAAAACTTGTTATTACTCCATTTTACAAATAATTAACATACTACAGAAATATTAACGTTTTTAGGATTCCGTACCCAAATCGTGAAACGGGAGCCTATTACTAAGACTTCGCTGTCCGTCCGTCCGTCCGTCTGTCTGTCCGTCTGTCACCAGGTTGTGTCTCGTGAATCGTGATAGTTAGATAGTTTACACAGATGATGTATTTCTGTTGCCGTTATAAAAACAAATACTAAAAAAACAAAAAAATAATATTTAAGGGGGCTCCCATACAAAAAACTTGTTTTTTTTGCCGATTTTATAGATAATGTACAAGTGCGATTCAGACTCGCTCACCGAGGGTTTCGTACAAATTAGTAGGTATTGATTACGTACTTTTAAATAAAGACTATATTTTTTATAATCTAACTACAAATGTATGTTTTTTAGATTTTACCATGTACTTCTATAAGGCGTTATTAGGTTAGATTAGGTTAAGTTAGGAAAAGGAAAAGTAATCTATAAATTTTGATTGCCTTGAGAGTGTCGAAATATACGTTTTTTGCCGTATCTATAAAACTGTAGACAGTGTTGTGCAGTCAGCATCAAAATTACCTACGCAAATGAAGACGTCAAAAGATTTACTGGGATATAACGGAATAGGAGCTTTTGACCTCTTCATGTGTGTAGTTTTAATGCTGACTGTAATAACGAGAATACATATTTAGCTCTTACTGTCTTTTATAAATGTTTACTATAAATAATTGAAGGAAGAATAATAATACTTAATGAATAATTCTTTTTTTTACTTATGAGTTGCCGTTAAGATTATAAATCTCGAGAATTTCAGACATTTTGAAATATATAATAAATGGGCCACTCACGTCTTTACGGTCAATTTTTTGGTCCGAAAAATGTCGAGCTATACTCGACCTTAAAGACGTGAGTGACCCGTTTATTATATTTCAATTTGCCGTTAGGACTCGAGATTCATAGTTACTAATTCGTTGGCAATCGAGATTCACTAAAATTGGATAATCCCATAACGATTCTCTCCCAATTACAAACTTTGTTTAACAACATACAATACAATACAAAATACTCTTTATTGCACACCTCAGAAAAAGAAACGCAGTACATTAGGCTTAAAGTATAGTTAGTACATAATTATTAATTTATGAACCATTTGTGAGATTACATCACTGGTGACGTCACAAGTCAGCCATTCTGTCTGAGAATGCAAATGATAAATTGATTCGTGCCCTTCAATAAATATCTATGGCACAGTAAATAAATTAGCGAAAGCAGTATCATACCTAGAGTCTCTTAACACCTTTTAGACGTTCTCCTTTGCAAACTAGCCCAGCTATCATGATATGTTATATGGTTATGATTTACATGAAGTTTTGGTGCCCTAAGTCAAACCTATCGTGCAAGCTGTTTAAGTTACAGTTTGCTTTACAATTCTAGTTATGTTTATATTTTCACTATCACTATTATTAATATTTTTTTTGTAATTAGCTTACTGACATGAAGCTTCTGAATTTAGACGGTTTACTTGTCATTTGACCAGTCAAAGTAATTATGACAAAAGCATTTCAGAAACTTAAGTGAAATTTAACATTAAACGTATATTTTAGCATTACAAATGTTTCACAGTTTAGGAAAATTATGAAATGTTTCAGAAATTTCCCATAACTACACGTACACGTGACTGAGGTATGTATCTATGTATTTATTGTAGCGACTCATGCATGTGTGAGTGCGTCAAATCGAATGGTTCTACGGATGTGTTGTACTGCATAAAGCTACAAATATGTCTACTGTGTCTATGACTTGAATAAGGTCGATGTCGCGGTAGTAAATAAACGTTATTTGCTTTATTAGGGAATGGTTTATTGAGTCGTTAATAATATTTGATTAAAGTTAAAGCGCGAGTTAATAACAATACATTAGATTAATGGTCAGTTAATTAAAATACCAGCGTGTTGTTTGCGTCTTCCTTGGCTTTATACTAAGTAAAAGACCACAGTTTTTTTAGACAAAAAAGTTGCCTTCCTCTTTCGCATAAGCAATGGCCACTGGAGCTGTATTTCGTTTTGAAGTATATTCTCCCGGTGTGGTTAGCATCAAAATCTTTTAATGAACTTGTCAAATTCATGTATGTATGGAATTGTTCATGTAAGTTTTTAGGTAAGTAGATTTAATTCCACATTATGGCGATAGTATCGCAACACAAAACATATCGGCAGTAGTAACGTTCATCCTTAGAAATCTTTTTGTAGTTCAATTTATGTTTGTTTGATACCGCGCTAAAAGACCATTAAAGTAGCCTTCCTGCAAAAAAAAACAAGTACATTGTTTGTTATGTGCCCGGTGATTCCCGGAACTGGAAGAGGACGGCTTAGCTAAATATCGACAATTCCAGACCTCTTCAATCTGCACCGATTTCATTATAAACAATTATTAAAAACCATAGCGCACCGAAGTAACCAGTTACAGGTGAGCCAATATAATCGTTTAAAATAACACCAATTATTGTGCTATAATTTCTATCTAATAGATGTTGATAGCTATAAACTAAGAAGACGTATTGCAAAAGGATAGGGCTGTGGCTTATAACCTTTTGAAATTGGCTTGTATGAGGAAATTGAAATGTAGCGTAGGTAATGCCACCTTACTGTATTTCCTTACGCACTGCCGCAAACTCTTAATGTGTTTTGTATCACATTATCCTTTTATCGATCATGCTTGAATTCTTTTCTTGCTCGTCGAAACTTCATGAGTGAGGGTCGTCACTACCACTACAATATTTACTACTTACAACTACAATAAAGAAATAAATAAATGCATTTACAAAAAATACGCATATTGTATAAATATATTATTTGGATATAAAATACATGTACACTGAATATGTAAGATAAAGTATGTATTTAGTTTGTATTCATTGAATTATACTGCATCGACTCTATAAATCAAATGTTGAGACAAATCCATCCTTAATACATAGCAAATGTGTTCTAAATCGACTTACGTGATTTACTATCATTGCTTTTTATTGTGCACTTGTAATTGGTGTTTGTTTAACAATGATTGTACGGTTAGCTCCAAGAATATGTATGCAGACTTCAGAACATTTATTTGAAGACATTCAAGCTAGAGTGAAAAATTGGTTTACATTCTGTATGGGAATTAATAACGAAGTAAAACTTTTGTTTTGCTCTTGAGTGTAGTTCATGTTCACGCTACCTTACATAGTTCAAGTACCAAACTAAATAAATAAATATTAGAGGACAATCTTACACAAATCGAACTAGCCCCAAAGTAAGCTCAAGAAGGCTTGTATTATGACGACTAGACGACGATATATTTAATAGATATAAGTACTTAAATACATAGAAAATATCCAAGACTCAGAAACAAATATTCATGGTCATCACACAAATATTTGCCCTGACCGGGATACGAACCCAGGACCGCCAGCTTCACAGGCATGTGCACTACCCACTAGGCTAAACCGGTCGTCAAAACTACTCGCATTTTCTTAAATATCTGTAAAAATTAAATATAAAATAGTATTTTAAGCTTCTGGTTATAATTATTTGCTAAAATCATGTTTACAAGCTGGCAATAGCACAATATCAACCACAGGGATGATGAATAAACTTGTTCAAATGATATTATTATTACAAAATGATAACAGTATAACTCCAATAAATGTTATATTGTATAACTCCTAATTCTGAGATGTCCGGTGTAAGTACCTATAGGATTATTGAGATATAATAAACTTACGTCTTAAAGGTCGAATATCGCTTGACATGTCTCGGACCAATACGTGGCCCTTAATCATGAGAACCAGCCACGACGGTCGCACGTCTAGCAATGCGTGTTCGCTCGGTTGCTCGATGTTGGCGGCGGCGGTGCCAGTGGTGCGGGAGGCGAGAATACACCCTTATTTTTTTGTATTGCTCCTTAAAGACGGAAGTGACCCGTTTAAAATATTTTAATATGTCTCAAACTCACGGGCGTTTTATATATAAAAGCTACAGGCTTAGTTATTAAAGGAAGATATTAAAAATCAATAAGGATTCAGCTACATATGGCTATGTCCATTGTCCAACAATATCATAGTATTCAATTAATTTGACACTAGATCTAATCGCCCCCGGCAATTAAGCCTTTAGCCACGATCTCGACACAATGAACCATTAATTGCGGCGAAATGATTTATGAGGTGAGCAGTCATAATAGACACGGCATGCGAGACCAGATCTAATACAGGTAGGTAACGACATTTCAACGACTGAGAAAACCTGATGCAAAATAGAAAAGTTGGAAAAAGGGAACGGGATTTAAAACTTCAATAAACCCAGCTAAATAGTCAAACTTGAGTTTGAAATAGGTGTTTAGGTACATTGTAAAACTTGTTTATAATATTTAATGTAAGTATTAAATGAAACTCGCTTGCACAGATATTTTAAATCGCAATAATTCTCACGTTAGATAACGTCTCTAAGCTAAAGATTACGTCTCAAGAAGAAATTGTACAAAGGACCAACCAAGTACGAACTGCAAGTGCTGTACAATTCTTTCAAATACAGGTATCAACATAAAATGGCTGCTTTTAAGCTCTTTGTACTTGAAAATGTAGAATTAAACGGGAACATCATGAGGACCCCGCGCGTAGGACGAATACATAGATTCTGTTGCTACGGGAATGGACAGAAACACTCCAAATTAGGAATTAGGAGTGTATCAATTTTTACAGGGTCGGCAACGCGCATGTGACACCCCAGGAGTTGCAAGTGTCCATAGGCTACGGTGACCGCTTACCATCAGGCGGGCCGTACGATTGTTTGCCACCGACGTGGTGTAAAAAAATATTAGTAAGGAAGTGCAAATAAATTATAACGTTTTCTAAAGAGATGTAAAAGTAGATTCAATTCAACGAAGTTACTTTATTGTTTCTTGATATTTGTTTGTACCGTTCTTACTGAATAAAATCCCTATTATGGTTCATTATTAGGTAATAAATTACAATATTTACGTTTCTCATTCTGTAAATTTAACGAGTAGTAGTAGACTTTCTACTTAATAATTAATTAGATTTCTACTTATCCCGTCTTGTTACTCTATAGTCAAGCGACGTTTGTAAAAATATCAACCTCTTCTATTATGCTATAAGACACGCTAAAAATATTAATTGGAGCTTTATTTATCAACTTCATAACGTAGTTTGCGAAGTATTTTGACAAATAACCATTGTTTTACCGTTTTTAAAACGCAAATAATTTTCAGTAGGTACCTACTTACGTTTTTAGATTCCACCGCAAAAAGTCAGTCGCAAGTATTTAAGTACTTTTATCTCGATTTAGTGCCGGCTACCGGCGGACCTTTATCAAAAACATGCGCGTACAGCATGTACTGCATGTGCATAACATGTGCAAAATAACGCGGTAAGGTGCAGGCAAAATATTATAAATTGAAATGCCCCTTCCATACATTTGTTATCTTCAGCATACACTCGAGCTTTTGTTTCAAGTTTATGTAACCAAATTAGAATGCAGCGCGAGTACGGAACCCCAGGGCCCTCGACGGGCCCCTAATTTGCTGGCTTTAAAGGCCCGTTAATTGTTTAAACAATTTTAAAAACCCTTAACTTTATTTACCTACTTGATATTTTGTTACTTAAATGTACAGGTTCTTGTCGTTGCAGAGATAGCGACTTAGGGTCGATTTTTCAATCGCCAGATATAACTATCCGTCAGTTAAAGTTATCGCTGTTACTTTCTAATGTCATATGAAAGAAAAGGATAGAGCTAACATTTATCTGACAAATACTTTTATCTGGAGATTGAAAAATCGGCCCTTAGTCCACTATGCTTGTTTGGATTATGGAAAATTGAATGTGGCTCGCAACAGCAAACTTTCAGAAGCAGAGAAAAACTAATGTCTAAGTCAAAAGAAAACTGCAACCAAAAATATTTAGTGATTTATTCATTCAGATTTTGATAGAAGAACTTCAAGTTTATAGTAGTGGATAATATGAACGACCTCAATTTAAAAGTGTTTATGCTACCACTTTGTAAATCACACCATTTCCAACTTTCTCTATTGTTACAAAAGCGTTATTACTTATATGTATTAACTGTATCAGATGTAACATATGAACATCAATGGACCACCCTACACTAGCTACCGATTCAAGAAATAAACTAACAATTTCATTAGAAAACAAAGCTACACATTTTCTATGAATGAAAACGCGTGGGTCGCTTATCCATAATCAATTGCTTAAACTCAGAAATATCAACCTTATAACCAGTCATAACAGTCTAAAATGAACTGTCGTTGTATTAACGCAATCAGCGCGTTGTAAACTAGACTTTATGCACTGAGTTCAAAGTTGATTTTCTGTTGTAGTTGGATTTTAAGAGGGATTATTAACGATATCAATGTGAGAACAGGTGCGGTGGGATTTGCTCTATGTAATTGCTTACAAGGAGACGGCTCGATAGCAGAAGCGACACATGTGAAATATTACAGAATCTGTGTATGTAGCTTTACGGCTGTTAAAGTTATTATCGTGTGGCAGAGGACTACTATATTCTATTGGTTCTTGTTCTATCAAACTGACTTGAAGTAAAAACCTCTGCCACTGATCCTCTACTCTAACACATAAGTGTTAACAAAATTCTTACTTCTAAATATGCATGTCAAAATATTTTCGGGCAGCGGCGTTGGTGAAACGGGAGCGCTGCTTAATAAATATTAAAAATACTTTACTGTCAGAAGTTAAGTAGTCACTTTCTGTATTTAACATCATAAGAGCGGGCAGCAATTATGTTAGAGCGAGAAGCTTCAACTTCGCACTTCCCTAGTTAGGATGCTAAACTCAGGAAGGTATAATATGTTCTTTAGCGAGCGAATTGTGCTTACGCTACGCGTGGCTACGCTATCGCTATGAAAGATTTCAACGCGCGACAGTCACTTGTTTTTAAAATGTCAAATTAAAAACAAAGTTAAATTATTCTTCTATAGAGTACGAATGACAATAATATCTTATTAATTCATGATTATCATAATTCCACTATACTGTACGAACTATATTTTGAATCGCGCCTTATAAACGAAGAAATACATAACTATAAATCAAAGTGTACCATTCATATGTATATATCGGTCCAGTCTACCTTGTAACGGAAACGACGCCTCTATGACGGGAGAGGAGTCAGACAGCTGATGGGTCCCTGCCTCCGCGCCGTCTCTCAAGCGGCCGACCTAAAGCCTGTCATAGAGTGCAGCGGCCTTCGGTGGCGGCCGCGGTGGTGGCCTGCTGTCACTATGACAATCAAGGCCACGTATGTCTGAATGAATATTAGGATTATCATAGTGTACAAAGGAGAACAACAAGAAATCTGGAATTGGAACATACGAAAGCATTTTTGTCGAAGCTGAAGCAGAGACCTGCGTTTCACTCGGTCAACTATATTATAAATAGCCTCAAGTCCAACTGCTGGGCACTATTTTTCTTCCACGCATTACTGTCTTGGGAAACCTCCCACCAGTCCTCATCCAAGACGTCAATTTCTTCTCCCTATCTCCGACGAGGTCTGCCGTGACGTGATTTTAGCCCAAAAGTCTCCCCATAGCAATAATCCATAACTTAGTACTGAGGAAACATAGCCATTTTATGCAATGAGAGCAGCTTCCACTGATACCGTTTGTCTAAGTCTTTTCAAAGCGAATACGAAGCGTGCTGGTTTATTACAAATGTTATTTACATGGTATTTCCAATTTAAATTTTTGACAATTTTGAAGCACAGGAATGAGACTGTGTCAACTATTTCTACGTTTGCGTTGTCATGTTTGATTTGAATGGGTAATAATCTACAGGGTGTCCCCTTGTTTTGCAGACAGAAATTTCATAGAATATTGTTTCGTAGAAAATGTTTCAAATAATATTTGGTCCTTGTATTTTTATTTCGACTATTATTGTTTAAATGACTATTTACTTGAATGAAAAATATTTCACAGAAACACAATTCAATGAATTTTGTAATATCATGTTTTTATTTGACAAACTTATCAAACAGTAGACTTATGTTTGGCGTTTCGTTGTTTCGCATACAGAAAATTCATAGAATTTCGTTTTACAGAAACTTATATTAAATAATATTTGGCCCCAGTATTTTTATTTTTAATATGATTGTATCACCGCTTATTCACTTCACAGAAACATATTTTGCTGAAACACAATTCAAAAACAATATCTATATATAATAGAGGTTATTTTTTTAATAAAAGCCCAGAAAGACCTGTTGGGGCAAAATCGACTCTAACGCGGATAGGTTAGAAGATTAAGACGGGAGCTGAAGCGAAGCGAAGCTCCCGTCTTAATCTTCGAGGTTATTTTTTTTATAAAAGCTCAGAAAGACCTTTTGCGGAAAAATCAACTCTAACGCAGATAGGTTAGAAGATTAAGACAGTTCAGTTTTATTTGCATTTATTTCGAACAGTAAATTACAATTTCAGTTTTTTTTAGATTTTTTCTAATATTTAAATTTCTGAATAATCTTGTTTACGCTGTAGAATCCGATCAATATGATCATCTTTATCAGTGTACTTTCGTTTTTTAACATAAGGTCAAAGAATATATGATTTTTAATTATATCGTAATGAATATAGAAACATTAAATTTTCTTCGTAATAAAAATCTACGATAATAATTTCTACAAAGTAATTATTTTACGAATTGATTATTCTATGAAATGATAATATGAGATTTATTTTATGAGTAACAAAATTCTGTACAATTATTGTCTTGGTAATCATTTTTACGTAAACTAAATAATATAAGAAAAAATAATATTTCATTTGTAGTTCTATGATATGAATATCGAAATATTAAAAAATATTGATATCAAAAATCATTGATTTGAGTTTCTACAAAGTTAGCGTTCGGTGTAATGATTATTCTGTGAAATGATAATATGAGAAACATTTTCTGCGAAATGAAATTCTTTAAAAATGTTGTCTATAAAACAGTGTACAACCAATCTACAGTTATAGGGACCAAAAATAGCTTTTTTCTTTGCTATATAAATTTTTAAGTTATTGCTATTTAACCAACATATAGCATCTGATAACGTTTCATAGGCCTATATTATCACCTTTTACTATAAGAGTAGTATCATCGGCGAATAAGGTGCAGTCGTGTTTAATACAGTTTGGTAAGTCATTTATTGGTATTAGAAATAGCAAAGGGCCAAGAATACTTCCTTGGGGGACGCCGGTATTATTTAAACGAAAATCTGACCTATAAGCTTCTTTAATATAAGCATTATTAGATTTTCGGGCAATTTTTTCAATTTGTATGCATTGTGTTGTTTCCCTTAAGTAGCTCTCTACCCAGTCGTAAGCTTTACCTCTAATCCCATAGAACTCCATTTTTTTCAGAAGTATTCTGTGGTCAATGAAGTCAAAAGCTTTACTCATGTCTAGGAACAGTGCTATGATCGGCGTCTTACGATTTAAACTCTCCAAAACCGTCCTAACTAGGTTAAAATAAACTAGGGTTGTTGATTTTTTCTTTCGAAATCCAAAATGCTTTGGTGTTATTATGTCATGCTTGTTCAGAAATTCATTGATTCTGTGGAGTATAGCTTTCTCAAAAACTTTTGATAAAATTGGAATAATAGTAATTGGTCTATAATTATTTGGGTCTGATTTGTCTCCTTTTTTAAAAAGAGGTTTTACTATGGACAGTTTTAGTTGAGAGGGAAAGATACCGTCAATGAATTTTATTCTTTAATGACAAGTGCGTAAGAGAGTAATTATATTTTCCTACATTCAAGATTCATTTGTTTCAAGATAAAAATTACAATATAATTAGCATGTCTTATAAAATTACAAGTGTTTCTACAATAGATATATTTTACAACATATAATATGTTACAAACTACCTTTCCACATCGGTGTCGTCTATCCAGGCTGTCTAGGTCTAGAATTTCTAGTGGCGTTCCTAACAGTGGGCGCCGGATGTCGCCCACGCTGCGCCCGTCCGTGTCCCTTCCGGTTGGCTCCACTCCATTCATACTTATAACGCAATATAGACGAATATTGTCTTAACTAAGTAGTTTATTTGTTATTATGATTTCATTCTCATTCCATATATTTAAATTAAGAGAGTTCAGCCCAACTGGGGCAGTTCCTCCATCTTAGAGAAGACCACAGCCATAATAACACCAATACTTACTTACTTTCTAAGTAAAAGAGAATATGCATGCGGAATGAATAATAAAAAAATGTCACTGTATGACTAGTAAACCGTCAAATTATGCCAAAAATAGTAAATTGATAAATATGCTCAAAATCTAAAACTACATACATAGTCCATATTCGTCCCGGTACCGCCGCACACCGAGTAGAGTCAATCAGTCAGTCCGACCCAGATCGGGCCTAGCTGAGTTTCTTTCTGGACTCTTCTCAGCTAGGCTAGGTTTAGTGAACCAGCGACAAAACTCCCAGTAGCTCGATTCCGCTAACACCTCAGATTCTGTTGAAACCACTCAACCAATCTCACTGGAGCGCAAACTTTTAGAGTATTCCAGTGTTCCAAACCACACGCGTGATCGTGTCGGTGGTTTTCCCCTGGATTTTGCCCAGGCTACTCTCCAACCGCGTATTCCTAACGCATTATTGGGCCAGGCCTATAAAGCCACAGACAGGTTCAAAAAAATAATAGTGATGTGTTATCTAAGTTTTTCTTATGTTTTTATATTGATCTGTATAAGTATTCTGTAATATACATGTCAATACGGGCCTTGTTGGCTATTACAAATAAATTAATCCACTATTCCTCCATGTATATAGACCACTTTACGATAGAAAAATAAGGTACCTAAAAACTCAATTTTTTTGATATGTCAAATGTGGTATCATATACTACCTAACAGTTTTCTTTTTTTATAGTAATAAATTTCTGTTAAAATGTACAGGAAAAATATTCCTAGTCTTATTTTATTATCTCTTTCATATATTTTTTAATCATCAAAAACATTTATAGGCTAAATTTGTAGGGAGCCTTGAGCGCGCGAGTTTAACTCTCACTTAACCGATTTTTATTGAATTAATTAATTTATGCAGCACCATTTTTTACAGATCGCTGACATCGGAAGATCGGGAAACTCGAGTCGATTTCCTCTTTACGACTTGATTGAGTGGAACTAACATCAATAAAACCTAATCTTTAGAGATGATCAATCTATGGATGAATAAAATTTGGTAATGTGGTAATAGTTATGTGGACATCAATATAATTAAATCGAATAACGTAATAGAGATGTTTATGTAAATTATGGTTTATATGGCACGTGCTAAAGTCATTATTAAACTCGTTTATAGTGACATGAAGAATCATTATCAAATTAGACCCAATATTTTAGTGAGTGCCAACTGGAGGCCAGCAACGATAAAATAATACATTAGAAGATTCTCTACAAATAGTCTTGTAAAATTACGTCTTAAATTTAAATTAGGGGCTCTATTTTGTCCCTTTTCGAATAGTATATGCATTTCAGTATTATTTTCGTGCACTTGTGGGAACAAAATAAGGTAATAAGCCTTCGGAAATGGTGGAAAAATGTAGTGCTAAAAGGCATCCAAAGACGATGTCGAGGATAGAGCGAAATGGCGAAAATTAGTTCGGAAAGCTGACCCCATCAGCGACTTATAGCCAGGAAGAGAGAGAGGCCTTCTGATATGATAAATAATCAAAATCCTAACTTTCTCTATTAAACCCAGGATGCGATGATAATCGTTTTTTAAAATGTATGAGGATAATAAATAATATTATGAACACGACGATAATTGAATATTTAATTAAAACAAGTTAATTTGTCTGCCGTGTCTGGACGCTATTTGTCATTAGCCGTTCAATAAATTTATAATTGAGTTGATTTATTTATCGTTTAGAATATAATGTGACCCACTTATTGTTTAAATATTCATTTAGTCGCGATGTACTATCTCACTGGGAGTTTCTACTCTATAGTTGAGTCAGTACCGCTTTTTATTGCGTTCCCACATTTAATTAAAAAATAAAAATAAACATGCAAGTAGACCGCAATTGCACTTTTACAAATCATAAACTACTAGCGTTTCTCAAGAGACCACTTCCGAGAAGAAACGCCGAAAGAAACTCGACAATCAGCCATTTTCTCCCAAAATATGCTAAAATAGTGCTTGTGCTAGTGCTTCCTGATAAGCGCGGGATGCGCGGAAGCGGAGCGATACAAAGCCCCTACTGCTCCTGCGCACGATATTAATTGCTTCTGCGCAAATTTAATCTGACAGTATCTCGTTAAGTGAGGATATCTCTGCGACATTAGTAAGGTCATGTCAAAGAACAAAACACCAAATATGGAAGTCGCCAAAGTCTTAGCGTTAGGCATATAACAGAAGTGATATATAAACTGAACATATTGCATAGAATACGTAGACACTTGGCAGACCATAATCAACAGACGAGCTAAAGTGAAGACCACATACTCAGGATCGAGAGATAAATAAAAATTATGACATTCCGGTATGAATAGGGTCATATTTCACAGGTTATCACACCAACGGTTATCGGGTCTTCGCGACATTACCCGTCTCCATAAATCATAGCTTACTTATATACTAACAAAATACAAGCAATTTAACATGTATTCCCGTAGTAGTAAACAAAGGCTTACGCTTGGTATCACCACACGTGGATCTCGTGAACTTATGGTGTATACGACGGTGAATTATCTGGACATGCTGCATTTTTAATGAAGCGAGATATACTTACGTACATGTAGTAAATTTACGTATATTCCTATTGAATTGTGGCCATTGAGAATTAAGGAAGCTTTTATTTATACATAAATAAAACAATTTTAAGGTACATTCAGTTACAAAAATTAAAATAAAAACTATGCATTATTTAAATATAAAAACTGTAAAACCAATTCAATTTTTTGAACCATCGTCAAGCGTCACCACCATGTGCCACATCTAACATCAGAAATAGAAGTAACCCTAATTACAGGTACCAGGTAAGTCTTGAGTGAAGAAAGTCATATGGCAAGAAGGGTATTAGGAATGAATATGGAGGGATGTAAGAGAAGGGGCAGGGCAAGAAAAAGGTGGATGGACTGCGTTTGAGACGATGTGGAAAGGAAGGATGTGGGTGACGAGATGACGGGCGATAGAGAAGTATGGATGAAAAAAACATGCTGTGCCGACCCCACCTAAATGGGTAAAGGGAAAGCGAATGATTGAAGTCATGAGTGCGGGAAGCTAGGTACGTATTGTTAAGGTATATCCAAATGTCAATTTAAAAAATGATAGTTAACTAGTAATATATTTTTAGTCATATATTCTCATGTTATTTTTAATTATAGTTAGTTCGATTGAATAAAATAAATAAGTATATCTACTCAGTGTATCCAGATGCTGAAATACAAAAAGCGGAAGGTGCGCTTTAAAAACGCAGATTTTTTAACGATTATGCGGAAGAGATTCATTGTTAACAATTTTCTTTATTTTATGATCCAAATTTAAAAAAAAAGTGCTGTACGTCGTCACATACACTATCAGGTAAATTTAGAGCGGGGTATTTGGCAACACTGAATCTACTTAACGAAGTTTTACAATTTTTATAATCAGCCAAGGTATAATTACTTATAAAATAAATTATTGTGACCAATCGTTATGACTGCCACGTCATGACAGGGTTCTATCACTAGAAACACGACCGAACATAAGTATTATGTAGTTATTTTCGTACATATTTTGAACAAACCGCAAATATTAGGTGTCTATTTGGATAATAAACAATGTTCGATTACTCACCGCTTTGCTACAATATACGCGATACATATCGTTTTTATTGCGGAGCATGAGGCCATTAAAACAAGCGACTGACGTGTAACGACGGTTTGTTCCTCTTGGCTGCAAAAATTGGTGGGCACACCACATTTTTTTTTAATTCTGTGTGTACAGTTCTAATTAACAGTGACTGCAATATTAAACCTGCAATTGCTAAATGTGGCACTGGAATTGAATGTCATGTGCTCTGCCCACCCCTTTTTGGAATACAGGCGTGAGTTTATGTATGTATGTAATATTAAATACAATACTTAAATATTTTTATTGCAATTGAAATGCTTCCTTAAAAAATATATCTTTTGCAGTTAACGATTAGCAAACTCTGATTCACAGTTTAATGCTTTATGTGTTAACGAATATTATAATATTGTGCTGGGACAAGTGCACCGTAGAATTCGGGTGCAAAGAGGAACAAACCAAAGGACCACCACTATCACTGCGAACAAAGCGCACAAAGACGCACCTTTCAACTTATAAAATAATAAAATCCCATAAAGGTATAAACTTTTAAAGCGGGTAACAAAATCTCTGTTTATAAAGAGACAAACTTCGCGCCATTGCGACGCAGGTATGCAGAATCGCGAAAACTTGGTGTAAGCTATTAGATCCTACAGCACTGAGAAAAGGTTTAATATCCTTTGGCTCTATCCTTTTATTGGAATGTTATTACTACTACGTGTAACATTATACGCTGTTAAATTTAATTCAAAGTGTCCTAGATCTCATCGAAACACAGAGACAAACACACTCATGTAGTATATTGGTTCTTTTAGGCTTTTTTTTACTTAACAGAAACTGGATCTAACCTATGATCACTCAGCAATCTCAGCATGGACACCCGAGAGCGTCAAACCATATCAAATATGTATTAAATAGATCCTGACATTTCGAGCATTTTGTAGCTCACGTTGGTGAGTATAATAGTCGCAGAAACCGACGACGAAAAATAAAACTTTAATATGATTTCTTCAAAAATATATTGAATTTTCCTCTGCAATATACGGAAATTAATCTCCTTCTAATGCATGTTCAAACTTACGTTAGATATACCGGTGATCACGTAGGTATTCGAATTTATAGTAGGCATTATGTAGGTATATTTTAATGACATTTTAGTATGAGCTGACATTTAGATCTACCTTACGTACGATGGAAAACGGTCCGTAATCACACCGCTGTCCTTTTTTTTCAAAATTATATATAGATTAACCTTACGCACGCTCGAAAACATTACTTAGTCACTCATCTGGTCGACGGCCATTAGCAACTTACCGCATAATATTTAATATTTCGTCGTAAGCAACACTCACACTCAAAATAATCGCCCACGTGTCAGGTCAGCTCACAAACAAGCCATCCGAGAAGCTGAATGGAACCAGTCTATTACTCAGGACATATCATACGACTTAGGGCCATAATTCATGTTGTGAAATCTGGGGAGCCGGCTTTTGTAACTGAAGTAGGCTCTCTGCACAAGCACATGGCAAATTTATATTAATTTATAAAGGAATAGTCTCGGGTTATGGGCGATAAAAGCTGTTACATAAGCTGAGTGTAGACAAATTTAATACGTGCTATTCCTGATTATACCAGCGTGCGCAAAATCCCATTTTCTGATGAGGAACGACGCACGACGTACTTAAACAAAAACATTTCATGTTCTGATACGAGCATATCGCCTCTTATGACCTTTGCACAAATTCCTGCTTAGTAAGGCATTCTTTGTTTTGGCGCCCTTGATACGTATTTATGAGTTATGTAATTTATGTATGTTTAACCCTATTTATTTATTTCTTACTTAATAAAAGGAACAAATCAATGATAGGGATAACAAAGTAAGAAAAATCCTGTTCCAAAATGACTCAAGGAGAAACATGCCCGCAAGCCGACACAATATGCAGCTACTACTTATTGAAATTATGTTCATTGAGTTGTGCTGCGGTTTACGAGCCACCGGAGATTGCACTTTCTTCTGACTGCATTGGACAGTTATACTTATTTATACCCATTTTACGACACTACGCCAGGACTCACAATAGGCTGGCTGCAGGCGTTAGCCGGGCGCCATTGTAGCGTGTGAAAAGGAACGACAAAATGTGACAGTAGCCCGCCACATTTAGATCATTGAAGACTTAATATTTTAATCCTAGCACACATAAACGTGTTCATAGCGGTAATTTGCTGGTTAATCGTATTTGAAAACGCGGAAATGAATCTGTGAATCCGTACTTAAGGCAAGGCCCATTCAGAGATCTAACGAATATACTGAACTTTGAGCTTCCAGTGTGAAGAAGTAATGTAGAATTAAACTACACAAAGATTACTGTGGACTGAAAAAAGACAAAAAAACAAAGTAACGGAACAAAATATTGAAAAATGCCGTGGTAACTCTGTCAAAAAATCCTAAGTATCATAGTAAAAATAAACTTTAATGCTGCAGATTTCGTAATTATTATTGAAATGTTAAAAATTAAAACAAAATTTTTAAATGCGAAAGTAGCTCTGCGTGTTTTTTAGTTTTTCATACCAATCAGAAAACCGGAGGCATTCTAATTTCTTCAATTATCCTTCTAGCGCTATCCCAGTATAGTTGCATCCTGAAGGATGCCCTGGGTCCGCTACCTAATCCCAAGGTACCACCAACCGGGTAATTGAACTTCGAAGAATTTATCATTTATCCTGGAAAATATCACGTAAATTACAGTAGACAAAAGCTAACGAAAATTTTTATATATTTATTACTAGTAATAAATTAAACAATTAAGAAAAATAGAAGTACTAAAAAACTTTTAATTACATGAGTTTAGTATCTATGACGGGTACAGCCTACCAGTCCATAGCTTAGCAAGACAAACTGCGGAATGAATGCTATATAAATATTACACCCATTTAGCTTCTACTTTTATCGCTACCATCTCTTTAGCCAGCTTTGGCTCAAACAGTATAAATTTAATCAAACAAAACAATAAACAAACACAAAAGCTAAATATCCATGTCTTATTTTAAGCTAACTGGCAGTGTAAAAGATTGCTTTGAGATAATACAAGCTCTGTCAGTTTATAAATAAAAAGAACTTTGAAAAAGGAACTCAGGATGCAGCCTCGGTTATGACGTCATAATTAAGGGTCCCAGCACACGATGAAATTCGAGCGAAAGAGGTGAGTCAAGCGCTTTCGGACCGTGAGAAAAACGAAAGCAAAAAGTAAAAGTGCTTTCTTTGTACAGGGGCGCGTGAAAAAAGTTCGATTATCGATACCTTGTTTCGGCCGTGATTCATTGGTAAGCGGTTTAAATTTAAGGTAACGCGTTCAGAATTTCCGATTAGAAATGATGATGCAACTGAGAATGTAACGGGATGAGGAGATTTATTGCGAGCGAGCTACTCAGATGCAAACTGCCTTGTTAACGCATCATTTTTTGGGAAAAATAATTGGTTTTCAAATTTATATTTAACAAATTGGGTTTCTGCCGTGAATAAGATTAATGCACATGAGCTACTCCCAGACACGATGCACAAAGAAAGGAGGTCAGAGCTTTACTGAATCGTGTAATGGGGTTGCGAATCGTAAATCGAGATGGCCGTGTCCGTGTATTATCGATGCGTCGATTCGCTGAATGGTTTAGTGCGTCACTTTTTAATTGTCCCCCAAAAGGCGTGACCGTTAGTACGAATCAGCATCATTAACGGTAAAGGTAAACGGGTCGGAGGGCAGAGATAAAGGATCAAGGGCGGTATTGGAGAACCGCCAGCTTTAAAGGGCTTGTATAAGTTTAGGGGAGTATAGTATGTGTATTTTACCAACACTAAGTAAATGGTCTTTCAATATGTCACATGTAGAAAATAAACAAACAAACCTTTGTGAATTGTAGAACCCTAATTGACACCTGAATGTTTTTGAGACAAAACTAAGTGTCAAGATTGTACACATAAAATTGATTACAATACTATGCGAAATCCCATATGTAGAATAGGTATGTAAAGTCATCATCGAAAATGTCCATACGCACTCTAGTGACAAAATATGCTAACATTACTGTAGTGACGAGGGCGTAAGTGTGTTCAGATATTATTGTCACTTTGGGAACGTACAAATATTTCCGCCTTTGACTGGACCTAATACTCTTAGATATGCTTATATAAAATACCTATACGATGAACTTATGTAAGGTTATTGTGAAAGGAAAGAAGTCAAGTAAAGACTTAAATACCACCGTAAGGCCGGGTTTTATAAAGATCCGTTAGACCAAATATCAGATCAGTAACTCAGTACATTTTTTGACAGATAAGGTCTAACGGATCTGTATAAAACCGAGCCTAAATAACAAAATTAGAGTATACCATCAATGTGCACATATTTTTTTACATCTAACTTTCTTTGTCATAATTTATAAAGCCGTTTGCTGTCAACTCCATATACTGATCTTTACAAAAAAATAAGTTTATAGTTTTATTACATACTATAAAACTGTTCTCCTTAATATTTTTAATAAATGTTGTTGAGACTCAAGAAGTTAAACGATTACAAATCAAACGGTCCCAAAGTTACTTGAGGTTGTATAAGAGTTGTAAATGTGGTTTTTGTCCTCTGTTACTTTTGTTGATGATCTAATAAGAATGTAGACTGTGTGACCGGCTAGTTCTAATTAGATTCACTGACATCATTGGTAACAATTAAACAAGTGAAAGCTATTAAGCAACCCATTTTATTAGTAGTTTATAATGTACAACCTTTTTGAATCTAGAATGGAAAGGTTTAGCAAACAAAGATACTCGGTTTTCTTTATATGGAAAATGTAATGGAAATGAGACACACTTTACACTTACATAAAATGTTGTCGTGACTAAATTTAAGTCACTTTTATTTCAATTAGCTGGTGACTAATTTAATTATCCTTGGTATTATTTTGAAATTCTCTCAAAATGTGTGAAACAAATATTTGTTGAGTCCCAAATCAGCCAACGGTTCGGTTACACTTCGGTTATAGCCCTTTAGGAGCTTTTTTACAGTTTAAGCTCCTTATTTATTAGACATGTAATAACCGATATGCACTTAATTTTAATTATGGGTATACTTTTCTTCGCTCATACACATTAGGCGCCAAGAGAATGAACACCCCTCCAGTGTGTTCAGGACAGGGATGTTAATTTTATTTTAAAAATGGGTGTAAACCCAAGAGTAATCTTAATCTCAATCAAGAGTGTAAAAGTAATCTTTACATCAGTTTTCTCACAATAGGTATGCTAAAATTGTGAATTAACATAAGAGTCACGTAAAGAGACTTCCACATTTCTAAAATAAACAATTGCTCATCAGACTAATGATATTGATAATCAATACGACACCTTGTCCTTGCCAAAACTAGGCAGATAGGTCATTGACCGGATTACCGGTGTCTCCGAAAGCTAATCGCGCAAATGTGAAAGTGTGTAGGAACTAATTGGCCAGTATTTTGGGCGATGTAACGAGCAATAGTGAAAATAATAACAATGTCATCGGGTCACCCGTGGGCGGTATGTCTGCGACCTCGAGTAATGTCATGGCATGTTACACCCTGATCTGTCACATTAGGAAAGTGGTGATGAATGGCGACCGAATTAAATGATGGTATCATTGATTGCTGACTTGAGGCGCCCTGCTATAGATACTTGGGGCGCATTTGACTTATTGAAATTGTGTTAGTCGTTTGGTGGTTACCTAAGTATTTAATGATGAACGGATTAGATTTCAATAGCAAAGCTAATGTTTCTTGGGAGGAGTTCTAGGACTGTGGATGTAGTACGTCGCGTGGATTAAAGTTCTGCTGATAACCTACTGATTGTTTATTGAAATTGAAATTCATCTGCATTGTTGCATTTGATTTACAGTTCCTACTCCAACGAACTACGTCAACGAATCCGTCCAATTGAATTGAATTTGAATTGAAATCATTTATTTCGTGTAACATTGACACTTAGAAATTATATACATAATGCAGCTAGATATTAAGAGTCGGAAACAAAATCTACAAATCTCAGTAGGTAGGTACATGTCCAGTCCCGAACCGGGATAGTTGAGCCACTTGCCATTGTCCGTAATTTAGCTGTGTAATGAATGACCCATGTTACCCGATGACGTGTCAGTCCCGATTTGCGTTACACGACTAAGTTGCGAAGATTGGCAAGTGGCTGTTCGATATGGTACATGTTCTTAATAGTATTTGTGTAAATAATGTCACTTTCGTCCTCTTGATATTCGAGGTTTTGGAAGCTATGGCAAGAAAATAACAATGTTAATTCTATAACATAGGTTAATCAAAAAAACATTACTACACGACTTGTTCATTAAAAAAATAATAAAAACAGCATGCCATATAGTAAACAACATTTATTTTGTAACTAAGGCGAGGATTCCACGTTGACACATAACAAAATTATGTGTAAGACATAAAAATTATAGTCATAATATAAGCTGTAACATTTAAGAAGGCATCCTCGTTCGCGGCTAATCTTTGAAGCGAGGACTCGCAAATCACAAAGCCTGTCCAGATTAACATCCATTATTTTGCATATTATTGACATTTACTACCACACTGCTTTATTTATTCTCGTCGAGAGGTATTTGGGAAGTATTTTTTTTGATGTTGTCCACATAAAAATGGTAGGAAACAAAACGAGTGATATTTATGATCGGCGCGATGTGTGTCAATGCGAAATTTATTGGTGTCTGTGGTTTTAGCTGGTTGTCGTTTGAAATACGCCTTTGTGGTAATGTAAGCGTGAGCTTGAAGGGTATAAGCGTCAGTTTAAGTGCGCCGAAATGGTTGAGCACTTAAAAACGCTATCCCGCTAACATTTAAGGGTTAATAAGGTAAAACCTTTATATTTAATCTGGTTTTCATTGTATTTGTAAACATCAGTATCATGTAAATTTATTGGTTTCATTCGTGGCGCGGGACGTGACGCAGGAAGTACTTAACAGTAGGTAGGACCGCTGTGCAATATATGCCAGGTACCCACAAGACTTTTAAAAACATATTATTATGTTTAGACCTTTTTACGTGGGTCGGACGCCTTAGTAACATAATTTCTGATGAATTGGTTTAATCGCATTTTTTTTGCAGCGTTAAGTTTAAAAAATCTAAAATATATGGGAATACTTTTTTGTTAAGTTAGCAGAAATAGGGAACAATATTTTTTTGCTATTCCGGTAAATCTCTTGCAGACATAATGTAAATGATTTGTGTCTCACGAGATGCTGGCTCGCTTGCGCCACGTCTAGCGGAGGATTTTGAACTTCTTTGCTGGCGTCTTGTATGAGCTGCTCCACACGTAACGTTTTCAATTTCAGTTTGTTAAAATCGATGATTATATTAGCAGAAATAGATGGCCCTTAAATTAAAAACATTTTAAAATAGATGGACTCGCCATTAATAGCGAAAAAGAATAAAGTAACATTGCAATAAAGTTATCAACCATATACTAAAGCATAATACGATTGTTTGTATTTATTTAACATTGCTGGTTATTATTCTATTTAGTGACGGTAATAAATAGGTTAACAAAGTAAGAAGTATCCACTTAATATAATACGGTTGTATCCCTGATAGAACTCGCTGCTTTCGTTAATCAATAGTAATCTAACATTAAAAATAACGCTCAGCAACACAACTCCCACGCACATCCTGCAGACAGGATGCGCGGATCCTTAATCGTCCTCATTACACAGCCCTAATTCGACACCGTAGGTGTCACGCCTTAACGTGCCATTTCCATCTCATTGAGCGTTGATTCTTTTGTCATTTATGGGAGTAAATGATTATGGGGAAAATAATTGGGATGTGCAATGCCCGTGGTGCGCGGTTTGAATGCGGAAGTGACCTGCATATTGAGTCTTAATACATACGCTTAGTCATACAAGAGATAAGTATTAGTGCAACGAAAGCTGTCTGACGGCTGGCGGGAGTTGCGCCAATTTTATGTCATCTCATACCATTTCATTGCCCGTAGAAACCCTCTATTACGCTGAAATGATTTAATATACTAAAACAAATATAAATTATAACCTGCTACCATTCGTTGATAATTTGTCATATAAAATATATATCTTCGATACGACCCATTACCAGTTGCATTCCCCAAATTTTATTACAAGTTCTACAGATTTGTGGTCATAAATTGAATTTTAAGGTTACATGATTATCGTTCGTTGAATTCTTCAAATTTGTAATACATATTTTTAAATAATTTAATAAGTAAATAAATATAGAGACCATCTTACACAAGTCGGACTAACCCCATAGTTCAACGCTTGTGTTATGTGTACTACGTGGATGTCGATATATTTAATAGATACAAATACTAAAATACATTAGAAAACATCCAAGCCTCAGAAACAAATATTCATATTCATCACACAAATCCGCATCAACATTACTCTATTTTTTTTTGGACAATCTTACACAAATCAACCTAGTCCCAAACTAAGCAAAGCTTCAAAAGCTTTAAACTAACTACCAGAACTATAAGTCAAATTCGGTACCCATTTAAAGAACATTCTTTTAAATACTAGAATAAAACTTTGGAAGGTTCCAAAAATACGTTTAGGTCTCATATATCTATATTAATTATTACTTATAAAAAAGTATTTATTTTCTGTTTCCAACTCTCTTTCATTCAATATAAGTTTCATAAGACATTGAAATTCGACTTCTGTTAATAAACAAAAAGCTCAAACTTTCAAATGGATAAATAATTGATTCACACGATAGGTAACTGCGACGCCGTTTAAAATACAATGTAGGATCGCGATCTTATGCGCGTGCACTTATTGCAGATAGCACAACACGGCGCGCTATATATACCCATCTCCTTCTATTCTTTCTAATTGGAAAGAGACAAATAGTCTTTCTGACATGTTTTTTTTTCTAGTACTGCTGCATACCTAAAGGTTCTAATGAGTTTTATGATCGTAATTTTGAAACGACCTTTAATGAAGATGCATTCTACTGGAAATTAAAATAATGAGATTTATGTTTACTTGTGTCAGTAATTATGACTTTTAGTGTATTTTTAAGTATTATTTTGTGTAGTTATGACAATTCGAAATAATGGTGATAAATAATATTTGTCGCCTTTTTGTTTAAAATGAATTTAGGTGGACATGAAATTATTATTTTTTGAAAATTAATGGTGTCACAAATATTAAATTTGTTCTCCATAAAACAAATAACCCAGTATAATTGAAAATCACTGATTTCACTTTTTTATAACTTTCCTTTCTTTGTTCCTTACTTATGCAATGTTTCGGTTAGGGAAAATACAAGTTATATTTTTGTCAAATAAGTATCGTTAACGTTCTACATAACTCATTCGGATTCCATGTCAATTAAAAGTTACATGCCGTTAAAAAAAACTGTAAAGGATCTTATTAGGAATCGTAGATACTCTCTAGCGAGTTGTAACTGTAACCCATGTCTTTACCATGAGTTTGCATAATCGTACTCGCTAGCGACTGCGTAAACGATTTAGTATGACGATTTTTAGTTCTATTGCGTAACCGCCAGAGGCGCTGTAATTTTGCCCATACAAATGTTTACGCAGTCGCTAGCGAGTACGGTCGTGTAAATTGATGGTAAAGGCACTGGTTATAGTAATGGTAACACAGGGGCGATTACGTAACGTAACTGTCAAACCTACGTCAGGTATGTAGATCTGTCATTTTAAGAATGGAAAATGATGTTTAGATCTACCTTATGTACGCTCGAACACGTTAATTTATCACACCTCCGCTATCAATTAGGTACGTAAGGTTCTAATTATACAAAAATACGATACGAAGATCTGTCATTTTCTCATACACAAAATTTCAGTAAGACATATTGACGTACGTTCGAATCGTTATATAATCATGTAAATACTCGTATGTGTACCTAAATGCTTCCTATGTTATACAGTTAACTACCTCGTAAATGTTTTAGTGTCAAACATATTATTATTATTTAATATCTGAACAGTTCGTGAACGGTTCGCCAATTCCCAGCGTGAAGCTACGTACATACAGGATGTACATGTAAGGCAAGGCTCATTCAGAAATCTGACAAAATTACTGAAGTTTGAACTTCCAGTGTGAAGAAAAAAAATGTAGAATTACACTACACAAAAAATCTGTAGACTGAAAAAGAAACAAAGAAACAAAATAACCGAACAAAATATGGAAAAATGCCTTGGTAATTCTGGCACAAAATCGTAAAAATAAACTTAAATGCTGCTAATCTCGTAATTGTGAACGACAGTAATAAGTTTTTTTTTTTATAAAAGCATATTTTTTTGTTGTTCTAACACAAGAACAGGATACATTTTTCATAAGTGATACAGTATTGAAAAAATCTGTTAAAATGTACTAAATATTTACGAAACTACGCGCACACCTTCCGTAGAGAGCGGGATGGTTAATTGCAAACTCACGCGTGTTAGAGCGGGACATTGCAATGGAATGGCCTCGCCTTAAACAGCGATTTTCATAAACCGCAACCTAATCCGACCGCATTCAAAAACAAACATTCTCACGTAGAACAACTGTTACAAATACGTTGAATTATCTCCAATCTAAAGGGTCCATTCAAGCCGACGCTAACCGCAGATTGTATCTTTACCTTTTATACGTCTCGTTTGTGGGCAGTCCCATAATCTGTCAAAACTGAACAATATTTTGTCCGCTGGATCCTTTGTGGGATGCGCCACAGACGTGAAGACACGCAGAACGCTCCGTATAATGGTGTCGGCGCCTATACTTGACAATGCCATAATTATTATATGAAATACAAGAGTGCTTAAGGGTTAGCCCTGCTGATGGAAAGATACGCTCGTGTTTTGGGTTGAATTAAAATGCGTGTGAATGAGCATGAATATCCAGTTATGCGAAAGTTGGATTTATTTGACGGCTAATACGTTTTAATTAGAAAGGCAAGCTTCGCTTTTGTGACCCATAAAAATAGGCCTTATGTAAGGAATCCTTTAAGAATATGTTTCCTCGTGGTTTTCTTACATACTTTTTTAACTGTAAATTGTTATGGAACTTAAAGTTATTTGTTGTGTTGCTATGCCCGCCGGTTTTATTATTTTAACATAAAATCGAATTACTTAGTAGTCTACATTGTTAACAAGGAAGTTGTGAGGCTGTCTTTTGATCACGATTGCGTTTATGTGTATAAAAAACCTTGCTTAATATAAGTACATATAAAATGCAATAAAGAGAATTTATACTGTATTGTATATACACAGTAGATTGCGTAACATGTTAAACTTATGTTATGTTAGATCTGTCATTTTTAGTATCGATAGTGATATTTAGAGTAACGTTCATCTCGAAAATTTTATACGTAAGTACTTTCTTTATTATTGTATACTAGTTGACATACGTAGTTATTGCCCTGGCCTTAAAGATTACTCAAAACATTGGATACTAAGCGCCATGATTACTGTCAACCTATTAATTAAGGTCCTGCGCGATAATTGCGAGTCGCTTTACATAATGTGCAAGCGCATAGCGCCTCGCGTCGGAGTCAACGCGTATAAATTAGGTGCGCGCGAGACAACAAAACTACGCCCAATATCGAAGCAATCTGGGGCCCTTTACACCGTACGATCTTGGTTAATAGGTTCTTTTATGATGAGATTAGACCTACAATTAATTTGTCGCTACAGTGGTTAATAGGACAGGACAATCTAGTTGGATTCTGAGTGGCACTTTCTTATTCACAGTCATCAGACAACTGACAACATGTAAGCCTTACTAAGTAGTCATTTTTGTAATTAACGGCGTCCGTAACTGAAAATACAAAATGTAACATAAAAAAATAAACGGGTTATTTCATTTAACTAATAATAAATTTCCATTTTTTCTAGACTTAAATACTAATGATAAAATAACATGATAAAAGTTCGTTACAAAAGGCTTTCTCAGCTCTGTAGTACATTATGAATAGTTTATCGCCTATTTGGGGCAAGTCTGTTGCACGTACGTATCCGGATAAGTAAACCCTCCAAGTAGACACCACAATGGCGACGACCACCGGAATAAGCGGAGATGGAACGGAGCGGTATGACGTCGGATACCTTAATTCGTTAATTAGCTGAAAGTTACGCAAATACGAGAGTGATTTAGGGAATAGGCTTTTACTGACATAAGATACAAAAAAACTGGTACATACATAAACTTATTAGTTTTACGTACCCGTACAATGTGTATTGACCTTTCAATTACTGTAGGCATGCATGCCTACAGTTAATGTATGATGCTTACTGGAAAGTTAAGAGAGGCGTGGGCTGAACTCTGTGCCAGTGATCTAATTGAACCGACCTCTTCAGTTTTTGTAATAAAGACCTGAATATGTGATAAAAGAAAGCGTCTTTTGATTTATTTAAACCTTAATGGATGCGATATGTAAGAAATATGTAAGAAATATAATACCAATATGTAAGAAAACAGCTACATAGGTACACTTTTGGAGCTTAATTACAACGCATGCGCCATATCAACGTGGAATAGTGCGTGGTAGTCGTGAACTGTACTGGTAAAAATACCTACCTGCTAGCGAGAATAAAATTGATATATTATGTTTTTACAAGTTACACAATTTTTGTTTAATTTTCCATTTCTTAATAATTCCAATTAGAAAATATATAGAGTAAATTTTCAAGTTTATTTGCTTGCTATATATTTGAATTGCATGTTATAGATAGACAAACGGACGCGCAACTAATTTTATAGCAACTTTTTAATCGAGTTCACTTTTTTTGTAAAAATGTATTTTCATTCTGCTTGCAGTGATCTCGTGGTCTAAAAGGACCCAAATTCACAGACACCGGGTCAGGCGCAACCGCTAGGCGCCGCTCGGTAACCAAATGTAGTCTTTTTACAAACCTTTTTCAGTCTTTTGGGGGTCCACGGACGTCGTTTTTTAATGAATCGGTGTTAACCTTCACATGGAACGAGAAACAGGGTGCCGATTGAAGATAAACGGTTTGATTTCTTTTTTTCAAAGGTAAAATGGTAGAAATGACAGGATGGCCGGTGCGCTCTTGCGGCGTGAGTCGCTAGATAGCCATCGCCGCGACGTGATTCTTATTAGGGTGTTTTTAAATTAAGTTTTAGGACCTTTGATGTTGGTTTTGTCGATTTTCACAATTAATAAGGTGCCCTAACAAGGGTCTAAAAACAATTGTGGCTAATAGGATAGGAAAAAAATTGAAAGTTTGCAATGGACGTGACTAAGAACTTAAAAACTCGGTGGGACCATTGTTGGCATAAGTTTAAGCAGTAGCCAAGTAATGAACTAAGAATCTAAAAATATTATTATAGGTTCTATAATGAGTTATTAGACCACTAAGAACCCAACAAATGGTTTGCAGCGCCATCTCTCATCCTTCCCGTAAACTACATGAACCTAAATTATTTTTGTATAAAATCAAAGTGAGAGTTTCTTGTGGTAAATGGTATTAAGGAAATTAATGATCAATAAAAATAACATGTTGATATTTCTTACCTTTATCAGTTTCAAATAAATTAAATATTGATTTATTCTTTACTTACGCTACTCGTCGCTAGATGGCGTAGCATGTTGAAATGAACGTTAAACAGTATAATAATGTATTTATTTAAACTTTATTGCACAAAACAAAAAGTACGAATGGCGGACTTAATGCCTTAAGGCATTCTCTACCAGTCAACCAATGGGCTAAACAGAAAAACTTGTAGCTAATGATAATTGATTTGCTTATGATTAATTGATTTGCTTGTGATGCAGGTGGATAATTGTCCCCTATGAGATAATTATTGCCTTTAAGTTTGTTGACATTTATGTTATTATCGACATTGGTCCAGACCATTATCGCACTCATGTAGGTAAATACACTCTTTAAAACGTGAGTTGTGTTACAGAAGTACCTAAGCATTTTTTTTATTTTAGTCGCCTTGTTTCATTGTTAGGTAACTGAGATATATATTGGCAGACGGCATTATCATAAATCATCATAAGAGGTAATTAATGTAATACACTGTGACACAGTGTACTGGAGTTATAAAACTCTTGATTGTAAAAATAGACAAAGTAAATACCTAACTAGTAAAAAGAGAAGAAAGAAGTAAATAACCCTATGAGGGATCTCTTCCTGTTAACGTTAGAGTTACTAGTAGTTTACAGTTGATTCGTTATTTCAGTGCATAATAAGTGCATTCAAGCGAGAACGAACAAATATGTTTTCAATAGCGTTTTACATAGGTACTCTTACACAAATACCCGAACAAGCACTGAATCTGTAAGTGCTTCAAATGCATTGGAAAATAATTCTTAATAATATTGTAACTTTTTTAAAGATGATTTAGTTACACACAATTTTCAGTGTATGAAAAACATCAATATCGAGAAAATCTATGTCCAAAATAAATAGAATGCTTGCTTAAATCATTTGATTGCTACCGTCCAGCTTGGATACACCACATTCACAAAAATCCAGGAGCAAAACAACTCCAGGATTTATGGATACGCTGGAGTCGGCGGCTTTCATAAGGAACCTAAGCATCATTAAAAAAGGTTTTTTTATACGAAAAAAATTGAAATAGGACTTAAGTGTGGTGTTTTGCCGTATAACTTAGGTCGTTTGTAAGAAACTTATGCGGTGATCATACAGCGATGAGACCGGATATGGGCGGATAATGCCGCAAATCGCTTAAGGTTTTGGAACATTCTAATTTTCCCGTTTCAGAGGAGGTCTGTTCTTAGAACGGGGTATACGATTGGTCCATCAAGAATGGTAACCTTGACTATGGAGTCAGAAACGTGGAAAGACCGCCAAAACAACATAAAATATTGGCGAAAACTTCGAGTACCTTGTAATTTACCTATACACAAGAATTAGCTAATCAACAACGGAACAGAAGGCAACTGACGCAATCGAGATAGAAAATAAAAGCTATTTGTTGATTATAAAGTTAGTTAGTTAGTATTTTACCGACATATACCTAGGTAAAAAACTTGAAATTACGTGCCTACGTAGTCGAGTTCTATGTAACCCCACTCTATTTAACTCTACCACCTCAACGCAGGGCAGTATCCCCTTAAAACGAAAAAATCAGATTCATAGATTTTTGCCAATTGACCACTAATTTGTATTGATCAACTTTATTCTGCTCACCTTTATTAAGTCATGTTTCAATCAAGGACAATAAACCCAACCTGAGCGTCCCTAATCACGGAACCGATGTCCTCACGCCAGTTAATCGCATCAAAGCGCCGAACCCGACCCCATCTCCCGATAACACACATTAAGCCCACGGACCCAAAATACGATCACGATAAGCCACCACAGAATCCGCAGTTTGCAAAACTTAGATTGTTTTAGAGATAAACATCTGTGCTCAATGAAGATGGATGTAACTGTACCTGTCCCCTTGACCATTCAATAAATTCGTAGACACAAAAGCCGTAATCCGTTAAAGTAGCCGACCGAGTAATTTTACAATTGTAATACCAAACACTTTGTTTGCTTGGGTTTCCTATTATGTAGGCAGCACAAAGGGTTCTTGTATAAGATGGTCGGTTATTGTTGGGAATAAATGACTTAACACGGTTTTGTACGTTGACGCTTCTGCATCAGGCATATAATGTGTCTAGTGATGCAAATGCACAAGAATTTGATATTAGGTTTGTTTGTAAAGCACAGTTATGGTTAGCTTTATTGACCTAAAGTTATTTCCGAATGTGTTTAACTTCAGCAGACTTTTTAAATACAATTGAAAACTGTTAAGTGAAATGTCGCACAAAGTTATAAGCTCATAATTAATACATGGAATAAGCAGACTTTAAATTACAGTTATTTAATTTACAGCTTTAATAAAATGCTTAGGTAATTATCTACGCAGTTTAATAGAATAGTTGTAATTACGTAGGTACTTCTTTTTGATACTGTAGGCACATTAGAAAAAATATTAACGTAATAATGCTTATAAGTAGGTAGCAAATCTGCTGTAGAATCAAGAATAGGAATATCTGATGATAATTCATCTCCTTTAACAAAATCATTTAATTAATGAATAGCTATCTACGTAACCAAAGTAAATTATGATTGTCACCTTATTCTTTTCGCTTATCGCAGTCAGCTAAAAATCAGACAGTCGGGCCACATTCCGCACGCAAAGTAACACCATATCCTTGGGAAGGGCTCGTCTCCCATCGAAATATTTCAAAAGTCGATCACTATCGCGCCGCTATGCGTCCGTTATTGAATAAAACGTGAAAAATGATGACCACGGCGCAAAGGCGACGCCGACGATTGCTTTTTAGGGGTACGTTGGCTGCGAATTCGTTGACGGTATCTTTATTCTGAAAATAGCGCAATCAAACACATCACCACACCTTAGATCAAAGCTGAATTCAGAGTGTCAAAACACAATCTCATCTCAAATTTACCGATTTTTGTAAGATTCTCCAAACGTTTGTACGTACTCATTGTAGTCGGATTTATTAAAACAATACATATATGTATTAAATTATGTATATGTTTACAGAAAGGATTAGAAAAATAATGATAAGTGGTTCTTTTACCACAGTTGTCGAAACATGTGTCCATTAAAATTCTACTTCCAATCAGTTATATAAAAATGTCGATTTGCGACCTTATACTTTTACTTTCCTTCGGTAGGATTTTGGAGTTATTTTTAAACATGTATTTACAAGCATTAATTCTAACAACTTTAAATAATAACAATGTGTCTGAATAATAAAGTGAGCACTTAACACAATCTAAAAGACATTGACATTCAAAATTACACGTCCCATTACAACTAATAAAGCACTTCTAAAGCACCCGTGTCGAATCTACAGAACCGTCAACAACTTAATTCAATTTACACCTGACTGAAGCGAAAAGGACGCATTTGGGCGAACAAAAGAGATCGCTCGCTAGCCCCCGTGAGGTCGGTGCCAGCGGGGGCCCGCCGCGCCACTGTCGATATCGCCCACCGCGCGAACATATCTCCACTTCTTACAATTTTGTTGTCACGTAATTAATTTATTGCAACTGTTAATAAAGCTTGCCTCTGTGAACGTTTTTTAGTAAATCATATATATGTATATATAGCTATGGTTAGCTGAACCAGTTTAAACTGGTGTACTATAGAAGGCGGTCATCCCCATTGGCCACTTTGAGCAAGTGCCTCTGTAGCACTTCGGTAACCTTGCGGAGTTGAAATTAAAAATGTATTTATAGTATGTTTATTTTATACCTAGAGTTAGATTTATTATTGCTTAAATACACTAATGAAATACCTATTTGTTATGTCGGATGAGTTACTTGAAGCACTATTGGTTGTTCTAAAGGATATATAGCGCGTTACATCTTATTCAACAGAAACTGCTTGTACACAATAATAGCCTTCAACGTATCATGTAACATTTGGCGGCAATTTAAATTGAACACCTCTTTCTGAATCAAGGCTTACCTCACACGAGCTTAAGGCTTCCTTCTGGGCACATCAGCACTTCAAAGAGCCGAGTGCTTGGCCGAGTCACCTGCCTCACAGCGGGACAGTTCAACAAGGCGGTCTGTTTTGCCTCAGAAGTGTTCCGTTCTCGAAATTAAGACATTAGCGTGTCATTATTTCACACCTTAAAAAAAGCTTACGTTCATAGTGTTATTAATGAACTTGTGTCCTTTTGGAATAGGAAGGTAGCCTTCCTCACGAGGTACTTGGCGGTACTTTTATGATTCAAACCCGGATAATTTAGTGTTGCCAAACAAAATGGTTTAAAATATCGCATCCTGCCATCTCTTGTCAATGATAGTCATAAATTAGATGGTGATTATATATTATAGGTTGTTTGAGTTGCGATGTTGGGGGTTTTGTTAGCTCTGATAGCCGGTGGCCGATTTAATTAATGATCACGATTTTTATGTATATTTAAACATTAGATCAGACAAATTTTATTATATGCGCGTGCGGTATGCGAGGTTAAACAACGTGGGCGGAGATCAGTTCTTGGTTGGGTGACCGCTTTGAGTGGTTATTAACTGATCGCTCCCGTATTTTGGAAGGCACGTTAAGTCGTTGATCCTGGCTGCTGTCTATGATAGCAGTCATTAAGCCAAGTTAGAGGTCTTCGGGCGGCTTGAGAACTTCTAACAGTCAAGTTGCCCACTCATTTGAAAAGCCTAATTCCAACAAGGTCTCTTTTCCCCTCGGGTTGGAAGGTCAGATTGCAGTCGCTTTAGGTAGCGGATCCCGGGCATTTTTCAGGATCCAACTGTACTGGGATAACGCTAGGAGGATGATGATGATCAGACAAATTTTATTATAATGGTTTTATGTTACCTACACAAAGGGTTGAGATCTTTTTGACATCTCAAGATATGTTGCCGATTTTTTTTCGGTTCATATTTCTCTCTAGATCTATTATGCATGTGGTGCTGCGGTTATTTCACATACAACGGTGGCAAACAAGCGCAAACTTCTTTCCAGAAGAACACCTTAATGTAGTTTTTAAGACTTGGACAGAACGCTCATTCCACTTAACTTGTTAGTTTTCAAGAAGCAAAACATCAGAATAGTGATTTATTATATTTAAATCTGATCGAAAGTCGTTTTACTCACAGCGACAACACTAATATTTATCTAAATGTCTTTATTTTTACAAAAACTTAAAAAGGCGAACTTAAGAACATATTTTGTAGCGTTTACACATCGTACCTCACCTTTTATTTAAAAACATGAACCAATCTCCCAATACAAGGCATATATTATAAACCCGCCTCACAAAGTGCCAAAAAGCTATAAAACCGAAGAAATCAAGACAACAATATATTACCATAAAAACATCGCGTCAAAGATCCCGCACAAAACGCCGCTAAAACATATCTCGGGTTTACGCTGATATGAAACTCAGATGTGAAAGGTTTACTAATGCGTAATTTCATACTTTACTGCCTATAAAAACGGGCGCGGTAAGGATATGTGCTCCATAAATAAGAAAACGCGAATGCATGCGAGGTATCGCCCCGTGTGAAAAGGGCCGCGTGTCTCGCTTCTAACCAAATCCAGCACGCTGATTGGTCAAAAAATCAAAGTAGAATACTGTACCTCATTTGTTAAAACCTCAGTTCTATACACACGGAGCGTTTTTTTTACAATTTGTCGGCTGTATCGTTCTGCTCAATGGCGAATTAGGTTTATGGGCCGTTAATCTGATTTTTATTGCCTATTGATGCAAAAAATGTTTTGATGTGTTTTGATGACATTGATGAGGCTTTTCGAATTGATTGTAATAAAAATATTGTTCTAATTGATATAAAAGCGTGAAAGTATTTTATGCATATCATATTTATATATTAAGGTATTATATTGGTATTTTAATGTCTACCGTGCCCTATAATTAGATAACAAAACGATGCGACAATTTAGGATACGATTCGGAATCCGACCCGCGATGATAATCTGCCGTGATAAATGGACCGTGTCACGATTTATTGTGTTTCTAACTCCTCTATTGTCTCAATGGGCACTTTTTTACCGATATATCGTAAGGAGCTCGTTTGACAACCCGATTATGATTCATTTCTTTACCCTGCGTTATTATATCGACTATTACTCTGTGTCATAAATTGATTTTGATGGCTTTTTTATGATGTAGCTGAATCGAGTTTTGATACTTATAATGAATGCGCATTTATATGGTAATGGTTTGAATTATGACTTTTATTGGTAATGATTTGGTTATAACTCAGAAAAGCCTTTTGAGTTTGCACACTTGACTACTGTATCGCAGCACTACGTTATATAAAGGCCGCTGCAAAGGTTTTGTGTAGAATAGTTATATCGCTATTGCATGGCTACCAAATGTCGCAAAGTAAGCGCTATTAGTTGAGATTTTTAGGAGTCGAAATTAACAGTCACTTGAAAAAGCGAAAACAATCCTGTGCACCTAATAATCTTGTTTAGATAACCTATTACCGCCGTTTTGGGATACCTACCTATTTGATACAAAAAGTCGACACTAATTTCCACCAGACTACCGGATGCGCTAAGTTAAGTTAAGACTGAGGTACATATAGGTCTCTAACTGTCAATAAGTACTACAAATCGGCAGCATACTTGTGAGGGTCTATAGGTTGTGGAGTAAGCTTGCCTTTGCCACCATATATCACACCGCCCAATATAAAAAAAACACATCAGACACGTCATCCCCAAAACTCAACATCACTATAATTGTAATCCATAAAAGCAAATATAGTTTTTAATTTATTGAAGGCACAGTTTATAACGTGTTCGTACGTGATGCGCGTTAATGCGCGCGAGTTTAATTCAAACTCAAAAAACGCTCGAAAACGTTTAAGTGGCGGACATAGTTACTGAATGAATACAAAGCGAGCGCCTGATTACGCTATATATTATAACTTAATAGGTTTTATGATACCAAATATTTGGACAAGGGTTTTATTGGGTAACATGATATTTTTGAACTGTTTCGAGTTTTATGGCGGTCTATGCGTAAGGACTGCTAAAATTGAGGTTTTTTGCTGCGGTGACTGCGGTTTGTTGGGTGCTAATATAATTTTAGGGGTTATGTTTAACATGCCGAAGTTCGTTGGATGGGTTTCTGTGTATTTCATTGTTGTGCATTTTAGGTTACAATATTGCTACTCCTTTTCAGGCTGCGTACGAGATCATGGTAATTTTTTTTATTTGTTCTCTTTACCAATACTGAATGAAATAATGTGACTGTAAACTGGCATGTCTATTGTTTTAATTTTCCACAATATGGGTAGGTATAGGTTACGAAATATAATCTGCACTGAATATCCGAACATCTTGAACAGCCAATCGGAGCAAATTATATTTCGTAAACTATATAATGTTAGCGCATAGTCAAGCGTGTGAAATGATTAATTGAATTTGAATTCATTTTAATTAGGCTGTATTTAAAAACAGGTGAAGCGCGCAGCGACGGGACCCGCTTGCTATCAGACGACTATGAAAACGCCTGTGCGTAAACACTGTTGTTGACATTCTTTGTGCTCGCAGATTTTTCTGAAAACGGGTATTGGACTTCATCCTTATACAATGTTAATTAATGCTTATTAAGTCGCTTTTTATACGGACTACTTTGACACAACTCGGCTAACTCTCTCATTCTTAAGCAACACCATAAAAAATATATTTATATACGGGCGGCCGTCTGGGCCGTTTCAAACCCCGCTTATCGAAAACTGTATAAATATATAAAACGTGTGAGTATATATAATATAGTGTAATAACTTTGAAGCAATTTCTATTTAATTCTTTAAATAGTAAAACATAATACATATATAAAGTAATCAAATAAGTAACTTCTACAAAAGAGATGAAATAAAGCATATTAAAATCTTAATCATGTCCATCTTGCGCACGTTCATCGCCAACTGCGCGTGAGTGCGACGCGACGCACTCATATTGAGGCGAGATTTTTTTTGCAGAACGGTCCAGGATCACATTAATTTGTTTTTATAGCAACACAATATACGAAATGACATGTGATAGCACACGCGTGGTCAACTCATGCGTACAACAGAGGCGGAAGATCTAAAGGCGCACACACCTGTCTGGCCAGCTGCTGTGCGATTTGTTCTTGTGCAGCAGGCGTGCATCTTGCGGGTGTGGGTGACCCTTTAGCTGTTAGAGAAAGTTATTTAATCGTTTACGACGGTATGGAAGTCACAAAGTTCTGTGATAAAGGTATGTATATGGAGGATTACTCTATCTATTGTATCCTGTATATGAGTTTATCATGTATACAATAGGGTTATTGACTCAAAATTAGATTACCCCAATAGATACAAGGCTAAAAGATATGCTAAATGGTGAAAATCCTATTTAAATATCTCAAAAACATTGAAGCTACAACCGTATTAATGTTGCTGGTTAGTGAGAGAAAGCGATTAGACAATGGTGAAAAAAAGCAAATAGACAATGTGCATGTATATCTCAACACAACCATGGCCCCGCGTTTGTGAGATAAAAGTACCATACCAAATGATTCAGGCGTCTAGCGGAGATTTTGGATTAATCACCCAGGAGGGTCATATTATTTACGAAAGCAAAACAAGGAATGGAAATCAGTATATTCCCTACAACGTCTTATTTTTCCACAGGGTTCGAAGGTTAGACGGCAGTTGCTTTTGTAAAACTAGTGTTTACGCATAATAAACAGAAATGGTCGCATACGGTACGGCTTCAGAGGAATTTCCTCTCTCGGATGCTGCGGTTGTGGAATGAGCTCCCTGCCGCGGTTTTCTTGAGGGACTACAGTATGGGGTTCTTCAAGAAAGGAGTGACAAAAATTTTAATGCATGTGACACTCCTGGAGTTTTACTCGTCCATAGGCTGCGGTGACCGCTTACCAACAGGCGGCCCGCACGCTTGTTTGCCACCGATGTGGTATATAATCTTGGGATTATTAGACGCCAGTGAACCCCGGGCTCCTTTTAGAAAGTCGTGGAAAAAGGCTTCAATTGAATCGTCGATTTAATTTGAAATTGTGCACGGTGGTTTGAATTTAGAAAAAGAGTACACATACTAACAATACGGCCAGAATGTGTTCAATAATTTCTAATCAGTTCCGCAATGTGTTGCATTGAAATTGGCCAACCTCATTAAAAACAGAGCCGAACTTTCATGAAAGATGGCCATCCGAATATCTGATAATGCAGCCGACACTCGTTGAAGTCTTTTCTATAAAGCGGGACATTAACACAACCTTTCAATTTCATCAGTCACCGATATCCGGCTATATACCGACGCGTCGTACTCGAGATCGTATTTGTACAAAAAACATAATAATAACGGCGATGCCACCAACGAGCTGCCGGCAAAGCCGGAGTGCCAGCATTGTACTCCATGCCACGCCATAAATATCCCTGAAACCTTCGCCACGTCACCCTAACAAAAACCAACTATTTGACATCTAAATTATTGTAAGAAGCCAGTTTCAGAAGGCGAGTCAACAAATCGCCCCCGTAGCAGATGAACATCCCTGCGAATCGTACAAAAAGAACGGCAAATAATACATCAGATAAAAGAATTTTCAAAACAAACTCAAAATACTAAAGCGTTTGACACGAGCATCCGCTCGGCCACAAAAACGCGGAGCGGGCGTGACTAATCGCACCCCAAATTCAACTGTATGTTAATATTGTGAGGGGTGAGTTCGTTATGGCAACGCCCCGCTTTGATCCTGCGATAGATCTCAATAGAAGGTGATTAAAGGCGCCTCTGATTTTCGTTGAATGCTTTTTTTCATGCCTTCATCGAGCGTACAAAATAAACGGCACACTACTGTAAAAGAATATACAATTATTGGGCTTTGAATGGTTACAGCGGGGGTGAAGTGCTCATAAATTGTATTTTTTTTCCTTTAGGAAACTTTTAAAAATCATAAATGGCTTTTGTTGGCCCGGATTTATTGTGTGTCATGAGGCGTTAGGTGTGTCGTTTGTGACCGGCCCGACTATTTACTAATTATACGCTTCTCAGGCGACTTTTTGTGGCAAAAGTGAAATTTACACCCCGACTATGTCTACAAAACTAACGTGTGAATGAAATCGGAAAAAAGGTGAAGAAACTAATCATTGAAGTTCCAACCTGTTTAGCTATTAAAAAGTTTTATACGCTTATGCCATATTTATTTTGACATTGTGTCATTTTATTTTAAAAGTACCGTGACGTTCATAACGTCATCTTGAAATATGTACAAACGTTTATGCGTTATTTATCAATCATTTTTTATTATATCTCGGTAGTCGGTACTAAATGGCTGCAAGTCTCATACATGGTGGACGAAGGACAATTTTGATCAAGTTGTTACAAAAATGTAGGTATAGTAATAAGGGCTGTCCTACACCAAAGCAATCTGCTGATCCTAGCAAGAAACCTCCAGATCGTCGCACCTTCAAAGTGTACCGCTTCGCCGGAATCGCCTCCGGCCAGAAACCAAAGGTACAAAGCTTCGAATTCGACATCACAAAAATAGGCGGTATGGTTCTCGATGCACTCATCAAAATCAAAGAAATGGACCCATCGGTTACGTTCAGAAGATCATGTCGCGAAGGAATCTGCGGCTCTTGCGGAATCAACCTTCAAGGTGCAAACTGTCTGGCGTGCATAACGGCAATACCGAAGGACAAAGTGATCACTATAATGCCGCTGCCACATATGTACGTCCAGAAAGACTTGGTTGTTGATATGACGCATTTTTTTAAACAATATAATAGCGTTAGGCCGTATATTGTGCGGTCGGATCCCCTGCCGATGGGTCAAACGCAATACGCCCAAAGTATCAGAGATAATAGTAAATTGATTGGTATGTATGAGTGCATTCTCTGTGCTTGCTGTGCGACAGCGTGTCCTAGCTACTGGTGGAACGGCCGAAGGTTCATGGGGCCTGCCTCTTTACTGCATACTTACCGGTGGGTGATTGATTCGAGGGACGGAGACACCGAACGTAGACTGCACGACGTGAGCGATGACTTCAAAGCGTTCAGATGTCATACTATAATGGTTTGCATGCTAGTTTGTCCTAAAGGCCTGCACCCAGCTAAACAGATTGCAAATTTGAAACGGATGATATCGAAGGTGGTGAAGAAACCGCCGCCAGAAATTGATCCTATGGCATTTGCAGGAGCCGTCAAAAAAGGCAGCGGTTCTTCTGCTGGTGGGTCTAAGTGTTCTTGCAAATAAATAAAATAATTACATATTTTAGTTATTATTCTGGCTTCTTTAATGGAATTTTCTTATTGTTGGTCTAAAGTTTGAAAAAGGACATCAACTAAAAACTCATGAATATTTTTAACAGCAGCGTGCAAATATTTTTTTCTAACTTTAGAAAATACACCGACAAGAAAAAACTAATGACACACATATTAACTCCCGACAAATTTATGCTTTTAAGTATACTACATTAATGATACAAGTTTTTTTTATTATGTTGAAATATATTTCATCAAAATATATACTGGATATTTGATTGTGAAGTACAGTCGGCCTAATTAATAGCTGGATATTTTGGTACTTTGTCGCTTTCATCCGTTGAAAATTTAGTATGACAGTTTAAACCTCATGTTAAAGCGACATGGTACAAAGGTGTTAAGCCCCTTGGCGGCCGACCGTACTAGCGGAAGCTGGAGTTAAGAGGGCAGATGTAAATCTTTCCTTGTTATACATCACTTTCGGTCTTACAAGTAATAATGATTTATAAAACAGCGCCTGAATGATGACACAAACTAATGAAATTTTGACAAAACTCTAAAACTCATAAAACTCTTGTTTTATGAGTTTTAAGTATAAAACTCCCGTGTTTCAGACATATTGAAATATAATTAACTGGTCAATCACATCTTTAAGGTTGAATATCGCTCAAAATTTTTCGGACCAATACGTGGCAATTAATCATGAGAACCAGCCGCGACCGCCGCGCGTCTAGCACTGCGCGCTCGGCTGCTCGATGTTGCAGTGCTAGACGATATGCGACCTTAAAGACGTGAGTGATCCGTTTATTATATATCAATAAAAAAGAAGAGTTTTAGTAAATAAATTCAACGCCTATGTCTCTATGTGTATACTATTTACAGTCCGACAGAAGATAAAACAATCTTCGTGTCTGTACTTGTGTCAAGCTTGCTCTTACGCGTTCTTATGTCAAAACCAACGATTTCACTCGAACCCGAAGACTGTTCTACGGGTAAGAGCCTACGGACTATATTTATCTACACACGTGTGTTGTATAGTTCTGAAATAAAAATATCGGACGGAATTATAACAAAAAGATATCAAAGTTAACTTGAATAGTATTGGTATTATGTGGTCAGGATAATGAAGCTTCTGGGTGAAAACCAAATTGTTTGTACAGTATAGTTAAGGTCTATACTAACTATACCTACGTTTTCGTAACGAAATAGCGTCTATTAAAATTGAGATGGAGAGATTGAGATTGAGATATTTATTCATAAAATTATAAGTAATTTTGCATGTCATTTTACAATAATTTTCACATTCTTATTATTACTACCAGTTAATACGATACAATACAGTTTGACACAAACAGATTGGTTTAGAGGTAAACATGCTTACCTGTTTAACACAATAGGTATATTTTACATTCTCAAGTAAGTAATTATCAGTCCCTAGTAATGTAGGTATAACGCCTTACTTAACCTTCAAACCTTGGTTTTCACTCTTTTAGTACTTTCAAAACATAAATTACTTGAAATTTTAATGATTAGAATCTTTATTTTTACTTATTTTTTCGAGTTACCAAATTTTCTGTGACAACTTCATTCAGTACCTAAGGTGTTAATAGTGGTGCTGACGCTCATTATGTCTAGGTGCGATCGTAAATTTGTTACCAAGGACAAGTAACAAAGCAGAGCCGAGTCGCTACAAGAGGACTGCGCGTGTGGGCTAGAAGCAGGTAAGAAATATATGGATAAGACTATTCAGTGTAAAATTAATTAAATTATTAAACTACAACAATGGCGACAATGGCGGCAGATAAACCGTACGCGGTTTTCACTCGCTGTTTCATGAAACATGTAAGTAGTTTTAAGTGTTTTTGGAAAAAAAAAAAGCTTTACTGAAAAAGTGATTGGGCCTTCAAGACACGTCAGATGCTACTGTATTGGGCTTTCTGACATGAATTAATTTTGTACTAAGCAGTAACGCTGCTAACTTAAACAACGAATTTAGATTAAAGGAAAAAAGTAGAATAGATAGGCGTTGTAAGGGGGAACGGCTGAGTAATTTGGGGGCCGACCGTGGCTCTCTGATTGCTCAGAGGCTTGAGCGATTGGCAATGAATAAATGCGATATCAGTTTTTTCCGTAAATAGCGTGGCCAACTACATGCAAATTCAACAAAAATGGGAAATTGCTTATTAAACTCGTTTAAAACTAAGAGTTTACTAGTAAGGTTTTTAAATAAGAATTTTAAATAAAAGTCATAGCTACGAAACACTCATTTAAAAGTGTTTCGTAGCTATTACTTTTATCTAGAATTACTTAAAAGTAATTTTCACAAATCCTTGCAGAAATTACAAGCGCCGAAGCGTTTGGGTATTTCGAAAATTAACCAAAGTATCCCAGTGATTTTGAAAAATATTTGGAAGCATATCCATAAAAATCTAAAAAATCTTAATAGGTCACCACTGTCCTTATGAATGGGTGGTATAGTCGGATGCTCTTTACAACAGGCGTTTTGTTAGGAATGTAAAAAAAAACCTTAGATACACAACAAGGCAATACAACCACCGACACCCAAAACTTTGCCATGTGAATTTGAACTTTATAGTTTAAGTATTAAAGTTGTTAATGAGACAGGTGTAGTTTAAATTGGTTGCGGTTAAATAACAAATAAGGTAACATACAAGATCGGTCAGGAGCTGGGTGGAGTTGTGGTCTTCGAGGATAAAGGCGTAAGCGCCGTGCTTGTTCTATGAAAATACGTCGTTTAGTGTTGAAGGCTTAGTTTTAGTCGCGATATTAATTATGTCCGATTAATTTGGGACGGCTCGTCGGCGCGGTTCGACGCGTTATCGTTGCGGTGGCCTTTGTTCGTTAACGAATTTATTAATGAAACAATTTTTTTATGATAAATTACTTTAGTGTTGCTTTGACGTTCAGCGTGCAACCGGGTATGGAGTAAGATGAAAGTTATCATCCAATGGTCACTGAGAAGTACTCAATGAGAAGTGGCGGACCACTCGGTGACGACCACTTCTAGTGGACTGAACTACCAATAATGTACTCGGTATGGCAATAGAATTTTAGCAGGTCCCTGGCTGTTAACACATCGCGTCCACAAGAGTCCTGGTGACGTTCACTATCCGTGCGATATCAACATCATAAAATACCATTTTATAATATCGGTATGTAGACTGAACTAAACCCATTAAAATGTATTATATATACAAAACACTATATTCATCAATATAAAATCCTTCCCCAGAATTTTTTTACAAATCTCCAGCGTAACGGCTCAAGCATCGATTTGTTTGTTCTGTCGGTGTCATCCCGATTTCACACATTCATAGATATCTGCTTTATAATATTTCTCTATGGTAGACCTTAATGTCAAAATAGCTTAAACCCCTGCCGTTTAGCAAGCCCTTTAAAACATTTGCGGTCGCTTTAGACCTTGTTCTGTTCAGTATAAAGTTAAAAATGGTGTATTTAATTTTTTTTTTGAAATAGGGGTATTACTTTTCGTCGTTTTGGTGTAACACGGCGTGTGCTAAGCGGTCGCCACGGCGGCGCCAACGTTTGGAATTATGTTATTGTTAAAGGACCCGAATTCTTTTATTTGACCTACACGACGAGAATTCCTGTTTTGCGGCGATCGATTTTTCAAAGTTTGTTTGTGTAGTTACACGGATGTTAAGGCTGGAGTATTTGATTTGGGGTGTAAAATAATGGCGCGATTTTATTTTATTACGTAGGTAAACAACATTTTTCCCCCTTATTTTTTAGAACATTGTGCATTAACCTGCAACGTATGTTTGCTTTGACCTAATTGTAATACTAATTTGTCCCATATTCCATTTTTTTTTCACTTCTTTCATCTTTTGCTGTGATACCTTTAGCCTCTTTTGAGAATCACAAATTACTTACCTACAATAGTAAGCGTTTAGTTTTCGATAGGTAATTTACCGTAGAACTCATACTACCGATCCTTAGTTCTATGAGCGACCGCCAGAGGCGCTGTACTTTTGTACATACGAATCGTTTACGCAGTCGCTAGCAAGTACGGTCATTGTAAACTCATGGTTGACGCCAAACATACTCCCAATACAATCAAGTGAAAACACAACACTGCCGCTTTCTGGGTGTTACCATGTGGCCGTCCTTCGTGATTAACAGTGTTGGAAAATGTTTCTACATAACCCCTGATTCTTATTTGAAACCATTATTATTTACAATTATCACGGTTAACCCGTCGTCTACCGATCCCTCGGATCCCCGGGCTCATTACAAAAGAATGCTATTGTTTATGTTTTCGTCGGGAGACGACGGTTTTAAAAATCTAGATAGATCTAGAATGCAGGATCACTGTATAAGTTTTTGAACGCAAGTTTGAATATGATCCACTATATTTTTTTAAAGTAGAAATGACCGTTTTAAATTTTAACACGTCTTAATACTACGCAATTACCTACAGTCGATATCAATAAGGAAAATCTTAAACAAAACACGATCATTAAGTTTTATTAATCTTCTCATATTCATAAAAGCGCCCCGTCACGTTAGGATGTGACAGAAAGCCAGAACATTCCTCCTTTCATCCGTTCCCATGTCCCGAGTTTGTTCTAACCGCGTTAATTGCTACATAATCTGTGCTCGTGTGAATGTCACGGTTTTTTCGACTTTTGTTTTGTTAGGCTGCCGTTTGCTGTTTCGATTCCGACTGTGACAGTGTAAATTACAGTGTCAACTGTGTTCCTTTATAAAAATATTAACTTGAACTGTTGGAAGATCGATTATCTCTATACAGGACTCACAGAAATAGGAAATACGAAAGCTGTTAACACTACATACAATTTCGCAGCAACAATATTTTTAAAATGTAGGTAGGTCTCAGATATATGACATATTATAAATTATCGCGCGATTAAAACAGTGACATCAATTTTCATCTGCCAGACTTTCAAACTCGCAAAATCTTAGATACCAATTGTTACATTATTAGATACAAATTATTAAATTAAAAGTATAATATTACAAAATTGCAAGATTGAAAACAAGTGAATTAGTTTAGCTAATTATGAGTTAAACTAACCGTTGAATCGGCGGCCGGAAAGAAATGTGATACTATAACGATATTCGCCCATTGTTATCGTTAACGCATTTTGACAATTTAACAAGCGATATTTTGCGCTATCGAGTGACGCTCATTCAAACGAGTACGGCAGGTTTTTGTGAATAAAAGTCAGCGGTAAAAATATTGATTTTGTTTTTTTACTTTTTGCTCTTATTTTTTTCATTTGTCGAAATATTGTTTCGAAGCTGCAGCAGCAATCTAAAGGATTTATAAATACATACACATTTTTCTAACAATTGAGACTCATATTACTTTCGCTAAAAAATGTGTTAATTAAATGATTTAAATGGTTAATTAAATTGCTTTAAACATTAATAAGCATGATTAACATAAGTAATGTAAGTCACCGATTTGTGTTTAGTGCTAAAACAAATACAATCCAACGTATCCTCATAAACAAACATGAATGAAATCCCGTGGTTACCACTATCAGTCACTGCGCAAACATGAATGAAGGCATTGATACGGTGAATCACGCGCATACACCGTTACATGCGGATATTTATCGCACTCATATGTGGTTCGTACCATTTGAAACGGAAAATTAATTTCTTATTGTTAACTACGCGATTGTTTACTTTTTGAATTGAATTGAAATCATTTATTTTGTGTAACATTGACACATAGAAATTATATACATAATGCAGCATGAAATTATATACTATTTGGGGAGTTCGGTCTAACTGGGTCTCGTTTTCGGGAAAATTCGTTTTCACCGGGTTTTGAATGTGAAAATGTTCAACAAACTATAATGCATATAAAGTTTATGGTTGCTACAATAAAAACTTAGGTCGAATTTTCACTTATGTTTTGTACCAATTTTAATTTGATTTTCAGTAAAAAAAGTCCTTTTCTACGTTTAGGCAATTATTACAACGAATACGCTATGTTTAATAGTAATATAATAATGTAGCTTTACCTTTTTTTCTTTTCTTTTCCCTGATATTGCATTATTTAAACTTTTGATAGTAGGTAGGTTTCAGTTTGAATAACAATCAAGATTTCACAGCCTCAAGCAGAAATGACAAATTATTTGACAGTACTTCCAGATATACAACAATTAAGATTAACCGCTGTGATATCGTATCTTACGTATTTAAACTATTGCTTTTATACATAATTATTTTCGTTCACGATTACGTTCCCGAACGTCCTTCGAAGGTTCAAAACTGACCGCGGTACCTATCGAATTACTCATACGCATTCTTCGGCGCCTGGGAACGCAAATCTTACATCCGTAAGGAATCTCCGGATGTGAATCATCATAGAAATCATTATAATGCTATTTGTATTTGGCACGCTCCAATATTCGATTAGACAGTTGACGTCTATATCGATCAAATTAATCGATTTGTTTTAACTGGCTTGATTTGGTGCTACGTACAGTAATTTATTAATAATCTGTTATTGAATATTGTCGGGACCCTCATCGATAGATGGATCATGGATGGATTTTTTTGATTATCTATACATCTATACATATAATCTATACATCTATCTATCTATCTATATCTATACATATAATAAAGCTGTAGAGGTTCGAAAATCTGTACATTGAAGATATTAGTAAAAAAATCGATTGAGGGGTTTTAGAATCGATAACAGAACACATTTAAACAGTTTTTAGAATTTGTGTCTGTTTGTCTGTCTGTTTATTTGTCTCATCATCACGCGAAAACTAGCTAATAGATTTTAGTACAACCTTCACTAACAAGTTTAATGGATCTTCGGACAGGTTATAGGATATAAAAATCATACAGATTGGGGATGAAAGGGGGTGAAAATAGGGGTTGAACTTTGTATGAGAAGTCCTTCAATTCGTGACTTAAAGGCTTGAAAATTGGTAAGCATATAATTGGAAGCAAAATAAAAAGAATCTTATTCAAAAATTGTACAATAAACAGATAATATGTGAAAAAATGGAGGGTAAAAAAGTGCTTAGGGGACTAGCGACAAATAACCAAAAATCCCTCAACCTATAGTAACTGTTTGAAATGACAGATTTAATTATGTTAGAGAGTCGCTGTCAACATTGACAAACCGGTGCCTTGAGTTCAAGGCAGGGACGGAGTTCCGTCTACCTATAATTGATATGTCTTCATTGGTCAATGGTCATCCAGAATGTTGTTAGAGTGGTCTAGTCTGATAACGGTGTTATCTGAGGGCCTACAAAATCCCACAAATTCCCACTATTCCCACTTTTATTATATGTGAAAATTCGGATGTTTAGATGTTTGGATGTTTATTACTCAATCACGCAAAAACGGCTGTACAGATTATGATGAAACTTGGTATGCAATGAGTTTATACCCCGGGTTAACATATATGATACCTTTTATCCCTTTATCGTCCCTCAAATTGATAAATTCTGAATCTATGAATCAGAGTCATATAGATATTTACAATGCCTGCTAACGTACGAAAATTCATCTAAGATGAACCAGTGTCTGAGCTCCGAATATGCAAATAGTTGTCGCGAATCGTAGGGTCAAGGTACAATACGGACTATCGTGAGGGGAGTCGAGACAGTTATAAATATCACGATATTTGACGTTTGGCGTGTCAGAGACGTGCAATTACACAGATGACATTCGGTAAAGTATAATCGAGGTTAATGAAGATTATTTACTACTTGCACAACTAATAATTTGAGATTTATAGTGGCTAAGATAAAGTAGGTACTTGCATGTATAGTTTTCATTTTTACCATTGTAGTAATAAACTGAGTAATTTCGCTGCCAAATGATTATGATGAGATTGAGTTGAAGAGTTAGTTCGGATATTTGTGACTCTTAGAGCTTAATTATCTCAAAACCAAACCGACTCAAATGAATGTGAATATTTATCGCATTTCAGTACCTAAAGTTCTATTAATTACATCCATAATCGTAAGCAAAACAGAATAGATTTGCGTTATTTAGGTACTGACTTACAGACTCTAAAGCGCTTGCGTTTTAAGCCAAAACTTGCTGACCCATAGAGCCTTAATAACTTTACTGTTTATAAAATTGGAGATTAAATAGATTGGACGTAGACGGTTGTTGTCAGCATTGACTGGCCAGCACTTTGATATCTGCCTACCTAAAATTTATCGACTTGCCACTCCATTCCATGAATTAACAAATTATTTCCTATGTTATATTTGTCTACAAAATGAAAGAAAATCAACGTATTTGAAAGTTACTCCGAAATCTTTCGAGTAAAAACGGATGGTGGAGAAATATAAAAGCGTTTTTTTTTCATGAACCTGACTGTGGCTTTTTAAGCCAGATCCAATAAAGCAATAAGGAGTGCGCGGTTCGAGATTGTCCTGGGGAAAATCCAGGGGACACCTCCGACACGACCACGCGGACGGTTTAAACCCTGTAATACTCTAAGTGTGCGCTCCAGTGATATTTGTTGAGCGGCTTCAACCAAATCTGAGGTGTGGGTGGAATCGAGCTACTGGGAGTTTTGTCGCTGGTAGTAGCCTACTAAACCTAGCCTAGCTGAGAAGAGTACAGCAAGAAACTCAGCCCGCACTAGGCCCGACCTGGGTCGGACTGACTCTACCCGGTGTGCGGCGGTACCGGGACGAATAGGGACTATATGTGTCAGTGTTGTCGCGGCACATATAGTCCCTATTCGTCCCGGCACCGCCGCACACGGAACCCTTCATTGTGCGGTATCCGATACGCACTTGGCCGTGTTTTTTTCCATGACGTGGAAATGCGTTATTCTCACCTCCTGGTCTGGGAAACCCGATGGGGGGTTATGTGGGACTCACTCAGCCTAAACTGAATATCAATATAGCTAACCTTTAAAATTATGTTCTACATTGTTATACCAAACCAATTTTGACTCCAAATTTGACGACAGGCCGCAATGACTAAATGACTAGCTAAGCAAAAAATAAAGATAAGGCACAATTACTAGGTTATCGACATTTCTGCCATTATACCTATTTAAAAAGGCTGGTTGCATTACTCATCTCTTTTTTGCGGTGTAAAAATCTGTAATAGGGTGTGAATCATGATTCCCTTTCGTTAACCAAGGCCTTCGGTTCGATTAGAGTAAACTGTAATAAAGTCTTAACCAGTGATTAATCTCAGTATATTAAGATCTCATCGTAACTCTATGGATTAACCTGGTAATCATTTTAGTGTTGTTTGTTCGAATTGACACATAGTAATTGAAAGTTATTATGATAGACAGCGCAGAATTATAATGTACAATACAATATACTTTATTGCACACCTCATTTAATGACAATGTAGTGAAGTTTTTGGCAATAGCTCTCACAAATTACGTTAATAAATCACTGTTCTATTCTGCAATACCTGTACGATAGGCCGGTATATTCCGCCATGAAAATAATTTTGGAATTATCACTCATTTTAATTCGAGTAAACTTGAAACGGGTCAGTAGTACACATTGATAGAGTTAAATCTCGGGAAGTAGGGAATTGACCAAAATCGTCAAGCACGTGTAAATGCAACGAGATGCAGCACTTAGCAGGTTTATGTGACATAGCATGATGGCGTATTTATACAAGTCACAATACTATTGAATTTAAACATGATGGAATACATTTTTTACACCAGAAATCATCTCCCAACGGTATGTAATACGAAGAAGTTGATTTGAATGTTCACGCGAACGAAGTCGCGGGCAAAAGCTAGTTGTCAATAAATCCGATCATTATAATTAGCTATCAAACATAATAAGTAAATAAGGTAATTATACGTCCCAAGTTCAACACTATCGCAGTACTCGGCACTTTCAACCTTAAGTGGCAGAAATATAAATTAACAACATGTTGTCAATTATTGGTAAACAATTTGGATATTTATCCCGCTAATAATTGATTTTCGTCTATTAATATGTCTATTAGTATGGGGTTCTTCAAGAAAGGTGTATAAATTTTTAAAGGGTCGGCAACGCGCATGTGACACCCCAGGAATTGCAAGCGCCCATAGGCTACGGTGACCGCTTACCATCAGACGGGCCGTACGCTTGTTTGCCACCGACGTTGTATTTAAAAAAAAGTTAAAGATTATTCATTTGAATTCTATGAAAAATTTATGAATAATTGGTTATTCCCAACGCTAGTGATGTATAAGGTAATAAACCTTATCAATTTCTTACGTGATACTAGGTCCACCTTGTAACACATTGCCTAGTTCATAACTAAAATGTGATTCACATTGTAGTGGTTGTAAACAGTTTTCTTTATACAATTTATCAGTAAAATAATACAACAATACATGATCTTTATAAGATTACTAATACAGTTGCCCGACCCAGCTTCACATATTATTGACGTATCGTCATATTCTCATTGCCACAACCCTGATTCCACTTATATTTTATACCAAAATCCTAATCCATAAATACGAAAATGTATCAGTCTGTTACCTCCCTCTTCACGCTTAAACTGCTGAACCGATTTAGATGAAATTTGGTATGGAGATAGTTTGAGGTACATAGTTGAAGGACATATATTTTTTTATCCCGGATATCATCCCTTAGCCGATGGCTAGCTTTATGCTGATTTGGGGCCATTTCGTGGCTGTTTTGTATTGTGTTGTATGTTTATTTGTACTGTATCTGTGCCACGAATATTTTTTTTTTCTTTCTCTCTTTCCCTTAAGGAGGTGGAAGTCAGTATGGAAGAGCGATGACTAGGCAAGCGACTGATATAAAAAATTGAAATAAAATTCCATCGCCATGAACAGGTTCTGCGCGGATGAAGTCGCGAGCAAAGCCTAGCAAAACCTAGTAATATTATAAATTTAAAAATTAAGATATTTAGATGTATAGATGTTTGAATGTTTGTTACTCAATCACGCAAAACGGCTGCACGGATTATGTTTTAAAATTGGTATACAACGAGTTTATAGCTTAGATTAACATATAGGATACTCTTATCCCAAAATTATACCTGGAAGGGATGAAGTAGAGAGTGTAAGTTTAAGCGAACGAAGTCGCGGTCAAAAGCTAGTTCATATAATAATAGTTTTCGATCATACTGATTTTTTTCATACAACAACAATGTCGAACAAGCTATTGGCCTGCCTGATTGTAAGCAGATACCGTAGCATATGAACGCGTGCGACTCCAGAAGAATTATAAGCGTGGTCGACCCTTTTTTGACTTAAAGATTCGCATTGTAATTTCTTTGTTAATCAATTTTATGACTTAGTCAGTTGCAGTATATAATCCTGTAATGAAACACACACGTTCTGAGAACCAATCTGTGTCCTCTTAGAATACAGATTAGTTCGGTGCTAGTAAATTAACTCAAGTGGCTGCACGCAATACGTATATTTTAAATGTACCGAGTACTATGGCGCCATGACTCAGTTCTTTTTGAAGAACTATAGACTCATAACTTGTAAATTTATTACACCGTTCTTCCAGACGGACTAGTCATTGTCATATTCGTCTAGGACCACAAATCTGTTGAACTCTATCACGTCATTCGCATTTTATATTTCGTTCTTTCCAAGATGTCCGACACGTGGATACAAGCGCGAAATACAATAATTGAAAACATTATTAAAAAGAACCGACTATTTTTTAAAAGATAATAACACGTTTAAATTGCATAGCGTCCCAAAGACATAGACATACATATACATACACTAGTAAAACATATGGCTCCTTCTATCGCAGCGCAGTAACTAAAGTTAAAACCAACAGCACTTTTAAAAAAGTTACCACCTGCATAGACCTTGATGACAGTACTAATATAGGCCAACTTCTAAACAATCAACATATTGTTTAATCAGATGATACGGACCGCACAGGATCAGGGGCACCAACTGTTGGATGTAGTTCTTACGTCGTAATTACTGACAGTGATAACTTTGCGTCAGAGCGCAGAGGTCGCACATTCATGAGTACGAATTTTAATTATACTCGTATTCATGTCATTCGAGTGTCGAGATGTCGTTTTTTACTTTATATATTATCTTAGAAGTTTTCTAGAAAGCAGTTGAGTATAAAAATATGTACATCTACTTGAATACAAGTAAAAAATAATCATAATAATAAATGTAGCCTGAGATTCCTGCTCAAATGTTGACACCAAATTTAAATAACCTATAATTTACAATTTTCTCTAAAAAGTAATATAATTATAATCAAGTAAAGAAAAAGTAACACAAAATTATAAATAATCCCATAGTTATAGGTTATAGGTATAAGTGATACAAGTTTTAAGAGGAGATATATACTTCCTTTGATGCAAAACGTATCTACATATAGAACGATTAGTTCAGTGAAATTAGTTGAAAATTTGGCAAAATTAATGGAGAACTTTTATCTATCAGGATATGTAGGTTATAGGACAAAGTTCAATTTTATCTACTCTCCCCCCCCCCTCCGGGGCGAGCGTCACCCCCCCCCCACCCGTGAAAGTGTCCCGGAGCGCGGTATTTTCCATTTTAAAAGAAAACCGTACACGATACATAAAAAGTGTACAGGAACGAAATAATCCTTGATAAATTAGCTATAAACCTCTACTACATACAAAAGCGATATCACTCATAGTTTCAGCGCAATCTGCCACCAAATACGAACGTTTTCAAAAAATTATTGATATTTTTTGCTGTAAGTTTAGTTTTCTCAAAAACTTCACACATTACCGCCAAAATATGTATGACTAAAGTAAATAATAGAATATGCTCTTTATAAAAAGGTATAATTCATTTCTAAGCACTTTCATTTACCGTTGCTGTGCTGTTTTTTAAATTTAATTCATTCGGCCATACAGCGAAATATAAATGTTCATACTAGTTCAACGGTGGTACTAAAATACCATATTCTTCTTATATGTTTTCCTGTAATCTGTAGGTATAGGACTATTTTCTGTATTTTTTATATATTTTTATGGCCAGTACTTTAGGAGATAAGAGGGGGGCGGAGAAATGGTCAATTTTCGCCTATTTTCTTAAATAACTTCAAAAATGTTTATTTTAAAATTATGAAAAAAATATACTTGATATCCTTATAATGAACCCTTTCATTTGATATGTCACACAATATAGTTCGCAATATATATATTTTTTGTATATTATGTACACCCCATAAGTACCTCCCATGTTTAAAAATTTATTTATTTACGTAACACATCCGTATTTGGGACACCGATTTACATATGTGTGCCAAATTTCAACTCAATCAGTCCAGTAGTTTTGGAGAAAATTGACTGTAATAAACGGACTCGACTAATTCGACTGTGTATATCCGTCCGTTTATCACAGTCAATTTTCTCCAAAACTACTGGACTGATTGAGTTGAAATTTGGCACACATATGTAAATCGGTGTCCCAAATACGGATGTGTTACGTAAATAAAAAAATTTTTAAACATGGGAGGTACTTGTGGGGTGTACATAATATACAAAAAAAATATATATTGCGAACTATATTGTGTGACATATCAAATGAAAGGGTTCATTATAAGGATATCAAATATATTTTTTTCATAATTTTAAAATAAACATTTTTGAAGTTATTTAAGAAAATAGGCGAAAATTGACCATTTCTCCGCCCCCCTCTTATCTCCTAAAGTACTGGCCATAAAAATATATAAAAAATACAGAAAATAGTCCTATACTTACAGATTACAGGAAAACATATAAGAAGAATATGGTATTTTAGTACCACCGTTGAACTACTATGAATATTTATATTTCGCTGTATGGCCGAATGAATTAAATTTAAAAAATAGCACAGCAACGGTAAATGAAAGTGCTTAGAAATGAATTATACCTTTTTATAAAGAGAATATTCTATTCTTTACTTTAGTCATACATATTTTGGCGGTAATGTGTGAAGTTTTTGAGAAAACTAAAGTTACAGCAAAAAATATCGATAATTTTTTGAAAACGTTCGTATTTGGTGGCAGATTGCGCTGAAACTATGAGTGATATCGCTTTTGTATGTAGTAGAGGTTTATAGCTAATTTATCAAGGATTATTTCGTTCCTGTACACTTTTTATGTATCGTGTACGGTTTTCTTTTAAAATGGAAAATACCGCGCTCCGGGATACTTTCACGGGTGGGGGGGGGTGACGCTCGCCCCGGAGGGGGGGGGGAGAGTAGATAAAATTGAACTTTGTCCTATAACCTACATATCCTGATAGATAAAAGTTCTCCATTAATTTTGCCAAATTTTCCATACATTTGAATCTAATTTTCTTGAGCTAGATCGTCGTTTACTATGACGCTAGTGGTTCGTGACGTCATGGGCCGCTATCTCTCTCTAACTAGCAACATTAAAACGGTTGTAGCTGTATCATTTTATGAGATATTTTTGGATAGAAGTTTCAGCATTCATATTATTTGGTCCTTTTAAAATTAAATTTTAGTCAACTACCCTATTACATCAACATTAACTAGGTATATCGTCGTTTACTATGACGTTAGTGATTCGTGACGTCAGGGGCCGCTATCTCTCTCTAACTAGCAACATTAAAACGGTTGTAGCTTCATCATTTTTTGACATATTTGGATAGAAGTTTCAGCATTCATATTATTTGGTCTTTTTAAACTTAAATTTAAGTCAACTAACTACCTTATTACATCAACATTAACTAGGTATATTATATTCATTTATTTAAAATCGTAATTTCTTTATAAAGTAGGTATATAGTTTAGTTAGGTATTGATTCTGTTAGAACGTCTTCGATCTTCATAATTTAAAACCAACGTTCAAATGCCAATGTTCATTCAAACTAGACTAAACCTACTACATCCTAAAAGAAAGGCAAATAAAACAAAACTTAACTGAAAACTAGACCAACGCTTGACAACGCCTGAAGAAAGGCATGCACCTCACTTCCTGTCATAGTTTCGTGAGTGGCAATACTTCGCAAAGATGTAAAATGACGTAAGTATGCTTGAAAACATATTAAGATGCGTCGTTTTTCTCACCTTATTTCACGAGGTCTCGCAAACGGATCGAGTGTGACCTTAGGAGACGAAATGATAATTGCTGGTAATCGTTGTCTTCAATCTCGTCTGGTGTTGGTTGACTAAGTCTGTTATTGCGTTAACGTCAGACTAATTTGGGAAATAAAAGGATTTGCTGGAAACTGACTTCTCACGATACAACAATGTTTTGTTTTGTTTTTTTTTTAAAGACCGCGATGTAGCATGGTAAACCCCCTAGAAAATTAGGTGTCATTTTAATTTAAGGATGTCATGTCATTCAATAGTGGTCTTCCGCGTTTTTCTTGACTTTTGCCCAGTCATGTGTAATATGGTTTAAAAGTTTGGAGACCCCTGCCCTAGCATAATACCTCCCTACAGATATTCTTCTTACTCTGAGTTACAATGTTATGTTTCAATACGACTAGTTTAGTCATTTGTATTAAGTTGTTAGGTAATTTATGTTAATATAGGCTGATTACTGCTTTAAAGTTTACACTGGTGACTTATAGTTTGTCGTCTTTGATTAATCACTTTTAAGTCGGGTAAAAATTTGTGTTCGACCGAAGTTTCGGTTTCGGTTTCGGCTGGTTTCGGCCTAAAAATCATATTACGGCCGAAGGCTCGGTTTCGGCCAAAAAGCTGCCGAACCTTTCGGCCGAGCTGAAACTTTTACAACATTGTACTTTCGGATCACGTTCGTGTAATTTCTAGTGCCTTTGGATAACTTGGCCCGACTCCGCCAGCAGAATACATTTTATTTTAGTTATAAAATAACTAAAATAAAATGTATTCTGCTGCTGCCTTGTTAAGTACTAAAATTGTGTTATTTTATACCACACTACACGAACTATCCTGTGTTACATTTTGGGATTTCAATCTGGTCCGTCAGATAGGTATGGTAATCCGGCTGGATCCAGTATCTCGATAGACACCGGGCGGATGCGGCAATATTCCGATATAGATAGATAACTCCGGTAGGGATAAAATAGAGCGCTAAAACACATTACGAAAATTGATTTTCTTAATGTGTTTCAAGATTCTCGCGTATTTTCAGAATTCGTGCACTGACGAGCGATCATTACAACGTGCCATTGTTGATATTAAATGAATCTCACCACGTTACGAATGTCACCACGATAGCCAGCAAAATCTGCTGCACTATATACGGTTCCGTCTATCTTTCAGTCGTCGACCCAAATCCATAACAAAGTCCTTGGCTTCCAAACCCCAGGATCCTGTCTACCACCACAGGGACAAATTCGTGCTTTGGTTCCAAGGCAGGGAACTTGTCATATTTGTACTTCAGCTTATCAGCATAGGTCAGTACCTTGGCGTAACAGATATGGTGATATGGCTCGAATGGAACCGGAAAAACCCTTTTATGCCACCAAAGTTGACATTGTTTAATAGAGGCAACCGCTCAACTCCAATTTGGCTGAACCGGCTTGATCCACAAGGATATAGTGAAATCCAGCCGGATTGAGAATCATACCGGACTGCAATCCCTAGTTACATTGTTTACATGTCTAGCAAAAATGGCCCACTGACACTTTAATTGACGATTTTCACACGTCTATAAAAGTTTCGGTTTCGGTTTCGGCCGAAACTAGAGCCAAAGCCGAACCTTCGGTTTCGGTTTCGGCAAAAAACGTGTTTCGGTCGGATACTAGTAAAAATGATTACCTAGGTACTTACTTAAAATCCTTTTTACCTTTTTTGTCCTAATACAATGGCGTTAAGCAATTTGAATGAAAAAATGCCATTATTATTATTTTTCGCCGGGAGTCGACGGCTTAATATGCGCAGTTGTTTAGACAGAGCTTCGAGAATGTATAAGGACTGGTTGATTTCATTACATCTCGAATACGTATGCCTATATTTACCTTCATCATTACCATCATAATTATCAATATCATCATCATCATCATCAATGTTATCAGCATCAAAATTTTATCATTAATAATATCATCATTTCAGCCAACCTACGTCCACTGCCTGTAAACAGTTCTCCCCGAATGATCGCCACAATACCTTTCGGCTTTCGGCTCCGTGCCTCCCTCATCCAGGGTACATGGTAGACAGGGCATATCACTCGTGGAACGGACGATCGAATGGGAATGGTTTGGAACGTTGGTTTCGAGTGGTTTGTGGCAGGTTTGTGGTGGTGGCAGGGTAATTGCTTAACTTTTCGAACAAATGTTAGGAAAGATCAATGCATGTTTTTTACACCATGTTGTTGTCGTATGTATATGCGGTTTAAATACGCTTGAAGTCATATCAAGTTGTCAAGTTGGTAAAATAAGTGCCAGTTATGGTATAAATAAACCCATTTGTGTCCCATAATTAACAAAGCGGTCAAGTGCCAGCACTCAATATTTGTGTTTATTCTGAGGGCCTGCAATGCATACAGTGAACTGCAAACAAGACTTGTCCACCTATGTTCTTCTTTTTGCTTGCTTGCCGCGGTCAGGGCAGTCCTGTGGTTTTGCAGCGATTAAACAAGCTTTTATATATTGTGTGGGAAAATCTCATTGTCAAATAGTCATCACATACGTCATATCAAACAATGTACTCACAAATATCTGAACGCGACCTTACTGTCAAGGCGGGCAAGCTTGCTCAGATATTTCTGGGCACTCTTGGAGTCACGATGTGTTTGATGATGACAGACTCTAATAGAAGTGAGGTTTAGTCACTTCGTGTTATTCATCGGTGAATGTGGTGATCCAGACATTAATTGACAATTAATTCATTATAACGATGAATAATTTTTGCGTAGACGCCTTTCCTCGTCCTAATTTTATGACAGTCACGACCTTGTTACTAGGACTGAGGGATATGACCACCATAAGTTGCGTTTGTCTGTTAAGTTCTCTAATTTGACCAATCTTGAAGATAATTATTTGGAAATTCAAGCAGAGGGTCACTTAGATTAAGTCAAACGTGGTTGGTGTTAATTTATTTATTGTATGGCAAGTATTTCAACCGTGAGATCTTCTAGAAGACAGTAAGGTTGCCAGTTTTGTTGCACTTATAGCACCACCCAGTACCTTTACCATAAGTTTACATGACCGTACTCGCTAGCGACTGCGTAAAGATTTTGTATGGGCAAAAGTACAGCGCCTCCGGCGGTTACGCAATAGAACTAAGAATCGGCATACTAAATCGTTTACGCAGTCGCTAGCGAGTACGGTCATGCAAACTCATAGTAAAGGCACAGGGGTCACGAGTAAGGTAGCGGTGGGTACTCCCTACGGACGTGGTGCAACTTCGATCCCCAGTGTTAATTCTTGTATAGGTTTATTCTTCATCATCATCATTATCGGCCTTACTTCCCACTGTTGGGCACATCATCATCATCATCATCATTTCAGCCAATAGACGTCCACTGCTGAACATAGGCCTCCCCCAAGGCTCGCCATTTAGACCGGTCCTGTGCCGTTCGTTCTGTTGGGCACAACCTCTCATAAATGAGATGTTTATTCCTAAGATTATATATAACCAACAAGGCCCAGACTTGAAAAGGTAAAAGTAGACGCAGATTGACTATTTAATTTACTATCAATACAACTGGAATAGAGTCTATTCTGATATTAGCCCATTTAAATCTCAGGACACGTTTACTCACAGGTGACATAGGTAGTATTTAAGTTATTATTCTTATTTGGTGAAGAGAAGATCTTCGCTTTCGTTAGACATCAAATATTTGTTACCGGGAATATGAAACCATTTTTACAACTCGTTTTTTTAAAGTATTTTTCTTATTAGGAGAAAAACAAAGGTATCCGATTTTTATAAATGCTTATTAACAGGGAAGCTAATCTTTTAATCAACGATTACCTTTAGTGGCTGGATACTGGGCATCGATTGCCACCCAGGGTCAAAGCGTTATCTCGAAAAAGTTATTTAAACTTTAAAAAAGTTTGTCACGTGCGCGGACGAATTACCATAGCCTCGTTTTTTCGTCCCAGATTCGTGACACATCGTGTGCGAGCGGGTAAATAATAAATCTCTATAATAAATAAAACAAGGGACGTGAGAGGGATAATGCTGGGTCTCGGGTCGGGCTATTGTGGACGCCGACGGATCGTTAAAGTGTGGAAATATTTTGTGCTTAAGGTAACAAGCAATTGAAATAACATGTTGAACCGTCGTAACTGACGTGAGCTTGTGTACCTAGCCTGAAGTAGAGTAAAACCAAAGTGAACGCCTCTCTACTAGTAGACAATGTTTCAATGTGTGAGTTTCTATGCATTGTGCCTACGTCAAATGTTAGCGGACATACAAGGGGCGTAAAATAAAAAATCGTATTACTCTAGTAAAATACGATTTCTAAAGAGCAGTTTACTAATGCAATATGTGCAAATTCCGGCGACTCCCTTAAACTTTTCGATGCCAACGACGTATATAAGCGCACTATCGGTTCAACACCAACGACGGATACATCCGCCACGGCGTGCAGTGCAATATCAACCTACATACAGTTCTGTAGGATTCAATTTCGCGTGTGGGTATTGCGCTTTTGTATTTGACATGGCTTTGAAAAGGTTATTAACTTGATAACTCTGTTTACTCGGGAGGATATTGCGTTCAATAGTGAAGTGCATTTATCATTTAATTATTGAACAAACATACTGACATATCTATATAGGCATTACAAATATTGATAAATTAAAAACCGAGCGGAGAGTCACTCATACCCTCGGTACCCTTAGAGTATTCCAGTGTTTAGTTGTAGTTCCTGCCTGTCATGCATGGTCGTGTCGGAGTTTTTCCCTGCATTTTCCCACAGGCTACTCTCCAACCGCGAACTCCTATCGCTTTATAGTCCCCGGCCTACAAAGCAACAATCAGGTTAAAAAAACCGACCAAGTGCGAGTCGGACTCGCGCATTTCCTATAAAAACTGCAAAAAATCACGTTTGTTGTACCCTTAAATATTTATTTTATTCTGTTTTGTAGTATTTGTTATTATAACGGCAACAGAAATACTTCATTTGTGAAAATTTCAACTAACTATCACGGTTCATGAGATACAGCCACAGTACACAGACAGTGGAGTCTTAGTAACAGGGTCCCGTTTTACCCTTTGGGCACAGAACCCTAAAAAAATGGCAGCCTATGATCTAGTAAAAACAGATACAATTGTGCAGTCGTCTTTAAATATCATTTGTCCACTCTATTTTCTCAAGCACCTTAAACAAAGCACCTCACAACCTTTTTAAAGATAACAGTTTTTTTTAAAGTAAATGACACCTACGGAAGCTCACCGAGTAGAGGCCTTACTTTGGCAAATACTTTAATCTTAATCTGTATTGTGTAAGTTCTATTTCGCTGACAAACTCCTTATTCAAGGGATGGTTTACCATTAGTTATTTTTGAATAGCCCGAGCTGTAGTCAAGGAAAAAGACAAGGATACCTTCATTCAACAAATTATCCGCTTTAATAAAAAAAACTATATCAGCCAAAAAATAACTAACTAACAGAGAATTATTCATTGCGGTTAAAAATATACCTTATAAAGTTATGATAGACGACATGTCTGTAGACGGAAAGTAGGTTCCATAGTAAAAATTGTTAGGAATCATCGCCTTATTTTATTCTTTATCAAGAAGTAGACTACACTCTGTATAATGATACAAAAGATATCATTTTTTGACAGCATTGTACAAGGGGGTTAAAAGAAACCCCATTTGACCTACCTCAGCGAAATCTTTAATTACACCGTCTGCTCTAATAACCAGACCTAACACTCGCTCTCCCGGCGACATCACGACCACTAACTAATAAAACAAATATCGGCTACGCTTTTGACATCGTAATCGGTAGCAGAAACCGAAACTACCACACTCCAGTTTTCAAACGATTACCAACCGTAAATAAAGGCTATTACGGTGTTTCAATTCTACTTTTTTTTTGAACTCCCATAGTCCGTTCTAATTCGTTCGAGTCACCAACGCAAATAAGCATCCGCGTCGTTTTGTGAATATGTTGTGTAAAGATGTGAAATTGTTTCCAGGCCGAGGCATGGGAACACGGGAGAGCCGGAATGCTCTCTAATAATAAACGTTGACATTTGACAGCAACAGAAGAGACTAGCATGGTGGGCGTTTGTCGTAGCTTTGTAATTGTGTTCGAGAATTTAATAAAAAAAAAAACGATTACTAGTAAAGGAGATGCCTCAACCACTTAGTGATACCTCGTCTAATCAAAAGGTCGTTTCTCTAATAACGCTATATATATTATAAATGATTAAACAAGGACTAAATAGCGATTGGCCTTAGTCTCGCCTGATGGAAAGTGATGATTAGCCGGGTACTCACTAGCAAGCTGTAACTGTAACCGAACTGTAATCAGTGTAAACGTGGTACTTTGCAACGAGCCTATGAATGGCGCTCTCTCGGTTACGTACTCACTTGTTATATTATGCGTTCAGTTACGGTTACATTTCACTAGTGAGTACCTGGCTTTTGATCTTGAGTATTTTTAGCAGTAGTCATTTCAAATTCGTAAGGGTGCCTCTCCATCAGAGCTATGCTATGCTGCGTTGCTAACAGATGCGTTGATATCCACCAATGAGGTTCACATATCGTAGTGGTTGAATCACATACTCGCAGCATAGCTGCATAGTAAAGCTCTAACGGAAAGGCACCCTTATCATGATTTTTATAGCCGCAGACTTATTTAGAAGAAGGTATATGCGCATTCAAGCATTGTACAAGTATGTTTTTATGTGAAAGTGTTGGCTTGTTTAATGGGTATTGCATCAAGTTTAGGGTGAAAACAAAAATAATGTTTAAATGTAATAATAATTTAATTTCTCAAACATAAGTTTGAGCTATACAAATAATGATTAAGTCATAAATAGCTCTAGCTACGGCTATAGCCAGCTCTGTTTTTTATAATAATAATATTTAACAGGTGTATTAAAGCTAATCAATATTTCATTGGATTTCTGTAACAGTAATAATAAATAGTAACAAAGTTAAGTAATACTAATGTAAGTAGGAATAAAGTGTACGTCTCTGGTGACCACACCGCACCAGCGAGTCATTGGAACTAGAGACTCCACACGAAATCACGATACAGCATCAGATACATTCATGAATTCATCAAAACATCAACAACCAAGTCTGATGGAATGAAATCTAAACTAAAATCTAAACTAAAAAATTACAAAGTCGAAATTAAAATGAAATTACAGAAGAATAAATAAGTTAAGACCTTGACTAGGATAACGGGAATTTAGGATGTTACGAATGCCGGTCCAATAATAAATAAGTGATAATTTACAACTATTTACAAAAATAAAGGAACTTATTCGTTCTAGACCAAAATGGCAATGTAATGGCAATGATATTTTTCTACTACTCATAATGTTAATTTACTAAGCGAAGACAACAACAAATTCCTAAAAGGATACAAACTTTGCTGGTAAAGTATCTGTACAGTAATTCATATTACCAAACTGCAATAAGATCGTAAATGTTAATTGAAATATAATTTCCTTTCTACTCACGAGTGCAATAATATTTACTGGTTTACCTACTGGATTTTAACAGACCATGTTACAGGCGGAGATTTTTCAAACACATAAAAGGATCCAGTTTTTGTAAGTAACTATTGCAAAAAAAATGATACATGTCGTATTTACATAAATCAGTAGAAGGCTATTAAGGTTGCACTACGCCCGTAACAAATACTGAGTAAAAAGAACTCAAACCCAAATTGCATATGTAATAGATCCAGAAATTAACCTAGTTTCGGGTAAGAATTTCGGAACAGAGGACGGATTTTTTTGAAATGGCTTTACAATAATAGTGTGGCTATTATTATATTCATAAAATATTGTACTTTTATTACGAGCATTGAGTAAATTTCATATTCCTGCGAATAGGGCACTACAGTACACATTTGTGATTAATGTCTATTTATAATTTAATACATATAAGTGTGTTAGTACACTTCTAACATTGTTTTATGCTCTGTAATAAGCACACTGTCGAATGTCTTTTATGACATTATCATACAAAGATTTGAACATTTTGATTTAGACAATTAACCCAAACTCCTCCATTTAAGATTTGACTAAACAAGAATAAGCTTAAACTGAGTTTAATCGTCAAAATTACGGTGACTGTTTGTATCTAACTCTTGGAAAAAAACACTAATTCGATATGATCGAACTGTCACTTAAGAGTTGCAACATTTTGGTTGTGTCCGAAGCATGCAAGCCATCGTAATGCTATCTAAGCCGTTTCCACGTAGTGCTCCATGACTTGACGGAGATAGTCGAGGTACAGCATCGAGTCTCTGTATATCATGAACATGGTGTCTGGTCTGGTCGACGGATGGATGGTGGGAATCTCATCGTCCGGTAAGGGAATAATGTCCTCTTCTGGAATACCCTCCTGGAAAAAGAAAGAGATAATTAGAAACATATTTCATTACTCTTTTCTATCGGATTATTCTTGTCCTTTAATTCATAAGAGTAATTTAAGCTTGTATGAATATTATAAACTTTATAATTAATTTAACATAACCGTTAGACATAAATTTACAAATCAGTAAATTTTGCGTTCTTCGTAATAGGGCAACATCATCATTACGTCTTTTAACTATTCTACTTTAACTAAGCCTTTTTCAGCCAGAGGCGTCATACAGACCTATCTAACATGTGATTCGTTTTAAATCGGTAGCATGAAACCAATCATAAACGGAACGCCCATCTATTGTGTTTCCTCTCACTTCTGACTTAAGCATATAGGTTCAATACACAGAAACTCACATATTGGAACAATGTCTACTAGGATAGAGGCGTTCATCTCAAAACTGTTTTTTTTTTCAACACTGTCATTTCATTCTTACTTTTCAGGGGGTACCCTTCATCTGGATTCAAGTTAGTCATTATTAAAACCCAATCAAGATTTCTGAATAGTCTGATATTACACTGAATGTACGCACTTAAAATGTAATGTACATATAAATGATACTTCATGATACTCACACTAAATTCGCAAAGAACACTCCTCACTTTATCGAAGTAGTGGTTGAAAGGTTCCTGGAGATTTTTCTCGTCTTGAACGTTTAAGTCGAGCCCGTGTTCTTTGATGGCATACAATCCCGCAGCTACCATCTTAAGCGCGTAATACATATTCTTCAGTTCGCCGTTAAAATTATTAGACTGTGGACAAAGAAAGTAACAAGTTATTGACCGAATACCTACAGTATACGTGAATTACAAATTGGTAATGAGACTTATCATTCTCTTTCTATTTACAAGTTTCTTTTATATTTTAGGGATGATAGATACCTGTATTCAACTTAACATGAAAAACATATAATCTATTTCCAACGAGATCTTTGTGCGTTTCGGGGTACCGACTCATGTGGGCAGCACAAGGTTGTGATGAAACTTGGGGGAGTCTACGTCCAATAATGGACCTTTTTCGATTTATATGATGAAAGTTCAATGCGTCTTCATAATTACAGTTCGGTAATCGTAGCCATGCCTGTTTAATGATAATGCACAGGTGACACGACACGCCTGCAGTCTAGCAACTATATGGAAACAATATAGAAGTCCGACTTACAACAAGCGTCTCGTCTCGCCGATCTTATCGCCTGTACTTAATGTGCTTAAACAAGGCATGCAATATAAATTAATAACAAACAATAAATCGCGCCAACTTGTCTTTAACCTTTCCCAACGAGCATTATCACCAAACATTTTGTCAATTATTACAGATTGAAACGTCCACATTGCAAAACCATTGTGTTCTCACGTAATCGATAGTCGGCCCACGACAATGAGTGCCACCGACGGAGGTGATTCCTTGAAATCGATTGAAAAACTCATACGGATGCACGTTTTTGGCATCAGCGCATTCGCCGCCCTCCGATTATCATTCGTTGGGAAACAATTTGGCAAGTGACGTTGATTGTCTTACAAGATAATTAAAACTCATATATCGAATGTATTAAAAAAAATGGTAGATGCATTTTATTAACTGTTATTGGTTTTAAATTGTATCCCTTATTGTGTAACCCTTTGGGAAAGAAAAAAACTGGAAGATAATTAGCACGCCTTTGATAAATGAGAGATTGATATTGATACTAACCGTTATTTGGCTCAGATCTTCTGGTGGCACTTCCATATCATTTCCGACAGTCTTCTTCTTCTCTGGAAAAACTGTGGAAGTGACGTAGCGCATGCTCCGCAGCCAGGGAGTTGTAGACTTCTCGTCGAAATATATAGCCGAAGCCTGTAAATAAAGAGAAAAACTGTTGCTTTAAGTGTTCTGATATCGTTTTGTTTGCCTTTGCGTGGTAACAAAAAAAAATAGGCGGCTGGGAAATTCCTGACCCTTTGCCCGATATTATCTTGTTATAAACAAAATCTTTGACCTTTGCGAAATACCACTAATTGCAATAAAAACTATAACCGAGTTATCACGTATAATGTTGGCATGCATACCGCCTGCCTTATCATATTAGTAGATGTGGCCGTAACGAGTCTTTAAAAACAACAAATATTTATCACTGGGAAACGGGAATAACTTGCGTACAAATTGTAATTACTTTTTTTGACCAGCTCAATAGAAGCTTTTTTTGATCAGCTTGCGACAAATAATATTGTGATGCATTCGAAACGTCGGGAAAACCTCTAAAAATGTAATAAATTACAATCGTACGCAATTAAGTCTCGGTTCCCTCTGTGTGAAAATCGTGTAAGTTTAAATAAACAAATATTTACTTGAATACTCCTGTAAAAACTATGAATCATACACATAGATTGATAAATTTGATCCCTACGTTCTGTTGAGCAATAAAAATAGTCGTTGATTGACTTTCATGGAAAGACGTGATGAACGGAAGATGAGTTGGTGTCCATATTGCCGTATCCTGCTTCTAATCCGGTGTATAAAAGGCCGGGATTTGTTATCCGAGACAGTGGTCCTGAGGGGTCGACATGGATAGGATTCCATCTCAAGTGAGTATAAAAACGCTTATATGAATTGGCTACACATATTATTGTTTTTTATTAACTAATTGATTGCTCATGTTAACATTATATATTAATAACAGATTAACGGTATAAGATATATCAATGAAATACTAGTTGTATGTTAAGGTAAGTGAATCATAATCCTATAATATTATAAACGTGAAAGTTTGTGCGGATGGATGTACGTTCCGCTTAATCTCAAAAACTACTGAACGGATCTCTATGAAACTTTCCAGTATTGTAGCTTAGACATCAGAATAGGACATAGGCTACCTTTTATCCGCGGGCAACACCGCAGGGCGCTGCTAGTTAATCAATAATTTGTAAGATGCAAACAGTTTAACGGATTTCCATAGACATGGAATGCCTTATGACGCCAATTACCTATACGTTTAGGTAAACTCTAGAGTACTTCAATCGCACATTAAGATAGCTTGTTGACAAGGTCCCTTTTTTAAGCGAAGACTATCTAAAACATGTATGTTTTTTAATATTGTTATATATTGCTATGCGGAAAAATGCGCTAATGGAATTAAGTCGCCCACATACGTCCAACTGTTCCTCGAAATGATATTTATAGACCATGTGAACAACAGACCAGTCCATGAGATCCATCAACGGTTATCATCCGTATGTGGCGGGGGGGTCGAAGGTAGCTGGTTCTGGTTGTGGTATTGCAATTGCAATCTGTTTGTCGCAGAGGAGATTATCTGAACAACCTGGTCGACACTGGCCATATTAAGATGATCATTTGATTGCCAGAGTCAGTTACCCCTAAACGATTTGAGGTAAACTGAACTTAATAATCGGTTTTGTCTGCGAATTTGTTTATTAATCATTGAAACTACACATCTCGTGATCGGAAGCCAGGAGCCACTCCCTCGCTTACAATTCGACGGCCAAATCAAGGCCGGCGCTGCAAGATGAGCCGAAACAAGAGCGGGCCGCGATCTGATAACGTCTGGTTTAGCAACCATTCCGACATTCGAATTCGACACTTTAATACACGCTTATTCCGGTAGCCGATAAAGTTTGACATTAGCACATTTCGTTACTAGACACATAAAGCTGCGCATAATCGTTTAAAATTGTGCTAAACGAGTGGTTTATTCCGAGTAGGTACGTGACGCGGTGAGCGTATTCTAAAAACATATTTATGTTGTACCGTTGAGAGTTCAAAAACCTTTACCACGTGCCCGCCGGTGGCAGATGCAACCTCGGTTGCCAATAGAAATTATCTGTCCCTTTGTTAACGAAATGTCGATTATTGGAGAAATATGGTCATCCGACAATGTAGCTAATTAAATGAAAGAGCCCGGTCTGCGGCGACAATACGCGCCAACAATGCTTGTTATATCAGTAGATCAGTGCAATTAAAACCGCAATAGAATTTTGTGCAAAACATTTCCAAAAATATTCCTGACTAACGTATTTTAGATAATATCAGTAATAATTCAAGCTAAAATACTATGCTAATAATATGCAATTTATTACTTCTACGTTTATGTAAATAAACAATAGTATTCAAGGAACCTGTTGCAATTTTTCACTTACTAAGAAACCTAGTTACCAAAGCGTACACGCATATAATCATGTAGACAATCGTACGAGCGCATTTTGATTACTCCTGCATATTTGATCACTATTTCTACAATTCGTTCTGGGAACGTTAGTCAGTGCAATTGTTTATGTTTGGGACGATTTGAGAGGTTATGAATCACAGTAGATTCGGAATGTGCTGATCTGGCCACGCGGTGGGCACAGGTGCGCGTCCGGTGTCTCACGCCACGCCAAAACGCTACCTATGACACGTTGGCCAGATACTTGCTTTTTGAGGTACCCTACCCGAACGAGTAACCTAACAAAAAATCGCCGAAATATAGAATATATAGACCATTAAACAACAACTTATGCTACTTGAATGTTAAAATATAAAATCCTATTAATTCGATTGTAATATAGCATCACCAAGAACGCTATACATGTACGTCAACTTTATATAGGTATTTAAATTGAGTAGAGTGTAAAATTTTGGTTTCCTTTAAAAAATTGCGTGAAACAAAAAAAATGTTTTGACTTGAATAGTTAAATCTTATAAATCTGAAACTACGTGTATGAATGTGTTCTCACGGCGTAAATAGTACTGTTATGCGCTTTAGGAAGCCACAAGTGGGTGGGCTCCCTCCAAGAAATTTGACTACCATCCGAATGCCTAGCTCGAGCCATCGGAAGCTTATCGAACACACACAGTGAACGCTCGTTACATAGTCTACATAACACACACGCACACCAAACGCAGCAGACAGCCTGTCGCCGTGTGAACAACGCTATCATACTAAGTATGTACCTACACGTCGTATATAGTTGTATGTATTCAATGTTTATGTATCGCCGTGGCTAAGATAAGCGACAGATTCATATCGCATGCCGCCCGATCACGATACGCTCTCGAGTTACTTTGCGACATTGTATTGATTATTATTTTATCTTTTTTTTTCTTCAATAGAAGTAGTACGTAATTTGGCGGAGTTTTGTTAAAATAACTAGATGAGTACCTATAGAAAAAAAAAATATAGTCCGGGTTGTAAAACAATTGTCTTAATGGGCATTTACAGGGTGCAAGACTAGAATGCAATTTTCATTACAGTATAGGGTTTAATCGAACTCGCCGTACATCGATTGCCCGCAGCTCCGCAATGTAATGGAAATCACATGCAAGTTCTTGCAACATTTAAATAGGGCTTCATTAAACCGTTTGAACTGAGTAAATGAGAAACCAATTACAAAATTTAAACAATAACAAAAACAAATCCCGGTCAAGAAAACTTGTTTTTTAGACAAAGTTTGTGTGCCGATAATCGTTGCTTCAGAAAAAACACATGGCCCTCAGAAAATCGAATCTCCTTGCTCACAACAGTCATAACATAAAATGTTTCATAACACAATTGGTTACATTTTTTCGACGGTCACATTAGAGGTATTCCAGACCCGAAATATGCGATAACATGACACGGGTAATGTCAAAAGCTGAGTATTAAAACACATTCACACGGTGGCCGCCAGTGGCGAGTCACACAGTACCGGTAGGGTTCGTTGAATTTATTATGGCGTTCTTAGTACAACGAGGGCAGTTATTATTTAAACAAAATGGTCTGATGACTCTTGACGCAGCTCGAAATATTTACATCTATCTCTGTATCTCGGTCGTAAAAAGTGCTTTATAACAAGCACGATCGCGAAGGAGGATTGGTGTATTGAGAAGTCAAAAAACGTAACATGTATAAAACAAAGAGCCGAGCGTCCTTGTCTATCGGCAACAATGGCGGTTCAATGCCTCCCGGGAGTCTAAATCGCAATAAATATGATACATTAGCAACGAATGACCGACATTAAGGGGAGAGACAGAAAAAAAGACACATCGACGGGCAGGTGTGTCGTGCAATACTAATGCGCAATCAGTATTCGAGTCGTCCGCGCATCGTCCTGTACTTCGTTCCGGCTACTGTGAGTCGATAATGTCGTTTTACGACAAGGAGGCAGCGGACAGGACGTCGCCGTCGTTATGACTGCTGAGCCTATTACAATGCCACCATACTTCATAAATGAACAGCTCTGCAGAATACTCTACACGCATACTATACAAGCATTGCGTGTCGCTTGTCCATTGACGCTGCATCACACGGGCAAGGAAGGGTATTGTTAGAAAAACCCGAAATGTACAACAAAAGCTTCTAGGGTCGCCTTGACAATTATGAACTGCGGTAGGAGGCTTCTATAAGTGATGCGAGGCGCGACATCGACAACGCATTATTGCTCGTTGATCGACCCACCACACTTCCGATTCGGAAATATATTCAGAGGATTGGAATTATAGAAGCGTCATATGAATTGTTTTATTAACATGCCAAACATTTGTTCCATATAAATCGTGAATTATTTATGAATTCTTGAATGTAGGTTGAGGTGTTTGCGTTTCCGCAACCGTCAAGTCTAAAAAGCCTTTGTAGTCTCCTAGCTAGACTTAATCAACGTGATCAGATTGTACTAATGATTCGGTCTAGATGTATTGATACTTATTTTATGACGTCACAGAGAGATGCTCAAAATAATAATTAGAAGGGAGGAAACGATGAGAACCGGACGTACAACGGCGAAACAGGCGGCGGCGCCCGCGCCCGATGCAATCTCTCCTTCATTTCTTTCGCTGCGGTGAGAAAAAAGTGCTAAACGTGCATGGTGAGAATTGAATGGTTCAAAATTCGAAGGACGCCTTTCGGCACTTTGAGAGTACCGCAGACTTCTTGATAGAAACAGACTTGTAAACGTCCTTTACTTATATGGAATTGTGGGAACCATATAGTCATTACATTATGCGTAAATAATAAAACGGCGAGACAAAGCAACACTTTCATTCATACAGATAAAATCGGCAGTAATCGGCATACGCAAACCCGCGCAATACGCATTGACGTCCTCAGCCGGGTTTTATTGGTATTGGCCGATGGTACAGTCCGTCCGTTCATTTCTTACGACGCGTCGGGCATATCGATGGCCCCGCGAATCGGTGGCGGTGGAATCAGTGAATGAAAGAGAAAGACTCGGCAAGTTGAATTATGAAATGTGCATAGTTACGAGTACTTACGAATTTCTGTTTGAATTCCCCATTCTCCCCCACGCCGTAGCCCAATGCAGTTCTTGCTTGATTCGCGACTTTTTGGGCATGGGTTTTCTTGAATACTTTTGGTGCTGACGTCGTCTGTAATGAAAAAGAGAAGGTTATTTAACAACAAAGCCTTGGGAATACCCAGTGAGTAATCTTGTGTAATATGTAGACAAATCTCGGATGTGGTGGTGTAGTGCGAAACTATCCACAAGTATTTTGTATGTACATGAGTCACACTCACACTGAATTCAGTAACGGACTACAATGAAAGGAACTTCTCATGGGTACATATACATAGATGTCAAATCGCGTGAAACATCAGGGGCGTGCTTGAAAAACCATTTAAATAACCCGTTGCACTTGTAGGCTACTTTAATTACTATTGCTATAATATACCTAAACCGTAAACATTAACCTTTTTAACGCGTTCAATCAGTCAGCTATGTGTCACACGCATGCCAATCTCTTTTTGCGGAGAAGCGAAGATAGACCTTGTTTGACAGCATGTAGGCTACTTTGACATTTTACGCTTTACACATTTACACCTATTGTCGCTGGCGCTGTGGAAAAGTTAAGATCATTGATGATAACATAATCATTTCAGATCATTGATGATTATAGAGCGCTTTGTTGCACAAAAATAAAATTGCAATGATGCGGACTGTCATTTAGGTACACCTCTATCATATACAGTATTTGATGGCCGAAGTGACCTAACTTAGTAGGTGTATTTACTTAACTTCTTGTAGATTTTTTTTATTATAATGTGACATTAATGTTAATAATTAAATATTTTTAGAAATAATAATGTACGACATATAATACTCTAGTTATTAAGAGAGTAAGTTATATTTTATTTACAATCGTAGATGGTACTCATGGTATACTACAGTTACAGTAATGCTAACGAGAAGTGTTAATTTTTAATAATTGTCCTATACAACTTTAGTACCATCTCGCTAATTCTTTTCTTCTTCCCATAATGTATCTCGTTGGCTTTTAGAATATATTTCAATACTTACACTGTCAAGGTTGTAACTGCAAGGGTTCGCCCACAAAACGTTTTCATCCCCCATCTTGTCTTTTCTAGGCCGCGGCGCCGCCGAAGACTGTGGTGACAGGTCCCCGACCAATAGCAGCAGACACACCGCTGCACAGACGTTGACGAATCCTGCCCGAAAGAAATAAACTTTAATCACAATTAAAAATATATAAACCTTAAGGTCTAAGCAATAAGATCTAGTTTCCTTGCGTTGGATAGTCAGATTACAGGCGCTTCCGTAAAAACTACTGCCTACGCCGACCCCAGGTCTCCTTCAGGATGCAACTGTACTGATAATGATGATATGTCACCGCAAATTGAGTTTATAATCTAACTGGTGAGATTGTAAACTGTCAAAGATTGTGCTTTCCTCCAGCCAGTCGACGAAGCCCCGCCGCGCGGGTCTTCAATTTCCGCTCTGAGGGACACAAGGTAACGAACTCAAATCAAAATTTTACAATTTAACAGTAACGTATACTTCAACATAAATTCTATTAACTAATTATAATATTGAAAATCTGTGTAGTCTCGGAGAAACAGAGGTACGATGACCGGGTCATAGAACAGAGGAGCGGGGTCGATTTCTACTAAATTGGGCTGTTTATTAATTGGCTTATTTAGTCAGACGATAATATAAAACGCAATGGTGAATAATAATTTGAGTATTAGCTACCAACTAGTCTTATACAAAAGAAGAAAATGAACAAAACATTTCGTTAATCGAACCTGGCAAGATATTGCGTTATTTATTTCTTGTATTTGCGCCAATTATTGTGACGTAAACGATTCCGCTAATTTCATTTTATCGTACATATAATCCAATCTCATGAATGAGCGATAACGTATCGTATGCGGCACGCGCGGTGCTATCGATTATGGTAATCAATGGACATCCGATGAATCGATGAACACTCGAGAGGTGGACAGCCTTTGCTAATTGTGCAGTGAACCTGAGTGAATAGTTAATGCGGTGCTCCTTAGCTGCCGGACGGACATTCTTTTGATATGGATAAATTAATATCTCAACAAATGTTATCTTCATTTCCTGTAAAACACTCGTATGTATTTTTTGTGTTTCGGAAAAAGTCGATTCTACGAAATGCTTTCTCTTTAGTTCATGTTGCTACTTATCAATGAAATTATTACCTACTTAATTGTCATCTAGTTTATTAGCGTTGACGGTACAGTCGTCTTATACTTAACATCTGGTAAACAAACGTCATTACATATTTGTCAGTTAATTTTATTTCTGCATACTATTACCTACATGTATGTGTCAACATTGAAAACGTCTATACGTCAAGAACGTATGCATTCTTTTTCTCACTTTGAGAACGCACATATATTCGACTTTGACGCGATGCTGCTGTATGTATAAAAACTGTAAGAATTTTAAGTAACAAAATTACGCATCTTACTCACTGTTATTATTTTTTTTTAGTTTTGAGTCAAACATGAGTCACTGCGTTAATGCGTGGTGACTCAAAACAATCTTACAACAAGTGCGATGCGCTAACTAATCTAGTCGCTGTAGCTCCTATAGAAATAAAATATCGCGTAATCGGCTTGGACGAACAAAGCCACAGTAAAACAGAGGCTTACATCATTTGGTAATGCTTAAGTACTTAACCCCTTTTTTCAAAGCAGATTAAAACTTATACCTTCAACATAAGCCCAAGTGTGGGTGAAGTGTGCGTGCACTTTTTTTGCTCCCGGGTCTCGTTAGCGATTTCGCCCCTTGGCCGGCGGCCGCGGTCAAATAAAGGAAATTATAGTTACAGGGCCCCGCGCCGCTTATTATTTAACTAGAGCCCGTGAACTGATCTCGATTATCGCACGCCCCTCTTATTATAAAGAAGAAGGACGGCGCTATAAAGCCCTCTCACGGCACGAAGGGTTCGAAAACGCAAAGCCATTTGCATAAACAAATTGTGATCATTAAAACTCTGGCTAACTAGACGATAGAGCCTTTATTGGTATATTGCCGTCTAATTGACACTATAATAATGTTGTTACAGTTTCGGGCACAGGAGACCACAAAGGAGCGGTAATAACGATCATGTCAAAAGAAGGTCCGACACCACAACACGCGTTAAACACACGATCATAACATTTTATTAGTGGCGGTCAAAAGCAGCCGGGGCCGCCGGCAAAAGTTCAACCAAAAAAATAACAGGTCAACTTGGAAGAGATGTGGAGTCATTCCAACCTAATGGGTTTTATTTTTAAAATACATTTTTTTTAAGTAGCGTAACTATTGTTATGCAAATTTCTTTATAATATGACTACTATTTTTTTTAATAACAAGTTACTACCATTTATCAATTACTAACACTGTATCCATATCTCTTTATAACGCTTTAAATTAGATGATAACACTAATTATTTTCTTTTATTCAATAAATGTATTTGTTGATCGCAACTAAGTTGAACAATGAGGAGACTCGATCGAATTCCTTAGCCCATTGAAGAACTGACCGGGCGACCATAAAAACCGTAGATACCTACACGTAATACACAGGTTATAAGGGGGCATAAAAAAGCAGGGTCCGCGTCGGAGGTCGGCGCGACTACTCGAGAAACAAAGACTTCGTTTATTTTTTAACAGCTCGCCCGTGGAGGCTGGCTGAACGAAAAACGACCCAAACGAGAGCACCTTGTTACCCTTTTTAAAGAAATCGCCGCTAACTAGAATTTCGGCTCGAAAACCGAGAAAAGTTCGCGACGGACCGCCGGATGTTGGCCGGCGCCTGCGAAATCATTATGTAAATCACACATTATACTGTTCAAACCGAATTCGCCGTGTCCGTCTGTGTCCACGGGCTAATCTTTTGAACTGAAAGGACTGGTCCTGTTATTTTGTATAATGTCGTCAGTGGTAGTATCATGTACGACGCCCACTATTAATCAAAATATACGCTTAATAACAGAATACCAGATGTATGTAATTAGCGAATTTACGTAAGCAGGGAATTTTGCCATGCTTGTTTGTGCTAACGCGCCTCGTGCTCCAGGTTGGTCCAGGTCATTAACGGTACTAATACCCATCCTTGTGACATTACATATAAAAAGTGTCATGTTTATCCATAATAGAGTTAATTTGAGTCAGATCATCATTTTGTTAGTAGCCGGCTAACAACCGCATGGTCGTAAAATTTGACTGCGCATAATAAGTGCGATTATCGGCGCGAAGCCACTACGCGCTGCGGTACGCTCTTCATCAACTGAAAATCGCTCTAAATGCTAATAGCCTCCGACAAAATTAACGAAACAACCGTGAATTTTTCGCGAGTTTAATTTAATAAGGTAACAATTTGATATTATATTTAACGGTAGCGCAATAACTTTTATTAAAGGAAAATTAAATGCAAATGTGTATTGCATAAAATAATTTCGGTCAATCAGAGTTCGACAAGCTTAAGGCGGTGCGTGTCGAAGATGCGCCTATCAAGATGCAATTTGCTGCAGTTATTTCCTTACTTTCATCTCAATTTCTAGAAAACCAATCTGTATCAGTTAAGGTTACAGTTATAACAAAATCTTATTACCGAAATTGCTGGTGTACGAATATTGGTGGCGACCGGGTTGAAATTTTTCATTTTCAGAGCGAGTGCGCTTCGTCGAGTATGAAAGCAAGTGATTGCTGTTTAGCCGAGATTGACATCTTGCTAAATGGGTGGGTGACAGTTAAATACTGCAATTATGAGCCGTCTCACTGAAATAACTGTTTATAATTGATGCGGCTGCTTTGCCGCGTAAATGAAGAGCGTTTTATGTGAAAATGTTGCTAATGAGAGTGGATCAGCCCTAATGACGCGGACATAGTTCATGTCTGAAATCGAGCGCAGCGCGTTCTTGTGTGAACGCAGGCGCAGCTACTAGTTTATAACGACGCGCAATACACTTGACCAAAACATGTCAGTTATACTTCGTTATTTTATTAAACATACGTTTATTTAACAATTGTGAATATTATGTACCATAATTTGGATATATTTGCTGTTGCCTATTTACAAAAAAAACTATGTTTTACTGATTAATATATTCAAAATGAAAGTCCAATTTTTAATATTTTGTATTATCCATTGTTACGACATATTTAGGGCCAAAAAAGTTCTAGTTTCTTACAACAATTAGTAATTTTATATTTCGTCCTCATTGGGATAGTCATTTTGATACTACTTTGCAAGTTTTCTATATGCATTATCACATATTATATTATTTCACTCATAAAAAAATGCAGGGTCAAATTTATAATGATATAAAGATAAAGTAAGTAAATATGGCTTTGATTTCATTATCAAAACGTATTGCATAAACAAACAATTTTAATATGCAACATAATTTCCTATAATATTATGTCGACTTAAGTTTCGACAGGGAGTATTAGCTATCGGGCATTCGCGTCAATTCACTATAGAGTGACGTCACGCAGGTGTATTCTCACTAGATCGATTTCCATATGTGCGCTCACCTTGCTTTTCGATGACTCATTTGTACTGAGATAAGAGTGGTTTTCCGATTTCAAATCAGTAAGAAAACTTGTCGTAACTATTTTCAGAATTTGACGTCCAAGGATCGGAAGTTTACATTATTACCGCATATGCCTTAACTATACAGTGTTTCGGATTGTATCATACTTCGTCAGGATTCAAAATCAAAATCCAAACATTTATTCTGCAAATAGGCCTCAGGGCACCTTTACAAGTCAAAATCTATCTATATCAATTAAAAATAATACAATAATCAAAATATCATTAATTAAATGTAGTGCTTCATGTCAAAAATAAGACGAAGCAACTAATAACAATCCAAATTTATTAGAGATATATAAGGTCTTTAAGCGTCGAGATAAAAAAATAATAAGTTACAGTAATCGTAATAAAATATTGTGCGATTTATTACTTAGTAATTTGATGATTGCGATGTGATGAATGGTATGTTATTTTTATATTACCTATATAAAATAAAACCGATATTTTTATTAATTGCATGAATACCTACCAAGATTTGTAATTGCGGTGTTGTGGTCTATAACATTAAATGACATTATGACAGGAAAACCAATACTTTCTGGCATGAATGAAAAGATGAAATATGTAATGTCTATGCAATAAGTATGGATTAATATAATATTTGGTAAATAAAAACCAGATTAAATATGATCTACATTTCTTATAAAATTACTAATATATCTAATTGTAAATAAGGTTTTCTGGTATTTATTTCTGATAATCTCATAAAATAGAAGTTAAAACCCTTTAGAAATACTAATACCTGGATATTGCTTATATGAAAGAAAGAAATAAATAAATTTATTTCAAAGAGTTCTGATCTATATTATTGGCGACGGTACAAAGATAATCTATACAGTATAACTAATTAGCACTCAAGTCCAATTACAGATCAAATTGGGTTAAATACAAATCGATGCAGGCAAGCCGGCACTTTATCGCGGACTTTTTGTTCTTGCTAATGACTATAATCAATAAGAAAGCTACGGAAGATTTTAATTAATACGACGCGGGAAATTTTCCGGTCAATCCCCAGAGCTAATCTACAAGGCTCTCGGCATTTTTTTCTCTCAGTACACTTAAATCATTTCTCGGCCCTATATAGAGAGGTACCCTGCGATACTTGCAATTACGAAACGGCCGCCGAGATCAGCGTAACTGTACGGCTCTTAAAGGATAGAAACATTTAGTCAGACATGTCATTCCGGTAACAGTACTACGCCAGTTTAATAGCAGTTTAAGCCTAGTTAGTTAGTTCTGATCTTCGTGTTTAACATTGTAGAGGCGAGACTGAGCCAGGTTTTTTGCGTAATGAAATTGTAAGCTCTATTACGGCGGACGGGCGCGATTACACCGTCATGAGAATAGGGCCCTGGACACCGGATATTCCGTTTACATTATTAGTGATGGCGAGTATATAAATAGGGTTTAGACGCCAATTACTATCCTTCGTTGATTAGCTACTGACATTAGCCGGTAAACCTTATGCGCTGTGCCGCATGGTGTAAAGCACCTGCTAATTGGTTTGTCGTTATGTAATTATGATGGCTGAGATTTATTAAAGCTTTTATTTATTTTCATTCATTAACTAATATGCATGCTACTGAGTGGAGTTGATGATAATATTTAAGTAATATTTTCTTTTAAATAATATTTTTTTTAAAGTATTAAGTGTAATTTTATATTTTGGCATTTAAAAAATGATTACGATACTTATAGATAAAAATAGTTGTTGTCATACATATTAAATAAAAATAAATACTTTAAAAAATAGAAATAGTGCTCGAAATATATAATAACCGTTTATAGTTTAAAATAAATAAACAAAAATCTTACTGCTTCTAACTGTACTCGATCTGTAGGGTCGACATTTCTTCACTATTTCACTATCACTGTCACTGTATTGGCTATTTGTTCTGGTCCTAACACACAGTTCACATTTTTCCGGCGTACTAACATAATTCGTACGACCTGTGGAACATATCCTGTAGCAATCGTCCTTGGGTTTGACAATAACGGTACCGCATTGCCGCAGCTGGGCACAATCTGGCAAGGTTTCCATGATCGATGTTAGTTAATTCGACATCCCCTAACCGCTGGTCGCGCGCGCCGAGTGTCGGGTAAACGACTAAATGACTCGGTGCCCGCGCGTAACATAAAGTAAGCGCACGTGGTGAGGTATAGTGGGGCTTCCACCAGTCAGCGGCGCTTGGCCTCCGTCGGCGGCCAATGGCGGCCGGGGGCGGGACGGACCCTAACCGACCCACTTGCATCGCCACCCGAGTAGATAGGGGTTGAAACTTAGGTGTTCAGATTGAAAGTTATGTGCTATATCCGGACCCCTCTGTAAGTTGGTTTTGGTTTGCTGGTGGTCCACGTGCGTTATATATGTCATGTGTAAATAGGTAATAGGATAGTTCTCGGACAAAAAGCATTTATTTTATTATAATAATGATTAATAAGTACTGTATCTGTATTACACATTAGGGATTAAAATAAATGTGTATATTTATATCTACGATTTGAACGTCTCTGCGAACAGAGTTGCGTTAAATATTATCACCGCATTCTGTCAATTAATATTGCATAATATCATTAAAAATAAGAAATCAAAATACTGGGGTAACTAATTCAATATTGCAAATACACTACACCTTTATAATTAGAAATATTTCTTATTTTAATTAGGTAAGTGTTAGTACGTAAGGAGGTTTCGGGAAAAAACTTTTACCTAAAATTATATAATTTACAAGCGATTGTATTTACCTGTTCGGAAATTTCTGAATGTGTACCTAGTTGGGTGCTGTCCCGCTTTCCTATATCTCCCGGACACAATTGTCGCGGGTACAGTCGTTTGCTTAGTATACTTATGGGTAATACCTATTATTGTGAATCAGGTGAATGAAAGCACAAATTCGTAAAATGTAGCCACACCCTAAATTAAATAACCGCAGTAGGGTTTTCCAAATATTTTACACTAGTTTTTAGTACATGTACATGATACATATTATTCTTCGTAATACCCAACAGTATTAGCAATTTCCGGGATCCTATAATAAAAAATATCAATCTACAAAACTGACGATTTTTGCGATATCTCGCTCTGTTAACATTTTTTAATGAGTTTTTAGGAGTCCCGATTTAAACCTGGAAACGTTAATTTTTTTAACTGTTATTTTTGAAGGTTGCATGTAAAATTAAATAAAGATCATGATAGCATTAAAAAACTATAAAAGTTTGCACTACTTTAGTATTCTCTGTCCGCGAGTGTATTGTCCTTGGAACACTTTTGAATTGCTATGTATATACAAAACTACGAGTACGCCAAGCGTCCAGATCCGTAGATCCGTCACCGCTTTCTTGTGTCTGATAGACATAGACATAGAATTTTTTTATTTAATACCAAATTGATAAGTGTTTATAATGCAATAAAACATTACAAGCCTTACAATAAAACTTAAATAGGCACAAATTGATATGTTGTAAACATAAAGACTGAAAATTATGATACTAAAAAGGAGGATAGCTTTTTATCGTACGAGTCACGACACGAATAAGTAACAGTAATATTAGTGAGATAAAAAAAAATTGTACTTAATTTTCTATTAATTTAATTTACAGTGTAAATTAATATGGTTGCCCAAAACAATTTATGTAATGTATTATTGATTCTCCCTTTTATTAGCTACTTCGAAATCGTTCGGGAATAGTTTGTATACTACTTATATATATGCTATGCATGCGCCCATGTTGTGCTACATTAATATTATACTTGACATGGGAAAGATCCGCTAAGCTTAAAGTTATACCACGGCAAAATTTGATTACTATACCTTTTAAATGAAAAAGACATAATTGTATGAATTTATCTTCTTTCAAAATAATTATTCCTCCCATCTTCTTACTCTCGTGTTCTGCAGATAAGAGTGGGGCATATCTTGGTCGATTAAACTACCTATGTACTTATGTAGGTAAATTATTCATTCCTAGGTACAGTCAAGTGTAAAAATATGTATCGAATCAATCATCTCATAAATATGTACCGAAAGCTTAATGCGCCGACATAAGATCCATGGGACATATTTTTGAGTAGCTTGCATGCACCCGTATTTTTGCACTCGACTGTACACATAAAAAAAGTGTATGTGAAATAATCCTACCTACATGAAGGAAAACCGGACATAAGTCATTAATATTCAGGAAATCCTAACGACAATTGTTATCAAAGAATGACTTCATGACTTCTTTGAATCAATGAACTATGCTACTACCACCTGCACAAAACGAGTGCATCAGCGGATTCTGATAAGAAATTGATGAATGCGCACCGCCCCCGCGATGAAAAATATTTGACAGCGCATAAGGTCAAAACAGGAGTGCAAGAAAGTAGACGGCCTTAATTCCCATCTAGATTTGTTAAAAGCGATAGGCCGCAAACATTTGAGCGGACGCTTCAAGATATACGTATAACCGTTTAGTGTTATTCCGCAAAATCGAAGAGGTGTGTCATGAAGATCTACTATATGTTTGCATCATCAATGTCATCATTAACCAAGTCATTCCATACAGGTATCATCAAAAAATATATATTCAACGTTAGGCAGGTAAAACGAGTGAAATGTCCATTCACACAGGCTCAAATGATCACCGTCATGAAAAATCAATTGATGAGGCAAAGAGAGCACAAGGCTTGATTTTTTCAAATACTTAATGTAACGTGGGCATCCCGGTCGTCCCGCCATCTCCGTCTTACGAAATGGATGCATTTGTCACCAATTGGAAGGAAGAAGTGCTGAATAGGGACGCCTGGACAATATGGGGGAGGTCTTTGCCCTGCAGTGAGACATACATTATACTATAAAAAAATGATACTTATGGGCATACATGAAAATATTTTATTCGCGACTAACATACTGATCGCTATAAAATCACTGTGAACAAATGGCATGTGGAACATTTCGCCGCGCCGTCAAGCTGTCTGACTGCTTATCTATTAATTGGAAGTTATTAAATGCCAACAACAAAAACAACTATTAATTGGTGATAAAATTCTTATCACTATATATGACATGTGTCACTTCCCTCGCTACAGTTATGAGCATATTGAGCATGAATCGTTTCATTTTGGCGTTTCTCAGATTTTTACGGATCATCAATTTTCGATGTACTATTCAATTGTTTCACCACTGAAATATAATTGCAAGTACTTAGATATTTTGATGCACGCCGGTATCCTTAAATCCATTACTGTAATATAAAATAAATTGGCTGCCGCGCCTGACGAGGTTACGTATGAAGAGGCTGGCAGTTAAAGAGTGACGATTAATCCACCGACAAGAGCCTAGCTCTTAAATAATAATGATGAGATATAGTTAATAAAAAGGGCTCTATGTTAGTTTGTAATATTATAAGTTCATCTAGGAATGATATTGATAATACATCTAGGAATGATATTGTTTTTATCCTTGTCCTCCTTGAGTTGGTGCTCATTAGTGTTTTGCTGCTGCCCAACTATCCTCGTTATGTATGTTACACAATGTACTAATAAATTAGTTTCGTTAGTTATGAGACTTCCAGTTTCGGCAAAGTTTTAATTCTAAACCTTTAATTTGCAACTGATTATTTCCCCTTTTTTTGTTTTTGTTGCATGTGCCTAGTACCTATTAATTAAGTATCATGGCACTACCTGTGAGTTCCTATAATTGGCTATCTGTATCTACTTGATTGTGTAATGTTATATAATAGCTGTTGGATCTCCAAATAAAATAAATAAATAAATACTCTCGGATCTGTGTAAGGCAAAAACACTAGACGCAGGATTCCAGTGCGCGGAGTGATACATTAAGAGGGCTCTCTAATGCAGTCTTTCCCTGGCGGAGTTGCATGGACGGAAATTTATGTGGATACTATCCTTAGTCATAATATAAGAGATTGACTAGGAAGATAGATATACAGCACAGAAATCTATTGACAATATCCAGAAGTTGAACCTGGCCGGCAATACATCGCAGAGCGAGGAAGATGGTAAGAGCTTTCTGTTGAAAAACCTAAGGATTGAGTTACTGAGGATATTATTTTTAGGAAAAAGATCTCGCACATGCTTGCCGAGAATCAACTCACGGTAGGATACCAGTTCTTAAGAATTTGTTAGCTCAGTTGACGACCGCTTTAGCCTAGTTTGGGTTCGAATTCCAGTCAGGGCATATTTGTGTGATCACCAATATTTGTTCCTGAGTCTTGAATGTTTCCTATGTATTTAATTTATCTATATAAGTATGTATACCGTCACCTGGTACCCATAGTACAAGCTTTTCTTAGTTTGAGGTACTAGATTGTCCACAAATATTTATTTATTTACTTACATTGATTTATTGATTTTATTAATTTAGTTATCAAGACTGGTAAGACCATACAATTCAATGTCATGGACAGGACCTTCCCTGGTTCTTTTGGCATTACAGAGGTGATATAACTGACATTAGTAATAGCGTGCATCATAATATCAAAGTTCTTAAAATATTGTGTCAGTGGTGACACAATTCAAAAACGCGTCATCGAAAATTTGATGATCCGTAAAAATCTGAGAAACGCCAAAACGAAACCAATCATGCTCATTTGCAGTAAACGCGTCATATGTATTGTCAAATCTAAGCATTCAGACCACCGCCACTCCCATGTATGCTCTGCAAATACTCGTCATTCGTTCTGTCTACGTAATGGTTTCTAAATACAGGTCCAGGACTGAGGCACAAGACCTTGATATTGATTTAGACTTATATGGCATTTTGTTCGCCTCCATCTGTATCTGTGATATCAAGTTACGTCTGAGCTATTTTTAAACTTCCTTCCTTTAAAAGAATTTTCCTATCTATGAAAAAAGCGTTACTAGAATATTTTAATTCAAATGAACCTGCAGATCTCTATATAATAGCTTAAAAGGGTAATATTTATGAAATTAGAATTCTTACAAACTGCGTGACAGTAATTTATCTATTTTACTGACAGACAGATACAGAATATTGTCATAGGCGTAAAACATTTGTCTTTTTAAGGTTCCATACCTCAAAAGGAAAATAAACGGAACCCTTCGTTATCCGTCTGTATGTCTGTCAAGAGGCTTTATCTCAGGAACGCGTAGAGATATCGAGTTGAAATTAAAACCAGATACTTAGGTCTATTTAGTCCATTGAAGCTGTGAAAAATTCAAACTTCTAAATTAACTTAAAAAAAGATACGGCCGTTTATGCCGGAAAATAACGTACATTTCGACACTTTCAAGGGAATCAAAATTTATAGGGTATTTTCCGGTGATCTACAAATATTAAATTTGGCAAGTCATATCGTCTTACTTGTATAATACAAGAACAGGGAAATTCTGAAAACCAAATATCATAAAAATTAAGACTGGTTATTGGAAAACGGGACTTAATCGCGTAAAATTTACTAATATTTATACCATTTTCCAGTAATGTATGAAAATCGTGTACCTAAAGTTTCAATATTAGGTAATTTTTTATTTAAAGTATTACGTACGTAATCAATACTTACAAATATGGAACCCTCGGTGGGCAAATCGTACTTGTCCGTAATTTTTTATATTATTTAGGACAGATAAATCTTGTCAAACCAACCTGCCCCAAAATTAACTAAATCCATTTTTTTTGTATTTCGACAGCTATCAAATCGTTACACATCCTTATCCCAATAGTAATTAAAGATATCTTGCGATATATTTGGCTACTTTGGCTGCTAGTGACCTACCATAATAACACTAAACTTGTTAGTTACAAAACGAAATAGCATGATGTGTCCCTAATTCCAAAATTTTACATTACCTAGCTGAACCCGTTGCAGCGAAAACACTGTTTGACCTTGTCTTTATTGATTGTTTTTACCATAAATAAATAAATAAAAGGCCCTCTTTTCCTCAGATACCTACTAATTTCCATAATATCTAGTATGAATCTTATATCTAAATGTATTTAATGAGATAACCGTTTATTTACTAGGTATCCTCCAGCTGTCACCACAGACAGTGCCCTGTCGGCCGCCTTCCTCGTCCATGTTCTGCCGGCAACTTCCCCTATGTCATTTTTCCTCCCCGTGTACCAGTGAAGCACCCTCTCCACTCCAGTAGGCGCACCGCGCCCCATGGCCAGTCCATCGCCATTGAAATTGATATGCTACTCGTAATCTTGCAGCGTCTATTATGTTGGTTTTTTGACGTATTATAGCATTTTTTGGTTGTCACTCAGTCATGCTTCTCTCCATGGTCCTTTGCGTTACTTGTACTTTATGTACAACTTTCCTACTAACCACCCAATTTTGACATCCGTATAATAGAGTACCGTAAACTGGGGTGACTAAGAAAAAACGGGGCCACTTTGATATATTTAGGCTCGGTTTTATAAAGACCCGTTAGACCTTATGTCGGTTTATTATGAAAAAAATGTACTGCGTTACTGAAATTTGATCTGACATTTGGTCTAACGGATCTTTATAAAACTTATATAACTTTAGCATTATATAGCCTTAGAACACTTTATATAATCATCACCAAGTATTTCTAGTTTGATTTAGTTTAGTAAATAGTTGGGAAATTTACCAAGGTATTTTACTGACCTCATATTAAGCAAATAAAAAATGACATAAAAACTGGAGTTTTAAAGTCGCTCTTCAATTGAAAGTAACCCCGTATGACGGTAGGCAGTACGCAGAAATCTATCGCTTTCTTTTTAAGTGACATAAGTAGCTTACTTTTGAAAATGTGCTGAAGTGACCAGTACTTATTCTATTTTATACGTGTATCTACTTCATTAAGTGTTTGGTTTTGAAATGAAATGCATTGTCCTAAATTTTTGTATTCTTTTACATATTGAATGGTCCTATTTTGTACTACCAGTGGAATTCCTAGGCTATTAGTCATTAAGCATGTTTTACTGGGTTCATTTCCAAACCATTTTCGCGACTTTCCCTTTCGAGGGCTTCGAGTATGTATAGTAAATCCCGGTGGTTTTCGGCGATGATCACAATGTCGTCCGCAAAGCGGAGATGGTTTAGGTATTCCCCATTTATGTTTATTCCTTTTCCATCCAAATCTAGTTTTTGCAATTACGAATGATCTAAAGACAACCTTATAACCTTGGCAGGCGGTCTGAGTAATTTGGGTAAGTTCGAACGAATTGGCGACATCTCCGTTGGTCAGGCTTGTGAACCAGGTCCGGGATGATTCAGCTAATTACGCATGAATTAGTTTCAGATCCGCGATTGAAATAATTCCAAAATGGATAAGAAATTAGACAGGGAACCCATATTCTCGCTTTATTTGCCACTTAATTTTTCAAGGCCCTAAAACATGCAAGCTTACAAACACAAACATTTTAGGTTTTTGTACGGATAAAATAGACATAGCTCATAAATAGTTATTTGTTGTACAAGGGTGCAAAGTTCTATTTTAACAGCGAGTGTGGAATTGAAGCACGAGCTAGCGAATGGATTCTATGGTTGAACTACGATCTAGCGAATGGATTCTATGGTAGAACCGGGAGCGAAGCGAGTGGTTTGAAAATAGAATCCTGAGCGAAGTGAGTGGTTCAAAAATAGAATCCTGAGCGTAGCGAGTCTTGCGATTCCACACGAGACGTGAAATAACTTGCAGCCGTGTATAACACAAATATTTTCACCTCACTAGAGCGAGGAAAAAAGTTTTTTTTTGTTAGTTTAGGTTATTCCAGTACAGTTGCATCCTAAATACAGTTGGAACCCCAGGGCCCGCCAACTAGTTTCAAGATTTGGCGTTGGTACTAGTTTTTTTCGCACAACAGCATAATATTAATTTCTTTTTGCCGGACTGTCAGTACTGGACAAAAATTTACAAATAGTACGATCGGGTTTCAAATATTCTTTGCACTCTTGTGGATAAAATGCAGTTTTGTTGTCTGTTTTTAAAGAATAAAAAAGGGCTTTCCGAGCTATTACAAATTTTACCCATTTAGTATCTTTAGTACCTTCAACCTGTGATTATCAACTACGTATGAAATATTTAAAAGGGTTGAGGAACTGTTACATAGTGCAATATAGAGCTTACGTACTTACACGTAACATATTTTATCTTCATATACATTATATACTATAAAATATAGATATAATTAAAACACTCATCGATGTTTGCAGTTAGTGTTTCAAAGAATTACAAAAACATTATTTCCATTTCTTTCTGAGAATAAAGAACTGAAATTTTACAGCAACAAGCTTCCTTAATTGTAAGTAAATCGAAATTTATAGAATGTGTATTTAATAAGAAAAAAGTTAGCTCCGTTATGTTGTACCGGATATCGATATTATCTTCCCGGATGCACTGGAAATACGCCTACTAAAGGACGGAAATTTTTAATACACAGACAAGGGTTTATTAGAGCCGGCAATCTAAAAGTGGAGTTTTTAAAACTGGTAATTATGGCCACCTTGTGTGAGATAGTTAATTTGATGGACATTAATAAACGAGGCTTGATCTCGAGGAAACAAACCAACACTTTGGCATTTAAAACACGTCGTGACTATTTCGTTTCCCATAAATATAAAAGACGTAAAAGTCCCATTAAAATTCGCAAAATGTTTATGGGCGCTTGTAAATATCCGACTTCTGTACAAGGGCGGCATCTTTGTGTCTCTTGTTTTGTTTACCGTTAACCAATGAATGCTAGAAACAAAGCGTTATTTTAACTTTCACTACTTTATATATGACGTAATAAATTAAAGTATTGTCGGTGTCCGTGCCGGTGTACATCTTATCTTAAATTCTTTTGTTTAAATTTTAACGGTGAGCAAATTTTGAACCGCTCAGGGAGGCCGTAATAAAGCTGTAGTTCCCCACAAAAAGTAGCGTGCGACAAGTTTAAAAGTTTCACTAGAGCATTGTTTGTTTTTACCGTGCACAGGCCGCCTTATAAATAGAAGTACAATGAGCTGCCTAAGCGCAATACAATTAAAAGAGCAACAAGGGGACACCGTGAAATTTTTCTTTCAAGCGGTATCAATAGTCGCATCATTGGATGTTTGTGTGATAAATTGTAAGTCAATAATACGCCTACTTTCCGGTTTTAGAGAATGAACTTGGACTTGAGTTTTATTGTCAGAGACTCGTAACGACGCGTCTTATACAACATTGTGTGGAGAATGTGTACCTATGATGAATCATCAATAGTGCAAAAATTTGACAAAATTATGAAACATGTACTTTTAGGTACTACATATATTTTGCTTCAGAAATATTTAAACCTTTAAAGGACAATTGTCAAAAAACTAAATTGGGTGAGACAACAAACGACTTCAAATACATTTCAACATGTTTCTACAATCGGTAGGAACAAAGATAAAAAAAAATATTAAAATATTTTAACAACCTTTAAATAAGCACAATTCCATAATAATAAGCTTGCATCAATAATTACCCACGTCAATACAAATCCGGTACTGTCATGTAACAACAGATTCATGTATACGTATCTAGGCTTAACGGATCCGGGAGCACGTTTAATTACGAAGAGGATCTTACGAAATTTAACGGTTTTACCACACGGCAACATTAGTACCATACGCGTTGCATCGAGTACTCTTCCCCTACCTCCTATCATTCACTAGCGGTGTTAGGAATGTAGACTTAATTGGACATAGATCAATGATAGTCTCAAATTAATAACTGATACCTAATTCAGATACGGTTTTAAGAAAATATGCGTTCCATAATATTATTCTTACAGCACAGAGTAACCATAATGTATTCATTACTATTTTTGATAAATAAAAATGGAGAGTATCGTAGTAAAGTTACATCTTAGATACAATAGCGATTTTTTAAAATGAAATTCACTACTTCTTAGTTTATAATTATTTGAAGACAATTTGTATGTCGTTTTCAATTAAATAGTTCAAACACCTTTGTAATTATTATGACATACGTAGTCTTGCCATAAATTCTGTCCTATATGAAATGACATTTATTTTGAAAATAAAAGAAAGTTTATAAATAAATTTGGGTTATTTTTATTAATTATACTATACAGATTGTATAAAATAAAATATTTATTCAAAATGTCCACCTTTTACTTTAACACACTTCTTTAAACGGTCCGGCCACTCGTCTATGACGGCACGGACGGTATCGATGGGTATTGAAGCCGCTGCCCGCACTAAATCTAACTTCAGAGACTCAACATTGCGATGAGGTTTAGAGCAGGCTTTCTCCTCAAAAATATTCCACAGACCATAGTCCAAGGGGTTGAGATCCGGGCTTCCTGAGGGCCAATCTTCAGCCGCAATAAACTCGGGTAAATGCGTCGCTAACCACCGTTGCGTTGTCTTAGCTTTATGTGCAGGGGCAGAGTCTTGTTGAAATATCCAGTGCTTACCGGCAAATAAAGTATCATTTAGCGGCTTAACAACTCTCTTCAAAATGTCTTTTTGATAGTTCGTAGCACGTATTTTTACCCCTTGTTCACAAAAATGAAGCTCTGTGATGCCTTCATAGGATACTCCCCACCAAACCATGACATATGCAGGATGGTGGCCTCTTTCTACCCTTGGAACTTTTTCAGAAGCTTCTTGGGAACTGTGAGCATATATTTTATCATTTTGGCGGTTGAATTTTTGCTCCACAGTAAAGATTTTTTCATCTGTAAACAGAATATTACGATATCCGCCCTTTGCATGCCGCGACCATAACACTTTAGCTCTCGTCGCTCTTATTTTCCGTAGGGCCGCTGTCAATCGCTGACTTATGCTCCGTCGATAAGCCCCAAGCTTAAGGTCTTGTTTTATGATACGGGACATAGTTCTAGGGGGAATTTTCATTTCCCTAGCCATGATTTTCTGCTTGCGTAGCGGATTTCTCCGAATTCGCTCAGCTACCGCTTTAATCGCTGCCGGTGTCCTTGTTTGCCGTGGTCGACCGCTCCTGGGCCGGTCGTCGACTAAACCGATGTCGTTGTATCGCTTGATGGTACGATAGATAAATTTCTTTGTTATATTCAAAGGTTTCAGCAGTTTGAAAATGTTGTTCACTTGCTTGTTACACTTGTATAACGCTATCACTGCGACACGATTCTCTTTGATGCCCCACTCCGTCTTCAGGGAAACGATACCTGGAGCCAAATATACTTTTTCTGACAGTCAAATGTCTATTTAAGCATAATCAAGAAACAAAAGTACATCGAACGTTCCATTATTAAATTTAAAATGGCGAAAAAGTTGGGACAGAATTTATGGCTAGACTACGTATATAGTAGCAACAGGTTATGAGTCACCGCCAGCGGGCAACCTCCGACTAGCACAGGTTAATGTATTTATCTACGTCATAAGCCGCCCAAGGTCCATTGCGATATTCAATACTTTTCCATAACGCATCGACCTGTGAGAACCGCTATTTAACAAGCAATGTAAAAGGTACAAAACCTACGTTTCCGTAGAAACTTGCGACTCGCGCCGTTATGGGTATTGGGAATAATACTCTATAAAGATTCCATTATATTTTCAATCACGGTGGATGCTTTGAAAATGAATGAACGATGGGGTTTTCCTAACAGCTTAGTCGAAATTGGTTTCTATGCATTATAATGTATATGAGATGACGCGCAGTGGACTATGTACCCATTGCATTAATGGGCCTATATTTTTTAACCTTTGAATCATCAACTATTCATCATCATAGTTTATTTGTATAAGACCAGTAAACTAATAAAGTACATAAACCTAAGGTTATCAAACATCTAATCCTAAATACAAGCATTCTTGTAGAGTGGCTTCACATATTATCTTTACTTTTCGTTTAAAAAAAAACCACAAGGTTAGATGTTCTGAAAATGTGAACGATTGTCGTCATATTTGTTTAAGTATCTATATTTTAATCCAACCAGAGCTAGAGTAAGGCCGCGAATGTCAGAATATCGCAGGTTAGAACACTGCTCGGAGCCTAAATTTTTTAATTTTATTTATTTATTATTTTTTATTTATTTACCAGACAGGCAGTTGAAACAACTGATGAAGCCTGTATCCAGTTATCTTTAAATACAATGTCATATATATTTATATTTCCAATTCCTTTTTTTCTTTTTTCCCTTTAATTTCGAATATTATATGACGATCATCTGATTATTTGCTTGTACAATTCACTTAGGATTGGTGTAATTTTTTTGTCCAGACTGATACCGCCTCTGGATCCTGTACCTAAATTTACACTTTATTTAAATAAAATGTAGGTACAGGAAAAGCTATTTAGTTAAATCACGGTCGGCCAAATTGAGAGTTTAAATTTATATTATATTCGAAACAAACTAGGCACGAGGGTTGATGCCAGTACACAGGTATTCGGTTTTGTATATGTATTATGTGTATGAGATTAGCGACGGTACTGACAAAGTAGTCAAGAAAATCCCTCAAAGGAGAAATCTCACTTGGAGGTATCCATGTTGGTATGTAAAAAACAAAATAATCGTCCCGCTATTAAACAAGATATAACAGCATAATTTCGTTTGATTTGACATGCCGAAACAATTTAATCATTATCTCTGTCGGAAAATTAAAGGCGTCAATGGCACTCGATTTTGGATTCAATAATAATGTGAGTAAAGTAATAAATTGAAGTGAATGAGTGTAGGTTTTAAGTCCTGTGCGCTGGGGAGGGGCTCGGAGAAGGAATTGGCGGTATTTGCAAAACACTGCAGAGGAGTCGCATAGCGAGGCGACCGGCCGCCAACTGGGTGGGCACTGCCCGCCGCGCTTGGCCTGTTCTTTTTGTATTCCATTTTTGAATTTAAATTTCGAATTCACGGTGAAACCATGGCGATTGCATTTCGGGCACCCTATACCCCCGCTCAGGCGCACGCGATGGCGCCATCATGGATAGGTCACGCGACCGCTCAGACCCTTTTCTTCTACCAATATCTCGAATTGATCCATTTTGATTTTCATTTCTCTCATGATGTAATAATTAAATCACTCCGACTAATTGGCAAGAAATACAAAGAGAAGGGTGTACAATTAAAACATTACTTCGCCGTCGTCAAATTATGTCGTAATTAGCTGGACAATTAAAATCGAAGGTCATTATAGTGATAAAAACTCGAGTGGGAAGCGATCCTCTTTTTGTTGCCGTCCCAGATTTGTAAGGATACAGAAGCGACTAATCACAATTAAGTAGTACATTTTGATGCAAGTGCCGAAGGTTTGTCATTTCGCACGAGTCCCGAGACACGCAGGCGAGGGACTAGACTCGGGACGAGTGAAAATGACACTTCCGCACGTATATCAAACGACGTTTTTTAATACAGTTGCGAAAAAATATCAAAGAAACAAAACTAAATAAAACAGTAATTAAAAGAGAGACAAAACAAAATGTATTTTCTTGCCATGGTGGGCTTTGCACGTACGTGGTCTACATCTGGCGTAGTTTTCACACATTTTATATATCAATCGTATGAATCGCACATATCACAAAAATATTATTAAAACAATACGTCATTACAAAATTAATTCGTGATAATTATGAATGAAAGGCGGGAATTAAAAAGTCGGTTTAACTTTTAATTTCAATTTTTTTTCAACAAGCCATGGTTGTCAGCATTCAGCCAAAACCAAAACTATTTTGCTAGACATTTTATGTCATGTGGTAGTTTAATTACATTTATACATGAAAAAACAGTTATTGTTAATTTTATAATTAATTTATATTTGATTTTCTGGTAAATTAATGTATGTTTTGGCGAAAAAAATAAGCGTTCATTCATCCGTCGCGGCGGTCCTGCATAATCTTAGGTCTCGCGTAATACTCGTTTCCGGTCATAGGTCTACTCAATCAGATAACTTTTTGAAAACAATTTTAGATTTTTTAGTATATGATAACCTTTTAACCTGTTTAATATGCAATTTTAATGTTTTAAATATATAGAAGTATAGTTTTATTGCCAAATGCTTTATTAAATAAATAAGTAAACTGATTGAACCTAATACTCTTTTGTTGAATGTTTGAATTAGACCAACAGTAAATTTAAAAAAAATGGAAAAGTAAAAAGCACTAGTGCGCGAAATCCAACTTTGCGAACGATATACATCTACATAAAGTACCACTTCTTGAGCAACTGTATTAAAAAATAAATTATTCCATTTGTGATTGCCAACGTCTTGTAAGGCATACTACTGAATACTGAATTTAAATATATACTAAAAATTGACAGATGTACAATGTCGGGGAAAATGCCTGAACTGAATTTAAAAATCGTCAATAAATATCATCATCAACTTTATATCTTGAGACAAGAGTCTATGGAGCAATCTCCATAGTATTTCTTTCTTGGGCATTTCCTTTGACAGCCTGATACGATACGACTTTTACTTTTTTCTTAACATGGCCCACATTCATATTATTCTTCTTGGTCTCCCCTCTCTTCCGCCTTCCTTCTACTTTGGTTTATAATTAATAAATATTTTGCAAATCTATCCTGGGCCATTTTTACTATCCGATATGGTACCATTTAAATAATTCAAACTAAAATATACATACATACTATTTATTTCTATAATCGGTTCAGTAATTTTCAATAAAGTGTCCATACCTCTCTATCGCTTGTTAACTCGTAATTTACCTTAACTATCTATTTGACATTAGGTACTAATATACAAAGCAAGAATACACAACATTCTCTCAACATCTCTGTAATTTAACCTACTGATTGCCTAATAAGTAATTTTCGCACAGAAAAATTGTAAGAAAGTCCGTGTCCTTTACGATATTATTAATCTATGGCGAAGGGAGGAAGGCTGCGTGAAAATATCCATCGAGAGACGGTGTTTGTTCACATGTGATTAAAGTAACGGTAACGCGAGGGAAAGACAGGCTATGACCTAAATGAGTTTAAAAATTCATGTATCGTACGATCGTACCGATCGGATGATTTCGATGAGGATAATTTTTAATTTATTTAACCTTGCACAGGCGTCACTCACACGGGCTATGTGCTTGAGCCATCGGAGTCATGAGGATTTGGTATCTCCTATTATGCTTGATAACAAAACAGACATCTGTGGCATAAGATGGAGGAGGCCTATGTCCAGAAGTGGACAAACCAATAGATGTAGGATAGTAGAATAATAAAAGGATAAAATGACATAATGGATCATGTGAATAAAATTATATTAATTCGGTATAATATGTGCATGTTTATGATATTAGGTATTACTTTAATAATTATTACCCATTTATAAATTTAAATGTATTAATCGATTTGTAATCTATTGGAAATAAAGGCTATTATTATTATTTTATTATGCTTGCTTTGCTCGGTATGTATATCTCCGATTCCCTGGTTTTTAGGGTTCCGTAGACGAAGGGTCCTAACGGAACCCTATTGCTGTCACTTACGCGTCCGTCCGTCCGTCGTCTGTCACACAGGTTTTATAGACAAACGGTTAGAGATACGTTCTTCAAATTTTCATAGTATAAGCATTTTGCTGACCCAAAGCCATAAGTACAAATTGTCAAAACTTATTTTTAAATGTTTTTGAAGGAGGCTCCCTTACGGCTAAACGGGGCGCGAAAAAAATTTACGTATCGTTGTTTCCAGCTCGTTGAGTAAATAAATAATAAAACAAAGGAATGAGAAGACACCAAATTCAGTTTTTGTACAAAATTTTGTTCCGAAGAATTTGTTTACTTCCCATTAACTTGGTGATAATATTTATTATTACGTATATTTTACCAACAAATACTACTTTTCTTTGAAATTTCCTTATTTTTCCTATTAAAACCAACTTAGTTTTGCGGTTGGTTCGGAAGGTTAAATGTGTTAAGTCCGACACGCACCTGGCCGGTTTTTACAATTTTCGAGATCCGCTTAGGGTCGTTACGCCACAGATGTAAGCGGCTAAGAAAGCTTGAAGACGCGGCTGACCTCGCAAACGATAGCGCGATGCTAGACTCCTACTTAAGGCCGTGCAACGAGAAATATCGCGTTCTTTGAAATGCTGTTCTGCCCAGACGAGGAAACAATAAGGATTGATTTTCAGATATATGATTCTTGATATGACTGTGCCTCTGACAATAGCCGAAACATAATTGCTTAAAATTTTATCTATAGAGAAAAAAAACAAAGTTGAGTATTTACTTTCCTTTTTTTACTCAGTCTACTAAAACAACGCATTATTAAACGACACTTTACAATGATGGTATTTATCACATCTAAAGTTAGGAAATTTAATAAAACTGCACACAGTCAGATATTTATAGAGATTTGTCTAAAACAGCCGTTCCCAAAGTGTTGCATCCCGTTTTGTCGTGCGCGAAAGACATTTAAAACGTGCCATTTTCACGGGGGGCGTGGCTGACCGACTCGAGGCATCCCCTTAAAATAATAGCCAGAAATTGCGCATGAACCAGGATGTTTGATATAATACGGTTAGGTTTTAATCCATTTGCAAATATTGAATCAAAGTGTCGGTAGATACCTACAAGTACTTTTCTCTCACGAACGCTGGTGAGCCATGGTTGTATGCTGAGATATACATGAACATTGTCTATGTGTGCGTCAGCGTAGTCGCTGAGTTCATGTTGTCTGTTCGTATGTGTTATAATCACAACTATGGCTAACCCGCGCTCGTGACATAAAAATACTTGTAGATACCCACCTGTACGACTGCATACTTTTAGCTCAAAGTACTTACCACAACATTAGATGTTGCTGAAGTATTTGGAACGGAACGGTGATTATCTCAATATAAATTACCTACTTGCTAATATTTTAGTTGTACCTGAAATTTTCTTTGTATTTCTTCTGTCCGATGGCACCATTCGTTCAGCATGATGACAACACTGCTAGTTCCTTCGCGCTCCTAACCAATAAACCGGTACCTAATATTTTCGTAAACAATTTACAACACATGATATTTTACCATGACCGCGCGTAAATAAATAATTTTCTCTAAAATAGATAATAACACGAAAAATATTCCAAAATCAATTTAAAAAAATCACATTTACACAGTAACATGTGAAGGCACTGAATCAACGTAAATTGTCAATGTCGTCAGTCGGCTGCTCAGAGACAATAATAGAAGTGCGCGTCAAGAAAAAAAATGCAATATTTATTAACGGCCAGTGCTAAGACGATGACTGGAAGGTTGTATCTCGATTTTTATTTCAGGTGTAAAGTTTGTTGAATAACTTTATATTAAGTAGTCTGTAGCTATATTCCTAATATGTAATCGATTAAATTTATGCGCAATCCCCCTAGTCTTAGAAAAGAAGGAAAGCTTATGTATTCGTAGGAAAATAATGTAATTGAAGTAGGAGTAATTTTCGAAGCTAACGACTTTAGCTGTGTTTTATCTCTATAAAATAAAATAGAGTTTTATGAACCTCAGGTAGAGTTGTCGCCTCACTTATTGATGTTACTTAGTAAGTAGGAATCGATTTAGTTATTAGAAATAATATTTACATACCTCGAAATCACTTTCTGTAGATGATTGAATGCGCCAAGACCTGCAAACAAAATAAAACTTTTTTTAGTTCGTAAAAATTAAAACTAAGAGCTTAAACTGCCAATTTAATATTCGCAAGTTTTTACTTCGTAACCGATTATTAGTCTGTATTTAATGATAATTTGGTCATGGATTAGGGTTGGAGTTGTAGGCTTTAGAGCCTGGAAGCAATAGCTTACGTGACCTAGATTATTTACCAAACGAGCAACCAAACTTAGTAGATCTCCGGCCCATTACATCTAAAATTGAATTACTAAACTAATACGAACTCTAATGATAGAGACGTAGAGTTTATAATTGTTACAGACGCGCTTATTAGCGGTAGTTCCGATGTTAATGGACCAGGTTTGTAAAATTACAACCTGTCATATTGCAGACACGATTATGAGTACGAGAAGGTCAAAATAAATATATGCAGGATAAACGTTCAAATAAATTTCATGAAATGTTCGCTAATCACCAATAGGCGCAGATTACAACAAAAATATTTTCAATAAAATGGCAATGTTGATTATTCTTGTGACAAAAAGCTTTACTGAACAAATTCAGCCTAACCCTTCGGTTGTAATAAGTACGTATCAGAATATCCAGAGGAGGAGAGAAGAGTTAGGATTTTTCAATATATGTGTAGCCTTCACTTGCAATAACATAATTTAATTTAATTTCAATTCAATCTACTCATCAATGCATCTTACGATCATCATTTCACCGTTTCGGGGGAGCTATCACACTTGTTACCAAGTATAAGCGCGATTAATCGACTCCTATCTCACTTGCATTGTAGATTATAATGCAGAATGTAGATTATTTATTTGTCTATTTGTATCAAGAAACAAGACCCATATTTAGGTACATATGCCTTACAGACTATACATTCAATAAAATAAAAGAAAAAGTGTTCGTTTAGGCGGCGATTTAGGTGATTGGATAGCAGTGTAGATAGTAATAATAAAAAGTTATTATTAGTGTAGATTACAATTATTAGAATGAAGAGTATAGATTAAAATGCAGAGTGCAAATGTTCTCATCTCATATCACAGCATAAGACCGCGTTTACGACAGGCTGCCGTACTACACGACAAGTGTAGGAAAGAAAAGATTCCTTAAACCGGTCAATGCCCGGATTACCCGGATACGCTGCTTCCTGGTCCGGCCGAGGCTTGAACCCGGATTTCCCTCGCTATCTCCAGTTCTCTAATGCGTGAAACCGATTGCTGCGCTTCATTGTTGATTGATTTTAAATGAACCTGGACGGATGAGGCGGTATTGGAAAGGGAGTAGAGGGTTCCCCTGCGACATAAGTGGAGATATAAGACATAGTAAGGCGTTTGTCGAGTTTGGCGACATGACGAACGCGTCACCTGTATAAAAGTTAACTAAAAAGATGAAACAAGTTTCAGAATAAAGAACTTACGCAAATATATTTTATTTGAAGTCGGGGACCTAATATTTTGGTATGGTATGTAGTAGGTCCCCCGGCTGCAGACAAAATAGATTTCCGAAGTTCTTTATTTTGAAACTTTTTTTATATTGTTTTATTTATTTATTTATTTATTTATATTAGGAGAACCAACAGCAGTACAAACAATGTAACAACATGCATATTAACAGCAGAGCCAATTACAGGATCTCACAGATAGCGCTAGAGTGTATATTATACAGCACTAAAGTGCGCGTGTGTGTTTAGTTAACTTTTATCCAGTGCAGTCGTGTTTTTAATTATTTTATCTCGCAATTTTTGATTTTCATTTTAAAGCATCTATGCTGTAAAATCACGGTTTAAATACAGACATTATATACAATTTTGAAATCGTCTTTTCAAATGCTGGCTTTTTATAGCCCACTTGATAAGATAGAAAAATGGATGTGTTTCTTCAGGTACAAGAAATTGTACAAGTTCTCATATATGCTCTCTATAAATTAGCAAAAATTAGTGACCTGCCAGTTTTACAGTTCAAACAGCGTATGTATTTTTTTTATCCGAAAGGTATTACTACAGTGATGTTATCTTAATGACAAAAGCATACCTAAATAAATAAATAATTTCTGCAGCTGTCACATCGAAACTATTTTTTTTTTAATATTGACATTGTTGGTGGTCTTCGTACTGTATTAATTAACCAGTTTAACAACTGCATTACTATCTATGGTGACGAAGTAAACGTATTTGTATTTGTTTTTCTTCATTTACAAAATCAATACGTAATAAAGCATTCAAAAGTGAATACACACTTTTAACACCTAATCGCAAGTATGCTCCGATACGATAGCTACTAAATAACGCTATACGACGCACACACTGATACAACGTTTGTATAAGCGTGACCTGCGTGACGTATAGTACCACACTTGTACAAAATCATGAATGGACGTAGCCTTGGGGGCAATTCTTGCGCTAATGTCGAACGCTCGATAAATATAGGTACTATCGGATCGGTGGTGCAATGAACTCTCGGCCAAGAAAATTGTATTGTAAGAATGATTTTTTTTCTCTGAGCACCTATACTTTATTTGATGCCAGTAAGTAAATCGCAAGTGAATCAGAAGCTATCTATTTTATTTTTAAATTGGTATAATGAATCATACCAATAGAGGCGTCGTGCAGTCATATTGTGTATTTTTAATAGTTTTACCGCCTGGTGTTTGATTTTTTTTTATTAATTTAGTACCTACTTACTAAAACATAACTGAAAGCAAAATATTGGATTTTACACACACATACATATATAAAACCCACGACAGCAGTTCCCAAAAGAGCTAGGCAGAGGACACGAAATTTAATTGTGATACATTTAGACATTTAGCAATAGGTGGATTAAGGATGGATAAAAATGTTACATTGCAGTTATAGGTTGCTAGCCCATCGCCCACAACCAGGTTCCCCTAGTCGACTCTTACGACACCCACGGAAAGAAAGGGAGAAGTGCTATTCTAACCCGGCATCACACGAAGGGAATGTAATTTACATCTATGAAGAATCTGAATCATCTACCACACAACACGTAAAAGAAACATAAACGATCGGAATTCATACGTCGTAGGTAAACAATTTTCAGTGACCGAAACTGACGCATCAAAAGAAAATGTGGAAAACATCATTCTTTCATTTTTGGCATTTTTCAACGACTACTAATATATAGGAAATAGTTGAGTTTTCGTTATTCATTCTTGATCTTGGCACGATGTAAATTATTGACCTGGGCTGTATGTGTAATCGAGAAAGTATTTAAATGATCGGAAATTGAAATCATTAACGTTAGGACGTATAACTGTCTAAATCAGAGAAGAACCTTGACTCACAAGACATCTTCTTGCCAAACACATAGTGGGTGGATGTAAAAACTCTGACAGTATCTAAAAACTACTATAACATCGAAGATCGCAAAGATGGAAGCTGTTTGATCACTGAAAATTAGGACATAATTAGCAAAATTCTTGCTCTCGCAATATTTATAGTATCACAGCTCTATTACGTTTATTTTTTTTAATATGCACTCAAGAGCAAAAATAACGGATACACTTTTTAATGAATTTCCATAGAAAGTGTACCCATTATTTTTACTGTTAAGTGTTAAGTTTCCGATTTGATTATCAGAATCTGTATCAAATCGGAAACTTGCTGCTGGAACTGAATCGCTGGTGCCGTGCCTCTGGTATGTTTTTGGCGGCTAACACGGACGGTCTTCGAACAATACTGGGGAAACGTGTTGGCTCCGTGATGGGTGATGAGTGCGAGTCAGTACCAACAGCCTCTTGGGTGTTGTGCTGAACAAGTTCAACTGCCCTGTAGTGAGACACTGTGCACTGGGACATCGTTGACATGGGCGATGTGCCCAAAATGTTTGATATTAAATATTAATTGTTAAAATAGAAAATTTATTAATATGTACGTATTATTTTTCATTTGACATTGTTTTATTATTGACCGAGTGAAACGAAGGTCTCTGCTTCAGCTTCGACAAAAATGCTTTCGTATGTCCGGATTTCCGTTTCTTCTCGTCTACAGGTCGCAATTCTGAACCGATTCTCGTGAAATTTCGTGAGCAGGTTCGATAGTTACATAAAATTTTTTTGTCGAGACGGTTTTTGGAAATTCCCAAAAACAATTTTTTTATTAATGATTTTGTAAGTTTCTGCGGGCGGATTTCGGTTTGTTCTCCTCTACAGGTCGCATTTCTCAAGCGATTCTTGTGAAATTTTGTGAGCAGGTTGGATAAATATACAGAATTTTTTTGTTGAATAAATTTTTGGGAATTAAAAAAAATTGTTCAACGGTTTGTTCTCCTCTATAGGTCGCATTTCGCAAACGATTCTAGTGAAATTTTTTGAGTAGGTCCGGTAATTATATAGAATTTTTTTGTCGAGTCAGTTTTTGGAAATTTTCAAAAACAATTTTTATTTCAAAGATTTTGTAAGTTTCTGCGTCCGAATTTCGGTTTGTTCAGGTCGCAATTTTCAACCGCTTCTCGTGAAATTTTGTTAGCAGGTTCGATATTCATAATTGAACTTTTTTATAATGTCAGATTTTGGAAATGATAAAAAAACTCACTCACAAGGTCTACAGCTCACAGAGCCACTAGTTTTATTTTAATGTATAATGTGATTGATTTGCTTAATGAAAAATGTATTTCTACTAACGCCTAGAGTAAGCTCATCATGTAATAAATAAATAAATAAAATAGCAAAAACATTATGGAAACTTATGTTTTCCGAAAAGGTTCATAGGTTTTATTTATTGTTTGAAACTATGTAAGTATACAGTGGTCGAATACCGCATTGTAGTTATATATGAAAATCCGTTATTAGAGTCGTAATCACAGATTTCTGGTATGTTTGTGAAGTGGAGGCAGTCATAGTAAAGTGTGTTGATACATACCTGCTGACTAATGACATTTATATAGATAATTTGTACTTGGTAAGTCCTACCCTTATCGGCACATATTTTGAAGTCATCCATGACATAGCTAAATACTATTCACGTCGATATTAACGTTACACTGTCGGAAATGACGCAAATTGGTATCATTCATTCAGGTCCGGCGTATTTTACGCTGTTGGTACAAATTGGCTGAGATAAGAAGTCATACAAAACGTGAACTTGCATGTTGAAGAAGGAATCTCGTATTAGGCAGGGTTATAGGTGCTCTTCTTTAAAGCCATATAAAGTAATTCAAACAAAATGCTTGGACGCGGTTCGAGGTGTTTACAAACAATGATTTCAGATGAGTGATGTCAGAGGAAACGGTAAATTTAACATAGAGGTCTATTTGACTTGACAAATGCGATATTGGTATAGCATTTGTGACGCGCAATTGAGCTTGTACAAGTAAGGTTTGGCAGCGGGCGTCAAATATCTTACCAATATAAAATACGTCTAGTCAGATAGACTTCATAAGGTGTTAATCGAATCTGTACTTGGTGATACACTCACGCTATTTCCACCTTTGCTGATATATTTATACGTACATACTATGTAACCATTTAATATTCCCAGTCCAATCCTTTAGTTTCTTTACGTACAGATGTACACCATGTTTTAGGGCAGAGTTTTTATAACTCATATTCTGAAACTAGAAAAATGTGAAACTTGCGATTTTGTATGTTGGGGTGATCTGCGTAATAATGCAGCTGATTTTTAGATCTTCGGGATTAACATGGGAGTTTCATTTCATTTCAATTCATTTCATTTATGTCGCGACTTCATCTAAGTTCATTGTAATACGTGGACGGAGCCGCGCGAACAGTTCGTTACTTAAATATTTATTACTAATGACAGACTGTGGTCAAAGATCTCTGACATCATAATACCAGGATCTGGTCCCTTTATGGAGTATACTGAGATGGACGGTAACGAAACATCGTAATGGAATTGCTGTATATATTATTGTTCAATTTATACTGTCGTGGATTATCACACAGTGACACTTACTCATGTTATTATTGGCGACATATTTTCAACTCTTTTTCTTCAGGATAAGTGTTCTCGCGAGAGAACACCATCCATATCTATACTTAATATTATTAATGGGAAAGTAAATCTGTCTGTCTGTTACCTCTTCACGGTTAAGCCGCTTAATGGATTGAGATGAAATTTTAAATGGTGATTATTTAAGACCATGGAGATAGGAAGGACATAGAGGATATTTTTTTAGGGAATAGGGGTGGAAGTTTGTTGTTTACATGGAAGAAGTCATCGACAAATGCAAGTACGTAATAAATTTCAAAAAAAAGGAATAACCTAGATAGCTCGTATCATATAGTTTGAGCTATCTTTGTTAGAATAATAATGTTACAATAAAAATGTAATTTATAACCTAGTTGAGAATTACTTTAAACATTAGTTTCAGTACTTATCAGCATTTTTATTTGAAACCGGAAAATGATGGATCTAGCAATAAATTCAACACTGAAATACCATCATCAATGACGTCGGAGTCATAGCTCACAGACCGAGAGAGATTGAATGGAAATTCAATGTTAGTGACGATGGCCATATGAAAACCCCGCACTTAGATTCACGGCCGCATATCGTATTCATAGTAAATTGGTCCGTGCAATAACAGGATGAAGTGAATAAAAAGAGGAAACGGCTGTTCCCAAAAACGGTATTTTAAATAACCCCGAAAACGAGCAGGTTTTGCGTTCCATAAAATGTTGGTGACACCAACGTGGTATTAAAAAAATGCATGGAAGTGTTAGGCGTGAATGTTTCCATTAGCTGATTAGACACCGATTCCCATGCCGGTAATGCTACATAGAATAGAGATACTTAAAATAGTGTTATAATTCAAAACGCTGTATCAGGCTGCGTTCACATAGAGGCTACATATGCCGTGCTACACGCCGCGCTACCAACCAAGTGACTGACCTTTGCCACCTCCACCGCCCGCCGGTCATAGTCGCCTGGTGGGTAGCCTATACGTGAACGCAGCTTAGGAAAAATGTAACTTTATTAATTATATGAACAGTTTTTATTTTTTTACATATCGTATAGGAGTCATAGTCAACCAGCCAATCTGAAACGGAACCGGCGTAACAATTCTGAAGTACGAGTATACACCATAAATCACTGTTTCTACAATCGCTTATCCATCAGTGACGTCGAATCACCAGAATCCGTGACTTCACCAATCCACAACACAAGGTTGTGACGCAAACAGGAAAGCCCCTAGCCCCCGCTATAGCCCGGATATGAAGCATATCGATAGACAGATAACTTCATTGTTTTATAATAATTATATATCACGAGGTTAAATAATACGGTTTGTAATAAAGATGCATTAATTTGATCTCTATATACACATTCATAAAATATGAAGTCAAGAAAACCTTCTATAGATATGTTACATAAAGGCAGATAATTGAAAAGACTCACGCACACAGATACACACACCCACCCACTCACACACACACACGCACACACATAGAGGCATCACTAGTTCACGACATATGAAATTTTTAGTTTTAGTTAGTTTTAACAACTATTCCTAATGAGTGTTGTGATATAGTCAAAATTTCCTTTGTACCGCAATATAATTTTTTGTGTCACCACTCTTCCTTCTCTTACTTACTATATCTTGCATTGCTGTTACACATGTTCTAACCATGTTAGTTATGACTCTGTATTTTATGAACTAGTGTGGTCCCCGTGTGGTTGCCGGGTAAGAATTGCGCCACCCCATCTCTTCCCGTGGGTTTCGTAGGAGGCGAATAAGGGAAAATCGGAGGGTGGCCAGCAGCATCCTTCGATCATTACCACCATCAAACTGCGGTCGCCAACCCGCTTGCCAAGCGTGGCGACTATGGCAAATCCCCCCCAAATTGGGGGAGGCCTATGTTCAGCAGTGGACGTTTTTCGGCTGAAATGATGATGATGATTTTATGAACTCAAACCCCTAAAACACAAGTTTACACCTAATTTAGGGGTCGGAAGTTTCAACCTTATATATATTAATTTTGTACTATCTAATTCTAGTATGTAGCACGTTGTGTAACAGTTTTGTTTACAATAAACATTTTTATTATCATTATTATTATTTATTTAATTACAAAACCGCCTGTGACAGACGTCAATTCGCCTTTTAAGAATATTAGGATATTATTTCCAGGATAAAAGTGTCCCATATCCGTTTCCGGAACTCCAATTGTCTTGAAACTAATTTCATCACAATCGTAATGTTTATTGCCCTTGTTTTTCGCTATTGTTAACTTATTAAATGAAATTATTTAAACAAACTTAATTTCGTATATTATGCATGAAATACATCCCGACGTTTCGAGTCCTTTATAGCGCTTAGCCACGCGGTTCATCACAATCCGTTCAGTCCTACATACGACAATCATGCTTGCAAAATTCAGGATCACACTTATGCCTATATTTCAGGGGATCATTGAGGTATATTTAAAAAAAGGTTAGTTTACATGCTAATTCAATACTCAATCAATACTTTTGTCATAATTTGAAATCAAAACATTTTAAAACTTATAAAGCCTCTGAAGATGCAGCACAAGCTCTATAACCCTTTTATTGTTTATTTTCTTACATGAGAACTATTTGTGTATCATTGATCATGGATACAAAAAAATGATGCCTGGGATGAATAAAATAAAATAAAATAAATACGAATAAAATTGAGTATAACGAAGTCCTATCAATCAGAAGCATTTAGGTATGGCGCTTATTTTCATTAATTTGTATTAAAAATTCGTAGAGCAAACTAACTTTTATTTATTTCAGTTATCTGTTTAGGCACAGCAAAGTTTTTGACGTGATAACACCTTATAAATCGATGAACGGATGCCAACACGAAAAAGTGTTGCCAATTTCAATAAAAATGTTATTGGATTTTGAACCTTATTGTTCGTAAGGTAAAATAGCTTTTTGAGCGAATTACTTTGATGCAACTCGGCCAACTGAATGATTTCAAGCTAAACAGTTGAAGGTCAAAGCGGTTTGTATCCTCGACTATTATTCACAAATCCACTGGTCCTCACCTGTCACCTCACCCCTCATCCGTTTTATATGGAAAACGTGACAAACAACATTTGATAGTTTCCATATGAAAACGGGTGAGCTCTGAGGCGATAGGTGAGGATGGTGCTTAGTGAACCAGATAGCTCAAAGGATAAAACGCGTAAGCGCCAAGAAATTAACCCTACTTAAGCCCTTTTTGGCGAACTCTCTCTTGGCGTTATTGCTCGCCCTGCCTTACCCAAAGAGCGCGGGCAGCTCCATCGTCAAAAAAGGGCGATCTCAGCGCCCGTTCAATTAACTCCTTTGTATAATACAAAATAATGATGATTCAGTGATAATAATTCAATTCGATTTATAAAAGTATGCAATTTTTCATCAATGTTTTCTTATGACGCTATCACGTAAAATTATCGTCCGTAAACCGACTTTACAAACAATCACTTTTTTAAACTGGGATTTTTATGACGCACGTTACATATCCGGATCACATCTAAACATTATATACGGTCTAAATACAATAATCGCTAAGTCATTATTGTACGAAACATAGAACGGACTTGGCCATTGTAAAGCGATGAGTAACATATTTGTCGTCGATGCAGTTTTTTTTTTTTGGTTTGAAGTAAACTATTTAATAGCGCGACTTCCGCTTGTCATCACTCTCCTAGCACCGGATTGTACACTGGGATCCGCTTTCATACCTAATCCACTGATTTGGCGTAGGAACTTGTTTTACCAAAGCGACTGCCATCTGACGTTCTAACCCAGAGGGAAAATTACACCTTGTTATTAGATTAGTTTGCACACGTTGTTTGCCGTAACCGAAAAGCCAATGTCAAGTTTTTTTTTACCTAGTGGTAACGCGGTTCAAACCCGCGACCTCCATATTGAAAGTACCTTACCGCTCGGTTTCAGGGCCTATACTCCGAACTTCGTATCGTGCTGTCCCTTTCACTCTCGTGTTATACACTATATGAGTTACAGGAACGGCACGATACGAAGTTCGGATTTCGAATTTCGGACTTCTTTTTTTTAACCTGACTGTGGGTTTATAGGCCCGGCCCAATAAAGCGAAGCGCGACTTCCACTTGCATTTTAGGTACAGGTGCCACGAGAGTTGTTGAGGTGAACGATTACACACACAGCTACATAAAGTAAATGTCCCATTGCACTGGTGAGCAGCACACTACAATAAGTGACGATAATATTATATCATACCTACATAATCAAGGAAAACTCGGTGTATTCTCACATTCGCGCTGTTATTTCAGTTCAACTATTGTTTTGAGTCGTAATAATTATTCAGTAGTTAAGTAGTTGGTAGGTAGTTGACCTGAGTTTCAAAGAAATAGACAAAGACAGTAAAAACTTACCAATGTGCTTCCTTCTATGTAGAAGGAAATAATTAACTGCAGATTATTGGGTACCAAGGCACATACATAGCTTCACAAAATTTTAACGAACTCTACTGAATTAATAACCTTATATCGCCTTTTATACGGTGCCTCACTGCACACCCACGAAATCAGAAGTGCATAGCGCAGGGAAAATGAACATTGCTGTCATATTATTAAAGACCTATATCATACTGAAATATAATAGATAAATATAACAGCGCGGCCAGACAAACATACATTAGTATGCGTAACCATGACTCTACATTGACATTAATTTCCCATATTATAGGATATATATTTATAACAAACTATTTCTCTGACGTTCGAATCCCAGTCAGGGCATTTATTTATGTGACAAACACGAATATTTGTTCCTGAGTCTTGGATGTTTTCTATGTATATAAGTATAGATTTATCTATATATGTATGTATATAGTCACTTAGTACCCTAAGTAAGCTTTGTTTAGTTTGGGACTAAGTTGATTTGTGTAAGATTGTCCACAAATATTTATATTTATTTATTTTATTTTACAGCGCAATCTATGATATAATATGTAGGTCGAAACTCCCGTGAGTCTCAGATGTGTTGAAATATTATAAACGAGTCACACGCGTCGAATATCGCTCGACATGTTTCGGACCAGTACGTGGTAATTATAAATCATTTGACTTTAAAGACGTGAATGACCCGTTTATTATATTTCAATCCGTCTGAGACTCATAGGAGTTTTCGACTTATATCATAGCGTGTCATGTAAAATTAGTGAGTTTATATCCTATTCTGATATGGGAAATCAATGTCAATGTTGAGTCATGGTTACGCATAGTTATGTATGTTTGTCTGGCCGCGGTATTCGCGGTGTGAAGGTCACTTTCACTCTGAGTCACGGCGCGGACCATTGCGACGAGATGCGTAAGTTGATCTGTATTATCCCAATCTGGGACAACTTTCGGATGCTGACGGCGTTGTGCAATATGAGGGAAATGACAAATCATTAATAATTAATAAGTGTATGAAATCTAGCATTTTTTATGTAAACTTCCTTGTTCTCGACACTGACCCAATACATGACACTTACAACCATGTCATGATGACAGAGGAGATTAATAAGTGTCGTCTATTGGGCAGTAAGGTGACGAGCATTGGGACGTTACCTTTGTTCGGCTACAACACAATGAGTTTTTTTTTAAGTGCGAACTTGACCCATATAACCCAAGTTGTAAAACTGAGTCAAATAATCCAATGTTAAAACTATAAATTTAGTTACGTATATGTACTAATATTTTTGATAACAGGTATTATTAAAATTAGGCACTATACACGGTTCAGACTTCAATGTCCACCTAACACTAGTGTATTACTCTAACCGATGCCTGCTATTATGATCAGTGCGATATGCACGTAATAAGCGTGCTATGTGTATTACACTGCAGCGGCCTACGGTGGCGGCCCGTTGGACACTATGACAATACTAATATTCATTCAGACACACGCTGCCTTTTGATTTTCATAGTGACAGCAGGCCGCTACCGCGGCCGCCAATGCAGGCCGCCGCAGTCTGTGACAGCCTTTAATTATGTATGTATGTCATCTTTGTGTCATAAATATTTTTTACATATAAAACTAACTAGTTTTAATTATAGGAAGCGGTGGCAAACCTAACTTAACAGTCGTTTGTATAAAAAAATAAGTTGGCAGGTAAAGAGTAAACAATAGAAGCCACGGATCAAGGCTCAAATAGAATTGGCATAAATGGGAATCCCCTTATGGATCATAATTTAGGTTTTTGATCATCAAATGGCCCCAGCCAGTGTAGCGTTTTGTACTGAGAACATTTTGGAGCAATTAAATAGGCACAAGCAATATAATTATTCAGGAAAATAGGTAATTGTTACGTGGTTATGTATAACTTTTATTATTGACCTCGTCACATCCATACTAATATTATAAATGCGAAAGTGTGTCTGTCTGTTACCTCTTCACACTTTTTTAAACCCCTTAACGGATTTGAATGTTTGGCATGGAGAAAGTTTGTATCTCGAAAAAGGACATAGGATAGTTTTTATTCCAAAAATCATCTCCTGAATAAATAATCAACCTCTAATAGGAACGAAAGCTTGTATGGGGGTACGATATAAACGGCTTCCATGCTGACGAAGTCGCGGGCAAAAGCTGGTAGAATATAAACACATGCGCTTGTATGGTACATATAAACTGCTTTTCATTAATGGATTGCGATGAATATGCGATAAATGTACTCGTACCTCGTAAAGTCCGCGTTTAATACTTGTGTAAGTACAAAATCGCCTACCAAGTTTCGAACTCTAACAAAATTAATGAAGATTCATAATCGCAAAAGTCAACCTGGGACTTACGAGGCTATAATATTATCATTAAACTTTATTCATTTAATGCTTTTTTTTAATATCTTGAACAGTAAATCTTTCAAATTAGGTAAACTCAGATATAATAAATATGTAACTTTGCATTATTGCATTCTGTACCTACCATTTTTTAGGTACGTCGTAACATATACGATTCTGGTCGAATACCGTTATTCTACATGCTTAGACACATACGTGGCATCGGAAGCTGCGAGAACGTGCCAAAAAGCATGTGTCAATTGGGGAGCAAAACTAAAACACCGCAGTCAAAATATAACCTTATCACATTTGACATAAACTTTATAATTGGCAAGTTGATTGAAATGCTGAGCGATCTGGTTGTGGGCTTTGGGCTTTTCCATTTTTCGCAATTTTTGCCGGAGTCTGACGGTAAGAAAAGGAATGTATTGAGAAAGAATCTGGCCAAATTAGTATTTATAAGTTTCCTGTACAACTACTAGTTGTTTGTAATGTCATTGCAGTAAAATTATAAATCCAAGCAACGCACAATAAATTACTTAGGAGTAGGTAGGCACCCTACAGAAAATTTATGTAAAGATAATTAAATAAATAATACGTGCAATGGCAAATGAGCAAGGTAATTAATGTTCAATATAGATATTTTTTACACTCAAGTTTCCTAAAACGTATATTGCTGAAACCATATACTTTTGGGGTAGAGCTTGTTCCCTAACTTATTTAAAGAGTTAAGAAAGTTAACGGTTTTTGCAAAATCAACAGAAAACTTAAATAACGGTGATGAAAAAATTAAGTAGACCTAAGAAAGCCTGTATGTAAGATAATCTGCGGAATGGCGTAAAATCGCTGCCATTGGAATCTATCTTTAGTATTTGAATTCAATAACGTTGCCTTAGTAAATCTAATCCATTTCTTATAAATATTTAAGTTCATTGAAAAGATTTTCCTGCCAAACGAAATGTTGGTAATACCTATTGCAAAGTTGCGCTCTCACCATTAGTCACTAATTACACGAATGTCAACTGTGTGATTGTATGTATGATTGCATCATCAAAACTCGCATGCTCGATTGCGTACCTTGAATTATCACGTTTTTTTGATTAAAATTCGTAGATAATTGTCAACTTGACAAATTTGTCAGGTTCAGACAATATTGTCAAACTGTTAGACTATTTTATGAGTCGACTGATGAAAAAATGAATTCTATACCGACACTGGTATAATGACAACCGCTTGTCTATTTTTCTGTTAATATTGAAGACTCTTTTACAGCAACAGAAGAAAATCCGACTATTGTTGTTGGATGCATGCCTTAATTTAAGAACTACATACAACCCTTTACAAATTGAGCCAAAAATGGGCTAGTCATTGTCCACTATTTTGTCCAAATATGGATGTCGAGAATTTCATTCATGAAACGAGAGGAATGACTCAGTCCATCTGAGTCACTAGGATGCGGCGTTGCGGTAACAGAGCATAACCACACTTGTACCCGAATCCACCTACTGAAAACGTGAGAATACGAGTATACGAACAGGTGAAAATCATACAGGTAACTTATAAGATTGCCTTTAATGACTCAAATGTATTGCTCATCAATTTTATGGTCCTAGTTTACGTAAAGTGTAAATAACGGTGTCATATGTGACTCAGGTTCATAGTTATACTAATTTTCTGATTAAAACGTTGTAACTCTGCGTATGTTTCAAGTGTGTTACTACATTTTACTTCAAATGCTATTTAAGTACCCATTGATTGTCTTATCAGCCGTTGGCTAACTATTTGTTTGGTAATTAAAATGTGGTTTCATTACATGCGGTGATGTATTGGTTCTACCGTTTTATCGCTTTTCATCAGATTTGTATTAGAGTGTTGTCTGTAATCGTAATTACATTGCTATTTTTAAAACAGAGAATACTGGAGATGTATTGACAACATGATAGACACATATATAACTCTATGTTATTAGATCGGATATATAGTGGGCGTGACGGGCAAAGAAATAAGGCAGAGGAGAATTATGAAAAGGAAACACGTCTACATTATATTTTTCGCCGGTATTCATTGCCGCGTTGTAATAATTAAATACAAATATTGTATTGTAGGAAATAGTATAAAATAGGTTATTATTCTGTACCTACTTAAATATTTATATTTAAATGTTGGAATACTAAATATCCAAAGCCGCCAAAGCTTACGCTTGGAAATTATTATCGATAACATACACACAATGTATATAAATTATTCCACTACAGGAAACTTATAAATCACATTAACATCTCTATGACAAATCACATAATAAAGTCATAAAAACGGAGGAAACAAGTTATTTTCCGATCACTATTAAAATGCAACGTCATTATGGAAAAGAATAAGAAATGAATAAGCACTTTTCCATAGCATTAAAGACCATGAATGAAAGTTTATTCAATTTAAATACGTCGCAATTGAGTCATTATTCATCTCATAAACCTTAAAAAAACCGCAGTGTTTAATTTGCTTTGATACGATTCAGAATCAATATATACCTGCGTCAGTTTTTGAGTTTTCTATAGTTCCAAAATGAATATTTATTATAGTTACTAATCTTTAAGATGAGTATACTGTTTATAAGACGAGACAAATACTTCGTTGCAAGAGAGAAATAAATTAAACAAAAATTTAGGTGCGTAAGAAATTAAGACTAAATAGTAAGTAGGTACTAAGTAGCTACACCGTCTGAATATTGTCAGTAATGACCATAATCTATGGTAAATATATAAAAAAGACAACATTCAGGTGCAAACTTCATATAACATTTCAAACCTTTAGACAAAAACCTGTTCTTTTCTTTAGAATATAATTCCCATATAAGTAACATTCAGTTTTACGCACAGACAAGCAGGAAGATATGGGGACCGTAACATACTCATTAGTGTTGATGCATTTTCCTTATTTGAAAATATGGTTTCCTCATAGATAGGTCAGTGACACTGATATGTTATGCAATCTCGTAGGGATTATTATAACACTGACCTAAATAAATAATTTTTAGGACGAAAACAACAACCCGTATGAGATTACTCACGGATTCATAAAGGCAATATTAATTTTTCGGATGTTGTGACACAGTCTTGAATTAGAGAATAGTAAGATTAAATTTAATGAGGCATATTATGAAGGCTCAATTTTCACCACCCAATAGTATAATAATATCCTTTTGCCAATACGCGCATTATAAAAGAGTGTTTTTTCTATCCCAACCTATAAGGCTCAGTAACTTATGGTTTAATGAATCAAGAGTAGAAATGGCCTAATTTTTATTTTTAGGAAAAACTTTACAGACAGGCTTCAGTATAGTTCACAATTAGTCTGTGGTTCAGCAAAGCGGATTCTTTCTAAAATTACCGTACCTAGTTCCGTTACTGTTTAGAAGAACTGGAGGAAACGCAATGTCATACCAAGGCGTTTAAGGTTGTGAATAGAATCGGGGAAGACCACTTGCGTATGATAATCAGAAATGATTGCCAGCCACCAGGACGATTGATCATGACATCTTCAAATACTGCGAATACCGTCTGCAGTATTTAATGGGTTCGTTATGGTGATTAGTGTTCGTTTATGGAAAGAGTGACGCATAGGATGTCTAAATTGTTTTAAAATTAGGAGCGTAAGTGTTGAATTATCTAATATCAAAACTCTGTATGGATAATTCTGTGGAACACTGAAATGTTACAATGTTACGGATTCCTTCTTTTTTCCTTTTATGGATTCCATTCATACGTTTTCAGCTACTAGCCAAGAAATGCATAAAATAATATTTTTAAATGAAAGGTGGGGTTTTTAATCCTTTTTATGTTTTTCGTAGGAGTCCGACTTTTCGGAATTAGATCCTGATATCCGCGTAATTTTCAGAACAGATTTTGCATGTCTTAATTATAAACTTCATAATAATATCCCATCTTTAATAAACACGAAACTCCTTAATTAAGTTAAATAAGGCATCGTTACCTAATCGGTCACGCTGTCAAACCAACACTAAATGCATATATTATCACCAATGAACAAAAATATCTACCTACATTTCTAACCTACAATTAAAACCATCACTCAAAACCAGTTACCAAAATAAACTACTAAAAATAACGCGTAACGATTACATAAGCGACATAATCAGTCTACGATTATCGGCTTATACCGTTTACCGCGCGCTGACCTTGTAGTGCCGCACGTCACACAAATACTACGTAATGCCGCCTCGTCATTCGTTCATAAAACGTGACGACGCGCTTACAACGTCACAGCGCGCGGGTTTTCGAATTTCAAAACAGTTCAGTTGAACTGATTTTAACTATAATGAATGAAGGTTGGAAAAGGGAAGTTTTTTATTCGTGAGTGAGTCATTCGCTCTCATTTGTAGTTCCGGGTCGGTTAAGCGAGAGCATTGTAATTGGACCTAACCTTAATAACCAAACAATAACAGTGCCTTTACCATGAGTTTACATGACCGTACTCGCTAGCGACTGCGTAAAAATTTGTATGGGCAAAAGTACAGCGCCTCTGGCGGTTACGCAATAGAACTAACAATCAGGATACTGAATTGTTTACGCAGTCGCTAGCGAGTACGGTCATGCAAACTCATGGTAAAGGCACAGGCCTATTCCTCTTAGCTGGCTCAACTTAGTTCTGGCACACCTCTGTGGTGTCCAGATACACTATCGCGCTAGGAACGAAAGAGGACGTGCCAACAGGATGCAATGATTAGTTGTCAAACGTCGGCTTTGTTATACAGGAAACCTTCTGTACGTAAGTACTATTAATTATTCTGTGACAATGATGTAGATGATGTTTCCGTGTGGTTGCCGGGTAAGAATTGCGCCACCCCATCTCTTCCCGTGGGTTTCGTAGGAGGCGAATAAGGGAAAATCGGAGGGTGGGCAGCAGCATCCTTCGATCATTACCACCATCAGACTGCGGTCGCCAACCCGCTTGCCAAGCGTGGCGACTATGGCAAATCCCCCCCAATTGGGGGAGGCCTATGTTCAGCAGTGGACGTCTTTCGGCTGAAATGATGATGATGATGATGAATAATGTAGAAAGCAATACAAAATAGTGCCTTACCACTTTCATACTTCTCAAAGCGATGTCACAGCATACGTGCGTGAGGTCAAATAGACACTTACATTTCGCATGAACCCAATATGTTATCAATTTGCAGACCATTTTGGACGCGCAAGAGCGTAAGATCTGGGGGCCAATTTTAGAGTGTCAAATGCTCGACTTTTCACTCGAAACCTGTCAAAAAACTATGATGATTTGACAGATGTCGAGTGAAAAGTCGAGCGGTCGACACTCAAAAATCGGCCCCCAGATTGACCTCATGCTGAGTATAGATAGTGCCACCAGAGTTGTGGTCACGCATACAACAAAAACGGGATTTTGAATATAGGTATTCTTTATTCGTACCGATAGTAAGTTCAACAGTAAATCTCAGGATGGACCTACATTTCATTTTAACTATTTTGGTAAGTATTATTTATCTACAAAAATACGTCGAATTTAAGTAACACATTTTGAAAATGATATTGTATGACATTATAATACCTGACAATTATAATATAAAATACATTCATTATTTGACGATCATAGTGTACGTGTAAATTAGCTTAAGTTAATCTGTATTGTAATAATTATATTAAGTACTTAATAAACAAATCTAAAACTAAATCAAAACAGAAAATTATTTTTTTTATCTAGGTATTTTATTTAAATATTTACAAATACTGCTTCAAATAGTTTTATTATTAAATAAATGGTTTATATGTATAAACAAATAAAGGTCAGATATGTTAAATTTTTGCTGTTTTTTTACCTATTTAAAAATATAGTCTTTATTTACATTCCATTATTATTTTTTTGCAATCAGTAGCTGTGTGTAATAATTCACCTCAACTCTCGTGGCACTACCTATAGCTGCCTAAGTACATCCTTCGTAACCCGAATCATAAATTATGATTATTCAGTTCAGTTTAAAAACATTCTGTGGACGGGAGTTGCTTTCTTTAACAACAACGTACTTACACCGAAAAGTAGTAGGAAAATTGTCAATTAATGTCAGAAAATGTATTGTATGGTAAAATGATGAATTAACTTTACTATGACCACCACAACATACTTTTAGCATTGAAACTGGTAGTGCCCTCTAGTAGCAGTTTTGCAAAATGCCAAAAGAATGAGTCACTAAAACAATGAAGCCAGTTATCGCGAGCGATTATGATTTGTAGCGCCATCTATCGTTGAGTAGCCAATGGAAAAGTTTGGTAGTAATCATGAAAATTGTAACATTCGTTATAGATAAATATGATAATTATTCGAATATTTTAAATGTAGTTTTACGTGACATAAAGAAAGGATTTGCGTACGACACACCCAATAAAAAATAATCAGAACGAGCAGTACCGACACCTATTGAGGAGTAGTAAAACTAATTTTAGGTAAAATAATGGACTAACGGTCTGCGGACTACAACTAGTTCAGCTGAACATACTGCCTGCGGTTACAGTCTTAATTACAAATAGGCAGAAACAGGTGAAAAGAAAAGGAAAGGAATACTATAAAATACTTTTGTGTTTTTTTACTACCTACATTTAATTCGAAAGTTTTCAGACGTTTCGCATTTCATGTTGACAAGATAGAGTAAAATGACACGACACGAAATTTCATTTCATGCACAAGCTTGTACACATGCCGATATACCCCCAAGAAGATGAAATTCTGGATTAAGACAAGGCCATTCCATTGCCAATGACCCCCTCTAACACACGTAAGTTGCAATTAACCATCCCGCTCTCTACGGAAGCCCTGCGCGTAATTTCGTAAATATTTAGTATATTTTAATTGATTTTTGGAACACTGGATCACTTATTATAAACTTTATCCGGTTATTTTGTTAGAACAATAAAAAAGCTATCCTTTTTGTAAAAATAAAAAAACATTTCACTGTCGTTGATACGAAATATGCAGCAATAGTTTATTTTTATGATGATAATGTAGGATTTTTCGACTGAGTTACCAAGGCATTTTTCAATGTTTTGTTTGGTTATTTTGTTTCTTTTTCAGTCCACAGTATTTTTTGTGTAGTATAATTTTACATTACTTCTTCGTACTTGAAGCTCAAACTAGTTATTTTCGTCAGATCTCTGAATGGGCCTTGCTTCCTTGCTGCTTGTAAGTTTTTTTTTAAAGCTAGTAAGTAGTACGAACTCACTTCCAGATTTAAAATCGGCTACAGTGGCATTTTGTAAACCTACATGTTATGTGCAGGGATTGTAAAACCGGTTTTATTTAAAACCTATGCAGAAATTGACAAACTATTACCGCTAATAAAATAATACCTATATTCTAATTAGAGGTATTGTTGTCATTCCGCTTTTATCTATATCTCTATGTATAGACTATTTACGATATCAAATACCTGTATTCAATACCGCTATTCATTGCACTTGAAAGGTAAGATGTCAATTTAACATGAGTACTAAACCGCAACAAATAGGTGTAAATACCTACTTTTTACAATACGGCAGTTTGCAGAAACAAATAATCGGGTATATTAACACTGACAGCTATTACCGGTAATGGTTTTTATGAGTAAAGTGTCAAATTGAGGTATTGTTGTCAATTGGCGAAACCGCTAATATATTTGAATAGAGGTTTTGATTATACCGCTAATCAGAGCTTTAGCGATATAAATAGCCAAATGCAATTATAACCGGTTACACCTTATTTAAAACCGGTAGTAAGAATACCGCTAACGATCCCTGGTTATGTGTAACAGGGGCAAGGTCACAGGTCACACATAGGTTGAAATCGATCGGACGCCACACTAAACTTTGCCCTTGACTGAAATGTATTAAATACATATATATGATACGAGGAAACATATGGTATACGGTAATCACCTGATTATTGGGTTATTTGACTTCTTTAAACATAATTATTTGATTTCAAGCTTCTATTTATCTATATTGAACCTGTTCAAAATTCACTGGGATTAATGAGAGACAAAAATCAAAAAAACATAATGCTATGGCAAATATACACTCACGAGAAAAAATAACAGATACACTTTGTACTGAATTTTCATAGAAAGTGTACCCTTTATTTTTGCTGGCTATAGATACAACGTAAACACGATTTTATAAAGTTTGCTTGACGTAAAATCAAATTGTATTTATATGCCACAAATTGATCTGGTCCTTTCTCGACATAGAGTTATCTTATTTATATACTGGATGGTAATTGGTAAATATTATTATTACTTATATTAGTATTACTCACGATCTTCTAAAACTGCTGTAGTTTCTTGCAAAATATTATGAGTGCAATGAACATTGAAATTATACTTAAATCACTAATTTAGCCACGTGCTAACCCTGTAAACACAATTGAATATTACCTCATAATATAAACGCGAGGCGGTTATATATCAATGAACGCATAAACAGTATTTACTCATAATATAGGTTAGGTACAGGATTCTTGGTATTTGATTTGCAATATGAAATACCGAATTTAGTTATGGGAATCAAAATGACAAATGCAGCAATAATGACATTATAAGCGCCCTGATGTGATGTCGTTGATCCCTTGGAAGAGAGGTCTTGCGCTGGTATTGGACGCCACTTGCGCGGACACGGTGCGGTGGCTCGTCTTACATCTCGTCACAGACCCTGAACTTCAAAATTCGAACTTCGTGTCGTGCCGCCCCTTTCACTATCGTGTTATTCACTATACGAGTGAGAAGGACACGATATGAAGTTCGGAGTAGCCCCTCTGCTCTCGTCGACCAGCAAGCGTACCGGGTGGTGGACTCTCAGGAGATTTTGAAGGCGGAAATACAACGGCGCCTAATACGATTTTGACGCGTTCGGCGTCGAAACACTTGGCCCATGGTGTAAGTGCGCGCAGGGGCCCCACAGGGAGTTCAGCAAGCGGCTAAGGAAGACGATCCACGTGCGGGCATCAAAGGATTGCCATCGCAATCCAGCGCGGAAATGGTGCTTGCGTAATGGACCGAGGAGGCCTAATTTTGATAATAATTTTACAGTTAATAGTTTTACATACAGTTAGTATTATTTACATTTATAATTCCTTACATTATATTTATTATTGTATTCTAGCTTCATTTATTAATAAATACACAAGAACTACCCATATTAGGCAATAGGCAATTTATTTATGAATACTTTTTTAGGATTCCGTCCTGGCCGGTTATTGTAAGTTAGGAGAACAGTGTAAAGTGGTAATTAGAGAATATGCATGCCGAATAAATCATAATAAGTTGTCCGAATAAATAAACAGTAAGTAAACGAATAAATATGCTCAAAATCTTAGAAAGATATGACACTTGAAAGTTTCGAAAAGAGATGTAACTTTTTATTGACTAAAATGAAATTAAAACTAACCATCAGGATTTTACGTTTTAATAATCAAATAAATATGACAACAGTGTAGGTAACAACCTACACTGTCGTCATAATTTTTTTTGATTAAACAGCAAATTCCACGTTTTTACATACAATGGTAATACGGGCACATGGTATATGACGTTACATACTATGCTTAGGAGGTTTTCAGGGCTCGGTTCTCATGCTATACTTGAAACCCATTTACGTCTCTTGTGTTGTTCTAATTGTAGTTGTTTACATTTGTTCCTGTCTAAAAACTGGTTCAATGGCGTTATGAAAAAAATATGCATATTCTCTATTCAGTACTACCCGGCAAATGCCTGCGGTCTGCGAAATACATTTTATTATTAGGTATGTAATGTGTTAATGATAGCATCCTTATCTTAGATAAGGCGACAAAATATACGTGAGTACTAGCTAATTAAAACCTACATAAAGCTTACCAAACCCGTCCTGTGTGACGAACTAAAGCTACAAGATAGAGTGAGATATGGTATAGGGATACGAATTACCTAGGAATTAATATCCCTTTTTCGCATCTTATAGCTTGCAGGACGATTTTAGTCAACCGAACAGGGCAATATCAGTTGTATCTTGGAGTACCTATATCGATTATTCAGTTTCATAATTAGCATTGTCAGAATTACAAGTTCTTTCATCTTTAAGAATTCGAACCCAAATCATTTTTCTAAAACACGTACAGCTGCACTGTCATTTGTTGTTGTATGAGCCTTACCGGAGTTAGTGTGTTGTTCTCATTTACTCACGACGCACTCTGAACGAGAGCGCGAAACACATTGATGTCGTTATAGAACACAAAATGTCGAGTTTATTGTTTTTTGTTTATTTTATTCCTATATAGGTATACAGAGATACACTTATGTCCGTCAGTAGATACAGTGTTTCTTATCACAAATGCTTACATTTTATTAAAAACAATTAATCATACAATTTTCCAAACATCCTTTTCAGTTAAATTAATCTGAGACTATAATAGGATTTCTTAATCAGTCTTTCTGTAATAACCTTTTTAAATTTAAAGTCTGGCAAATCTGTTATGTGACTGGGAATTTTATTGTAACAATGAATTGACTGTCCAATAAATGATTTTCTGGCTTTTGCTAATCGTAACCGTCGCACTCCGAGTTTTCTTTATTTCTGGTGTTAAATTTCTGAAAATCACAATTCTTTGGGAGATCCGCGTAATGTTTTCTAGCATACCTAGTTAAATTTGCCTCATGGTCAACCGTGGATCAATAAGCGAAGAAACATTGTGGGTGGGTATTTTGGGCTGAGTCTTTATTACACCCATGGTTGACTTGACCTTTATTCGAAAAGCGTCGGGATTATTCAATAGATTTTGTCTAATTTAGAAACTAGCAATTTCAAGTATGTATGCATTGTCAAAGTGTTTTTCTTACGTAATAACATTAAAATGGATGTTAGTATCGATTGTTAATACGTACAGCATGAATTATTCTACTTACATATATCCGATTTTTTGAAAATACCTATGGTATTTAGGCAACATTTACAAAATTAAACCGTTATAATATTTTACTTACTCGAATTAAGTTTACTTATCAGTTTCAATTACTGATCAACGATGCTGAAAAATAATGCAGAAGGTATCTATGTACCTTCCTCCAAATAAAAATAATTGAAATTCGTTCACGTGATATGTAATTTAGTCGAGCAAATTAGTAACCAAATGCGCCGATAGATTTTGCCATAGTGTTCGGAAATCGTCTTAAACAGTCAATTGTCTCATTCCATAGACCGATGTGCAATATTGATGGATGGGTACTCTACCTTGAACTCACATGTTTTTCCTAGTACACGTCAGTATGAACTGTCAGAAATCACTTTACTATGTCTATTAGACGGAGCCCATAGCCACGCACTCACGCATTATTATAGACGAATGACTCACAAGTCAAGTTCGTGGGCGAGTAGGAAGCTGAATGAATGTAAGTGCTACTTGCTCTTTAATGGTGTTGGGTTTCTGGCGGTTAGTAAGGTCGCCAGAGCTCACGAGGATGCACTGTGTTGAGACGGTTGAGACCATTGAGAGTCGGGATCTGTATGACTTTAGCTGTCAACACAAAGAAGCCCGTAATGCGTCGGCAAAGAGTTTATGATCCGTCTGGAGTAAGGATGGTAAAACCGGTTTTATTTAATACCTGTATAGAAATTGACAAACTGTTACCGATAATAAAATAATACCTGTATTCTAATTAGAGGTATTGTTGTCATTCCGCTTTTATCTATGTATAGACTATTTACGATATTAAATACTTGTATTCAATACCGCTATTCACTTGGAAGGTAAGAGTCAATTAAACATTACTATTAAACCGCAAAAAATAGGTGTAAATACCTGCTTTTTACAATACGCCAGTTTGCAGAAAAAAATAATCGAGTATACTGACACTGACAGCTATGGCAGTAATGGTTTTTATGGGTAAAGTGTCAAATAGAGGTATTGTTGTCAATTGGCGAAACCGCTAGTATATTTGAATAGAGGTTTTGATTATACCCCTAATCAGAGCTTTAGCGATATAAATAGCGAAATAGAATTATAATCGGTTATACCATATTTAAAACCGGTAGTAAGAATACCGGTAACGATCCCGGTACAGTTGCATCCTGAAGGATGCCCAGGGTCCGCTACCTAATCCCAAGATTTAGCGTAGGCACTAATTTTTAAGAAAGTGACTGCCATCTGACCTTCCAAACCGAGGGGAAACCAGACCTTATTGGAATTATTATCTATTAGATATTTAATTTAATTCAATAAATGCGTGATGCGATAAAAGAGACCATCATAGATCCCATAAAAAATACAAATCCTTTGTTTTCAGGGGATCGATAAAAGACGCCGTCGCTAGACATCAGTCTTTTAAAAACAACTAGCGTATCGTTCCGCGCAGCATGTCGCCTCTGTGCGTGATTGCGGCCTTAGGTCACTAAGTTGAAAGGCTACAGATATGTAGATATCCAAGCTTGGTCATGATAAAATTCACGCTGAAAAAACTCGTGTGTGTATCCAGTGAGATAAGTAAATAACAATTTAATTTAATTTATATCACTCTTAATTGATAAACAGTTCAGTAATATTGACCTACTATGATAGGCATTATTAAAATATTAGTATAGCCAATTCAATCTTATTTCAATGAAATAGTGGCGATGATCCCATAAACAGGTGATGCTAGGCTGACAATTGAGTAGAAGATATAATGAATTGAATTGAATTTGGTTGGCGCCCACTCTTTCTGCTACATTAGACTTAACACGTGTGGAAGCGAGTATGCGTTATAGGTATAAACAAAGCAGATTCCAATTTAAATAGGGAATAGAGCGTGTCTGGTATTTTGGGTGACAATTAATGTTTACCCTATTCGTTTGTAGTCATAATTAAACGCATAATGCACGTGTAACATTAACATACAACATTATATCCTACTCCCCAACGATAAGTTCTAAATTATATATTGTTCTTGTAGACGGTTATATATTAACAGACGAATTACGTGTGGGCCAGGTTCCATAGAAATTAATGTTGATAACAGTTCAAGGAAAATGCACATATGTGTACATTGCTGTAAAACCCCTATATTGAGAGGGAAAATAATGATTCATACATGTTTTGGATGTCATCAAGAAATAGCCTCTTATGACTTTTCTATCAAAGACCTAACGGCGTGTTCAGTTATTTTTGAGCCCCGAAAGATATTTATAATGTTTCCGAATGTTTGTACGACCCAGTATTTTCTGTGCCTTTAGACTGATTTATTTGCTATAAGAACTTACATGCGATTTTGATTACATTGCGTACGCACAGAGGCTCTAACCGAGAATCGAAAATGAGGTATCTCTGTCGCTCGAATGAGTATGTGCGACAAAGAGGCAAATATTTCATTTTCGCTTCGCGGTAGTCCAAATCTTCTACATAACGAAATATTTTTCATCGGCCACGTTATAGGGACTAAAATTGTTGTCGGTAGGTTATACTGAGTAATAACCACATACCTACTAACGTTTGACAATGGAACAATAAAGACAAAAAAACTGGCAGGTATTTTTTAAATTACAATTTTACATTTATATAATACTATTTCATGGCTCTCTGTGGAGCATTGCAAACACAATTGTCAATTTAACGGTACCATTAATTATCACCTCGGCAGATTGGCACTACGTATTGACGTCGATGATTTGTTATTTTCCGCTGCGCTATATGGTAAGTGTGCCTTTTATAGGCCCATGGAATAGCGGTAATAAGGATGTCCTAAAATAACGTGGCACGAAGTCCAGACAAATCTGCCGGTCAAATTAACATAAGCCAATAAGGAACCAGTTGGGTGTCCAAAAAATAACGACTTTTCGTATAGCCTGTTTTGAAAATATACAACATTTTCTATTCTTTATCTTACAACTTTTAGCAAACGCACTAACAGTATTATGGCGGATTTTTTTCTAATGTTTCGTTATCTGTTATATTTAGGTAATGCATGTAATTTTGATTTCTTGGTTTAATTGATTGGATTGTTGAATTGATCGACAGAAAAGACTGACATATTAAGAGTAGATTGTTAACCAAGGGCTGAAAGGGACCCATTTCAGCGCCAATAATTCAAGGGTGAAGTGGGTATTTTTACACAAGTTAAACACTACTGTTCATTTCAACTATGAGACAAATAAATGAGAAATGAAAGTAATAGTAAATGATATTCTAAGGATTCAATAATAAAACACGCTGCAAAAACCAGCACCCGGCGCCCGCGTCCTGCCCCCTCGGCCTATAGAAATTAAAAAAAAATGCTTTCCACCCTAGGGTCGGAAAAGCGATTTCAACCCGGCTATCTACTTACGAAAATCGAACTTTCCGAACAGGAGAGATGAAAAGGATATTTTTGTTTTAACCACAGCACAAATTACAACAGTAAAGCTCACTCACTTTTAGATTTTTCAAACTCGTTGTAACACTTCCTCACACAATGGAGCCCAGGCCGGGAATGCTCGCAAAAGCAAACAACGAGCTATTTAAACCACATGTACATACCCGCCGAAAAACCCTCTTAAATTACATTTGTTATGATTACACTCCGCGATAGAAGTAATAAACATCGCAACGCTGCAAGTTTCTCGAACATCACGGGAAACTCCGGGAAATGAGTGGTATTAAAATATTTTCACGCATTGTCTCCACCCTCATTTTTTATAGTAGGTTAATGATGCTTGTGATATGTATATTGGCACGCGTGTTGTCAGACAAATCACTAAAAATCCGCCTCAAATTTGAATACGGATGTTGATTCAATATTTGACTACTCCAAAATAAACAAAGCAAAAGATAAGCCTAATGGTGAAAATCCTATTGAAATATCTTAAAAAATAACGAAGCTACGACCACTTTAATGTCGTTGATTAGAGAGAGAAAGCGCGACAGATCCGTGACGCCATTGACCACGAGCGCCATAGTAAATGATGATCGTTCCAATACAAAGGCGCGTTTTGCGGCAAAGTATGCCTCTTAAATCTTTGAAGACTTATAATTACTTAATTATTTATTCTATTTAGTAACTTTTTTGCCATTTGATTAAGAATTTGATCCCTTTTCGAGATAAATCGAATTTATTGATTTTCTCATTTGGTGTTAACATCCCTATTCCTAACTTAATACGATCGCCTACACTTGAACTACTATACAAATCCGTTTGAATAATGTGGGTTTTAAAATGATAAATAAATATCTATCGTAGGTGCCCGCATTATAAAAAGTAGGTACCTATATACAAGAACACGCGTTTAACAATGATCAAGGTCAAATACGCGGATACGAACCACCTGTTAGGTAAGTGCAATTTCCATCGCTATTGAAGATATTAAATACTTATATTTTTCACCATATCAAAAGAAAAAAGAGCAAAAGTGGAGTGGATATTGCAGTCCTGCCAAAACCATAAAGCAAATAACCTCTATGCGGAATAAAATAGATGAACATTAGAAATCGATTCTTAAAATATGTATGTACCTATTGTAAGCACTTTATTGTACCTACATTAGTCATGCGCAAAATGTGTCACTAAAAAGAAATAGATAGGTATACTTCATTCCTTCACTGTGAAGTATATCAGTCATTTAGTTCACTAGTTCAGTTTAGTATAGTAGCTCAACAGATCCATCTACGATATAGATTGGGTAATGGTATCAGTCATTCATTCAATCATGGCGTCTATTTTGCTCTCGGAGCGAATGAGTAGGTAAACGATATGATTCATGAACTGGAGTATTGAAGTATATGAATTCGAACTGAACTAGTGAGTGAAAGAGAAACACGAGGTGAAGTACTTCATTCGCATCATTAATTCGTGAACTACTCATGTCTGAACCTACATATTATATATAATATTGGTACATACTTTTGCATATCAAGTCGTAGAGGTTTTCGAATGTAGATTGGACGGAAGTGAACAAAAATGGTAATGTATTTCATTTCATTATCACATAGCTTACATATTTCTTGAATATTTATAATTGTATACCCAAAAGCGGTCTTTCGGTGTGTTCATACTTATTTGACAGTCTGGTGTGCCGTCTTTCAAACGCTGATGGCCGAAAAAGTTCGTACTATATGTCTCACTCTAACTCATCTTGGTTATCCGTACATGGAAATGAAAACTATATGAAAAATCGTTTGGCTTAACACTGCCTGTCTGCTTTGCTCTCATGTCTGTGCGGCGACATCACAAATAGCATGACATGTACCGACATCACAGATAAAATACGAATAACTGCACACTCAGCATCAGATTGTAAGTAACCTAACAAGTGTTGCAATAAGTTTATCTATTTTGACTGATGCTGCCCGTACAATGGATCTAGATTATATTAGGAAAGACAGAGCGGCGGTGCAGCGTTTCACTTTGTCATTATACGGTTAAGGCAAGGCCCATTTACAGATCTGACGAAAAAATATTGAAGTTTGAGCTTCCAGTATGAAGAAATAATGTAGAATTACACTACACAAAAATTACAGTAGACTGAAAAAGAAACAAAGAAAAGAAATAGGTAACCGAACAAAATATTGAAAATGCCTTGGTAACTCTTTCAAAAAATCCTAAAAATCATTTTAAAAATAAACTCTAATGTTGCAGAGCTCGTTATTATCAACGACAGTGATACTTTTTTTTACAAAAATGATAGCTTTTTTATTGTTCTAAGGAAATAACCGGATAAATTTTTCATAAGTGATTAAGTGTTCCAACAATTAATAGAAATGTACTAAACATTTACGAAATTACGCGAAGAGCTTCCGTAGAGAGCGGGATGGTTAATTGCAAACTCACGCGTGTTAGAGGGGGTCATTTGCACTGGAATGGCCTTGCCTTAATCTTTCACTGGAGTCTCAATTTAGTACTGTGTAAGATTCGCTATAAAACATTATGATTTTCTAATCGTCTTGACATTATATACAGCCGTGGCGGAAAAGTGCAAATACTAATCTATTATACTAAAATTTAGTGCGTTACGTGAATCTTTAAAGATTATGACCGTGATCTTTAAGGAACAAATATATCTCGTGACATTTGGACGAATGCCAATTTGAAATACTTTTCACATGCGTTAGGTTTACATAATAATCTGCGGACTAAATAGTCCACTTCCTGTCAAATATTCTGCCTACTACAGGAATCTAGATCTTTTTTGTTATATATTATATATTCAGTACACAGTTAATGTTTTTTATATTAAAATTTCAAGATACAACTTGGGCAAAAAAAACGTGAAGCGTTTCGGAACCACGATAAAAAGCCGTTTCTTGCTGTTTCGCGTCTCGCGCTGCCGAACCTTCTCGCGTCTATTGCGCAATACATTATCATAGAAGCGGAGCCGAAGATTTCAAATGAAAGCGGAAAGAAATCAAAAGCGGTAATGGTCTCACTTTGTCAACAGTGGTTGTGATCTGCCATAAATCACACATGAAATATTCACCTAAAGTACACTTTTTTTTATTTACAAGCAGTAATAAGCTTAAATCTAAAACGGGCCCTTTCGGCATTGTACCAAGGATATGCTGGCGGCATTCCTCGCTGTATCGCAATGATACGTTGTGCGAGGAAGTCGCCGCCAGCTCTTCGGTCACCAGACGCTTCGCGTTTTCATTTAAGTAGTAAATAACTTGTGTGCGCTGCGACCCCATCGACAAAGAGTTTCGACACTAAAAGGTACGAAATTGTACTCTCTGCCACGCCTCTTATATATAGGGGAAATAAATCTCTCAAAATCCGCAACCAATAGAACGGACCCCACTACCAACACCCTGAAGAAAAATGAATAATGTTAAACATATAACGCTAGGAGGAAGAAGACTTACGAAATTAGGTCATTTACGCATTACAAATAATGTACCTTCGTTATTTAATGACTCACGGGTGATTCTATTTCCCAGGTAACTTAAAAAAAAGTACCAGTTTGATTTGATAAATAATAAATGAACTTTATTCTGCAGGTATATAGGTCGCAAAGGCACTTTTACAAGTCAAAAACTACTAGCGTTTCTCATGAGACCACTGTCGAGAAGAACCGCCGAAAGAAACTCGACAGTCAGTCATTTTCCAAAAACATGCTTATTACAATGATACTACTTAACCTACTTAAATAAATCTAAGTGGTAAACAACAAAAGAGAATTGAAAGAAAAACGAGGAAAAATAACAATAGGCATTTACAATGTGTAGTTCCACAAGAAACCATGTCGAATCGTTTGATATGCTTTCCTGCAAGAACTGTGTCAACTAGATACAATGAAAATATTATACACGACTCTTTGCGCTATTAGTAGGTATTTCGTTTGGGCCATGCATTTCTGTCTGTTAGATAGTCCTCAACCCTATAATAAGCCTTTGACATCAATGTTTTGTTTACATAACCTTGCTTCACATGGACGGATTAGTAGGGTCCATGTCAATTAATACTTTTTCCGCTACATTATTTGTAATCAATATAGCGGAAAAAAATTATAGAAACTAGAACTGGAATTACTAGTTGTAGGAATTAACTAAAACTTTTACCCTTTTTCCGTTTGGTTAGATCTCATTACTTAATCTCAATCCCAAACACATTCCTACCTCGAATTTCACCCAATTTAGCGTTGATTTTTAGATAAAAAGTAAGGTAAAATTTATGATATTATGGTTATATAGATAGAAGATTATCAAATTATCACAATATATAGTACATTAGACAAATTAATCAAAATCCTAAAAAATATGGGACTATAAAGTTTCACAAAAATGATGTTTTTTCAATAGTCCAAATATAAATTGGAAGTTACAAATAGATTTCTCATATTTCAATTAAAAAGAAATTGTATGGCAAACTATGTCCATAAACGCAATATTTCACGACTAAAATTGCAAATTACTTATTTTTCCATAAAACGGTATTACAAGGCCATTGCGATGTGACGTCACATTTCACTATCTATCAATATGGAGCGATTCCAATACTCGTAAGCTACGCTGTACTTTGCCTCTCATTTTCGTCTTTTGTGTTGCATTAATTGTAGTTGGTCCCATACAAACATTTTATGGTCTCTAAAAACTGGTTCTAATGGCACTATAAAAATTTTTTAGTCAAATACCTACCTCATAAAAGGACAAATACGACAAATACATAATTTGAAGCACTGGATTCTTTACCTTTGCTTTTCAAGGACCTTAACTATCTCTATTACAGCTAAATAATTATGGGGTTTACGTATAAAAAGATAATAGAGCTCTTGACCTCCATATTTAAAAATAAGTACATACTTTTTTCTATGGACCTAGTTTAGACGTAATGTAAAACAAGTACCTACTGTTAACATAATAATTAATGTGACATAATATATATTAGGTATTGTTTACCATTGACCTTGTTTAACAATTCATATATAAACAACATTTCACGTTCATATTGTTTAAAACGTATTTACACAGACGCCTGGCTCGTGCACCGTTCATTTGTTTCCTTGAAGATAATCTTTAAAATTGACTTACCAAGATAAGTAGAAGGTACTAGTTCAATCGCAATAGGCAAAAAACAGCTCAGGTTAGATTTCGCCCAATTACTCAAACGTTTGCGAAAAAACGTTAAGCACCTAAACACTCATTATTTAAGGCGTGTTCTTCCTTCATGAATAATTCATATAATAACTGATATCGATTGCAGAACTAAGCATAACACTATTACAAATCCCAACAGAACTTCTCACAGTTACTTTCACTGATAATGATAACACAAACCGTGACCGACATCAAGACGTTCACGCTAATCCAATTTGAAATCACCACCACCCGCTTAAAGTCGGTATTGCAGTAACCGTATTTAAATCGAAGGATTTTTAAAAAACGAGTAGTATGCTGAGCGTCCGAAGAACGTGTGTCGTTATCGCCGCGGGCGTTAGGGCGGTGGTACACTGCGGTAATGACAAACATGAATTGTTAGTACAATAGGTTCAAAGTCACTTGTTGTTGCGTAAGGCTGCAGCCGACGACAGCGCTAGCCGAAGATTATTTCGGCTTGTCGTTATAGACGAACGGCTAGTCTCGGCGCATACCTCGATTATAAAGTGCGCTATGGTCATCTTGATACTTTAGTTAGGATTTTTTACAGTTGATTTATTCTGGGATTAGGAAGTGAATTACTTAAGTGGCAGTGATTAGGTGTACTTAATTAGTAAGCTCTCTTTTTGTGTTTTTTCCTTAACTTTGTTTGATCTTCTACTAAAAAAAATCCGTTTAATGAATAATATTACATGGTAACTGATATACTTCGTACATTTCCTCCTTCTGTTTTCCTCTTTTTCCATCCCGTAAGCGAAGAGAATATAATGCCAGTTTAATATAACATTAATTAATTCGCAGACGGGTTTTATTAACTTTTAAACCTCATCACATTTTCTTTGAACCTGACTATGGCTTTATAGTCTGGGCCCAATAAAGCGATAGGAATGCGCGGTTGGAGGGTAACCTGGGGAAAATCCAGGGGAAAACCACCGATAACACCACGCGAGTGAATTTGAACACTGGAATACTTTAAGAGTTTGCGCCCCAGTTTCGCCCAGTAGCCTAGCCCAGAAGAGTCCAGCAAGAAACTCAGCTAGGCTCGACCTGGGCCGGTCTGACACCACATCCCACTTACCACCACCAATACGAGCAGTAATGTGTTACAAATACAAATCCTTTATTTGTTTGAACACGGTTACAAAGATCATACATTTAGAAAGTTCATGCGTATTCAACCTGCATGTAGATGTGCAAATAACAGTCATATTTCTACTTAAATGGAAGTCAAATGTATTACAATGTCAAATATTTATTGTATCATATTATGATTTAGCTTTCAGCGCGTCAAATATTCATTAATATTGTAGAAGCGATAGCAATTCCTGTAGGCATTTAGTCAATTTACTTTTGAATAACATCTTATTTTCTAGTTTAATGCTTATATGTAGTTTATTATACGAGACTACGCACATGGCATAACAATTTTTCTTATAAATAGAAGTGTGGAAAGGAGGCTGATATAAAAGGTCCCTGTTCGGGTTATCAAGCATCAAAACTATAAGTAACACACAGCATTCTATTTTCAGAATCGCTTCTAAATTTTAACATCCAACCAGTCTTTGTATATTTTTAGAATACGAGTGAACGTCCTACTGGTTTTATTTGAATCTAAACGAGAACTAGCCTTGAGGAGAACTAATGTATATTGCATCTATATTTCACACCTCAATGCTAATTTACAAACACATACTTTGATTTTGCCGCTGCTATATCCACTCATATGTTAAAATATTGATTGTTAGTGTATCCTGCATGTATCTACTTAATTAACGGTATCGTAGGATTTTTAATTATATTTTGAAGGATTTCGGTGTGAAGGGATAAATAAAAATATATCCAGCCAATACTGATTTAAACGCCGAATTAAAGATATCATCACGTTGCTTTCAAAGTGTTATATCGGTACAGATTTACAATACTGTTGAGTTTTATCTGTTAATGTTTACGTTATGCAAGATTATGGAAAACCCATACAATTGAATTACTATCTTAAAGAATAAACATAAGTAATATTACCAGTATTAGTATCACGATAATGCCTTAATTCCGTGTTTTTGTACAGTTTATATACAACAACACACATATACATACACATAGGTAGCTAGTTATATTTACTTAGTAACAACGATTGACAAATGTGACCGTCCATATCATAGGGGACCTTATAGTTAGGTATGGAGTTACGCACGGATCTATAATCTACAATGCATAGGCTACCAAAAACAAAAAAAAAACAACCCATAAGTGCCCTACTTTAAAAAAAAACATTAAAGTTAGGTAACCTAAAAATGCACTTTCGAAAAATAACTAAAAGAAGTTTAAAACTCGTTTAAAGTATGTTCCCGACGGAAGTTACATAGATGATGGTTGATTATGAATCCTGAGGTTTTCTTCTATATAAAACAATCAAAGACTTTTCAATTCCACCGCCACGGTAAAAAATGGCCTATGAACAGAGCAAGGTGCTGATAGTAAAAAATTAAGAAAAATGATAATCTGTAAATTATAATTTGATATTTTGTGATTTTTAGCATAGTATATGCTAGGAAACGTTTTTAATCACACCTTAGACTGAAAAAAAAAAAAAAATGAACGCAATAAATATTTTCTATTTAATAACGAAATTGAGATTTTTTCCCTCGTCACGAATAAATTTTACAATTTCACTCTAATGTACTATACTGACCTGTAAAATAAGTCTAGACATTCATCACAAAGGTTTTATTTTTTTCTATGACAATTAGTTTCTGTTTTATGACGGATTAAAGTTACATGAAAATCAAGGTTTACTTCCATACATTTGGAAAAAGGGCCCTTATGGACTAAAACAACCAAAAAATAATAATATATCCATTATCTATATAGCAATCTTATGTCAGAACTTAATACTGAATTAAACTTGTCATTACAAGGTTTTTGAATTATGCTTACTTTTTATGTTATACGAAAAGTAAATTTCGCATAGTGGAATAAAGCAGATAATTATTTTTTAACTAAAACCGGCCAAGTGCGTGTCGGATCACGCACAGTGAAGGGTTCTGTACCGCCACCTACTACGGTTGACTTAAAAGGAAAAATATTTTAAAAACCTTACTATCATTTTTAAAAGCCTATCCCACGATACCCCACACGCCTATAGATGTGTATTGAATCCCCCCCTAATTTAATATTTTTTCGTAATTTCACATCACTTTTATGTAGCAGTTCATAAAATACACGTTCCTACAAAATTTCATAATTATGGTACTTATAGTCTCTGAGTAAATCGGCTGTGACATACGGACGGACGGACAAAGCAAGGCACGGCACCGCTTTATCGCACCGCCACGCAAAAATTTACGAAATTACCTACCTTTTACTACTAATAATAAATAGTATTAGCCTCTCTTTGTACCTAACTCGTAAAAGGACTAAAATTGCGTAAGTGTAGTTAATTTTATTGCCTACTTATATTTGTAAGGTGTACCACCTGACCCAGTGAACAGAAATTGCAAATAAATAATACTGATAAAAGTAATTAGAATAAGTTATTAAATTATTTTATATCATTATTATCTGAGCTCTGCCATAATGGCCCTGTTTTACTAAACTTTACAACCAATTTTAATACATAAATACTTAACGTATACGAGCGAAACCAAGCTACAAATACGTGTCTAGTCCTATACTTTATCAATATACAAAAAACAAAAAAAATATATTTTTGAAGTATTTTACTAAAACTAGAATGTGTCATAAGGTCCCTTTTGAAATGAAACGTCATAAATACTCGCATAAAGTTGATCGTAGCTGTAGTGACCTCAAAAAACTGACGGTTTTTCTTCAAATCTCGGCAGTGGTAGTTCTACCACTACCGAATGTCTGAGCCCTGTGTTTAGGTATAGGTGAATACCGTACACATACGCACACACAGATAAATACTTAGCCAGTTTCTCGTATAAGTTCTTTTCTTTTAGAACACAGTTTATAGTACAAGAAATATTCAGAAAGACCATCCAATCTTGCGGTCCATAGTGGACCGTAAGATTTTTAGTAAGGCAGAAAATATAATCGCTTGTCAAGAAAAACTGTACTTTTACTTATTATTATTTAGTTACTTGTTCCCCGTACATAACCAAGTTACATTACCAGAGCACTGGTAGGAAACAAAATATTCCTGTTACACAACCAGTAATGTGAAAAAAATATCTGATGTTTTCCCTTACCAAACCAATATGGCCGACCAATATATACAAGGAAAATCCAATTGCACATCAAAATCATTCGGGTTTTTATGAACTACGAGCCCCAATGCAAATGAGTACGTCTGGTAGGAAAAAAATGTACTAAACTAACGTTAACCTAAAAATTCTGGGGGACGAAGGTGTTTGGAAGAATTAGCAATATAAAAACAGTATAAGTTATAAATCGTATTTTATTTATTCAATGAAAAAAAAAACGAACTTTCCTTGGTAATAAAAAAAACATTGTTTCACCAATTGTACTAAAATGCAAAAAAGTTCGTCTTTAGTGTTACCGACGCAGATTAGAACGTCTACCACTTGGTGGCGTCTCCTTTTGCATCTAAAACGGCTTTAATTCTGAGCGGCATTGTATCTACCAGCTGTCGACCTCTTCCGGGGTTGTTTCATTCCAAACACAGGTAAGTTTCTCTTTAAGATCAGCTTTTGATCTGGACGGGTCCTTTCGCAACTTCTTCTTCATTTTCCACCACAACGTTTCTATGGGAGACAAGTCCGGGCTGCTGGATGGCCACGACATGGTAGGTATTTTTTTCTTTTTCAGCCACGCCATCGTTGCTTTAGCGGTATGGCATGAGGCACCATCTTGTTGAAAAGTATACGCATTTTTATACTTTAACTTACGTATAGACGGCAGCAAACTCTCTTGTAAGATGCTTTTGTATTTTTCGGCATTGACGGTTCCATCTATAAATTGCAGACAGCCGACACCCTGTGCCGACATGCAGCCCCAAATCATTAAGGAAGCTGGAAACTTTACCTTACGCTTAAGACAATCTTTTTGAAATGCCTCTCCTTTTTCGCGAATGACTTTACTTCGTTCATCGCCTACTGTGACTTCAAATTTAGATTCGTCACTCCATATAATTTTACGCCACTGATCGACGGTCCAATTTCTGTACTTTTTGGCGAATTTCAACCTGTTAGTTTTCTGCCGTTGTGTAAGTAACGGTTTCTCTTTAGCAGTGTAAAAACCGTAGCCCATCCTCTTCATCACTCTCTTGCAAGTATCCACTGAAATGTTTTTTTTAATTGCGTCACGCCATAGTACCGTAAGTTCTCCAGCTCTTGCACGACGATTTTTCTTGATGATCTTCCTCAGAATCCTGTTTTCTGCTTTAGTAGTAATTCGTGGGCGGCCGGATTTCTTTAAACAAGAAATTTTGTCGTGTTTTCGATGATGCTCGATGATAGTTTGGATTGTAGACCTTGGCATAGAAAGGTCCTTGGCAATTTGGTACGTAGATTTGCCTTTATTGTTACTGGAGATTATAATTTTCCGCACTTCTTCAGTCACTGGCTTACCTCGTGCCATCTCGATAGAAAAACGATTTGGAGTAATAAAAAATTAGGCTGAATTTGCCCTTTTATATAGTGGTTTGTCATTTTACATGACAGAGAATATTCCGTATTCAATTTGAAAATAATATTTTATATTACGAACCCTGGTAAACAGGTTTTATTTTAAATAGACGACCTATTTTGCCTTAAATATGAAGCAGACGTAATTATTTGCGTGTGAGATGTAATATTTATAATTAAATTATTTTAAAATAAATAACGAGATGTACACTTTGTACAACTCAAAACTAAGCTAGCTTTAGTGACATTGCGTCTAGTGTATTCCATTAATCATCAAAGTCGATTCGGGTAGAAATACTAGTTTTTGAAAAAAAATACGCATGCAGAATTGCGACTAGACGAGCTATTTTGCATTGGGGCTCGTATTATTATTTTAGCTGTGCAAATCAGCAGTTTTAGGTTGAAAGATGTTTTTTACTAATAGCCGGATGGATGAGAATTACTATTAAGTCTATTAACGGAGATTAGGTTACTTTGAGTATATATTAACAATATGGGCCTAGCTGGTTGGCCAATCTACCCGGTAGTGACCTTGCCTACGAAGCCGGTAGTCTTTGCTTACGTAGTTTGGGACTAGATCGATTTATGTATGAGACACCCAAATATTTATTTTATTTATTTGTGTACCGTAAACTAGGGTCACTTTCAAATTGAGAAGCGACTTTAAAAATCCCGTTTATTTGCCGTGTTTTAGTCTTTACTTCATTAACCTGGGGTCAGAGAAAAATCTTTGTTCTTATTTAAACTGAATCAAACTAGAAATAAGGTGTAGCGGGGCAATCTAGACTGCGGTAAATTAAAACTACTTAGGCCGGGTTTTATAAAGATCCATTACACCAAATGTCAGATCAAATTTCAGTAACTCAGTACATTTTTTGACATAACAAACCGACATAAGGTCTAACGGATCTTTATAAAACCGAGCCTTAATCGAAATATTTTCCGTGTTTTACATTATTTACTAGAGTGCTATCTTGGTGAAATTGTGAAAGCACGTTTCCGCTATCCGGGCATAGATAACACTCTAGTAAATGATGTAAAACAGGGAAGATATTTTCGATTATTTTTAATTTCCCGCAGTCTACATTGCCCCGCTGGTGCCGCAGGTGTTCTAAATCTATAATTTTTTTCTTATATTACTCAGGTGTACTATATAAGCAGTATAACGTTACTACTTATAGGTATAGCTACTAGCTACTGCGGTCTGCCCGCGACTTCGCCCGCGTAAACTTCCACTCCTTATTTCACTCAATCAAAGGATGGTTTTCGGGATAAAAAATATTCTATATATTATTTTAATCCAGGCTATAAACACGTTGTATACCAAGTTTCGTCATTTATCCGTTCAGCCATTTTTGCATGATTGAGTTACAAATATGTAAACTTTAATATTAGTAAAAAATAGTAGGAATTACTTGCCTTTGGTTCAGTTTTGTAACTATAATTTGTAATTTATTAATCAGAATGGGAAAGCAAATTGATAGTCTGTAAATAATTTACCACAATCCCATTTTTCCTGTTTTCGAAACGGTTTAGCTGTGCTATGGTTTCAAATACCTACGTAAAATAAAATTCCCTTTTTCCGCTGGGATTTTTTTCTATTTAAAGTGGTTACGAATTTTATTTACCAAATCTACCAAAGGATCGGATCGATTTGCTAGATGGCCATTATAACAAAATGAATATTTCAACCCTGTACTGATTTGTACCTAAATTTATATGTACTAAAAACGTACTTTCTTACAATAGTTATCAAAACCGTAGCAACAATGAATCATATCCTTTAGCCGATTAGGATGAGTTAGCATAAACCCTCATTGCCAAAAATAACATGAAAATCACAAGATTGCGATTTTAGTTTGGATTTTTTTTTCATTTTTAGGGTTTCGTGCCTCAAAAAGAAAAAACGGAACCCTTACCTATAGGATCACTTTGTTGTCTATCTGTCTGTCAAGACCCTTTATCGCGTGGAGGTATCGAGTCAAAAATAAAACATTATACTCAGGTGCACAGTTCCTTGAAGCTGTGAATAACTCAAATTTCTAAGTTAATGTTCACAAAAGATTCACCGTTTATGCCGGAAAAAATTATATTTCGACATTCTCAAGGGAATCATAATTAGTAGACTACTTTTCGTTGACCTAAAAAAAATATGAAAACTGAAAATTTGTAATTAAATCACAAAAAATTGCGAGGCTCGATTCCTGAACTATTTATAATATTTACCAAATTGGTACGGAACCCTAGGTGGGCGGTCCGACTCGCACTTATCCGGTTTTTATTAATCGTGACTCTTATGGTTAACTGTGATAATTTACTGTATTAGTCTGGTTATTTCTTTCTTTCTTTCTATATTTAAGTATTTGTCTAAATTATTACATAAAAAGGTGGGTAGAGTCAGTCACTTCTTCAAGATAAGTAATAAAATAACACCTATCATTATTACGTCAGAATGTATATATATGCATATATATTATTAATGTTATTGTTGGTAAGTATTCTTGCACATATTTTCTATACAATAAATTAGTGTCATTTCTATCAATTTTGAATATCCCAAGGCCTATGCAATTGAGATCTTCTTACAGGAATATATTTGACCAAGGCAATTCAATAATTCCAGAGGCCAGCGTGTTAGAGCGAGAGATATACACCAAATTCAATCGTGCAGTAGTTGACAAAGTAAAGAAGAATCACATCATAAATCTTGTGTATTGTCAACAAAGTATCAAGTAATGGTGAACGTGTGGCCGATAGTAACACAAGAAGTCTTACAACTTACAAGGCTGTATGCAAGGTTACGGGCACAGTGTTACTGACTGAATAAAACACGTACAAAAAACGTAATTAAATGTTGAGGGGTAGAAAAACTATGTTTCAATGAAACCTAGAGTTCCTTAACTTTTGATTAATTTTCACTGTATCTAGTCAATTTTGATTCAGCCGCTTCTAGTGGACTTATTTAGCACGTTAGTGTGTATGGAAAGTTGTTATTTAGGCAAGGAGGCAAGTCATGACCTCCGCACAGTGTATTAGAAACGGTAATAGTTCATCATAATGTAAACTAGATCGGAAAGAAAGGAAATTCCTTCGAGAACACGTATCATGCTGCTTCGTTCAATTCGCACGCAGTCATTGACCTCATTGACATGCAATTATGACTGACTAGTTTTCCTCATTTCTTTGCGTGGCTATGAGCTACCCTTAATGTTTTTTTTTTTTGTTAAAAATGGGATCGCTCTTGGCCAGCATCTAGCCAGGGGGCAAAGATGAGGCCGACGATGAAGCGAGCTCACCCAGAAGGTGCCTATTCACTCGTGCCTTAAAAAGGTCTAGGTTATATGAGCTCGGAAACACAAACGCCGGCAGAGAATTCCAAACCTTAGAAGTGCGCATTATAAAAGATGATGCAAAGCGCTTGGTTCGTATAAGAGGAATTTCGACCAAGTAAGGATGGTATCCAGCCGTACGTCTGGATGTCCGATGGAAGAAGGGGGAAGGCGGTATGAGCTCATGGAGCTCCTGAGCACACTCTCCGAAGTACAATTTGTAGAAGACGCACAGATATGCTACTTTGCGTCTATGTGCTAGGCTCTGTAGCTTGTTTCCTACTACCTGACCGTCGCCAATAAGCCTCCTGGCTCTGCGGTCCACCGAGTCGAGTGCGGCAAGTTGGTACTTAGCCGAGTCATCCCAAAGATGACTACAATACTCCATGCAAGATCGGACTTGGGCCCTTAATGCAATTATGAACTTATCTTTCTTTTTATGGAAGCTTTGGGTAAACGTTACTTTGCTTGCTGACCACTCCTTAGGATTAGTCTCTAAAGGACACCCAATTACCCGTTATACGCATGAGCGTTGGAGTATTAAGGGGCTCCTAGCTACCAATGACCTTCCATCTGAAACTCTACGTTTTTTCATGTTTTTTTTATGGCGTATCGTATTAAGAACAACGAAGTTTACTGAAATAGTATACCATATTTACTTCAAAACTCTTCGAGATACATGGCATCAAACTTTGGCTATTTTAGGCCAAAAAACCAGTTTTATGGACGTAACTTTTGTTAAGATGTATTAAATATAAAAATCTCTCTTGCGTTGTTAGATACGTTAATAAGGAACAGTTACACGTCTATATAAGTGTATAAACCACATACTAATATTGAATAGAGCCTTTTTGAACCATGTTTGAATAAACCATGAAAAAATAAGTAGTCAGTTTTTCTTTTATTTGGCTTTTACAACTGTACATAATGGATAGTTTGGACGGAACAATATCAACTCAAAACTCGTCAAAACTCGATGAATAGCACGTGGAGCCCCTTAAGACTACTTAGCGATATTTCGATATTTTAATAGCGTTAAGGTCCAGAAGTGAAGGACAAAGCTGAATGTAGAATAAGCTGGCAATTACTCCACCGACAAGAGCCAAGCTCTTAAATATTATGATGATGAAGGTCCAATACTGACGAACCCTACATCGGAGTTTAGTTAACTGGCCTTACAATGCGTCATGCGTTGGTGAATTTAATGTGCCTAATTAGTTTGACCGATAACTTAAATCCCGTTATAGAAACGCTGTGATAGTATAACAGGATATGAGACATCCGTGAGTTTTTATCCTCCTCAATCAGTCCCTCATTGCTGAGCATCATGACTCCGCTGACGAGGAGTTCTTGAACACCTTTTGCCGGTAAGGGGCACCTGGGACACTTGGGCCGCATGATGGACAGTCGACGAGTAATATATAAAAACATAGGTTTTTTTTATGTTATAGGGGACAAACGAGCAGACGGATCGCCTGATGGTAAGCAATTACCGCCGCCCTTAAACATCTGCAACATCAGAGGAGTCGCAAGTGCGTTGCCGGTCTTTTTTATTATCGGTAATCAAAAGTTCATATTCCACTACAATAAAGACTTTAGAACTTTTCATATTCTTTGTTACTTTTGATGCTGACTGTACTTGTAGTAAGTAGGTACTTTTTGAGCCATAAACACCTAAAATTAGCCACACGAGTAAAATGACATTCGTTCAGCCGATAAGAGTTAATAATAACAATTTCCTAGAACTTCGCGAGTCACGCGAGTAGGGGTTAGGTGGTGGTTGACCTAGGGTCAGGCGAGGGGGTCACCAAAACGGGTCAGAGGATCGATCGGAGACGTGCATTTGGCATTCCAATTTTATGTCATTGTGTTTCGCCCTCATTTTGATCCGTTAGCTACACGCGTGTGAAAGCGAGCAAACGATAATCCACTTGGAACGCGTTAAATATGTCTCAAAACTCCCGGCACGATGGCTGAAACAAATGAAAGGGGGTAAGTGGAAAATGGTGCTCGTTGCTAAAAAACACACACTACGATTCATGTAATAATTGTCAGTTGTCTCTTAGACTTGAGTACCTACTCTAAGGCCGGCTTTCACGTTCAGTCTGCTGCAGTAAACGCTGCGCTTCCGTTCAGGCGACTAATCCGAAACATGCCTTCCTTCTTCGTCGCATAACATGGGTGTTCTATAATCACTAGGGTTATCAAACTTGCTTAGGTAAGGTAATTTCGTATGTGTCACACGGTAACACTGCTGATAATATCTATTCGGCCACCCAACGATTACAATTCGTGGGTCGTTCTCAAGACCGTTGTTCGTATTTATTCTGCACTCGTAATAAAGTGTGATTTAATTGGAATTATACTTAGGTACTCCATTAAAAAATAATTTTAGTTCTCGGTTCCTAGGTAGGTACTCAAAACTGATACTGAAATCACATCGTTACTTTTAGTGTCATCGCCAACGAGTCACAAACCCTATAATAATACTTAAATCAAAACCGTTATGAATCAGTTGAACTATTTTAGGGGCATATAGCTTATACCTACCATTCTGTTGTGGATAAAAAGAGTCACAGTTCTGCTCTCAGAAATTCATGTAAAGAAAGTACTCCATAACCACTAAGAACCAAATCACCAATCAAACACTAAGAACACAATCATCAGTATTCTATCTATAAGCCTTCACAAAGTCCATTACAATTTTATTGTGTTCCATCATCAAGCTCTCATGGGGAGAAGTTTCTCAGCAAACACGATCAAGTGACGCAATATGGTAGATCCACATAGGTGTCTTCGCAAAATTCCCTGTGATACTGTTCTGCTAAATTATCAGGCCTCAGCAATTCATGTACAGAAGCTACTCAATAAATAATTTGAAGAGTCTAAACACAGCTCACTAACTAATTACTCTTACAAGATCCCCTAATACTGTATTGTTCTGATCCATCCTCACTAGATCATGTACAGAAGCTATTTAGAAAATAAAATCAAAAAGCCTAAACACAGTCAAGGTCAAGTGTTCTACTCCTTCATCAGACCCTTAGAAGTCCATGTACAACAACTGCTAAGCAAACTTAAACAGAAGTGGCAAAAAATAGACAAAAAGATACCTCTGCACAGTTCACTTCTAAGTTATGCTGCTATCTGCTCTATCCTCAGACTTCAAGAACAAGTACTACATCATCGTAACATTTAACTTATATTTATCTAAGCAAACAAAAAACCTCACACTATAAACGCATATAAAAATAGAATAGAAAAATAAAAATAGAATCAAAATTCAAACATTTATTCTGCAAGTAGGCCTCAAGGGCTCTTTTACATGTCACAAAGTACAATAAAATTAAAATGATATCATTTAGTAACATATATACAAAGCAACAACTACCAACAGATAAATACCTGGGCACATATTTACTGAACTTATTTTATAATAAAGAGATGTAAAGAGTCTCTGTCGTCAAATGTACATATAAGCGGAGATGTAAAGGGTCCCCATAATCAAGTATGTTTTTGTGGTGTAAAAGGCATCTATATGTCAAAAAAAAATAATACGAAATAAAAATGTCGGGTCTTATTAACTAATGCTACGGTATACATAACGTGTATGTATTTATTGAAAGTATCATCATTCATCATGCAATGTTTAAACGTAGTCCCAAATTATCTACTACATCGTGGTATTTTATTGTCACAAACGAGTTGTGTATTAATTTGAGCATGCATAGGTGTACCCAGGTAACTTTACTTCTGCTGATCGCACATACTCGTATCATTACACTTTACCCAACCACGTAAATGGTGCGAAAAAACAGATTCCATTTCAAAAATAGATATCGCCGTCGACATCACACTATTCACAATTAGGATAACGGAGATTCCTTTCAATTAACTTAATTGACTTTATTACTGTTTGATGGGTATCGTCATTACGGGCAGAAAAATCTCAGTACATTAAAGAAATTAAAACGCTATTAAACTATACGCGAGTCTTTAGAGAACTATTTTCACTTAACGCACTGGCTGGCAAATATTTTTATCACCCATTCAACTGTTTTTGCTCTGGTCTACTTCCGACAAAAACACGTAGGACTTAAGTATACTAGTTGATTAAAAGAAATTACGGTATAATTCAAACAATTTATTAGACATATAAACTTTAGTACCTATAAAATAAAATGTAGGTTCAATTGTGGAGGATATTAACAGTTAAGTACACTAAATAGCGGTGTATACATATATAGTAGATAGATAGGAAAAAGGGGTTCCTTATTGACTACAGAACACTATAAAAACGTGTTTATGTAGATTATAACTATATAGTTATTTACTTATACGAATTTTGTGCGAATTAGGAGTCCAAAAGTAGGTGTATACATCTGATGTTAATAGACTTTGAAAACCTCTGACTATCTGAAGTGAAGACTTCCGATATGTCCTTCAGACAGGAAAAACGCTAGCCTAAACTATCTGTATGACCCTTAATCATATAAGGGTCATACAGTTACATTTACTAGTAAATTATTTAATAGTCTCAGGTTAAACGCTTATAATAATAAAATTTTTAACGTGGTTAACGATTGCGCAGCAAGTTCTAAAATTATATAAACAGTTAACATTGAAACATTTCATATCAAATATTGTCCTAATACTAACGTCATAGCCCAAAAGTAACAAGGAAGGACATATCCACACGGACAGTATATTTTAAAATTAATTTGTACAATGCATAACATTTTGTAGTAGGTACGCACACTTAATGCATTGTTAATTTAGGTATATTTTTAGGGTTCCGTAGCCAAAATGGAAAAACCGGAACCCTTATAGTTTCGTCATGTCTGTCCGTCCGTCCGTCCGTCCGTAGGTTACAGCCTATTTAATCGGAGACTATACGCACTACAGTTATGCTTCAACGTTCATAGTCGCGTGGGATATAATTCAACGTTCATATAGTCGCGTGGGGTATCCATGGATAAGCCTTTAAAAATGATATGGAGGTTTCTAAACAACTTTTTCATTTCAGTCAACCGTTGCTGAGATATTAGCTGTCAAAGTAATAAAAAGTTCGTCTGTGTCCCTCTAATTTTCAAACTATGGAGTAGACAATTCTGAAAAAAATGGAGATGGTGTGCATTAATAAATACTTTCAACGATTATTGGTTTAAACAAGATAGGTTTTACGGTTTTTGAATTTTCGCTGAAAAATTGTCATGCCCAAACAAAAGGTAGTAAGTCCGTGAGTTTCCTAAGAAGATACGATTTTTTTAGATTCAATGTATTGTGTAGTGGTTTTAAGTGACTAGTAGGAGGTGGTACGGAACCTTTCATTGTGCGTACACACACTGGGCCGGTTTTTTACTATTATAATTCCTGAACACACATAAAATATTTAAATAATCTTCATGTTTTTTTTAGGTAGCCATTTAATTCCCGTTCAAACACCGTCTTTTGTTACCAAACCAAATAATTAGAGCAACAAGTGAGAGTTGTTTCATGATAATAGCTTCTCGGAATCGGATTCACTTTCGTTGACTGGCGTCGACCTGTCTGTAGTGGCTATTGTAGTACTTACTCGTAGGTGAGTTTGCCGTGACTTACAAATGGTTAATAGCACAAAGGTCACGTGCTTGATTGATGACTTAAATGTTTTATTATTTAGTAACTATCGACTTTAATTAGAGCATACAATGGGGTCCGGATCTATTCGATGTATCGTATTGAATTATAATCGGTATTTTATTTCCTTTGTGTTTTTTTCGAAACGCGCTAAGTCTACGTGTCAAACGAGTATATATGTAAGACTTCCATTTTCCAAGCATGCATATTTCGATTACAACTGGACAAATCAAGCGTCCCATATTTTCGACTTCTATCGACTTCCAACTCGACAAATCCAATAAATAAGAAACAGAATTAAGAGTGCACCGAATAGTCATCTGTCATTCTCCAATTTCGGTCCGCGGTCAACTTACTCCGTCAATTTTGCGAATATTCTCTATAGTTTTACGGAGTTTAGACGCAGACACAATTCTGGAGAATTAACGTATCCTATTAAAATGTCTATTTTATGGTCATTCTAGTTGGTATGGAAAACATAGATGTATTTCTTGTATGATTCACGAGATCTATCTGTTCTAAGTACGTTTACGGATATTACTTACTAGCTTTTTCCCGCGGCTTCGCCCGCGTACTTCGAGTAATTTTTAACCGTCTACAAAAAAGAAGATTCTCAGTTTGACCTGCATGTAGTGTAGATATGTATTGGATGTCATTTTCGTAATCGGCACCCCGAGGAACCACAAAGATGAAACCCATATCGATTTTTAAGAAAAATAAATGTCTGCAGCCATCTTTGATTTGAAAATGGATGTCATTTTCGTAATCGGCACCACGAGGAACCTTGAAGATGATATTGCACCCATATCGATTTTTATAAAAATAAATATCCACCATCTTTGATTTGAAAATGCGTGTCATTTTCGTAATCGGCACCCAGAGGAACCTCGAAGATAACACCCATATCGATTTTTAAGAAAAATAAATGTCCGCCATCTTGGATTTGAAAATGAATGACATTTTTGTAATCAGTACCCCGAGTAACCTCAAAGATGACACCCATATTGATTTTTAAGAAAAACAAATGTCCGCCATCTTGGATTTGAAAGAGGATGCCTTTTAGGGGAGCAATTTCGAAAAACGCTTAAATATGTTTTGTTGTATTTAAACAGAGAGTCTATATACAAAGTTTTGAATTTCTCACTTCAAAAAAGATTTGCTCGCCGTACAAATTTGGAACCCCCTTTTCTCCCCTTTGGGGTAGCAATTTCGAAAAACGCTTAAATATGTTTTGTTGTATTTAAACCGAGAGTCAATATACGAAGTTTCAAATGTCTCACTTCAAAAAAGATTTGCTCCCCGTACAAACTTTGAACCCCCGTTTCACCCAATTTAGAAAAACGCTTAAATACGCCATTAATATATTTAAACTCAGAGTCTATATACAAAGTGTCATGTCTCTCACTTCAATAATTACGGTTTTTCATACAAACTTTGGACCCCCGTTTCACGCCTTTAGGGTGGTGAATTTTGAAAAATCCTTTCTTAATGCACCTCTAGGCCTTATAAGGACCCTACGTGCCAAATTTGGAATCTCTGGAACCGGCGGTTGGGCTGTGCGTTGATATGTCAGTCAGTCAGTCAATCAATCAGTCAGTTACTTCTTTTATATATTTAGATATACTTTTTGTCTATATTTCATGAAGAATGACGCAACCAAATTAAATGATAGGATTGTAATTTAATCACTAAATTCCAAAACAACCGAAGGCCACGAAAATCACATTGACTTCGGATGTTTCATATTAACCGATTCAATAGTGATCTCACTCCGTGAGTTTTAAAATTGCCAACTAATAAAAAGCGCGTAATTATTAATTGAGTTTCATTAAACCAATAACACATATACATCTCGCTGGCGGGTCATAATAGCTCAACGTTTAGAAAAAAAGTTAAAATCTAACAACGTATCAGTTGTTTTGCCAAGGTAGGTTCATTCAGTATCCTCCTCGCCCTTATCGATGGGATGTGTTTCTTGAGAAAAAAAAAGGCAATTGAATAGTCTGTCAAGAGTTATTACAATTTTTAAAAATATGGCTAATAAATAATCTTTATGACATTCATATCATTCTGGCATCAGGCATTCGGGAAACTATGAAAACGAAATTCTGGCAAGTGAAATTATATTATATGAAATTATGGCAATCAATTGAGAACCATTTCTTGTCGATCATCCTTCTAACTTTTGTCCCTTCTTAGGATGACGACGTCCGTTTTCCTGGTATTCGCAATCTTCTGTTTAGATTGTTTAATGTAGGCAAGTAAATTAATAAATAATTATAAAAATGATAAGTAAATTAAAATCAGTATAAGTAAAAGGAAAAAATATCTTAGCACTATCAACCATTATAATTTTTGTAATTAGCGAAGCGGTTTAAAGTCAAAATCACAAAAAAAATGTAGATTCAGACAATAATAGTTCAGGGGGGTGTTGGTACGCATTGTCATAAATTAAACGATCTACCCCCTATTTACAACGAACATCCTTATTTTGCACCACAAACTCCATTCACTTGACCAATAAAGCTCATGCGACCTGCACCACATTCCTAAACCTGCGTGACGCGACCAATTACACAATTATGATGCGGAGACAGCAATTTACAAAATGACATTCTGACTGTCGATACATGCCATTAATGTCATTTGTGTCAAATTACTTAGTAATTTTAGCCTCCGGCAGCGGGGTTGAACTAATGATGGCATACCGGACCAATCAACCGGACAGGGTCCTGTGATCTGTAATAGACTGGTGGTGGTCAGTTTTCTTAGACGGTTTGTGCTCTAATTCACTTAAATCGATTTTTTAAAGCGGTTATGTCTGCTAAAGCAAATAATACATATCAAATTAAAGGGAAAAATTTAGGTTCCGAGCAGGATTCGAACCTGCGACATCTTGGCATACGCGGTCATGTGCTCTAGCTAACTGAGTTACCGGAATAACCATGCTCGGTTCCCAAATCCTACAACCAGTCTAATTCATTTAACTTATAAAATTCACTGAACAGACAGGTAGTTTTATGACATTTTTTCAAGTTGCACGGCATTTTGTGAGTCATTTTGGCAACATGACTTTTCCCAGGTAGGACCTCACATGACCAGATTCGAGTTACAATATGCATTTTTTTGTTTTTTTTCCGCCACCGGCCGCCATCTTGAATTTTGAGTAAAGGAGCCAAAATTCGGCTTGGTAACATGTTGCTAAAATGGCTCACAAAATACCGTTGTAATCGAAAAGGAGAGCGATTTTTAGAAATAACCACCGATCTACCTATATGATTACAGGTAAATAATATTCGAGAAACAATTTGCGTAGGCGTAACTGTATTGCCAGGGGACGATTTTTGAGTGTCGAACGCTCGAATTTTTCACTCGACATCTGTCAAATCATCATAGTTTTTTGACAGATCTCGAGTGAAAAGTCGAGCGTTTGACACTCTAAAATCGCCCCTCTAACAATTTTTTTGCAAATAATCATAATCAAATAAAGTTTGTACTGTGTTTGATGGTGTCCAGCGATCAATGCACTCAAATTAAAAAATCAGGCAGATTAATTTATTTTTGTTCTATCATATCCGCGTAGTTGTTTATGTGTGATTTAATTTCTGTTTTTTTAGTGTAGGTACTCTGCTTGGCGAGCAATAAAAAGTATTTTTATTATGTAATCGCGTTTACGTCGGACATAATATAGCATTCGTCCGTCTTGCACTTACACTTTTTGTTAATAACGGACGAATTCTATTATTTCTAAGCGATAGAGTGAGTGAACGCGCGTTACCAAACCATTTCCCGTATATGTATGTATTAATTTTGTCCAAGATAAGCACATTTCACTCCACCATTGACCAGCTTTTAAATAATTTAAAACTTAAGTGCATTCGTTACCCGCTTTTACATAAATACCAGTCGAATATATTATTAGTGATCGGCCATCTTGCGCCGCCCTCTGGCTCGGCCAATACGGACACGCACTGTAATGGCATGCAAAATTGCCCAGCAGGCAAATTGCGGACCCCTGCGAATGCGAGTTATTTACTGAATACTAGGTTTGAGTGTTATGTGCCGCTTATTTTACTTGGATGCCTGTACCTCATGATTAAGTTTTTTAGAAACAAAATGAAAACGAACGCGTTTGCGTTTTGTCTCAATTTATATGACAAAAAATAGTTACCAGTCAGGGTCGGCACCAACATACGATCACAGGCCGGTCATCGTCAATTATGGCGCCGGCAGCTGTCATCCCATAGAAACTTGTCAAACTTTCCATACAATCAGATTTTAACGAACACCGGTTTGGTGCAACCCACCCTTAAAGCCACCAGAGGCGCTGCTCGCGTTGCCATGCAAGTTGAGACTAAACGCGTTCTTTTGCGTTTTGTTTCGAAAAACTTTTACTACAGGACTTGATTTTTGAATGAAGGCTTTCAGTGAAATTATCTAAAACCTCATCAGTTTTGATACCTTTTTTAAATAAAAAATAGGTTTGCTCTTGGCCAGCATCTAGCCAGGGGACAAGGATGAGGCCAACGGTGAAACGAGCTCACACTGAAGATGCCTATTCCCTCGTGCCTTAAAAAGGTCTAGGTTATATGAACTCGGAAATAGATGCCAAGGCGCTCATCTGAGTAACATGTTTAGGTATTTTATTAATGCAGGTTAATTCATTTCATAGGTCTATTGGGGCGCTAGACATGATTTTTCAGATTGTAGTGCAATTTTAGGCCGGCATTCGTTAAATAAAGCTTTATATATTACTAGCTTTTGCCCGCGACTTCGTCCGCGTGAACGTCTACTGACTATTCCTTCCCCTTGGTACATATATTCTGCAGGTTAGGTCATAAACTACATAACTTTGAGTGACTCACTCAAAATGTACTGAAACCTTTTTACGTCTCAAAGTTACAACCTTACAAATTTTCTTATTCATATAAATATATTAGCAAGTTACATACAACATAACATTAACAACATATTCATAACATTTCATTCCAGCCCCGAGAACGCCGTCGACTCGATCCCATATATATATACGTATATACGTACAAATAATTTTTATGATTTCTTATACTACGAAACGAAACATAATGTGTGCTAAGAAACTACGTCATCAAATCCATGTAGCATAGTGGTGTCATGGTTCGATGTTGCGTACGTATACACATTCGTTCTTGTTCTATGAAGTTTCCCAATTCCCTACTTTCCGAGCCTTAGTACTGACATGCTCGATGTAGCGACTACAGGGGAAAACATATTATGACTGAATGGAACAAAAACTTCGATGTTTCTCGAACTACAGCGTGTTAGAAGTCCTACATTAAAACCCAAGATCTGTAATGACCTACAACACACAACGCTCTGCTTGTAGTGAACACCTTGGGCAAATGTCTCTACGCATTATCCCTCTGTATGGAACTTTATTTAATACTTCTAGTTTACTAAGATTTTTTTTTCATATGTACTTGTAAGAAACACTTTCCAAAACGTACAATCGAACCGGTGACATCCTGACATACGCAGCCAATCACTTTAACTAAGCTGTCTGCATGAAAAATCAGTAATCACACTCGGTTACCAAATCCTTCAACAAGTTCTTTCTTATCTTCTTCAAAGCCTTGGGGATGCGTACTCAGAGTGACATCTACCAAAAAGACTCGCGCTTCCTTAACTTCAACTTGCAATTAAAAACAGTAGTAATATTTTTAACTACCTACGCGCATATTATCGTTTTACAATTATGTATAAACTAATCAGTCAGGTAATCCATGTTTTCATATTACCTACATTGAATTATTATTTTGGATAAGCTGACCTATAGTAACCAAAAAGATTTGTAACGGTTTCTATGGGTCCTTAGGATAGACACAAAATTACCCTGCCGGCGGGGATGTCCACCGCATGATCGCGATATCGCAGACACATATAGTCCCTATTCGTCCCGATACCGCTGCCTACCGGGTAGAGTCAGTCCGATCCAGGTCGGGCCTGGCTGAGTTCCTAGCTGGTCTCTTCTCAGCTAGGTTTGGTTTAGTGAAACAGCAACAAAACTCCCAGTAGTTTGATTCCACCCACACCTCAGATTTGTTTGAGGCCGCTCAACCAATCTCACTGGAGCGCATACTTTTAGAGTATTCCAGTTGCAGTGTTTAAACCCCCCGTGTGGTCGCGTTGGAGGTTTCTCCTGGATTTTCCTCAGGCCACTCTCCAAACAAACGCGCACTCACTATGGCTTTATTGGGCCCGGCCTATAAAGCCAGTCAGGTTCAAGAAAAAAAAACCTGTTTTACATTTCTCTACCATCCATTTTCTTTCAATACAAAGAATAGAGTGGAGTGGAATATCTATAATTTTTATGTAGGCATATATCAAAGCGCTGGTCAGTCAATGCTGACAACAATCGTCTACGTTCAATCTATTTATAATAATAATAATAATAATTTATTCATAAAACATGTACAAAATTAATAACTATAATAGGCTAGGAGTTTACAATATAATATTTAATCTCCAATTTTATAAACAGTAAAGTTATTTAGGCTCAATGGCTTTAAAGACTGTAAGACAGTACCTAAATAACGAAAAATCTAAAACATAATAGATTTGCGTTATTTAGGTACTGCTTACAATTATGCATGTAAATAATTAATAGAACTTCAGGTAAGTACTGAAATGCGGTAAACATTCACATTCACATGAGTCGCTTTGTTTTGAGATAATTAAGCTCTAAGAGTCACAAATATCCGAAATCTTTCATAATAATAGATCATCATAATCAATTGATAGCGACATTACTTATTTTATAACTACGATGGTAAAAATAAAAACTTTACATGAAAATACCTACTTTATCTTAGCTGCTATAAGACTCAAATGATTGAATTGTGCAATTAGTAAATAATCTACATTAACTTAGATTCTATTTTAACGAATGGTACGTCTCTGACACGCCAAACGTCAAATATCGTAAATTTACAACTGTCTAGACTCGCTTCACGATACGTCCTTATTGTATCTTGACCCTACGATTCGTGACAACTATGTGCATATTCGGAGCTCAGACTTACACTGGTTCACCTGAGAAAAAATTTCGTAAGTCAGCGGGTATTGTAAATATTGTACATGATTCTGGATATCTATGAAATGCAACTTCCACCCCCGAATTTATCTATTTGAGGGATGATGAAGGGATAAAAATTATCCTATATGTTAATCCAGGCTATAGACTCGTTGTGTACCAAGTTTCATCATAATCCGGTCAGCTGTTTTTGCGTGATTGAGTAACAAATATATAAACATCTAAACATCCGAACTTTCACATTTATAATATTAGTGGGAATAGTGGGAATTAGTGGTATTTTGTAGGCCCTCGACCACTCTAACAACGAAGATATATTAGATATAGGTAGACAAAGTTCAAGGCACTGGTTTGACAATGTTGACAACGACTGACTAAGATAATTAAGTCTCTCATTTCAAACAGTTACAATGGGTTGAGGGATTTGTGGTTATTTGTCATTAGTCCCCTGAGCACTTTTTTACCCTCCGTTTTTTCACATATTATCTATTTATTATTGTACAATTTTTGAATGGGATTCTTTTTATTTTGCTTCCAATTATATGCTTACCAATTTTCAAGCCTTTAAGTCACGAATTGAAGGACTTCTCATACAAAGTTCAACCCCTCTTTTCACCCCCTTTCATCCCCAATCTGCCTGATTTTTATAGCCTATAACCCGTCCGACGATCAATTAAAAGTATTAGTGAAGGTTGTATTGAAATCTATTGGGTAGTTTTCGCGTGATGGTGAGACAAATAAACAGACAGACAAACAGACACAAATTCTAAAAACTGTTGAAATGTGTTCTGTTATCGATTCTAAGACCCCTCCATCGATTTTTTTGCAAATATCTTCTATGTACAGACTTTCGAAACTCTACAGCTTTATTATATGTATAGATTATCATTTTTACTTCTGCAAACTAGCATTTTGTAAAATGAGCTTTTATTCGTTTAATTTAGAAAAAAATCCGAAAAAGACATACGTCACCTATCCGTGAAACAACTTATATAGACATGACATAAGTACCTAAGGGATAAGTAAAAATCCGTCACTATGGATACATATACACAAGGGGTGCCTACTGCGGTGGATAATGCATATTGCATATAAGTAGGTACGTGTGTAAGTAGCTGTCGGTTAAATTCATCTTTATGTGATGATATTAGGGTCGATTTTTCAATCATCAAATAAAATTATCCGTTAGTTAAAATTATCGCTGTCCTTTCTAATGTCATACAATAGAAAAAGACAGAGCTAACTCTTACCTCAAAGTTAATTTTATCTGGGGATTGAAAAATCAGCCCTTAGTAGAATATCAAATCACTGTTAATTTGAAATAAAAACTACTATTTGACAGCCAATTATTGTTTTGAAACCTTTTCTACAATCTTTGTAGGTATCGGGGTTAAATAATATACTAAATGAAAAACAAAGAAATACATTTTGTTTGTTTTACTAATTACAACTTTTTGGTTACCAACTAACTAAACTATTCCGATAAATTCGTAACTAATACCACAGACGAATGAATAATTAATTGAGAAGCTTAGGTATGGTGCAGCCATCTAGTGGAGAGTAGCGAGACTAACGGTTCCGTGAGCGATGTATGGTTTAATAATATTCTGAGGTTCGTAGTTTCAGAATTATTATAATGATTTATGTTAATGTGTCCTTACTTTATTTTTATAATGCAGTTATTATTATGAACATGAACTTTTTTACTTCAGTTAATGTATAAGACCAAAAGCGCCATCTGTTGACTGCACTAAAAACGACATAAGAAGTGCTCAGTTTCTTCTGTTTAAAGCCGTCAGTGTGAAGATGGCAGTAAAATTAAAATAAGTGTGTTTCGTATATTTTATTGGATTTTGAACCATACGTACTCACTATAATTTTTTAATAATTTACGCACACAATCTAGTGTGCCTAAATTATAAGAAAAATCGTTTATACAAATATTCAAAATAATCTGCAGATGTACATTATTTTTGTTGCCACGCATTTGTTCATATGTGAAAGTATTTTTCAAACAGGTTTGTTTATATTAATTCATGGTGTAGGTCAGGGGTCGGCAACCTTTTAGCAGCCAAGGGCCACTTAGTAGCTAGCAAAATTGCCGCGGGCCGCACCATGTTAATAATATTTTTTGACTCTATTAGACAGGGTACCACATTGTCGGTTTTCAATAAGGAGGCTCGCGGGCCGCCTGTTACCGACCGCTGGTGACCATAGTACCAAAAGAAATCTAGTCTTAAAAAGTTACCAAAACAAAACCAGTTATGAAAATGCCATTTCATCTCAAGAAACAAAATCTACCTACAAAGTTCAATTTTCTGCACACTGTTTTGGGTTCTCCTCACAAACATAATTTCGAGGCAAACCCCAAGTTGTCAAAGGACACGAAACTTCCCAGACCAAATTCTCAAGTACTTCCTCATACAAAAGACATTTCCTGGCAGGAAGGTTTAGTCACTTGTTTCTCTTTGTAACTATAGAGCAACCCGAAGACTGTACGGGGCCATTTTATGTCGTTGAAGTTTAGAACAAGTTATTCAAAAATAACATTACTAAATTACGACATACGAGGTTTTGGTCTTCTGCGGTTCAAAATCTGGGTTTGTACCTATTGATGACCACTTTAATCTAGTTGGTAGTGACCCTGTCTACGAAGCTGGATGTCCCGGGTTCGAATATCGATCGGGGCCTGTACTCCGAACTCCGTATCGTGCCGTCCCTTTCACTCGCGTGTTATACACTGTATGAGAGAAAGGGACAGCACGATACGAAGTTCGGAGTAATCCCTCTGGGCAATTATTTGTGTGATGAGCACTAATATTTGTTTCTGAATCTTGGATGTTTTCTGTATAAGTATATTTTTATCTTAGTATGTATATCGTCGCCTAGTACCTATATGACAAGTTTTGCTTAAAGCCGCATTCACATTTGTCTGATCGGGACTAGGTTGATTTGTATAAGATTGTCTACATATATTTAGTCTACATACTTATTGTATATTTATATATATATGGTCGCGTTAACTCACAAAGGGCCGCCGAAACGAAATAATATAACTCCCTCTCTGTCGCACTTGCACATTCGAGCGACAGAGAGAGATATTTTGTTTTCGGTTAGCGGTAAGCCCTCAAGCGTAATGCCGCGAAATAGTAAGTACTATTGGCCTCTAAAGCCCAGCCAGGTTCAGAAAAAAAAGGTACTGTTGGTTCGCCCGGAACTGGGAACTCGCGATGTAACGTACAGTCAAGTCATTCATATATATACAGAACCAAAGCGACAAAACTATATGGTACAATGGCCTGCGTTCGCGTTCGCTCTATTTCTGTACGCTGTTACTCCCCTGTATTAATTAAGGCTATGTTCCCACATTTTGGCACTATTCAGCATGTATATATAGATATTTTCGATGTTAACTACTTTTTGATCTGTCAAGCGCCATCCGATTAAATTTTTTTTTATCAATGTATAGAAAGGAACTTCGGGATGGATATAGGCTATACTATTTGAGTAGCTGGACAATTTGATACTTTGTCGTTTTAACCTTTTTAAAATGTTAGTATGACAGTTTAACCCGTCGTCTACTGGTCCCAGGAATCCCCGGGCTTATTACAAAAAATGCTATTGTTTATTTTTTCGTCGCGATTCCATTGTGTTCCCCGCTGCCCGCTGGCGTAGTCCGCGGCCTCACCGCGGAACTATCGACTCGGATGCAAATTAAATTTGCATATCGCCACTCGTTTACTCTGGTAAGTAATGAAAAATTGATTTTTTGCAGCTACTGGTATGTTCACAGAATTGCTTTGTTATTGGTGCTTCAGTTTCTAAAATGCTACAAATGAAAATAAAATTACATTAAAACAACTGCGTTGCATTTGGAAATACTGGAGCTTTGCGGTATATATTACAATACAATACAAAATATACTCATTATCGCCCACCATAACCTTCTGATATATATCTCCTCCGCTCCGACCACTTTAGCCTAGTTGGTAGTGACCCTGCCTTCGAAGCTGGAGGTCCCGGGTTCGAATCCCGGTCAGGGCATTTGTTTGTGTGATGAACACAAATATTTGTTCCTGAGTCATGGATGTTTTCTATGTATTTAAGTATCTATTTATCTATATAAGTATGTATAACCTTAGTACCCATAGTACAAGCTTTGCTTAGTTTGGGACTAGGTTGATTTGTGTAAGATTGTCCACAAATATTTATTTTTATTTATTTATTTTATATATTATTCTCTGTACATCTTTTTGTCACCTTTGAATTGGATGAAATATTTATATTGTGTATGGATCCATGTTATCCTAAATAAATAATTTATTATAAGTATTATTATTGTGTGTATATTTCAATGCGTTCCTGGGTGGTATGGAAACACAATTGACCTCGGAAGTGGCGCTGCTTTTCCGGGCAGGAAGACGTCTGTTGGGTCCGCTAGTATAATATATAAGTACTTCAGGAATAAATAAATAAAAAATAAATAAATATAAATATTTGTGGACAATCTACACAAATCAACCTAGTCCCAAACTAAGCAAAGCTTGTACTATGGGTACCAAGTGACGATATAAATACTTATATAGATAAATAGATACTTAAATACATAGAAAACATCCAAGACTCAGGAACTCGTGTTCATCACACAAATAAATGCCCTGACCGGGATTCGAACCCGGGACCTCCAGCTTCGAAGGCAAGGTCACTACCAACTAGGCTAAAGCGGTCGAAATAACCACTGGATTGGCACGCATCACAGCTACAGGTCGACCGCTTAACTGAGACTGTGTGAAAGGTTAGCGAAAGACAGGGACTCGCTCCCGCTAACCGCCCGCTACCCTATAACGTCCTCATACAGTCACCTGAACGGTACACCTATAATAAGAAACAATACTACATTAATGATGGCATGGCCTCTGCTCATAAATTATCCGATACCATCAGATTATATTCTACTATTTTTAAAAGCTGTCTGTGAACATGTACTCATATATCTTGTGTGTTCGGATCAAATCTTGAAACCCGAATTTTAAAGCAATGAAGAAGGTTGCCATAGCAACACCTAAACTACACAAGATAAACCCGTCGTGTTTATAGAGTCATTGGCACCATCTCAATGAGTAGTACATTGAGTACTGAGGAAAAAAAGTACAGTCGGCAGTCAGAAACTTAACCTACAACATTGGTGCCAGTCGTTATTGGTCAAGCGCATGTCAAACGTCAGTTTAGACATCACTACATAGTATAAAACAAAGTCGCTTTCTCTGTCCCTAAGTCCCTATATCCCTATATCACTATGTATGCTTAAATCTTTAAAACTACGCAACGGATTTTGATGCGGTTTTTTTAATAAATAGAGTGACTCAAGGGGAAGGTTTATATGTATAATACATGCATCAGCATTGCACCCGTGCGAAGCCGGGGCGGGTCGCTAGTATATCATAAGGGTGGGGTGTGTTAACGTGAAACGCGGTTGGTGAGAATAAGTCCAATGGTTTTAATGTTGTTTCTTTCTACTGTGTTCGTCTTATACAACTCACCCTACATGTAATGTCCACCATTAGGCGAAGTGGTTTGACAAGTCAAAATACACAAATGTTGCCACTGTGTGGCCAGTGATGTTCGAGATTCTAGATTTACCGATCTTTCGGCGAAATTTATCAGGTACTCCTAGGTGCTTGCTGAGAACATCGAAAATATAAATTAGTAATGTTTATCTCAATATAATATGCTCTGAGTTTGTCAAATTAAAATAATTTGTAAATCTTATGATTTATTCTTATTTAAAGGACTAAACTTCATATTTAAATCCAAACGATATGTTTTTATCGATATATACCGTAACTATTTATTTTTTTCTACTCCTAATTTTATCTGCCGGTTTACTTCGCCTAATGCTGGACTTTAGCGTAAATAGTTAAAAGTTAAAAGGATTCATGAATATTAACTTACCTACTCAGGTTCATTTACATCAATACTTTGCCACATTTAACAATATTCATAGCAAACAAGCCTGAGAGCCTACTCCGAACTTCTAAATCCGAATCTCGTATCGTGCCGTCTTTTTCACTCTCGTGTTAATACACTATATGAGTGAAAGGGACGGCACGATACGAAGTTCGGATTTCAAAGGTCGGAGTAGGCCCTCTGCACTCTCACTAATTACCCAGTTAACATTATTAGCCACATTTACTATTCCATTCATAGTGTAGTCTAAAAAGACTAAGCTTCTGCAAAGTTTACAGGAAGCCGCTTAAAGGCAAGCTGGGCTAGGTAAACGCTGGTGGACTTAGAGCTAGGGTTGTGCAAATTTAAAACTAGTTTCAATAAGAAAAAAACACGTAGGTAATTTGTCAATGAATAAAGAATAATAGTACAGATCGTTTATTAGAAATTCACTAATACCAATCTACCGTTATCAATAACTTAGTCACGACGTTAGGTTTTCATACGAATCACTTTCAACTAAAGTAAATAGGTACTTAATATCAATTCATTTTGAACTTGTATTAACATTTTACCTATCGATGTTAATACAAGTAATATAAATCGTGATACAATGTAATAAAATATACATAATTCACCTATTTTACTTAAGTACTTTTTAAGTAATTAAGTAAAATATGGTGCGACTACCGAATTATTCTGTAGGTATTGCTAGACTATCCATACTTTTTACAGCTACCTACATCTAGTTAGATGCCAACTGAGCTAATCGTGTCGTCTCTTTCATTTTTAGCAGCGGTCACCTTGCGGCTAAGCATCTTACCAAGGATCCAATCGATCTTACATCAAATTGTTGAAAAGATTTTCGCACTGTTGTTCCGTCTTAATTCCCTTTATTGAGGAACAAATCTTTAGAAGGGTTTACGACTGACGGATCCGAACCCTAACGATCGCCGGTTTAGATAAACCTTCGACGTAATTTATTACTAGTTTTAATTAATTGCTTTTCGTGAGCTGAAGGGTTATTACATTTTCATTGTTATCGATATTAATCGAATTAAAGAGTTAAATAAATTAAATTTTGATGAAATACAAATTACTCCGTGTATTCTTTGTTTAATCTTTTGTAGTTACACCTAACCTTTATTAGAGGTACAGTCGAATAAACTGCTAGTATCTGTATTGTATGGTACAAATAGTGTATTACTGGAAAATGGTCTGTTAAGGAGCAATAAAATAGTATGGTATTTACAGAATAGTAATGCAAAATACTTATTAAAAGAGCTTGGGAAATACTATTATAACCTATGAACTTAATATTACTGAAAATAATAATGCAGAGTAGGTAGTTCGTAATTACTTCTGGGTGTAATGTGTAATATTGCACCAGTTCGGAAATATTTGACAAGATGATCTACGTTTTAGGCGACTTCCTGATTTGTCGGTGCGGAGGCGGTACGATATAAGAAAATGATGAAATGCCAATGTCAATACACAGATGTGCGAAAGAGATGTAAGCATAGACAATAACATACGTGGAAACGAGATATAATGTGTCAAGTCCTGTCCCTTGAGTACACTTAGGCATTCCCGCCGGCGGGGATGTCCACCGCGCGATCGCGACAACACTGACACATATAGTCCCTATTCGTCCCGGTACCGCCGCACACCGGGTAGAGTCAGTCCGACCCAGGTCGGACCTAACTGAGTTTCTTGCTGGACTCTTCTCAGCTAGGCTAGATTTAGTGAACCAGCGACGAAACTCCCAGTAGCTCAATTCTACTCACACCTCAGATTCGTTTGAAACCGCTCAACCAATCTCACTGGAGCTCAAACTCTTAGAGTATTCTAGTGTTCCAAATCACACGCGTGCTCGTGTCGGAGGTTTTCCCCTGGATTTTCGCCAGGCTACTCTCCAACCGCGCACTCCTATCGCTTTCTTGGGCCCGGCCTATAAATCCACAGTCAGATTCAAATAAAAAATGATACTTCTTCATTTAGTCAGGTTATCATAAGTCCGTCCCTTTTGGGTATTCGCTAATCCTCCTTCTACAGGATCCTCTTTCTACGGCCCCTACATTTATGAGTCTTTCCTGACTGGTGCGGGATGTGCGGCAGCGGGGCGATGCGAAAGAAGTACTGCTCCGCTTATGCGCATGATATTACTACTGCGCAAATGTAATACTGACAGTATTCCGTCAAGTGTGAATCTTTGTGACGTCAATAAGTTTACGTCAAAGAAGAAAATAATATATGTGGCATTTTCTTCCGGCCGTCAAGTCGACATTAGAGTCTAAATCTAATTGGCAAATAGTCGCTTAGTCAGAGGAATATGACGTTTCCTGTCTCCTAATAGTGTGTCACCTGACAGGTTAAGCACAGAGGTAAGGAGAAGGAGCCTTGTTAAGGTCAGTACCGCTAGTATAAGTTTTTTCGAAACAAACCAGAAACGAATGTGTTTGCGTTTGTATGGCAAAAAAATAGTTACCACCAGAGGCGCTGCTCGCGATGCCATACAATTGAGACAAAACGCAAACGCGTTCTTTTGTGTTTTGTTTCGAAAAAATTTATACAAGAGGTACAGTATGTGGCCTGTGCGTGAACGAGAACTAATACGGCTTTAGATACCGGCAACACGAAAATAAAGCAGCTTAACTTTTTCGTCTCAACCCTAGCCCTAGACAAATCCTTTTGTGTAATGCATCCATTCTATTGCAACGAGGTACGAAATGACGGAAATGTTTTCTATCTCCCTCTGCAGACTTTAGGGGCTTAGGCCACGGCTTTTTGGACTAAAATGAGAAACTATTGCTCGTTATTTTGTAGAGAATGCCCGATCGCAGCGGTTAAGCTCTTACGGTAAGATTAATGGAACGAGTATTTTAGAAAATTGGATTCAATTTTATAGATACCCGCGCGGTCTCGCGCGGATTGCAAAAAACCTAGACAAAGATGCTTGATAAAACATAGTGTATGTACAGAAGGTCAATTCAGTATACAGGTAAAATAATTGTATTAGATAAGACATTGCACTAATAATAACTAGAAAACATTTACATTATATGCATTGTACTAACAATTATTAGAACATATATTTGATGGTAAAATACATTCTACTAACAATAATTGGAACACTGTTTACCCAGTAATATACATCGTACTAAAAATCGTCATCATCCTTATAGCGTTATCCAATACGGTCTGGTTTCCCCTCGGGTTGTCCCGGTACAGTTGCATCCGGAAGGATGCCCGGGGTCCGCTACCTAATCACAAGATTTGGCGTAGGCCATCTGACCTTCCAGCCCGAGGGGAAACCAGACCTTATTGGAATTAGGCTTGTCAAGTGGGTGGGCAACTTGACTGTTAGAGGTTCTCAAGCCGCTCGAAGGCCTCTAACTTGGCTTAACGACTGCTATCATAGACAGCAGCCGGGATCGACGATTAAACGTGCCTTCCAAAGCCCGGGAGCGCTCAGTTAATAATCACTCAAATTCACCCATCCAAGCACTGACCTCGGCTCAAGTTGCTTAACCTCGCATACGCGGTACGCGGGCGCCGCTGGGCCACGAGCGCTCCTTATATATACATCGTACTAACAATAATTGGAAATTTAGTTTAAAGTCATTGTGATTATTAAGTGGTTATACCCGTATATAGAACTTGTATGACTTCAGCTCGGCGCACGTCAAATATTGATTTATTCAAAATCAATTTGATCTAATTGCTGACAAAATTAATTAGTTTGTATCCAAATTAGTTGAGCAATAATAATTTATAGTGAGATTGATGTTTCATATTGTATTGCATCACACATTATGTTCACCGAATATTATGTCCATTTTCTGAAAGTAAAACGCGTGTATAATTTATCATACATTAAGTACTTCATAAAATTAATGAATTACATTTGGGTATGAATTACACAGGTTTCATTTATCATGTATTGTGTGTTTATATACATTTATTTCGTTTTTTTTGAACCTGACTCTGGCTTTATAGGCCGGGCCCAATAAAGGGATAGGAGTGCGCGGTTAGAGTGGCTTGGAGAAAATCCAGGGGAAACCTCCAACACGACCACGCGAGCGGTTTTGAACACTGGAATACAATAAGAGTTTGAGCTCCAGTGAGATTGGTTCAGCGATTTTCACCGAATCTGAGGTATGAGTGGAATCGAGCTACTGGGAATTTTGTCCCTGGTTCACGAAATGTGTTTACATTTCCACCGCCCACAATGTGTCTGGAAGGTACACCTTGGTCCCAAAAATTGTCTGGGAGACCGTTCTTTAGCGATAAGACCTCCTGTAGCCTCTATCTACATGTTACTGTTTTGATTCTGTTTGTAACTGATTAATTTGTGTTAGGTGAGATAAGGAGTATTTGTATTGTATTTCATTATACCTGTTTTGATGTTGACTGGTAGGGAATAGTAGGGGAATATCTCGTACGATAAGTTCTTCATTAGTTTATGTAAATGCTTAATTTCCTTATATTGCTGTTTGTTAGTATAACCTCCCCGCATTATTCTATTACTATTTTTTATACAACGCCGGTGGCAAACAAGCGTACGGTCCACCTGATGGTAAGCGGCCACGGCAGTCTATAGACGCCCGCAGCTCCAAAGGAGTCACGTCCGCGTTGCCGACCCTTTATAAGATTTGAGGATGCACCGACAGCAGAAGGAACACAATACACTGTATTTATGTACACAATATACTGTCATGTATTAATTCATTTCGTAGTCACCTTTATTGCTATGGAGTGTACCTTAATTATAGGTATGTCAATCACAGTAGTTATGTAATAACCCTGAAGGCAGTAAAACATTTCATGCCTGCTTTCTCGCTTCTACGCGCATTAGACCATAAGTGTCTGAAGGAGTACGAGCAACCCATTTCAATCATATATTACCGACGCATTTGAGTCATACCCTCTTTCAGTTTGGTTGAAACAGTCAGCATCAAAAGTAACTCATATGACGAGGTCAAAAGCTCTTATTCCCTTATAATAAAGATTTTTGACGTCCTCATATGCGTATTTACCTTTGATGTCAACCGTACGTAAGTACCTATAAATCAAAATCGTCATCATTCAAGCGTTTATCCTGTCTTCTTCCATTTCATTTTATCCTAGACATCCCTTTAATAGGAGTGTTGACAACGAATAAGAAAATCAATAAGTTCTAATTTTCTCGAAAAAGGATCAAACTCTTAATCAAATGGCGAAAAAAGTAACTCAAAAGAATAAATAATTACATAATTATAAGTCTGCAAACCTTAAGAGGGGGCATACTCTGTCCCTTTTCCACAAAACGCACCTTTGTATTGGAACGATCGTCATTTACTATGAAGCCGTGGTCAATGGCATGACTGATCTGTCGCTCTTTCTCTCTCCAACCAGCAACGTAGATTCGTTATTTTGTTGATATATTTGAATAGGATTTTCACCATTTGTTTTGGAGTAGTCTTGACGACCGCTTTAGCCTAGTTGATAGTGACCCTGCCTGCGAAGCTGGAGGTCCCGGGTTCGAATACCGGTCAGGGCATTTATTTGTGTGATGAACACGAATATTTGTTCCTGAGTCTTGGATGTTTTCTATATATTTAAGTATGTATATATGTAAGTATGTTTATCTATATAAGTATGTATATCGTCGCCTAGTACCCATAGTACAAGCTTTGCTTAGTTTGGTACTAGGTCGATTTGTGTAAGGTTGTCCACAAATATTTATTTATTTATTCTGGAGTTTGAGTCAACATCCTTATTCACTCGCTGGCGTCCTGTCTTTCCTTTCTGACAACACTGAGACATAAGTGTATTTAATTTACAAAAAATCTATTTCGCAAAAATAAATTGTTACATTTTACGTGCATTTGAGCCACACTTTGAGGTTGTTCCTATCCATTATTTTTGAAGCAGGTCACCCATTGAATAGGCGCGGTGTTCCGTTCACCAAATTCACGGTTCGTTGGTGTATTTGCGCAGCATAAGGGCCTATGAATTATTCAGGGACTATATTTTACCTTTTATGGAGCCGAAAAAAAAATAGTTACGGGAAAACTGCGTCGGCACACGTTTGAAAAGCGAAAAGGCGGTTCATAATTCACTTTAGCCTAGTTGGTAGTGACCCTGCCTTCGAAGCTGGAGGTCCCGGGTTCGAATCCCGGTCAGGGCATGTATTTGTGTGATGAACACGAATATTTGTTCCTGAGTCTTGGATGTTTTCTATATATTTAAGTATCTATTATATTTATATAAGTATGTATATCGTCACTTGGTACCCATAGTACAAGCTTTGCTTAGTTTGGGACTAGGTTGATTTGTATGAGATTGTGTAAAAAATATGTAAATATATGTATTATAATAGACATAGTACCTCAGATTTCAGGTACGTTGGCCTACTCAACTTCATATTTTGTTTTGTTTAATTGATAAAAAGACAACAAGTTGATTGCGTAACGTTATGGACTTACGTTTGGTACATTTTAATTTGAGAACACCTAGGTGTTAGTAGGATTACGTAGTTAACTATGTTTTTAGAGTTTTAGAAGTGAAGGGTGAATTTAAAATGTAACAAAAGTATATAACTAGGTCAAAACGTTCCCTAGTTACTAGTACAAGTTATACTCGTTCCATTCAGCTCACAAATTTCCACAAAACCAATAAGCTCTCATATAATTAAAATACGTTTAACAATAACAACCTCTTTTACAGTTCGTTTAGCAGGGAAAGTGTCTATCTAATTTGGCGGGAAGCACATCAGTGAACAGGGAAACAGTAAAGCTAATGCACAGTGGATGGTTAAACTGGACAAAAGTGTGTTCACAACGAACAGGCCAGGGGGTCGATTTGACATAATTTCGGGTTTCAATTGATTTCTTTGTTTCTCGCTAGTACCAGCCTAAACCTAAGGCACCAGGTATTGGTTGACTGGTGAAGAATGCTTTATGGAATTAAATATGCCATTTGTACATTTTTTGGAATTGTGAAATTAAGTTTAAATAAATCAAAAAATTACATAGAGCCACCATACACGTGCGCCCAAGTGGGACGGAAAACCTTCTATGTAGCGCCATCGTCTACCAATCTCGGGGATCTCAGGGCCCATTACAAAAGAATGCTATTGTTAATTTTTTTTCGCTGGGAGACAACGGTTTAGACTTGGTTTAAATTGACTAAGTTTTATGGACTTCTCGCCACTTCTGTATTAGCAGCTTCTTACAGCATTACAGGAACAGTGTGGTTTCAATTTTAGCACGTATTTCGCTTACGAAAACAACATTGCTATAAGAAAACTACTTTTAAACTTAATTACGTTCACACAAATGGCCCGGGAAGGTTCTAGAGTGGCGACCACGTACCGAAAGGCCCAACCTGGGTAGACCCCACAAGATGAACAGACCTGGTAAAGGTTGCGGGAGACAGCTGGATACGGGTGGCGCTGGACCGGTCATTATGGCACTCTCTGGAGGAGGTCAATCTAGCAGTGAACGTCTTTCACCTGATATGGTGATGACGATGATGACGTATATGTTTCTGTCTCTGTTAGGCGCAGAACACATTTCAATACCGCATTCTGCCGCGTTGCACGAACGCGAAAAGTATCACCGCCGCAGCAATTTGTTCGCTGCCTTTTTACAGCATGAGAAAATCCTGAAAAAGGGAATACTTTAAAAGTTTCCAGTAAAAATTCTCACAATCGTAAAGCTTCCTCATCAAGACAAATGCGCCACGAATTTTGTTTGCGGACCAACCGACGAGCTCTGTAATTTTATTAGTGCTTTTATTACCCGCAGGAATAGGCTGTGTTTGCAAACTTGTAGCACTAATTATTTACGGAACAATACGTTGTAGAAGGCAATTGTTTTGGTGTTGTTTGAAAGGACAAACATACCTACCTAGAAAATATGTTATAGTTTCGAAGGTTGACTTGCGTCATTAAATTATCGAAAAGTACCTACCTGAAATACCCACGTAATTGGGAAAATTAAATTTTAGACCGACTTTGACAATATAATTTTAGTCGGTGAGGCAGGGAACAGAAAGGACTAGACAGCTCTAAAACAGGTAATAAAAGGATTACAAAGCATTTTCCTTTTGATTACACCAGCAATTTCAAGATTTTTTAACGGGCTTGATGAAAACTGCCTTAAAATAGATCAATTTGAAAGTCTGCGAAAGCTATAAGGCGGAAAAATAGTCGGTGTAATAGTTGATGGCCCAAGTAATGCAGAAAATGGGCTGTCGATATAGACGATCGCGTTGCTAGGGACTAGACAGCGAGCGAGGGATGCCATGTTTTGAAAGTGTCAATATTTTAAATAGAAAGAAGAATGTTTGAAAACCTTCTGTTTGTAAGTGTGCAAGGTTCATTATTCTGTGGATGTATAGCCTAATTCCAATATAATGTCTTTTACAAGAAAGAGCTTGTCATAATATTTTTACAATACATATTCGGTCTAACCTAACATCGACGGACATACAAATGTAACCATTTTAACTAGAACAAAATAGTAGGTTTTTAAGGTTACTGTCTTTTTTGCAAAACCCTATTTTGAACAGCAAATAATTAGTACAGTCAAAAACCTTTCTTGTCTTGCAGAGCCGAATTTCTTACATCAAATTATTTAATTAATACAATCAAAAACTTTTTCTGTTCTTTAATTAATTAGGAACATCTGATACTTTTGCTGTCTCGACACGTCCCATAAAAATGTGAATTCTAATCTAAGTAACGCATATTCGTACGTTGTAGCCCTTGAAAAATAAAATGAAAGTGTTTTAAGTGTAAACAAATTGTTTTACTTAATACCTTGAATAGGTACCTACATTTAAATGAACTTTCTCTGTTGTTGTTTTATCTAGAAAAACAAATTAGTCTACAACAATTTGAATCGACAAACTTTTTGTGGTCTAGCTAAATTAATATAATGTACTTATCGTGTTATAGCGATTTGATTTTATCCATACCTATTATACCTAATTGTCTGTCATCTTTTTTGCCGTTAAGGGCCACTTTTTAATTTGTGTTCTAAAATTCTAAAACAAGTAAGTTTTTACTTTAATAAGTTTATACTTTTAATAGTTCTAAAATTCTAAAACTATTAAAAGTAAAAACTTATTAAAATTATTAAACTTTATGAATAAGGGCATTTCCGCAATTTGCGGTTTCAGCCTATCTCGTGACAACTCGCGGGCTCAAAATGGAGGCACTCATTAAATGTGTCACTCATTAAAATGTAGGCACGCAGTAATGAATCTGTACTGCCTTTACGCTCCATGACAGCTAACAGCAACGGCTCCACACCACCAGACGGGAGTTGCCGAGGGGTGTTAAGATGAATATCCATCAGAGATTAAGCGAGAATAGATATTTTATTAATGCGAATCATATTATCAATTTACAATCAGCCTCCGAAGTTAATGTATAATTGAGAAAAAAGAAGACATACGATTGAGTCAACAGATAAACTGGTTCAATGTTTTTTTTTTCCACATATTCAATTATCCATATATTAGTTACACAAATAAGTTTATCATCTTGGTTAGTCGTGTTTCGGTCCCATTTCCTGATTCTAAGGAAAAAATTGTCAAAGTCCGTATAATATTTTTCGCTATTTCGTTAAACTTACTAACCTTGTTTCTCACAGCAAAACTGTTTTTATACCAGGTTTAATACATTACAATGATAGATCGTTTCAAGTTTTAGGGAATAAGTGTGCCACTTTTTCAATTTTTATATTCGTTATGGAATTATCTACCTCAATTCAACGATTGTTTTGCCAATTTAGTCTGAAAGTTTTAAAAAAGGCATATAAATTGACTTCAAACCGGATGAAAACAAATAATATGTATAGTATTGAGTGTTTTGTAGCACTTTTTTCAATTTTCGAACTTTTTTTCAGTAAAAACATAAATGACGTTGACTAAGTTTAGAAAAATAGAAGAAAGCTTGCTCATATTTTAGCTAAATGAAACGTTATTCTATAAAAACAAATATATAGAAATATACTTCAGACTTTGTTATATTCAGTCAATTAGAAAAATGGATACGTAATGTAAGTAATTTTTACCAAAGTTATCACTTGAAGTTACCCTAACACTCACAATCCATTTTACGACGCAAATTAAACCGCTTGTAAATACCAAAAAGCAAAATACATATATATTTCCAACGAATTTTACAATGGCTTCACTCAAACACTTATGTGCTCGTAACGTGGCTCTTTACAACCAATATTCGGAAATTTTGATAAAAAATGTTATACAGCCTCTTAAAATTGCCTGACGAGGTCACAAATGCTAGACAATCTAAGAAGGTGTTTAATAATGCAATTAGCAATATAAAAAAGTGTAATTTGAGTTATTTCAGACCAAAAGCCAAATACAATTCCAAAATCGTCTACCGTAAACTGACAGACTTATTTTCACAACATCTCATCTTGTATTTGCATGTTTGAACGTCTAATCTAAGTCATGAGTAGCACGGTTGCGTTTTGATTACATTTGAGGAAGATTAGATGTTTGGGTGGGTGAGAGGAATGAAATCAGACTGCGCAGCCCCCGCGCAGGTACCAGTAATTTCATTACAAGCTGTGCAAGGAATACTTGTCTGTTTCGGAACAATTAACACGGTTTCCAGTGCCTGAGTTGCGTTAGGAGGCAAGAGGCAACCGCAAGCGGAAATTATTCCAAATAATGCTTTGATTATGTCAAACTATACTATATTTAGGGTTCCGTATATAAATTGGGAATTTATTTAAAATGGCTGACGGTGTACCATAAATTATACCTCCTTAACTAGGGCTATCGTTTGTCTGACGTAATCGGACGCAACTGTCATATCAAAATAAGTTGTGCTCTACAAATAAAGTGAACCTATGACAGGGTCAACAAATGATACGTAAGTCTCCGCCGCTCTTATACAAAAATGTATATGACCGCCTCGCCCTGTAGTGGTATTATTATTTGCTTGTTGCGTCTTGAAAGTCTGTGCATAATTATGTTTCACTGTACACAGGCCTCCTCTAATTAATAAGAAAGAATGGAGTGTAGTCTACTGCTAAGTGCCGCGCGGGTTTTTGACTTCACATAAAAATTATTTTAGTTTATTCAATCCAAATGGACACTATTTACCAGAAGGCCCTTTAAGGCCATGCGTCATTTCAGCCTTTCCCCTTGCGCCTTTTAAAACTCATCAGCCCCATCAACTCGTACAATATAATAAGTAAATTGCCGCTTATTATAATGAAATACAGTCGCTACCCTTTCCTCGCAACTGCTTGGAATCTGGCTGAGAAATATTCGAGCCGAGGGAGCGAGGAAGATGTTTGATTCTGTAATGAATCGGATTTGCCTAAATTAACTCATCTCTGACTGTAAGCGAAAATTAAATAACGAACCATTAACATCAATGGATTTCCAGTAGATAATAAGTGGGTTTGTTAAATGTTAAGGATTGTATGTTTTGATATAACTGAAGAAAACAATGAAAACACGGGTCCAGCCAGACAACCAAAAATGTTTCACAATTGGTTGCGATATGTTCCTGTAAACAAATAATTTACATTGAAACCTCCTTTGACTATCTTGAGCAGCTTTACGTACATACAGTGAATTTTACAAACAAGCAGTTTACATGCATGTCAGTAAGATTATTTAACAAATTCGGACGCGTGTATTCATTAGGTATAAGGGAAAATCGGAGGGTGGGCAGCAGCATCCTTCGATCATTACCACCATCAAACTGCGGTCGCCAACCCGCTTGCCAAGCGTGGCGACTATGGCAAATCCCCCCCAAGGGAAAAGCCTTGGGGGAGGCCTATGTTCAGCAGTGGACGTCTTTCGGCTGAAATGATGATGATGATGATGATATCGAAATAATAACATTTACGCCGAGGAATGTACCTTAAACCAGACAGTTGTCGTTAGTCCGTGAAGAACTGTGACCGAATTAATTTTTGATTATAGGCGTATGACCCAAGTGTCGAATAATTGAAGAACGAATCGATAGTATACACGTAAACTAACACGCGTTAGGACGTATATAAACTATTATTAATTATAACGGCACCTGTAACTTATTCAGTCAATAATTATTACGTAGTAATATATGAAACTTTAGGCCTAATCTGCGACCATTTTTGTATGAATTCTTTTGTACATGGCTGTTTGTTTTCTAAATAAACTAAAAAAAAAATATTATTTGAATGTGAAAACGACTGTTGATATGTTTACAATTACTATGGTGACGTCAAGTTAGAAAATAGTAGTTTATGCAACTGATACATAATGAGAGGTCGTAAAACACGAGTGTGGTTTTATGAAACGAGCGTCAGCGAGTTTCATAATAGGATCACACGAGTGTTTTAGGGCCTAACTATGTACAGTTGTATACACTACTTACTGCCCCGTGTGGTTGCCGGGTAAGAATTGCGCCACCCCATCTCTTCCCGTGGGTTTCGTAGGAGGCGAATAAGGGAAAATCGGAGGGTGGGCAGCAGCATCCTTCGATCATTACCACCATCAAACTGCGGTCGCCAACCCGCTTGCCAAGCGTGGCGACTATGGCGAATCCCCCCCTTTTTGGGGGAGGCCTATGTTCAGCAGTGGACGTCTATCGGCTGAAATGATGATGATGATGATGATGATACACTACTTTATCTACATCCATACATTAAATCCTCTTTCATGTGTTGAGGCACCATTGCGTTGAAAGTGCAGGAGTTCGAGTTCGTGAGCTCGTTGAAGTCTTTTTGAGCACGAGCCTGTATCGTAATGGGCGGAGATGGCCATAACGATACCGTTTTTGATGCTGTTATGGCCATCTCCGCTCCGGACCGGCGCGATATTGTAAAGTTGGTCCTTACCTACACTTTTTGAGCACATAAAAGAGGATTTACTATATGGGTGTAGATAAAATGATTTATAATAAGTAACACCTTGTAACCTCCGCGTAAGACAACATCGTTTTCACCTCACCCGCTCTGAAAGGCTTACTTTATCGTTTCAAATCTGCGTGCAAAAGTCCATTTTATCCGCTAGCGGATAAAGTGATTTTGAAATTCGAACATGATGTAGTACCGCGCTAACCAATTTTTTTATGGATGCGTTCAGAATCATGGTTCGGCCATGCGGTCTTAAGGCGGTTTCTACACTGATGCGGTTTCCGCACGACGGTGCGGTGTGCGAGTGAGACAGCGCTATACATGTATATACGACGCGATATAGCGACGGCCCGCTCGCACAAGGAATGTGTCATCCGATGAAACATTTTATTTTAGATGCTAACATTAATTGAAAATCATTCAATTTTAGTTTTATATCATTATTTTACCTACTTTTTTAATTTATGAAAAAATAAGGAATATATTCAAACAATATTCGTATTGCAATTTGCTTTAATAATACTTAAATTGTTTTCTTGTACCTACGTTTCCTCGCTAGGGTGAGGTGAAAAGTTGTGTGTTTCGCTCGGCAGCAAAGTTATTTGGCTTCTCGTGTCTTGAAACCCTCGCTACGCTCAGGATTCTATTCTTGAACCACTCGCTACGCTCGTGGTTCAATTCTAGAATCCTTCGCTAGCTCGGCTTTCAATTCGAGCACTCGCGCCAAACAACAACTTTGCAGCCTTGCATAACAAATAACTATTACTGCTTCACCTAATAGAACCGCAATATCAAAGTAACTACAAAATATACAGAGCAAAACGTGTATTCCTCATCTCTCAGAAGTCACATTAACCAGAAAGTCGGAGGGACTTCAGAACCCTACACGTTTTTGCGAAACGTTTTCTCACAATAGAAAATAAACTCTCCATTTCAGTGCTAATACAGCTTAACTGTGCCATTTCAAAATGTGGTAAACGCTTTGAACTAAATTGTAAACGTAGAATAGGGGTTAAAATATACTTAAACGTATATTAATTCGTATTACAATGGATGCTAGAGGAAAAAAACAGTCATAAGTACTATACATAAAACTTGTTACTTCAACATGCAAATCTAAGTATGTATCGTTGGCAAAAAGCATAACTTGGTTCTATTATTATTTCTAACAGTGCAATAGCACTTCACATTATTACACAGAAAATACATTTTTTGTTTTGCCAAAGCCACAGTTTTGGACCAAGATGTAGGTACAAGGGTTTGTATGTCATTTGTTACTTAACAGTAGCTTTCCGGTCATGCAAAATATCGACAGGAAACCGCGGTCTAATACTAAGATGGTCTTATTTACCCTCTCGGTTGGTTAACTGCCCATTATTTTTACTTTTTAACCAGTTTATTTATCGTATGGCAATTTTGTTGTCAGTTTTATTTTTATTGCACCGTTTAGCACCTGCCAGGTTTGACGTATAGGCTAACGGTACTAGTAGTAGTAGTAAACACTTTATTGCACACATCAAGTACATACTAAAAAACAAACTTAATAATAGATATTTGTACAAAGGCGAACTTATCCCTTTAAGGGATCTCTTCCGGCTAACTTTTGAGAAACTCCCTACTCCCTATGGATGTGGTGCAACTTCGACCCCCTTGTCAAGTGAGGCCTCTAACATGGCTTAATGACTAGCAGTCATAGACAGCAGGCGAGATCAATACAGCTTAACGTGACTTCGAAAGCATGGGAGCGCTCAGTTAATAACCATTCAAAGACAGACTGACCTGGGCCGACGTTGCGTGGGCTCCAGTAGAAGCGTTATATAGGTATGTAGTTGTGAACCTTGGAAATAAATAAATGGAATAGCTTATAATGGAAAAGTTTTTGTATGGACCTTGCTTCATACAATTTTTACCATGCGCATTATTCTTCAAATATATTCTTCAATAACACCAAAATGACAATTTGATTTTAATAATTCTATTTACCCTTGTCACGTTTTATATTTCAACACTAGCAGTGTATAAAATAGAGATATTATTTCGGAGAGAATGAGGGACAAAAAGATTTGAGGATCGCAACAGTTGTGGCATATGGCGGGCGGCGCTTCAAAGATCCATAAATATCACCTTTACTGCTCTGCTGAATATCCGTCGAGGTAAGGTTTTTAGATTTTTGAGGCCAGGGCGTTTTATGGAATTATGATTTAGAAACAGATGATAGAAGAATACACAGGTAAGGAAGCTATAATAACCTAGTGGGTGAAGCTATGGTAGACCAGTCAATCAAGCATGCGGCTGTCAAGCTTCGGTCGTGGGTTCGTATTTATATCGGCTCCTACTAATGCGTTTTTCGAACTTATGTACCTACGAAATATCAATTGATATTTACCGTTAGCTTTTCGGTGAAGAAAATAATCGTTAGGAAACCTGCATACCTGCTACCGTCCGTTCCCTCTCATTTAAGTATAAAAGGAGGTCTGTGCGCAGCAGTGGGATATATTTTGATGATGATGGTGCTGATGAAAAGAATCAATGTAGATGGAGAGGACGTAACGGCGAACTATGAAACCTTTGGTATGTTGTTCTTCATAGTAGTTATTAATTTTGATGCTTAAATACGCAAACAGAAAAGAAATAAATAATATTTTGTGGACAAATCGATCTAGTCCCAAACTTTCTTAGTTTGGAAGCTTGTACTACGGGTACTAGTCGACGGTATGTACTTTGTTTATAGATAAATATATCTAAAATACATTGAAAACTCCCAAAACACGGGAACATATATACATGCTCACCACATGAACCAATGTCCTGACCGGGATTCGAACCAGGGTCACTACCATTTAGGCTAAAGCGGTCGGCGTTGTTATTGTTGTGTATTATTAGAAATTTAATTATGTTTGAAATAAAATTATTTTGCCTTAAAAGTATCTTATTACTTTTATCTGTAAGTATACCTACGTAACGTAATTTATAAATGACATTTCTTTTAAAGAGAAGTAACATATATAATGATTACTAATAAATTAATAATTATACTACTAGATTAATATGAATGCTTTACTACTAAATTCGGATTTATAAAAGGTTTACATAAAATTCCTACGTCATTTTATTTGTATGAGAAAATAACAGAAAATACAGTACGTAATCCACGTCCTTCAAAGCTCCAATAGTACGCAATAGTCTAATAGTTCCAAATTCTTGCAACTACGTCTCAGCAACCATAAACTGCAAAGCTATCAATCTTCCACCTACTTACCTATTCTATACAAACTAACTATAGCCGTTTCAGTACAAACATCGTGGGTAAACACTGAGAGGCGGATCGATTGAGCCGATCTTTCAAGAAGGTTTTCTACATGAATACAGTTCTTAGTTACATATTGATCATTATTTTAATCTTAGGTGCTCCTATATCCATGGTTACAATGTTGTATAACTATCGGTCGAGTCGTTTTTGTTTCATTTTCAAGTCATCCCTTTTAGTCGATATCATTCGGGTTGCGCAAATACTCCATATCTCTTAATATCACCGCCAGCTAAATAGGCACCCTATTCTTCAACGCCGCTCTTTCCGAATAGTGTGTACACTTTTTTCCATCCTGTTCGAGCCTTCTACACCGGGATATATCAAATGCAATAAGTGTTGTTTATTACTTTGTTAGGGTACATAATTCCCAGAACTACTCATCAAACTTCAAAGAGATGTCGCTTAAAAAAACAACTGCCACCTGACCTCCTACCCAAAGGGAAAACTAGACCTTTCGATTAGACCTGTTTCCTAACAATGTTTTCGTTCAGCGACAAGCTACTGTTAAATATAATAATAATAATAAATATTAGAGGACAATCTTACACAAATCGAACTAGCCCCACAGTAAGCTTAAGAAGGCTTGTGTTATGGGTACTAGACGACGATATATTTAATAGATATAAATACTTAAATACATAGGAAACATCCAAGACTCAGAAACAAATATTCATGCTCATCACACAAATATTTGCCCGACCGGGATTCGAACCCAGAACCGTCAGCTTCATAGGCAGGTGCACTACCCACTAGGCTAAACCGGTCGTCAAAAACATGAAATGATGTTTCATACAGACCAGAAAGTAAAACAAAAGGCAGAGGACAGAAACGGCTGGCGATTGCTCCGAAAAGGGCGCAAATTTTATATCAAAGAAAATTTCGTACGTTTGTATGTAACATAAAGTTTTTTTTTTAAAACCAATAGTGTAAACCAGGGTTTGAAAAGACTACAACTTCCAGATTTCTAAGACAATTTAAAGCACGCTACACATACGTAATTCTTATGAATCACAAAGACACATTTTATAATTATTATAACATGTTTGTTTTCTACTACCAGATCCAGACCAGCATGAATTATTTATGAGTTAAAAAGTAACATTTACGAATGGCAATAAAAAAACTAAATAATACGTTTTGCAGAAAGCATTTTGCATGTTCACAAAAACGTAACCGTAGCTTACGAGGTAAGTGTTGCAGCATGAAAGGTAAAAACGTGGTAAAAACAGTCATTTTCGCTACCCACTTCAACAAAGTACGGTTTATCAGCTCAGTTACTTTGTTTCTACGCGATTTAACAGCGCCACTGAGCTGGGGCCGCGATGATCATTAGGTTTTATAATTTATAAGGTAAATAGAAAAACGACAGTGGCTGTTGGACATTTCAATTGGTGGTTTAGTCTTTAAAAAAATGAGCTTTCCATGTTAATCCACAGTTTTTGCATACAACACAAACCGTGACCGTGACAAAATAATCAAGTTATGTCCTTATAGCTTAATACAGAGTTTACAAAACAAGGAGATGCCGATGCCGGGCTAACCAATGGGTCATGATGACCCAAAAAGTACAGGACGCAGTTATGCGTTTAAGGGAGAAAGACATATTTTCCTCTCATTCCACAGCATAGCTGCGTCCTGTCCAATAAGGAGTCTTTTTTTTTAACCTGACTGTGGCTTTATAGGTCGGGCCCAATAAAGTGATAGGAGTGCGCGGTTGGAGACTAGCCTGGAGTAAATCCAGGGGAAAACCTCCGACACGACCACGCGTGTGGTTTGGAACACTGAAATACTCTAAAAGTTTGCGCTACAGTGAGATTGGTTGAGCGGTTTCAACCGAATTTGAGGTGTGAGTGGAATCGAGCTACTGGGAGTTTATTCACTAAACCTAGCCTAGCTGAGAAGAGTCCAGCAAGAAACCCAGCTAGGCCCGACCTGGGTCGGACTGACTCTACCCGGTGTGCGGCGGTACCGGGACGAATAGGGACTATATATCTCAGTGTTGTCGCGATCGCGTGGTGGACGTCCCCGCCGGCGGGAATGCCTAAGTGTACGCGTCGTTTCTGAGTTGGACGCCGTAAGCGCAGCGGTCCATCTTTCAATGGACGCTGTGATTACGTCGTCCGGGTCCGTGAGTGTGTGCCTAGGACGCCGGACCGTGCGGCCCCTAATCAGTGATCGCCGAGTTATAAGGAGTCTATGATGAAGGAAAAGTCGGTCCTCGGTATGTCATAGCAGTATACACTTTTTAAATCAGAATTACAGAGATGTAAATTGTAGTAATTACTGTCTGCTTTAAAGACAACGAAAATCGTTGCAATTAATTAAACATGGATTATATATTTTAATTGTAAAAATAACAGAAATAGGTCTTAAACTTATTTATTGCCCAATTAAAATACCCTCTACTTTGTAATGGAACAAGATGCGCTATGTTGTTCATAAATATCAAGTATTTAATTAAAAGCCGTTGTCTACCCATCCCGGAGATCTCCGGGCACATCACAAAATAATGCTATAAGTATCATTTATTTATTCGTCGGTCGAGGACGGGTTAAGTTTACAATACAATAACATAGGGAATTTCCATTTTTTAACAACAACTTCCATTGAAGCCAAACTTTGGAATGAGATTATATGGTGCAGATTATTTTAAAGTTTCATTGAGATATTTCTCTGTCTTTTAAATAAATGAAAATAAATAATTAATTATACATATTTAATATATCAATATGTTGTCATTGTAAATAAACAAGAACAATTGCTTGGCAGCCATCGATAGATAAAACCAACAAACTTTTAAAGAAAATACGAAGTCGGGAGGCAAATAATATCAAAACTTAGCTCATTTATTGATATAAACTCCTTCCAAGTTACCCTAATTCTTGTTCTTGTTTCGCTACAAGGTTTCCATGCGAAAACGATTTTGGAATTTCAAATCAAAGATATATGTCATAACTAGCTTTTTCCCGCGGCTTCGCCCGCGTACTAAGCGTAATTTTTAACCGTCTGCAAAAAAGGAGGTTCTCAGTTTGACCCGTAGGTATGTTTGTATGTATGGATGTTATTTTCGTAATCGGCTCGTCGAAGAGCCTCGAAGATGATACCAATATCGATTTTTAAGAAAAGTAAAGATTTGCTCCCCGCACAAACTTGGAACCCCCTTTTCACCCCTTTAGGAGAGCGATTTCGAAAAATGCTGAAACAAGTTTTGTTGTATTTAAACAAAGAGTCTATATACGCAGTTTCAAATCTCTCACTCAATAAGTTTCATACAAACTTTCATCCCTTGTTTCACCCCCTTAGGGGATGAATTTCGAATGATTCATTCTTATCCCTAGCCTAGGTTATTATTTATTATTTCTCTTCATTAGCAGTTTCGGCTGTGCGTTGATGAGTCAGTCAGTCAGGACTTGTTTTTATTCATATATATATATATATGTCTTTTCAGACAATAATAATTAGGGGCTTGGATTATAGGCCATAGCACAACATTTTAATGTTTTGACGATTATGATAATTATTATTATTGCCCCAAGCAAGTTGGCTTTCAAACATATGCTCTACAAGCACCTGCTAGAACAAGTCTAGCGAAAAGTAATCAACACAGTTAGTATCCCCTGTACTTATGAAGTAGTATATATGTGTATATATATATGTATTTGTATGTAATATCTATATATTTAAGTATGCATTTGTATATATATTTCCGTGGTAAATGTATATTCGTTACGAATATATGTATGTTTATACTTTTGAAATCATGTAACTTTTATGAATTATTTTCTCATTGCACCCACATTTGCTAGTTTCTGTTCGGCCCTATGGTCGACTGGTAGAGAATGCCTCATGGCATTAAGTCCGTCCTTTATACTTATATCCTTTTTGTGCAATAAAGTTTAAAATAAATAATATACAAATAAATATTATAATTTTGACATGTATTCAAATATATAATGTATTTTTATCATGAAATAAAGAATCTAACCTAATCTATGAAAACTTTTTTTCTTTTTTAACTTACGATCGTCTGTTGTCTTCACCTATTCGCTCGAAGACAATTTAACTGAATCCGCAAGTGACAGCGCATTTCAATCATTTTCACGTCTGAATGAAAATGTTTTTGAGGTACATTTTAAGGTTAAGAAAGTAAGTTGGTCTATGTCTGTTTATCATTTTGCATGGTGTTCACATTTCAATATGTTTTACGAAGTACTACGAATAAATAAATTATTATTGAAAGTGCAAGCACAAATTTCAAATAAAAAATGCATTTGGAGACTAATGCCTTTTTTATTTGATTAAAAAATTGTATGGTGCCATTCGAACCAGTTTTAAGAGACGATCAAATATATGTATGGGACCAACTTCAATTAGAGCAACGCAAAAGACGAAAATGAAAAGTAAATAAGACATATCTGACGAGCACTGAAAACGCAGTGAAATATGACGTCACAGTGCAATGGCCTAGTAATCCCGTTATATGGAAAACGAGTAATTTGCCATTTTAGTCCTGAAATATTGCGTACATAGTTGCCATACAATTTTTTTAATAAAACATGAGAATTCTGTTAGTAGGTAACTTTCAATTTACATTTAGACTATTAAAAAAAACAACATCAAAAACAAATATAAATAGATATTTGTTTTTTCTAGTCTTGTCATTAATTTCGTTTCACTTATTTTCAGTTGGTATCATCGTATTTGATTCTGTCAAATCATATAGCCCTTTTTATAATATGGTACAAAACCCATTTCGCCGGAAGGTTAGTAAAGTGAGAAATTAACGGCCTTAGGAAATTTACAACGCTTTAGAAAAAGTAATAGACTTACCTACATTCCGAGGAAAAAATGTAGTATTGTAGGTAAACTTTCAGCCCAGTCCAATTAGATACTCGACTCCCAAGCTTTGTCTCAGAACACAGGGTTTAACAACATCCACGAAGCGCGAAATATGGAAAAAACCGGCCAAGTGCGAGTCAGACTCTCGCACGAAGATTCCGTATATTATCTATAAAAACCGTAAAAAAATAATCACGTTTGTTGTATGGGAGCCCCCTTAAAAAAATATTTTATTCTGATTTTTAGTATTTGTTGTTATAGCGGCAATATAAATACATCATTTTAGAAAATTTCAACTGTATAACTATCACGGTTCATGAGATACAGCCTGGTGACAGACGGATAGCGAAGTCTTAGTAATAGGGTCCCGTTTTACCCTTTCGGCACAGAACCCTAAAAATAAGCATTTTCCTCCGTAACAGAGTTCACGAGATACAAAATGCTCACGTCTGAGCGCTGAAAAATTACGCCGGGTGTTAGACGCGTGGCGACGTGTTGGATGTCTTATTTCAGTGTGTGTTTTAGCAAAACTTGAGGAAAATGTGACGATTTATTTTGTCACTATTTCAAACCAAATCTAATTGAAAATAAAATTTTATTATTGCTACGCGAAATAAATACACAGGATGCCATATTTTATTGAATACCTATTCTACCAGAGATAATGCGACACGTGTCACAAATGACGTCGCACGCCACGAGGAAGCAGCCCAAACCCACTCCATCTCATTGATCTTATTATCTTCCAATTCGTTTGTTTTCGTAGGTGGATGGATTTATACCATATTACAGAGGTAATGTCTTATGTTCTTAAGGTTATGTTTAACTCAGAGTTCTGCGCAGTGCACGAGTAATAGGGAAAATGTCGGGAACTGGGAACCGGCGGGAAGGACCTGCCCCTCTCCCCCTTCCGCTACCCTTAGATGACTCCTCTCACGCCGCAGGAACCGTTGATTACTTTCAACAGTTTAGTTAAAGTCCTACAACCGCTGAGTTACCAGAATTCTCCCTCTTATTTCCAGCCGCACGTGACTGAAGACGTAATGAATATATAAGTCTGATTACTACAGAATGCAATAAATAAGCGGTGTCACGCTACAGAGATATTTGCATAATGCGATCAGCTCACAAAAGCATCTGACAACGTTATTAAAGCGCACAATAACAGCGTAAATATTAATTAAGCGGTTTAAGTAAAATGGTGGGTGCCACTTCGGCCTGGGGCACAAAATAAACGCAAGTTACTATTTAACAATGTCAGCGGCGGTCTAAGAAGTTGAAACTGAGCGGTGCAGCCACGTGCTTCAACATATTCTGTGTCTTACATGGGTGGTAATTATTTAATGCATAAAAATGTAAACATGAAAATGAACATTTATTGTTTAATAAAAATGTCATACATTATGACGAATTATAAACACTGGGACCTCCTATTAAGTACATCTCCACCTCATTTTAAGTGCATGCATCATTCTAATCGGAAAAACGAAAACTTGGCAGTGGCAAAACAAAAAGGCTTATGCAGAGGACGAAGAAACTCTCACATGTACAAAGACCACACGAGGAGATTCATAAGCTATTCTGAAAATTATATGTTAGTGTGGAAAGGTTATTGTATTTTAAAATCTAAGTATCTGTGAGCATGTTTTAAAATAGAAGTCTCTGACATGGACATACACTATTGAAAGCATTGAAGATCCTGTACAAAGGAACGATAAAACGGAAAAGTAGGATTACCCAACAACGCAACTACCTACACATTATGATCATGATCACGATAAAATGTACAAAAAGAAATAAGTTATTTGATACTCAACGTACATAAACTCTAGTGTGTTTTTTACTACAAACAGAATACCCACTAAAGTGTTCCGGTAATTTCCGATAAGGCGCAAATAAGTATAAACATATTACGTATTAAAACTACTGGATTGATTTTATTTTTATTGAGGGTAGGTAGGTGCAAACGAAAAGTGTCAAGCGCAACATTCCAAATTAAGCAACCGGCAAGCAGATGATCAAACACGCTTGCGTCAATTTATATTCAATTTAGCGTTTTCAAACAGAGCTGATGAAGGCTTTCCTTTTTATTGGCTTTTTAATCAGCCTTAAACATGTATGGAGTTTGTTTATGGTGCAAATTAGTTGGCTCAGAAACAGATACGGTCAAAGTGAAAGATGCAATAAAAGTGCGGAAATTGGACTTGTTTAGTTATATGGTACATATTATATATTTTGTTAGAATTAGCATCATAATTTATTAATGCCGATAAACTAGTGTTATAATTTTTAAAAGTTTATATAAATAAAACTAAAAATATATTTTTATCCTAGGAACGAACCTAATTAAGATTTCTACATTTAAATAATTTTCAAAATGTTCACCATAAATGGTATTGGAAATTGCGCTTTGCAGATATTTGCCGATGACGATTGCTGTCTCTTTTTTGCGGTTTTCAATTGCATACATTATGTAATGAAAATGAGAATAATGCATGCCTAGTAATACATAGAATTCAGATCGCAAGCATTTGATGCCCGAGCAGAAGGAGAGGGCTAAAAAAGGTTATGCTAATTAAGGCTTCCATTACGTATTATTGTCTGTCTTTAAAAAGTTTTTTACACCTAACTTTAGCTAAGAAGGTTAATTATCTGTACGAGATTGTTTTACCCGATATTGCTCCATCAAAGGTCCAATGTCCAGAGTCATTAAGTATGCAGCGAGGGCACGTTAACGTCTCAGTTAGTCGTTAAGTGTTTTAGAAGTCGCCATTAGAGTGAAATATGAATTAATGGCCGCAGCGCGACGTCATCGGCCCACGGCTGTCAAACGAGAGGTGTCTATGGACAGAGAGACACAGGAGTCTCCTTTTATGTATAATTTTTTTACGGAAACCATTTTTTTTACGGTAACGAAATGAAGGTGGTCGAGGTATAAACGACGATCGAGGTTTATTGAGTCAGCGGTCTGAAACATTCGAGAAATCATCCGTGACATTACCCTTGTCATTGCTTGCCTATCATATTGACAGATGCCCAGACGAGTAATACTAATGTCATCTCAGTTATAACTCAATTGAATATTGCAAAGTATCCTAACTAGACTCTGCTCTGCTTCGAGAAAAGAAAAATTAAACTGGTTTACATTCTCGCATACACGCTGCTTAAATCGTTGAAATTGAAAGAATACTTTTAATTAGCTATATTTTAATATCCTCTCTCACGTAATCCAGGTGTGAGAGATAATATTGAATAGGATGAATTTAAATGATGAGATGACGCGTGATAGTAAATGTATGAAAAGAGAAGACATTATATAATGATGATGACATTAACCATATTTTGTCAAAAAAGCGTCGACATTAAAAAAATAAACACTAAATTGCCTCAAAGCGGCTCCGTGGTTTTATAGGATCAAATGCGCATAATCAAGTAAGGCGAGACGGGTGGTTTATTTATGATTGATTATGGCGTATTTTGTTACTACAGCTTTCAGGGCCCGCGGAGGCGGACGGTCCTGAAGAGCCTTTCCAAGCCTTCGTTCCTGTGGAAACAATAGAATGGAGAATGATAATCAAAGATTCAAAGTGTATAATCCTAACCAGGGTGAACAAATTAGGAAAAGGGATACTTATGGCAAGAGTGGATATGGAATAAAAGGTAATCAATTAATATATTAGCTACCCTGCGAACGAAACTGACGATCCTGGGTTCGAATCCGCATGCGTATGAGCATGATTATTAGTTAATTAGTCATCGATGTTTTTTATGTATTTAAGTATTTATGCATCTATTAAATATATCGTCGTCGTCTCCTGGCTCCTTATGGCACGACCGGGGAAATGCTAGTAGGAGGAACCGAGGAACACCAGCCTTATTGAGCATGCTATGGAGCTAGTTCGATTTCTTTAAGATTGCTCTAACAATGTTATTAAAATCTAGTTATACGTAGTATCAAAGAAAAGCCAATTCGTTTTGTTTGCAATGCTTTGTTGAATTGTAAAAACTTGGTATTCGGAATAGTTTAGTATTATAATAATCTCGTTTGGAAGAATATTGTGTATATGGACATTACATTACTTTGGGTTTACTTTGCCGCTTTTACAAAGTGTAAAATTCTACAAGTTTATGAAACATTTTAAATCCGTATATACAATAAACTTAGCAATAAAAAAATACAAACTTATTATCTTGTTTGGTGTGTGATAAACTAAAACGCTACTGTTATTGTAAATCTAGACTTGAGCAAGCAACCAAAAACCATTGTCGTTACTTCCACAGACATTATTAAGCTTTCTTAATTAAATGCTCAATTTTAGCTATACTATACCTGCGTGACCTATATTTTCTAAGAATAATACAGGCGGTAAGAAACTTACTACTATCATTGCTTCGTTTTCGTATTATTTTTTTTACTATCCTTTAAAACATACCGAACTCTACCAGTTATTTCTTATAATATTCCCAAACAAGTAATCAACTACAAAAAATCCAAGGAAGGAAATTCTGTAAAATCAAACATTGTGCAGTCGACTCAAAAGGTTTCGACTCTTCACAATATTTAAGAGGTATATAACAACCTAAGAATCCCTTTTTCAGATTTATTACTTCTAAATCAATATTTCAGTATAATAAAAAAAAACTAAAATCGACGATTCGTTTTAAAAAAGTCCAAAATGAGACCTTTATCCGAATCTTAACCAATCCTGAGAAAGTTTTGGAAACTCCATAAGTAAGAAGGAAATATCTAGTGTCGGTTTTTACATTTATTGTTGAAGGATATTTAAGTATACTGTCCTTAAATTTGCTGCCCATTTAATAGGGCCGTTTTAAGAAGTCTGAGGTAATAGAATTGTATAAAAAAAATATTACAAAAACAATTAGTAACAGTAAGAGGAAACAATCGAAAGCGTTTGTAGTACGAAACATGACCACCAACGTTTACTCTTGAATAAAATCTAAAAAAAAATCCTTTTCATTCCAAGACTGCAGAAATGATGTTCATCGTAATTCCTCACTACACGATATTTAATAGATGACGAGCAGAAAGAACTGTCCGGGCTCAAGATCACAAAACGAGATGGCGCGCTCCTGGACAAACATGACAGCTTCTACATGACCACCAAGAGCCTGCTGGTGCTGTTCCAGATCATGGGGATCATGCCCATCATGAGGGTGCCTAAAGGTAATATTACCCATCATGAGGGTGTCTGAAGGTAATATTACCCATCATGAGGGTGCCTAAAGGTAATATTACCCATCATGAGGGTGTCTAAAGGTAATATTGCCCATAATGAGGGTGCTTAAAGGTAATGTTTTCCATCTTGAGGATGCGTGCAGGTAATGCTTTAAAGTAGTTTTTTATGTAGTTGACCGAGTGAAGCGAAGGTTTCCGTTTCAGCTTGGCCAATAATGCTTTCGTATGTTCGGTGATCTTCCGGATGTCCGACTTTTCTTTTCTACAGGTCGCATTTCTCAACCGATTGTCTTGAGTAGTTTCGTTAATAATATGAAATTTTTGGTCTAATCATTTTTTCGAAATATTTCAATGGCGGAGCCATGGGGTTGAAAACGTAAAAAAATGCTCGCGAGATCTTCACTCTACAGCTCACAGAGTCATAAGTGGTTTTTATATCACGCGATTGGCAAACAAGCATACGCTTTAGCCCTATGTAATGCAATGCCCTATATAATAAGACGTTGAAAAGCATCGTCGTTCAAAAGGTTTCCCCTGGATTTTCCTTAAGCTAAACACCACATGTATTTCAAACCGTAGCAGAAATGAATACATATTTGCACGCACGACATTTAGCTAAAATCAAATCAGAAAGGACCAAAAAATTTAATGTCTAGTTTCACAAATAACGTGTTTCAATAGAAGTTAACTCTAAATCCTACTTACCTAAATAGTAACTATGAATAGTAGAGATATGTTTTATAGCGGACACTTTGTAAAGAAATTCAAGGTTGCCATAAGCATTTTTTTAGTGAAATAATTCTACTCGTGTCGGTTAGTCGGACTTAATACTTAACCTTAAAATACTGTCCTCAACCGGGATTTTGTTAAGGTCGAGCTACCCGTTTTGAAAAATATAACAATAAATATTCGTACAATATGCCTCTCTCAACTAGTCGCAACTGGTGAGAGTTCGCAGTTAGATACTTTGCGAACAAATGAACGTATTTTTTTATCACATTTTATAATTGGTAATTGCAAATGATGATATAAAATATGATAAAAAAAATACGTTCATTTAAGCTTCCCTAATTCATTTAAAGATTCCGCAGGGAGCCGAAGGGTTGCAGCTTCCTCGCGTAATTCATTAGCTTTACGATACAACAAGAAAGTGCTGCTAACATCTTAAGGAGCATGCCAATGGTGCTCAATTTTTGTTTTGGATTTGTTATTACAGTTTTCATGCCCATGTTTATTTGCCAAGCGTCATAACATCAATATTTTTTTATTATTATTTGATTTTGACATATTGGTATTATCTATACTTTTGTATTAATGAAGGTTTTATTTATTTATAACTTGAAACAAACATAAAAAACACAATTAAAATATAAAGTTAAATAATACATCACTAACCTAATGATCGATGATTTTTGACATATATGTAGACTCCGTCTAATCCCTAATCTCTTCAGCCATTTTATTAACATCATATCAAATAAAAATACAATAGGAAGAATGTAAATAAGATTAAAACAGTTAAAAGGTTATTCGATACTCATCTCATTCTGTTGTTTAACATTATTTGAGAAGCGTCTTAATAAGTCCGGAGTTAGTTGTAGTACAATTTTATTTCTGTGGACACGTTCCACGGAGCTTGCTCATGTTTACGACAAATGTATTAAAACAAGAATAACACAAGAGTACCTATGTGTCCTTGAGGGCATTATGAGTTTGAAAAGTTCGCATCCCCATTTCTTGCGAATAGCTTTTTCCCTTTTGCAAGTAATGTAAAAAATGTAAATCGTGTCCATGTTATGCATATTTATGTTCTCGATGTGAATAAACCTGCAATATTTTTAAAATGTTTGTAACTTTCATAACTAAAAGGTGTTCCTGGTGACGAGGACCTTCGTTAATATAACATATATCCTAGACAGAAATAGACGAACGGTGAAGTTTCTTTTTTCTTTTGATGTATTAAACCCTAAACGTACTTAAATGATTAGAGCAAAACGTTAAACGATAGAGTATTTTTTGTTTTTTTTTTAAGATGCTCAGACAACTAAGCGGACTACCTTCAATTGGATTTCAAAAGCAACGCTTTGGGCCTATTTTGTGTGGACTCTTGAGTCGTGGATCGTTCTAAAAGGTAACTTAGAAACTACTTTAAAGTAACTTAGATACTACTTTAAGGTAACTTATTAAACTTTTTAAGTTAAATTATTAAATTTTAAAATTAACCTACCCGTTCTCCCCGGCAAAAAAATAAACAATAGCATTATTTCAATGGGAGGTAATGGCTTAAACTTTTAAGGTAACGCGTAAAGATAATAAAACTTTTGAGGTAACCTATTAAACTTTTAAGATAGCTTATTAAACTGTTAAGGTAAATAACCTGTTAAACTTTTAAGGTAACTTATTCAATTTAAATTAGCTATTCGAAGTAGGTAAGATAACTTACGTTTAATAGTTGTAAAAAAGATTAAACTATTTTTTATTGCAGTTGGCAGAGAACGGTTGGAAAACTTTCAAAAAAACAACAACAAGCCTTTCGACGAGGTCATATACAATATTATCTTTTTGAGTTTTCTTATACCGCATTTTCTCTTGCCTGTCGCGTCGTGGCGACACGCTCCTCAAGTCGCAATATTTAAAGATATGTGGACTCACTATCAGGTATATTTACAAAATTAAAATGTGTGTCAAAGAACAATGATTCTGTGATATGAGTGAGAGTATAGTGGAACAAGTTGAAGATATTTTGTATAAAAACGCCGACAGCAGCCTAACCTTAATTCATCAACTAAATAGGATCGCCCCGAACCGCACCTGGCTCAAAAGTTCCCATTTTTATTTTGTTTATTACTTTATTTTTTATTTTATTTCAGTTAAAGTACCTTAAGATCACAGGAACCCCAATCGTATTCCCAAACCTGTACTCGCTGACTTGGGGCCTGTGTTTCTTCTCATGGGGCCTGAGTTTTGCTGTGATCCTATCGCAGCACTATCTTCAGGATGATTTTGAATTGTGGCATACTTTGGCTTATTACCATATTATTGCTATGCTGGATGGATTTTGCTCCCTGTGGTAAGTGCTCTCATATTTCTTTCTCTTATTAAATGGCTCTTTTGTGGCTATTCTAGCAGTTACTTGTTGTTATTATTATGACTATCATAGTGGCAACAGTAGCTATTGTGAGAGTTCATTATGACTGTATGCAATTGCGTAATTTTTGGAGTGATCGTTATATTATATCGCGTCAATTATAATTTTTACCTTAAAAATGATCTTAACGCGGATTCTAAAAGTTACACAATATTTTCACCCCGTTGTACTGTATGGTATTATTCGTTTTAGAAAAGTTGGATGATTTTTAATTACACTTGCTCGTAAAGAGTCTTATTTTACGCCACTATCAGACTGAAGGACAATGGCCTAAATTAATCTCGTGGGAGAAATTGCTGGTTTAAATTAAACATGGTTTTTATATGAAACTTCTACAAATAGTAATTAAAAAGCATACGCTATATTTAACTACACTATTATTTTGAAATTCAATGATGCATCAAGAGTTTCCTAACGCATTTTTTATTAAATACTTATGTGTGGAAGTTCTGAAGGTCACAATTGAAAAAGTTGACAATTGAATATAGAATCTATTATTGCCGAGTTTATAAATGTATAATAATTAGCGCCTTGTGTGTTGCGTGTATCACGGGTAGCAAGAGGATTACAAACTCACTTCTAACTTTCTTTCATTTCTTTTTAACTTTCGCTAACCCATAAAAACATTGCTTTATTCTGACATACGTATGTATACAACTATCTGGACTGAACTATACTTAATTATGTAAAAAAAATTAAATTAATAATTGTATTACCAGGTACATCAACTGTAACGCATTCGGAACAGCATCGAAAGGGTTAGCGCAGAACCTTCACAAGGCCCTAGAGGCGGATCATCCCGCCCTCATGCTTGCTCAGTACCGCCATCTCTGGGTAGATTTGTCGCACATGATGCAACAGCTAGGTATGAGTATGACCTTCACTTCGATTGAGAATCCAGTTTTTAAGCTTTTAATAATTATTTTCGCTGTAACTTTAGTAGTTGATACAGTTTCGCAGTTTTACCCGTTTACCCGACTGTAACGTACATTGTAAACATAATGCCTCTTTTATAATATTTAAAAGTGTTTTTACCCAAATCACTCCGCTGTTAAATAATCTTTAATGATCATCTGCATTTAAACCTTGACTTCAATACGTTAATGTTCTTTCACCAATGAAATACCCATTCATGTTATTCTACCTTCCCGCTTCCTTACAATGAATCCAACGTCTTTAAAAATGGTATCATGGGTAAAATAATGGTATAACATTTGAAGATATTATAAGTTTAAGCCGTAATCTCCCGTCGAAAAAAATAACAATAACATTCTTTTGTAATGAGCCCTGGGATCCCGGGGACCGGTACACGACGGGTACTTTCAGGTGCAATAGTAATATAATGTTTAATTACTTATATTTGGGGCACATCAGCAACACAATACAAAAACTTACATAAAACAACAGCCAACGTCCAATAAATACTAAATTAATAAAGCCACAGCTTTAGGTGTAACATAAGAATTACTTATATGCACAAATATCTGGAGAAATATAGCTACAATCTACGTGCTTTGCACGTTATCGAGCTAGCTTCCGTCCCGTCTTTAGATGTCCCGGACAACGTTGCGGAGTTTGTGCTTCATCCCCCTTTACCTGTTGCGCATTGCATTTGGGCCCTTTACCCTTTGTTGGAAATTACTAACAAAATATACCGTTTAACCAAAGTACTCCTACACTTTAACTAAGGGTGGAATGGAAACGTGTCAACGTGTTTTATTTATTTCATTAAAACAAACATTTAAAGGGATTCAATTGTTTATTTGTGAAATATTAAGGCGCGATTTTGTTGCTATTATCAACGAGAGTTATTTTTGACATTGAATGGGTGCTGTTTTTTGGACTATAAGTAAAAAAATATCCTGAGTCTTTGATGCTAACCCAATAGCTGGTATATATAGTCACTAAATTAGAATACATATTTCCCACGTAAGTAAATAAAAAATGTGTGTTAACTGATCTGTCTACGCAGGTTGAAAAGGTCAAAAAAACCTTTTTTTTATTTTAAACTTAATTTCCTTGAATAGCAGATATGCCTAACGAGTGACATCCATCAAAATCTTTCATGAAATGTAATCTTCAAGATATAGCGGCAAGGTCATTTGTAGCAGGTGGTATGCAATAAGGAGCCATTCGCGTCATCTGGGCCATCTTAAACAAGTTAGCAACTAATCTGAAGCTAGGCGAGAACTACTTTTTTCTTTAAGTTGGTAATATATAATGCTTTAGTAGATTTAGCGCACGAGGGAATCAAATTTCACTTTTCCACACTATTGATTATTTTTTACTATGTGGTATTAATGCATCATCTAAGCATTAAAAATATTTTTAGTTAGTATTTTTTTTAAGAAAGTTACTAAGAAAATTTTGCACATGTCCAAAAATATGTTATTTCCTAAGCCAGCTAGCCTTATATGTCTTATACTAAGCGATAACGCCTTATCTCCAATTTACAAATGAATCAATGACGCATATCTCTGCCTTGCATTATTTTTGCTTAGTGTTCGCAATGAATCTACTCGTAGTGTAGGTAGACGTATAACTATTGTCGGAAAATTTTACCAGTTCCTTTTTGACAGCTACGAATTGGCGTTTGTAGTGATGAGGGTAAGACGAATCAATTGTCTTAATTAGAGATTGTTAATGAATGGTGAATGTTCCCATATATTTCATTAGTGGATACGAATCTAGAGTAACAATTTTTGTAATATGATATATTGAAATGAAGTTTTATGTTATTATATTTTAAATTATACCTTACCAATAAAAACGCATATCGTCAGGGATAGTGCAACACCGCATAACTAGCACTGGTAAATGCTGCTTATCTACACAACACCCATAGGGAAAATTTCCGTAACTGGCATTGGTTAATTAATACCGCGTATCTAACAAATCAAGCATTTGCATTCAGAAAGTAGCATTTGGTGTACAGGAATTGATGAAGAAGATCAGGGATGATCATCCAAAACTCCTAGTGTTTCATGGTTAGCGCTAAGATATTTCGATTAAAATACTGAAGCGAGTATGACGAACCCAATTTAAATGGTCTTGATGTAATGTTACTATCAACCAGATCTGGTAATTGAAGCCGGAAGGTAGACAACGGAACTCCGTAATAAAACGGTGTAGCTTTGCCATTTTTGAGCTTATTGCAATTGTCATGAGAGGCACTCTGGTAATGACGCACTAAAAAGTATGAATGAAATAGATAAAATCATATATAACAAAACCGACTACAAAAAGTGGTTTTTTATGCTCTCGGAGTGCCTTGGCGAAGTATTAAATTAATATATTTGTATCAGGCATCATGCTTTGGCCCATATTTACATATACCTTAGACTAACATAGAGATATAACATATTATACAGGAATAAAAATACAAAGAGTTCATTCAGACGACGTAACGGTGTGGCCCCGCTGCGTCGTCAACTCTGATGTTTTTAGTTAGGCGAGTAATGTTTTTGTAATGTACCTACCAACAATTGTCTACAATATATCATCTTATACAATAATTGTCTAGAATATATCATCCTAACTAGATGCTCTCAACCACACTGTTCTAAAAGCACCTCGTTAAACGAAATCTCCGCCGTAACTAGCAAAAATATCCCTGGCAAAAGTGTAAAATCCTCCAAATTATGCAAAACCTTGTTCACAGGACGGGCATATTCTAACATGTACGGCATTTACTGTATGGTAATATTTTTCACAACCACCATTTCTTTGTACGGCGCGCTCTCAGAGATATTGGAGCATGGCTTGAGCTACAAGGAGATGGGCTTGTTCGTGATTGTCGGATATTGCATGACTTTATTGTACATTATTTGCAATGAGGCGTATCATGCGTCGAGGAAGGTAAGTGAATTATAAAAATAAACAGATATTTAACTTAATATAATAAAAGTGTATTATTGTTACTGCGAAAAACAGGATATTTTTAAACAAAGTTCGGCAGTTGCCTTGAAAATCATCTCATTGTTTAATTATTTTATGTAGATATAAATAATAAAGAAAAAAAACAGAGAGAAGAAGTAACAAGACTTAACTTCAAATTTAATATTAGTACCTAATAATTTTCGACTTGATAAAAACATATATCATATATGACTGAAAACTCTGTTCAACTAATAAACTTTTACAAAGCCTTACTAACCATACTCCCTCCCAGTCCTTTGTATAAATAATACCTATTTTAGTTTTCCTCGCACGGACTTGTACAGAGAACTGCTATTTATTAGTGACAAAGGGACAACTCGTTATAAGTCTGCGTATTACAAAAGTAGTTATTTGAATATCTAATGAAATGAAAAATGAAATGAATGAAATGAAAATAATTTATTCCAGAACAAGTCCATAGATAAATAGCATTATAAAATTAAAATTAAATTAAAAAAGACACCTAATAGATACCTACTTTCAACAAAAAAAAAAATAGGTTAGGTACCTCCCCTGCACGCAAAAGTGATTGTGTCTTGTTTTTTTCTACCGTACCCCATAATGCTGGGTATCGTTGGATAGCTCGTTCAAAAATACTGTGGGGTTTCTAAGAATTTTTTTTTTTTCATTTGATTCATGAATTCGTTTGCGTGATGTTTTGCTTAAGTGACAAACAATATTCGACATTTAGTATAAAATAACCCTCATAGCGATTGTGCGCTAAGGAACCCGGCGTCCGCATTGACACCTATTTCGAGTAAAAATGAACAACGTTTTTTGACTAAACCAATGTAATTATTTTCAAGGTCGGTCACGAGTTCCAAATACGTCTCCTGAACGTGAACCTCGGAGCCATCGACCACAGCACTCAGCGCGAAGTGGAGATGTTCCTCGTCGCTATCGCTAAAAACCCGCCCATTATGAACCTCGACGGTTTCACCAACATTAACCGTGAGCTGTTCACTGCTGTAAGTTATGATCATTACAACAGTGAATTCGTGATTTTTCAGTATCGACCTCAACAGGCAGCGAATGGTGAATAATGTTTCTTGTAGCCAACGCTAAGGACCTGAGCGGTTTGTTGTTAACTTCTATAGGTTCTGTTTATTACAAGAATGGATCGTGTATTTTCACTATCGCTTCATGCAGCTAGTAGTGGATATGTTTCTTGTAGCCATCACTACGGACCTGGGTGGTTTCATCAGCATCCATCGCGAGTTGTTCACTGCTATAATTTATGTTCATTACAAGATTGAATCATGAATTTTCACTATCGACCTTAGCATGCAGCTGCGTCGGTATTAGCTAGTAGCGGATATGTTTCTTGTAGCCATTGTTAAGAACCTGAACGGTATACCAGCATCAACCGCAAGTTGTTCACTGCTGTAATTTATGTTCATTACAAGAGTGGATCGTGAATTTTCACTATCGACCTCACAACGCAGCTGCGTAGGTACTAGGTAGTAGCAAATATGTTTCTTGTAACCACCCCTAAGAACCTGGACGGTTTCACCCACATCAATCGCAAGTTGCCTACTGCTGTAAGTTATGTTCGTTACGAGAGTTAATCATGAATTTTCATAATAAACATGCACGCAGCAAGTACATAGCGGATATGATTCTTGTAGCCATCGCTACGGACCTGGATGGTTTTACCAACATCAACCGCAAGTTTTTCACTGCTGTATGTTATCGAATCGTAAATTTTCACAATAGACATCAGCACGCAGTGAGTAGTAGAGGACTAGTTTTTTACTGCTGTAAGTTATATTCACTACAAGTGTTTGTCGGTAATGTTCAGTTTCAGCACGCAACGAATCAGTGTAAATCAGATTTCTAAATGGGACTCATTATTAATATGAACCAGGAGTCAGGATATTAGAGTGAATAGTGATGTCAGGTTAAGCATATGGTGGCATATCTAATGTGAAAATGTTCTTTGTGCCTATTTCCCAACATAATTCGAAAACGTAGTTTAGCAAACATCGACTGACAAGAGAAATATTCACTGTAGTAAGTGATACAATTAAGTATTCATATCGCTTAGGAAACTATATACCTATTTTTTATAGCTTTAACTATTCAAACTAACATCATCATATTCTACTGGACTAGGACATAGCAAGAATGTTGAGTACGCACAAGTTATGACTATTATAGTGCCATCCCAGCTCAGAACGTAGTGTTATTATTTCAAAGTCATTAAATAAGCTGCAGTTTCCCGAAAATTTTACGAAAGTTCTAAAACTGTATATTTTATTGTTTTACGCATAGTTTAATATTTTGAAGAGGATCTGGTGACTTTAATACTCTGCAGCAACCCTTTGTAGTATATTGCGCGACAAAACGCAAAGACGGAATAATTTTATCTCATTTTTTATTGTCAGTAGTACGAGAGGATAGCTTTCTGTTCATATATGTACAGCTATATAGCAGTTTACACGGAGGAGGGGCCAACTGCGCTTTGTCGCTCCTTGATTGTAAACTATGAAATGAATTTTCAGACTTAGCCTACAGTTCTAAAAATCTTCGATATTTAAATTATTACGAACACTAATTTCGGTTCAATTCTCTATCACTAGAACTATAACCGTGTAACTAGTTATTTAAAAGTTTTGTTATTTTGTGACGTGGTCTGGATAGAAAATAAACTTACTGTTGTTAGTAAATTGAATTGAAAATTGATTCGGAACTTGGGTCTCTCCGTCTTGGACCACGGTCACTCAATAATAATTAAGTATGTTCTTAGCACCTATTTGTCCACAGAACATATCGTTCATGACGACGTACCTCATCGTGTTGATGCAGTTCAAACTGACGCTGCTGCGTCAGGGCGCGCGGAAAGCGGCCAAGGCGATCGTGAAAGCCATCTTCAATACCACCACGACCATGCCTGATGAGGAGTACGAAGACGAAGAGGAGTAAATCACCAGATGACAACCAAAACTCACTAGCAAATCTGTCTTTACTCTTAGGCCGCTTCCTGATTTGTCAGTACGGAGACGGTACGATATGTGAAACTCGCAAATATCAGTGTCAACTGTCAGTCGACTGAGTACCGCTTTTTAATGCGCCCCTACCCTACATTTAAATGAGTCATTCCTGACTGGCGCTGGATGTGCGGTAGCGGGGCGATGCGAAGGCAATTACTTCTCCGCTTCTGCGCATGATATTACTACTGCGCAAATGTAATACTGACAGTATTCCGTCAAATGATATTTTTACGACGTCAGTAAGTTTACGTACAAAGAAGAAAATGTCAGGGACTCGCCTTAGATAACTCATGTACGAGTACTGAAACGATGCTGAGACACGAACTTTATTTTAAGTAGGTATTTGTTTTAAGTGACTATTGGTTGTCAATCGACGAAATTTAATACTCGTAATATGTGGTTATAAACAGTATTTCAGTTTTATATCATTAAGGTTATTGTTAGTAAAATTAAAATGAAATTGTATTAAGATTTATAGGATCTAAAACCTCTAACCCAAATATATGTACAGTGTCGGGATTAAATCCTCAACTTTTCACCTAACTCCTACAATGTTGAACTCTTTAAAGCATAATTTGAAAACCAAAACAATCGCTTCAACTCCACGAATACGTAACGTACTTTACGTTACTTTGTAACGTTACTAGAAAGCATTCCGTTAGCCATAAAGTGCTCGTAAACAAAACTAGTGGAGAGGTTCCTGTTATCGATCCTATTACGGTCCAACGGATACTAAATATAGGAAAAAATGAGATGTTTGTACTTGGAAGTTGGTCTTTGTGCGGAGAAACTATTTCAGTTGCCGTTGCAAAAATATTCCTTGTGCAATGGGGATTTTAATATCTTGTCGTTTAAAGGGCTGCGATAAAGGCATAGGCGATAATGGATTCATAGACATTTTTAAAATGCAACTTTTACGATGGTAATGAACAACAGTAAAATAAAGTATTCTACCAATATACAATTTGAAAATACTTTGAAAATTTCACGTTTAACAACTTATTAATGCTATTTTAAAGATTTTAATTAGGTACACACAGATCAATAATGGTCACTGTTTGATAATATTAAAATGACGATGGTTCAATCACAGATATTGATATTACCACTTAATTGAAACAAAATATTTTCCGTTGCAATGAAGCTTCTTATTCAGAATTCAAATAATATTAAAATTACAGCCTCCTACGACTTGCGGCAGTTAAAATAGCTATTTTTACTATAAACTCGCTCTGCGCCCACAAGTTGCTTTTTTTACCCGGGGAAATACCTTCACGCATCCCGCCTGGCCGGGGAACTAGGACGGGTATGACTGGCTCCAGGAAACCGCCCGGATTACCGTCTAAAACCATCAGGGTATGCCCGGCAGGCAGCATTAGTGGCGGAGATGCGGGTTGGTTAATATGTCACCACGAACACCGCGTGCTGCAATAGCAAAAGCTATTCCCTTGCATCCGAAGCATTTATACTAATCGTTAATTATATGCACATAAGTCCTTCTGTGTGTTAGATCGGATAGTGCTAAACGTGCGTTTCGAACGCTGACTCGCATCCACCGCACAACTTAGCCGATAATTCCCTAAAGTCTTAAGTATCAAGCGTTTGCGTTTGAACTTTAAAACACTTTAACTGCAGCTATGCGGAGAGTATGGATTTACAATTTATATAATACGATCATTTATAAGAAACTTACTATTACTACATTTAATATTTTTTTCTGTGAGTCACAATATTTCGGCACCGTTCTTGATGTTACGGCAGAGTCTACCTAATTTTCTATAAAATAATAAGTTATAAAATCATAATCTATAACTAGTATTCTATAAAATAATTTGCTAATAAAACTCATTGTGTATAACATTCAAAATCTAGAAACTCAGTTGATATATTATTCATTGTCAATACATCGAATTAGTTATTATATAACTTTTAGTATTAAAACGACTCGCAAAATGTATAAAACTTTTGATGTGTAATGTATTTGTGCATTATAAATAAACGAGTATGAGTATGAGTAACCATCATTTGCTCGAATCCTAATAATATTATAAACGTGAAAGTTTGTGCGGATGGATGTACGTTCCGCTTAGTCTCAAAAACTACTGAACGGATCTCTATGAAACTTACCAGTATTGTAGCTTAGACATCAGAATAGGACATAGGCTACCTTTTATCCGCGGTTAACATAATATTGTGATTTACAATTTCCTTATTTTGATTTCGGTTTCTCGTACAAGATTAAACTCCTGAAATTCATCCTTGTACTTAAAAATGTTCAGTTCTGGCCTTGTAGGGTCGTAGTTCTACCTAACCACTCCTCCTTGCTTCGCTCGTCATCGTACCTACACTACACTGGCCTGCCTCAGATAGTATGAAAATTAGTGTCCGACCTAAGTTTCGGTTTCGGCCGGTTTCGGCTTAAAAATCATGTTTCGGTCGAAGGTTCGGTTTCGGCCAAAAAACTGCCGAACCTTTCGGCCGCGCCAAAACTTTCAACATTGTACTTTTAATATCGGCACAGCTGGCAATGGCGTAGCTCGCTCGACTCCGCCAACAGTACATCTTATTGTAGCTAAGTATTTTATATTTTTATATCCCACAAAAATATATTGTTTTGTTTCTCGAACTTGGTTGACACGATTTTAATACATCTTATAAAAGTTTCGGTTTCGGCCGAAACTAGAGGCAACGCCGAACCTTCGGTTTCGGTTTCGGCAAAAAACATGTTTGTTTACGGAGAACTCACAAATCAAGTAGGTATATGGTAAATACCCCGTTAATAAGAGTAATTCCAGAGAGTATGGAATCAAAAGATTAGATTTAGGTACGTTCTTTAACATAATCCCTTTTAGTTATTTTATTGACGTACTACTTCTATAAACACTGAAAATAATCGAACGTGTCAATTTATTTAACTTAAAACCGGAACCAAATATTGTGATTGATTTTTATTTCTACAAGCTTTGTATTGGAACGATAACAAAAAAATACACGATTATTAAACTGTAACATGACATTGACTCGTAGCAATAACAAAGGTTACTAATGAGTACCGTCAGAGATATGTCGTTACTCATTAAAATGATCTCTGCAGCTGTGACTAATGAAGTCCTTTGAATCAATCACAATTTTTCTTTTAATCCGACAAAGAACATGCGGGGCTAGCATTACATTAGCTAACGAAGCGACACTTGGTTTGAAAATTCTGAAACATAGTTACGTTTAGTAAGGTAAACGTCCCAAAGTTTGACAAATTAACCAATAGATGAGACCATGAAAGTGTCATGTATTGGGTTAGTATCGAGCACCGAGCAGTTATACCGTGTCCAATTTAATTTAATGTAGTGTGGGTGCTTGAGAATGTGAAAAAAACACAATAAAATACGAAACGTATGTGTCAAATAGCCCTTTGTACCAGTAAGTCAAAACCCTTAGGATCTGTGAGATATCACAGCAATTGCTGTCGCCTTGATAGAATAATGTTAAATAGAAACATAATAATTTTCTACCTAAATGTAAGAAGAACAAATAAACCGGATATATACACATAGCTACTGCTAAAATATTGAATGAGAAAGAGATACACGGTAGAACGTTAGGTATGTGTTTTGAAGCCTCAAATGTTTGTCACTTACTAGTTTTGTTACCTTATTCAGGGTATTTGAGATACATGTAACAATAGCTTTTTCAGTTGAGACACTTTTATGTTGCGTGCATGCTAGTAACGCCGCCATTTATTTTCCGTTGTAAAAAATCTACTTTTCATTCGGTCTTATGAAAAGGTTGCTAATGCTCGACTTGGAAAGTTTAGTTCGTACGAATTAATCTCGGGCATTTCATTTATCAACGAGCTAATGATGCGAAAGCTCAGCAGGGACACATAAGACGTTACCTTTAACAAAAAGTTGATTAATAAACATACATTTTGCAAGGCTAAATAAACGTACTAGGCCAGTTTTTGGTACGCTGCAGAGTTATAGGAACAAGCTGTTTTCGGATGATTCTCAGTACTGTGCTGAGCTCAGCCCGTGCCCATGCCGACGCTGAAGCATATAAATATATATATACTAAAATGATATTACTAAAATGTTCGTCACAGTCACATAAATCGCTTTTTGGAATTCTGAATTATTTTCTCATTGGCGAGACAAAAGCACACAGGCTTCGCTGGTTCAGTCATCTACTGAGATTGGGAGGGGATCGAGCCGTCAAGAGAGCATACTTGGGTCGACCAAGTGGTCGCCGGCGGGTTGGCCGGACCAGGTATCGCTGGAAGGACATTGTGGAGGCGGATCTGCGTCAGCTTCTGGGTTAAGACTGGCAGAAAGCAGCGCAGGATCGGGGATGATGGCGAGCTCTCGTTTCGGAGGTCAAAATCCTCTTTGGTTCACTGCGCCGATAAAGTAAGTAAATAAGTTCAAATAGTAATTTAAAATGTTTGAAGTTGTCACTAAAAAATAAGTAAATTTGGTTTAAATCTCGCATATTGTACAAATAAATAAAAAAAATTTTTTGAACGGGAAGATGACCGGTGTAACCCACGTGAAACGTCGGTAACAAAGGTACTTTTTTCCTCTCTTACCAAGCGAGCTTTAAAATTTGTATCAATGATTTCTTTATTCTATAGATAGATAACCCTTACAAACTCCCATTATATTTGTTATTATAAAGGTTTGACAACGCCGCAGCTCAACACGTATTGACACGCCGTAAGCGCAGTGATGCTACTTATGCGAAGGTATAAATATTTTTAAAGACTACTTACTGTAGAAAATAAAGTTTCTAATGTATATCATCTCGTAAAGTCGAAGTTTCAAAATGAATGTCTTCATTGCGTTTTTAGCAATACGTAACACAAAACGAAATAAAACGGAGCCCTTTGGCCGTCTGTGTATCTGTATGTCAAGACTATTTATCTCGGGAATGCGTAGAGCTATCGAGTTGAAATTAAAACCACATACTCAGGTCTACAGCCCCTTGAAGCTGTGAAAAACTTCTGAGTTAACTTGATAAAAAGATACGGCTGTTTATGCCGCAAAAAAGTATATTTCGACAGTCTCAAGGAAATCGAAATTTATAGGGTACTTTCCATACCTATGAAATTTGGCCAGTAATATCGTCTTATATATACTACAATACAAGTACAGGGGGAAAATCTGAAAACTACTCATTCGTAATTAAATCATAAAAAATAGTCATATAATCTACCTACAGCATATTAGGAGTAAAATTCCGCGTTCGAAATTCTGTGCTGCGCTCAAAAACCGGTATTAGTGGGTTATTTAGTGTCGTATTTGTATGGAGCACCTTGCAGATTTTCAACAAAGGACGCCACTTGGCACAGTTGTACCTAATGGTCATCTGAACAGATTTAGCCCTGTACCCACGAAATTCGTCCATGGTGGTGGGGGCTGGAGGGGGGTGAAAACCCCATCTACCGCGCTGCACACTGAGCTCGATTTCTTCATAAGTTTAGCGAATAGGTCATGTTTGGTATCGTTTTCGTATAATTCAAGGATGAGGAATTCATTTCTGAAACAAAATTTTCACTCGCCCGTAGAAAAAAACAGAGTTCTGCACAAAACTTGAAAAAAATTTTTAAACAAAATTCACAAAATCTTGCACTACAATTAAATCACGAGGTAATGCACTATAAAAAAAATATGAGTTAATAGCCCATTTTATGTGAAATGTATAAGCATAAACTGTATTGACAGATTTAACCTGCAAATGTGTAAAAAAAAAAATAATTCATGTAGCGGCGGAGCTGCGTACTGGCGAGAAGCTATTTTATTTCTACATGAGTTTAGAAAATAGGTCATGTTTGGTATCGTTTTTGTATAACTCAAGGACAAGGAATTCATTTCTGGGACAAATATTTCACTCGTCCGTAAAAAAAAAACAGTTCTGCACAAAACTTGAAAAAAATATATACAAAATTCTACAAAATCTTGCCCTACAATTAAACCGCGAGGTAATAAATACACTATAAATAAAATGAATTAATATGGAATGTACAGACATAAACTATACTGACAGATTTAACTTTTAAATGTGTTAAAAATACAATACAATACAAATACTATTTATTGTATACCTCACACAAATGAATCAGTAGGTAGAGGTAGACAACAATATAGAAATGAATAATTAATGAAGAATTATTTCTATTTAGCGGTGGAACTGCGTACTGGTGAGAAGCTATAGGGTTTTTCGTTTTACTGTTTGCTAATGACTTTGATTAGGTGTTTCTAAATCTAGAAGTAATATTGTATGATATTCTCAAGTTTTCAACATTAAAACAGATTGAGACTTAGTCCAATTGGTTTGCACAATTTTACTTGGAAACCATACTTTAGGTTACACTTTTTAAGGGATCTACTGGGGATAATTACTGAAAATAAGGGATATGTTACTGAAAATTAAAGCCAAACTACTTAAAGTAAAATATGTTTAAAAAATTGGGTCATTAAGAAGCTGGCAGCGTTTCTTCGCTGAATTGCTATGTTGATGCGTTGAGCGAAGAATCTGTCAGTATTATTATCCCTAGTAATCCACCAGCATTTTAGATAGGTCCTTGAATAGTTGACGGGCACTGGAGATGGGCCAAGGGTCTCGACACCTAACGGTATAAAAGTGTAACCAGTGCCAAGGTCCGTATATTTGTGCTTTTAAGCTTTTCCACCGTTTCGGCCTCCACGGCAGGGTGATTGCTAGTCCCGTGGAGGTGAGAAGAAGCCAGAGTGACTGTACAGCATGCGTCTCATTCTCATAGGTACTAGCGCCATTGCCACCTTCCAGGGGATGAGGGACATGCCGTCGGGCCACTTGCCATCGATTCTAGCGATGCCAATTGGTTCAAGAAGAGATGGCACGTTGACTAGAGAGCGGCGGATGATGTCATTCAGAGCGGCCTATTTGGAAAAGTAACCAACGGTTTCTGTCAATATCTTGCCATGGCTATCACCCGTGATGTCCCTGTGGGTCAACCAAACTGCCGCTAAGATACACCGGTGTGGAATACAGATAAGGAGCCCGAGTCGTAAACAATTCGCTATTCGGAGGGATTCAGACTCAAATAAGGTGCCAGTGTTTGGCGATGAGTAGGCGTTAGGTCATTCCCCAGACTCCTTGGTGCCTGAGGCCAATAGCCTGGCTCGTTTTGCTCCTATACTGTGGCTCAGAAGAAAATTAAAAGAACTAGAAATCTTTGACACATTATCGTCGTAGCTCCTCTGGCAGAATGGATGGTACCTAAATCATTACCCGTGCAAGCAGACTATCAAGTGTTTTTGGTCTCCAAGCCAGTAATTTCATAGTTTGAGGGGAGACCCCGTAGGATTTTACCAATTAGATTAATTGAGCTGTGGACAGGCACGCCTTTTCTGGGTGTATTTAATACAGTATCTTTCAGTTGTTCCGATAAAGGCCAAAGCAGGAAATTTGAAGGAGTATTTGCCGATTTTGACAGATTTGTTATTATTGCTTTATATTACATGTGAAGTTGAGATGATCTTCGGCATTTAAAGTTATTTAATTATTTATTAAATGTCTAACTATTGTCTTTATTTTAGATCAACTTGTTGCACTGATATCAACATACGGTTTCCAGGTAAAATTGTGGGGATACCAATATAACCAAATATACAAAAAAATCGGAATTATGGTTATCTCAATCTGTTTTAATATTAAGAATATCATAAAATATTACTACTTCATTTAGAAGCACCTAATCAGTTTCATTACCTAACAATAAAATTAAGAATTCTGTAGAATCTTACCAGTGCGGAGCTCCGCCGCTAAATATAAATTATTTTTTAACACATTTCAACGTTCAATCTGTCAATAAATGGGTTAATCAACTTTTTCTTGTTGTTATTCTGTCCGTCAGCGAGGAGACAACAGTAACCATGTTTCTTAGAAAAATGTTTATAGTATGGACGTCCAAATGGATTTATGCTCATCGCTAAAACTCGTTTGGTAGATAAAAATCCTACAAAATCGCAGTTTTAAAGAGTAACTCGGGAGACGTAACTATGGTAACAAGCAACAAAGAATAGTTGATCCACCCAAATATAGTTTATGTTTATACATTTTACATAAAATGTTCTATTAACTCATATTAGAATAGTGCATTACCTCATGGTTTAGTTGTAGGGCAAGATTTTGTAGAATTTTTTTTTCAGGTTGTGTGCAAAACTGTTTTTTTTTGCTAACATGTGAAAATTAACCGCCTGTCTGTACATCCCATATTAATTCATTTTATTTATAGTGTATTACCTCGCGGTTTAATTGTAAGGCAAGATTTTGTAGAATTTTGTAGGTATATATTTTTTTCAAGTTTTGTGCAGAACTGTTTTTTTTTACGGAAGAGTGAAAAATTTGTCCCAGAAATTAATTCCTCGTCCTTGAGTTATACAAAAATGATACCAAACATGACCTATTTTCTAAACTCATGTAGAAATAAAATAGCTTCTCGCCAGTACGCAGCTCCGCCGCTACATGAATTTTTTTTTTTTTACACATTTGCAGGTTAAATCTGTCAATACAGTTTATGCTTATACATTTCACATAAAATGGGCTATTAACTCATATTTTTTTTTATAGTGCATTACCTCGTGATTTAATTGTAGTGCAAGATTTTGTGAAATTTCTTTAAAAAATTTTTTCAAGTTTTGTGCAGAACTCTGTTTTTTTCTACGGACGAGTGAAAATTTTGTTTCAGAAATGAATTCCTCATCCTTGAATTATACGAAAACGATACCAAACATGACCTATTCGCTAAACTTATGAAGAAATCGAGCTCAGAGTGCAGCGCGGTAGATGGGGTTTTCACCCCCCTCCAGCCCCCACCACCATGGACGAATTTCGTGGGTACAGGGCTAAATCTGCTCAGATGACCATTAGGTACAACTGTGCCAAGTGGCGTCCTTTGTTGAAAATCTGCAAGGTTGATGACACTAAATAACCAGCTATATTGCAGATGTTGGAGCTAAACTAGCTACGGAGTGGGTGCCGCAAGATGGCAGCGATGACGTGACAGGCCGAGGAGGAGATGGCGGGATAACCAGAGGCTTTTCTAAGCGACTGATCCGAAACTACTCAGAGCCGAGACGACATGAATTCAAGGGGGGAGGCCTATGCCTAGCAGTGGGACGCCTTAAAGCCTTACAAAAAAAACAATACCTACTAATTTTTACGGAACCCTCGGTGGGCGAGTTCGACTCGCACTTGTTAGGTATTTTAAAAATTCATTTGAGTAAACTAGAGCCATTAGCTACATCTAAACCTGTCATGAAGACTAATTGGTAAAACAAGATTAGTTTTAAAAATACTCATAGAAATACAGCAATACTCGCCCAAGCCTGAATTTGTCTGAAATTATGAATCAGCACTCAATATTTCAAAGTTTCGTCGAATAAAAATTCTAACAGCCGCTGAAATATGAAACGAAAGTGAATACTTAATTGCATTTACATTTTTATGATTTTGTTTTTTTACGATTTAGTTAAATAACAGAATACGGATTTGCTAACGAATTTAATATTCTTTGATCAGTTTTACATTTATGTAGGTACTTCAGTGGAGAGCAAGTAACGGCTATACTTTTTTTACTCTTGAACTTGAATGTATACACGGAGTAAAGTCAAATAAAACTTACTGGTTTTTTTTTTAACCTAACTGTGGCTTTACAGAGTCCAAAAAATCTAGTAAGTTTGATTTGACTTCACTCCGTGTATTCATATTCAAGAGTAGAAAGTTGGATATATTTTGTATTAAAACTTACTGGTATTTGAGGTTATCCGATAGTATCATAAGTTGCACTTTATCATCATGGTCTAGGTACGTCATTTGCTTGCAAATGTGTTTAGTTCCATTTGAAAATCACTAGTCGGTCGTGTGCTGTTAAGTTGACTAAGTATTTTCGGCTTGGATTTCCTACAAGTAAAAAATGCAATATCGAAATATAAATCGCATTTATGAATTGCCTATATTCCATAATTTTATATAAATTCAACAATGAGATAACCCTGTTCTATACAAGGTCTATATAATACAGCTGTGTCATAATATATAGCAGTAGTGAATCTGCCCGGCCTATATGGCTCAACATATAACAAAATCAAAATAAATATTTCATATTTACGTATGTCAATGTAAGGTTAGCGCAAAGCTAACGATTTGTGCTTCATATTATTTTTCGTTGAACGTAAATCTATTTTATTCCGATTGCGTCGCAATTTTGCAGCCAATAGCTTTCAGCCTGTTCAATTCATCCCAGACCTGGGGTGTTATTCATAAAGCTTCATCTAATTTTATCTCAAGCGAACCAATGTAAATCGGGCCTCCGATCCCGCGTCGTTATTATTTTTATACATGTGTCTCACATCCACCTAAAAGGTATCTCTTCTTAATTTCCTGTCGGGGCTGTTGTGAGTAAGTTCATCAGAGCTCTCGAGGATACGCTTTGTTAAGAGTTAACTTGCAGTTTATTTCTTTAGGCATTGATGATGATTCTCAAGTCAATAGCTGTCAATGCAATAGCATCAAGCTGCTAAGCTGCTGTGATAAGATAACCCGTAAGCTTGTTCGCCACCTAAGAGTGAGCGATGTGATGGAATTAAACAAGCTGTGAATACTATTATAGGCTGCTGTGCTCGCTGCATCAAATATTTTATTTGCCACCTAAGAGTGAGCGATGAGGTGAAATAAAACAAGTTGTGAATAGCGTAACTGCTTGCAGATGCAAACGCGGCTGCACTGCGGAATATTAAAGACCGTTAGTTATTTCTAAAAATCTCTCTTTTTTTCGATGTCAACGGCATTTTGTGAGCCATTTTGGCAACATGACTTTTCCATAGTAAAAACGCCTACTGAATCCGATTCAACTTCAACTGCAACTTTTTATAAATGGTCGGTCGAAGTTGTCCAAAACAGTCAAGTCCGCCCCTTCTTTACACTGTACTTCAAACAAAAGCTAAAAAATTGGCTTCTCGACACACAAACACATTCTACAGCTACGATGAATTTTTAAATCGTGGAATAGAATAATTATTACTTATTTGTTAATAGAATATTAATAGAATTGATTTTATACGTAAAATGAAGACATGTAATTTTGACGTTATGAATAAATTAATATGAATGAATATTTGTGTCTTTTGTGTTGGTCTAATTGTAGTTGTTCTATATACACATTTTGTTCCTCTCTAAAAACTAGTTCGAATGGCATCATGAAAAATGATTCATATTCTATATTCATATGTTACCATTACACATTCTAAATTCTTCACTTGTAACACCAACAAAATAAAATATATGAAATAATGTTTAAAATTTAATCATTTTATTCGCTAGAGAAATGGTACAAATTAGATGAAAATGTGACGGCTTTGTCATGATCAGCATATCTTGGAAAATCTTCAATGGCATACACTTGTTAGAGACGATTCCATTAAGGCGTAGAGACGTCGTAAGTAGAGACGTCGCTCCCGTATTTTGGGGGTAGTCATAGTTGCTCTTAAAATTTATCTTGTTATTGCTTAAATTACGAAAAAGATAACCTCAAGGAATATTGCCTTCCTCTTCATATTATTATTGCTTTTTTGGGATGTGATTGGAATCTCAATTGGAAATACGGTAATTTATTCTATTAGGTGATCAAATGCGATGATCTATGTAAAAAAGTTACATATTAACCAATATTTACTTAGTAAAAAAACAACTGACAACGATACGAAATATAAACTAAAATATTGTAAAGAGGCCATTTTAAATTAGCCAAGTTTTTATCAGAGATGCAGTACAACATTGTTGGCTAGCTTGTAAACAAACGGACACAATGTGGCGTGAGATTAGATACAAAGTGGTTGCTAACTAAATTTCGGTCCAGCATGCTCGAAATTTCATGTATTTACGAGAAATTAACACAGAATTGTTTATTTGCGATACGCACATTTTAAGACTAAGTGTTGCACGGACCAATGACGATGGTACATAATGTTGACTACGTACATTTTACCTACTGATGACGAAACTTCCGTATTTCCAAATTCCTACATAGCTCCTGTCTATAGGGCTACTGCTTAACTTATACGTCGGAAGGTGAGGCTGGGATGTGCTCCGCTCCCCCGGCCACTACCCTTTGCCGTCTCCCGTCTCCGTATAATTTAGACGATTATTGAATACTACCACCACTTTAACTTATATTTGGGTCTTGCTCTGCCGTCAGTGTCTTTTTCGTCTTATTCTGTTCGGTCTAAATTAAGTCTGTCAATTCACTCGGTCAAAGAGACAGCCAGGTTTGTCGCCGCTGAGGTTGATCGCCCCGACAGAGTCTTTTGTTTCAAAAGAGCAAGCAAACCCACAAAACAAACAGCAGCCAGCTTGCAAACTCACCAGCAAGGACATGCAACGTTGGCTGGATTAATTGAATTTCTTGGCGACGGCGTCCGTGTTTACCTGCGCGGCTAAATTGCTGCTACTGTCTAATTAGCTTTGCTAACCTAATACGGCTGACGGGGGCTAAATTGAAAATTGAGGATTATCTAAATAAAATCGGTTTTCGTAATTGCGTTGTGACATACAATGTAAATCGGACGTCGTTGACTTGAGAAAGCTGAGCATTTAGGTTAGGTTAGTTGCCTATTTTTGTTAACAAGAGACATGTTTTTTTATACCACGTCGGTGGCAATCAAGTGCGTGGCACGCCTTATGGCAAGCGATCACCACAGCCTACGGACTCTTGCAACTTCAGGCGTGTCACATGCGCGCTGCCGACCCTTTCAGAATTTTAACACTCCTTTCTTGAAGAACCTAGTCCCTCTGGAAAACCTCGGCAGGGAGATCATTCCACAACCGGAGCATCCGAGATGCTTATCTATTTATAGTTAAATTCTATTCCAAATTCACAAGTTCGCACTCGTGGGTTGGGTTTAATATCGTCACAACACATGACACATTTAATGTAACTTGCCTAAGTTCTAAGTATATGTTGTACCAGGGATCCGGAAAACCACGGAACCACAGAAAACTGAGCGGTATACGATCGTTCTGCCGCAAGTTTCGCCTCGAATCTGAAAGTGACCCCAAACTCTGTTGAAAAAAGTCGTAACTTACTAGATTCTGTATTAATATACTGCCTTTTTTAAATATACCTATACCAGCTAGTTTAACTACGGTCCTTTCGTCCAACTCAACTGAGATGTAAACCCATAAATTGGACCAGACCTAATGACCCAGAACCTATAAAGTCGTACGTACCTGACGTTTATTTTATTGCCAATTTTATTACTACTTTTTTCTCCCCAAACTCGTTTTAGGGAAATCTTGGCAAGGGAATCTTTATGGTTACTAAACTGCGTATGTAGTTCGATGCGTCAGACGACGTTGTGTTTTATACTTATTAAAGCGTTTTTGGAGATAGGTATTTTATTCGAGTAAAGGCAAATAGGTGGTATGAATACTTCATAATCTATAAACTACCACTAAACTAATGACCACTGAACTAATGGATACCGACTCCAGCCAGTTTTTTATTAGATCGCAATGTCTCATTCTAGATTGAAATTTTGAGATTTGAATTTAAAAAGTAATGAGTGAAAATCATCAGAACCTGACATTATTCTTACTATTCATCTTCACAATGAGGGTTACCGCGTATGAATTCGCCGCTAGCGAGCTAGCTAAATGTCGAATGTCACTCTTAGTGGTTGCACCACAGAGTACTTTTCTATATGGTTGCACTACGTGGGTTAATATCTAATTGGAACAATATGGTGACTATTTTGCAATACCCGAGCTTGATTATGGCAAATATGAGTTACGGATCAATGACCGTCAGTGTTTTGAGACAGTTTTGTCTTTCGGAAACTTATTTCCTCCTTTTTTTTCGACCAAAATGGAACTGCGCTACTATGCGGGATATTCGATATTTTTACGGTACGGTTTTAAGGTATTAAATATGATTTAAATGTTAACTTCGTTCTCATGCATAATAACCATAAATTTTTTGACAGCTGGATCTTACTAGACAGTGGCGCCAACTGGTGAGCACAAAAACAGTAGTCCTCATCAGATGAGTAAGACAACGGCAAAACAGATGACTGCTCACCAGTTTCATAAAATAACATTTGAAAGATGTTAGATGAGAAACCACATATTTATTATTATATTACAAAGGATATACGTACAAAGGGTGAACTTAATGCCATGAGGCATTTTCTACCAGTCAACCATAGGGCCAAACAGAAACTTGCAAAGAAAAGAAACCGCCAGCTCTTTATTTTCAAAGCGTTTCCTTAGAAAATAATAACCTACTTATAACTGTAACTAGAACTAAGAATAACTGCGAGCTTTTAGTGCTATTCAAATACTTAAAATACTATTTGTTAAATTCCCTTAGTCCCACATGCCTGGTCAAATAACAGCTAGGCTTATTGGACTCTATTTAGGCAGGTAGACAAATTGCCAACGAGTTCCAATAGTAATTACGAGCACTTTGGGAGTCTGCCAACTTGAATAGCCTAGCTTGAGTCTCAGTAGTTTTGTTCAGAACGATCAACATAATCTTTTAAGTTGATGTTTGTGATTTCGAAATAGAAGGTTGATTTCGTAGTACTGAAATTGAAAATCGATATGAAATAAAAAGGCTCAGACTTTCTGAACGTAGGTATTGATATGTAGTAGTTGTAATCTTCGTTAATGTGGATTCAGATACTAAAGATGTTTATTATAAGAAAACTTAAAAAAACAGATAGGTACTTAAAAGAGTAAATACAAGACTAAAACTACCATTCAACGTATCAGCATTGCGATATAGCGAGGAAATTCCGCCAGCTTCCTCGGTACAATGCCCCAAGGGCCTGTTTTAGATTTAAGTTAGTTGTAATATTATTTAAATGTAAACTTCGTTGTCATAATTTAAGTTATTGTTATTAAACTATTATTACCGCCTGTAAATTAGTTATTAGAATAAAGACTATTAAATTAAATAACTAACACTAAACCTTAAAAATAATTAATTAAATAAGAAGGCTTCCAGCCTTCAGATTGTTTTTACTCCTACGTTTACAAGTATAATACGTTTAGCTAACTCTACTGCTAATCATGCAATAGCGTATTCAAGAGCAAGTTTAGCCTTACCAGCCATATCATAGCTCAAAATAGGGCCAATCTATAATTTGTTAGGGTCGCCGTCATCGAAATCGATGAGGAGGACTACATAACCTCACGCCTGTATTCCCAAAAGGGATATGTAGAGCACATGAAATTTAATCATACTCATCATACTCGTGATCGGGTGCTGTTTGTGGAGTCCGGTCTGTTCATGCTTGCTAGGACATAGTGACTACGTTAATACTAGTGTCTTTTTATAGGGGATTGACGAGAAACATCATCCTGTTGTGGATTTGTTTGTATTATCAGTGATTAAGAGACCATATACATCTCTAACAATATTAAATTAATTTTAATTTTGACGCTCAGAGACCATGTACATCTCTGGGATATTATATTAATTTCATTATACTCCTTGTTTAATCTTGAGACCTTATACATCTCTAACTTTACTGATGTTGTAATATTTGTAATAGATAACTTTGCAAGTTTATCTTCACTGTATGACATTAATTTTGTTATAATTGTAAACTCGAAATTATTCTTCCTGAACTGTAAATTAATATGTTGACATGAAAAATGTATTACTTATTATAGCCAGACTTTCTTAAATTGTAAATTAATATTTTGACATGTAAAAGTGCCCTTGTGGCCTATTTGCAGAATAAATGTTTGATTTTGATTTTCGATTTTGAATCCAGTGCCACATTTGGCAATTGTACGTTTAAAGATGGAAAAAATGCGATATTGCAGTGATAGGTTGCGAGCCCATCGCCCACAACACATTACAACCCGGTTCCCATAGTCGACTTTTGGGAAGAAAGGGGGAAATACTATTCTAACCCGGCAGCATACGGGAAATTTTAATATTACTTTTCTACTCGTCGACTTTAATGTTTGAATTAAGATATCGTAGCTCCCTTCAAGTGAAGTCGTATGAAATAGACCAATCACGTGTCGCCGTTAGTGAACTATAATAAAATTGGCCAATCACGTGTCAGCGTTACTGAACTTTAGTGATTTTGACCAATCATGTGAAGCCGCGGACATAGAACAAAATACATCAAGGAGCCATCACCCATGTGCCTAATCTTAATTTCCTCAGGACTAGTTTGTTCAATTATTTCGGTTTGTTTAATTAATTTCCGTAGACTGGTAGAAAAAATAGTTTGTTCAATAGTTATAAAACTAGCTTTTTAAGTTTCGAACCTTAATTAGACCCTCAGCAAGCCTCGTGGTCTAAACGCGGTTCTCGCCTAAAAAAGCATAAATTGCTGTTAAGTATTCTTGTACCTATATATTTTATATCTGGACATTGCTGCTATAATTTTCGTTTCGAGTTTCGTTACACGTACGTTCATTAAACAAAACGGTCCAATTTTACCAATTGAAAGCCGAGTTTGCGTCTCACTTAACGAATAACGAGCTACTCACCTAATTATAAAAAGTCAGCAGTAAATAACATTTTATTGAACCTTTTTGTTTAAAATAAACTGGAGATAGTCCACTGAAATTATTGAATTGATTTCAATCAACAGTTTCATTGGACCATATATTTATTGTATTGTGTTGTTCTGTGCTTCCTCGCACTCTAATCATAAAAGAAGCGTACATGAAAATACGAAACTGAATCTCTGTATTAGAAATTTTAGGGAAATGGATTTTCAGCGATACGAAATTAAAAATGACTTGGTCAAGTATTCAGTGAGGACGATCACATAAATACTGAGTTACAATGCTCGATAGAGCCCGTTTCCAATTACATTTTATCTTTAACATTTAGGCCGCATTCACGTATAAGTTACATGCCGCGCTACAAGCCACGCAGCCGTTCAGGCGGCTATGGCCGGCAGTGGAAGCGGGAAACGACATACAGTGGAATCCGGATAAAGCTCAAGGGATCGGTGATATTATTACGTCGCACTAACAGGACGTCGTACCAAACGGACTGTATTTCTTTGAAAATGTTTGGTATGAAATCTAATGTTTGGTGATTTGGAAGTTGTTAAAAGCGGTAAAATGTTATATGCGGAGTCATTATAAGCGGATTCTACTGTAGTCGCCTGGTTGGTAGCGTCTATCCAGTCGGGTCTAGTCCAAGTAGGTGCGTGAATGCGGTCTTCAATGTGCGGTCCAACATGCCACTTGCTTGCCACCGTCACGACTTCATAGCAACGTACTTGGGCCATTCTACTTTTCATGTACATAATTTTCAGACACTTTTTCTTTAATGCAAATTTTGAAATACTTGGCTCTCATATCATATTTTTGTATTGTTATTTAGAAAGAGGTTTCATTAGAGTATCACTTCCGATAGTTTTAGTAATTAACGAACCACAGCTAATATTCATAAATCGAGTAACTCAGTGGTCCTTGGATGTCTCACGATTTGTATGAAAAAATGGTTTTTACCACTTTATTACCCATCTTTTACAGTAATATGTTAATATTTAAGTATTTTTACCTATAAATTCCTTTTATTAGGTACAGGTACTATTTCGAAATCCTATTTTTGTGCAGTAATTCAATACATATCATAGATTTTGTTTAGTAATAGAAAACTGATCATGACAAAGTAGAATGACTCACTTACCTCGAAAGATTTAAGAAAAAATCGGCCAAGCGCGAGTCGTACTCGCGCACGAAGGGTTCCGTACGTAAAATAATCACGTTTGTTGCATGAGAGCCCCGTTAAATATTTATTTTATTCTGTTTTTTAGTATTTTTTGTTACAGCGGCAACAGAAATACATCATCTGTGAAACTTTCAACTGTCTAACTATCACGGTTCATGAGATACAGCCGGGTGACAGACGGGCAGACAGACAGACAGACGAGCCAACAGTAGAGTCTTAGTAATAGGGTCCCGTTTTACCCTTTGGGTACGGAACCATAATAAAGGACTGAAAACGATCATCTTTACCCGTGCGCTAGACATTTTTCATTATAAAACCTTTATTCAATTTAGATGCGGCACTTTCTAAACTCGTATTTCAGCGTCTTCACCCCACCCTAAATAAATTACGTCATCAAACATGACCCGCGAGTTGCAAATTGACAGGCCCTGACTAACGCGATGTAATGTGTGGCGAAATTACATAAGACGGATCACGGGGCTCCGGTAAAGTGACGGGCCCCAATGAGATTTTGATTGATCACCCACCGGCCGGTACGGGATGCGACGGTCTGATGTGGATCTTCGTTAGTGAAAGTGATGATTGCTTTCATGAATTTTGAGGTTATGATTGGCTAAATCTTCAAACCCTTTTTTCGTTCAAACAAGCATGATTCTGTTTTCACACTGATAGTGCGTGGTTTTCTGCCGGTCCATATCGGGTTGCATAAAATTTGAAGCCATATTTTTGATAGGCATAACTACTTGTGCCATATTCATCATTACGCATAACCGACAGAAGTCATAAATTATGTCGCATATATTTTATAAGCATAAACAACAATTGTCATGAATTTATTGTGCATGAAAGCTTTATGTATTAATTTCAAGCGCCGTAATAACCTTACGAAAAAATGTTCGGTTCTGGCGCTTCGCCGGCCGCTGCCGCGGCACGCTCACGCTATAGAGCCGAAGTTCTACCTAACACTCCTCCTCGCTTCGCTCGTCATGGTACCGACACCGACTTGCCTTGGATAGTATGAAAAATGATCACTCACTGACCACCGTCGTACAATGTCTATTGTCAGACTCGAAATAATTATGATCTTCAATATAATTACTACAATTTGTATGATATTCAACTTTATGGTTAAAACAATTATGACATAGATTAGATTAGATTAGATTAGATTTATTTATTTCTTTCTGAAAATTTACATGGTATTTTATAAAAATGTCAATTCACAAAAAGATCGTCATATTGTATATGAATTAATAATAATACAATAATAATACAGTCTAACACAAAAAAAGAATATTTTTTAAACAATACAAAATAATATTACAATAAATGCCAAAATACATTTATGAGCAACAAACTTTATGCGTAAAGCGTTATGACAATCGATATTATGACAATAGTTGTTATGCGACTAGAGGGATAACCTTTTTCCGCACTAGGTATAGCAAAACTAAAAGTGGCAAACACACATATCTGATAAAAGCGTACAACGTAACTTATAGACGCTTGTGACTCCTTAGTCCCTCCTGAATTAAAAACAGGTCGTCGACTATTTATTGATTTGTGAATTCCCTGTGTTAACGGCAAGAAACATAGGTACAGTCAGCACTAAAAGTAACTACGCATTGGAATGTGTCAAAAGTCTTTGAAGGAAATGGGGAAGAGCAGATAGCATTTGACCTCTTCATATGCGTAGTTTTTTTAATATTGAATGTACAGAAGATAGATGCACTCTCAACACCACATAGCCTGGGATTTGGAGAGCTTGGGGTTTTGTCTCTTTTTACGTTATAATTAAAACAAAAATGAAACAACTGTTAGAGCCATTTTAACTAAACAAAACAATTGTAAATAGGCCAAATTTATTCTAATGTTCTGCACAACGGCTTTCGAACAAGTCTCCCAAAATTACTCGTCAACTTCTATTCTGAGCTGATAATCGATTAAGATTATCATACACCAAATTTAATATTATCAACATATAAGCAAACATGATGGAAGATATCACTCTTTAGCAATAATACCGCCTGTTATTCTAGATCTGTCTCCCTACATCATTGTTAATTCTTTTATATATGCTTCTTTATTATGTGAGATGTGCAATAAACAGTATTATGTGTTGTTTGTGTATGCATTGTATGTTCTTGTGCACAAAGTATTGCATAATGTCGTTAATTGAAGACGTGTTCCAATATTTCTAGCATTTCTTATCACACAAGTTGGATCGTAAATACGGTGGGTATGTGTACTCGTATGTTTTTCTGGAATTAATATTAATTAATATATAGAACCGGCAAAGTTTGCCTTTTCTTCCCGAAATCCAATTACGTATTACCCAGTTAACATTCTGCAAGTGAAATTGACTCCTGAAATAATACTTGGATGCCTGGAAATGTACTCACATGCGACATTTACACTCAGGAGAATGAAACACGGATACCCTAAGCATATTCTACCCGTTTTCTGTGCTCGTAATCAGTCATTTCAGTTAAGCCTGAAAGCGCATTATCAATAGCCTGTCAAGAAATAAGGACTAAAAATCCATTCCTCTCCTGACTCATAATATCAGATATAGACAAATAACGTTTTATCTGTTATATCAGTCTATAAACCAGTTCGTTGAAATCGATTTAAACTAACAACGGTTCTAAAAATAAATAATTACGAGTATCGTCTCTGATACTCACAGATATGCCGTAATATGTATTTTTAACTTTGGTATTTTAACTGGTATATTCATATTTTAGACATTAATTAATTAAAGTGACATGTATTTTGATAATGTATAAAAATAATAATGTAAATAATGATATCAACAAAAATAATAATTATTTAATGAATTAGAATAATCCAATAATGTTATATATACATGTGTTAGGTAAAATTATTTCATAATTATTCAATGTATATTATATTGTTCGTAAATTTTAATTTTAAGTATGAAGTATTTTGCTATGCCCTATCAGGGTCCATGAGATAACAAAACAAAATGTAACACCTGTACTGTACCATGGTTGCAAATAAATGAATTATGACTTGAAATACAATATTAATAACAATTAATTCTCGTCACAAAAGCTGGCCCTTATTACCATTATTTCATTATTCTGTGAAGAGGCTCTAATGATTTTATCGTTAATTTATTTGTTAGACATTCAATGGACTATGCAAATCAGTTTTCTGTAACTTAATAACGTTTAATCGATGAATATCTCGTTAGTGAAATAGCAGGGATGGATTTTAGTTTGAATTTCAATGTAGTCATTAAAGTAAACCCTTAGTAAACCTCCCAATGTTGGAAACGTTAATACTCTATAGTTGTCACCTATTGTTCACTTCTATTCACAGGCAATGTCCAGCAATGAGACGTTTATTATGTAGGTAGATGTTTGGCAAAGCTTTATCATAAATTAATTCAATATTTACAATTATTCCCTGCCTTCGAAGCTGGAGGTCCCGGGTTCGAATCCCGGTCAGGGCATTTATTTGTGTGATGAACACGAATATTTGTTCCTGAGTCTTGGATGTTTTCTATGTATTTAAGTATATATTTATCTATATAAGTATGTATATCGTCGCCTAGTACCCATAGTACAAGCTTTGCTTAGTTTGGGACCAGGTTGATTTGTGTAAGATTGTCCACAAATATTTATTTATTTATTATGACCAACTACTTTTTGGTTCTATATAGAATAAAACACTGTATATTTCCCTCAGTTATATTAGAGGGTATATTAAACAACCGTGACGTCATTGAACTGTATTTTTAACATACGCTTGGAAATTATAAATCAAACACACAACACCACAGTCGAAGTAAAAAAAATGATTTGAGGTTAGAGGGATGTCTTGTTACACTTTTTTTTACTGAGTATTAATTTTCTTAGCAAACAGAAAGCCATGGAACTAGCAATGGCTTTATTTCCTTTCTCGCTTTATTTTGTTATGTATTTGTAACTAATCCTAAATGATAAGTTTTTTGCACTGTAAATAATAAATATTACTTTTAATAAATAATATATATGTGGAATTGATACTTTTTGATGACTGTGCAAGGTGCTGGCCGCTAGATGATGAATAAGGAACATTCGAATGTGGTTTGAAATAGTTTGGAATGGCGAATGAGTTGACGTATGATTCATTTTGTAAGACGACTTGAACGAGGCAACATATTATATTAAAGTTGTAAATAAAACAAATATTTCATTAAGAAGATTATTATTTCCACGTGGACTCTCCGGTTCTACATATATATTAGGGTGTCCCAACCTGACTATCGTCCTGTGTGCAGGAAAGACATACAAATATATAAGAACAAGTTTTGTAGCGTTTTTGCATCATGGGTTTTTTTATAGCACAACATTTTCTGTCTGACTAAACATCTACAATGCAATCCTAAAATACACTTAAGTACCCACACTTTCTATACATACTTATACAAGAAATTGGAAAAAAGGTTTTATCCCTATTTGAATAACCTCGCACCTAACTCTTATCTCCCTGTAATTACTTTACAACTTTATGTTTATGCCCTTCTCTGTCCCTGTATTCAGTAAAATTGCCTAAAATAAAGGGAGATCAACAACAACATCTTGCCTTCTAAAGTAAAAACACTTTAATACAAAGTTAAATTATTCCAAAAGATAGCTCCGGCCCCGCAAAAGCTTCAGCGAAAAATTCGATTTATTCCCACGCAGCATTTAATGACAAAGAATTCTAATAACTCCAAACAAAACACTGTCTAAAAAAACATATCTGCCGCATTTTATCAGGAAATTGCTGAAGAGCTATTACGCAGACAGTAGCTAGCGTCTATACGTAAAATTAGGTTGCGCGGCTCGAGTCGTCTAGGGCGGCGGCCGGCCCTATCTAGGGGGTGGTCGGGCGTAGTATCGTAGCAACCGGCAGCATCCCTGGCAGTGTGGTGTCGCGCCTCGCCCTTGCCGCCCGTTTCGCACCCGCCCGAGACACGTGAACCCGATTCGTAGTGTTGTGACGCTCATCGACAAAATGTTCATGTTATTCATTTTACTCACTGTGTATCTAATAACGCTGTGCCACGGTTGACGCTTGGTGGATTTTGGTTAATCTGTGAGATAAGCATATGCGAATTTTGATTGGTTTGTGCAGAGCTGATTCTTATACGGTAAGTTACTCCTAAAACGCAATTAGATGAATAGATTATTTATTTTATTATTATTGTCCAATTTTATTATTATCCCATAACACAAACTGTCACATTTACAGTAGGTACCATATGTTTTCTTTTATTAATAAAAATATACATTAATTTGTTTAATTAAAGAGATAATGGAATAGCTTTGTTGACAAGCAATCTACAACAAAACGTTACCTTTACATTTAATAGGTTTCACGTGTAGAGGTCATTCATCGGCTACCTATAAGTTTCTTATCAAGATATTGGTTTTAGGAATAATCGTTTCTCCTGATTATATCGTTACAATAATGATAATAGCACTATCTACGTCGCCCAAGAGCCTGCCACGTCACGCCATCACTTAGACACGCACTTTGTCTGAATTAATAATTGCTTCGGTCAAGAGGATTCGTTCACTCTTGCTATATTGAATATATTTTTAAAAAGCTATCTAATTGGTCTGCCGCTTATTTTTTAATTTAACAAATGTCAGCAGGGCTACCAACTGAAGCGGCGAAGAACGCGAGACGAAAAAACTCTACCTTCTCTTATTTCGCGCTGAGTCGCACGCATTGAAGCATGTTGTACTGACTATATGACAAATGAAAACTCGCTGTAAAATTCTGGTTCGACAAGTAAAGATGATCACTGGGTGCTGTCGTTACTTGTCGACCCAGATGTTGACGTCGTATTGTCACAAGGCTATGTTATGGGCTTTCTGCAAACAGAATAGGCACCAGATTCATAAAAGCATGGTATTACCTAATATATTATATAAACACGTGTGTCTGTTTTTTTTTCAAATAAGAGAAATGCCAAAAATTGAGCGACAGACTGATGGGAGAAAGGTCTCCCATCGGTCTGTAGCTCAATTTTTAGCGTGTCTCTTAACTCATTTGTCTTTTCTTTCTCTTTGACTAAGGAGTTAAACGGGATACATTTTTTTTGAGACACAGTATTTCGCGCTTCTTCAGAGCCTTTATGTATAATATTTTGCTTTAAATGATCCGCTTCATAAAACAGCAACAACTGGTGACAGCAGTGTCCAAAAAGGTTAAAAACCGACACGACCTTTCAGCAATGAAAATTGATTGATGATTTCATAATAGAATGACACTTTAAGTAGATACGTAATCACTTACTCGTAAGCTACCAGTCTTTTTTTATTTCACGCAACATATTTGAAACTCTTCTTACACAGTCATATTGAATTATATTATAACCCTTAACACCGCAAATAACTAACTAAAAGATGTTTTCACTTCTCTTGTATTATACTGGTTGGCTGTCCGAATTTAATCGTTCCCTAATTAACAAGTCAGAAGTGTTCATATTACCTTACATATACAATCAAAATTCGGTTCACTTGAGTAACTTATTCCTTTTGATATCGATTGAAAACTATTTGAATTAGTTATGAGGTTTCCATCCTTGGTTACAACAAATATTTGTCATCTAAGTTTAAAGTGGTTTATAGATAGGAATGCAAAATCGTTTATTTGTACAAAGTAAGGTAAACGTTGCAATGCTTGACGCCTTAATACATAATCGTTGACGTCATCTGTTCACATCTATTATGAATTAAAACTGAAAGTGACAAGTCCAATACTGGACACTTACAATCTTAATTCATAACAGTCGGTGTTTCGCGGTTGCCTTTTGTAGGAAATAAGATAATTCTGTTCCTTACTTCACCACGAGCGGGTAAAGTTTTTTTCTTGTTTCATAGAATAGTGATCGAGTGTCCCTCTGCTGGGCAAAGGCCTCCCATTAAAAATAAAATATTAGAAATAGAATGTGTCAAACAATAGAAATTTTGCAGAAGTTTATGAACTGGATCGTTTATATTTATAAGATCGTTTTTCGTACTAGATAAGATAAACTACGATTGTTTTAAGTGGCCTTACAAATTTTAAAATGTTTTAACTCAAATTTTGACAAAAGAATTAAAGTTTTAGATAATAATGGATCCATTTGGCTGTTTTTATACTGCGTAGCAGAATTTAAGTGGAAAAAACTTGTTGATTTGGAATGATGTTTGAAATGATTTTGCAGAAAATTTTGATAGTTTTTTAATTCTTAGATTTTAATTGTAGGCAGTTTTAGTTTTTTATTCGTTATTTATTATTAAATAAAGCTATTCTCAGTTAAAACGTATAAAATTTATGATATTAGGCCGCAATAGTCTTGTACTAGATGGGTACAAAGAATGTAAATGGCCCCCTCTAACACGCGTGAGTTTGCAATTAACCATCCCGCTCTCTATGGAAGCTCAGCGCGTAATTTCGTAAATATTTAGTACTAAGTTTTCACTGATTAGGATTGAGTTATGAAAAATCTATCAGGTGTTTTTTTAGAACAATGTAAAAGGTATCCTTTAAAAAAACATAACTGTTGTTGATAATTTTTAAGGAATTTTCAACATTAAAGTTTTTTTCGACGATGGTATTTAGTCTTTATTGACAGAGTTTCCAAGGCATTTTCCAATATTTTGTTTGGTTATTTTATTTGTTTTTCAGTCCACAGTAATTTTTTTGAAGGTAGTGTTTCTATATTACCTCTTCGCACTGGAAGCTCAAACTTCTGTATTTTCGTAAGATCTGTGAATGGGCCTTGCCTTAAGACTTTTAAGAGAGGTAGGGCACAGCAAAATGTCATCTTACTCGAATTTGGAGCAGCCCAACTGGGGAAGTACCTCCGCCTTGCAGAAGACCACAGCCATAAAAACATTATCTACTATACAAGTATGTAGTGTTGTGCTCCTGGAGGTGAGCAACGTTGCCAGAGCTCCCGAGGATGCATTGTGTTGAGCGAGGGACCTAAATTAGTTCCATCTGTTGTCAACACAGTGCATCCTCAAATTCTATAAAGGGTCGGCAACGCGTCCGTGACTCCTGTGGAGTTGCGGGCGTCTATAGGCTGCGGTGGCCGCTTACCATCAGGTGGACCGTAAGCTTGTTTGCCACCGGCATTGTATAAAAAAAAAACTTCAATGCTGTTTTACTTGTAGCTAGATTACTGGCTTGGCAACAAATCCTGTCGAATCCTTTTATAAAGGTATATAATATGTATATTTGGAGAACTAATTAAATCAATACTATTGTATTGATTTCAGTTCATGTCGGTCCACGTGTTATTGTCGACATAGAAATTATGTAAACATTCAGTACGATTGATCATGCAATACGAAAATAATAATACAATGATACTAAAGCCTTTTACTAGCAGTTTCGAATAAGTCTCTCAATTTAGGAAATACTTGTTATCTACGTCTCGTTTATTGCCTCTGCTTTTTCAAATTCATTTCATATGACAGAAATATGAAGAATCGAAAAGAGCCAATGAATAGAGCGTTTACTATGCTATTTATGGTGCGAACGTGACGATTGCGACGTGACTATGACTTACACTGTACAAGTAACTGACAGCGTAACGCGACGCAAGACTTGAAGGCATATACTTCTTATGAGTTATCCGGCACGTAATTTCTTCTGGATGTATATGAGCATTATAATTATGATATTTTTATTTCAACTGCATTATAAATGTTTCACTTGTTTCTTAATTATTAGACATAATCAATATATGACGCCACGTTCCAAATATTCATTCCATAGAATAATCAATTCGTAAAAGAGAAAGTAATTTATTGATAATGAACAAGCATATGAAATAAAATAGAATATAAACTAAACTTAACTTAATATTCATTTAGTTCCTTTAGTTGCTGCCTGCCATTCCAACTGTCATTGGCGCTAGTTTAGCTGGAACAGATAGCACAGGCCGCTGCGTTCATATATCACGTTTTTTTTTTCTTTTTTAATGTCAAACTTTTGTTTTTAAAATCCGTCTTCTTTTTTTTCATGTTAATCGTTCTTTATTTATTATTGTTATTATTTTATGTTCGTACAGTTACACACCGTGAAATCACTCGACGGTTCCATCGGAAGACCAGCGCTGGCGATTGCCCGCATTATGCTGAGATGGTACCGTTTCGAGATAACACAACTTTTTTTGTTTATTTTTATATTCTATTTTCTATTTTGCTGTGTTAATTGTTGTCTTTGTCTCGAATAAATATTTCTTATTTTTCTCCGTGCCAGTGAAACGGGGACGACTAAAGCTTGATTTCCAGCCACGCTGATGTCGGTCGTGCAATAAATACAATGTTCTATGGGACTGCTAAAGCTAAGCTCCCGCGCCGGATTTCTCGTATATTTGTGCGCTCGACCGACACGAAGTCAGCGTAGCAGGCAATCTATGTCTAAAGGCGGATTTACACGGTGCAAGAACTTGCATACGATTATCATTATTTCGGGGTTATGGGTTACCAATGTAAGACGAGGGTGCTAAAACCGTGCCATGTACCTAATGAAAATTGTGTGCAATTGGGTATTTGACACATGTTAAAATGTATAACATAGTGTAGCTAATTGAATAGAAAACCTTCAAATTATCACACAAACTAATCAAAATTTGAAAAGATATGGGACTATAAAAATGTTGTTTTTTTATACTCCAAATGAAAATTGGAAGTTACGAATAGAATTCTCATTTTTCAACACTAAAGACTTGTTAGGTAACTATGTCCATAAACGCAGCATTTCACGACCAAAACGGCAAATTACTCGTTTTCTGATACAACTCGCTGACAGCGAGTTCAGTTTGGAGCATTTTCAGTGCTCAAAAATTTTGCATCTCATTTTCGTTTTTTATGTTGCTCTAATTGTAGTTGGTCCCATACAAACACTTGATCGCCTCTAAAAACTGGTTCGAATAGCACCATAAAAGGGAATTAATCTAATAGCGAATTCCTTCGTGTAAATGGGCTTAAGTCGCGCGCGACGCAAAGGGCAACGTAAAAGGATAATTGAAAGCATTTAGTCATCGATTCGCAGTTAACGTGGCTTATTAATCACATTATTTGAAGGTCGATTGTGATGTTTCATTTCTCTAAAATCATCTTACCTCGGCTGAGACACTTTTAAAACTTTCCCTGAACATGATACTTCACTCTCCTTATAACTCGAGAACCCTCTAGTCCTATTTTGTTTTATGCGACCTAAGTTACAAACTGGCTACAGAAAGACACTTTTAAGGGCCTTTTGGTTATATTTTTAAGAAAATTTATTGATAAAAAATCTAAAAATATTTTTTTTAGATATTTACATAAAAAGAATATTCTTATTTCAAAGTATTAAAAATGAATCCTTAAAGCCCATCACACACTGCAGCGCCTGCGGTGGCGGTCGCGGTGGCGGCCAGCTGTCACTATGACAGTCGAAGCCGCGTGTGTTTGAATGAATGTTATGATTGTCATAGCGTACAACAGACCGCCACCGCAGGCCGCTGCAGTGTGCGGCACGCTCAAATAAAAAAGGCTGTTATTGCAATAAAATTAGATACTAAACAGGCCGAAAATGATTTTTTGAGGAAAGCACTATATAGTCCTCAGCCAGTAACTGAGTATGTTATAAACACCTCCAGAGAGTCCTGTCATAAGAATCCTTATTATAAATCGCGCTCACTCAATAATAAAATTAAATGCATGATTCCGATTTTTCAGCCAATCATTAACCTCTATAAAATTTCAGATTTCCCTCTAAGAATAAAATCGACAGCCAATAAAGGATCTCATTAACTCCCTAAATGTTCCCCTCGCAATTACCAACTTTCGGATCGTCTCCAAGGTCTTCAAAGAAAATAGACTGTGAATTTTAACCTCGGAACAAAATGGATTGAAAAATTTGAAGTGACTTAAGTAAGAATCTGCTTACATATATCTCGCTGTTATGTTTCCGAAGTGTATTTTTATTGAGTGCACACCTCAATAAAGAGTACCTACATAATATATGTATTGTGTTGTTTTGTCATCTGATAAATACGACTATAAGTCGTCAGATCTATGACCTTAGGCCACGGGTTAGGTAAGACTCAATAGTTGGGGTCGTGTTTACTTTCATACATCCATACTTACTACTATATTTAGTTCGTTTTGATAATGTATTGCCTATTAGTCATTGTCATACACTCTAACAGTTTATATGCAAACCCGGACTTATTCCCCAGAAATAAGTTTTAAAATGTATATATACGTGCGTAAACTGCTTAATATTAATTATGAACTGAATTCCGACAGGTTAACCACTTCGCTACCCTTTATCTATGTGATAAGATAAGGGTTATTTTTAAACTTCTACTTCAGGAAATGATAGCTATATTCAACGAAAAGCTTAAAATTAGTACCTGTCACTAGTTAAGAAACAAATGATAGCAATGATAGGCATTTCTAGAACACTATTCCGCTTGAATTATTTTTATGTCTGCAATTAAGGCCTATACCTTTGGCGTTCCATTTGTTACAATATTTTTAAATTAATAAGGGTCAAACTATATATATACATGTTGTGGCCTTTAATCGTGATAGGTAAAGGTTTGTTTCCAAGCGATTTAGATAAAATATAAAACAAGTAGATTAAGTTCTTTTAAGGTAAGGTAAGGTAAGGTGGGGTTTTGAACATATTAAAGAGGATTTACTATATGAGTGTAGAAAACCCACATAGTAAAGCTGGTGCTTTACAATATACCGGCGGGCGGCAGGCAGAGATGGCCATAACATCATAATAAATTGAACTGTTATGAGATTTAACTGAATTGCCCGTGAACTTAACAGCACAGTTTCGCGCCGCAGCCACCGGCCCCAGGCTCGGCTATCAGTGCCTTTACCATGAGTTTACATGACCGTACTCGCTAGCGACTGCGTAAAAATTTGTATGGGCAAAAGTACAGCGCTTCTGGCGGTTACGCAGTAGAACTTAGAGTCGGCATACTAAATCGTTTACGCAGTCGCTACCGAATACGGTCACACAAATTCATGGTAAAGGCACTGGTGAAGCATGCGCACCCCGGCTCAACGCGCCCATATGAATTTGTATGCCTAAAGGCGAAACATAGAGCACATATTATGTACCTACCGCCATATATTGTATTACCTATGTTTACAAATAAATCACTTTGACTTTGACACACGAAAGAGGATTCAATATATGGACGTAGATATTACATTGTAATACATGGCGCTAAAAATAAATTTTGGTATTTAAATAATCGATATCGAAAATCGTTCAGTTACCAACTAACTATTTACTAAAATTTTCGGTCAAACTTCTCAAACGACATGAATCTACTAATTTGTTCGCACTAAAGATTAAAATCTACATAGTTACAAATGAATATGTATGATTTAGCGCAACACACTATTAGGTATGCAAATTTTACTTCATTAAGAATATCGATCGCAGACTGATTTAGACGGGACTATACTCGGTTTTCATTTATGAAACCTAATTTAATTAGTCTCGGTTGAAACACGTTTCAACCTGGCCTTTAAATAAAGCTATTTTAGTATATCGTTATGGATTGTTCATAACAATATTTCACGTTACCTATCCATGATATCATTATAAAACAAACCCAAATACACGTATATATATATTTATATAGCGATACTGGTTTAAGTGATATAATAACGTCATTATTTTTTCAATTAAATTTAATCATTGACAAAGTTGACAAGCTTCATTTTATTTCACTATACTGAATATTGATATTGATTTATAATCAATATTTTATCACTCATCATTCTCTTAGCGTTATCCCGGCACAGTTGCATCCTGAAGGGTGCCCGGGGTCCGCTACCTAATCCCAATATTTGGCGTAGGCACTAGTTTTTACGGAAGCGACTGCCATCTGACCTTCCAACTCAAAGGAAAACTAGATCGTATCGAATTAGGTTTGTCCAGTAAATGCGCAAATTGACTGTTAAAGCCGACACTAGCTGACGCGGGTGCTCAGAGCGGGTCATAGTAAACTGCCCGCCGCGAGCTCAGAGGGGCTACCGCGAACTGAAAACGAACGAAGTTCGAATATCTCCCTCTCTGCCGCACGAATAAGCAAGTGCGACAGAGAGGGAGATATTCGAACTTCGTTCGTTTTCGGTTCGCCAGAGCCCCTCAGATTAGTATGACCCGCTCCGTGCAAACCGCGTCAGCTAGCGTCGGCTTAGAAGTTCTCAAGCCGACCGAAGGCCTCTAACATTGTTTAACAACTGCTATCATAGACAGCTGCCGTTAAGCCGTTGATCCCGATATTTTAACAATTAATGGCATTACATCGTTATGCTATAGCAAATTACTCTCATAACATTTTAAGGTCTTGGTTGTAACAGTTATACTAGGGCCGTAAGTTTTTATCCCCTAGAGTTCGCTTTCAGTTCATGTTACTTCAAATAAATAAATTCAAAAAATATTGTATTAAAACGCAAATACGTGTAAAAGTAAGAAGACATAATTTTGAATTAAGTAAATTGTTATTTTAAGTATTTTGCCCAGACACAACTCGAAATAGTATGCATTGTACTTATGTACAAAATAACAGATCTGGGTCATTGTCAGATTCGCGTCTTTCCGGTGGACATATCAAAAGTTAAATGCCACATAGCTTAATATTGTATTGGTCTAGTAACCCGCATAAACGGAGTTTCCGCAGCTACAAGTCCATGTAATAAAAACATAAATTACATGTATGTACATAAGCCGTTAACTATTAACCACCGGGTGGACAATTTTTGTTTTTACAACTGACAATGGCCCATCTACCTAACGTATACGTAACGTATTGCGTCCACGTACAATTTGATATAAATAAAATCCGAAAACAGCTGCACAATAGACCAAACCTCTAAAGCACATTAAAAGTCGGCTCGCCGGTGAGTTTAAAGTACGGTTATAGCGTGGCAGAGATGAGATCACGCGCGTGCGACGACTCAAAGCGATTCACAACCTATTTCAACTCATCTCACAAGCCAGTGCTATTACTTGATCCTGAGATCTATTTTAAAACGTTAATAATCTACTTCTGACTTACACTGGTTCATCATCATCATCATCATTTCAGCCGAAAGACGTCCACTGCTGAACATAGGCCTCCCCCAAGGCTCGCCATTTAGACCGGTCCTGTGCCGTTCGTTTCCACCGGATTCCCGCGACCTTCACCAGGTCATCACTCCACCTTGTCGGAGGCCTACCGACAGCTCGTCTTCCGGTGCGTGGACGCCACTCAAGCAGTTTCTGGCCCCATCGACCGTCAGTCCTGCGAGCAATGTGCCCTGCCCACTGCCACTTAAGTCTCGCAATTTTGAAGGCTATGTCGGTGACCCCAGTTCTGCTACGGATAGCTTCATTCCGAATTCTATCACGCAGAGAAACCCCGAGCATAGCTCTTTCCATTGCTCTTTGGGTGACCTTGAGCTTTCTTATGAGGCCCATCGTTAGCGCCCATGTCTCGGATCCATATGTCATCACTGGCAACACACACTGGTCAAAGACTTTTGACTTGAGGCACTGCGGTAAATTGGACGAGAATACACTGCGAAGCTTCCCGAACGCTGCCCAGCCGAGTCGGATTCGACGAGTCTACACTGGTTCGCCTGGAGCGATTATCGATGAGCGTTGTGAAAAACCACCCCTAGCTTATTCTCATTTCGTGCGAAGCAATCTGTCTCTTTCTTGCTGTACAAAACGAGTATATAAGAGAGAGACTGTGGTATCTATTTGATGTGCGTATCAAATATAAGGCTAGGCAGTTAACACGTACGGGAATGACTAGTGACGTAAGGGGCGCGGTATTATGCGGGATGGATGATCACTTTAGGAAAATGTAGAGGGTTAGAAACCTCCAAGGCGTTGAGTACGTGAAAAGTGAGTGAAAATTATTGAGAAATAATCTTCACCCACTTTCACGTACTGAACGAACATAAAAAATAAAAAACGCGCAATTGCGTGTCGTAGGTACTCCGCACATTTAGTAATGCAGTACATTTTATACCGTCGTTGAAATTATCACTAATTTCATTATTATTACTATTTTAATGCAATTGTGAATTGACATGGCAATGGCAGCCCCCGACGGATTTTTCTGGGCTTGATATATCTATATCTCGCAATCAGTTTACAGTTGTAAAAAAATATTTTCATCTCTATGAAATTCTTTTCTGTAGAGTCGGGGGATTTTTAAATGCATTATTTAATTATTTTTCAATTGAGTACATCCGTCATGGGTATTTTCAAAATTTTAAATTTGCCTTTTTTATTTAAATAATAATTGCTTCCAATGTCATCACGTGACAACTATCCAATAGACTGTAATGCAACCTTAACTAACAAGTTTATTAAATCTTCGGCCTGGTTATAGCCTATAAAAATCATACATATTAGGGATGAAAGGGGTTGAAAAGAGGGGCGGAACTTTGTATGAGAAGTCCTTCAATGGGTGATTTAAAGGCTCGTAAATTGGTAAGCATGTACTTGAAAGCAAATTAAAAAGAATCCCGTTCTAAAATTATGCAATAATCAGATAATATAATAAAAAATGGGGCTAAAAAGTTCTTAGGTGGTTAGCGACAAATGATCAAAAATCCGATGGTAACTGTTTGAAATGAGAGATTTAATTGCGTTAGTGAGTCGCTCTCAACTTTGACAAACCGATGTCTTCCTATAATTGATATGTCATCAGGGATTATCTGGAAGGTTATTAGAGTGGTTCGATAACAGTGTTATACCGAGGGCCTACAAAATTTGACGTAGGTATTGAAGACACGTTGATATTTCGTATACCAAAGCCAACCATGACATGAAAATTACCACCATTTATGGTTTCTTTAAGCCGACTGTCAGATGTTATTTTGACAACGCTCCCCATCATAGGAATCCGTTAGAGAGGCGGGCTGTCGACTACGTTCCCATCCCTCCCCCCTTTACCGTAATTCGGCGATCACTAATTAGGGGCCGTACGGTCCGGCGTCCTAGGCACGTACTCACGGACCCGGACGACGTAATCATGGCGTCCAACTCGGACACGACGAGTATACTTTGGCCTTCCCGCCGGCCGGGACCGCGCGATCGCGACAGCACAGACACATATAGTCCCTATTCGTGCCGGTACCGCGGCATACCATATAGAGTCAGTTCGACCCAGGTCAGTCCTAGCTGAAATCACCCGTCTGGCATGAGTGTGGCGCGCCACAGGATAGCGCGCTCCACACATTGATAGACGGGTTGGAGCGAGAAGGCGACTATACGCTCATCTTCTCCCTCCACCCCAGTGAGCCACTGGTAGGGACTGGGGTGCCCCTACCACTGAATATCTAACTGGCTCAATTGTCGGAGGTTGCCGAAGCAAGGTAGCAACCTTTTAGGGCCTGAGCTCGCTTCGGTGCGGGCACAAGCCGAGACGTCAGTGGTGGCATGCGAATCCTGCAGCGTCTCACACAGGCGATTAGGGATGGGCGCGTAGCATGATGGACCGTAAAATATATACAAGTCACAACATTATTGAATTTAAACATGCTGGAATACATTCTTTATTCCCGAAATCATCTCCCAACGGTATGAAATACGAATTATAAGTTGATATGGATGTTCATGAGAACGAAATCGCGGGCAATAGCTAGTTAATTAATATAACTAACATAACAGGATCACATGCGAAATATTTCAATGTAGCTCACAAGAAGAAAACGGCACTCAGTCAAATTAATTTCATACATTAATTAACATATACGAAACCTGCTAGAGGCTAACACAACATACGATCCTTCCTAAAATCAACTAAGGTTTGACTAACGGTTTAAAATCATAGAATTTACATGTAAAAGTTTTATTCCTATGAAAACAAAGATGAAATCGAGTGTATTTTAGTAAGACGAGGTTAGGTAATGTTATTTTGAAGTTACTGTAACTTGTTTCGTCGAATATGCTGAAAAGAAAGGATCGTGTGTATCCATCATGCTTGTGTGTTAAAATAAACTTGAAAACGGGCATACTATGTACATGAATACATCATCATCCTCGTCGCGTTTGCCCCGGGTCCGCAATCTACCTAAAGCCCAAGATTTGGCGTAGGCGTGGCGTAGGTAGGAAAAATAAATATCAAATAATATTTCTTAGGTAAATAAGTTTTTGAAAATTCTAGCCGTGGTGATACGAGCCGGGGTTCCCGTGACCTCAAAAAAAAACAAATTAAAAGTTGTTTATTTTTTAAATAATTCGAATTACATTCACCTCAAAATTGAAAGTCGCGTGATTTACCGCACGGCTACTGTGGTTTGTGAATGATTCCATAGAACCAATTCGCTATCAGACTAAAAAAATGTATGGTGTCATTCGAACCAGTGTTTAGAGACTATCAAATATTTGTATGCGACCAACTACAAGTAGATCAACAGAAAAGACGAAAACAAGAGGTAAACTACAGCTTAGCTTACGAGCACTGAAAACGCTCCATAGTGATAGACAATCAAATGTGACGTCACAGTGCAATTGCCTCGTAATGTTTTTTATTGAAACATGAGAATTCTATTGGTAACTTTTAATTTACATAGATAGGCCCCATCAAAATCGCGTAAGTAGGAGTTGCGCGACGCTAACACTTTATGTAAGTTGGATTATTTGTTCCAGCGTCAATTTCTGCTTCAGTTTCGACAAAAATGCTTTCGTATTTCCAGATGTCCGGATTTCCGGTTGTTTTCTCCTACCGGCCGCGTTTTTCTAGCGATTTTCATGAAATTTTGTAGGTTCGATAATTAAAGGACTATTAATAAAAAACAACATTTGTGCGAATCTTTAAAGACCCGTATATTTATATAATTTTGATAAATTTGTCTAATTTGGTTTTCTATCACAATAACCACACTATGGTATAAATTTTAACATTTGTCAAATATCCAATTGAAAATGCACACGTATATCGCTACATACGTGGGTAAACTACCAGTTATAATGATTCATGTAGAATCAATTATGCCTGAATTGGGCCGGCAGCGTATCATTTGCATATCATTTTCGTTTCCCTGTATTTGAATAATTGCGTACTTAATAAAGTTTATCAGTGATACTGATTTATCACTATTGTATTAAAGTAAGGAAGATAAAATGTACCTTTTTCATACTATACGACGGTGGGAAACGACGTGATGGTAAGCATACACCATATTTATTTATTTATCGTAGGGCAGTGTAGGCGAACCTTTATGCATCAACGTGCCATTTTTTCTAAAGAATGTTTAATGGGGTCATTGACGTGCCATCAAATAATTTTGACTTTCTGATTCACTCCGCAGCGTAGGATTACTCGCGTTCGATCGTCATAAAATACTTAACACATTTTTTACACATGTTTTATGATCGGCGACGTGCCCAAAATATTGTGCCGCGTGCCATCAATGGCACGCGTGCCATTGGTTCGCCTACCCTGTCGTAGGGCAATTATTTCGAACCGTGAGATTATCGAGAAGACAGTACGGTTGCCAGTTTTTGTTGCACTTTTAGCACCACGTGTAGGGTAGCGGTAGGTCTCCGGTGGGTACACCCTACGGACGTGGTGCTTTCGACCCCCCTTTGTCAAGTGAGTGGGCAATATGACGGTTAGAAGTTCTCAAGCCGCCCGGAGGCCTCTAACTCGGCTTAACGACTGTTATCATAGACAGCAGCCGGGATCAACGGCTTAACGTGCCTTCCAAAGCACGGAAGCGCTCAGATAATAACCACTCAAAGCGGTCACCCATCCAAGAACTGACCTGGCCCGACGTTGCTTAACCTCGCATACCGCACGCACTACGCGGGCGCCGCTGGGCCACGGGCATCATAGCCTAATGGACTTTTATGACACTAAAATCATTTTTTACAAGCGCTGTCCCGATTTTTTTTTTGAAGATTTGTTACATCATAATTCCATTTTATAAACTTACCTATCTGAATAATAAGATGAGATGGCGCTGCCCAAAGTGTAAGTTGCGTTGCAAAAATAAAATTACAAGTCTTTTTATTAAGAATCTTATGTGTGATGAAATTTACTCAATACCAATTCATTAAAATGTAGCAGTGGCGGCGCGTCAAAAATATTTTAGGGAAGCCGGGAATTATTTGCCTTTCTTATTCTTCATGAACCGTAGTAAAAGAACGACTGGCTGAAAATTAGGCAAGCCGGTGGGAATCGAGTTGCATGGACGCTCCGCCACTGAAATGTAGACATACTTAATTAAGGCCTTAATATTGTCAAACATTGCAATTTACCCTAAATTGCCTTCCATTTCTTTATATTTACATTAATATCGGAATTCATAGTGAGGTTAGACACAATATTTTAGCTAAAAAAGTACTCATAGCCAGATTATTTCCGCATTCTTTTCCTTTCCTTTTGAAGTACATAATTATTTATAACCAGAGCTTACGAGGAAAACGGCCCCCTCAACTGAAATTATAAAACGGACTCTTAATGGACGAAATGAATATTTGGTACCTGTAGGTAAGAATTAAAAGAAAACATGAGGTAATAACTTCGCTACCTACTTAATATTCTTTTTGCATTAAATATTTATTTTGGGTAGGCCGTTTTAAGTAATGTCCAGTCTTAAATTGATCGCTTTAAGAAACAAGGGAGAATACTACGGCGATGAAATTACGTTAAACCTGCAGAACTCTATCTGATTTTACTTCTGCTGTATATCTTTACTTATTTTTCTCTTTGTAACCACTGCGTTTGTTTATCATGTATTTTTATTGTATTGTAAAATAATTGGGTTGAGCGCCCATAACTCAAGTTTCAACTCGTCACACGTATCACCGTCTCAAATACGTTCAAAACCGTAAAGTTCATGTGCCTAGTACTTCTAAGGCTACGTACGCACTGAGCGGCTAGCCGCATTTCGGCTAGCCGTGCGGCTGACCGCAATGCGGCTAGCCATGCAATGTATGAAACCGCAGATTTTAAACGCACTGTGATGTGGGTGTAAGTGAGTAGTATAAGACCTGCGGTTTCATACATATTTTTGGTTGCGGTCAGCCGCTTAGTGCATACATACTATAGTAATATTATCAATATCAGATCGTGTTAAGGTTTCGAAGGTTAGACTATAAAAATAAACCCCGCCAATGTACGGCACTGCGTCCTATGGGACTCAATAAACTTGTGAGAGCCTAATGAACTGTCCAGACGAAGTAACGGCATACTTATTAGAGGTGGGATTACCCCAAAACTGGCTAAGTGCGAGTCGAACACTCACAAGAAGAATTCCGTGCCATAGCACAGGTACTACGTATCCCCATTTAAATTCCTTTATATATTTTTATTATTTGTTTTACAGTAACCGCAGTACCTGCGGGTTTAAACTGCCTGATTATTACAGTTCGTGATACAGCCGTTTATCAGACGCTAGCACAAAGAAAAAATATTACTATTAGGATTCCGTTGGCACCTTTTTGGTACGGAATACGGAACCCTAGGCGGTCTTCACACTGTTGCGATTCCTCCGCCCGGTTTCCGCATCAAGCATTTTTGGCACATGTCGCAAGGGTGCCATTCTCAAAAAATAAATACATTTTAGCGTTTCAAGCGTATCTATAGGTGCTATTGTGATGTACCATTTTTGTACACTAAGTAAATAAGTATTTTTCAGCAATAGAAAAATGGTAATGGCAAAGGAAAGCCAATTAAGGATCTACAGAATAAACGTTTCCACAGAATCAATGTTTTCCTTATACCCGCTGCCTGACTGCTAATTTTATTCAAATACTAGCTTTTGCCCGCGACTTCGCAGCGTAAACTTCCGCTCTCTATTTCAGCCCTTCGAATTCAGGCTATAGACTCTTTGTATATCAAGTTTCATTATAATTCGTTTAGCCGTTTTTGCGTGATTGAGTAACAAACATCCAAACATAAACTTTCGCATTTATAATATTAAGTAGGATAAAATATAAATGTTCATTCTGATTTGTTTAATCTTTTATGTTTTTCACGCTATTTAAATCCAATTTAAACCCTACAAAATATATATTTTTAGTTCTTTTTCCAAAGCGTAGGATTCTCCAACGTTTAAGCTGTTTTTAATGTTCTCTGTTCATCAGAATATGATGATGGATCAGAACAGTTTTTTAAGGCATGTTTTAAAGGTATTTATTAGTGAAATATCATTAGACGCTTTTGATACTATACATTGAGACGCCTCTGTACATGAACTTCAGAAGGCCTGATGATGAAGCAGAACAACAGAGTAGGGAATTTTGCAAAGGCACATAGAGGGATTACAGTGTGTCGACTATTTCACTGTTTGATAAGCAGCTTTTGTGTGATGAAATCGAATAACATCGTAAGGAAGATTGTGAAGGCTCGTAGATAGAGTACCGTTCTTCGGTTGTTTTGAGATATATCCCCCTAACTGCTATAAATATTATATTTGCTGAAATAATATATAAACTTCTTTGGTTCTAAATGTGTTGGTAAAATAAACTTCCCTGTGTTTGACACTGGCCCAACCCTTGAACTTTGAATCGTATGTCATGATGACAGAGGTGATTAATTGGTGTCATCTATTGGACACCAAGGTGTCGTTTACTGGGACTATACTTCAAATTGCGTCATCCAATTTCAGGAACCGTTGCAAAAATGAATCCTGGATTTTTATTTACGCTTTGCGACTAGTTGGAAGAAGTGTGCAAATCCGTGGCAGTTGTGAGCAGAAAAACGGAAAATATATTGTGTGATAGAGAATGTGCGGCCACATGGACTAGCTCTGGCCCTACGCGGAACGCCTTCTGACCTCGTATGCCTCGCCCCTCGCCACCGGGCCTTTGGCCCTCAGGTTTACTTGTGAGTTCTCGGGACAATAAAGTAACGACTTAGGCTCGCTTTGGGCAGTCGGCCCTCGGCCTCGCATAGCATTGCTCCAAGGAGAAGCGTCGGGCCTTCGGCCTTTCGCTGAACGATTTTTGACCTCATGTCCTTCGTCTCTCACCTTCGGGCTTTCGACCCCAAGGTTCGCTTGTAAGACATTCGGAGCTAGAAATTGCCGATTTGGGCGCACTCCTAGGAGAAGCTCCCGGCCTTCGGTGTAACGCGGAACGGATTCTGACCTCGTGTGTTTCGCCTTTTAGCTTCGGGCATTCGGCCCTCAGATTTACTTGTGAGGCACTCGGAGATAAAAAGTGGCCACTTGGTACTTACTTATTGTTGTAGCTTTGTTGTAGGAAAACCCCGGAAGGGAGCTCATTCCTCAACCGGAGTGTTCGAGGGTGAAATGTATAGGTATACTTAAACTGCTCTCTAAAAAGAGTAAAATAAAGGAAAATTAAAAATTTGAAAAATACCCTCGATGGATGTACTCAATTGAAAAATAATTAAATAATGCATTTTAAAATTCCACGGCTCTATATGAAATAACTACATGGAGATGAAAAAAAAACGGTTAATAGGTTGCGAGGTATATTTACAAATCTAGTAAAATCCTTCGGGGGCTGCCATTTGCCATGGCAATCCCCATTGAAAAATATTTTTATCTTTATGTAATTATTTTATAGAGTCGGAGGATTTTCAAATGCATTATTTAATTATTTTTCAATCCAGTACATTCCTCGATGGTATTTTGATTTCTTTTAATTTTGCCTTTTTATTGTTTATTACTGATTAAGATACTTGGGTTTAATTTGGGTAAATTAGTTATTTTGACTTACTTGGAATCGTTTTTGACAAATAACTATAAAACTATAAACAATTCGATTAAACCAAAAATGCAGTTATGTGCGTCTTAGCACAAAGATTCTGAGCCTAAAAACAAGTTTTTGAAAAAAAAATGTACTTACTTGTTTTTAATTTGGACTAGCCGATGTGCCAAAAGCTGACCTCGGGCTCCTAGGATACTACTGGAAAAGTGCTAGGAGAATAACCTATTAATTCTCTAAAAATTTCAGCTGACTAATCACTAACACAACTGTGACTACGCCTATGATGTCCATCTTCCCCTACAACCATCGCGGCTACAACGCGCCAATATTTAATTCAACGCGACGTCAAATTAAGATTTGAAGGCAACAAGTAAAATCTTTGGATGAAAATGAAATCAGAAAGGCAGAAGATAGGCGCTTTAGGCGAAGTTGCGAGTTTTAACGGTATCCACAAGCATTTCGTCTCAAGAACGTTAACAAGATTAACAACAACACTCTCAAACAAACGCTTAGTTCTAGATTGGGAGGTAGTTGCTACAAACACACGAGCTTAAGACCTAAACTTGTTAGTGACACGCAGCTAATTCGGAATACTACCGCCAGCAGCAGTGTAAACTTAGTAGGCTAGGGATGTTGATTCATGTTACAATTTATAACATAATGTGCTATATGGATAGAAAACCATAAAATTGACACAATTTCCAATAAATTAGACAATTTAATTAAAATCATAAAAAAGATACGAGACTAAAGATTCGCAAAAAGCGTTTTTTTTTATTGGCCCAATGCAAATTGAAAGTTACCAATAAAACTCTCATATTTCAATAAGAAAGAAATTGTATGGCAACTATGTACATAAACGAAATGTTTCACGAAAAAAACGGCAAATTTCCTTTTTTTCCATACAACGATAGTACGGGGCCACGCAGGAGTGACGTCACGGCTGCGTGTCAATGAGTATGGACTTACTTTAAAATGTACCTATGCGAAATAATTGCAATTGCAAAAATTAGGCGGCACATTAATTTTACTGTGAGACCCCTCAAGGGTACCTAATTTTGCCAGAGAAACATGAAAAAACTTCAAAGCAGATATATACTCATGTTTATTCTACTGTTCAAACAACTGTAATACAAATCTGTTAGACATAAACATACAAATCAGAGAGATGGGACCAAAAATAACCCAAACATGTTGATATGTTTCATCTACCTAGCCAACTCGCGAATATTGCGTGAACCGTTTTATTTTTCGATTCCATTAATCATACAAGTTACGACAAACACAAAATATCAGATATGTTGAAGTGTTTAAAGCAATTCATATATGGTAAACAATTAATTGTCAAGAAATTAAAATACATTCATGCCTGTTTCCGGTACATTTTATACATCTTCTTTCTTCTAAGATACCAATAAATAAATGCCCAAATCATCTTAGCGTGGCTTTCAAAATTTATGTCAATGCATATTAATTTCCTCATACTTTTTTATCACACTGTTATAAATTATTATCTGCTGGAAATGTCTCATCTTGGAATATTTTTCTGGATAGGAGGGAACTTTTTAGATCTTTCTAAAGCATTGCAGTTGTTATGTCAGCTGCGGCTACTTTTTCTTTGGCAGACTTGACTCACTAAAGCATTGCAGTTGTTACGGCATATGTATGTACGAGGACATTGAATACCAACTAACACTGCAATAGTTAGCTGCACCCTCGGGCTTTCGGGTGAAACCTTGGGGCCAATTGTAGATGTAACATATCGTGCCAAGACACGTCCTGCCGCATTGGCTCGCCGAATGGCAATAATACCCATCCATGTCATAGTTATAAGTTGGGGGCTGTCCCGAATATTAATATGGGCAAGGTACGAGCGAGGTAGAATTTTCCATTTTATAGTTGGAGCGGAAAATCTCTCTTTCGTTTTACCAACTATCGGAACAAAATTTATTTATTATACATCAGTCATTTTTTGTATTTTATTATCTTATGTCATCATTAATAAGACTATTCTTTTCGTTCACAAATGAAAACAACTTGTAGAAAAATAAGTAATATACCTTATACCCACCTACTTTTAAGGATTGTTATTTTTTAAAGAAGAGTCAATAATACTCTTCTTATCGCCTACTTACTCGTATTATAATAAATTCAGTTCGCCTTCTAATTTTGTAGTATCTCGTCTAACGAAACAGACATATGAAAGTTACTTAAAATTTATTTTCTTAAAACTTTACAAAAACGCTAGTGTTCGTGGACATTTTAAAATGTTAAATTATAATATTCGTTGTTTTTGCACAGTAAAATAAAGAAACTGTAGCTTTAAAGATACAGCATCCGCTCAAGTGTGTCGCGTTGCCCGCCCCTTTTAACATAACGCGAAATGCGCCATTAGCAAATATACAAAGCCTTCAGTTATGCACAGTTCAATTATACGCCCTCCGCGTTTAGAAATTACGGTAGCAATTTGATTGCAGCCGATTACCCATTCGCGCGGAGGTTGGGGAATTGTAATTGCTTGACAATGTTATTCGGAGGTTCAGTTTTATGAGTTTGGATGAGCTGTTGACAACTTCATTATCGGTGTCTCATTTGTATGCATATATTCGGATGAACAAAAGAACTGGTCTTTCAAAATAACGAAATTAAGGGTAGAAAAAAGCTTTGAGCTAAGGGTCGGTTACACCAACATACGATCACAGGCCGGTCATCGTCAAATATGGCGCCGGCAGCTGTCATCCCATAGAAACTTGTCAAACTTTCCATATAATCAGATTTTAACGAATACCGCTTACGATTACAGACGGTTTGGTGCAACCCAACCTTATTCTGATAACAAAGTGTGGATCAAATAATGCATACAGCCATTTAAATGCTAATATTTCCTTGTGACACATCTACATATGTAATAGATATATCTTCCTATTTATTTTCTGGTACATCCCCTTCTCTACCTGACAAAGTTTTTCTTACGTAGGTATTCCCAAGTTGTATAACCAAACTATGGAATAAACTGTCGCCTGCGGTATTTTCGGACCGATATGACCTTCAAACCTTCAAGAGCGTATTCCCTTCTGAAAGGCCGGCAACGCACTTGCGACTCCTTTGGTGTTGCAGGTGTTTATGGGCGACGGTAATTGCTTACCATCAGGCGATCCGTCTGCTCGTTTGCCCCCTATAACATAAAATAATTTAGATATGTCAGATATGTAATGATGCCTCTCTTATCTTTTTTAAAAGTAATAGGTACCGTTGGTCAAACTTATAACAGAAAATTGACCTGTGATTTTCGATTCAGCAAAGCCTCCATTGTAGCTAAGTAAATAAGACCCTTCTCACCTTGAGTGACGATTTAAGCAACATATATATGTAATATATTCCCAACTACCTGAATTCTAATATTTGTGTGATGAGCATGAATATTTCTTTCTGAGTCTTGGATGTTTTCTATGTATTTAAGTATTTATATCTATTAAATCGTCGTCGTCTAGTACCCATAACACAAGCCTTCTTGAGCTTACTGTGGGGCTAGTTCGATTTGTGTAAGATTGTCCTCTAATATTTATTTATTTATTTAATTGAGTATCCCAATTTGTATGTGCTTAACCTGTTCCAGTATATTTAAATGTATAGTATTCTTAAGAGACAAACATAATCATTTGCTGGATCTAGCAAAACGAATCAACGAAACAATTTGTTTTCCCAACAATTTTCTATTGAAAGGGAAAACATTTTCCAAATAGCCAGCTAAATGTTGATTGTCCTCTAATAGAGTACAGTTGTAAATGGAACATCTGTCATGTCCGCCGTCGCTCCGCACTGGAACAATTTAAAAGACAATCCATCTCGACGGGACAGCCGATGGCTCTCAATAAATCAGGCCACTTAAATTACGATTCTTGGAAGATATTTAAGTCTGTGAAGGTCGTGTATTGCTCAGTTTGGTGGAAATACTTAATGTCTTAGGTCTTATTTTATTTTATTTTTGTTTATTGGGGAAAAAAACAGACATAGAAAAATGAAAGGAATACATACAAGATATTTTAAAAATAGGTATAGTCTATATCCTAAAACAATTCCCACTGAGACATTAAGCATTTAGTTCAACGGGGCATTGTTGTCGAGAGAATACAGTATAGATAGATAGGTAGTTATCGTAAAACATACAGATTATTCAAATGTATGTAATGTCTTCAGGGTATATGTATATATATATTACTGCGATATATATATGCTTTTACTTATTTTACTTACTATGTCTAGGCTGCAATCACACAGTCTGAATTATAATCTTAATTCATAACTTTAATTCATAATCTGAATTCCGGTGCCTTATCTCACAAATGTCTTAAAATTTAGATTGACCAGTGGCTTGGGGACTTCGCCCTCAAGGAAGAGGAATGAAGACTAATAAATTAACTTTTGTCTTTATAAAATAATAAATCATAAACAAATAGAAATTAAGCATAAACACTGAACCCTGTTTACTAAACAAAATGATGCGATGCTGGTATCACCTAAAGGCAAAACGTTACAGTACTAACCAACAAATTCATAATCTGATTCCGGTGCATGTGTACTTGCTCTAACGCCAGCACTACACTTCACCATATTCGTGCAAATATACGTGTTCCATTTCTTTCTAAACATGGCAAAAATAAAGGAGGCGAATACGCAACACGAAGTGTGGTGCCGGCCTAAGATAATTTATGGAAGTATGTGCGTTCGGAATTCATAATCTTAAAATTTTATGTACTAATTCATATAACGCACGTTCATATTATTTCTTTTAATATCTAATCTTGTACTATGGGTATCAAGTGACGATATACATAGTTATATAGATAAATAGATACTTAAATACATAGAAAACATCCGAGACCCAAGAACAAATATTTGTGTTCATCACACAAATGACCCTGACCGGGATTCGAACTCGGCACCTCCAGCTTCGAAGGCAGGGTTACCAACTAGGCTAAAGCGGTCGTCAAACATGAATTTAGATTATTACTTATTTAAGATAACGATTCAGACTATGTGAGTCCAGGCTTGATTCTACATACTGATAGATCCAGCGAACGACCAGACCTGGCTACCTGACCAGCAAAATCTGAGTTGAGTCAGTGCCCTAAATTGATTTTCTTGTTTCTGTTTAACTTTTCAATTTATTTACTTTTGTCTAGAGCTTACATTTCGGAATATATTTACTTATTTGAAAGAAACACATACATACATACATACATTACATACATACATACCAGTGGCGGAGCGTCCATGCAACTCGATTCCCACCGGCTTGCCTAATTTTCAGCCAGTCGTTCTTTTACTACGGTTCATGAAGAATAAGAAAGGCAAATAATTCCCGGCTTCCCTAAAATATTTTTGACGCGCCGCCACTGATACATACATTACATACATACATACACTCACGCCCGTATCCCATTGGGGTAAGCAGATACCAAAGAACGCCAAATGCTACGGTCCATACATACTTCTTTTGCTTCGATCACATCCATAGATCTCTTCATACATGCTCGTCGATTGCGGGAACTTCTGACTTGGCCTTTTTCAGTATCGCAGAAATTTGATCAAGATACCCTCGCCTTGGTAGCCCTTTCCGACTCTTCCATTCATCTCCTGACCATAAATCCTTTTAGTCAGTCTGGTTTCACACATTCTCTCCATGCCCAAACCACCGACACTAACCACAAAGAAACACGTAATATTTATATGTACAATACAATACAATACAAATACTCTTTATTGCACTCCTCAATCAAAGGATACAGTACAGTACAAAAACACAATGAGAAGAGGCAAACAACAGGCGGTCTTATCGCTAAGACGATTGTTATCATTAATAAATAAACAAATGTATGAATTTCACACTCGTACAATATTAACAACAACATTATACGATGCTCATACTAGAACTACAGTGCGGGGCATAATTTAATACTAAGTAAGCAAATATGCAAAATGTTATAACGGGAAATTGAAAAGAAAACAAAACAACTAGATTCTAAGAGATTTTCTTATAAAGCCCGTAGTAAAAGCTTAAGGTAAGGCGTTTTCCGTATCTCTTTGTTGCTGTTAGAAATCGCCATTACTATAATACTTTTCTCGTTGCTTTTACTCTGGCTAAATTGCTTTGTAATGTTTAAATTTACTTAATATTTTGTCTGTAATCAGAATGTCATTAATTTAAATAAAAATACAATATTTATATATATATTATTATTAATATTCATTGTGCATAGGATTAATTGGAGCAGTCACCAAAGATCTGTCAGACACACTATAGTAAGTGAATGTAGTTAAGCGCCCCGTTTAATTCAAGACCAATGACACATATATTATGCGTCATGACTCGATGTGCGATTTCCGCTACAAGGCGGAAAAACGCTGCTACGCGCTACGGCGTAGCACACGTAGCGATCGTTGGCCTTGAATGTGTTAATACACTGTGCGCTACGTTTGAAGGCGGTCGAGCGGTTAAACATCGGTTGATGCTATTGGTGTACAAATAGTGTCAGATTTAGAACCAAGCGGCGACGCGGCGAAAATTTGTGTAGTCACGTAAAAATGGAGGCATCATATCAGAGCCAGAGCATTTAGCATGAAATTCGAACTCCATCAGCAGTATAACTATTATCGAAAAATACGTTTAGCCTGGAATGTAGCCAAATAGTCACAGATATGATCCATCAAAGTCTATTTTCAAAAGGGATGAATAAGCTACAGAGCATTTGAAACAAGATCTCTAGAATAGAAAAATGATTTAACTGTTTGAGATTTCCATAATATTGATATTTTATTCATTGTCAATTAGGAGTCCTTTTAAGTCTTAAGTAATTCTGCTTTAGGATTTCGTTTTGTGACACTGGCAAATTTCTAAACTTAACCTTACTACAAAATATTTCTTGAACCTCTTTTTCCCTTTTAGCTATATATTTGAGAAGTAGACAAGCAAAAAAACACCCGAACAGAAATATTATACAGTGTGTTACCGGCATGCGGGTTTTTTTTAAAGTAGGATGTTTAAACATAGTACCTTAACTTAACCATCCGCTTCAGTAAAATATAAAACTAAAATCTCGACATCACTTAATTTTTAACAAAATGTAAATTGCCAGTAACGTACAGCAAAGTAAATTGACAACACAGTACAAATGATAATGTTTTGTTTACGTGGTTATCTTTTTAAGCAGTGCACCTAGTCCATTGAAGGTGCGGAGTTAGGGTATTTTATTTTGCAGTTAATTCACATAACTATGATTTGGTAATAAACGTGAAAATATTTGCTAATGAAATATAGTTTATCATTTTATATAAATGCCCGCTTGCCGGTAACGCAGTATATACCACAGTCACTATATACAAATTCATGAATATCCCTGTAAAGTAGTAAATGATGAGCTTACATTATTTAAATATTTAATTATTTACAAGCAGTAATATAAATAGGTAAATAACAGTAACTTAAATAATATTCAAACTAACTTAAATCTAAAACAGGCCCTTGGGGCATTTTACCGAGGATCCTGGCGGCATTTCTACGCTGTATCGCAATGCTGATACGTTGTGCGAGGAAGTCGCCAGCTTTTCGGTCACAAGTTACGTTAACCAAACGCTAAGCGATTTCAGTAACTTGTGCGCGCTGGGACCCTATAGATTAAGAGTTTCAACCCCAAAAGGTATAAAATTGCACTCTCTGCTGAGGCCTTTATATTTATCACGCTTTAATATTTCGGCATTTTCAGCCGCTGCACCCGCTTTTACTGTAGTTCGTTGGAGGTGGGACGGTGCCAGTGTGTCTACACAGGTAGCATCCCACACCAACATCCGTCCAAGGCTCCAAGGAACTAAAGACACCCCATCTAAAGTCTCTTACCATCATCCCTGACCATACCAGTCGGCCTAAGAAGAGCAGGCACGTTGAGGGTGGCAAGAAACCTGCGGTTTATGTCATTTAGCGTCGCATGTCAAAAACGGCCTGCACTTTTTTGACAACATAGTCCATGGCGTCCCAGTGGGTCCACGTCGGTGCCACAAGAGCAAATGTGGGGTATATACTGCGACCCCGAGTCGCAACCCGGTCGCCAGTCTAAGGGATTATTAGTTTTCACATTTCACTGGAACCACAAAAAACTTACGGCGCGAAATTTAATAAGTCATGATACGTTCAGTGAAGTCATTAAGTGTGCTTACCGCCCCTAGATAGTTCATTGTGCCACGGATTGCCTCTTAATTAATACTGGGGCTTATTGCAAAGTGCACTTTAATTGAATATTTTAATAAGCTTAACTATGTCCTGAAAGGAAAGTGAGGAAGGGGAAGGCCGAGGTTAAGCTACATGCAACAAATAAAAGGAAAGCTAGCAGTCGTGTCGTATAAGGAGATCAAGGAGGCGGCCCTGGATAGAGTCAGATGGAGAGAGCTACACCGATAAGAGTCTAACTCTTAAGTTTATGATGAACTATGTCCTGACTAGTTTATAAGTAGGCTATATTTTACCATAGTTTTAGTGGCATAGTTTTAACTACGTATATAGCCGTAAATCCTTAAATGAACAAAACATGTGTCCCAAGATGCGTTGTAGGAACTAATTTTACGCAAGCAACTGCCATTCTGCCTTTCCAAACTAGAGGGAAAACTGGACTTTGTTGGGATTCAACCTGTTTCTTCACCATAGTGGATTCTGGGATGTGCTTCTGTTACATACATAACTTTTTACCCGCTATCATTCGAAGTCCGAAATTGTTTCTCATACTATTTTACTTAATAATAATAGGGCAATAAATAAAGGATATATAATTTTTAAGAAAAAAAAACCGACTTCAATTGGGGAGGCCGGTGAAAGATTATTACACTTAGATGGTGAACTCTTCCATACAATGATAGAATAGTAGTTTATGCAACTGGTATACAATGAGCGGAATTGCCTTATTACGTAAAGTTGCATACATTACTTTATCTACACACATATTATAAGTACTCTTAGATGGGGTTCAGAAGCCGACCTGCATTGCTAGCAGTGCTACCGATTACATATTTTTATAGATGCTTTATAATCAGAAAACCTTATCCCTGAATTATTTAAAATAGAGTATAACAGTTTTAAATTTGAAAAAAAAAAAATTTACATCAAATTCAAAATAAATGTAAAATTTGAAATCCTTGGCCCCGAATTAGTTGAAATTGAGTATAATGACGATATCCGCAAAACATTTTTTTTTTTTTACTTAAAGTTCCAAATAAATCATCCTGATCATCATCAGCAGTTCCACTTCATCAAATGTCACGTATTTCAATGTAAGTGCTTGATTTGTTTATGAAAATACTACAATCACTATATGTATGCCTTTAACATTTGAGGAGTTCCCTGGATACCTCATGGATGCCATCATCAGAACTGGAGCTTGACAAATGATTATTTTGAAAATCTAACTTGCTTAACAAACACAGCAAAGAGGACAATTCGCCAAACGTGAACTATGCGTCGTTGAAGAGTTCCGTTCTGATCATCATCAGCAGTTCCACTTCATCAAATGTCAGTTATTTAAATGTAAATGCTTGATTAGTTGATGAAAATACTAAAATCACTATATGTGTGCCTTTCACATTTGAGGAGTTCCCTCGATTTCTCATGGATCCCATCATCAGAACTGGAGCTTAACAGATGATTATTTTGAAAATCAAACTTGCTTAACAAACACAGCAAAGAGGACAATGCGCCAAACGTGAACTATGCGTCGTTGAAGAGTTCCGTTCTGATCATCATCAGCAGTTCCACTTATCAAATGTCACGTATTTAAATGTAAGTGCTTGATTTGTTTATGAAAATACTACAATCACTATATGTATGCCTTTAACATTTGAGGAGTTCCCTGGATTCCTTATGGATGCCATCATCAGAACTGGAGCTTGACAAGTGATTATTTTGAAAATCTAACTTGCTTATCAAACACAGCAAACAGGACAATTCGCCAAACGTGAACTATGCGTCGTTGAAGAGTTCCGTTCTGATCATCATCAGCAGTTCCACTTCATCAAATGTCACTTATTTAAATGTAAATGCTTGATTAGTTGATGAAAATACTAAAATCACTATATGTGTGCCTTTCACATTTGAGGAGTTCCCTCGATTTCTCATGGATCCCATCATCGGAACTCGACCATGACAAAAATTCGTTGTGAAAATAGAACTTGCTTAACTAATACAGTTAGAAGGAAAAATCGCCAAACGTGAACTTTTCATCGTTGAAGAGTTCTGTTCTGATCATCATCAGCAGTTCCACTTCATCAAATATCACATTTTTGTATGAAAATGCTTGATTTGTTGATAAAAACATAAAAATCACTATATGTTTGCCTTTAAGATTTGAGGAGTTCCCTCGATTCCTCATGGATTCCATCATCAGAACTGCGTTTTGACCAAAACGGGACCAACTTGGATATATATACTTACAATCAAAAAAAGAATTTCCAAAATCGGTTCAGACATGACGGAGTTATGGAGTAACAAACATAAAAAAAAAACAAAAAAAAAAACATACAACCGAATTGAGAACCTCCTCTTTTGAAATCTTGAAGTCGGTTAATAATAGGACAATATATTTTATGTGAGCCAATATGGACCCTGGATTCTTTTTGCGTTTATAAATTACTAATTGTAGAATACAATTTATCAAGCGTTATAATTTGTCATCAAGTTATACTAAATTTTATTAATACTTGAGTTTTCTTTCAAATAGCTCTGCGTAAGCGTTTTTGGGATAATAATAACTGAAAATACCTCAACTCATGTACTTTGTGTACTGCAAAAAACATTCTTTGAACATAATTGCTTCTTTAAGGGGTTGCAAAAAGTGTGTTCACAGTAAAGCGTCATTAGCCGGCTAGGAGAGAAGCTCATTTGCGGCCGAGTTTCTAAAAGGTTTTTACAATCTTCAGTACACTGGTAATTTCAGTAAATTGGTGTTTTGTTTGGGAGTTTAGCACACATATTGACGCAAGCGCAACGGCTGCGTTCAGTATAATTTAAGGGCGTTTCGGACAGCAGGCAACGTGATCCACAAAAATGGTCTCGGCGGAAGACCAGCGCTGGTTTGTGAGTTAGCATTATGCTGAGGCGGGACCATTTCGTGCAATTTTATTAGGACATAGTGTAGTTTTAAGATTAAATAGTTTCATAGATTATATACTTTCTATTTTGTTTTGAATAATACCTATTTTATGACACGAATAAATTATTGTCTTTCTCTCTTTTTCTTTCCTTTTTTCATGTAATGGACTCCGGACTAGGTCCACGATGAAATAAATGAAACAATTTTCTAAATAAGACAAAAACATATATTTACATGTTCCCTCAACCAGCTCAATTTTCACAATGTGTCATCAGTAAGGTTCGCCAATCCAAAACAGGAATTCAAACCACATTCGATCGTTCCTATTCATCATCTAACAGCCAGCATCGTACACAACCATGAAAAAGTACAAAACTACGGGCATTTTTAAGGTTAACTAGTGTCATTAGGACATCATAATAATAATGTAAATTTTTCATAAGTGCGAGTAAATGAATAAATATAAATTCACGATTTAGTTCTGTACAGTAAACTTAATTAGGCACATAGATACGTGCGCAAATGCTTAAAAGTCTAATAAATATTGTAATCAAATAAGTACTCGATGATTTTAAACAGGCGGTTCCCGGCGAAAAAATAAAGAATAACATTCTTTTGTGATGATCCCTGGGATCCTAGGGACCGGTAGACGACGGGTTAAATTTCGATAATATATCATAATAGGTACCTAATATCAGCCGCCCAGAGTAAAATCTAGTTCTTTATAAATAAAGCACTTCTTCCAGTCTCGTTGCGATCGCGTGCCAAACAAATAACCAAGAGAATATAATTGCATCTCGATTTCATAGTGGAGAAAATAAATATAATAATACCGGCTCTGCGGGCTTTTCCTGAGAATTCTTTCACATTTTCTGCAATAGTCTGGGACATAATTGGAATTGGATGAACTATATTCTTTAACTGGAATAGCATTTATGGAATGTATGTGATAATTATTATATAACAGGGATGTTGCTTATGAGATATAAGTAACAGTATATAGGTTACTCACCCATAGGTAGGGTGGTAGCTAGGAAAAAGTATACTGCTTATACAATATCTAGTTCTGACAGCGATCCTAGATTCAGTTAATTTTTCATTATATATGCTCTATGTATATACTCACATAATATAATGTTATTACAAACGTCCACCTAGATTGGCAAACGTACCCGTTGATCATGTTTTTTGTTTTGACATACGTCGTGGCTCATTTGTTTACATTGTTGTTATTGCAAATATTACACTTATTGAGAATCAACGTACATTGAATGTATGTAAGCACTTTATTGTACACAATAACAGGTTATTAATAAGCCTCTTTAAGGACATTGCAAGGCGCCTTATAGAGGCTTCCGGTGACCAGAGGGCTGGCCACTATTTCGCCCAGCGGATTAGCATAGCTATCCTTCGTGGCAATGCGGCCAGCCTTCTGGGAATCCTACCGAGCACCGAAGACTTAGGGCAATTTTTTTATTTATAATGCTTTATATTATTGTGTTGTTTGTTTTTTGCTCGTTTTTTGTTGTGTATTAATAATTTATATTAAAAACATGTAAATTGAAATAAAGACTTTAGCAAGGAAAAAAAACATAACAGGTTAAAACAACAAAAAGAAATTGAAATTTGATTTGGGAATTTTGTATTTTTACAAAGTAATTACATTATTTTTATATTATAAATTTATAGATGAACTCAGATACATAGTAATATAAAACCAGGTAACACGACATTATGATCTACGTCGTTCGTTATGCCCAACGCGAAACGAATCTAACACCTCTGCGTTAGCCAGGTAGGTGTGTAAACTGAATACGAGCCTCCAGGGGGCATCGCTTGCTAGCGCTGGGCTTAATAACCTTAATTAGTACGAAGATCGCGTTTCAAATGGTCATTGTTATTTACTTCTTCGGATGCTTTCTTATGATATCCCAGTACAACGTTTTGAATTTGAACGGTAGAATATTGCTTTTGGTTCAAGTATCTGCTATTCTAATTTTTAAAGACAGATATGTAGATGGGAATTGTCGTACACCTCACATTTTGTACCCGTACAAGCGAGCTAAATTATGGAGACGTCATATTTTTAATCTTGAAGCGAGCCCAGAATTACATTTTGAGCGTCATAGCATTTTCTCTTTGTCTTCAATTTCTCTCGTTAAAGGATATTTTCCGTACTGAAAATATACAAGAAAATTTTAGTCAATTTATATCAGTTTGTGGTTTGAATTTACGTAACACGTCACATCTCCCTAGGGCGGTATGTTAAATGAACGCTGTGGCCGCAGCAGCGCTGCAGTCTTAATTACCTAGCGTTGCCGTGAGCAGTTAGTTGAGCACCCCTGGGCAAGATAGTGTTTCTTGCAGTCTTGCGGCTTGCAGACATAAGTGGAACCCATCTATTTGGAGTTTAGCATTTTGATTATTCCGCTATTATAGTATTTTTTTAATTACTGGAGCCGTATTAGTTGACAAAAAATTTTGTCGCTCGTAGTTTTCACTACATTTTTTAATTAATGAAAATAATTTTACAGTGAAAACCTCGTGAGGAAATAGTTCTAATAGCAACAAGGTCTAGTTTCCTCTGGACTCTTTTGTAAAACTAATGCATATGCCAAATCTTGGCACAAATCGGTTGCTTTAGGCTATAAAACTGTTAACTCGTTTTTTATGTTATTCGAATCAAAATACGCGCTCTCTGAAAGCATTTTTATAATGGGTGTAGGTAATTTGCAAAGTAATAATATGTTGGTTCATTTGGTTAGTCAAAATGCGTGAGATATTGTTGTCACACATTCGCGATCAAATTGAAATAAATAAAAAGTAGGTACCTAATATAATTTCCCTTTATTTAGATACTTCCCTTAAATTATGGCACAAAATTATCCACCATGGGCACTCCAGTAGATAATTGCAAGTATTTCTCCACAAGCGGGCGCCGTTGACCCTTTAATAGGGCAGCAGCAGCGCGCGGGTTAACTATACTAATATTACCGCATTAATTGCTCAGAAACTAACCATCATGCTGGAATGATACCAAGGAAATGGGCACGGCGGAGATGGTGGACAGAAAATTAAAATTATTACTTAATTGTTGCAAAGATATTTATTTCGTTCCTGGGCAAAATGTCCCTCAATCGATGATGACGAAGAAATGGCGTCTCCAGAAGGCACCTCCTTTGCTTGTATTCCACATTTATGTGGGCCGGCCCTGTTGTACAAAGATCAGTTCTAACCGACATTATAATACTTTAAGTTATGTCAATATACGGACTGATCTAACTTCAATTAGACTGGGGGTTAATTTTTATTAAACCTGCAGACGCGATATGTAGTAAAAAAGAGCGCGCATATAATTACATTAAAATGAAAAATATATCTCCGAATGACCCTCAGAACTAAAAATGTTATGTTGTACCTACGCTTCCGTGCCAAGCTTGCAAGAATGAAAATGGCTTTTATGGGAAACAGGGCTAAACCAATTCCTTCGATGATCACTTGGCGTCTTGCCATAATACCATGTCTGCGCATAGCGTGTGGATGTTAACGGTATTGTCGTGTTTTGTATATTTTGTCATTATTTTTTAGTTAGTATGGAATAAGCAGGCTTGTTTTGGTTGGATTTAATTAATTCGTGGGAAAAATTACATGCACAAACTTTAATTATAAATGTACGCCCTGTACGTACAGAACCAAGTGTACTAGGAGAGGTTGTGAATTCTAATATTTAATTTATTTACTCTCTTTTATTGCTACCTAGAGATACCTACAACAACAAATTATATATACCTATATGACAATATTACAAAATTACACCCAGATATTTGAATAATAATTGAACAACAAATCTTATTTGCCAAAAAGTCATCCTCCATCCATCGCATCGCCCCAAATTTCCTCTACTTAGGGTCGATTGCACCAACATACGATCACAGGCCGGTCATCGTCAAACATGGCGCCGGCAGCTGTCATCCCATAGAAACTTGTCAAACTTTCCATACAATCAGATTTTAACGAACACCGCTTACGATTACAGACGTTTTGGTGCAACCCACTCTTAGAAATCGTATAGAAACAACAAGTGTGATATTATTATGTCGTACTTTATGCACTACCAGTACCTAATAAAAATAAGTCGAATAACACGACAGAATACAATACTTTTCCTGTCTATAATGATATTTATAATACAATGTCGGAACAATGAGCACAATAGTCTTGTCTGTTGTTATTGCGGAACCCCGACGCGTGGAAAGCCTGCCACACTGTATCATTGTTGTGAAACAAAACCTTTTCTATTCTTGGATTATTTTCTCGCTCGTGGTTCGACAATTCAAAATAACGTTAGCCAAGAATAGGTTATAGTTTTATATTATTGGCACAGATTTGTGTTAAATTGAATTATCAAATCTTTAATATTTATCGTTTCATTTTTTATTGTTTATTTAAAAATCGTTTTTTTTTTCAGTCAGACACGTAGTATTGTCAATTGTCTAATAGAGATAATACAACGATAATGAGGATTGCATCAAACCATCTGAAGTATAACTATATAATAAACTATAATCGTAATTTATACTAAAATTAAGAATGCACGGTTACTATAAAATATCTTTCATAAAATGAATGAAGAAGCGGTTTAAGAAAACGAATTAATTCCTACATCACATTATAATCATAATATATTTACATTGTTACCATAATAGCCCTATTTATCTCTTAAGTGGAGGACAAATCCCTTTCACGAAAGCAACATTAACCTTAGCCGTATACAAGATTTAACACTTCGCGTAATTAAAGCGAACGGGCTCGCTCAGGGGTCGGTATTCGCACTTCAAAACCCCTTATGGACACCGCAACCTACAAGCTTTGTTGTAAAAAACATGGTCAAATTCCCTTTAGGTGGAAAGTTTTACTATCCTTTGTATTTATTGCGAACTTCTAAAAGTAACATTGGCTTTTGTTTTTATGCCTTTCAAAAGTACGATTGATCACGGAGGTGGTATATTAACTTCCAACACAATGACATTTTAATGAACATAATTTTACTTAACGGCTTTTAATTTTAAAATAACCGTCGTTTACGCTATTCCATTCACGCTTAATCAAAACTCACAAATTAAACATTTACAGATATATTCATATTTTACCTACATTTGATTAAATTTGATTTGATTATACGCTTTAGCCTTTTAAGTAAACATTTAAAGCTTACTTAAAAGGCTAAAGAGTATGATAATAAAAAACCGGTTAAGTGCGAGTCTGACTCGCACACCGAGGGTTCCGTACAAACTTTCCAATTATCGCATGCCACCCAATACATGATGTCTGTTCGGTGTTCTAAGGCTAAACCGTTATAAAGATAAAGATAAGCACGAAATAACAATTGCAAATGTTCTTGATCCGGCTGAATCGGTTTGACTTGCCTTCGCAAGTCAGGTGCAAGTAACTCATATATAATAATCAGCAGACAGTAGTTAGTGTTACTAGCAAGAATTGCATAAAATTTATCCACGCAATCATTTTCAATGTAATTATTTCCAATTACGTATAAAAGACTAGCGGCATCCATTTTTTCCTCCTCGAGTATGAACTCTTAAAAGAGAATTTTCCTAAAACCCCAAGGAAAACAAGAGAGAAAGGATCGGTATTTAATATCACAGTAGGTATCAATGAGTAAAACTATTATTAGACTTGGGAAACCTTTTTTTTTTAGTTTTTCCCTCTAAATTACTCACATCCACAATACAGCTTTTCTTTAACAGCTAAATAAAAACAAAGCTCAAAACTAATATACACCACGACTATTCGATCAACTTTTTTCCCCTTTTCTTTCAATTAATACCACGATAATTAGATTAGACCCAAAGAGTATTTTTTCATTTTTCCCACACAACAGACCAAACTCGACTTTTGAACAGAACAAGATAAAGACCAAAAACCAAGACCACGAAACCACGACGTATAAAGTACGCGTCTCGACCCCATTAATTCAGGAAAAATCTTAACAGCGCGAAGTAGCGATGGGTACAGCGCCATCTATCGGCGCCTTGTGTTATTATTTGAGCAACAGAATAAAGTAGTATGTATGACGGTTTTTCAAGGATAATTCTTTATCACGTGAACCGATTTCAATATTTTTTTTTATTTGAAAGAAGGTACTTTCAGCATAATTTCATAGCAGTTTACAAAACAAAAACGCATGCAATGGTGATTAAATTACAAACTTAGTATAGAAATGATTTAAGACGATTAAAGAAAAAAAGCTAGATACATATTTAGTTATATTTTTCCTGTAATATTTATGTTGATATCAACCATATATAATAATTTAATTTTTTTTTTTCACATTCACTAGACTCAAATTTTGAACCACCTATTATCTGTAAAAAAATATAATAATAGTAATAATCATTTTATTTTCAGACAAGACATCCATAGCATTGTTAGTAACATATGTTCACTTATATATCTAGATTAGTTATAATTATTTAACTATTTAATTAATTACGAGGATAATTATTTATTATTTGATATTATAAATGGGAGTCCTGTCCCCTATATGTAAAAAAACATTTTAAAAAAAAACATGTTCTATGCATGCCCTTCTTTACGTATAACTGCAGGCGAATCACGTAACTTTATGTACTAACGGTAGATAGATTTTACTGTCAATTTTGAAGTATAAATGTATGAGTTGACAATTAAGATTTGACATTAAAATCTACCTAACGGTAGTACAAAAGTTACGTGATTACCCCGCTGTTCCAAACAGATCGATAGCATAAGCGGTTCTTGAAATATTTAGCGATGTGACAGACAGACAGACAGACAAAGGGAAACCATAAGGGTTCCTTTTTTACCATTTTTGTACGGAACCCTATAAACAGTGTATTAGATAATGATATAACATAAGCTAAAAAAGAAATAAGCTATGTTTACAAGTAAAAAAGAGGCTTCAGCTCGGAGCTCGGCGGTAGGGTGCCCAGAAGGCTGGCCGCATTGCCGCACTGAACAGCAATGCTGATCCGCTGAGCGAGGTACGCACCAGCCTTCTGGTCACCCGTCACTTCTACAAGGCGCTTTGCTAGCTCCTTGAGAGTGCAATGAGCCGCAAGTCTCCACGGCCCTAAAGTTTTCACCCCAAGCGGCTCAAACATGCAGCCACCGTCAATGGCTGCATATTTGCGCCGCTTGAGGTGTTCAGCCGCGTCGGCGGCAGCCCAAGCCTCAACGACACACAAAAAAATGAATTTACAGCCAAATATAAAAGACCTTGACTTGCATATAAGACCCGGCAGTCTATTTAATTTCAAGTAAGTAAGAGGGGCAGCAAATTGCTGATCAGCTGAACTACTTTCGCCTTTGTAATTTATAAGGGTGCCAATAAAACTGTCACCCATACGATTTATCTACTCACTGACTTAAAGAGTGTGTTCGAATAGAGGACTGGACTCATTTATTAAAATACATTTTTTTGGTAAAACGAGTCTGTGACTTAACTACAGGATATAAAGATTTTTAATGCCTTTTCAGCAAGTATGTGCAGTCTTTTACGTTCCAAGCTAATCGGCAATGGAATTCTTTTGCTCAATCTCTTTCTGTCTTCAAAAAGCATCTAAAAGTTCATTGTCTCTCCCATGAAACTAAATAGCTTAACTCCATTAGACTTTGCGGCTGACTGTATATATGTGTACGAGTATGTAAGGAAATTTATTATGAGAGTTTAAACATGATTTAAAGCGACAGGGTACAAAGATGTTAAAGGGACGAATGATATAAGTATGTCTGACATAGACGCTATCACAGGAATTCTTGTATTTTTTAAATTAAATTAATATGGCAATCAAAACTATAGTAAAGGTACATTTCATCAAGCCTCGTCTCATCTCGTCTAACTAGTTCAGGTTTTTAGTCTCATAAACCTTTACGAACGGCACGAACCTTCCATTAAATATGATCGGGCATTCAACATGGTACGAGAATTGTGGGCTTATTATCCTTATCTTATTCTGCAGTGCTGCCTCCCATAAACCAGCAGACTTTGCGGCCACACGTCCCTATCGATGAGGTCCAAGTGTGTAGTGAGTAGCAATTTTATAGATTTTTTTTTATTGCTACTTATGCTTATAATAATGATACTCTTCTATGTAACTTATTAAAAATAAGACTAAATTGCGTTTCTCTGTAAACAATAAAGATTTATTTACTATCTTCATAAATGCAATTACAATATACCAAATAAACTATTCACTCACCTGTAAACAATAAAGAAACAACATCTTAAGCCTTTACTTCTGGAATTGTTAATTATTTACTACACATTAATAATATTATAGTACACCAATAAAAACATAACGTTTTGCCGTATTCATCCTAAAGCAAATCTAATGTCAATCAATCGCGGCTGTCAGACATCAGCTATCAGCTTCTAAAAACTAAAGAGGTTAAAAAAAGAGGATACACGTGAGTGTAATGATTTTCTTTATATGCTTATGAAAAATTTCAAGGCAATATATGGATCTGAACGAGACCTCATCGATTCCGATGACGGTGACCCTGACAATTTCCGATTTGCACTACATATTGTCAGCTATAGAGAAAATTGGTCCAACGGAACACGTATGCGATCACTCGGTATCTGTCCATCTGTCACAGTTAGCTTTCTCAAAGTAATGTATTATTTCCTTTTGGATGTTTTTAGTTCGACACCAATTTCTTTAATAAAAATATTTAATAACAAAAAGTTAGTTCTAACGTGCGTAATTTTAGACAGTGCAACAGTTAAATAAACGATGACATCATATATAGCCGGCCTGAAGGTCAACCGCGAACCTAAAACGACGTATCTTTCTCTCTGTCTGATGGTAATGATGATGATATGAACGTGGAAATCAATGCAGTGAGTCATAGGTATGTCCAGTTAAAGGGAAAGAGAGACAGATAGAGAGCGTACATCATACCTTATTGAAGACGAAGGTAAGAATAAAAAAGAGTTTGGTGTGAACTGCTGCGTCCAAATTGAACCAAATAGTTACCACAATAAACGCTACCGCTGACATCTTTACACGCGTGCTAAGGCGCTAAAAGCCTTCGGCCCGCGAAAATGAATTCGATAAGGTAAACCTTAGATTTATATGGGCAGCCGGGGCCTAAAACAATAATTTCCCTTCGAGTATTTACATGAAAATTGACCTTGATGCAGCGTGGCGGGGTCCCGAAATAAATGTTGGGTTGCATAATTTAGACCAAGACAAAGACAATATTTTATATTTTTGGCTGTATATCAATCCTACATATGTACATAATTATATATCGTTACATTTAATTGAAAGGGTCAACAACTAGGACATAGTATATTTCATACTCAACATAATTTTCGTACCAATGAAATGCTACTAGATCAAAACTATCACATAAAAAGAGACAGCAACTAGACACAGTAAACGTTTCATAACATATTCCGTGACAATGCCAAAAGTGTTGTGATGAAAATAAATTATTATTTCTTGTCACGTTACAGAGTCTAGTGGCTAGTTCATTTAGTAATAGACTACATTATGCTCAAAATTACAAGTAGAACAACCACCTAAATATAAGAGACCTTACTAAAATGTAAAATTATGACAAAGTATTGGTATTGTCTTCGGTTTCCGTAATTGTGACCTATTTATATACGTATTAAACGGACTAAATTTATATACCATGTATTAAATACCGACGTTTTGCGTTCCTTTACAGGAGTGTCGTCGTCAGGAGGACAGGACTCATGGAAAGGACTGTAAATCATCATCAGCGTATATACGCCCCATTGCTGAGCAGAGCCCTCCTCTTATAGATAAATAAATAAATATTAGAGGACAATCTTACACAAATCGAACTAGCCCCACAGTAAGCTCAAGAAGGCTTGTGTTATGGATACTAGACGACGATATATTTAATGGATATAAATACTTAAATACCTACATAGAAAACATCCAAGACTCAGAAAAAAATATTCATGCTCATCACACAAATATTTGCCCTGACCGGGATTCGAACCCAGGACCGTCAGCTTCACAGGCAGGTGCACTACCCACTAGGCTAAACCGGTCGACCGAGACTGGTCGAGACCGGTCCGGACCTGTCGGTCGAGATGAAAGGGAAATTAATTTTGCTTACCATATTTATTAGAGTTACAGTATTTTTATCTCACGGGGTGAACCATGGCTGTGTGTTGAATTAATATACATGCAGATTGTCTATATGTATGCGTCAGCGTAGGAGCTATGAGTTCACATTTTCTTTGTGTTCGTATGTGTCATAACTACAACTGTGGCTAACCCGCGCTCGTGAGATAAAAGTACTGTACAGGTATCACAAACATTTTATTATCGAACAAGTGCAAATAATATTTTTAAAAGTTAAAGACTTAGGTCTTCTAACTTATTCACACACATCTTTTTAAAATCACAAGCATCGGTTCATGTATTTATGTTCTTTTTATGCCAGCAAACCCAATTCCATGAGATGTTATGTAGGCGCCCCTGTAAATTCAATTTATAGGAAATGTGGAAGGAGCGTATCAAAATAATACGAGTATGACTTTGTGGACGCAACGCATACATTTGAAGTTACAATAAGATTTCACATGACGAAACACGTTAAAAAAATCAATTACGTAATATTGTAATTATACAATACAATAGAAACACTTTTTATTGCACACCTCAGAAAAAAACACAGTAGAGTAAGCTTAAAGCATAGAAGTAAACAACAGGTGGTTTTATCGCTAAAGAGCGATCTCTTCCAGACAACCTTTGGGTAACGGGAACAATGCAACATTATATATCTAATTGAATAGTTGATTGTATCGTAGAGTACGTATATTAAAATTTTGTAGGTGAAAGATAGGGGGCGTGTTAACCAATACTATAATTAATTTTGTAGCTTATCAAAGTAGAGCTCAAATTACTGTCACGAAGGTGTTGCTAGGTTTAACAGTTTAGTTTATTATTCTGTTTTAATACCGTTTGTATACTAGTTTAATACGCCTCCGTGGTCTCACTGATAACTCCAACGGAATACCAGCGCTGGTTACCATGACTTTGCATAACACACACATACAAATTGCTATTATGTAGTAATGTGTGTATCATGAATATATATTTTTCTATTTCTATTTGTATTTCTATATAATCAGTACTTTTATACGATCTTATCACCTTTTACAAAAAAATATGTACCTGTAGCGACACGTTGTTAAATGTAATCCTAAATATCTTCAGTTACGTCGTAGAAAGTCGCATAGTAGTTAGAAAGCCCAGCACTGGGACATAGTAAAGACTGATAATAACGACAATGATAACCTAATTTCATGTACAATACAAACAGATTTTCAATATTTCCATTGAATGTTGATTCTTAATCTGAAATGCTTGTGAGTCTTTAGTTGAGTATAAGTAAACAGATGTTTCAATATTTACACTGTTAAACGATCAAATAGAACTATCGGGCAACTTTGAGGTTAATCAAATTGATAGAAAGATAAACATTGAAAAATGAGTTAGTTCTCATTGGTGTATCTACTAGATAATATTTTAGTGAGTGAGTCCGGAAAATTTATTGCATTGTAGCGAAAATGTTGCTTACCCCTTATTATTTTTACTAACGATTCTATAAGATAACTTTCCTTTCAGCTTCTTGATTGCAGAATAATCAAATCCAATAATTCAATTGGGCTGGCTGATAAAAACCTAAGGTAAATCATAAAGTAACCAAGAAAATAATCACATTTTATATGCTGACCAAATGAAAAAAAAAATTATTCCTAAATTAGTCCATACTATTTTGAAGTTTAACCTAACCTCAGATCGAGACCTTATAACTTGGTCGAATCCGGCCTTAGTCGAATATACACCGGAATCAATTTTGTCTAACGTGAAGTTTCGTGACGAACGATATCGGTATTAAATACATTTAATACGATCAGAGAGCCTACCGCGAACCGTAAACGAAGTTTTCCCTCTCTGTCGTACTTGCAAATCTGTACGTAAGTGCGACAGACAGGGAAAACTTCGTTTGTGGTTGGCGGTAGGTCCTCAGGTTCTCATGTATCTGATCTGATGTCACATCACAATGTGACAGCCCATATTGTGTCAATAGTAAAAATCACATATGAACGTTACTTTAGATTAGTATGAAACCAGACAACGGTAAATGAACTAACCCTATTAATATCATAAATAAAAATCGTTTAATTCGAGTAACTATGACCCATAACACATATAAACAAGTTATCATAAAAATTATCATTAACATTATTTAATTAAAATCTAAAATAAAGGCTAAACTGGATAAAAAATAAAATACAACACATACGTACCTCAATATTTGCCATAGAATGGAATTATAAATGCGAAATAGATGTTTGGATGTTTGTTACTCACCCACGCAAAAACGGCTGAACAGATTATAATGAAACTTGGTATACAACGAGTTTATAGCCTGAATTAACATATAGGATATTGTATTCCGAAAATCATACTTAGTAGGGATGAAATAGGGAGTGGAAGTTTACGTGGATAAAGTCGCGTGCAATAGCTAGTGAGTAATATTTAATTTAATTGATTCCGTTGTCGCGAAAGTTACCCATTGTATGAATTTTCGTGTCACAACGGAACCAATTAAATAGTAGACAAATTGAAAGCCTTAGCTCTTTACTATGTCTATAGTCTAACTTGTCCACCCTAATCTGGATATAATTATGTTTTTGTTTGTTGGAATTTGTCATTACTAAGTCAGTAATTACGAGGTAAATACTTACTTTATTTATCGGCGCTGCGACCCAAAGAGGATCTTAGCCTCCGAAACGAGAGCACGCCGCTTCCTGCCAGTCTTGTACCTGAAGCTGACACACATCCGCCTACACAGTACACACTGTCCTATCAGAATTACTGGGAGGTAAGAGGTATCGACTTACGTACGAGGTAAATGGGTGAATCAACTATTCTTTGTTGCTCGTTACCATGGTTACGTCTCCTGAGTCACTCCTTAAAACTGTGATTTTATAGGGTTTAAATCTATCTAACATGAGTTTTGCGATCGATGATCCGTTTGGACATGGATCATCTCTTGAGTATTTCTGAAGTCCATATTATGAAAATTTTACTAAGAAACTCGGATACTGACGTCTCCTCGCTGACGGGACAAGATAAAAACAGGAAAAAGTTGATTGACCCAAATAACATGTTTACGTTGGCGAGGTACTATTGAGTTAATTATTAATCCAAACAATAGAACTTATTATAATAATTCCATGTGTGTTATTAACTATGTAAATGTCAGAGCGACCTTTCAGATGATACTGATCTTTTATAACAAGTATACCTACAGTGTGTAGGCGTTGGTTAACTTTACGACTATTCAAATATTTGAATGTTTCCAGGTAAAGTCTGGGTCTGACAAAAGGACTAAACGTGGAATAATCTCTTTTTTCTTTCGTCCTATCCAGCAGGCGGATCGCGTAACTTTATGTACTACCGTTAGGCAGATTTTAATGTCAAATTATAATTGTCAGCTCATATATACTTCAAAATGGACAGTTAAATCTATATACCGTTAGTACATAAAAACTATAATATCCAAATATTGTACTGTTTTCTTAACCTAGTATGTACAGCGCTTGTACTAAGTACGTACTTTTACTTGTGCTTACTTTTTTACAAAAAGTAATGTTTCCGCCCGGGATCGAACCGGGGGCCTTCTGCGTGTTAGGCAGATGTGATAACCGCTACACCACGGAAACCATGCTGCTATTGTACTAAATTATCCAGTGCATATGCTGTTTAGGAAGTAAAAGTATATCAATCGTCGTATCTGATTGAGGTCAAAGATATGAACCAGAGTCACATTGCCTGAGGACCTTTGACATGCTATTTGTACAGTATCAGACATATATCACACAAATAAATAACCATATTTCCACGCCAGATATTTATTTCCGTAAATTAACCCAACATTTACACACCATGTCTTAATATTTTATGTCCTTTGTAAAGTGTAGTTAATTCAGTATCAAACCATGTTAAAATTCGGTATACTACATATGTTCCTTGCGTAGGACATAGGAAAATATGGCGATATTTTTGTGTTGATACTGTTTGAAAAAAAGAATTAGATATAGATAGAACAATTCCTAAATGATCATTGAGAGATGACTTTGACTACTTTCTAATGTTTATTGCACCAGTAATGAAAGAGACCTGGCACTACTCAGTATACTATGCCTTCATCATCATCATTTCAGCCGAAAGACGTCCACTGCTGAACATAGGCCTCCCCCAAGCCTATACTACGCCTTGGTGGTAATTAAAATTTTCCATGCTGCGTAAAGAGTTATTTAATTCTGAATCGTCATGAAAAAGTTCCTTTGGTTCAGAAATAAAGGCTTATTTTATCTATAGCTGCATATACATAAGATTTCTTGGATTATAATTGAAAACCGGTAGCGCATTAAACTTTAGAAATTAATTTACTTACTTTTTAGATATTGCAATCCTTTCAGCTAAATAAGAATATATATATAAAGCAATACTCATACATTATAACTCAAAATAGTTGCAAAAACTAATTCGATAAATAATAAATAAGAAGAAAAAGTTAAATACGGACTAGACACGGCTTGGTCTGCCTTATATAGTACAACAAGGGACAATGGCAAGCAAAGACAAATGAAAAAAAATTTGGTGTGTTAAGTTTATTTATAAATATTTAGATATTAATATAGGCTTTATTAGATCCGTCCTTTTTTTCACTGATATATAAATTTTTATTTACTTTTCAAAATACAACTTAATTAAGCACACATGTACTTTGTAAAGTACGTAGTGAAAAACTGAAGAAAAGTAAGGGATTTTTTCTTTATTTTTCGTATACATTTTAAGCCTTAAGTAAAATAATCTGAAAGTTTCAGAAGCATATTCCAAAAAAGTACCTCTGGTAGGTAGGAGCTTAATCGCATATAGGTATCAAAAAATACTGATTTAGGCACTGGTCCCGCCGCCGGTGAGCAGCAAGTATTGTCACAGTAATTCTACTCGTTTTCTCGCTCAAGCGAGTAGAATTACTATGATAGAACTTAGTATTAATTTCACATCAAAAACGCGTTTGGATGTGCAATTAGTACCTATTCGGCGTATTATTATTATTATTATTCGAGCTGTGCAAATAAGGAGTTTTAGGTTGTTAGGGCTCTTTTTAGGATTCCGTACCCGAAGAGTTTGTGGTTGGTTCGGTACCCTAAACACAAACAATAAAGTAAATTGACATAAAAGATGTTTCCGCCCGGGATCGAACCGGGGGCCTTCTGCGTGTTAGGCAGATGTGATAACCGCTACACCACGGAAACCATATGTGAGTACTCCAAAAGTAGCGGACAGTAGCTGTAACTAGTGAAAGTCCACGGGGAAAGTAACTATTAAAATGTCACATGTTCCGTTGCGATTCCCGTCAATTTTCGACCTTAATCGCGTTCATTAAAATACTTATAGGTATGATTAATACTAGTCAAGATACGAGCTTGCGAAATATATATCTTGAATGCGGTTCGATCACATTCACTTGTTACTCGTAAGATCATAAAGATAAATGACTGAGCTCTGATTAAAATATTGTAAATTACTGATACTTGTAATACTAGACTTAACCCACCTGATAATCATTGTCAGTTATCATAGCATTATATGTTTCATTATATCAAGGTATAGTTTTTAAAAATAATTGCAATACTATATAGCTGACTTCATCCATTGATCGTTATTAAGGATTCCGTACCCAAAGGGTCTTAACGGAACCTTATTCTTGTCATTGTACAAAAGTTATGTGTAGTTATGTGTAGGTAGTGTAATTTTTCGTGTAATTGTATTTATTTGATATTACTATAAACTTCACTTTGTATACACTGTTTCACAACCTTACTCATGCCCATTCATATCACTTTCTAAGTGTTTTGGAAAAGGAACTATTACTCTAACTTGCAGCCATGTTGACGAATGTCCGTGCGGCCTTGCCTATTGACAATTAGACAATTAGCAGTCTGCCAGATGGCGCTGTCTGACGCAAGCGTAAAGGGTGCGTTCAGAATAGGTTAAGGCCGCGTCGGACAGCGGAGCAACGTGATCCACAAACAATGGTCTCGCCGGAAGACCAGCGCTGGCTTGTGAGTCAGCATTATGCTGAGGCGGGACCATTTCGTGGCAATTTTATTAGTTATTAGTTATAAATGTATTATCTTTTAGTGTATATGCCACGAATAAATTATTTTCATTTCATTTCATTTCATTTCATTTCATTTCATTTCATTCACGCGTCCGTCCGTCCGTCCGTAGGTCGTCTGTCACACAGATTTTACAGCCAAAAGGTTGGAGCTCTACAGTTTTCAAATTTTCATAGTATAAAGCATCTTGTTGACCCAAAGCCATACAAATTGTTAAAACTTAATATTGTTTTTAAATGTTTTAAGTATTCCGAAACAGGTAAAGGTGGGCGTGAAAACTTTTTTTGACCTACCCCATCAACTGGAGTATCGTTGCTTAAAGCTCATTGAGTAGATAAATATTAATTTTTTTGTTTTTTTAAATATTGGAAAACAGAGGAATGATCCATGAAAGTCAGCTTTTTTACAAAAAAAATCCATAAGATTTTTTAATTTTCCCATTACCCTATAAACTTGTTATTTGGTGATAATGTTTATTATTACACATATTTTAACAAAAAATACTAATATATTGATAAATCAGATGTTTTTAATTGAAAGTTCTTTACTTTTCCTATTAAAACCACTTTAAAGGATAAGTTTGCCCTTGTACATGATTGGTCTGTTTTTTCCTGTATAATTTATTTTACGTTGTCTTGTGTACAATAAAGTATTTACATACATACATACATTAAATCTTATTAGCATTAAAGTTGAATATCCAGTGGAATAATTGGCGAACTCAAGGTAATTGTACTGTATCTTCGAGCAAATAAATTATAGTTATTAGAGTTAAAAATAATATGAACTATTTTCATTCCATTCTATTTCCTATATTTTGCCAAGTTTATAATTTTATACATGATATACACCTATTGAATATAATTTACCTAGCCATAATGTATTCTACACCATTTTAATAACATTAGCCCCTAATTCATAAAACTTAACAAACCTCTGCTAATTAAAATGTGTTTTGTACCTTTCTCACAAAATGTCAGTCACAGATAGGGACAAACGAGGTTTAGCGGCTAGTTCACTAAAATAGGTTTGATGGACATTTATGAATAAGGTAGATATGTAATGCCAGTCACCAGTCGATTTCTCACTTCTGAATACTACCTACCCTTATAACTGGAGTGAGTCCCAACGGCCCAAAGGCTTTTATCGGCTGCCTACACTACACATTCTTAGAATTACATGTAATTGTAGGTATAAAACAGCCAAATATATTCATACTATAATTGTATTATTAACGAGAACGTACTATATATATTATCGCAAAAGCATACTAACCTATAAACAAAATATAACTTACAAATACTTCAAACTACATAATTATGGTAAAATAACTTGATGAATGTAAATACAAAAATAATACCTATAATAACCTAATTTTTTAAAAAGAACACCCCGTCGAGCAGGTCTCCTTACGGCATGGTCCCCATTACAGTGGCGGCGTTACCTCTCTGTATCGCAAGGGCAATTATTTGAGAAAGGTAAGGGCCACCCTGGGATCACCTGAGGTGTGGATCAGCCGCTTCGATAAAGCCCCACTAGAAAGCTAATGTTCCTCATTTTGTTCCCGACGCGAGTCACCATAGTATGAGGAATCGGTGAGGGGAAGGGCGGGTGTTACCAGCGTTGCGATTGGTCGATGAGCTGGCACGCGGATTGCGTAGTGATGGGACATGTTCACTACAAACTGGTACCGTAATTTATTGTTGGTAAATTATGGTAGGTATTTGGTACTAAAAATTAAACAACAAATATTTTATAACTCTTATATATCTCTTTAATCTGTATCATTGTGGAAAGGAGAAAGACGATCCTAAAAAGCCCACAAAACATATATCTATTTCAAACCAATTCCGAGCTCGCTCGCACTTCCTCGAAGTTCATCATCAGACTGATCTTGTGACACTGGACCCAACTGCTCACCAAGAGGATTTTAAAAAGCCCACACAACATATACCTATCTCAAACCAACTCGGAGCTCCCTCGCACTTCCTCAAATTTAATCATCAGGCTCATCTTGTGACACTGGACCCAACTGCACACCAAGAGGATTCTAAAAAGTCCACATAACATATTATTATCTTTAAACTACTACTAGTACTACTGCTACTACTACTTCTTACTATATCGTACTATTTAATTTACTTTAAAAAACTAACAACTAAACAAAAATAAGATTCTACAGAATAACTAGTAACTAATCAAACTAAAATAAAACAAACGTGAAATCTTTATTTCTTTATATTTTTTAAAATCGGTACGAACGAAAGGACGTGGAATCGGTAATTGACCATAACACCATCGGCACATCACTAGTTGGGACGTGTTTTCGTAAGAAAGCAATAGCATATTGCAGTTTCAACTTGATGAAAAAGGATGGACATAGTGTCTTTGTACCGAAGCATTCATTTGAAGGCTTCCCACACCACCTCACACTACAACGAACACGAGAATCCAATTCAATTCAATATATTTTTTAAAGAGACACGCACACTCCGCACAGGTCGTTGACTTGGACGCAACTGAACGGCAGGCGGGCGACCGCGGATTATATAAGCGTTATAAATCCTACGAGTGGTGACTCGCGTCGAGAACAAGGTGAATAACATTAAGCTTCTAGTGGGGGTGCTCTGTGTAAAGCCCTAACAAAAGACTTCATGTCAGCCGACCAGGAACAGTTTTTGAAAGATGTAGCTACAGTCAAACGTATAAATATATGTACGCTCCCGAAGTGAAAAAATACTGTGTACGCTCTTACGCCTATGACCTTAAAGTCACGTTCGCTTGTTTTGTCACTAGAGTGCGCACACATATTTTTAAGTCGGCCAGGAAACCACTTTTCTACTTTTAAGTATTTTGTATATTGAGGTTCATAAGTGGTTGACTAATTTCTTGGCGCACTGTATATTTAAACAAAGCATTTTTTTAAACCACTACCTTCTTGATATTATACTTCATTAATGCTTTCTCTATCTTAAGTGTTAAAATTCATTTTCTCTGCTTACTGCTTTCATGAATACAAGCGTGTATTTGAAAGTCAATAACGTCTACTTTTACAAGGACGATCATTAAAAAATACGGTTTAATGAGACACAATTTACTCATTATCTTATTATAAAAAGTATGTTTGAAATTAAATATCAATATAATAGTTACAATACATTAATTTAACCACAATACAGTCTTAAATATATCTGTAAAACACACAAAGATGATTAATGTAAGGCTATATGAAATGGAAGTTAGTTAACACCCTATTTATGTAATTTATTTCATTTCATTAAACACAATGTATGATGTCACCTTAATTAGTTTTATTACACACCCCATAAAGTCGTAAATCCTGTGTATTATATGCCATTAAGATAAAATAATGGGTGTGAAAATAATAAACTAGAATGTTGGCGAGATATTTTTACAATAGCATTTTTTGTCTTATTTCGTAACAATTGTCGAGTCGAGTAGGTACCAATATCATGTATTTTTTTGCACAGTCAGCATTAAATGTTTATGTTCGCTTGATGAAGGTGCAAATATCTCATATTTGGGAAAAATGTTTTAAAAGAGCTCGGTAGCTACTATACAACAAACATACATAATAAACTAAGACGTTAAAAAAAACATTCGGCACTGAGCGCTTTTTTATATATTTTAGTTCATTCATCGACATCATTATCATCATCCGAAAGACTTCCACTGCTGGACATAGGCCTCCTCAGAGAATGCCACAAATTGCCATGGACTGCCCGTATCCAGCGGACTCCCCCGACCTTAATCTACTTACCTCTAGTATAAGTTTTTTCGAAACAAAACACAAACGTACGCGGTTGCGTTTAATCTCAATTTGTATGGCAACGCGAGCAGAGCCCCTTCAGCAGCAGAGCGAGAGCAGAGATGTGACGTAACTAAACGCAAACGCGTTCGTTTGTGTTTTGTTTCGAAAAAACTTGTACTTCTTCTTCTTCTCGTGTCGATGGTTTCAGACTGTGCGGGACCAGAATGTGGCGACACATATTGCCCTGTCTGTCGCGTCTCGAAGGTCTTGCTCAGAGCAGGCGTGCGGGCATCCTGGGGAGGAAAACTTGTACTAGAGGTGCAGGTCATCAGCCGACCTCGTAAGCTTACCCTTAGTTTATTCTATTTATTTATTTTATAAAGAGAATTAGACGCTTATTTACATACTTTACGTGAAAGTAGTTGTTATATGGGTACTGGATCCATATTATAACTACTACTAACAGTGCAGCAATACAAACATACAAACACGAGTGAAAAAGATGTAAGCACAGACAATAACACACGTGGGAACATACATCTCCTGTATTTTTTTAATATTTATTTGAAGCAACTGGACCACGGTTGCCTTGGCTGACGGGCGTGCTGGGCCAAAGAGACGGCCGCAGACAGAACTCCTGTCCGTCATTGCGTATAAGGCACCGACACCGGAACGACATCGATGAACTAGCTGGCATTAGTGTCACCACATATAACACGACTAATGATGTAAAGCTATGGGTATAGACTGATAATCAGCGGTCTCGCTGAGTCTCAAACCCTTTCAATACGCAGACATACTCGTACGGTATTTGTTCACGTTTGTTCTCAACTCCTGTAACTTGTTTGTGCTGCCAAATGCGGAAGTAAACTAAGTATATGTTTGGTAGAAGGGAGGTACAAATCAAGGTTGTATCTGTTATGGACGCGAACTGCAAACATGTTAGTTAAAAGTTGACTGTTACACACACCGACGCCCACATTCAAAAGTGTTTTACCGTCAACTGCGTGAATTATATCTCTAACGATATGCATCTGGCGGGCTAGCACAACTTACTGCCAAGTCGTTTCGCACGAGTTAGCCATTCCTGTCTCGCTCGAACTGTGCTAATTGGAAAGAGGAGGGTAGGTTTTTCTCTACTCGCGTCGCGTCGCAGTGGAAGTTATGCGAGCCCCGCAGGGCTCGTTAAAAGTTGGCCGCGATACGGAGTTTGCCCTCCTTTGAACCGAGATAAAAACTATTGTGGAAGTTGCGTACTTCGCACAATGCCACCGATCGACTTGGAAAATAGAGGTAAAAGGTTGAATAACTTCGTTTCAGTATCATTTTTAAATTAAGAATGTTTATTTACCTATTGCTAGAGAAAAGATAAGAAGAAAGATATTCAAAGATCTTGAGACACCTATTTTTACCAGGAACTAAGTAATTGTATTTGTTTGTAGGGTTAATCCCGATATTCGGCTTGGGTATTGAATAATATACTAGTTAAATAAATAAATAAATAATAAATATTAGAGGACAATCTTACACAAATCGAACTAGTCCCACAGTAAGCTCAAGAAGGCTTGTGTTATGGGTACTAGACGACGATATAATTAATAGATATAAATACTTAAATACATAGAAAACATCCAAGACACAGAAACAAATATTCATGCTCATCACTCAAATATTTGCCCTGACCGGGATAAAAAACAGGTGTAACTCGAGTAACGCTTGAATGTCCCATTTTACCCCATTTGCCGGAAACGAAAAAAAAACTTATTGGTATTTTCTTTACAGTAAGGTGCTGCGAGGAAATCTAGACTTCGAAATATTTTCGTGTCGTACATCATTTACTAGAGTGCTTGATTGGTGAAATTCTGAAAGCTCTTATTTGCTATTCGGGCATAGCCATAGATAACCTCCACTAGATTGAGCCTATGAACGATTTAGTTCGGATCAAAAATCACCACAGTTGGCGGTAAGTGCGGGCTGCGGGGAGGTTGGTAACAGCGCTGCGATTGGCAGTTTCAAAAAGCGCGCGAATACGCTGCAAAATGGCGCGCCGGCATAGTAATGGGACACGTTGTTTATTAGCGGTTTTTTTCGGGCACTGCAATTTATTTTAGGTAAATTATTTTAGATGATGTATATGTCTGTTGAATTGGTATTACGAGTAGAATAATATTTTCTAGGCATGTAAACAACGAACCTTTGCTATTATATCGTCGCTGCGCTTGTAAAATCCGCTATGTTAAAATACTTAACTTTTCAGGAGACACAAAAAATACGTTTATTCTATAACCAAGGTCATAATTTTAAAATGAATTATGTCAAAAATTTGGATTATGATTGAGACGATGTATAATGTGAGATATTAACAATTTTACTTATTTTTCTAGGAGCTACAATTTTTTATTTCTGTTTTTGGCACATGGCGGATTATAATTGTGTCATAAAATCCTCTATGTGCTCTTATGGCACTTAACGAATTACTGATTATTACTTTTGAATACAATTAAAAATATAAAGTGGCATATATTACTAAGAGGGTTTTATAATGCAAGTTATTGAATGAAAAGTAGGCATTTCGTGTACATTTATTTTTAATATTAATAGCAGTATAAACAGCGTATGTCAGTCGTAAACATATCGTCTAAGTATTAATAAAGGAATTTGTAATATTATGAAGACAGATTGTCATAAAAAGCATGGTAATCACGATGCATGAAACTTTTAAGAGATTGTAAGCTATTAAACTTACTTTTGTCAATTTTCAGAGGACTGTTATATAAAAACTGAGCTTCCATGACGGATTCCGCCTTTCTTCTTTGAGGGAGTAGGGTCCATTCCTGCTCAATAAATCGTAACTTGTAATAAGTTTCTCCATTTTTATAAAGAAGTGACCTTATGTCATTGACCGTAGGATCACCGGTTTTCTTACCAGGACAGGACGTATTGACGTGTAATTATAAATTTTTTAAAGAAGGTGTAATCCAACTGTTGTATAATGTATGGCTGTGACGGTCTTGCTTTTCGCATACAATTGATATAATCTACAGGTGCGTAAAGTGGTGGTTTAAAACACTTTTCTAGAGTAGAATGCACACTATCGACTTCCATCATTGTATGTCCCTTTTCTAAAATGATTTGCTGTATTTCGATTGATTTTTTTTTGATATATCTGCTAGCGCGCTGGATAATATCTTGTTACGATTTTGATAACCACATCCATCTGATATCAATGTAAATCTTGTGTATGAGTTCGACGCATGCGTTTGTATGAATGATGTTATACACGAAACAAACTCGTTAGCAGTAACACCGCCATCACCTTCGTGCCAAGCATACAGATGTACATCTTTAGTATTATTTACGTAGATTGTAAAAATATGTAACTGTAGTTTTTGTTTGTAGTATTGTGAGGATACCAACAATTTAGGACATAACTGGACACTTTGCAAATCAAATGTACATACTCAATGTTCGTTCGACGCCAAAGCTATGGCTTGGTTTTTAGCTTCGCGAGCCTCATCTTTTTTATTTAAATGTAATTGATAGGCATCATCATCTAAGTTTCCTTCTTTGTATGATACACAAGTGTCGCACTGATCCTTCCGTGGTTTAAAAATGGAAATTTTATTAGTTTCCAATATTTCACAAAACTTTTTCCTTTGCACGAAAGGCAAAGATTTTGTTTTGCACCAGGCGATATACTCTACATGCATTTGAATTTTTGAGTGTAAAGTATCATCAACGTAAACTCTGGACGAAGACGAGCGACAATAATGACTTGGTACTTTAGCTAACTGATCTAACCATTCTACAACCGAAGCTGATTTATATGATTTGGCAATCGGTTCAAAAGAGTCGGTACCACTCACAGTTACAGTTCGGACAGTTTGGACGATTTCAGCCGTTTTATTAGTAGTCTTGGTTTTAACCCACTCAAAAAAGCTATCTTTTTTTATGTCTAAGGTGGCCAAAAAAAGTTCTCTGCATACTTTGACTTTAACGCCATTATCCTTGGGTAAAAAACAATCATATCCAGCGTCGCGCTTAACTGTGTTTCTATCGATGTCAGGGTTTTCAACTGTTGTCTTGCGTACCCAACCAGGACGTAGGCTTTTTTAGCTTCCCATGATGAGAGAGACCAAAAGTAATTAAAAATATCTCTTCGAGCTTCTTCATTCACCGAACCGCACAAAAAAGACCTGTCCGAGACTTGTGCAGATCCATGATTACAAGGCACGGGTTTCATTAGCCGATGAGGCCTTTTTACTTCAGACACACTATTGTTAGCCCTAACAAGTCCATGATATTCTTTGCCATGAAGTCGTAAAGACTGATTGTATGTTCGCTTATTTTTAATAACTGGAACGGGAACAGTACTGTCTTGTATATCGTCTGCATTATCAACGTTACTTTCAAAAAGTCCCGTCTCTGGATTCAGCATCAGACAGTTTGCGTTAGCGGGCATATCTGATGGGGTTCTTGGAGGTTCAAGTTGCAATATTTCATCTTGTTCTGTTGAAAACGTAGAACAGCCAATAGGTGTGAGTTCCAGTAGATCTGCTTCATTAAATTCAGCAGATTCGTTTCTAATATTTGGGCAATTTAGCCTGTCTTCCAATGCAAGAGAATTACAGTCGGGACGAACTGCTAGCTCTAGAGAGGAATCCTGTTGGTTTGAAATTTCAGAAGAAATGCTTGGTATCTGTATGAGTAAGTTAGGTTCGTCTTCTAGTCCAGCAAACAAGTAATTCGAATTAGAAACATTAAAATCATGTTTATTGGCGCCAGTGCATAAATTATTATGAAAAGTAGACGAACCGAGAGAACCACCTTCTAAGGTCTCATTCAACAAATCAGAATAAATAAGTGGTCGAAGAATATTGACAGGAGTTTGTTTCTGTTCAGTTTCGTTTATATTAGTCGAATATCGGCTTGAAGTATTTACCACGTCTTTGTTTGCCAATGAAACAAGCAACCCAGCTCTGGTGCGCTTCATATTAAAATAGTTAACTCGAACCTGGACAACAAAAGCAATACTTTACTGCGTATTAAAGATACTCAACAAATATTAAAAGATTGAATTATAGTCCTCCTTTTTGCAAATACGGCACATTGAGTGAACTCGACTTAACCATTAGCATCATTATTTTGTAATTTCAAAATAAGTCACCGTTTTGCCACTAACGTATTATTTAACAGATGAATAAGATTAAATATGTAGTAAAAGAAAACACTTACGTTTTCTGTCCCACTTTTACACAGAAACTGGATTTAATTAGTGTTATTTTATCAAATAGCACTCATTCACTTCTTTAACTGAATGACGTTAAATAAGTGTAATGAAATCAGGGTATTCTAGTATTTCTAGCATAAAAGTTTAATAGTTACGACTACCTACTTGTACGTAAAATCCGCTGAGTGCCAGTGCAGGGCGCAATATTTAACCATAGGCGTATCGTCACAAAACCGGTATGTGGTGATTTAACACAAGGCGCATTTTGAATGGCATTTATATACTTATTTTACATAGCTGATTTTTACTTTTCTTGAAGCAGTGAAAATTTTAAGAAATTGATTTTAGAGGCAGATGCGTCTTTCGAAGTAGGTTAAAATTACGCTAAAAACCGATTTTCAAACAAAAAACACATATCGGATTTTACAAGCGCAGCGGCGATATACTATATAAAATCGCGTAGTATATTAAGATTGCAGCAGCTATTTCATTTTGATTCCTGTATATATGTATATATTGTTTATTATACATAGCGTAATATACAACTAGAGCACTGGTGAGTATTAATTAAATAACTGTAAAAGGAATAAATTAGTGGCTTTTAATAAAAGAAGAAGAAACTGACTGATTGATTGACTAACTGACTGACTGACATATCAATGCACAGCCCAAACCGCTGGATCTAGAGATTCCAAATTTGGCACGTAGGTTACTTATAAGGTCAAGGATTTCGAGATCCCTTATACCTCTTCGAAGTTCAGCAGCGGGTCCACTACTAGTAGTGGAAAAGGTTCACCAGTCTCTAGTCCTGTTTGCCCACCAAGACGATTAAAAAAAACCCAAATATCATGGCACCATCTCTAACCAGCTTCGAGATCCCTTATACTCCTTCGAAGTCCAGCGTTATATCCACTTCGCGACACTAGGCCTAGTTGCCGACCAAGACGATACGAAAAACTCTAATTGCAATGGCTCTGCTTCTAAATCCTTTATACTTCTTCGAAATTCAGTATTGGGTCCGTCTTATGTCAGTAGTCCTAATTGCTAAAGGAAATCCATCACCACTAAACTAATTATATAACTACTACGACTATATAGACTTCATAATAAAATAAGACAACAACAAAACTACAATGAGAATAAACTAACTAAATATTCCTTCCCATACAACTACTGATTTGTATAGCGTATAAAATAAAACGAGATAAAAAAAACTACACTATTACCATCTTCCACCTCCTTATACGAAGATCTACTTATGATTCAGATAATAAAAGAACATTGTCTACGTCAAAACTGACATTCAATATAAAAAAATAAAACTAATTGATTATGTTATCACTAGAATTTTAATAAGTATTAAAATCATATGGTAAAATACGGATGAACCGATAATTAAATGAAATCGGAACCGAACATCACTGGCACATCACTAGCCCGCGCATGTGATGTCATCAGAAAGAGAAAGTATATTGGCATTTGAGGTGGTTGGAAAGGAACAAGCACACTTCACTACGCCTTGTGGGCCTTGTGGGCCAGTGTAAAATGATCCCCGCCGGGCAGAATTAAATGTGTATTTGTATATATTTAACTTATTTGTGATGTGTTATCCCGCCATTCTTTCGACTTGTATTCGGGAGTCGTTCCCACACCACTTTACGGAATAAAAACCCATGCCGACGGTTAATCAAAACCAATTTTTAGTTTTTTTTTGTGCCACGTACGTATAGGTCATGAACCTGGACGAGACTGACTGAGCGGCGTGGGGCGGGGCAGTTTATTACGGGGAACATCCCCACATGTGTGACGCGCGCGCTTCGCCCTATAAGCTCTATCTAGTGGAGGTTATCTTTGGGCATAGCACTCTAATATTCTGTATATCAATTCTTAATTAATTTTATTTAATGCAGTGGTATATAAATGATGCTACTTTAGACAATTCTATGTTCAATAGGGATTTATTATTATGTGCTATGTTTTGCATGCAAAAAAAGGATGTAAAAAACACGAAAGATATTTTCGACTACCTAGTTTTAATTTCCCGCAGTCTAGATTGCCTTCTGCACCGACTTTATCAATAAAAATTGTGAATTGTGTCTCAACGGAGTAAAAGTATATATATACCGACGGTGGTAGGTATATAAGTTTTTTATTAACGTTGCGAGAGACTACTGAGAGACCTATTTCTCAGAAAAACAAAAAGTAGATTGTATGACAAGGGTCTAAAATGAGCCATATTACCACGAGATAGTTTAAAATAGTTCGAGGGGTAATATGGCTTTTAGACCAGAGTTAAATAAACAAAGGTTAACCTACCCAAAATTAACAATAAATTCAACGGCGAAGATATATACTTTTGCAGCATGATTTTTTTTCTATACTCCTTTGCTTTGACACACAAAACATAGACACTGCGGTTCGCGCACAACATTCACGCGCGAAAGAAGCTAACTGACCTTCCATTGAGCGCTTCAAACTGTTGCTCGAACGATTTAACCACTTTTTTAATTATTGTGAAATAGGGACTACTACAAACTTAATCTTTAGACTCTTTAGAAAAATTAATTATGTTTCCAGATTGGTCGATTTTAGTAAAGCTGTATTCTGGTTGGTTAATACCCGATAGCAAATATTTTTTTAAGTGTTAAATTAGTGTTCTGTGATTGGTGGATTTAATACGTGAAATATTTTGATTGGTCAAATTGAAATGTTTTGTAAATCATAAATATGTATTCATATTTTCCCTAGGGGTTAAATGTACTACTTTAGCCCCGCTTGACAAGTCTAATATGACACACTTTTCGAGCATGAGAAGTGAAAAAATATTTTGAGTCTACAACTACTGCTAATTCAAGTTCTGTGTCTGTGGCGGCGGTTTGCGGCTCGAGTCTGCCACACGCATTGAATTTATGGCTTCCGAGACCAAACTGTTCTCTAAAGATTTATCTTTATTTCATAGACGTCGCAGCACACCTAATTCTCGCTGCCTGTTGGTAATATTTATGTATTGGGAATGAGATACGATTTATAGGTTAATTTACAAATGTTGCGTTCCGTTTCTTCTCTGTGCAGTTCTTTTATTAATGGAAATATACAAGAGAAGTTGATAAGTAAGATACTTCGTATGATTGTTTTTCTGTAACACGACAACGTAGAGAAATAAACAATTACATTAAATATTTGTCGCTTTAAATACTCCTAGATTGAGTTATAGCTCACTTAACCGTTCCTTAATCATCTTTAAATGTACATTTACAAACAACACTTGTAAAACAAATTACGTTTAACAACATAACCATAACATATTGATTATAATAATGTGTTTAAAACCGCCCTAAACGAATAGTATCGATCTTCTTGAACTATAAATAACCATTTATGTCCATGTGAAACTTTACATTATAATTGTGAAGGCAACGCTGTAATAACCGGCTTTTGTCCACAATCGTTCGTCATGCGTGAACAATACTTGTCACACTTGTGACAAGTACAAAGTGATATGTGACAACCTACACATTAAGATGCCGGGATAATATTCCCCTTCTATATGGCATCGTTAAAGAGGAGGATTTCAATTTGCCTTTTGTGTTAATTTACGCAGATTTAAGGTTTGTCTGTATGTTCCTAACATAACTACCTCCCTGCGGGGGCTATCTATTTACGATGAAATTGTTTTTATAGTGTTAATGAATATATACAATATAATAAGCAGAAGGGACATTTATAATATGATAATTGTGGAGATAAATTTGACCTTGACGTTTATTAATTGAAGCACTAATGCATCCACTTAATAAAAAATTAATTAATGCTTGCACTTTAATTATTGTAATATTATACGATTTGCATGTCTTTTAATTACGACAGAATACTAAGTTCGCAATAATACCCTGTTTACTTTCTTATGTTAAGTTTTTTTTTACAGTAGCTTTATAAAAAGTAAAATACAAAAATACATTTACAAAACATAAACATATTATAAAAAACCTAACCTAAAGTGCTGTCGGCAGCCCAGCGGGGCCTAAGCTACCGGTGGTTAGGGCGACAGAGACTCCTGATTATCCGCGCCATGTCCAGGAGTACCGCCTTCTGTATCTTGAAGTGTTGACCGAGACTCTTCGCTATAAGACCGTTCGCAGGAACGACTGTCGGGACAATAATCGTTGAATCAACATCCCATATGACGGTCCTGTCACCTGGTGTGTCGAGAACTCAGGAGGATACGGAATGTTCACAGTGAGGAACCTGCATTTGTCTCTAGCTACCAATACATCGAATCCTTACATCAAGGAAGAATCGGCAGCGCGCTTCTAATAATTGTTCCGGAAACGCATGCATCCATAGGCGACGGGGGCCTGCTTACCATCAGCCAGGTTATCTGCTATATTGCCATTGTCATAGTATAAAAAATTGAACTTCCATTTCAGTAAAATTACGTAGAACGTACGCAGTAAGACGTAAAATTTTACTAAGATTACCGCTATTGACTTTCACCGAGCCCCAAAGAAAATAATATTGTGTAAATATTACTTAAGGGACAGCCATAGCCAAAATAAACACATTTACCTATTTTTCAGGTAAACTTTAGTTCTTTTGAACACGCCTCAGTAAGGTTTAGGTGCGGCATTATTTAATAACACTAAATGGACGTCCCATAGTTGACGTCTATTAGTGGTGACAAAACGAAATACAAAATGACATGCAATTTGTTACGTTAGCTTCTGAATACCTGGTATAAAACTCTATTGTGTTGACACCGATATTACTTTTAACACACACATATGCGTGATCTTGTCACAGTGTACAGTATTACTATAAATTTTGATACACATGCCATGATGATTAGAATAATAGAGTCAACTATGGGAAATATAATAAACTGGTCACTCACGTTTTTAAAGTCGAGTATCGGCAGGTGGCCCTTAATCATGAGAACCAACCGCGACGGCCGCACGTTTAGCACTGCGCGGCTCGATCGGCTGCTTGATGTTGGCGGCGGCGGTGGTGCGGGGGGCGAGAATCCACCCTCATCTTCGTTACTATTATTCAATGTCGGGTTACACACAATGCATACAACGTCACATGCTAAAGTCGAAAATTTCGTCCACCGCGCGATCGCGACAACATAGACACAAACAATCCTTATTCGTCCCGATACCGTCGCATATCGGGTAGAGTCAGTTCGACCCAGATCAGGCCTAGCTGGGTTTCTTGCTCGACTCTTCTCAGATAGGCTAGGTTTAGTGAACCAGCGACAGAACTCCTAGTAGCTCGATTCTACTCACACCTCATGGTTGAAGCCTCTCAACTAACTCTCACGGGAGCGCCAACTGTTAGAGTATGCCAGTGTTTAAACCGCCCGCGTAGTCGTGTAGGAGGTTTCCCCTGAATTTTTCCCAAGTCACTCTCCAACCGCGAATTCCTATCGTTTTATTGGGCCCGGCCTATAAAGCCACAGTCAGGTTAAAAAAACACTAGGTACATATCTAAAGTACAGGTAGTAGTGTCATTGTTATTGGGTTATTATACTACAGTGTAGCATAATAAGGTCATTGTCAGTTGCAAAAAGAAAACTTGTCCCTTCGGTGGTCAATAGTTAACGGCTTATGTGCATGTAAGCTACATTTTTAGTGGATGGATTTATAGCAACCGATACACTGTTTTTGCGGATTACTAGACCAATCCAAAATTAAACTTTGCAACCCTTAACTTTTGATATGTCCACCGAAAAGACGCTCACCTAAATCTGACAATGACCCAATAACAAATCGACATTTAATGTCTTCGTATGCCACACTTAGTATAATTACGGTCTAACTTCATACCCAAATGGGTTCCAAATATTAGGGAGATGACATTCAGCTGTAGTGTGGCCCAACCAAGAACAAAACAAGTAACATGACTGCTCTAGTTTACAATGCCATAAACTAGTTAATTCCATTACAACACGCCGTCCAAAGGCGAATTGCACATTGCCGTGCCTTACAGTATTATAATATTAAGCATTATGCACGTCTAAAAATATACGTCAAGGTGTGTTTGCATGCGCTGAAATCTTCAACAACACGCGAGTGATGGACGTTTGAAGCCTTATTTTACCTCTTGGGCAAAAAGTCGTAACTAGCCTGTTGTTTGTATAATGATACATTATTTTCGTAATAAAATGGTACACTGTAAACCTGTTAGGCAGCTCTTACTGGGTCGGGGGCAACTAGAATAGCCCCGTTTATAACCTGTAATAACCGCTTGGGTACTAAGTGGATTGATCTTGGGTTCACCTACAAGAGATCTTAACGTTTGATAGCAATAATGATGGCTATGTTGAAACATATACTAAGTGAATATTTTAAGATCGGGTTTTATAAAGATCCGTTAGACCAAATGTCAGATCAAATTTCAGTAACTCAGTACATTTTTTGACATAACAAACCAACATAAGGTCTAACGGGTCTTTATAAAACCGACCCTCAATGAATATTTTAAGATCGGGTTTTATAAAGATCCGTTAGACCAAATGTGAGATCAAATTTTGGTAACTCGGTAAATTATGTACCAAGTTACCAAAATGTGATCTGATATTTGTATAGACATAACTATCCGACATAAGGTCTATCGGGTCTTTATAAAACCTAGCCTAAATTATAATATTAATAAAAGTTCTAATCTAAGTACTGAATGTACTGATACAAATCCACCAATTTTTACTATAGCACCACCATTAAGTGTGCCAAAAAATATACCTAGGTACTCCATACATATTTGTTAATCGATTGCAGATTTCTTCCTATAAACTGCAGATAAAGTTTCGAGGAAAAAGTTGGTTCTTTTTGTGTCCTTTTGTTTAGAATGAAGGAAAGAAACATTTTTATATACTTAAGTCATATACAAAGGTAGGTACAGTTAGCCAAACAATTGATATACCACTTTTCCATTTTATTATTTGAATATTAAGGCTTAAAAGTAGTAAACCATTGCTTGGCTTACTCTACTTTTAGAACTTTGTTGGATAAAATAGCACAGTAACTGCGACGGTTTTGATATTATACTAAATATGCAAGAGGGACGAACCCAGTAGTATTTTGCGTAATTTCGTAGAAAATATGCGCATTATATTACTAACATTAAAATGATTTCGTTTTTTGTTTCAGGTACGAACCCGACCTATACTGTAAACCTTTTGATGGATTGAAAGTTCAAGTATTTTTATTAGCTAAGTACTTACCTACTTTATTACTCTCTGTCCTTCAATTTTAAACTAAAAAACTTGCTTAAATGAATTAGATTTTTTGTCCCTGAATGTAAACTTTGCAACAAACAAATTCAACCAAATAACAAAATCCAGTACCAACTTAAGAGTGTAATATTATGGTACCTATTGTTAAACTAACTAGCTTAACAAGTATTTTTTATTAGCTAAGTACTTACCTGCTTTATTACCCTCTGTCCTTCAATTTACTTAAGACATGTTTAAATTAATTCCATTTTTTATTTCTGAATGTAGACTTTGCAACAAACAAATGCAGCCAAATACCAAATTTTAGTACCAAATTAAGTACTGTAATATTATAGTACCTATTGTTAAACCAACTAGCTTAATGTACCTGTACACGATTAACATTACATACATATAGCCCGTATCTCGTTGGGGTGGGCAGAACCAAATAACGCCAAATTCTACGTTCCTTACATACTTCTTCTGCTTCGATCATATCCATACATCTCTTCATACATGTTCGTCGGTTGAGGGAACTTCTAACCTGGCGTTTTTTCAGATTAAGATACACGAAACTATAATTACCTACTTATAATAGGTTGTTAATTTCGGGATAACAGTAGGTTAATTATAGTTTATGTATCTACATTACCTATTACGCTAATTATAAAAATGTAGCTCTATAAAAAGATAGTAAGGCAAGACCCATTCAGATATCTGACGAAAATACTGAAGTTTGAGCTTCTAGTGTGAAAAAATAATGTAAAATTACACTACACAAAAATTACTGTGGACTGAGCTGTGTGTGTGGTGTGAGCTGTAAAATTACATTACACAAAAATTACTGTGGACTGAGCTGTGTGTGTGGTGTGAGCTGTAAAATTACATTACACAAAAATTACTGTGGACTGAGCTGTGTGTGTGGTGTGAGCTGTAAAATTACACTACACAAAAATTAATGTGGACTGAGCTGTGTGTGTGGTGTGAGCTGTGACATGTTATATTGTTTGAAAACGGATAGTTTTTTATTGTCCTAATGCAATCACCGGACAGATTTTTCATAAGTGATCCAGTGTTCCAAAAGTCAAATAAAATGTACTAAATGTTAATGAAATTACGCGCAGAGCTTCCATAGAGAGTGGGATGGTTAATTGTTTATACTAATAGTTATCCGACGAAACTCGCGAAGTATCAATTCTTATTACGGGCTACATGGTTCGGGTGTCCGGGATCCCAACAGCTCTTGCATCTGTGCTTCAGTGCAAAGTGTACCACCATTTCCCCGCCCTTCGGCACGTACAGTCAAAGAAATCGAAACACGTACCTTTTTCTCTCTTATTGCAATGATAATAGGAGTCAAAAAGGTACGTGTTTACGTTTCCTTTACTATACCTACGTAACGGACAGGGCACTAAATACAAAATAATTGCAACGTTCTAAAACATGCTTATTAATTCCTTCGCCATTGAAATTATATTTTGAACATATTTATTGCATACAAAGTAAATCCCTAAACCGAAAATCCAAAACGCAATTTGTAAAGGCAAAATTATCTCAGTATACGAGATCTCGTAGATACGATAACCTTTTCATAATCTATTACGCGTCCGCTTTAAAGGGCGTTTATATTTTATCCTCGTCTTTTTTAAGGAACTTTATATTTTTACTCTGCAAATTAGGTTAATTACGAAGGGTTAGTGATAAATGTCTCCCTTTAGAATTTACGCGCTAAAGGAATTAAAGGCCGTTAGTGGGCGACAAGCCGTGAAAAAATGTCGACGGATATTAGATGATTATAGCCATATCTACCACGTTTTACTTACACCATCTTACGATTACAGATCGATCAATGTTAAATATAATAAATTTTACAAACGGGCACACAATTAGATTTAGGATTACACAACGGTTTGGTGTAAACGCTGACCCGCGGAATGCACACCTTTGTATATACCGTACACGGGACATTCTACTTTTTCATGCACATAATTTTAAGACACTTTTTTTAAATACAATTTTTTGAATACTTGGCCTTCAATTCATATTTTTGTATTGTTATTTAGAAAGAGGTTTAATTGCAGCATTAAAGCACGCCATCAAATATTTAATTGACGCTCATTATTCGGAAAATTCGCTCCTGCCATTTGCTAAACAACATCACCATCTAACATGACCGTTCAATTTAAATATTTATAGAATAGTCGGGATTTTTCTGAAATATTGCAGTTTTGTACGAAATTATGCCGTTATTTTGAGATATGCTGTTATGTCCCACGAGGCGTTGAGTGAGCTTCCATCACTTTTCATAGTTTTCATGATATTAATATAATAGAACAAAATTACTTTATTTGCCAGAATACTCTAAAATATGTGGTAAGTAAAGGATTTTAGGGTAGTAAAAGGAGTATGAAGTCCTTCTGCACCTTATCTAGAAGTTTCCGGAAGCGACTACCATCTGATCTTCCAATGCTAAGTGAAAACTATACGCATACGAAATATCTTAATGCCGATGCAGTTTTAGGTAAAAACTGCTGACAATTCCAATTTTTGAACGGACATCGGACACCTAATGACAAAAATAATGAAGAGATCATTACAAAACAAATTAAGATTGTAGATGAAAATTATTATTTTCTGCCATAATATGACTGACGCTGTACGTCTGATATTTAATTAGCAACCATTATTTGGTAAGTTCTCCCTCGCAGCCATTCATGCTTAATGACACCTGAAATTAAGGGGAGACGCCAGATTTCGCTAAGTGACGGCGTGTACAGAAAGTTTTTAAAATATTTCTCTGAGTTTGTAGAAACGACGTCATGTTCTTCTTGCTAGGTACTAGAAACTTTATTTCAGCCAAACCACTATAGTATACCGCATGAGTGGAGTAACCCACGACAGGTTCCAAATCCGACTGGTGCTTGGTTTAAAATAAAGTTATGTACAAAATATCGTTTGATATTCAATGGTATATTTTGAATCAAAGATAGCATAATAAGAAAATCTGTCTAATTCACCAAGGTCTAGTTTTTCCTTTGTATGTCAGATGGCAGTCGCTTTCGCAAAACTAGTGCCTAAGCCATATCTTTTATATTATATTCCAAAACGGCCAGTATGCTCCTTTTCACACCGGGTAAATACTATGAGGTCATCATCATGGTGACCTACTTATATCCAGAATTCCTAAAAACGTGTTAAAAATCTGTCTCACTCTTACTTCCAAACCATTTTGTAACTTCGCAATAAATCAGCCCAGCAACCCTTGTGAAAATTTCATCTTGTACCCTAATGTATAGCACCGGGGCCTTTAGCGTCCTAAAAGCGATGCGTTCGACTTTTAAATTGTTGCGAGCGAGGGATTTAACCCTTGCGTTACATACATACTTATCGAAACTCATAGTTCAATGTAAAATAGAATTGGGTATTACAGTAGATATTTTTCTGTGCCAATATAATTTGATACAATTTTTCTACATTGGTGAACAAAAAAAATAAAACTCGGTAACAAAGCCTGAAGTTTATTTATTTATTTATTTATTAAGTTTATTTATTATAATATACAGCAACTATCATTACAGGTTGACCCTAATATAATTTACTTAACCCAATTAGAGTAAATAATTGGACACTAAACACGAACATACATTCACAAATTTAGATATTGAACAATAAAACAGATCAAGTTATGTTGTCAGTTCTGAATAATTCGTTTTGAAAAATCGGAAAGAAAGTCACTCCAATTATCAATTATCACCATTACTCATAATACTCATACTGATAAAAAGTTTAAAGTATTCCATTTTATAATTAAAACTGTAATTATTTTTTCATTTTACTATTCACCCATTGCTATTTCGCATTTTTGTAATAATAATTTGGTGCTAAAGACCCTGCAAAACCTAACGAAATACACTGTTACAGACTTATTACTTTATAAAATCGCTATATTTTCCTACTATAATCGTATCCACCAATATGAAGCTTTACCACTGCACTCGCACTTAATGTATGCACGTAAGTGCATATTACCCGTAGAACCTCTACGGCGTAGCACTTAGGCGCAGTTGCATTTTGGTGCCGTACCACCAGGAGCGCTACGAACCGTAACGTCATGATTTAAGCAAGCAGCATACTTGCGTCTTTCTGTTCATTTCGTGTTTTTGAAGATTTGATTTCTCTAATTTTATTTTAATTTCTCTCAGTCGCGCAATACACACACTGAATTTAGTTGCTTATTGTTCAATGTCTGAATTTGTGAATGTATGTTTGGTTTATTGTCCAATTACTCTAATTAGGTTAAGTAAGTCTTAGTTAAAGCACTATTGTGTTAGGGTCAACCTGTAATGACAGTTGCTGTATATTACAAATAAACAAAAAATAAATAAATAAAATTTTGGCGGAAAATGCTGCCCATTAAAATACGCGTTAATACCTATAAGTGTCGCCAATGAATGACTTACGTGTAACGTTGTTAAATTACCAAATTTTTATAACTTGAAACTAAAGTCAGGATATTTTAAATTATAAAAAGGCTTCAATTCTTTCAAATTAAATACAAGACAATTATCTTAATGAGATATCACCCATAATGAGATTTCACATCAGTGCGTATTCTGAGTACAGCAAATTCCATTTCTAAATTTAATGAACAAACAGCAATACAATCAACTTTGTAATGAGAGTATATAGCGTGAGTCCTATTTGAATATAACGTTGAATCGAGTCAACGTATCGAATTGGAATCGGTTTGTATTTCTAATTTTATTCTCATGCGCGCTCGCTTCCACACACAAGGTATCTCGTTAGATTCAGTAGGTCTCGTTATGGTTTCACTATGTCTGTCTGTCACATCGCTAAATTTGTCAATAACTACTTATATGGTATCGACTTGTGAATAGAATGCGTGTATTTTTGTTTTATAAATTCCCATGCGATTGTGCTGAAAGTACCTTCTTTCAAATAAAGGAAAAAATTTGAAATCGGTTAAATTGTAAAAGGGTGGTTACTGTGATAAAGAATTATCCTTGAGAAACCACCATACATACTATGTTATTCAGTTGCTCAAATTAGTAAAGGAAATCGCCGATAGATGGCGCTGTACCCATGGCTTTCAATTTCTACACCATGTAGTTAAGATTTTCCTGAATTAATTGGGTCGGGACGGGTACATATTTGTGTACGGAACCCTCGGTGCGCGAGTAGGACTCGCATTTCACCGGTTTTTTTTAATTTAGTTCGAATGATTAAAGATGGTTAGGTACGTAAATATAATTATTTATAATTATTAATAGCTAACTGGTTAAGTAATAGCCTCTAACACTTATACATACATACATACATACCAACGTTTGATTGTTTCAGTAGACTCGCTCGTTCGTTCAAATATCGCCAAACATACTATAATCCAGTAACTTTATACATTCAGAGCTTGCTTCAAACGGAGTAGTTCTGATTTTTTGCAAACTTGTTTATGATGTTGGCCCAATGGATAATCCAAGTTTGTGACCTCGAGCGCCGAACTTACATTAAAAACGTCCTGCAAAAGTAGTATTAAAAACTAGTCCTTTAGTGTTATACTCGGTTTTTTCGATTTTTCAAAAATTCTGTCAAAAATCGAGAAATGTGCAATTATTACCGTAAAGCACTCGTTTTTGATAGTATCTACTCAGGATTTTTTAAATGTAGACTAAATTTGCTACAATATGAGACTATAATAGTCTCTGTAGACCAAATAGTTTCCGAGATAAAGCCTTTCAAAGTTTATCATTTTTTCGAACTTCGCGAACTTTGAAAGACTTTATCGCGGAAACTATTGGGACTACAGAAATAATTTTAGTCTCACATTGTAGCAAATTTAGTATTCTCTAAAAAAGTCCTGAGAGAGTACTACCATCAACTAGTCCTTTAGGGTTATAATCGGTTTTTCGATTTTTGACAAAGATGAGTTTGGCGCTCGAGGTCACAAACCTGGATTATTCATCGGGCCAACATCATAAACAAGTCTTTAAAAAATCAGAACTACCGGATTTGACGCAAACTGCCCCGTAGTTTCAGGCGACAAGGTTACTGGAGTACTAAACCGAAGCCAATTTATTTAGTTAAGTCAAATAGACTCCTAGATGTACTTGGTACTGGAGGGTGTCACGGTAATGACATAACTTGTTGAATGTGGGTGCCCTGGCGATTAGATATACAAAGTGTACAATTGTACATGTAGGTCTCGTAGAGCTGAAGCAATTTGGTGAACCAATTGTTTGGGCTTGCGGTTAGCGTTACTTAAAACAAAGCCCGCATATTTACTACGAATATATTATTCTCTATGACGATAATTTAACAAATAAACTGTATTGTTATAATATTATATTTCGAAATTAATGCGATATTATTGTATAATTTTTGTAACAAACTATACTAGTGACTGTGTGAGATCTAGACCTTGCGAGTACTTTTACGTTTAAATCCTAGAAATCCTAGTTGTTTCGTTCATTATATTTGTCCTTCACAGGAAAATAAATGAGGTAAATTGACAGTACAAAATAGGGGACATGCTCTACAGCAATACTTGTACGTTTATCTTCTTAACTAATTTAACACCACGTTGATTCTGGCCTAGCGGTCAATGTAATTAGCCTCCCAGGGTTATAAGAACAAATTAGGGGAAAATTATACAATTCAGAGATTTTACAACGTTTCTTTATTATGTTTAATGCTCGCTTCGCACGGACCTTTTTCCGAGTCACTTCACTCGACCAGGCCAATTAGGGAGACATTATATTACTACATCATCTTAGTTTTGGCAAATTAGACGCAGGAAATCATTATTTCAAGTGCCTACCAGAAGTTAATTTGTATCATTAGAGATTAGAAAAATAAATAAAAATTAATTCGTTTCGTGATAAAGTTACAATTTTGCGAAATCATAGCAAAACGATTGCATTTTTTGTGTTCATCTCATTCTGTGTATCCGTTTGCGGTATAATAAATATCAAATTGACAGATAAGGACAAAATAATTTTAGCGGCTATTTAACTGAAATAGGTTTGATGGACGTTTATGAATATGGGGCTTAAAAATTATCCAATCGTTTGTTCTTCTCCAAAAACCGGTAGGTAACAAAGCTACAATGTGAAATAAAGCAGCAGCTGACCCTAAAAATATATATTCTATTTTGAGTTTTATTCCCCAGACATAGGCCCAGAATGAACATACATTTTATTAACGTGTGTTGCGATATTTGCGATGCAAATCCTTCTTAATTAACTGTGAGCCAGTTCATGGGAGCGGGCATGTAGGCGCCGGGTGTAAATGTTTACGGACCCCTTGGCTTGAACAATTAGACTTTGCTTAAACAATTTTAAGATTTGCTGAATGTTTTGTTTTGAACTTACCATTAGTTGCCTATCCAAATAATTAAATATCAAAATGTTATAAGGATTTCATGTACATATTAAGTTAGTTAGTATTGTATGTTAGTTAGTTGCGTTGTAAATATCCATTTATTTAAATAAAATAATCACACACACAGTGCTTTTTTTAAATATTTTATTTGTATTAGGAAGTATGGTCTAACATGGCTTTATCGCAATCATCCATGAAAATCATCTTGCTCCCAAACATACTATATAAAACATTTTAACCTCCCTCATTTTTACCCACGACGGAACGTAGAAGGTATATGCGTTTAGGGTGAGAGGTTGTTTGTTTGTGTGTGCACATCAATATCTTCAAAACGGCTTGACCGATTTGGAAACGGTTTTCGGCAATAGATTTGTAGTTTAGTCGGGACGAATTTTAGCTAGGTGTTACGATGATAACTCACCAGCGGGTGCTGCAGTAAACATTTTTCACTGTACATCCGCCGTGGATTTTAAAAATGCTTAAAATTATCAGTACCAAATGACTAGAAAATAAATTAATTCAATGTCAGTGTGGGGTGTCTCCCACCCTTCAACCTACGTCTGCACCTATTTCGTTAACATTTAGGTATATAATTACCGCGCATAATTATTACCTCACTGGAATCGCCGTTAGCCCTCGGGCGTATTATCACATTACTTTGAAGTTTGGCTAGGAATACTTATAATGTATATTCTTATCTACATCATCAAAGTTAGCAACTTAACATTTATTAGTATTTTATATAATAAATGCTTATTAAATGCCTGCTTGACTAAGAAACAATTTACCGCAACCAAGATTTGAAGTAAAAAGATCAACCATCGATAGCTAAGGTAAACGCCTCAATATTTGACGCATTCACGTCTATTATTACGGTCGTGTCAAATATTAGGCCAGTGTGAAGCATTAGGCTACTTAGTTGATCTAGTACGAGTAAACTGGCGAAAACAAGCAATTTTATTAATTTTAATATCTTAGCTTAGACACATCCTGCACCACATATACTTTAAATCAACGTGGGACCCTTTTACGTAAAATTTTGTTTTAAATGTTGCGAAATATACGAATATTTAAGTATCATTTTAAATCTCCAGCTTATTCAGTTTTAATTTAAGGTTCCCCGGTAAGAATTTAATTAATCCTTTTGATTGACGTTCAAAGGGTTTTAAAATAACGAAATTGGATGATATTAGATATTTTTTTGCGTCGTATTGAATCATCGGAAATGAAAATATTTTTCACGTCCATAATGTGCACCCGAAATAAAAAAAAAGGTACACTTTGTATGTGAATTCAATACAGTGTTGTAATCATTGTATTTGCCCTCTAGTGTATTAAGATTTAGTCATACCTACGCTTCACTAGACATGCCACACTCAACGCTTTTCTCCGACATTCTTTTGCCACCGTCTAGGTGCCAGCGCTACAGAGCCTCCCGGTATTTTCAGAGACGTCGGCAAGAGACCGGATGGATGTCTTTGATTCCGTTCGAAGATGGAAGGCGTTCTAATGTGGGACACCACATGTTACACACGTTTTCCCCTTGCCATCTCCACGGAACTTCATTCAGAACGGGTGCGGATTGCAGAGGCGGTCTAAAAGGCGAAGTTGAACAAATATAGTGGTCTCGGCACCGAATACAACTTTGCACCTTTCGTTTCAGAGACTCTTGGTCCGTGGGGTCCTAGGACCCAAGATCTCTTCAAAGAAGTCGCAAAGGGGTTAGTGGATACCACTGGTGATCAGAAGGCTGGCAGCTTCCTTGCACATTACATTAGCATTGCTATACAGCGGGAAATGCTACCAGTATCTTTGGCACTATACAGCGGAGGGACCCCTTATTTTAAAATAGGTACCTATTTATTTTTAGGTTTTTATGTTACAGTTTTAGTGGTATATTTCATATAAAATATTAGGCGTTATTGTGTTATGAATTTCAAGAACAGTAGATGAGATTATAGTAGATTATGTTATTATGGCTGTGGTCTTCTGCAAGGCGGAGGTACTTCCCCAGTTGGGGTGCTCCAAATTCGAGGCAGATGACATTGTGCTGTGCCCTACCTCTCTTTCTTTATTTAATCTTTATTGCACAAACTAAATCTTATCGTTCAAAAGGTGGGTTTCTGGACGCAAAATACGTCGCAATGCGTCTCGCTGCACAATTCGGAAAGAAGTCGTATTTTGTATTCCGAAAAGCCTTCTATATTAATACCTATTAGATGAGGACTGGCGCTAAAAAGTGCTGTTTTTAATAGCATGCATTTTATGGCAGGTGATACCATCGTGGTGGAATTTAGGATTAGCTGTTCAGTACCTCTATCCTCTAGTATTTCTTTTTCGATATTTACATACTTGCACTATACTTCCAGTGTATATTTTTTTCGGAAAAATAACGCAAATGAACGCGTTTGGGTTTATTCTCAATTTGTATGGCAAAAAATAGTTACCACCAAAGGCCTCGTTTTGTAATTTAATAAAACTAAATCAAGTCTTAGTATAAGTTTGCTATCATCTTCTATTTCACAGTGATTTAATAATTCAATATCAATGTCTAATCTCATAATTCACGGCTCATTCTGTAATAGATCTAAAATAATTCAATACTTTCCAGTAGAAATGTGCCGCTAACTTTTCTATCCATATGATAATAGGGACACCGCTAATCGGCGTAACTTGCCAAATCCTTTAATGCCGATTGGACCACGAGGTCTGTTCTGGTTCTTACATTTCGATACCATTAGTGCGCTCGCTTCCACATGCACCAAGTTAACGTGCAAGAACGAGTGCGCGGAACAGTTTGATATCAAATTGGAATTGGTAATTTGTGTCAAATAGGCTTTAAAAGCGATCGCTTTCAAACGTGGATAAGCCAGGATTACCACTCTTTGTTCGACTGACTGAAGTTGATAACTTGGTTTAATTTATTACCTGGATCCGAGTTTCAAAGTTGTTGAAAAATAGGGGCTATCGCCGTCTTAGAGTTTGCTTGGTAACTTGTCTTCTTTTATATTGCAGTGGTGGTTTCGTTAGAGATGAGATTGGGAAAAACAAAGTTTTAAAGAAAACGAAGTATTGTCTCTCGAATATGGTAGTGCGATAGAAGATAATTTGTTTTCGGTTTGCGGTAAGCCCCCTGGCTTAAATGGGTCTTTGAGTATGAATATCTGTTTCTGAGTTTTAGATTTCTATGTACCTAGGTATTTAAGTCCTTTATTATTGTTAAAAATATGTATAAATCGCCTTCCCATTATTCATACCTAAAGGCCTTAATTAGGTTATATTCGTTTGATTTGTGTAAAATTGTCCCCTAATATTTATGTAAAGATATTTCACGCAGCGTTACGGTTCAGATTTTGTACCTAGCTAAAATGGCAAGATAAGGTATCAAAAGTATTTCGAATAAAGTAAATTCTTACAAACAGGAAATGTTATTCAACTAAATGTTATTTTGTTTGTTTCTATTGTTATTTTTTCCTCGTTTTTCTTTCAATTCTCTTTTGTTTTTTACCACTTACATTTACTTAAGTAGGTTAAGTAGTATCATTGTAATAAGCATATTTTGGAGAAAATGACTGACTGCCGAGTTTCTTTCGGCGTTCCTTCTCAGCAGTGGTCTCATAAGAAACGCTAGTAGTTTTTGACTTGTAAAAGTGCCTTTGCGGCCTACTTGCAGAATAAAGTTCATTTATTTCATTTAACTGTGCTACGGTACCATTGTCTCGTATCAAGCACTTTCGTGCATGGCGTTGCGTTCGAATTGCGTTATTTAATTATATTATTCATCTTTTCTATGTATTTAAGTATTTAATCAAATAACAAATATGACTTCCCTGCTTTTTATATTTAATGCAGTTAAACGTCGCTATTCAAAGAATATTATGTCAATATTGTTTATTAAATAGCAATTGAAATTCATAATTTATTGCCGAAGCCTGCTGCGGATTTCATTAATCAAATAATCAGCGTTTCGTGTACTTATGTGATAAAGCGTGACTGATCTCTTTTTTATGCACTACACTGAATTCGCATTACTGATTATGATTTATGGATATTTTTATAGTTAATTGTATGAAATATATGTTAATCACTCTAAGACATAATAGCGACCTTAAGTTCGTTTATTTAACTAACCGCATAAATTCAATTGGTAAATTAAGTAAAATCTTTGAATGGCTTTGAATTGTTATCCAACTGCGTAATACAATTAGCTCCTTGTTTACGTTCTAGTGCTTAAGTCTTGTATCCAAGTGTTATCCAAGTTTTAAAGCTGAGTGCCTATCTACGTATACCTCCAGCAATCAAAAAGTTAGCTTGTTCAATAAAACATATTTTCCATAAATCAGCTTTTATGTTATAAAAAATGAATATAAAAAACAAGAAAAAACTAAACTAAAAATTAAATACATGAACTCCTTAATAAATTAAATACCTACTTACAAATAAAAAAATGATTCTAGTTCATAGTTCAGCGTTAGGGTGCCCAGAAGGCTGGCGGCATTTCCGCGTTGCACAGCAAGATCGATGCGCTGAGCGAGGTACGCGCCAGCCTTCTGGTCACCCGTCGCGTCGACAAGGCGCTTCACCAGCTCCCTATAGGTGCTTTGAGCACCAGGTCCAGGTAAATTAAAAATTAAAACTTCCAGTAATTAACCTCAGTATTAATTAATACAACGTGATATTACTTTTGATGTTTCCTGGACCTACCGGACACGAATTAACTGGTGATGCAAGTTTTTTCTTCTTGTGTCCAGGACCTCAATTCATCTCATGTCTTTCCAATAAGTTTCGTGGCTAGTTCTGACTGACACGTAACGCGAAACAGGTTGTTAAGGTGATTAGGATCGAAAACGACCACCAAAAATAAACCTCCAAGGTATTACAGTTACAAAACATGCCGATCGAAATACTCGTGTACCATTTACAACGGCGGCGATTCCGCGCCAAACACAATAAACAATCGACGGCGATAATGATAACATTTCTTTTCAGAGATCCCACGGAACAAAGGTTCAGGTACAGTTACACATGCTAGCACATAAAAAGTGCACAAACGTATAAATTTACGTGAGATAAGCATGCTACTACTACACTAACTTCCAGTATGCTCAAAGCTATCGTCTCCGAGCGAAGAAATACAACAGAAGCATTGTTTTCTAATGAGCCCTGGGATCCCAGGGACTATTAGGCGACAGGTAATCAAGTGCGTTCACACTTGCTATTATCACCCGCATCTCAGGTAGCACGCTCAGGGATAGCACGGCGATCGATTAACCAGCATACTTAATACGAGCACGTCGTAGTTAGTGTCAAGCTTTTGTGCTATAAGTAACCTTGTTTTCTTTCAAGAGTAGAAATTAGTTAAACAAAGAAGCAATGGTCGTAAACAGGCACACATTTAATACGCATTATTTGCATGAAAGATCAGAATAAGCCATTACCATTTAATGTTTTAAATGTTATTTTTTTTTTTTGTAAGAAGCCCCTAGATTAGTGATGCAATAAATAAATAAATAAAATAAATAAATATCAGAGGACAATCTTACACAAATCGAACTAAATAAGAATATTTATTGATTATTAATAAGTGTCATAGTGACTATGACAACTTTATTACTTTTTTGAAAACCGAACCGACTTCTTATAATCTCTGCTTCGTAGGATTTAGTACCTACGACTTTTAGATGAATGAACCGAAACGCAGATAATTTAAAAATTCTTGGTGCCTTATTGTTTAAAAATATGTACATAACTTAAGACGTCTTTATTTTTGAATAACAATGTATAATGGAAGCCTGAAACAACCGTTTAAATATACATTGAGATTATTTGATACTTTTACCACAGAGCGTGCCTGATAAAAAAACCTCTTAAGTCGTTCTCTGTCATTCTTTCTAATTCAAAAACAACAAGGTATAGTAATTAACATGTGTAACTGATGTCTCTCGAGATCAATTTAAACCAAATCATCGTTGGAATAGATAGTTGGAAAATACAAGTAAGTAGTAATTTAGACACAGTGTCAATACGAAAAAAAAACCTATAGTTTAGTCCAAGATTGACACATAGAGTTTATGGCAACTTTTAGATATCCTTGACCTAATCGCGAACCATTGCGAATTGTTTTGTTTTGTGAATTGGGGGTTTCTTTATTACAACGACATGTTGACGATGTCCGCGAAAATGCGACTTGAACAGAGACGTCCCTGGCATGTCACAGATCATCTTTTAGGTCTTTCTCTTTCAAAAGTAGAATAATAGAGTTATGAATCAAAAGCCTTATATCCTAGGGATGTCGGCGTTTATTAAATAATTTGATTGGAATTGTGACCCTGTCCGGTTATTTGAAATGATATGTGGTCGAACAAGTGATGTGATATCGACGACCTCCAAATCACTATATCATTAAAACGTCGTCTACATTACCCCTGAAAACTGCCGAAGGCAAACGTATTTAACTTCGTATTTGTTTAAGTTGTTTGTTATTACACTGTTTATGTACCTAATCAAGAACCCATTTAGAAAGAGCCCCTCACGTTTGTTGTTTTTGTACTGTATCTCGTATTTTAAGGATACCTATGTAAGCTCATTTAAGTGAACTGTTTGTTCTTTTGAATAAAAAAAAATAAAGAATCTCTAAACCTATATTTGTACCATTACTGTAGAAGCGTGAAATTCTGTTGTAAAGAGGTACATATTGATTTCATGTCTGCATAGGTGTTTCTGAGCTCTTTCTGTGTTTGTTGGAAGTAAAAAAAGGATACCGTTTTTTATATTTAATTATCAACAAACAAATGTTACTCTAGTAATAATATTTGTCATATTCATTTGTTTATAGATAGGTAGGTAACTATAAATTTCCGCTATCCCTTGACTCTTGCAGTATCAGTAAGCTGTCAACTGTCAATCAAGTTAGTCAGAACTATCTACATTTAAATGTGTGTTTCCTAATTGGCGCGGGATGTGCCGATGCAGTACTGCATAAATACCAGTCGCTTCTGGGTAATATAATGCTACTGCGCACACGTCGGCATGCTGTCGGAACAGTAGAAAATACGTACGCTTCTGATTTATCTTGATTGTGGCTACGGAACCCCTTGTTCCGCTTCACGTGTTTCTCAATTTTTATATCCCTACTTACTTTGTCCGAACGGTATTCCGTCAGTCGTCGTGTATCGATTGGCAGCATCGGTATCCGGGTCAGTACGGTTTAATTCGACTCAAGTAATTATAGAAGAGGTCACTGCACTTTGGTGAAGATAAGATCGAGTTTCGTGGAGGTATGTACCCATTGGTGCTTATCTTATTGTCTATATAGGTAGGTTGAACAATAATGATCGGAAAAAGAAACGTGTAAGTGTTAAATTTCACTTAATTTTCAAGGATATTTCCGTCATAATTACTTTCGATTGATGTAATGATAAGTAATGAGTTGTCTAAATGAAGAAGGTTCTGCATGAAATTGATTGTAATTTGAAAGTAAGCAAATATGTATTCATAAAAATGATGTGACGACCAAATTCTTGGCACTTGCTTAAGGCATTTAATACGCTTAAATTTAAATTGATTCCGTTGTGACACGAACGTTACCCATATAAATTGTATGGGTAACTTGGGTGTCACAATGGAATAAATTAAAATGTAGGCGTATTAAATAAATGCCTTAACTATGTGCCAAGAGTTTGGTTGTCACCCATTGACTCTTGTAAGTAATTGTTTAGAACCATAGCATTCCATAGCAAATTCTGTAAACTTAGTAAAATTTACATTAAACTTTCACTTTATAATGCAAACTGAGAACCATCCTTTTTTCTCAAAACAACTATTTAATCTCTACCTAACATTGAAATTAAAATGTGTTTTATGATATCCACTGTTTCAAAAGAACTAAATAGTAAATATTTAAATTATACTTATACGTCTCCTTATTATTCAATTTACGTTACCAATAACGCTATTGTGTTGGCAACTTTACAAAAAAAAAAATGATTAACGTAATACCGGCAATAATATGTACAATATTAATTCAAAATCTTTTTTTATTTAAAAAAATGTAGATACAGAAATACCTAATCAAGACTATTTATTTAATAATGTTTATCTACAATGTTTTGAATACAAAGTTTTTTCATTTGATAAAATGCCCAAAATTTAAAATGCAATGTTTCATATTTCGTGCGAAATAAACGCATTTTTTCCACGTTTCCTATAACACAACAAAGACCTTAAAAAAGTTTTCGCCCAATAAAGGTTACGCCACCAGTTATCTCGTTTGATGGATGTGGTGGCCACCCTGTAAATTAATTGCCACAACCCGCTACTGACCAATCCGGAATAGTTTAAAAAAGCTATTGCATGCTACGGCTGCCAAGGTGACTGTGGTTGGTAATGGTGACAAAATGTGTTTTGAAAAATGAATTTCACTTCCGAGCCAATATTTATATTAAAAACGCTTTACTAATCTTTTTTGTGGTGCGAAATAATAGCTCAATCGTATTGTCACAATCACTATACACATTAACTTACTTCTCTGACGTAATGCACCAAAGTCCTTTTTTTAACCTGACTTTAGCTTTATAGGCCGGACCTAATAAAGCGATAGGAGTGCGCGGTTGGAGACTAGCCTGAGGAAAATCCAGGGGAAAACCTCCACGACCGACCGGGTGCATGATTTTGAACACTGGAATACTCTAAAGTTTTCGCTCCAGTGAGATTGGTTGAGAGGTTTGAACCGAATCTGAGGTAAGTTATTGGAATCGAGCTACTGGGAGTTTTGTCGCTGGTTCACTAAACCTAGCCTGGCTGAGAAGAGACCAGCACGGAACTCGGCTAGGCCCGACCTGGGTCGGACTGACACTACCCGGTGTGCGGCGGTACCGGGACGAATAGGGACTACATACGTCTGTGTTGTCGTGATCGCGTGGTGGACGTCCCCGCCGGCGGGAATGCCTAAGTGTACGCGCCGTGTCTGAGTTGTCCGCACCAAAGTCCACGACGTCAAAGTTACTCCTTTGACGTCATGGACTTTGGTGCTTACGCTAATGTGTTGGTTAGGTTAGGTAACGCGTCCGATATTGTGACATTTGGGAACGTCGGGCCACCTCAAAGATGTATGTCAAATTGAAAATGGTTTAATTATCACTGTTATGTGACACACAATACGAGAAAATGGATGAAACAAAATTACCGACTATCAGGGGAACAGCATAAAAGATTGAAAAATGGACTCACTGCTGTAAATCAGTAGAATAAACTGGAAGGGAATTCTGTCTCTCAACAGAATGAGTCTATATTACGATATTGGCTCATTTTGTTGAGAGACAGAATTCCCTTCCAGTATATGCTACTTCGCTTACTACGGTAAGCGAGTTCCGAGGTTCCTGTTCGTGTTATTGCTTTTGTTTGCTTGATGACGCGGAGTCGAACTAGCTCACATCGCCTTCAAATCCCTTTTTATTTTCGCAAGTGCCCACATTCGCGAACTTTGCTTCCGATCTCGATTTTAAGGATAATTTGATCAAGGAGTTCTATTTGTTTAGCACTTATTTTATTGAATAAATACTAGCTTTTACTAGCCAGAGACCACCAGGCCAACGATAGCTCAGTTAGTTAAATGCGATGCATGGAATGCAGAAATGCAGGTTCAAATTACACTTGTGCCGAATAGGTTTTAATGTTTAGGGTTCCGTACGGTTCTCGAGGGATCCAAACGGAGCCCTATTGCTGTCACTCACGCGTTCGTCTGTCCATCGTCTGTCACACAGGTTTTACAGCCAAACGATTGGAGCTACAGACAGTCTTCAATTTTTTTTTTCTTCAACTTCAAGCATCTTGCCCAAACCTAAAGCCATACAAATTGTCAAAAAATATTTTAAATGTTTTTAAGGGGAGTCCCGTACCACTAAATGAGGCCCCAAAACCTTTTTTCGACCTACCCCATCGAATGGGGTATCGTTGTTTAGACCTCGTAAAGGATAAAGTAGTACTGTATTTTTCTGTTTTAAAAAATTAATGAGAAGCCAAACAGCAAGTTTGGTGCCTATGAAATTTTTTAATTCCCTTTTACCTTTGTATATGAAATTTGGTGATAATGTTTCTTATTGCGTATATTTTACTAACAAATACCAGTATATCGATCAATCAGATTTTTTTTTTAATTTTTCTAATTTTTCCTGTAACAACAAATTTAATTTTGCGGTGGGTTCGGAACCATAAATATGCGAAGCCGCACTCCGCCTGTATGTAAATGTCACCCGCTGGTTACAGACCCTTTAAAGGACAGTGCAACTGCTTCGCTATCACAATACATCCTAATCTTAATTATGGTTATAAAACTTATAAAAGTTTTACAACCTTAATTCCTTGAAGTTAATACCTGCCAAATGCTCCGTAAAACTTCAAGTTGTTGGAAAACGGTTACACATGAAAATACCTTAAACCGAATTACCTATTTTCAAAATAATTACCTACAATATTCGAACTACCTACTTTTAAAATCCCAATAATCATTTCACCTACAATTTGAATGACCAAAGTTTGAAATACCTAATGTTCAAAACGCCTAATGGACGAAATACCTAATGAACGATTAACCTAAATACGATTTTATATATACCTATATTTCGTTAAACATATAGTTGAAAACGTTGAAATATGTACGTACATTACTAAAAGACTAAGTGTCTCCGCACCGTATAAAATTTCGTCCCTTTCAGTGTCAAGACCCTCGGTCCATGGGGCCCAGGAGCTTTGAGCTTACCGGTGACCGAAGAGCTGGCAGGTACCTCGCACAAAAATTTAGTCTTACTATTCAGCGAGGAAATGCTGCCAGCGTCTTCGGCACTATGCCGCAGGGACCATTTTTAGATTTGGTTTAGTTTTTAATTAATTTGTATTTTATTTCATAGACTTAAACCTTATAATAGTATGTATTTGTTATAGTATTTTATTTTCGTTTGTTTGATTAAACATACAAAACATTCTATTAGTGTTTAGTTATGAACGCAGGTTAAATAAATCTAACGTATTTCAAAAAATAGCTATTTCGAACGTTGGAATATTGGCTATAGGTAAATTAACTGTAGGTATTTTCATATGTAACCTTGGAAAACAATGTAACACTTAGAAGGGGTGACCCATATACAAAACCCAACTTATAGAACCAGGGTTAGAGAAAGTAGCAAGGTTGAATAAGCAGGCCCAAACAAAAACTAAACTTTTATAAGAGACCCTTTGAGAAGTTTGTTGCTAACAATTCTGCCTTCGCGTATTAATCCAGTGGGTTAGGTATAATAATCGCGTTGGGAGTTGTTAGTATATTACATGTGCTCTAAAAATAGAATAAGAAATTGTGATGTTTGTTTTCATCGTTTTTCAAACAAAACAGTTTTGCTTTTTTGTTTGGTAGAATAAAATTATTTACTAACCAATTTTACTAAAAAATTAGGTAAAATTTTTATCTGCTATCAATCAACCTGTCGGAATCTGTTTACGCAATTTTAATACCCACTGTCTATTCTAAACGACGTTTTTAATTATGAATTATTCTCAAGAAAAAGTTATCATATCGTCACCCAGTATCTATTGTACAAAGTATCTTATTGAGAGGCATCTAAATTTTTCACTTAGATGCTTGTCAATAAGATACTTTGTACAATAGACACTGGATGCCTGAAAACAACACCGGATTTTGTTACTTCGTATAAAAGCTCTGGGTTTTCAGCTTTTAATCGAAATCCAATTCGATTCCCAATGAAAGTACCTAGACGTGTCGTTCATTCAGCTATCGCGATTATCCGAATCTGATATAAGTGCATTAAGTCGAATGTAAAGTTGGCTTAGCGCTTATGCTTGCCCACATGCTTTAATATAGTCCAGAGCAAATAAAATGGGTAAAATTTGTATCAAATTTCGTTACAAACTGCCCCGTTTTGTTTGCCCCCGAGTGTATCTTAGTAATGTCAGCTTACATTAAAGGTGCGAGTTGACAAGTTATTATAAATACATTAACATTAGGTAGATATATATTGAATTTAAAGCGGAAAAAGTTAGTTTCTGTGTCTGACGAGCCAATTCACCAAGGTTTTATTAGTAATACTGTTTATTAAAAGCCACCTTAAATACAATTGCTTTGAGAAGACAAAACTGCCCAAATTATTGGTAGTCTATTCCTTCTGCAACTATCATGGGTATACTAATAATCTCTTTATTTACGATTAACGTTGATCATTTGTGTTAGTAGCAATATATTTGATTATAAGTAGTAGTTTTTGTAACAATTTTATGCTTAACATGATACTAACCTAGTAGGTAATAAAATAAATAATAGTTTATTCTAATATTTCTATCTTTAGTAAATTGTTCTAATATTCCTGTCAATAGCTCCGTCTATGAGTATGTATAGTCCGCCCACAGGCTGCCTGTGCAGAAATCAGTATGTTAGCTATCAGTTTTCTGCTATATATCTGGTGATCACTTTGCAAATAAAACTGCCATGCATTGACAATTGCAAAAGCGTATACTTAAATAAATGCAAATCACGTGAGCTCTAAAACAAACAGTAAAACCACACACAACCACAAACCAATCACATATGACTGAAACAAAGTATTCAAACATCGGGATCCGCCAACAAACCAAGTCAACAAGCGTGGTCGCGCATTGAATATCATCCACTTGCAAATCTGCCATTTACGTAATAGGAAGATAATTATATGCTTCGTAGATATTTAGTTTTAGTTAGTTTAGTTTGTTATTGTTTTTAATTTATGTTATATTGTGAATAAATAAAAATACATAAAAAATTAAACATACTGCGTATGTATTAAGGTCTAAATCCCAATCGCAGAAAGCTTTGAATGTATTTAAAACAAGGTTGCGTCCGCGCCGTGCGGTTCGCCACTCATTAAAAACGTCATTAACGCTGCGGTCACGATGATTTTTGAACATAATGGCCGTTTAAATGATTTCTGTTGAGTTTTGATTGAAAGTTTTTAATTATTTTAAAGGTTCGTAGAGTGTGTACTATTGAAGAGAGCTTAGGTTATATGTTTTTAACGATTTATTTCAATGTAACTCGCTGAAGTTTTACAACCATTCTTATTGATAATTTATAAATTCTCACTAAGTTGCTGAAAGGTTAGTTTGCAGAAAACCCGAACAGAGTCCACTTTCACCGTTATACTTTAATATTTTGTGTAAAAAATAGAATGTGGTTTATCGTTTTTTTTTATTAAGTAATTATATTATTAAGATCACTAAATTAAAGGCGTTTACTGCAAGCATACATTTCATGCAAAATATTCAAAAGCGTTAATCAATGGAATATAGAAGACAAAGAAACTAACAAAAACAAATAAAAATAATTAATGAGATATCAATTTCGCAATATTTTCATACCGTCAAAAAAGCGTAAACCGTGGGATTCGTTTGAGGATTTTTCGACTGTTCATGAATAAAATATTCACTGTTTCACACGGATGCTGGCGGCGCGAGTGGCCGAGCTCCGTGCTTACGTGTCTTACTGATTCAGCGAGTCCACAGAAATTTACAAATTCCTGTTCTCAGGCACGGGCTGAGGACACGAATTTGTGAGTTTGCGGAGTCAGTGAGGACGGCTTTGTTAAGCCTTTTAATAACGCTCATCCATTAAGGCTATTTTCTGTGTGAATTGACACTTATCTTGACTATTGAAGCCTAACTTATAACACGAGTGGCCCAAACCAAATACCTAAATAGCTTAAAGATTCATGTATAATAATTTTCATTGTATCTAGTTGACACAGATATTGCAGGAAAGTATATCAAACGATTTAGTTTAACGTCTAAGTATTTTCCATCATTATTATTTTCCTTAATCTCGTATTTGGTAATACCATGTAATACGTAGTTACGACATGTTTTCTTGTGGAGCTAACATTGTAAATACCGTGTTATTTTCTTCCTCATTTTTATTTTCTTTTTGTTGTTTAACCACTCAGATTTACTTAAGTAGGTTAAGTGTATAATAAGCATATTTTTGGAGAAAATTACTGACTCTCGAGTTTCTTTCGGCGTTTCGGCAGAGGTCTCTTGAGAAACGCTAGTAGTTTTTGACTTGTAAAAGTTCTTTTGCGGCTTACTTGCAGAATAAAGTTCATTTATTTCCTTTATATTTATCGTTTTGAACATCACTCCGAACCGAAAAATTCTATTTTTTTCCCGCTTAAATTCTAATACACACAATAAGAGCCAATTTTTGGCTCCTTTACTAGATACCTAAAACTTAATAAAAGCGTCGCATTATTCAATAATTTTATTTACTTTGGTCAAAATTTGAGTTGTAATCATTTTAAAGTTTGTAAAAAAATTTGGATGAATGGGCAATACAGTTCAAAATGATTCAGAGTAATGTTTATATTATACAGCATTTTTCTCGGTTTTCATCCTCTTGAAGACTGGGGCCTGATTTAAGAACATAAGCGTCCTGAGCAATTATGTTACCGCATTGATTGGACCAGACCGGATTGTAGATGTGATAATTTTGTAAATAATATATATATATTCGAATGAAAAACATTAATTTTGCCGACTTCACTTTTCTCACAGTAAGCTGTACGTTTACCCATCGCTTGAACAGACAACGCTATTTCACAATAATGATAACATAATTATTTCGCTTTCACAAAACTAAAAAAAGCACCACGCTAATTTGATATAGTTCCAATATCAATACGCTATACAGTTACTTATGAAGAATCGGCCTGAATAAACATGACAAAGTGAGTAGTTCTTTATCCCACCGATACAAAAAACGATTTTGTTATTAAACAATTGCTTAAGAACCTTTGCTCAGAGGAATCCAGAAAATGCGCGAAACTATTGAAGGTGTAAATGTAAAAAGTATGTAGATGAAGCGAAGCTACAAAGACGTTTGTTACGTTTTTCTTCTGAAAAACAACTGGTATAGAAAGGATCCCAGATTAAAGTCGAATGGTAGGTTTTGCATTTATAATCCAGATTGGTTGTTTTGTCCTTTGAAAGCTAGAACAGATAAATAAATAGAAGTCTTCTAAAAGTGCGGTACTACCCAAGAGCCTACTGGTTTTATAATAACAAAAAATACAAAATATAATCTGATGCCAGAAACCAGTATTTAGTGTATAAAGAAAGTGACTAAAATGAATAAATGATTTATTCCAAAATGAATAAATGATTTATTCCAATAATTTTAACTTTATCACATAACACGTGAAATCTCGTACCATTCTTTTCCTCCATTGTTACCTACGGCAAGCAGATGAAAACTGTTGAGTTTAAAAATCGTCGCCAACACTCGATTACCCCTGCATTTGCTTTCAACCGCATTCAGTATGTGCAGAGCGAATGAAAAGCCAGGGGTCGAACACAATGGGCACGAATTTCCCCGGTCAGAGGCGATTTATAGTTGCGAGATAAACTACGTGTGACATTTTGTGTTCATTTGTTACCTCATAAGGCAATTCGTAAAATGAGTCATGTGGGTTTCATGAAATTGTTCGTGAACACATGTTAAAGTGATTAAAATAGCTGACGAATGTCAAAGTGGAGTGATTGGGCCTGGTCATTAACACTTGTCTAATTTAAATATACAGAAAACATTTGTATTTTTATCTGAAATACGCAGATTTGTGATTCGTTGGGATATCAAAGGCTCCTCGATGTCGTACGGAGATAAAATTATGCAGACATTTAAGAGAGCGTTGTGAAAAGCGACTCTATTTGTCTACGCCAACTTATCTTGTGCTCTAAATGTTTCTTTCACCGGAATTGTTTGGCTTTTTTCTTGTGCTTGGCGTCAGTTTCGCTCTCACTGCACGCTTGAAAGCCTATTATAAAACTTCGCTGGTTAATATAAATTTATGCCTCTATAAATATTCATCCTTTGTTATACCTAATAAAAAATAAATAATAATTTATCGTGCATCATTCGCATACAGAGTGCAAGTTATGGACATCGATCATTACAAAAGCTTGATACCATGGTTACATACCATTTTCCTGAAAACATTGAACATTTTCCTCGAAATAGTTTGTACGAGTAGCTTCTCTTAATCTCTAGCATATTATAGGGCCAATGTTGTTCGAAATCAATTATTTGTGATAGAAGTCCGAAAAATATTTCAGTACAATGTTAATCATTATGCATGCAATTATTATACGTACAGTGAACGAATTTGATATCTGGTCTACTTCGTACCTTGTCACAGTAAACACCATTATGAAGGCCGCTAGAGATCTCATATTAATGTCACCGTGAGAAGGTACGAAGTGGCCTAAAAATCAAATTGGTTGAAAGTTACTATATAATATTATACTCAAATTAGTCAATTTACTAAATAGTTACTCGTAAAAGTATGCACATTATATTCATATTGAGACTAACGGGTGTTCAAATAATGACTCGCAAATCGCAAGCTGCCGTGCTAGCCGTGTGCGATGAGACGAGATTTTTTATTTACATTCGATGTCGCTCGATGGATTCAATATGTTAATGGTGGAAGCGGGATTTCACATCCATTTTCTCTGCCTACTATAACAGCAGTAGCTTCATTCAAAATAGTATTTAAATTTCGAGTTTTAAACATATTTCAAATATCATAGCCATGGCATGTTAGGTATGCTTATAAAGTGTTTGCCTTTTATGGTTTCCTTATAAGGTCAAAAATGGTAAACCATTTTCTTGATTAACTGAACATACACATTGCAGTTATTATTTATGTTCACGAAAGCACTATTGTGATAATCTGAAGTATTTTTATAAACAGATTTCAAGATTTCGTACCGAAAAAAAAAAAAAAAAATATATATATATATATGTATAAAATGGAAATATTGACTATTAAATAGTGAGTTAATAAGTACAAAAGTACAAGCAGCCAATATAATATTATAAAGACTTTTTTATGCAGTTGCTCAAAAAGTGGTACTTTATGTAGCTGTATATGCGCAAAGTTGGATTTCGCGCACCAGTGCTTTTTACTATTCCACTTTTTTATTTAATTTACTGTTGATCCAAGCCACACATTTTAGGTTCAATCAGTTCACTTACTTATTCTATTATATTTAAAACATTAAAATTGCATATTATCACGTCACGTTAAAGGGTTACAAATATTAAAATATCTAAAACTGTTTTCAAAAAGTTGCCTGATTGACTAGACTAATGACCGGAAACGAGTAAGTATTGTGCAAGATCTCCAAATAATAGAGAATTGGATGAACGAACGCTTGTTTTTTTTGCCAAAACATATATTTATTTACAAATAAATCAAATATAAATTAATTATTCAATTAAAAATAATTGATTTTTCATGTTTAAATGTAATTAAACTACCATGTGACCTCCTAAAACCTTACCCAAAATATTTTTTGATATGGCTGAATGCTGACAATCATGGATGTTGAAAAAAGTTTATTAATTAAAAGAGGGAAGTGGGACGCCGAATTAGGGAGAGGGGGTCTGACGCCCGCGCGGGTTTGTACCTGGTGCAAAGGTCCCGAGTCTTGTCGAGGCGAGGGACAAGACTCGGGACGAGTGAAAATGACACTTACGCACGTATATCAAACGACATTTTTTAATACAGTTGCAAAAAATATCACACAAACAAATCTAACTAGAACAATAGCTATATACGTGCGTAAGTGTCATTTTCACTCGTCCCGAGTCTTGTTCCTCGCCTCGCGGCTCGGGCCTAGACAACTCGGGACTCGTACAAAATGACAGACCAAGATGTACTATTGAACTCTTCATATGCGTAGTTACTTTTGTCGCTGACTGAATCTATCAAAAAACAAGTGCGCACATCATAGTAACAATCACTTCTTTTGTTGTCTTACATCGTTAAACTCTGAACCTTAACATTTTGTTCTTGTGATCATTATTAGTTTGCTCTCCAAGTCACAGCGACTAGGTATGTACATAATAGTAATAGGTACTGTAGTATGTCGGAAGTCGCTATTGTTTTAGAGTTATAGTCACTGACTTCGATAGACCTGTAATCTACTTCACCTGTTATTGTGGGCTTGTTTTATTCTTGCTAAAAATTGGCCAGACCATTAAAAATCGGATTCAAATATCTTAATTAAATAAAAAAAACTTTGTTTAAGTGAACAGCTAAAGATTTCAAATATTTCACCATTCTAACACATTTTATTGCTCAAATAGGATCACTCTGAAACTAATTAAATAAGTATCTAAGTACTCGTAACATCCATGGCAATTTTTTTAAATCTTTCGCCGCCCTGATTACAAATATCCTATTTTTAGGTCACTTCAGCTGCTCAGTGCGATAAAGTTGGGAACCAGATAATCTAGTCTAAATAGCTGTATTTGAATTTGAACCTTGTTCCACAGATGTAAATCTCAAAATGTAATGGATATTAATGAAAGTGACAGTACGGTGGCTTGTACGAGTTCATTCATTACCGCGAACGTTTTCCACTTTTCCGAACACGGATAACGAGTTCCTCCAGGGAATGGAACTCGTAATTACACTTGTATCGGTACGTTTATGGAATAATCACGTGTTTAGAAAAGTTTAATGAGAGTTTGTACTGAAACGGATCGCGCTTATTGAACGTATGGAACACTGTTGCAAATAATATAAGAATGTTGGTTCACAGAAGAATTGTGTTGTTCATGTATAAAGAGGTTTTCATATAATGTGTTTGGGTAAAACGTGTTTCAAATTTTAATTCAAGGAAAACAAACTCAAGTGAAAGCGTTACGGTTAATCATATCAATATGACTTAGCATGACGATTCACTTATTATGGGAATTCGCATTTTAATATGTTGCACGCACTTTTTATGTTTTTACTTATGTACCTAGGCTAGCTTGGCGCTAGTAGTAATTTAGGGTAAGTAAAAGGTTTTTTTTTCAAAAATATATATAGATGATATGATGCTACATCGGTCGTTTCGGTAATACTTACTGCAATATTTTCTATATCATCTGTGTATTTAAGGTAAACTCTACCAGTGCCTGACACGGCTCTAACAGTTGGCACCTTCAAACTAGGTCCATTACTTTATTATACTATAAATATTCCAAAAAGAGTATAAATCATTGAAAGTAAGGTGTTTAAGACAAGGACCATTCAGAGATCTGACGAAAATACTGAACTTTGACCGTACAGTGTGAACTAGTAATGTAGGATTGCACTACACAAAAATTACTGTGGACTGAAAAAGAAACACAGTATCCGAACAAAATATTGAAAAACGTCTTGATAACTCTAAAATTCTAAATCTCATCGTAAAAATAAACTTTAATACTGCAAATTTCAAAAAAAATCAACGACAGTGATATGTTTTTTTTTTTTCTCAAAAGGATAGCCTTTTTATCATTTTAATCCAATTACAGGACAGATTTATCATAAAAGTTCCAGTGTCCAAAAATCAATTAAAATGTACTAAATATTAACAAAAACGCAGAGCATCCGTAGAGAGCGGAATGGTTAATTGCAAACTCACGCGTGTTAGAGGGGGTCATTTTCAATAGAATGGTCATGCCTTTTACTACACAAAGTACCTAAAAACATCATTTGCTTAAACGCATTTTGGTTCCGATACAGGATTACGAAATTTGTTAACCGCTTAGGTTGCAGAACTCTCAAAGGAAACTAATGATTTTTTATGGGTTCTCATTGTTGATCGCACTAAAACTCGGCAACGAGTAGTCGGGATATCCCCACCCGTGACATATTTATATCCTTCGTATATAATCGCGGACTATCAGCAGAAATGGAGAGATAACGACGTAGGCGACCAACAAGTACTTACGTATAGACGACATGGTTGACTAATCATTTGTAAACCTATTTCGTTGCATTAAGGTTCACAGATTGTCAGTTCACTGTGTCGTAGACGGTACAGTGAACGACAAAGATATGTAGACATTTCCCGCCTAACAATAAATGTGTAAAAGGTAAAAATAAATAAAAAATATAGGGCGCCGAACTGTATAGACTGATATTTTGGTGATGCCAATTAATACATATATCTATCTTTGGATACTGGACTAGTAACCTAATTAGTAGAATGTCTTGCATTAGTTAAATGTGTACTTTGATAAAGTAGCATGTATAGAGATACTATTTTATTCATAAATCTTAACTTTACTAACCTCTGTTAGTTCAAAAGTCGTTTGTCTTATTATTCAGACAAATTCGCGGATTAAAACTGACGACCCTATAAAGATAGACAGATATTAGCAGTCAATCTTGATACTTGCTAAACGTACACAATTTTTATGCCAAACTACGTGTATAATTTTCCGTAGTCGACAGCATCATATTGTATTTTTCTTGCAGATTGAGGGTGTTATTTTTTTACTTCCAAGAAGATGAGTTTATAGTCAGCCATGGCTGAATCTATAATTACCATGTGGAATTGATTTTGCTTGAGCCTTGTGCATATATGGTTCAGTATAGTTTTCGTTGTGTGCGTCTCCCGCGTATAATATTCATGGTCAATTTTGTTAAGAATTTTAACAGAATTTTCTTTAAGAGTTTGCTGGTACTTGAGTTGATTCGTTCAGGTTTGTACATAATTTTTACATCCAAAGAAAAGTTGTTGATGTGGACCCAAAGGAAGTGGTTATCGTTAATACAACGTTGCTCTGTAAGGTGGTGGGCCAGAGTCTCGTGGACAAAGATGGACACGCCTCCGCCTCTTAAATGGTCTGAAATTGTAGTGAAAATAACTGAGCAGCTGAAGTCTGGTTGCTTCATCCTCATCCTTTATCCTCATCCTTTCAGACAGAGCGATAATGTCTACCGAGCATTGAAAGGATGTTAAAATGCATTTAAAGTCGTCACATTATCCTGGTTTGATTATACTACATACATTATCATAAAAGCATTTAATTTATTTGTTGGTGGTATTAATTCTGAATATGTATTGGCACCTTCATGGCATGAGGTTAAGTCACTGATATAGTTGTTGCGGAGTTTTTTGACTCAGACTTCTCTCGGGCATCCCCGTTTCTTATTTGATGCATAGATTACTCTCTCCATTTTTAGTTCGTTGTTGCAACTCCTGCTGTAGATTTTTTAAGAATTCTCGTTGATAGGGTGTGTGATCAGAGAAAATGTTTACATTTAGTTATTGCCAAGTCTAAATTCTTTTTGGGGATTGGGGCAGTCGTTAATAACCATTCTGGTAATTTTTAGTACTTCCCGAATATCATGTTCTAATCGTTCTGCAGCGTTCTCATCTGTGGTCCCTCATTTATTACTTTATCGTACGATTCGTAGGTTGCTGCTGATTGGTTCGTACATCCTGGCAGAGATGATTTTAGTAAGGTGATGTCGGTTTCTACTAAACTTACTCTTTCCTTCGTTTCTTGGGTTGACGTGATTAAATTGTGCATATCCATCCGCAGCTTATCTTGTTCTTTAGTCATGGTAGCCTACTATATTTGTTCGGCGCGGTTCTGTATGAGCGCGTTTGCGCCGAATCGCCTTGTACGTGTAGCTTCGGGGTTTGACCTAGTGCAGGCCCACTCCCGAACAACGATGCGCGGCATCCGCTATGAGCGTGCGGGTGCTGTACGGCGCGCAGCATCGCAGTGGAGAGGCGAAGTGAGCGAGACGCAAGCGATGCCGTCGCACTCACTTTTCAGTTGTGGATCCGTAGGTTGGAAGAAATCAAACGCCAGTTCTTGAGTGAAAGAGAAGGCTTGATGGTGAAGCTGGTTGCTGAGCGAGATGGGTAGATGTTGTTGGCTTGAGTTTCTGGCGTAGAATGAGAACGGCCATACACACACTGTCATCTCACTCGCTCGCCCCCGAAGGGGGCGAGTGAGGGGGGGCCATTTCAGGGCGTTGCCCTTTTTGGCTGTATTTGTTCGCAGCCTATACAGGCTGGGCTATTGTTGCTATTGCAGCTTCAATCGGCCTTCCGTGGCTTTCAGTCACTGGTGGTCTTGAGGTTAGGTGGCTGGCCTTCTCGGCTTGGTTGTGGGCCTTTCAGCGGCTTAGTGGAGTCCTGGGATCGGACCGAGGGTTGGCGTCTTCTTCTGGTCGCACGAGCTCTCTTGCTAGAGCTCGAGTGCGGCCGTCTGGGGGGCGCGCGTGGAGCGGCGCTATGCCCTGCAGAAGTGGGTAGCGTGAGTTGTCGGCGCGGTCGAACATCCCGCGCGCGAGGCGTTCCACGAACTCGTCCAGGCTCTGCCAGCGAAGACTGCGATGTATGTCGCGGTTTCGCACGAAGCGGGGAGCAGCTACTATGGTGCGCAGGGACTGGTTCTCCTGCGCACGGAGCCTCTTTCTGCTGGTCTCTGATGTCAGGGCGTACCAGGCTGGAGCTGCGTAGGTTAGCCGAGACCTGACATAAGCTTTATATATCCCCAACTTGGTGCGAAGGGGAAGGTTGCTGGCGAGCACTGGCCGTAGGAGAACTCGCGCGGTCTTTGCTCGACTCACGACTTCGTCCACGTGCTGCTTCATCGCTAGTCCTCGGTCGATTGTGATCCCCAGGTACTTGGCGCTTGGCTTCCACTCTACGTCCTGTCCGAACAGCTGGAGTGGTGGTGGCAGGTTTGTGCTCCCGGTGAGTAGGGCCTGTGTCTTGCCCACGTTCACCGACATTCTCCACTTGGAGAGCCAGTCTGGGAGGGCGTCCAGGAGACGCTGGAGTTTGCGGGCGGCGTGGGCTGGGCTGATGGACGCGACGTAGTAGGCCGCGTCGTCCGCAAAGAGGCCCAGTTGGACGTCCCCCACGACCGGGATGTCGTCGGTGAAGACTGCAGGCCGGGGAGAGGCAGCTTCCTTGCGGGACCCCCGCAAGGATCGGGTACTCTGCTGAAGTGGCGTCCTCGACTGCCACTTGAAAGCGTCGTTCGGACAGGAACGATGCTAGCACCTTCACCATGCGCCTTGGAGCGGGAGACGTTGACAGCTTGTATAGCAGCCCCTCATGCCATACACGATCAAACGCCTTTTCCATGTCGAGGAAGACGGCTGCGGAGTACTCCCTCTTGTTCATCTTAGTCGACAAGTAGTGGAGCACCTGCGTCAGTTGCAGGGTTGTGGAGTGTCCTTGGCGGAACCCAAATTGCTCATGCCGTGGCTCTATGTGCGGCTTGAGGTTTCCCAGCAGGAGCTTTTCGAACACCTTGGAGATGGTGCTGAGGAGAGTGATGGGTCTGTAGTTCTCCGGTCTTCTTCTATCTTTCCCTGGCTTCGGTATCATGATAACCCTCCCAAGCTTCCAGGATGAAGGGTAGTGGGCCGAGCGCATGATCCCATTAAACAGGCGTGTCACCGCCGCGATGGATCGTTGCGGCAGGTGACGAAGCGCACTGTTTGGGATCGAATCGGCGCCCGGGGCTTTCCTGGGGTTGCAGCGCTGGAATGCTCGCCGGACTTGGCCGGGTGCGAAGAAGACCGGGTCCTCTTCTTTCTCCAGTGGAGTAGCGAAGTAGGTCTCCAAGTGTTGCTCTACTGCTTGGGTGTGCCTGGCATCAGTTGTGGGGTTAGGCTGAAATTGTCTGGTGAGGCACTCCGCGAAGATTTCTGCCCTATCTTCCGCCTTGTACCTCAGCTGGCCGTTGGTGTCTTGGAGGGGCCTGGTTGCTTCCGATATCGTGCCTAGCTGTCGACATAGGCGGTGGATGGAGGGGACATCTCCTTCTATGGACGCGATATGGGTATCCCAGGCTATGGCTGCGTGGTCAGCTAGCTCTCCTCGTACCTTCTCGACGAGGTTGTTCAGCTGGGCCTTGAGCGTTGGGCATCTTGTTAGTTGCCATCTTCGTCGCAGTTAGCGCTTTTGCTCAATCAGGTTCCTAATCCTCGCCGGCAGAGGGGGTTTCCTCTCTGTGGCGGGGATGGTGCGAGCAGAGGTGTTGAGCGCCTTCTGGATATCGGCGTTGATGGCCGCTGCTGCTGTCTCCACTTCCTCGGCTGTGGAGACTGGCATGGTGTGGGATTTCTCCTCCATTGCCTTTACAAAGGTCTCCCAGTTGACTCGCCTTCTGGGCTTGCGTCTGACGGTGGCAGGGATGTCCTCAATAGTGAGGAGTACTGGACGATGGTCCGACGGGAGGTCGGGCAGGGCCTCTTGTATTAGAGCAGCTTGGACTTGGTGGTGGACCACAAAATCGATGACGTCCTCGGTTCCGTGCGCGTCATCATAGTGTGTCGGCTCCTCGGGTCCCGCCACGTCAAAGTTGTGGTCCACTGCAGCTTGGTATAAGGCTCTTCCGGCGGAGTCAATTTTGGACGAGTGCCATGCCGTGTGTTTGGCGTTGAAATCTCCGGCCAGGATGGTCGGCACGGAGGATTTCAACAGCTCCATGACATCTCGTCTTAGCGTCCCTGGTGGTCCCCCTGGCCTATAGATGGCGTATAGTCGGAGGTCAGTGCCCGAGACTCTGATGTCGACTCCCAGGGCTTGCAGGGAGTCGAGGGGCTGGTAGTCGACCGGTTGGTGAATGATGGACCTCCGTACTATGATGGCCAGTCCACGGTAAGTTGCTCCGGTGGGGGATACTTCGTCTCTCCTGTAGACTTGGTATCCACTCAGCTTCAGGTTGTCCGTGGTGCGCAGGTGTGTCTCGCAGATCAGCATTATGTCCACGTCCTGCTCCTTTAGGAAGTGGCGGAGCAGGGCGATCTTGCGAGGCAGGCTTTGCGCGTTCCAGTATACCACTCTCAGCCTACGGTTGAATGTTAGGCCGGGAGGGTATGGCTTCTGAGAGGGCCTTCGCGACTGCTGCTGGGCCTTGGAGTGCTGCTGCTGATAGGAGCTGCGTGATTAGTGCAGCTATGTCCGGTTGCGGTGGCTGCTGCTCGGCCACGATGGTTTTGGGGGTGGGGCCAGCTGAAGAGTACGACCCTATGTAGATGGTTCACAGTAGGTGATTATGCTGAGGCTGCCTTGAGCAGCCCAACTGGCAGAGTCGCCATGAAGTGGCGAACTAGGGACTTATAAATGACAAGTCGAAACTCGAGACGATACTGACGAACTCAACGAACTGATTTATTAAATAAAATACATTGCTTTTATAGGAAAGATTGGAATGCAAGGAATGCGTATTGCGCAATAGTGAACAAAGGAAAGTGTTATTATTTTCCATCCAGTATTGGAATGTCAAGGTTAATGGCGCTGTTCTCGGAAGTTATAAAATAGAAAATCATTTATTATTTTAGCTCAGCTGATCAGCTGGCGCTTTGGGTGGTCTATCACTACAGCTTTCCCGTTTTTTTTTGAGACAAAAATAGTAATTACATGTACTATTTTTGGCTTACTTAAATTTAAATTATTTATGTCTATTGTTTGCATGGTTTCTTAAAATTAATTTATTAACTTAAGTCTATGGTATACATGGTTTCTTAATGTATCTTGATGCTACTTCGAATGTTTACATTACGTGTTCCCCTTATATGGATGGTGGTATGCGATCAGATGGATTTGTTATAGGTTTCTTATTACTTTACGATGCTAAGTTTTATGATTTATTTATTCGTAATTAGGTTATGTTCTATTTTTATGCACAATGTCTTCTTTAACGGGTTTTTTTTTTCTTGTTGTGACAAAACTTAGTAGATACAGTTTTTGGCTTAAGAATATAGTAAACAGGTATTGGTTGATATATACAATTTCTATGTTATTAAAACAATTTAAATGTTTTATATATGTATATGTGTCTTTTTATAGATTATTACACATAATCCTCGTAAGTAGTGAGTTTTCATTAAAAAAAATATGTTATTTGGAATAGCTTTTAAGCATCATTATTTATATATTAAAATTATAAATTGTTCTTTTTATTTTCATTTTATTAAATTAAATTAAATATTGTACTAACAAAAATAATAATAATGTGGAATTGAATGCACGCTTTGATGACGACGCTTTTTAAAATTTTTAATTTTTATAAAATAATTATTTTGGTTTTTTTAGTTTCACGTGATAGCTTGTGGTGAATTTCTACGTATAATGTTTGTTATTTATTTACTTGCTAGGTAATTGTGTCATAGCTAATTTCTGTTATTATTATTTTTTAGTTTACGTACGTTCATGTATTTTTGCTATTTACTTTTATACTTATATTTATTTAACAATACTCATTGTGATTTACAAGCTTTTTTATATTAAATTTATTTTGACGTCATCTAATGTCATTTGGGTTTGTCACAGTACTTACTTTACTTGTGACATCAAGTGCGCATCACTAGTTGCAAAGGTACACGGTATGCATTATTTTATGGCCGGCCGACCCTCAATTATTACTCAGGTTACAAGGATTTTATACATAAACGTATATAAAAACGCGCGCATAAATACCATGTTAAGGTTGGTATATACCTTTCAGGCAGTTCTTTTAACAACTTATATACTATAAGATAGTAATATATTAGGTGTCCAAGGACCTCCACGAGTGATGCTCGATCGAACCATGGTCAAGTTTCAAGGATTTCCTGCCTACCTTGTAATCCTGGTGTACCTTGCTAATACCATTTATAGGTAATTATTTATCGTTTAGACAGTTCTTTTAACTTTTTTTTTTTTTAAATCGGAGACACTATGCGTCCAAAGTCCCCTTACGATTGATGGTCGATTGAATCATAATCTGGTTCAAATGATACATTTATGCATCCCATAGTCCAAGGTTTTTCTGTCTAGCTTGTTAATAATTTTGTATCTACTCGCTCATCACAAGTTATAATTTATACTTGCATTTATATATTTTTTTTTATTGTTTGCGTCTTAATGTTGTATTTTGTTTTACTTTTACGTCCCTATTTATTCGTAAGTTTTTTTCTGTTTTTTTTTTGGTTACATATCTTGAATTCTTCAACATATAAGAATTTCATCAACTTTTTAGGTGATCAGGCTAATCGTCCAGTGAAATACTTATATGAATCAGTTTTCTGGATTTAAATTAGTTTTTTAAGGTTGGCTATTGATTTGTACTTGAAATATACCGTGTTATATTTTTTATTATAATTTTAAATAGTCGCTACTATTAATTTTAACGTTATTTCACATTTATTTTCCCTTTTATAGTTATAAATTTTGAAATCGGCGTAATGTTAGTTTTATGCATTTTTTTATTTATTTTGATATACGTATGTTTTTATAGAATATTATTTTTTTGTTAAAATATTTATTGCTCTGTTTTCCATGGTTTAAATCTGGTTTTATTTTTATTTATTTTATGCAGCGTAATTTAAAAATTCTATTTTTGTTTTAAATTACGTATGTTATTGCCTCGTCATCAAGCGGCATTGTTACTTATTTACTTAAAGCATTATAAAATTAATTCACAAATTACTTTACTAATATAATAGCTACCTTTTTATACTACGTAACTACATTAAAGGATACATTTTTAAAAGTACCTTAAATCATTGTCTTCTTCGTGGCTGTTGATTATAATGATTCTAGCGGCGGGTGCTAGGCGGAGGCGGCAGCTGGGCTCGCACATGCAGGGCGGGAGGGCTCGATGGGTTGCGGCGGCGGCGGGCTGGGGCTGGTGATGCGCTGTAGGTGATCTTGCTAGATACCCTGCTCTGCTTTGTTGGTGTTGCGCATCATCGTCGTTACTGCTTGTCGCTCGATTTTTCTTGTTAGGCATTTATGTACCTTCTTCCATATGGCGTAGGCAAAAATGATGCAGATGATTATGAACACAGCTGTTGTGATGTATAATGCAGCTGTGTTGCTGTCTACTTGCTTCGTGCTGGCGTTGTTGGAGGCTCCATTCTGGTTGGTTGGCTGGCTGGTTGGCGCAGTGGAGCTGGCTGGAGACTATACGGTGATTCTTGCAGCGGAGTATACCAGGTGACTATCTCAGGGCTGGCTTGAGCAGCCCGTCTGGAAGGGTCGCCATGAAGAGGCGAACTAGGGACTTATAAATGACAAGTCGAAACTTGAGACGATACTGACGAACTCAACGAACTGATTTATTAAATAAAATACATTGCTTTTATAGGAAAGATTGGAATGCAAGGAATGCGTATTGCGCAATAGTGAACAAAGGAAAGTCTTATTATTTTCCATCCAGTATTGGAATGTCAAGGTTAATGGCGCTGTTCTCGGAAGTTATAAAATAGAAAATCATTTATTATTTTAGCTCAGCTGATCAGCTGGCGCTTTGGGTGGTCTATCACTACACAGCTTTGGTGGCTGGGCCCTCCGGTTTCTTGGTCTTCTTTTTCTTTTTCTTAGTCTTCTGAGAAGGCTTGGTGTCGCCCCTTGGTGTGGGGGCGTTGGCCGGCGCCATCAGTGTGGCTGGCGCCGACTCCGCCACCGTGGGCCTTTCGTCTGAGGCTCTGGTCTCAGGACCGCGGCGGTTCAGGGACGTGTGAGCTGCAGTTCCCGCCTTTTTATTTCTTGCTTCTCTGCGCATCACGGGGCAGCCAGTGTGGTTTGCCGGGTGAGGGCCCTCGCAGTTGGCGCAGGTAGCAGGTTCGGTTTTGGGGCGCGTGCAGTCCCGCGCTGCGTGTGGGCCGGCGCAGCGCACGCACTTTATAGGCCGATGGCAGCCGTGTGAGGAGTGCCGGAAGCCTTGGCAGCGGTGGCATTGTGCGGGCCCCTTCTTCCCGCGCCATGCTTCTACCTTCACATCTCTCATGAAGAGGAGCTCGTTGATCCCGTAGATCGCCGTGTTGTCTCTGGCGGGGCCGGCCAGCTGCATAAAGTAAATGCAGCCTGGCCGTCCTCCTCTGGCGTTAATTTGTTTAATGTACTCCACGGGGTGTCCGAGCTCTTCGCAGGCCGCTTTGAGCTCTTCTAGTGAAGTGCCTGCCGGTAATCCGCGTATCGCCACCTTCAGTTTCTTCTCGGAGTCAAGCGAGTATATGTGGTACTCCAGCTTGACTCCTTTCTCCTCGAGGTCGGCGAGGTGGCGGATGACGCAGCGGTATTCGTCTTCTGATTTTGGTTGGAATCTAATGCCGTTCCCTGTTGGTGCGGTATACGGCGTTGATCCCAACTCGGCGGCTATGCCTCTGAGCACTCCTGGCCAGTCTGGGAGTACTGGGGCGACAATGGCTGGGTATCTTGTCTTCTTCTGTGGCTGTTGCTGTTGCTGTTGCTGCTGTTGCTGAGGTTGCTGCTGCGGTGTGGGCTTCTGGATTTGAAGGGGGGTCGGCTGGGGGACCTTAGCCGCTGCCGCAAAGGTCTTCTTCTCCTGCCCTCCCACGGTGGTAAGTGGTGGTTTGGAGGAGGGGGCGGTAGGCGTCGGTTCCGGTACCGACGGTTTGGGTGGATGTATGGTAGCCTGGCTCGTTGTTGGTACGGCCTGGGCTGGTGCCAGTGTTGTTGTTGTGGTTGCGGTGGGCGCCCTAGTCTTGGCGCTGAGAGTGGCGGCGACCTCTGGCTGGGTTGCTGGCTGTTGCTGTGCGGTGCGGAAGAACAGGTCGCGAGCGACCACTCTCTTCCCTGATGGAAGCTGGTATTCCGGTCCAAGTATGGTGCCTGGCGCCGGGGGTTTTGGTTGTGGCTGGGCGGCAGTAGGCGGGCGCTCGTGGATGGCGTCCGTCAGTTTCGGAGTCTCCGGTGCTGGAGGTTGGTGGCGTAGTCTTGGGTCTGTAGGCGGCGAGGTGTTGAGACAGACGCGTTTGGTTGGTGCAGCTGTCGGTGAGGGCGGGCTCTCCCTAGGGCGCTTCTCCGGCCTTAGTACTGCCGGGTGGAGCCTCAGGAACTCGAGGAAGGGCTCGTCTTCAGGTAGCAGTTCGCTCTCCAGCCCCAGCTGGTGACTTGTTATGCGGATATACGCTGCCAGCCACGCCCTTAGGCCCGCCGACAGTCGGCCCGTGCCCAAAATATGGTTAACTTCAGCCGAGTCCGATTAAAGTTCTGCCATCGGGCAGGTTCCTACTTCGGCCGGCGATATAGGCGAGAACGGCCGTATTGTTGGTGCAGGCAGTACTGGCTCGTCGTCGGCGTCCAGTGGTTGCGGTGTCAATTGTCGAGGGGCGGGGGCCTCCCCTGCGGCGGTATCCTCCGCGCTGTTGAAGTCTTCGCTACCCTCTTGAAAATCGGCGAACTCGAAATCTTTTTCGGTGTAGCCGGGTGGAATTAAATGTCTCCATGGCAGCATACCGTCATCTATGTCGGTCCGAATTGGTGACGTCATACGCGACGAAGACGAAGCTGAGGTTGATCTCGATGTGGTGGGTAGATTGGAATGGCCTGTTTCAGGCCTACCCTCCAGGTCGGGCATCGATTTGGGCATCGCTGATGTGCGCGATGTCAGTGTCTGTAGGGTGGGTAGGTCGCGATGTTTAGATCTCGGTCTACCCTCCCGTTTCGGTTTCGGTTCCATCTTCTTTTGTTCGTCCATTGTTGGAGCGGGGGACGGGGGGCCAGCGACGCTAGCCACTACCAGTTAAGCCAGACCCCGCATTCCCTAACCCGGGGCGTCCGTTTGAGCGGGACCGGGCTCGGGAGGCGGTGCAAGGCGACCGGCAGTGGAGCTTCTTGTTTTTGTGGTGTTCCCCTCCGGCTATCTTGCCGGGCCGCTTTATTTATTTTATTTTTCTCAAAAAATGAATTTTACATCATTTTTTCACTTTAGATCTAGATTTTACATTCCAGTACTGACTAAGTCTAGTTATTTCTAGGTGTTATATTATATTATTTCGATACAGAATTACTTATGAAATGACAAAGTATGTACTATATATGTATTAAACAAACCAATTTTGTAATATTATCCGATTTCTATGTAATAAATACTAAGTTATAACAATTTTAGGCTTTATTTTTCGCCTGTAACTAAAAGGTGGTTTTAAACCTAAGACCTAAGTATGTTGTTGGTACAATACCTTAATGCAGAATTACTATACAATAATATCTTTGGGTTTAAGTTAACGGTTAAGCGAATACAGGTAAGTGAATGTAGAATAGATAACAAAATTTGAACTTTACATACAAATTTGATATAGCGAAAAGGTGAGAAACGCATTCTTATGCGTTTAAACTTAAACTAAGGTTTGGCGCAGTGCCATTGATGCAGAACTACTAATAGAAAACAAGGTTGTGGTGACTCTAAAGCAAAACATACTAAGTTAGAAAGTGATTTTACGAAACAATATGGACAACCTTGGTAAGAGAATAAAATAAAAATGTGAACCCAGTTTTGGTTATGTGTTAACTACTATTAGCGAGCTAAGTAGTAGAACACGGCTTTTAATGGAGCCACCCGCTATTGGCATCTTGGTAAAAATATTTTCCGTTTAAGGTGGGGCTATTCAAACGCTAAGCGTGACCCCGTGCGAATACACTAATACAATTTGTTTATATGTTTATTACATATAGTTTGTGATCGCACATGTATATATGTCAAGTCCGGTAGTTTGGATGGTAAGTAAACTTAAACCGATCCGTTCATATTAAGATGTTAAAAAGTAAGAATGACTGCTTGACATAAGTATGAAACTATTGCCAGGAAAAAGCTATTCAGATGGTAAATAACGAATATGGCTAGTAGGATTGACGTCTGCCTTAAACAATATTGCTTCTGATTTTGTTTACCTGGTTCTTAATAGCGCTAACATCCTGGCAGAGTTTGTTTATAGTGTCAATTTGTATGTCCACAAACGGCAAAGCCCATACATCCAGTGCTGGTTTTGTGAAATTAGGTATTCCACAGGGGTCAGCGGTTGGAAATTCGTTATTTTTATTATTTATAAACGATTTACCATCGGCAGTAACTAACGGTCTATCTGTGCTGTTTGCTGATGATACAACAGTCATAGTGAGCGCAAAAACATATGACCAGCTGTCTGAAAAAATCCATGCGGCATGTAGACAACTGCATAAATGGTTCTCGTTGAATGGCCTCCTACTGAACTTGTCAAAATCAAATGTCATGGTATTTTCAGGCCGAAATACTACACTGCCTCCATGTATTTCCAACAGCCCGATGCCATTATCCAATGAGTCTAAATTTCTCGGCTTCACACTGGACTCGTGCCTCAACTGGAAGTGCCATGTTGACCGTCTGTGCAATAGACTTAGTAGTGCTGTATTTGCCTTAAAAAAATTAAAGCCATTAGTGTCTAATTCGTCAGTCAGATCAATTCATCATTATTTTTCCCATTTTCATTCGTTAATTTCTTATGGTACGGTTCTATGGGGGAATTCTACAGATGCTAAGCGAGTATTTATACTCCAAAAACGCGCACTTCGGTTATTGGCCGGAGTGAAACCAAGACACTCTTGCAAAGACCTTTTCAAACTTCATAATATAATGACGCACTACTCCCTTTACCTATTTGAGGTACTAATGTACGTGAGAAATAATATACAGATTTTCAAACGCGTGGACGTAACGGGAAAAGTAATTCGATCCACAGGTAGACTCAGAACAGTCCCGCGTCGCATGGCACTTTCGGAAAAAAACCCACGCGTTATAGGACCAACGTATTACGAACATCTACCCACCAAATTAAAAAATGAAACATCTGACGAAGCATATAAACGCCAACTTAGAATCTTTTTATTGGAAAATTCTTTTTATTCTGTAAATGACTTCATGGAAATGAAATTTGTTTGACATTGAATTTTTAAATTATAGTTTTGTTTGATTTTAATTTTAATGTATTGTGACTGATGATTATTTAAGTTTTCGACATTATATTATTGACGCGGATTTTTATTGTTATAAATGATGTGATTTTAGTAGTATGATCATTTTTTAAATAATTTTGATAATTGTTGTATAATTTAATGTTATTATTATTATTATCATTTTTGACATTTCATAATTTTTTTGACGATCATAATATAAAGTCGTATAAATTGACTTAGGATAATTTATATTGTATTGTTATATTATGAAATAAATAAATCTAAATCTAAATCTAAATCTAAAAATCTAAATCATCATATCTTCCATCCATTTGTTTTTTTTAAATCTGAGAGTTCCATAAAGATCTGGTATTATCAGTGAGCAACTTACGTTTATTTCTAAACGTAATTTGAGGCTTTTCATTGTCCGAAGTGAGGGTACTTAAGTTTGGCTGAGAGCCGCTGAGTGCACGGGGGATGCCATCTCCAGTCGGTGAGCGTAGTAAATTCATTGTGCATCCGTGGCGCTGTGAACTTCTTTATGCGTAGTGATACCGATGCACAACTGATAAGAAGTATGTACTCAACACTCGTTAAGCAAGTTTGAAAACACTGTATATTGATTTTAGGGTTGAGTTTACCATGTCACATATTAAATGATTATTAAATATAACTTAGAGACACGTCTACACTGCACGCTTGCGCTGCGCCACTTGTACACAATATCGTACATTTTGCCCTGTATAAAGCTTTCTACTCTTTCTGATATAAAATAGCGAACAATAACACAAACGTTTGACTCTGCTAAAAACAAAAAATGATTTTGCATTTTAATATTTCGAAAGCAGTGAGTGTTGGCAGCCTGATAGGTGTATCTTCCGTCACGCCAGCTTTGACAATCAACAGACCGGAATTGCAGGCAAAACCTTTGTGAGAAAATTCGTCACGTTTTCACAAAATGTAACTTCTGCGTGTTCGTTAATATTGCGGAGTATAGTCAGCCAACATTAATATTCGTACAAGAAAAGCAACAAAAACATCTACATCGAAATTTGACTATAGTGTAATACTAAATAAGTTTGTCTTTATTTTGGTACATTGGTTCAGATATTAATGTTGCTGTGTACAGTAGCACCAAAAGTCTGTCATAATTATAGTAAAAGAATAACATTACATCTCACTTATACTAAATTGAAATAAATAAAATTGCTATTATTTTTTTATAATTCAGTATCAGTAATCGTGACTCGGAGACAACTAAATAACTGAGTTTTTTGCCTTTTAAACAACTTCAATCCTTGATTTAATTTGCTTCCTCATGATACAAGAAACTGCAATATTATAGGTGAAAGAGTATATTATAACCTTTCACCCCTATATTTTCCACAATTAAATCAGAATTTGAAACAAAAGTATAACAAGCTTATTCACAGTCCAGTGAAACAATATGAATAATAGGACAAAGGAACCGTTTCAAGGCAGTTATCTCTAAAAGCTCGTCAAATATATCCATTGTGACTTGAGTTGCTTTTGTTTTTCAAAGCGTTTAGCTCCTTAATACCTTGGTTCTAAAGTTTAGATTGGATTGGATTAGCTAGATTGCATCTAGTCCGTAAGGACAGGAGATCTGAAGGCTTAATGTTATTGAGAGCAAATGTTAGTTCGCTTTGAATATTTTAACTTTTGTAATTACCTCGTCGCCATTGTTTAACAACTGTTTGTAAAAGCAAAAGCAGTCAAGATACGGACCCATTTTAGTTTTGTGATCGAGAATCTCAAGAGAGGGAGCGACTTTTCGCAGAATTTCATAATTCGAGGGCGTAAGCATGTTGACGCAAGCTGTGTCGACGAAAATCGTGAAGAAGACTCACTTTTTAGGTTTCCATGGCCAAATTGGCGAAAACGGAACCCTTATAGTTTAGTCACGTCTGTCCGTCCTTCCGCCCGTAGGTCACAGCTGATTTACTCAGAAATTATAAGCACTACAATTCTGAAATTTGGTAGGAAGCTGTATGATATGGATATTTCTAAAAAACTTTTTCATCTATAAGTTAACCGTTGGTGAGATATTAGTTGTCAACTTCATAAAAAGTGTGCCCTCCCCCCACTCTAATTTCCAAACTGAGGATACGACCTTTTTAGATTCAAAGTATTGGATAGTATTTTTAAATATGGACTAATAGGTGTTGGTACAGAGGAACCCTTCATTGTGCGTGATCTAACACGCACTTGGCCGATTTTCTTTGTAAATTTGCCTCCATGCTATAACTTTGATCGGCTGAATCTCCGTTAATAGTAGGCCTAATAATATGGTTCAGCAACGAACTTTTAGGGAAATTAAAGCTGTTTAACTTTGTCGCACAATATTGATTGGCTTTAGTTTAATAGATATAAGCGAAAATCTGAAATATGACAGACATGTTGATCCAGATAGCAGTCATCAAGAGTTTCTGGGCTTTTAATAGGCAAGTACCTACACTCATTTGACAAATGCATAGTTCTTATAAAATCATGTTTAAATCGTGTTGGTTGAATGGTTAAATTGCAATCTCATTTACAGAAACCATACAGTCTTGGAATCCAATAACGATATCCCCATTGACTTGACGCCATTATTGTGATCATGTTGTACATAAAAGTAAAACCTTGGAGTTCATTGTCTTAAAAAATTACAAGAAAAACCCCTTAGTTAATTATTCTGTACTGTGTAAACCAACCCGTACTGGTCTTGTTTTTCAAGAATGATGAAATTCTCATTACGCAAATGTAAAGAAAACACGGCTCAGCACTAACCGCCCCAGGAAAAACAGACTTCTAAGGAGCTTATTTATGTATAAAATGGCCAAATGAAAAAATCTGTAATTTATTTCACAGTTTATCTTGCGAAATGATTTACGGATATTTTTTTTTACTAAAACATAAACAAATTATGGTGGAAAGCAAAAAGCAAAATAAACAGTAATATATACATACATGCAAGCGAACCTAAATGTATTATCCTTTACAGTATTTCATAATACATGTGCATCAGATTTTATAATATATGTTTGTTCTGTTATCCCACACTTCAATAGACTTGCATAAGACGACTGCCCTAGCCTAGTTGGTAGTGACCCTGCCTACGAAGCTGGAGGTCCCGGGTTCAAATCCCGGTCAGGGTATTTATTTGTGTGATCAGCACGAACATTTGTTCCTGAGTCTTGGATGTTATCTATGTATTTAAATATATATTTCTCTATATAAGTATGTATATCGTCGCCTAGTACCCATAGTACAAGCTTTGCTTAGTTTGGGACTTGGTCGATTTGTGTAAGATTGTCCCCAAAATATTTATTTTATATTTTATTTATTTATAAGTGATTTGGTCTGACTGAGCCTATGGTAATCAATTTTCACGTCAGCTCATTTTATTCTCTTGTCCAACTAACTGGATTAAGAAATGCAAGATCTAATTTTGCGATTTGGTATAGTGCCATAAACAAGTAATACATTAAAGTATTGGGTTTGGGAAACCTAATAATCAATAAACAAATCAATTGTTTTCAGAAGCTATTTAACACTTTTTTTTGTTTTTGTCAAGACATTCGCCAAAGCTTCGGGCCACGCAACTCCTGAATACATTGGGAAGTCAATAAATCATACATATTTTTTAATGAATGACTGAACAGCGATTAGCCTTAGTCTCGCCTGATGAAAAGCCACGACAAGCAATACATAGCTCGCTGGTTCAGTAATAGGGATGCTGATACCAAATAAATAAAAAAATCAATAAGTTCGAATTTTCTCAAAAAAGGATCAAATTTTTAATCAAATGGCAAAAAAATATCATTCAAAAGTTTTTTTTATAACCTGGCCTTTCAAGTTGGTCCTCGAAGGGAGTTGGTCCCCGAAGGGATAATTCAAAAGAATAAATAATTACATACTTATAAGTCTTCAAAGTTTTAAGAGGGGGCATATTCTGTCCCCTTTCCGTAAAAAGCACCTTTTGTATTAACGATCATCATTTACTATGGCGCTTGAGGACAGTGACGTCACTGATCTGTCCCGGTTTCTTTCTCTAACCAGCTACATAAAAACGGTTGTAGCTTCGTTATTTTTTCATATATCTGAATAAGATTTTCACCATTTGGCTTTTTTTGCCTTGTTTCTGTTGGAGTAGTCTTTTGAAGTTCAGTCAAATTTTGAGTCTTGAAGAAGCTTGGATTATAATTAACCGGAAATACAGAAGACGGGAGCATGTTCAATTCCTTTACAGATCAAATATTTTTTGCTCGCCCATTTTCTCCACCTCAGAGCTACACCTCCCTTTCAGTACCTAGGAATTCAAATTATAAATACCTACGCTTAAAATGGAGCGCATGAACAATTTATTTTTATTTATTGAAAATCAAAACTTTTTTTTTACATTAAGTATCAACAATTTATTCAGAAAACAATAAGGTAAATAAATAAATAAAATAAATATTTTTGGACAATCTTACACCAATCAACCTAGTCCCAAACTAAGCAAAGCTTGTACTATGGGTACCAAGTGACGATATACATACTTATATAGATAAATAGATACTTAAATACATAGAAAATATCCAAGACTCAGGAACAAATATTTGTGTTCATGACACAAATAAATGCCCTGACCGGGATTCGAACCCGGGACCTCCAGCTTCGAAGGCAGGGTCACTACCAACTAGGCTAAAGCGGTCGTCAAATAAATAATTAAAGCTAATTTAGTTCTAAATTAACATTAATTATTAAAAATAAATGAAATATAAGAACCCTAGACACCGACCCCAAGGTCGCTCATTGGCGGAAATGAACCCAAGATGCTGGCGGCGCTTCCCCACTGCACAGCAATGCTGAGCCTTTGCCCGAGAAACGCACCAGCTCTGGGATCACAGCAAGTTCTTATCAGTTTCTTTCTAAACCATTATTGTCCAACAGAAATTGTATTTTTCTACCCCATTCCCTAAACTCTCGCAACGAAATGTTTACTACCTTAAAACAATTTCTTCACCAGAAATTTTTAGTCATAAAAACAGCAAGATTTTTCACGCGAACACAAAACGTGAATATTATTATCATGAGGGCAAGTACACACGGGATGAGTTATTGCTCCACATTTCCTTGATGCCCTAATGCACTCAACACGATGTAGGCATTTATAGCAAATGCGGAATTTTATTCCAACTTGGAGACATACATTATGGACGGCCAAATATGAGGCGCTTTGGGCTAATGCTCAACATTTATTAAAAGGAGTACGTTGGCTCAGTACATTTCAGAATTTTTGAGAAATGTTTTTTTTAAACTTATCGTGGGCATGTAGGGAATTATTAAGGTCAACATCTCAATCTTTGACCTTAATCCTAATACTTGACTCCCACTGTTCAATTAACATTGGAAGTGTCAAGCCCTCTGACATTTATTACTTGGAGAAGAGGAAATAGAAAATTATCAAACGCAGAGACTTATTTCATTTCTGATTTAGGTCTGCAAAATATCATACCACCATTAAAATACAACCGAAGTTAGCTTCAATTGCTGATGACGAAGTTTTTGGTTCAAATTGGGCACTATTACATGCAGTAGGTTAGCTTAATAAGGCTATATTCACGGATTATAAAAAATAAAACAATTTTATTACATTCCATATAAACGCAAGCCAATATTTAATCTTCGATCTTCCCACATACTCCTACTGAATTTCGAAAGTCAAATTGAAAGCGAACAACTTAGCCATTCAAGAACTTACGTAAATACTACATACGAAAGTGCTCGTGCTGTCCCTCACTACAGCGAAGAGATGTAGGAGATAGTTTGTATCTCGAGTTGGGTTTCGAGGGGCGTATAGTATAAAAGGGGGGTCGGACGATTGATGACCGGACTATTTCAGTTAGCTCTTCACAACTCCGGCCACACGTGCCTGGGGCAATAAGAGGAAAGTTGATTTATCGATGGATCGGAAACTCACGCTGTACAATCGCCAGTTAACTGACCATTCGTGCACTTTATGCATATTGTAATAATGGTCACGAATGACCAGTTAACTATGATGGCGTATATATGTACTAGTTAAGACAGGAGCTTGTGATACAAACCAAAACGAAGTCAGGATTGATTTATACCTCCAAGACTCCAGCGAAAGAAGAGACTCAACCTTTGTTTTAAAATGTGTTTGTCCCTTTCTCACATAGACATAGGGCCAAATATACCTTATATATAGGTCATATGCTGTAATATGACTGAGATGTAATATTTATACCATACTCGCTATCTTCATTCCTTTTTTATCTAGAACATTAGTCGAATAGACGTTATAGTAATGCAATTCGAGTCAACCTGATGTTCAATAAGCAAGCACATCCATATTCCTAGGACAATATCTTCGTTTATTTAGCTCAGGTATATTACTGAAAAGGCAGCTTTATACTATGGACATAAGGTTCATATATCAATCTACCTCAAACAATCGTCTATGTTTTTGAACTCGCCTTCCTATTTACACAACTATCTCGGCTCGTTGAAAATACATTGAACAGCTGCACTCAAGTGCATCTGCTATTGAAATATTAGTCGTATTTGCCTTAGAATAAATTTGTTTATGATAAAAACGCTAAACTCAATTTCTCAGGCAATACTGGGGAAAATGTGAAAATCCAGTTTAAAAAAATACTGACGGTGACTGCATGTTTGAGCCGTTTGGGGTGGAAACTCTAGGGCTGTGGGGACCTGCGGCTCATTGCACTTTCAAGAAGCTAGCGAAGCACCTTATGGAAGCTACGGGTGACCAGAGGACTGGTGCGTAACTCGCTCAGAGGATCAGCATTGCTGTTCAGCGCGGCAATGCGGCCAGCCTTCTGGGCACCCTATCACAGAGCTCCGAGCTGGAGCCTTTTTTTTACTTGTAAATATAGCTTATTTAGTTTTTAGTATAGTTAATTTTTGCTTAGGTTATTTTATTATTTATTTATTTATTTAAACTTTATTGTACAAAATACACAAATTGTACAAATGGCGGGCTTAATACCAAATGGCATTCTCTACCAGATACAAACATACAGGATTAGATATACTACTAGATATTCAATACATACTATTTTAGTATATTATGTACTGTTTTTATTATACTCTTTAGTCTTGGTAATAAACACATTAAAATTAAAACTCAAAATATACGTTTTATCACATAAAATATGCGAATTTTAGCTAATTATTTCTGCTTTTTTTAAGTACCACGCATCAGATTATTAAAATTAAACGTTGTTTACGCTGACACAGATGTTGTGACTGCGAAGGATAGGCGTGCGAACCTCATGCTTCTTATCTTCCGCTACCGTATGGTATCTATTACGTTGCTGTAAATTCCAAGGGATTTACCTTAATTTTAGAGCATGCTTATGCTCTAAGATTAACTCACGCGTTCCTTAGAATATTTAAATACTAAACGCCAACATAGGCTAGTCTTAATAACAGAGCAGCCTAATTCGACCACTCGAAACCAATTAGCACTAATAAATGGGCAGTGTTACTTGGCTAAACAACCGCCTTAATTGAAACCCAGATGTCTCAGGAACCATGCAATTCAGGGTTCAGTATGCGCTGGTCAGATTGAACCAGGTCCAGGTCCCAGCAGAATATTCTAAGCAAGACTGTGCCTTGGTAGTTCGACGCTCGGTTGATTTTGAGGCGGTACGGTGATTAATACGAAAGTTAGCTTGCTTTAAGTTGAATATATTCATCTGAAATGGAATTTGTAGACATATGGAATATAATTTTTTAGTTGGATTGAAAACTATTACATATTTTCCAAGTCTTTTTGAGATTTGAAATCATAGGAAGATTTTCTACAAATTAATTATTCAATACTATTATAATTATATCTATAACCTACATAAAACAATGTTATGTGTTAATCATTGTTAAATTCTCAAAAAAAACCTCACATGTGAACAAATTATTATTTAAAAGTGAGTAAGTAATTAAACCTCAACCTTCATTAAGGATAGAGGATAACATTTTATGCTCACTGCATGAAAATACATAAATCATGTAGGTTATATTCTAAGGATTAGGTTTAACAAATACGTGAGTAGATACTAAAACTGTTTATTTGGGCAAAATAATAGGTAGATACTAAATAAATATTGTCTTTGTGGAACCGATGGAACAAATATTCAGCATATTTATTGTTACGTTATTTTATAACCAGAAACCCACTTGAACACAAAATAGATCCCGCTGGAGTACAAAGAGATCATTATCGCGTAATATATTTTTTATAATTATATTTGATTTGTTTAAGTATTACCTAGCTAATTTGCATGTTACATATCTACGCTATAAGTGTAGAGCGTGGGATATCCTCATGTGACATAATATTATTTGCTAGAAATACACTTTTCCCAGAATTTTCATTTCGTAGATTTTTTTTAAGAAACCGTAAACTTGAGGTTACTTACAACTAATTAATCAGCAGAATTTAGAAGAAATTATGTTTTACTTTAAGATTTAATGGGAAATAAAAGGCTATTTATTTTATTTATAAACTTGAGGTACAGCCAAAAGGTCATTGTGTAAAACCCATTAGGTTTACCAGTAAAGTAGGTTTGGTCGGGTTAGAACTGCGACCCTTTTTAAAAAAAAATATTTTCTATGACATGAAAATTCTACCAAAAAAGTTTCTGCAAAACATTAGTAAACCATATGGCGTAGATATTACATAATACAAGAACACGAAAAAAGGGCTACATACGAATATAAATAGGTATTTATGATATAACACTTTTTTTTGATATAAAAGAAAAAAGATGCACCAATCGAGAATATGCATGCGGAATGAATAATAATATGTCACTATATGAATAGTAGACCATCAAATTATGTCAAAAAACAGTAAATTAATAAATAAGCTCAAAATCTGAAAAATATATGACACTTGAAAGTTTCGAAAAATTATGTAACTTTTTTATTTCATCATTCATCATTTTCAGCCTGTAATCGCCCACTGCTGAGCATAGGCCTCTCTTCGAGTACGCCACTCGTCCCGGTCCTGATTTATTTACTAAAAGTAAATTGAAAACCACCATCAGGATTCTTAAGTTTTAATAAACAAAAAATTGTGTGAAAACAATGTACTTAAACGCAATATTTCACGACCTAACAGTATATGACGTCACATGCTGTGCTCAATTAGTATGGGAGTTTTGGGGGCGTTATGAGCGTTTGGATTTTATGCTGTACTTTGAAAACCATTTTTGTCTTTTGAGGTGTTTTAATTGTACTTGTTCCATACACACATTTGTTCCTCTCTAAAAACTGGTTAGAATGGCATCAAGAAAAAAAATGATGCATATTCTCTATTCATGTGCCTCTATTAACTATGAAACGAAAGTTAGACGTAACTTGAAGTTAAAAGTATCATCGATGCCACCATTACAAGTATTTTTAATACCGATGACATAGCGTATTCGTAATTCAAAACATAAATACTGTTAAAATTTAAAAACGTAAACAAATCTGGAAAACGTTCAGGTACCGGCGGAATGATTTTGGAACAGTAACAACTTTCAAAAGGAAGTCAAGAAAGTTATTAAGATAAAATACGAGTTCTGTATACAATAAAAATATACTTTCTGAACATTAAGCGGAAAGCAAAATTAAATAGGAAAGGAATAAATTTGTACCTCGGTTTGTGTTTGACAAATTAAAAACTTTGTCCGTTTTATTTTGATTATGTTTTTGGAAGACTAATAAGAAAGTGAACAGAACGAAAAAAAAATATCAATATGGTTTCATCAACATTTTCTGTCACTTTACTGTGAATATAACTAATATAGGGTAAACTACCCCGTGTTCGGCTCTGGTCTTCTTGATTCATGGCAATAGAAGAGGTCAGCCACATGGTCTCAATAACGATAACAAACATTAAGACTTTTAACTTAATATATCTAAAGGCAGACCTATATGTACTAAACTTGAGATAGGTATCTTATTATTCTTTTGGTATGCTTTTACTGGCTCGGCATATTTTAACAATCAAGAGCTTAGATAATTTTTGTGCACATTAATTGTTGATTGTTATTCGTTTTTTAAGTTTTATTATGTAAGTATTACGTACGTATTGTGTGTTTTGACGACCGGCAGGCGAATCACGTAACTTTATGTACTAACGGTAGATAGATTTTACTGTCAATTTTGAAGTATAAATGTATGAGCTGACAATTAAAATTTGACATTAAAATCTACCTAACGGTAGTACAAAAGTTACGTGATTACCCCGCGGTTTAGCCTAGTGGGTAGTGCACCTGCCTGTGAAGCTGACGGCCCTGGGTTCGAATCCCGATCAGGGCAACTATTTGTGTGATGAGCATGAATATTTGTTTCTGAGTCTTGGATGTTTTCTATGTATTTAAGTATTTATATGTATTAAATATATCGTCGTCTAGTACCCATAACACAAGCCTTCTTGAGCTTACTTTGGGGCTAGTTCGATTTGTGTAAGTTTGTCCTCTAATATTTATTTATTTATTTATTTTAAATATATCGCCCTTGATTAAAAAACAAAGAATCTATCTGTGTAGTGTACGGGGAACCCTAGAAGACCGGTGAGCGGCTAGTTCCATGCGGTAATTGGCGCGGGCCCCGGAGAAGACGCTTGACACAGATCCAACGCTACGCGAAATACGCCCGAAGCCTTCTAAATTCAAACAACTCTAAAGGCCAGGTTTCGGCTCTAGAGCCTGGGCGCCTTCGTTATCGCATACAATTGATTGTCATATTATCACATGGCATAACATGAATGGCATAATGCTCTTTAGCATAAATGTCACTATCCCAATGCGTCATTTCGCCAAATTGTTTTTTAAATAATATACTTCAGGTACATCTTTTTTAGCCTACATGCCACTATCCTACTGCGTCATTTCGCCTAATTGATTTTTTTTATAATATTGTTCAGGCATATCTTTTTTAGCCTTATATTAAGTTTCCTAATAGTCAATGATTCTAATCTCAAGCAGCATAACATAGTTACTACAATTTGTTGCTATAGGTCGCATAATCCCAAGCACATGTAATACGAATTCAAAAATGCCTCAAGGTTAGGTGAATGGAAACCTAGCTATCCATCTATAAATAAAAGATTTTGTGCACAGACATGATACTAACATCTTCACCTACGAATTACCGAAATATACCCACAAATCAATCACTTTACATATCAATATCGTACCATTGTCGATATTACTTCTTGTTTGACTAGGGTATATCGTAACGACCCATTTGGCTAAGTGGTTTCTATTAATAATACAGTCGAAGTGGATTACGTGATATATTTTCATATCCCAGGTTGTATTCGCGGGCACTTATTTTGCTTATATATGTTTACAAAAAACAGAGCAAAATCTATTAACGAAAAAGAATGTACTAAGATATGGTGGCACTTAACTGATCCGCGCGAGAAAGACACCTGATTTGTATAAATTTTGTGTTTTGAAATTTGTATTTTGTAATGGACATTATTATTATCGACGGTATAAAGGAATAACCCTTGAAGCGACATTTTTTGAATTTTACAGGAGAGCGTATTAAAGTGTATTTTTTGACAAAAGCAATTTTATCTCTTTTATTATTGATTTTAGAAAGTTGAGTTCTATACACAAGTTTTCTCAAATTTTAATAGCTATATTTTAAAAATATTATCATACTTGAAATCTTACAGGATTCTGAAATAAGTGTCGCTTAAGTGAATAGGCCCCCGAAACGATCCCGGAAGAACCATTGAAGCGACACCTTCGTGTTATAACCAGGGCCCTAAAAAATCCAATGAAACTACACCAATATATCTAATTTGATCTCGGGAATTAATTTAAGCGACAGTAGAGTATTTGTATAAATAAAAATAAATTGTCCGTCGTTTTAAATAAGCAAGGGATCTGATGAATTTATTGTTGTTTATTTTATTCGAAAGTATTGGAATTTTCATTTTAGTATAATAGAAGAAAATACGTACACTTATAAAGGAAACACAATAGGAAAAATCAAATTGTTGTTTTATTGGTTGGCTTAAGCCATAACATCAAGATAGACAAGTTCACTCATTATCACAACAGAGTTCAACTTATTAAATAACGTAGTATAAAAATCAGGTTATTTGGTATCGTTTAATTCAAGATTATTTATTACAATGCAATACAAATACTCTTTATCCAACACCACACACAAATGAATCAGTTACATACATTCATACCTACCTACATAAAGAACAACCAATATTCTAAAGAAATGTAATAAGTAGTATTAGATTAGGTAAATACTTTAATTTTAGTATTATTAAGTGATAACCTAAATAATTTTGGGCACAGGTAAGCCGTTTAAGTAATACTTTTACAAACGGCATACAAGTGCCGAAATAAATAGTTTATCACTATTATTAACACTATATATATACTAAATATCACTATTCACACATATGAACATCTAAAACATTAAAAATTTCACTAATTTGAACATGAACTAGCATACGTACCTAGTTAATTCCGTCAGCGAACGGCAAAACAACCACCCCCTCCTAGTGTTTGTCGGTGACTGAAGCGACCGACGGCGTTACACTGCGTTTATAAGAGTCCCTTTCGCGCGTAATTCATACAAAAAATTATACACTTGAACGCCATACTATAAATTTGGGCGATACTTCAAACGCCATCACACCTCTTGCAATTTTCATTTAACCAACATATTGCTGTTTTTCAAAAATACTTGAAGCGACAATTTCGGCCAGGGCCAAGCATGTCGCTTAAAGTAATGAAATATTAGGTACATTTTTGTAACATTCACTTAAGCGACAACAGTTAATTGTAACACTTTTGAAGAACCACTTAAGCGCCGTAACCTATGTAAAATGTACTTGGAATAAACATGTAAGTGACATCACATGGAAAATGAACTATTTTTAAAAATCACTTATGCGACTATGATTATGCCTGTATATATGGTTAAGTGACTCAGGTAAGATTTTACTCAAATTATGTGTCGCATCAGGTAACGATTTTTAAATTTGGGCCTTATTTCTGTAACCCCTTAAGTGACATATAAGTCATCGGATCGATGTGAAACCCGGCTCAAACGACGCAGAAAAAAACGCTGATTCCAACGATATATATAACTCGATTTTGACCAAAATGTCGCTTAAAGGGTTATTCCTTTACACCGTCGTTATTATTATTTATCTGACTGACGATTCCGAATGGAAGATGCATTTATTTTTCTGTTTACTTTTTATCGTGTTTTGTATTACTCTGGTTGACATTATGTTATTTAAATTTTTTTTGTTATGACGATCATGATAACAATTCTTGTAATTTTGACATGTGTGCAAATTCATAATGTAATTCCTAATCATGAAATAAATTATCTAAATCTAAATCTATAATCTTCGTAGTAATATATTGTCTCGCAATCGAGCAATAATATAAGAAAAAATAACCCGACAAGTACGAGTCGCAGTATCAATTTTCATTCCCTTGAGAGCGTCGAAATATTCTTTTTTTGGGGCATAAACAGCCGTATATTTTATTTACGTTAACTTAGAAAAATGTTTTTTTTACAGCTTCATGGGAGTGTAGAACTGAGTATATGGTTTTATTTTCAACTCATCAGACAGACAAAAAAGTGAACCTATAAGGGTTCCGTTCTATTCCTTTTGAGGTACGGAATCCTAAACCGAAATAGACCGATCGAATAAGTACTCTTGAGCCTATTCAGAGTTTTTAGACATTTCCTCAGTTGCCGAATTATTTCGAAGTGACTACTTGACACGAAATACTGACTTCTTTTGATCTCTTGTCCGTCGAATTCGTGGAGGAAACAATTAACCTCTCGACTCAGTACGTTTTTTAATAAACTTCTTGTTATATTTACAAGTACTTACACTCTTACAATGTTACTTAGAGTTATTTTGCACTAATTCATTTGTAATAAACGGGTAACTCACGTCTTTAAGGTCGAATATAGCTCGACATGTTTCGGACCAATACGTGGCCCTTAATCATGAGAACTAGCCACGACACCCGAGCGTCTAGCACTGCGTGCTCGCGCGCAGCTCGATCGGCTGCTTGACGTCGGCGGCGGCGGTGGTGCGGGAGGCGAGAATCCACCCCCACTTATTTATTTTTCCACATTTTTATTATATTCCAATATGTCTGAAATTCACGGGAGTTTTATATTTAAAATCACTAATTCGTCATTGTTTCTTGTTTCAGATCTTAAATAAGAATCACAAATGAGCTTCAGATATCTCGAATGTACGTATGGAAATAACACGACTGACTTAATCCCAGCTTTCTCTAGAAACTCAATTTAAGCAAAACAAAGTTCATTTAATCAGGAAAATGAAAAAAAAATACAGTCATAAAAAAAGTTTTTAAATATAAGATTGCTTTCAGAATAAAAAAGTTGTTAAGCTACGAAGAGTTAATTTGTCAACGCTGGTGAAAAACTGTCACTGCCAGCCGTTTTTCTTTATTTCCAGAATTAAACTACATGCTGTCGTGTTGTCATGCGTGTATATATTGCTTTTACAGCGAAATGCTTTTTCATTTACTGATTCAGGTTGGTTGTCTGTTAATTCAACGAGTGAAATAAAGGTCTCTGGTTCAGCTTCGACAAAAATGCTTTCGTATGTACGGATTTCCATTTTTTCTCCTATACAGGTCGCATTTCTCAACCGATTCTCGTGAAATTTCATGTGCAGGTTTGATACTTTTAAGTAGGTATAGAATTTTACAGTAAGTCAGTTTTTTGAAAAAAAATTTTTTTTATAATTTCGTATTTTTTGCGGGCAGATTTCGGTTTGTTCTCCTCTGCAGGTCGCATTTGCAACCGATTCTCGTGAAATGTTGTGAGCACCTTCGATAAATATATAGTTATTTTTGTAGTTACTTTTTTTAAACATACGTTTTTTATGGTTTTTTTTACAAGCGTGAATAATTCATACGGTTTAATTACTCGTACTATTTATTATTATCTTGTACATTGACATGCCTTAGGTTGGGTTGCACCAAACTGTCTGTAATGTAAGTTACGTTCATTAAAATTTGCAGTATGGTAAGTTTGAGAAGTTTCTATGGGATGACAGCTGCCGGCGGCATATTTAACGTTAATCGATCTGTAATCGTATGTTGGTGCAACTCGCCCTTAGTCTCGGTTTTATTAAAAATCCGCTACACCAAATGTCCCCACTCAATATTTTTTTGACATAACTTACCTACAAACTTAAAAGGGAAATAAAAGGCTTATATTATTATAACATTACCTACAAAAAGTCTAAGGAATCTTTATAAAACCGAAGCACCGAGCCTAAGGTCCAGATATTCACTATTCTTATCTTCCCTCAGATTTATGGTTCGCAACTTTTCTCACGCACTCGGTGTAACAAGACAAATCGTGCATTACCTATCTGTGCGTACCCTGCCCGACCGCATTCATTCACCAGTGTAACAAACGGAAATGTTACGTATCATATGTCAAGGGCTGTATGATGTTTGGCCCAGTTTGTTATGTTTTTATTGTGAAAACATGGAACACGACATTAAATCTCGTTGAAGAAGGAATCTTTATTCGTTCTCGCTGTGCAGGGACTGTGGCAACTATGGTATAAGGAGAGTACAGACTTTTTAAAGGGGCGCGGCGGTGCGGGACATTTGCTACCTACTTGGTAAAAAATAAAAAAAATGTTGAATTGAATTGTAAGTTAATTTTTCAAGAATAATGTATGTATAGTTAATCCCGTGCAAAGCCGTGGCAAATCATTGTTTAGTATCTAACAACAATGTGATTTATACCTATCTATCAATGATTTATGCCCATAATGTGATCTATATATTTGAGCTACCTATGAGGCGCATAATTACTACGTATTATATTTTCATACACGATTTCAATTGCGGAGGCGCCATTGCACATCTAGTGCAAGTTTTAATTAACTTTGAGATTGAATTCGTTTAAACACCGAATTTTCGTACCACGGTTAAATACTAAGCGAAGGCAATAAAATCACTTCACCTAGCTTCAAATTTCCTGCTGAAATTTTAATGAAAAAACGGTACTCGTGAAACTTGTGTCATATTGTTGAACGATGCGAATATAGTGTTATTATTTTTAACTGGCCGGATGGAAAATACCGCTAGGGGTGTTGTTGTGCTATGAAATAATTAATTGTTAGGTAGTTGTATAATACTTGTACACTTCGAATCAACTAGGCGTAGGTTTTGATAGAGCGTTAGGTTAGGATATAATTATGACAGTTTATTTATTCTAAATGTGCGCTCGATAACCTCTTTCACTTGAATTTAATACTAAGTATTAATTAAGTATCCATGTTAGCTGTCTCATTACTTATATTGTACTGATAGTTCGTAGTCAAACTGGAAGAGAGCTGATGCTTATAGCACAGGATTTACCTAGTTTAAGTATCAGCGACATGTATAAATGACACGAAAACAATAAATTTAAGACAATATTGTAAGAAACGAAACCCAAGCTTGTAGCATGATTTATAAATAAATAAATAAATAAAAATAAATAAATAAATAAATAAAAATAAATACTTCGCCAAGTCACTTAAAGAACAGAAAACACCGAAAGGCATTTTTGGAGTCGGGTATTTTTTTTTCAGTCACACTTTTAGTGAGTCATTACCAGAGTAGATCACATGACAATTCTAATAAAATACGGGTAAGCTACACCGTTTTATTACGCAATTCCGTTGTCTTCTTTCCGGCTTCAATTACCAGATCAGGTTGATAGTAACATTATATAAGGACCATTTAAATTGGCTTCGTCATAGTCGCTTCGGTATCTTAATCGAAATACCTATCATAGCGCTAACCATGACACACTAGGAGTTTTGGATGACCATACGTGGTCTTTTTATCAATTCCTGTACACCAAATGCTACTTTCTGAATGAAAATGCTCCATTAGTTACCGAAAATACTAAAATCGCTATATGATCCCCTGGATTTTTTGAGGAGTTCCCTTAATTCCTCATGGTTCCCATCATCAGAAGTGAACTATGATAGTAACGGCACCAATGTGGAAGCATATGCTTACAAACAAATAATTTACCAAATATGTTCAAAAATGGCGGAAAAATCGCGTAAGAAACAAACAAAAAAAGGGAAAAAAGACATACAGACGAATTGAGAACCTCCTCCTTTTTACGAAGTTGGTTTAAAAGCTGCGCAATAGGGATGTTGACTTAAAATTTGGCTACTCCAAAAGAAACAAGGCAAAAAATATGCCAAATAATGAAAATTATATTCAAATATATCAATAAATAACGAAGCTACAACAGTTTTAATGTTGCTGACTAGAGAGAGAAAGCGCGACTGATCATCAGTGATGTCATTGACCACGAGCGCCATAGTAAATGACGATCGTTCCAGTACAAAAGTGCGTTTTGCGGAAAAGGGACAGATATGCCCCCTCTTAAATGTTTGAACACTTATAATTACGTAATTATTTATTCTTTTTAGTTACTTTTTCGGCATTTGATTAAGAATTTGATCCTATTTCGAGAAAATTCGCTCCATTACTTACTCCGCCAGGCATCGAATTTGCTTGGCAATGATGCAATAAACAATGCAATAATGAATAGGATGTTCTCGAGTAATCTAAAACTACTTCATTTTAAAGGGATCGCTTGAGTCAGTCGGTCAGTGAGCCAAAGTGACTGTCGGGCCACGCGCAATGTAAGGTTCTGTAGTTGTCCACACGTTACGTTATGCGGACTTAAAAGTTCAGAAACTTATATTTGCCATATGTTTTACACAACTAACAACATAATCTCAATAAAAAGCGGAATTACCGTAACAAAAGACAAACTAAAACCAATCGGCATGGAAATTAAAATGGCCAAAACATAATCACAATCTAATAAAACATATTTTTCTTTAAGCATTTAATATTTTATGAAAAGATACAAAAGAAAGCTGAACGGAATTGGAAGCTGCAGAACGCGGTATCTCGAGAAGAAAACCAAAGCTATTCCAACCCATCCCGTCGCTCCAGTTTTCTCATGTTCTTTATTTAGCAGTTTAGGATCGGTGTTCGTTTGTTTCACTACCACCTCGATTACCATAGAGAGCGGCCAAGTCTGCTCGACGATTCTTGAGCTGCCTTGTAAGATATCCTTTAGAATTGGAAATTCACAGGAAATTCGAAGTCGACTTTAAAAATACTCATTTTATTATTCGAACTGCTACCGCTGGCTAACTTAGATTGAACTGTTACACTTCAGTGTTTCTTTTGCCTCGGTGATTCTTCTATTATTTGACATTTGGTTGTAGTAAGTCTTAAGTTTTGATGACAAATCTACATTTTAAAGGATGACGATGAGAAACGCTAGTGGATTTTAAATTGTAAAAGTGATGTATGTTATTTAATTTATTTATTATAAGATATCCATTTGACATTTAAGTGGAACTAAATATAGTTTTTCTCTTAAGCTTCCAAGGATATATTGTGTTAGGAGTATGGGTCCTAGATTTGTCGCGCGCTGCCTCAGCGCATCTTCGGATCAATACAGGGTTGGCAACGAGCAAGTCACTTCTATGAAGGCTCTGAAGTTGCAAGTGTGTAGTTATCTAGTTATATATATTTGATCGTCATTTTAATTATGTTATTCTACCCTTATTGGCTCAAAGGGGAATACAGAATGATGTGTGTACTTATAAAATTTAACAATCAACAGTCATTATCATCCTGGCATTAACCCGGTAGGCACATTTTCATCCTGAAAGATGCCCGGGGTCCGCTACCCAATCACAAGATTTGTCGTAAGCACTAGTCTTTACGGAAGCGACTACCACCGGATCTTCGAACGCAAACGGGAAACTAGACCTTATTGGGATTAGGTTTGTGAGTTGGCAACTTCACTGTTAGAAGTTTACAAGCCGCTCAAGAGCCTCTGACGTGGCTTGCCATACTCAGCAGCCGGAAACAACGGCTTAATATGCCTTCCAAGTCACATACAATTCATTACATTGATATTGTGCCAGAGGTGTGTTCATTAAACAAACGAGACATCACTGATACTCCAGCAAAAAGCCTCCCAATGTCGATGTCAAAAAGGACGACTCTTAATTGCGTATTTCAAAAAATGGAGTCTTATTGGGGCCTTCGACATGTATAGTCAAAAGCACCAAAATGTACACATTTTTCACCTTACTCCATTGAAATAGGGTCCATAAATACATATAATGCACTCGACTATATTTGCATAAAACAGTCTTTATAATATTTTTGACAAAAAGTGTAGCAAAAGTATAGTAAAACAAAAAGTATTTACATAAAATTCGTCTGCGTTCCTTCCTCAATTTACCTATAAACAGAGCCATTCCTTATTCTACCTTAAACATTAACTTGCCTATTAGACATTTTATTATGATAAATTAAATTAAATTTATCTCGTTTGAATGAGTTTGCACCGGCAAGGAGCGATCCTGGGTTTTCAGGCATGACTTTACGAGCCTACTTTGAGAAATTGCTTTTAACACTGAAGGTTGTTACGAACGAGCAAAAGTAGCTATGTATTTAACATAAAACCTAAACAACTCACAAACACACACACAAAAGTCACATTTTGTTTTCGACTTATTTTCAATACTGGTAATTAGTAATACAAGCAATAATATCATGTTCGAATTAATATATATTCAGGATTTAAATAACATACTAAAATTCGTAGCTTAAGTAGTTTTTCAGTAATATAAACAAGAATAATCTTGCTCACCATTTAGTAAACCAATAGTGTAGTATCATCAACCATTTCCCACGTGCTCATTCCCAGTTCGTTTCTCAGGTTATTGCTATGTCCTTTTCTTCTCGCTACGCTCTGACAGTGACGCATGGTCTAATTTACGAAGCTGCAATGTTGTCGATGCATTCTAAAACGGCTTTAATACCTCAGCATAAGGTCTGTTATTCCACGAATAGGCTGTACGTGCTAAGTTTGTTGAAGCGCGTATGGCACTCTTGACGGGCACATTGTCCCCTCGGAAATAAAACTGTAACACACTCCGGACTTTGCCGGCGATTTATTAAGCGTTTGAATTTAGTTTAAAAGGTTACAAAGCTGATTTTTGCGTTGGACGTTCTCTTGATTTTTCCACAGTGCCTTATTATTACAAATAAAATGTGACTTTGTTTGCATTTTTTTCTTACTAGGCAGCTTAGGTTAGGTACTAGGTGTTCGCCTTTACCACTGAGAAAAAATCATATACTTAATTGAATATATTTAGAAGGGTCACGTACACTATTAAATTTGAATATCATACGACAACACATGTTTTGAGTAGGTCTGTGATGCACTTTAAACGCTTGTAGTAATTTCAATATTTCTGATACTTAATAATGGTGAATCTGCCACAATAAATTGTATATTACGTAGCCCGTCACGCTAAGTACTATTTTATAAACATTGAAGAAAAAATACTATTGAAAACACACTCGTAATATAATATATTACCAAACCTGAACATTTTTTAGATCCTTGTTTGCCCCAATACTGAGATGTAAGTTTTATGATCGCCCTAGTGCATGTGAACATAGCTCTCCCGTCGTAAACCATCGAGCAACTCATAAACCACTAAAAGCTCTGGAGGGTCTCGGTATGTTACACATTTTCTCACTTTCCGTAGATTATGAATGAAGAGGGACTTCTAGTGTTGATTTTAAGACTTGAACGATGTATAACTTTTTTCTATCGCCTGTTACCATAGTTAGGTAGGTTTTCTGGCTTACTTTTTGAGACTACGGTTTTATGGGCTTATTCAACAAATATTCGTTTTATTTGACATTTTCACGCTATTATTTAAGGGTAGTTTTCTAAGCATGTTAGAAGTCCACGTGGTAACGATTCCTTTAAGAAACTCTGTCAACCTTGTCCTGGCTAACGAGAAAGAATAACAATCAAACAGTGTTGATTGACCCATTCAGAAATCATTGCTGACAAGTATTAATATGTAATTTTATTTATACTCACAGTCCCAAACAAACTTCCTCAAAATGTCAGCCCTATAATAGATGATTTCCGGAATAGATAACAAGTAAATGATCCTGTCCAAGTAATTTAACTATCCCAAAATATCTCCTTACCAAATATAATCTAATTTTGTCGCTATTTTTATACGCTATTTTACAATTGAGATTCAAATTTAAAGCACATGGCTTTATCTCTTTCGTATACTGTACCACAAATCATAAATAGGATAACACACTATTAATAAATAAAAAAATGTATCAGTTAGCAGTACGAAGAAAGGTAATGAAGAAAAATAATGTAGTTGAATGGCCAAGTGGCAGCCAAATACCGAAGCCAGTTCAAAAGCAAACTACAAATTAAACTCCCCTAAGATTACATTGAGAAGTTTTCACCTCGCCCTTTGAATAGGATTAAACTCGAAACTTTAGCTTAGTTGCGAGTTAACCCTTTAATATGAAGGACACTGTTGGATGTAATAGAAACGCGCTAAGGTCAGATTTCAGAAATACTAAGCTAAAGTTGAACACTTATAAAGTTAATTACAAGATGGCGATTTACAAATACTTCAAACTAATTATAATAAAATAACTTAATAAATAGAAATATGCCGTAAATAAATAAATAAATATTTGTGGACAATCTTGCACTAATCAACCTAGTCCCAAACCAAGCAAAGCTTGTACTATGGCTACTAATCGACGATATACATACCTATATAGATAAATAGATACTTGAATACATAGAACACATACAAGACTCGGAAACAAATATTTGAGTTCGAGATTCGAACCCGGGACCTCCAGCTTCGTAGGCAGGGTCACTACCAACTAGCCTAAAGAGGTGTAAAGCTAAAGTATTTTAATTGAAAGGAATTCAATAAATAAGACGTTAGTAACAGCTATGAGTAGGTACAAAGCGGAAAACGTAGTGATATTCTGTGTAGTACAGCAATGGCATGGCAATAAAAACGTTTCGATACCTACTTTCACTCACTGCGGTAGATGATATCAGTAAAAAGGAATTATTCTTCCATGCCCAATACGAAACTGGGTAAAATACTTGGAAAACATCAAGTTTCAATTATTCTTTGCTATTGAATATATTTTAAATACAAAAAGATGAAAAAATTCACGCTTTTTGACCATCAATAATTTTGACGTCACTTGTTTTTCCCTACAATGTGTTACTTACAGCGCGTGTTTGACGTTTTGTTTAAAGTTGCATTAATTCGTCAGTTACAATGGAAATAATTCACCTAAGCTCAAAAAAAACAAAGTCATAACCAACGTTTTCAATAGTTCGTAAATCTTGATGCCATCAAGTATCGAAATACGCAACTGTCTTGCATAACAATGGGAGACTGGAATTTTATTTGAGATAATGTCATGAATAAATCACAAGCCGCCCAAAGGGTCGTACGGTACAGTTAGCCAAGAAAGTAGTATACCACTTTTGAACCTTAATACACAGAGGCTATTTTTAACTGCAAATCAAAAAATATTCCTTTTATAAAAAAAATTAAAAAAAAAATATTTATTTATTTTATTTATTATTTAATAATTACTTACTAGAGCACAAAAACCTAACATCATTATTTTTTCAGGAATAGGACCCCGGGGCTTTGTCGAAACTGTCTGATTTCATAAAAAAAAGATTAAGTTAGAAATGATATGGCACGCTCGCTTCGTTTGCTCGGTCGCGCATTATAGGGCCGCAGTTCTACCTAACACTCCTCCTCGCTTCGCTCGTCCTCGAATCTAATCTGTATTGTAGAGAACTTCTACCTAATTTTTAGTTGTTAAATGACCATTTCAGATGCCTATCAGAAATTTTCTTTGCAATCAGTATATTTGATATGAAGGTATTGATGTATATTTTCAAATTATTACTAGTAACAGTTTAGCTAAGCATACCGTTTTTCTGCAGTAAATTAATTTATTTGATTTGAAAATCGTTTAATTCGTGTAAATAAATTGTTAGCAAAATATTTCCCATACACAAATAATAAAGTCGATAAGTTGTGGACTACTTGCTTGGCCGACTGTATATATGTACCTAGTACCCTAATATTTCGATTACTTGATAGTTTATCGACCTATATGGTTACGGATCACTGTTATGGAAGTGGGAATATGTAATTAAGTATTATATTAATTTATTTTGTCACCGAACCATTGTTATAACGTACGTAATGCTCTAGGATGTTGTTCCAGTAGTATACATAGCAAAGCCATTTGGAAGTTTGTAACTCACACGGCTAGTAGTTTCCCGTATGGTGCCGGGATAGAATAGCCCTTTCTTCCTGGGAGTGTCGTGAGAGTCGACTATACGAATCCAGTTGTAGTGTGTTGTGGACGATGGGCTAACAACCTATCACTGCACTGCAATATCAGTTTCTTCATCTTTAAACCTGTAATTGGAAACCTTAAGTTTTTTGGAGTGGTTCATATTATATTTTTTATTGATAGTGATTCAAAACTGTTGCCGAGTTTTTGTTAAATATCGTGTTTAAGAAATTTTTTTTTTGTTTCTTATCTTTGACATTTGGAGGGATTAATAGGATCATGCCTTCGTCTGCCGCGAAACAAAAAAACATTAAATTGACATCTGACAGATGTCAAATATAAATAGCTAAATGTGGCACTGGAATTGAATTTCTTGTGCTCTGCCTACCTCTTTTAGGAATACAGGCGTTAGTTTATGCATGCATGCACGACTAGTGAACGATCGCGCGCCAGCTGTCTCAGTTAAACTATTCTACCATCATCCTCCTAGTGTTTTCCCGGTTGCGACTTCACAGGGGAAACTAGACCTTGTTGCTGGGATTAGACCAATTTTCTCAAGATGTTTTCCTTCACCGAAAAGCCACTGTTAAATATCCAAACGATATTTCGTACATATGGTTTTTTGAGAAACCTTCAAATTCAAAGTCACGTGCCTTACCGCTCTCGCTTAGGGAGACATTTTTAAAGGGTCGGCAACGCGCATGTGACGCCCCTGAAGTTGCAAGCGTCTATAGGCTCCGGTGAGCGTTTACCATCAGGCGGGTTGCGCGCTTGTTAACGGCCCTTTCTCTTCAAAAGAGTGACCGAGCGCTGAGGAATTTTTTTTTTTTTAACCTGACTGTGGCTTTATAGCGCGCGGTTGGAGAGTAGCCTGGGGAAAATCCAGGGGAAAACCTCCTGAGGAATTCATTACCGAGCGCTGAATAGGTATTTTGGGCCGACGACGCTTCTGCAAACAGGACATCCAAATAAAGCTAAATTGGAGGATTTGAACGCCCGTCGGCGTTCGCGATAAAGTATTGCGATCAGAAAAGATGCATCTTACGGTAGCGGTAATCTTGGTAATTTTCCAAAATCGACAATAGCCGGGCCTTCTAAAGGCTTATCTTACTTACAAGAGAATTTCGTTGTTGAGAATATACCACCAAATGTTCAACTTTAGTAAAAATGCGCGTATATATACAGTATAACGCAAATTTCATTAAACTGATTACAAAATCGAGGAACAAAAAGCCATCTTTCAGTACACTTTTTTGCAACTCGCTGAAAAACAGAAGCTTAGTGCCCTTAACAAGAAACTAACACCGCCTGCCACTAACAGCACTAACAAAGTGTCGTCTCTTTGTTCACAGATCACGCCAGCACGCCCACCACTAACCAACAAAGTGTACTAACCAGAAACAGAAACTTTATCGATCCTTTTTAATACTTAATAGGAGCCGTTAGCTTAGAAATGTCATAAATAATTCAAATTTCGTCAAAGGTTCGAGGTTAATATTTGATTCGACGAAGTTTCTGTTTCCCAGCTCGGCCCTTGGACTAATTGAGTGAATATTAAGTGTTTTAAACTTGTGATGCGTGGAGTACGCGTGAGCGTGTCGAGTTCGTGGTGAGTATCAATAAGTGCAGACTACACGGGGTGAGTAGTGAGCTTTGCTGGTAGTTCGTGTGCCGAGCGTAAATTTTTCAACGTTATCGGATAAATGTAAAAATTGATTAATGTTTAATAATATCTACAGCGTAAATATAATATATCGCATTTTAATATAACATGCAACGCTCACTTCACGCCTTATGAGTTATGCGTATGTTCATAACTGATAAAACTCAATACAATATACATAACCCTTTACTAATACTACTACACTCATACGAAATCAGAAAAGACTGCGAAATTGATTGGTTAATTGTTTTTAAAAACAAAATAGCTAAGTTATTAGTTAACGATTCAGTAGCAGTCTCGTACGTATTCAAATAATTTCTCACCGGGCCATTTTATTTTTTCATGTACATAATTTTCAGACACTTTTTTTTAATGCCGGTTTTTTAATAATTGGCTCTTACTTCATATTTATGTATTGTTATTTAGGAATATGTTTAATTAGAGTATCACTTCCGATAGTTTTGGTAATTAGCGAACCACAGCTAATAGCCATAAATCGAGTAACGAGTGGTTCTTGGATGTCTCACCATTTGTATAAAAAAATAGTGTTTATCACAGTGTTACCCACCTTTCAACCTAATTAAGTATTTTTACCTATAAATTCCTTTTATTAGGTTCAGGTACTATTTCAAAATCCTGTTTTAGTACACTAATTTAATACTATGATAGATTATTTTTTTTGTAATAGAAGTCTAGTCATTAAAAAAGTAGAATGACCCAGGAAATTAAAGGAAAATTAATATTAGTGAAAACAATAACTAAATGAGGTGATCAACTGAAACGACATTTTGATTATTTTCAGTGGACGTGTTGAAATGAACTATTTTTAGCATTTTCCGCGAAGCTGTCTACAAAACAGACGGCTGAAAATAGTCGATGGATATGGGTTAATGAAAGTATGCTAATTAGCTTATTAGTAGACGCGAATATTTTGTTTAGAATTGCTGAATTGACTGTTGGGCTCCGAAGCGAACAGCTGAGAAATCAAACTGAGATAAAAGCTAAGATAGAGAGAGATAGAGAGTAAAATGGTTTTTCCACCGCATAGATTATTTATGACCGCCACAACGTGCTCTAATAGTTAATAATTATCAAGAACCCCAATTCGGTGTCGTTTATATATTTTTAGAACAATGACAATTTTTTTAAAGTACTTAGATATTTTGCGTTCACACATGCCTGTTATTTATTTACATCAACGAAATAAAACATTCAGTAGCGGTTACATGTAACAACCGAACTAACTCCAACCGTTTCTAAGGTTGCGTTTTCGTTAAACGAGCGAGCGGTCAAAAAAGTAACGATAATAACACGATAACCGGTTTGTACAAATCGAACACGATGACAAGTAACAGTGAAACTGACAGTTACTAGATAGATATTCTTTTGGTATTCATGTTTTGATGTGGTGCAAACAATGTAAGAAGTTAGCACCTCTTGATGCAGAAAAACAAGAGATTTTCCGTTACAATAGGTAATGTAAGGGAGCGTCGTTTATTGTTATTAAAAGAATATTGTTTATATAACACATCATAGTATTCTGCAAAGTAACGCCTGTTTCCATGTCAATTCGACCAAACTGGAAATGAGTTTATGCCGATAAAATTCCGACGTTTAACCTACGATAGAGTATTTATTCCTGTACTGTTTTTGGAAATTTACTGAGGTGTGCAATAGAGAGTATTATATTGGTTCCTGTTTGGTCGAATCCGGTTTTAATCAAACTAACTTCAACCGTTTCTAAGGGTGCGGTTTCGTTGAACGGGCGAGCGCAGTAAAGCTGGGTGCGCAACACGGCGTCGTCGGTGGAGGGACGCGGGGCGGGGGAGGCGGAGCCCGCGCCCTCGCCCGCGCCCGATGCGGAGGCGCCGCGCCGCCGCCGACACCGCCCGCTCTACCGCCGTCTCTTCCACTACGTTCGGACCGCGTGGACCGGCGTCAAGTTTGCTCTAGGTAACGCTTGCTTGTTTGTTTAGTGTCTTAATATCATCTTTCATTATTAGAAATTAAATTATTATTATCTTTACAAATATTCCTCTGAAATATCAGTGACAACAAGTATCTGACCAAAAACTATTATTAAACCTCCTGTATTACTGTATATTTAATTTTCCGTGTTTAGAAGCTTAGAATCAAGAATCTTGAATGAAGAACGTCAAATCTTGATTCATCTTATTTACACTCTACCTCGAAGTAATTAATGTGTAAGTAGGTATTTAAAATTTGTTTAGTATGTTGATAAATGCTGACTTAAATGACTTTCCAGTTTGATATGAATTTAAGTCTAGGTTAGCACTTCTTTTTATTGTAATGAAAGGAAAATATAATTGCTACAAACAATAGCCCACATAGCGGAAACTTCTGCGCCGTCCGGAACTCGTATCACTGTAGTCGTACCACATATGCCTGAAGCAAGTAAAAATACTGACTGACGTATTTTATACTTCCATCGGAACCGTTTTATGGAACGTATCAGTGTTCATGGCAAGATGTGTAATAATAATAATCAGTGTTCATGGAAAGGTGTGTAACTTTTCTCTTTTTAAAATGACTGCTAGGAGTAAGAAAAGATCCATTATGGTTAAAACTATAATTTTATGCACATACCTACCTGAATAATACTTACATCGTTTATACATTATTGAAAAAAATATAATTAAGCCCAAAGACAATACGACATAATACATCATATTCTATTTTTATCAGATTATTATTATTATTGTGTATCTCTCCTTTGGGATATCACGGCAAAATGTCCGGTCCGGTCTTTTTGGAAGGCGTTCATGGGGATACTGATCCAACACGAAGAGGCCCCTTTGTGTTACGACAATGTGTTGGGATATATACACCTTATTATTATTATTATTTTGTTTTTAAAACGGAATGAAAAGACAAGGAGTATGGTGGACGATAGAACACGACCTCGGTCCGGTCCGGAAATAATCACCAAATATTATTTTATATTTGGTAATTATTTCTGGACCGGTCCAGTTTTTATTTCTCAAGCGGAGAGAGAAGATCTTACTTGTATTTATGTTTCGTGGAACGCACGATTTCTATAACGCGGTATACGAAACGCAACCGAATCGCGCGAACTTTATTACTGTCTGGACATTGCTTAAAAATAACATTTTGTAAAAATCTAGCATACTAAACAAAACACGCGATGTTGGATAGGGGCGGGATCTAAAACTTCACTTCGTATTATCAAGGTGGGCGGGAGTTAAAATTACGCAAAAAATATCACATGATGAGTGTGCGATCCCCTATATACCTACATAACTATGCTACCGTTCCTGCCATAAGCAACAAAGCGAATAACTTTCGATTTACACCGCGTTCCCATTTGAATGTTTGTTCGCAAACATGGCCTCAAGAAACCGGAGCTATTTGATCTTGGGAATGAGTAGGCCCCGAGGCTCTACGCTCCACCAGAGCTCCCATGTCTTTGAACTGAACACTATACGGGAACAGTCAGTGGTAATTTAATGTTATCAAGTTGATTTTCCAGTAAAACTAATGTCTACTTTGTTTATGAATACCTAATTTAATATTGGCCCGGCCGGATCTCGACTTCGAGCGACGGAAGTGGCAGTGGCAGTGGCAGCGGCAGCGGTTTTCCTAGTACATTGCGTATGATCCCAACTAAGCGTAGTGCGTTGCGCGTCTCGTCCGTGCAATGAACAGATAAAACGCTCGCCATGCCGCAATTCGAGCAAAGTCGTAGCCGGGCTGTTAGGCGACTTCCTCAATTTGTCGGCGCGGAGGCGGTATGATATGAGAAAACTATCCTCTGTCAGGATCAACTGTAAATCGAGTCAATACCTACCGCTTTATTACTGCGCCCCTACATTTATATAGACATGAGTGCTTCCTAACTGGCGTGGGATGTGCGGAATCTCTCACCATGGGAGCCACTTATATGGTTATCAAAAGTAAATTCTACGAGCTCGCAACAACGTCACCCCGAAAATGGTCACGTAAAGTGCAGCGGGGCAATTTGGACTACGGGGAATTAAAATTAATCGAAAATATCTTCCGTGTATCATTTACGTGCTAGTGCTATTATGCCCGGTTAGCGGAAAAGCGCTTTCACAATTTCACCAAGAAGACACTCTTAGTAAATGATGTAAAACATAGAAAATATTTCGTCTACATTGGCCCGCTGCACCTCACGTAGATTTGTAAGAAATGCCCTTATGCAATAAAACACAAAACAAGCTAAGAAATGCAGAGATATAAAGTTTTTAACTTTGAACTCAAATAGATTTGGTGGAAGGGGACGTTTCTAAATAAGGGCTTTATTGTGAAACATTTGTTGTGTCTAATCCACGTAACTTACGATATTCTCATGTTAGTTCCATCGCCTCATGTAAGGTAGTGGCTTAGGTACCTTATAAGTCAGACCCCAGTGTTTGTCGACAAAATGAGACAGGACTCCGACTTTACCGACCCGAGTCAGCTTAATATTGCGGTGTAGGTATTCTTGGTAACTCTGCAGAAATTGCCTGGTTTCATTACTGCGCACCTAATAAACTTCTGTAGAACTAATAAGAGTTTCTGGCAAGGAAACATTTTTCTATAAAAATCAAAACATGCCTTCATTGTTTTAAAAGTAAATAGACGAGAGCGCAGTGTGAACTTTAGGTTCCGTTTTTTTGTTTATTTTTGTATTAGTAACAACGCGAGCGAAGTTCTCAAAATTATCTAAACAGCTCGCATTTTTCTATAATAAAGACGTGTAAATCATCATTTTATCTTCGGTTTCTGCCGCTGACACGGCATCGATCTTAGACCTTGTAAAGTCTTGAGAGATCTTGTAGTATTGTGTTGCTGGAGGTGAATAAGGTTGCCAGAGCTTCCGAAGATACACTGTGTTGAAAGCGAGGCACCTAAATTTGTCCCTTCTGCTGTCAACACAGTGAATCTGAAAATTTTATAAACGATCGGCAACGCACACGTTACTCCTTTGGAGTTGCGGTCGTCTATAGGCTGCGGTGTTCGCTTACCATCAGATTGATTTTACGCTTATTGGCCATCGTAGTTGTATAATAAACACCATCTATGAAACATTTAGTGAATTCATCCATCACCCAAAAAATGAGCTTAGGTCTTGAATAAAGAGTGTGTTCTACTTATACGGAGAATAACCAACTGGTTTCCATAAAATGAGTCGTTTACGCGCTCATAAGTTATCGAAATAACCCGCCTGACCATCGTTGTTCCATTAGGCCGTCGTAACCGTTACGGTATAACGTTAGGGTGTCCATGGGTTTCAGGCTTTTAAGACAAAAAAATAGATAGTTTTCATTGAAGGTTGGGTCTATTGTACGTTTATTTGCCTTTTACCTTTCTAATTAATTACCTAGAAAACGAACAAGGTATTTTTATTTCAATTTCAGAATTGAATTCGTTTTCGTTTATCTCACGAGTTTGTATTGTAATATTTCGTACTTTCTGAAACAGTACTAACGTTCAAGCAACTTTACTAAGAATATTTTGTCATAATATATAAATAGGTTTTTTTTTATATAAGTAATGTAATAATATTAGAGTAAAATACTGTCTGCAAAACTAATTTCATATGACATTCTATAATCTTTGAAAGGATTTTCTATTAAATGTCGGGGAGTTCTCCATATTATCGTGCATGTGGAGTTGCAAGCATAGGCTGAGATGACCGCTTACCATCAGGCAGGCCGCAAGCTTGTTTGCCATCAACGTGATATAAAAAAATTATATACTACCTATAACTACAGGTTATTCGATATATCCTAATATTTTCATATTTAATATGGACAACTTAGCGTGGAGGTGAAAGTAATAGTTAACTCGATCCAATCTCAGTGAATACGCTCGTAATCTGCTAATGTGATTATAACTTTCATTACAGTCAGTTAAAATATGACCGCAACTGCTTCAGAGTCTCAGGGATTTTGTTTATGAGCGCTGTTAACCATGTCTTTATGAAATATCATATACAACAAAATTATTATTATAACAACGTCCGTTATGAGTTTAAGCTGTATTGGTTTTGTCATTAGCAAGCAGAAGGGTCATTCTGTAACGTTTTTAAAATTAATCTAAATGTCATTTTACATATTAAAAATGACAGTCTCGTCTACCTTATAGATTACTATTAACAGATTCAGTGCCCGCGACACGAAATCGTCTCGTTTTTATATGGTTACTAGCGTTTGCCCATGACTTCGTCCGCGTAAAGTTCGACTGCCTCATTCATCCCTTCGAGGTTAGATTTTCTGGATAAAAAGTATTTTATATATTAATCCAGATTACACGTTCGTTACATACCAAGTTTCATCATAATCCGTTCAGCCGTTTTTTGCGTGATTTAGTAACAAACCTCTAAACATACAAACATCTAAACTTTCGCATTTATAATATTAGTAGGATAGTAGGCGTTTGTGTTTCCGAGCTCATATAACCTAGACCTTTTTAAGGGATGAGTGAATAGGCACCTTCTGGGTGAGCTCGCTTCATCGTCGGCCTCATCTTTGCCCCCTGGCTAGATGCTGGCCAAGAGCGATCCCATTTTTAATAAAAAAAAAAGTAGGATGAATGTATTGAGCCATAGGCCCAGTTGCTAAAACCCTTCGAAAGTGAGTTTAATCATTTTTAGGGTTTCGTACCCGAAGGGTCCACACGGAACTTTATTGTTCTCAATCACACAAGTTTTACAGCCAAACGGTTAGAGCTACATTCTTCAAATTTTTACAGTATGACCCAAAGACACAAATGGTCAAAGCTTATTTTTAAATGTTCATAAAGGGGGCTCCCATGCAGCTGAAAGAGGGCGCGAATAAATTTTTTTGACCTACCCCATCGAGTGGGGTATTGTTGTTTAGAGCTTCATCATCATCATCATCATTTCAGCCGAAAGACGTCCACTGCTGAACATAGGCCTCCCCCAATCCCTTGGGGGGGATTTGCCATAGTCGCCACGCTTGGCAAGCGGGTTGGCGACCGCAGTTTGATGGTGGTAATGATCGAAGGATGCTGCTGCCCACCCTCCGATTTTCCCTTATTCGCCTCCTACGAAACCCACGGGAAGAGATGGGGTGGCGCAATTCTTACCCGGCAACCACACGGGTTTAGAGCTTATTAGATAAATATTACATTTTTTGTTTATAAAAATATTGGAAAACAAAGGAATGAGAAGCCACCAAAGTCAGCTTGATTTACAAAATTTTGTTTCAAAGAATTTTTTAACTTCTCATTGACCTGTAAACTTGAAATTTGGTAGTGATGTTAGTTAAGTATATTTCACTAACAAATATTATTAGGACCAACTTAGTTTTGTAGTTGGTTCGAAACCCAAAATATGCGGAGTCCTACACACACTTGGCCGGTTATTTTACTCAATGACTGATAGCACTCCCAAATCGCATGAAACGCCGTTAAGAAAATTGTATCTATTTTACCTATATCGTGTTTTTGTAATTATATTTTTCATGTAATATACCCTAAAATATGTTTTTATTTATCTATGTAAATAATCGACAAGGAAAAGATTTCGAATAACTAAATACAATATTTCACAAAATAGTTAATTTCGACCGCCTTACCTAAGACGCGCGACCCACAGTGCAATACTAGTAGTACAGTCGCCATCAAATATATCTGCACTCTTCAGGGTGATCAAAAATATCTGGTCGTGCACTCTAACACCTTGGTAATAGAGGCGTGTTCAGATATTTTCATTGTAAGATGAGATTATTTTATTATTATCTTTTCTTCGGTCATCGTTAACATATTTTTTCAATTTAATTAACAAATATTTACCTAACCGGTTTCAACCACAAGAAAGTTCATAAAATGTAACGCCATTATTGATAACACAATCGCTAACGACAACTCCATGGCATGAATAAAATATGTTAAGTTAACATCAATTCTAACAGTACAATATGAATGTAAACAGCAATCCGGGCCTGTAACTACTGGAATTCGATAGCAACAACGCCTTTCACAAAACTCAAACTTAATTTACTAACTTCATTACGGCCCTTGAAAAGTTGGGCGTTGTTGTGGTCAATGATAAATTGCTAGTTGCGACAACTAACAGCCGCCTATTAATGATAATGGCTACAATACGGAGACAGCATTCTTCATCGTTAAACGTGCAAATTTGTTGCAAAAATAACGATACTTTAAACGTTCGCGCTTTCGTTGCTTGAATTTTTAACCTAGCAATGGAAGCGAGTGTAGTTTTTCGAGTCTACTAGAACATTTCGGCTATGATATAACTCGAGTATTATTAATCAGAACGTCGTGAATTTTACTAAGTAAATTAATTAGACAAAAATATAGTGTGGTTTAAGTTTTTTTTGGATCCCATGTAAGGATTACAAGATTTATTTTTGTCATAAACACTTACCTAATGTCTTTTCTTTAACCTTAAGCTGTCTGAAGGAGTTTTCAGGAAAAAGTAACTATTTAAATAAAAACGTTATTTACCTTATTTACTGCTGCCGGTTTAAATGCCAATAATTTCCTTTTTATTTTTATCATAAATTCTTTTTCGTTTCACGAATTAATCTTTTTTGCATGTTTTTGCAGATTAGGTACTTTGTAACTACAGGTGTTCCTTCTTCTTACTGCTGTAAGATCTATGTGTGGAAGTTAAAGGCTTTTGAAATCAATACATTAAGTGCCTATTATTTTATACATTTAGAAACAAAGTATTTACAAACATTAAATGCATAGAAAAATAAATATTTAATAAGTGCACATCATGTATTACTTTTTGGTTATTATCTTATTGTTAGTTTCAATACTGTAATGTAATGTAAAGTCGCTACGAAAAGTGGAACAAAACTTTGAAGGTGACTGTACAATAACTGCGGATTCAGATAGGTACCCCATTACTCATTTCATCTCAATACGACTGCCACAAAAAGAATTCAACCCTTCGGTCCAATATTCTATAAACTCCGAAGTTTCTATGAAATGAATAAATTGTTGTTTTTGCTCTCCTAACATTTCCTAACATTTCGTTTCGAATAACCCACGCTTCACCAGACGTCAGAGGGGGACTGAAATTAATATCTCTCATCGATATTGGTCTGTAATGCAAATCCTTTACAAACAAAATGGCTGCTAGTTGACAATAAACACAGGCGCTGCAATATTCCCGCTACTCATAAACTCCAACGAATTTACATAGTAGTTAGATATCCATTACCGCTTTCATAAGTGAAATTGTTACAAAGCTTATGGTTAACGAGCGATGTAATTGGAATGAGAAGTCGCGTCGCGTGCTGTCGTCATTTGGATTGATGCCACTGATTGAAAATTGTGTGTACATTCGGCAGTCGTAGCATGCAATAGCGTATATCGTATTTGTGTGATGCCAAATATTCTTACTAATTATAGCCTAGCCTTATATGCGTATTCTTTTTAAATTGGACTTGGTCACAATTTGTACGTTAGAAGTAATGTTATTTTAAAATACGAAGTGTTTATATGTAAAATAAATATGAATTGTTAGTTACATTTTCTATACTCATACGTTTTTCACCCTGTTTAATTAAGAAGTCATTAATGACTTATTATTTACTGTTTATATTAATTTGGCTGAAATTAAAATAATGACAATTTTCAATGAAATACCTACAGACTTTTTTCTTTTACGACGTCTGTTCAGATACAAAACTACTGCTAGCAATAAATATGGTCTATATTTGTGTATTTTTCTCATTTAGCGTGAAGTACTTTTATCTCACGAACGCGGCTTAGGCATGGTTGTGTGTTGAGATATACGTCCACATTATCTATGTGTACAACAGCGTAGGAGCTATGCGTTCACATGGTTATGGTTTACATTATCTATGTGTTCTTTACGAACACAACTACAACTATGGCTAACCCGCGCTCGTGAGATAAAAGTACTGTAACCTTTTTTGATATTTGTTACAGCAGTTGAAATATGTTTTTAATTGAGACATTTGTACAAGCCAAGTACTTACTACGCGTTATAGTGTTTACGTTTAGCATTGATTGCCCGAAACTAGCATTCAAATAAAATGTTGGCATTACACCAAGTACTTACACGTCGTTGCTACGTTCGACAAAAAGGTACATTAATTTAGTTCTTTGCTATTGTGCATACCGAGTAGTTAATTTTTATTTATTTTTCGTTGTAATCGTTTCATTAAAACTTTGGTAATTAATACACGTGTTGTAACATTTCAAATTTCTATATTTGAAACAAAGCCAAGTGTCGTCTAGATGTTTAGACGCGTTTAAAGTGACGGTAGTGCTACGAAAATATATTTCATTGTTGCTGCGAACATACACAGTGCGACATTATAGTTCATAATTTAACACGGCAGTTAATAGTATCGAAAGCTGCGCTCATACATAGTGTCTAAAATGTGGCAGTGAAATTGCGTGCTATGAGTGTGATTGTGAGAACAACAACTGTATCAGTTGAAAACGAGGTGAAAAGAAAGTCGAGTATTAGATGCAAGAGTGCTGAAAGGAGGAAAAAGAAGCGAGTGAGGTTTACAGACAACGAGAGCGCCGCCGTTGAGAGCACTCCTCTGTGGAGCCGCCTCGCCTCGTTCCTCCGCGCTCTCTGGAAAAACACGACAATCTCCGTTAAAACTGTATTAAGTAAGTTTGAAAATATTTTCAAACCTAGGTTATTCCGGTTCTGACCTTCGTATAAGATACAATTTTTTACGCGAGAATAAATTACATTATCCACGCTCCGTGGCTCAAAGTAAAATTTTCAATGATCTAACCTTTTTTCGTTGTTATTTTTGGTTGATGCTGGTAATATTAATCTCGGTTTTAATAGAACAGAAAGCTTTTACATAAAGGGTACTAAGCGTTCTTTGTGGGTAGTTTGAAAAGTTTCATATTCATTGAAATTACCTTGGGACTGACTATAGAAAATAGGTTATTTTCGGATCAATTTGATAAACAATTTCGGACATCTCCCTCGGAGCTCGCGCATCGCAACTTCGTCCGCAAACTTTACTCTTTGCGGAATTAATGAAATTTCCGAAGCGGGGACCTATAACGTCGCAGTTTGCTGGAATTAATAGTTGTCAATCAGGTGTTTGAAATTGATATAGAATTAATTGATTCATGGTTTTATAATGGTTCTTGTAATCATCGATGAGTTATTACATTCGGTCCGGTTATTTTATTTATTATTTATTGACCCAGCGAGCGAAGCGTTTTCGTTTTAGTTCGAGCAGTTTAAAACGACATATTTTTTTAATGGTGGAGTCATTAATAACCCGAAAAATTTAAACCACGTATTTTTGACGACAATACGAGTAAATAATGCTATATCAACATGAGTGCAATTATGTGTCTTGATGAAATTACTATTTCAATACAAATTAAATCATATTAATGAACCGCTTCTCTGTGAACAAGCCTTTACGTCAGAGAGTGAGCATTGTCATTTTAGTGACATCAATTTCAAACTATCAGCCAGTTATCAGTGTAGGAAAATAGTTTGCACTCTCACGATTGGGAACAGAGCAAAACTTGAGTCTAGTTTTGGCGATAAGAGAAACAGGAAAGCTACTTGTGATTAAAGTGTGGAAGATAAGGATTATCATAATTTTTAAAGCACTACGCTGTAGTTTAGTTGCAAAACACATTATTTTATCACGACCAAAAATTATCGGTAGCGAAACCTTTTTGTAGGATAGATATCAATCTTAATTATGTGAAACTGGCTAACAACCATGCAGTTAGTGCGTCTGCATTTAAAAGCCTACGTGGCTACTTCACGATTTTAGGGTGTGATAGAATTGAGATTTTTTAACTTGTGATTTGTTTTAAATACTACGTATTTAAAACCCATAATTTAATATCTCTTAAATTATGGGTTTTGGACTATATGGAATATTACTCTAATTAGGTTCTAAAATCGTTGGTTTATTTCTTTCGGGCTATTGACGCCCACGGTGTATATTGCCACGAAAAGGCCACCTCAGCATAATTGTGACTTAGGAGCCGCCGAGACAATTATCTGACCATTGGTATATATATCCTATCTCGTTGCAATAAGGTTAACTACGATGCTTGACACTACAGTTAATTTTAATGATTATTAGGGACCTAAGTGGCAATCATAAAACGAGTTAGTCGAGTCAATAAAAAGTAATTGTTAAGTTCATCCGGGTCACGTTTGACCCGCGCCGAACTCATAAAGTTGGAAGACGCTCCCAAGATATTGCGGTATAAGTTGCAATAACTTTTAGTTTGACTATATACCTACAAGATAAAACATATTCAATGTTAATTTTAGTACGAGGGTAGTATATAAAACAATGTGACTTTGTAAAGTCAGCTATAGAGACCATTATCTATACATTTGTATATGCTCCGGGGTCTAGAGGTCGGGAGGGTGCTTTTTCTTCAGGTGACTATACATAAATACATTATGTTAATATACTCGTACTATGGCGACCATATCATTGAAGGGTAATTCCATGAAAACTAGTGTTTTACGTGATTTCAAAATCTTACTACCTAATTATTATTGAAACATTACCTAATTGTTAAATTGGCCCTGAAGATTAAAATCATTCTAAAATAAGGATAATATATATTTTGGTAGATATTTACGTACTACGTATTAAGTATGTACATTTGGTTATGATGTCATCAAATTCAGTGTGTGACTTTTGGTATATTGCACCTATTATTATTTACATTGATATAGTCTAAAACAATAAGCAAAATGATAAAAAAATGAGTTTTATTTGTGAATTTTCAGTTTTACAGAAAAACTAGAAAAGGTACAGTATATCGATAATAATGTGTCACGTAAATAATATAATAGCTAGTATTTCAGTTTTTCATTGCTATTTATTTGTTCTAGATACGACAAAACTGTGAAAGATATGCTAAAACCAACAGCACTAAGCATCTTGTATGGAAAAACAAGATGAAAAATGGTCGAAAATTTAACTAGCTACAGCGTTTAATATGTTGTTAGCCAACAGCCCAAAACTGCAGAGAGGCAGCCTCTAAAATGCCTGGTTCTCCAGTAATGATGTCATAACCATTGCCACTACCGATTATTGACAAATGCTAATTACACAAACCATGTTACATATACTGAAATGTATTATATCATGTTAAAGCTAATTAATTAAATAAAATTCGCTTAAATCAGGTTTCATACCACGTGAACATAGGTCTATTGTTTTCTTTTTTGGAAAATGCTCCACCGACAAAATGATGGCTCTTAAACTTGATGTTGATGATGACTTTTTCCTTTTTAGCGTTGCGTACCAAAATGATAAAAAAGGAACCCTTATGATTCTGTCTGTCACATCGCTAATTATCTCAAGAACTACTAATGCTATCGATTTGAAATTTGAAACAGTTATAAAGAAGGGTAACCCAGATGCATAGAAGATACTTAAGCGTTTCTTAATATATATTTTTTTCTCTGAAAAATGACAGATAATAGTTGGTTCTAATTTTTAAAGTGAATAGTGAAAGTGAATATGTCAAGTGGGGTGTCATATGAAAGGGATTGAGTTACACATTCTGAAACAATTTTTAATTATTTTACGTTGACTCATTTTTGATTAATAAAGGAAAATACAATAAAAATACCGTTCCCCCTCTCCTTATCTCCGAAGTTTACCAAGGAAAAAACATGGAATTATTACATAACTTTTCCTTTTCTTATTATCATCAAAAACATTTCTAAGCTAAGTTTGTAGTGTAATCACCTTTGCACGTATTTTTGTTTTATAAATTCCTACGCGATTATGCTGAATGTAACTTCTATTAAACAAAAAAAAATGAAATCGGTTAACGTGATATAGAATTATCCTTTAAAAAATACCATATATACTAAGTCATTCAGTCGCTCAAATTAGTAACGAAATTCGCCGATAGATGCCGCTGTACCCATGGCGTTCAATTTCTGCACATTAATTGGGTCGGGATCGGTACAATTGTGTACGGAACCCTCGGTGCGCGAGTCGGATTCGCACTTGACCGGTTTTTTCAAATGCATGTAATGTGTAAATGTCTGCGTGTAACTTTGTCAAAGTAATTGCTTTAATGCTTTTGTCTAATATTGTGTAATTGTGTGTCATATACACACAATTACTGTATAAGTTGGGATCGTTTGATTTTCTTAGCCGGGACGGAAATCTTTTCACTGTATTAAATCTGTTTAGCACAGCGTTAAATTCCAGTCAAAGAGAAATACATTGAATTAGCCAGTCATATCACACGTCACGTAACGTTGCGGTCGCCGCATTCGGCGAGAGATAGCGGCGAATTTGTCAATAACGATTAGGGGTCTAATTTTGGAACGAGTTTGGCGACTTCGTGACTTCGAGTCGACATGAAATGGCCAAGTATTCCATTTCGTAGTCGAAAACTTATGTACATGGAAAAGAATAATTATTAGTACCGAATTATAATTAGACACCTGTTTTATGCGTTGTATTTTCTCGGCGTATTAGTTGTCTAGAAAGTCATCAATGGTCGTCGTTTTATTTTTAAACTTTTAGGCGATCTCTGTCACCTGCTGGTTCTAATGCACCCTGTCCTTTTGTTCGATCGTAAAGATTACGTTTCATTATAATGTAATATCCTTTTTGGCGACTAAAGAAAAAATGGTTTCATATAAAAATGTGTAGAATCACTATATAAAAAAAAAACAAACAAATAACCTCTCACCCTAAACGCATGTACTTTCTACGTTCCGTCGTGGGTAAAAAATGATGACATGGAAATAAATATGACAAAATATTAAAAATGACGATATGGAAACATGACGAATTATTAATTATAGGGTCGAGGAATTAAATTATTATTTTTTTATTATTTTTTAAATTTGTTGCATGCTTTTGTAATTTTAATTTTTTTTTGACATTTAAATTCACTATGTAGTAATTTAAATAATGTACCTAATCTAATAGAAATTTATATTTTTTATTTAATCGACATAATTAAATTATTATAACGATTTTCTGACATGTAAATTTTTTTATGAATAAATAAATATGAATATGAATAAATGAATGTCGAAAAAGAATTCTCCTAATTCGGTGCAGTTTTCCCTTCGGGCACCTGAAGATAACTAACGAAGGATTTTTATTTTCGGACCATTGTCAGTTGGTCTTTTCTACTTCTCAACATTTTTATATTTTGCCAATTATATTTTTAGATATTTTATTTCTCATCAATAATCAGTAATTTAGACATGTTTATACCTAGTCATTTTTCCTTAAAGACCTGAGTCGCCAAAAGGGTCAGAATCGAATCTGATTTTTCAAGTAATGGCCCGGAAAAGAATAAACTTACCAACCACTTTATCTCAAACAAACTATATTATATGTTCAAAACGATCCGGTTTTTTATATAAAATAATGTATTTTATCAGTTGTATGCCGAATGAACAACTAAATCCATAGTACTAGTGCATATCCATATACATTCTAACCACTTGGGAAGCCAATAATCCAATATATCAAATTCCAATCAAACGAATAACATGGAGAAGTTGACGTCATTGCGAAGCGGCCAGCGCTGGGCCGGTGACAGGCCGAATAAATTTGTCAATAACAGATTAGACCACTTATATGCAAAATTGACAATAACGATTAGGGGTCTAATTTTGGAACGTGTTTGGCGACTTCGTGACTTGGAGTCGATATGAAATGGTATTCCAAAATTTCGTAGTCGAAAACTTATGTACATGAAAAAGAATAACTATTAGTTACCAATTATATTAGACACCTGTTTTATGCGTTGTATTTTCTCGGCGTATTAGTTGTCGCGAAAGTCATCAATGGTCGTCGTTTTATTTTTAAACTTTTAGGCGATCTCTGTCACCTGCTGCTTCTAATGCACCCTGTCCTTTTCTTCGATCGTAAAGATTACGTTTCATTATAATGTAATATCCTTTTTGGCGACTAAAGAAAAAATGGTTTCATATAAAAATATGTATATTTTTAGATATTTTATTTCTTATCAATAATCAGTAATTTAGACATTTTTATACCTAGTCATTTTTCCTCAAAGACCTGAATCGCCAAAAGGGTAAGATTGAAAGGGTCAGAATCGAATCAGATTTTTCAAGTTATGGCCCGGAAAGGGGTTGAAATTTTTTAGTCTCAAAGTTTTTCAAAGACTGAACTTACCAACCACTTTATCTCAAACTATATTATATGTTCAAAACGATCCGGTAATAAAATAATATATTTTATCAGTTGTATGCCGAATGAACAACTAAATCCATAGTACTAGTGCATATCTATATACATTCTAACCACTTGGGAAGCCAATAATCCAATATATCAAATTCCAATCAAACGAATAACATGGAGAAGTTGACGTCATTGCGAAGCGGCCAGCGCTGGGCCGGTGACAGGCCGAATAAATTTGTCAATAACAGATTAGACCACTTATATGCCGTTGAATGATGAATGTTGTGGGTAAAATGGGACATCCATGTTTAACGTGAAATTGGGAAATGCGGTGAACGGTTAAAGTCCTGTTCAAATGGGCCAATAAATTATAGATCTCTTTCATTATTACATCGCTCTAATAGTTTGGGATCATGCTAATTACAGGAAAAAATCATAGAAAACTTAATTGAGAAAACATTCATTTTATACATACATATTTAAAGTTGTTTATTTTCGTCAATCTCAAAATCTGTATTTAAATCAGAATATTAAAGTCACATTTTATAAAAAAAAAATTAAGGGCGTATACCTATATGACCAATGGACAACTCAATTAGTTTATAGTCATACTTCAAATTTTATTATAATTAACAGTATTTTCAAAATGAATGTTCGAAAACATTTAGTAACAGTAATGAAAGATATTAACCTACACAAGTTTTGTGCCTGTTGTTTAAAAACATGTATGTTTATGCCTACAGTACTGTAAATAGGAAAATAAAATATCTCATTACATACATACGACACCATTAATAATTCTGACTTAGTTAATGTAATTTTGGTATTAAAAGTAAATGTACATAAACGAAGTAAAGTTTCGAGTATCTATTAGTGACGTACAGGAAAACTTGAAGTTCGTAAGTGTTGTATAACGAAACGGTGACAAATCGCATTATACTCATAGCCCTGTACTCCGAACTTCGTATCGTGCCGTCCCTTTCACTCTCATGTTATACCTACACTATATGAGTTCAGAATTCGAATTTCGGAGTAGCCCCTCACACCTCTGTTCGCATAAACTTTGTGCGTCACGTATGTATGACATATATTTTTTTTCTTATTCATAAACGTACAATGCCACTGTTAAATGACAGTATTATATTTTCCCCCTTTAGACAAATATAAATGTGACAAATAAAGACAAACGAATTGCATTGGCATTGTAGCTAAAATAGGTCTGAAGAACGTTCATGAATAAGGCCATACGAAAATAGAGTACCTAGAGAAAGACTTAAAATTAGATTTCTGAAGAAAATTAAATCTAGATTTAACATTAGAGCAGTTTGTTTTCCTTTGATAATTATACTTGCTTTAGTGTATCTTCCTGTATTTTTATAGCTGACGTCATTAATTTAACTGTGTTCATAAATATAGCTTGTTACAACTAAAAGTAGGTAAATTTAATTTCACACAAACTTTGCTATACCTAGAGATACCAAGAGCGACTGCCTGACCCAAGATGAGTACTTTACAGAATATTATCTCAATAATGAGAGATCAAAAACTGCGCTTTCTTAATGTCGACGTTCATAAGATAACAAACGTTCCTCTAGAATATGTACCTACCTAATAGATCAATTGTAAACACGACTCTTTGGTCACAATATGAGGATCTAATTTTGCTAGTAGTAGGTAAGTCCGCTTCAAAGTTAGTGTGTCCATGCATATTATAAACAAAACCTGGATAAGATTATTTCATATATAGTACATAATTAAGAATTCAGAATCAATCAATATCAGTCATTATGTTTTTTTTTTTTTCTAAAGGGTTGATATCCTTTGATACTTTGCTCCTAAGCTTGAAACCAAAGCTTGTTAAACAGTGCGTTATATAAAGACAAAGGTAATTATGATGCACAATTTTCAACACTTTTCTATCTCGCCAAAAGAATGTAAATGATAGGTAGATTTATTTAAGATTTTACACAAATGTTTTTGAAACTTTAAGGAATTGATAAAAATAAATTTTTTAAAGGAAAAAATGCACATACACAATAAAGTGTAAAATAGTCTCTCAGGACAACCTATTAACCTATTGAAATTTAGGTACACAATCTTAGTAACTTTTTGGTTAATCTACGTTTTGTTAAAATTTGGTTATATCAATTAAATGTTTCACGGTTTGTCATTATTTTCCGTATTGCAAATCGCACCATTTTTTTTTTCTCTATTAATAAAAAACCACAACCCTTCCGCAACGTCACTAGAATTCATTGAAGAAATTCCAGATGTGAGTTGTATATTTGTTTGGAACAACGGCCCCTTTGTTAATGAACCGACCGGGAATAGCCGCATCAGAAGTGTTTACGTAAACCGCACATCGCTACTCCTTCATCCGTCAGGTATCTGACGGTGGGATGGAGTCGCTGTTAAGCTTTTTTTAATAATACGGTTTTCTACCTACCTAGCGTTATCCCGGCTCTTGCCACGGTCCGCTTTCCTGCTTGGCTTACAGGATCCAGGGCGTCCCCTTTAATGAGCCCGTATTCCCTCATGTCATATAATTCGGTATTAACAATATAATTTTCTTTTAAGTTAGCAAGAAACAAGGAAAATACTTGGATAACATCAAACTTCAAACATATTTATGCCTTTATATATTTTTTAAATACATGAGGATGAAAAAAGCACGCAGTTTGACTACTTATAGAAGTTTGTGGCGTCATTAGTCACATTTCCCTACAAACTTCATAGAAACTAGCATCACTACAATACCGTCATAACTCATTACTGAAGCCCACAACAAATTAAAAAAAACCGGCCAAGTGCGTGTCGGGCCACGCACAGTGTAGGGTTCCGTAGTTGCCCGTCCATCACGTCACCGGTCATATGCATAAGCTTATTATCACGCCAACCGATTCTTGAATCAAAAAATGATGAATCTTTTAGAAACCTTATAATATTTGAAGGAGCTATCCAACGATACCCCACACGATGGGGTTTGGAAGAAAAAGAATTCGATTCCCGGTTCAACCATAAAATTATTTAAATATCTGTCAATGCAGTTTAATTTGTTTTTTAAATTCAAATAATGTCTTTTTTCAGTAAAATGTTCCATCTAACCTAAGACCAGAAATAAATAAAGAGAATAATAATAATACCGTGACCGCCATGTGGAATGTTGATTCAACGATCATTGTCCCGATAGTCGTTTCTGCGAACGGTCTTATAGCGAAGAGTCTCGAGCAACACCTCAAGAGACTCTCGCTAGATGGCTGGGTCAAGGGTCAGAAACAGAAGGCGGTACTCCTGCACGGCGCGGATAGTCAGGAGGTTCCTCTCTCTGTCGCCTTAACCACCGGTCGCTTAGGCCCCGCCTCGCTGCCGGAGGCACACTAGGTTAGGTTTTTATAATGATTTTATGTTTTGTAAATATTGTTTTATATGTTACTTTTATATAATTATTATAAAATCTAACCTAAGTCCTTAAATAAATAAAGAGAATGATAATAATAATATAGTAGTTTTTTCAATCTGAATTGATGGCTGGAATCGCGTTGTTTTCCTTTTCTTTGTTTCACATTATGTTACGTAATTCAGTGTGCCGAAATTCATTATATGTACTTACTACCATAATATTTTTCACATGCTCAGTAGCCACCGCTTACCTGGCAGTGGGGGGACACTTAAGCATTCCTTGTTTACTACGAAACCCTAAAAAGGGGCTTTAGGAAATTTGTCATTATATTCAAAAGGGGACTGTCCGTTTCGTATGTAAGGATTAATTTACACCATAATAATCTTCATTTACGCGGCATCTCTACTCATGCCGCTATTCCTTACTGTGTGTGTGAATAAGTTATAATAACTGATTTCCTCACCTGACCGGGACATGCATTTTACGCAGTGTATTCTGAGCTCTTCGAACAAATGGTTTCGTGCTTGTCGAAATGTCAGTGAACATCGACATGAAGAATTTCCCGTCTAGAAAGAACTTCAGGCGTCGGACTTTAAAGACTATAAGATCGGCTGTGACGGCATTGGCACAAATTACTAGTGAGTGTTTATTAATATTTTATGTATTCATGGCAGTAATGCTGACTGCTAGCCCCTATAGACGAATATATTTATAATGAAAGAGTAAAGATATATTAACATTTAGCACACGTATTACACTTGTAGATATTAGGTGATAAACGACAAGATAAGGCATCCATCACTTTCTGTCAAGTCGTGACAGAAAGGAAATAGATGCTTTATCTTGTCGTTTATCACACAGATAGACCCCCAGAATTATTGAACTAATAACTTTACCCCAAATGACTACCCCCTATTTGTCTTTACGATGAGCGACAGCCTAGTGCCAGGACCACGTGACTATGTGGACTGCATGACGTATTTCAAATTCGTAAAGGTAAAGGAAACTGCAACTGATTGTTCCGGGACCTCGATTTACGATCTTGGGAGTGCGCAAACAGTTTTATTGTTTTCCGTAAACTATCGCTACCGATTCTCGTATTGTTTTGTGGTTTATTTCATAGTTGCGGAACGTGTTCAGCTGGTTTTAATCAATGATTTAGAGATACTTTCACATATATGTATTTTTGGAAATTCATCCGTTATGGTGCAAACTTAGTTCAACGAGAACGACAAGGATTAATTTAATGGCAATACAATTCTTCAAATCTGTTCCTCACTGCTAAGGACTTCAAAAAAGAAGGTTCGCAGTTTGACCCATATGTTTGTATGTATGTTTGCTCGCGATTATCTCGCGTTTGGCTGAACCGATTCTGATGTTGTTTGTACAACAGCTCTCGACTTCTCTCTGTCTCTTGCAATTTACTGTATCAGATATTTGGTCGCACCATAATGTTGGATGTCTTCCTCACGGTTAGATGCCAGCCATCATTCACATCGCCATAAGTATCGCTATATTAGCGTATAATAGTAATAATATTGGATCTGTATCCCCATGAAAGTCTTCCAAAAGGACCGGACATTGTGCCGTGATATCCCAAAGGAGAGATACATAAAGAGAGATACATAAAGGAGAGATATACAAAGGAGAGATACATAATAATAATGATTATTCATGAATTATTGACAGACGTGGCTCCAAGTTACACAACATAGTAAGCTATATGTACACATAACACATCTAACTTAGGTTATCGACATGCAAGTTCAGTGAAAATATAAAATATTTATACCTGTAGGTTAATATCTAATTAATTTCCCATGACAGGACATATTTCAGAATAAGGTAGTGTGACGAAATGTAACATAATTTTAAATTTTCTATTTTAATGGTTGTATCCCTTCTTCTATTTTAGTTAACAGGATGCTGCTTACTTTCTTTTTGAATGTTTGTTTTAAATGTTTGTCCTACATACTTGTATACATAGGTAGGTACATAATATATTATTATTTGACATGTATTTCTTATTTGATCCATGAATGAGTATGAGGGTACACGCTGGAGAGTAATTTTCGGTTATAAAATGTCATAGTATTGGAGTAATTTGAATGATACCAACTTTTTAATACCGAGATCACTAACTTTCTAATTTCCATTTACATAGCTTTAAATAGCATAAGCGTCGTGCCTTTGCTTCGCACACTTCGTTTCAAGTGTTTAAAAAAATGAAATATATTACCTGTGCATGCCAACTTTAAATATTTACTAGCCAACGATCAGTACAAGAGCCCCCTGTTTAAAGTTACAAATACATATAACCCTAATCATAGATTAACTTTACTTAAACAATATGTAGAACTAAGGTCAACTAATTACTATGGGCAAAGGAGGAGAGCCTATCTGATAGCGCGTATCTACAATGCTTTGTCTTCGGCATTCTTAATTTGCAACGTCCATTTTTTGATCGACATCGTTTCGTTTTGCTGGATTCTATTTATTATGTAAATATATATTTTTTAATATCTTATATTTTGCTTTATTCTGAGCTTTCGTCAGATATAGTCAATTGTTCCCGTTTATGAAGGAATTGATAAGCATGAAATCTTTCGTCTCTTTTGCTCTTACATACTTGCTAGTGTACGCATGCTTTACATCTGACATAAACGCGATCATGCATTAGACGGACATATTACATACAATAAAGAACTGCACATAAGTAGTGTAAGTAAATACTAAAACCCGACAACCCTGTCACTCAAAAGTTCTTTAACAATTCATTCAAATCCAATAATTCCGTAACCGTTGAGCCGAAACTCTCGAGTCATACTCATAACACTCGCCGTGAACAATTCGTCGAGTATTTGCGAGACGTCAGCGACGTAATGAAGGTGTCAACTAAGCTTTAGACATTGTGCTCTCGCCGCCTCCAGGACATTAGAAGTGGTCTTGTTTGTCAAACTCAGTGATCATTTGTTACTTAACTTGGAGTGGCTCTGAATTGAAGCTCGTATAAGACTCCTCAAGAAATTTTAAGTTGTTTCTGAATACAATATAAAGGTACAGAAGGTTGAAACAATTTCCAGCGGAGTTTATGAGTTTATTATAGCCTAGAATTTCTAAAATACCATTGATTGTGTCCAAGACACAGAAGCTTTGATAATAAAGTTTTAATGTGGCTAGTCTTTTAATCACTGAGATTTTATTAAGGTTATAACGGGGCGAAGTAGAGCGAAACACATAATGTTCTAATGTCATTATAAACAACAATGTCGACGAATTGCGCCAGGCCGTTACAGCAGACACTTAACGGTGGATCGTCAAACCACTTTAGACCTACCTCCCGTTGTTTGTTACGCACTCCATACCCGAGTCAAACAAGAACGCGTCATATCTTGAAGTTAATTAATGAACGTGAACGAAACTCCATTGTGTCTCTCACGATTCACGAACCATTGAATCCGTATTTTGACGGAAACTCGAGCTTTTAGATGAAACTGCGAAAACAGAATGCGGTGCAGATTAACAATTACACAATACGACTGGAAATTCGATTCGTAACGTTGGCTTACAATTTGGAAATTCGAGCCCTCGCTGTATCGGTTACAAAACAAATTCAGTGCACAACGTGGGCAAATAAACTACGTTATCAGCGTCCAATAATAGGACCACTCGAGAGGCTTGCTAGCTCATTGTTTATTGCATTTCAATCGTGATCAAAGAATCCGTATATCAAAGAATTATATAACAAATTTCAATTTTATTTAGTCTTCTCTGTTGTTCCACCGGAAATCCAAGCCAACTTGGAACAATGGAATGCTAATACCTACGTCAAACACAAACAAAGCGTTGAATCGTGAATTTGGTTTTAGCGTGTGTGAAACAAGTTTGTAACAATCACAAGTCGGTAAACCTAGATGGCGGCGGGTGAGCCGCGTAAACTTCGCCCGGCAAATAAGTGGCGCCCAACATGGGGCGTCATGTGACGGAATTGCTTTGGCTGCCAACACAAATTCCACAAGCACATTATAAACACGAATCAAATACGAATAAAATTAACATTCAATTTTCACTTACAAATTCTTGGATTTTTTAATCTTGTTAAGACCGTGTACCGCGAGGTGGAGTTGGTTACCAACGAAAGGTCGATTCTATTTTATGAAATGATATTATTTTTATTTATCGTATGGCAATTACTTCCAACAGTCAGATCTTCGAGAAGACAGGACTCTTGCCAGTTTTTGTTGCACTATTAGTACCCAGCATAGGGGATCCCTCCCGAAGGTGTTCTATCCAAGAACTGATCTAGGCCGGCTTTGCTTAACTGTAAGTACATATCGCACGCGGTACGCGGGCTCCGCTGGGCCACGATTGCTCAACTTTAAAATGATATCTGATATTTATTCAAATAATGTATTTCTATATAAATATCGTAAACAGAAAAGTACCTGGGTATCATTTTTATTCACACCTCACTTAAGCAATGTATTTTTATAATGATGAGGTTTGATTACTTGACATAACATATAATAACTATATGCAAAAAAATATATACGTAAAAATCTTTTGAATATTACTTATATGGCAAACCAATAGATAAGATTATCTATTGGTTTGGCTTGATTATTTCTCATCTTGAGCTTTTTGTTAATGGCTCTGTCTAACATTAAGTACCTACTACAACGACGCATCCGGTTACATTGTTCTTATTGAAACACGTCATTGTTTCACGAAGACTACGTTATATTCCCGACCTTTAATTCCGTCTTCGTAAGTACTTTTTGCCGAGTTTTCCCATTTCCTGGCAATACATTCTCGGCCCCGGCCTTCCTTTATATTCGATGGAAATGTTTTCTAACCGCGTTCCTTTCACCTTCGAGGTCAGACGATATATCGCATTTAAATATCTTTGTATGGTGGACGCAAAATAATGAAATGCATTGACTTCTTATGCCAGCTGACTAAAACTGGGTTTAAGACCGAGGGAGACAATAAAATCCTTTTTTTCTAGTTAGTAACAAAAAGTCCACTAATGTTTGATACTAATAATTTCAATCAGACTTTTTGGTAAGACGATATAATTTATAAAATGATTTAAAACTTCGATAAGAGATGAGAAGAAAAAATCGAATCTAGTTAATTAATGCGACAAACAAACTGAATGACTGTTTTCCTTTTTAAAAGGCTCCTTATCACTCCCAATGATCTGTCAAAAGCACGCCACGCGTAGAAGAGACAAGAAACTGCCCTTTTCACGATCCATATAAACTATGTATATCAGTAGATGTATGAGTACTGAAGTGCCGCCGTTACCAATATTTCGATTCCTAACGAATACCACAACAGACAAACATCAATCAACTTATAAATGCGTATTATACCGTAAAATCTACCGCGGCGAAACTCTGAAGATGATATTTTTTGCTTAAGCTACAAGTATAATACGGTAAAACAAAAGAGAGTGCAAAAATAGAATCCTTTGCGAATAAGGAATGAAGTGTATATTTACGTTTAAATTAAAATGGATTTAATGCTTCATATGCAACTTGTCTCTTAAGAGTGACTAAAGCAATAATCCCCTACTGTTTTACAATATACCTACATCAACTACATGACACTTTATATACTTACAATTAGTACCCAAATCCCGAGTTACCTAAATAAATATGTTTAGGTATCTCTTTTAGGTAATGTGAAATATTGTGATGGCACGATTCTTTGCCACCTACTAGATGATTTAAGATTAATCTTTTTGAATCGTCAGGAACTATATAGATGTAGGCGATATTTGTTATTAAATCACTAATATTTTTAAATTTTCTTTGGATTTGTTTGTTAAGAATTGAAAAAGACGTTTATTCTGTACTCACTTACTCGTACATAGGATACTATAACCTTTTTTTTAATAGTTCAAAAATCTCCAATATAGCTAGAAGTGGTAATGAATATTTAATATGCTCCATCTATCCCAAAAGGGGTAGATGGAGCATATATACTATGAAAGTAATGCTCCAAAATTCATCTACAGTGCGTGCATAAATCGCGACTCGCGGCCCAATGACCATTAAGTCCACCCAGATGTACTTTACACCTTTAATTTATTCTCTTATGGGGTATCCTGAAACCAGAGCCCTTATAATTACCGATCTGAGGGGGGCTATTATGCGTTACATGTAACACAAGGAAGATTAAATCGACGTCCATTTGTTTCATGTATCGCATTTCATTTCTGCGCTGTTTTTTACACGTCCGATGTTGTTACCATTAATTTTATTATGAGCGATTATTTTTGTATTTAGAATATTTCTTTGATGACTGTGAACGAGATCTACCCGCGTTTTAAGATAGGTATCCTATAACTTGCAGAAATTGGTTCGGGAATCTTATGAGATGTAATAGTTTCATAACACTGTCATATAAATCAAAGATATTAATTTGTAGTTAATTAACCAATGAATGTGACTGTCATTACTCTTACTCTAATATAAACCTGCAATCAACATGTATATTGTGCAAGTTGTACACTGAAACGAATTTTTGATTATTACAAGATTTGAGTTTGCTTTACCGATAAGAAACGGAAAGCATATTTAACCCAGTCCAACAAAGTATCCATGGTCGTAAACCTTTTTGTAGCGATGCTTTTCAGCCCCTCTAACTAGCTGCCAAAAGAGATTAAATGTTAGAATCTCATCTGCGTGGCTCCAAACCAATTAAAATCCGCCAACACCTAGAACGTATTTTTCTCTTTAAGCGCCCGCTATTTCAATTTCGCTCGGTGTATCTACACAACGTCGAATCGGAATTTTGAGCTTTTTTCGCCTTTCGCTTTTTTCGCGAACCGGCCCGACCGTTTCTGGTACCTAGTTTGTTATGCGATATAAGCTGAAGACAGTGAGCGATTTATCTTTTTGATTAGTTTTTTAGCTTAGACTGAGCTTAATATTATAACTGTCTCGCGATCCAGGGTCTAATTATATTTTAAATAACAAAGAATTCACATTATTGCCTTAAAGACCCATATTCACTTCTTATCTCGCTAGAAATTGATTTTTCTAAATCACTGTAAATTCCCTTAATATCAGCTTACACTCGCAGTAATTAAGACTAATATTCACGTGCGTAATGTGCCGTGCGCAGGATTAACCTTTATCGCGTGTTGCAGTGTAACAAATCAAAGTTACCTTTACTCTAGACATCGTAAGGAAGCGAGTGAAAGCTTCCATTAATTTCCATCCGCTTTGCCTAAATCTCGGCGGAAGGTTTATCTACGCAATGGTAAGTACTCTAGAACCAGAAGACCATAAGTAGTGTACTAACTTCATGCACCAGAAGTCTTTTATAGGGTGAGTGCTACGTTTATTGTTTTAGATCGCGAAAGTAAGCCTGACGTAAGCAATTGATACAGATTGTGTGAACACTGCTGTCGCTGGCTCTGTGAACGTTGCAACACATCCTTTTATGGGCCGTTTTAGACGTTTTAGACAGAGCTATCGCTCTGACGATTAATTGTCAACACTCTGCATTGATTCGGTATCGGTTGATGTACAATAGAAAACGTATTCAGACGGAATCACGTCATCGACCGATAGAATTCTTTCGTTATGTGCCCGGAGATCTCCGGGATGGGTATGCAACAGTTTGAAGGTTAAAAATTACTTGCTTGAAAAATGGTCAGACATAAGCCTAACCTATAACCACTACCAGACAAAAGTAATACGAATAAAACTTTTTATTCCTTGGTATTTATAGACGTTGATAATTTACAGATGTTTCGATGAAAACTCTCTTTAATATCAATAAATATCACTGTTGAATCTCTTAGTGTTCTATCCCAGCGATGCATCATATATAGCATTATATATAGGTTTAGAGATAAGGTTGAAAATTGTCTACATATTTAAGAAGCAGGCAGTAGGTAGATTCTCCAAGTATATATCAATAGCTGAATTATAAGCTATATCTTACCTTATGAATTTCATTGGAAAAGCTTTTTGTATTTAAAAGCTTTATAGACAAAGATTCTACGTTTACTGCAACAGCGGAAGCTCTCAGGAAGCCGTTAAAGCGTAGAAGAAAGTTTGCAAGCTTTGAGATCGTCCGTTTTCTTTTGTTGTAAGAACAAATCTAGTAAGTGCTAACTTTTGCTTCATTTATCGACGGCGGCAGATATAAAGGATAGCTTTTAATATAAGGTAAAGGTCCCAGTGCTCGACACCATAGTGCCCAATGGACGACACCTATTAATCCTACCTCTGTTATCGAGACATAAAATTGAAAGTGCCATGTAATGGGTCAATGTCGAGTATATGGACGTTTACTTTATATATATATGTATATCATAATATATATATATTAGAGGACAATCTTACACAAATCGAACTAGCCCCACAGTAAGCTCAAGAAGGCTTGTGTTTGTTGATTTTATTATATTTTAATATACAAAAATTAACATATCCTGTAAATAAAAGGTAAATGATTTGACTACTTTGTTAAAGGAATGAACGACCGATTGATTGAGTGAATGTTTAGTTCAATTCATTCTCTGTTGTTCAGATCTGTTAGTCACTCCTTCGCCTTGCCTCCCTTTGATCAAGACTTTACTCGTAGATAGACGTATTCTAGCTTCCAAGTATAAAAATAAAATTAAAATAAATGAAATTAATTTAACCGTTATTCAGTATTTAATTGACGATAAATCCTTGTATACCCTAACCTTTTCAATAGGTTATGGGGCCCAGGCCACGCGTTAAAACTTTGAAACTCTAATGATGAATTTTTCGAAACACGTGCATGAATGGATAACCTAAAATCAAAACGAAATATCAAAACTTACGACGGCGTAATCACTGCAATTGAGACGTTATCTGAAAATAGTTTAACTTTGGCATTTGTGAAAATAAGGTTATTAGACCACGAGGTTAAGCTGAGAAACGATAGTGCAGATACGAGCTCAAAAGTACTGCATGTCGAGCATAAGCCCCATAATTCAAAGAAGAGAATAATCGATACAGCTAAACCGCCAAACCACCATAATAATAACCGTAGACATTACAAGAACAAAACTTGGAAAAATACCCACATTTTAAAATGTCATCATTGCGGACGAAAAGGTTACGCGAAAAAGGATTGTTATTACTTTAAACAAATGATGCAAGAAAAACAGACTGAAACAAATAGGACGCGAACAGTTCAACAAGTCGAATTGAAACAAGAAACTGCTAACGATTTCTCGGGTTTCGCCTTTATGACGGGAGACTGTCAAGATGATGTTCAAGAAGATAAAGTGAGATTTATTTTGGACTCGGGAGCATCGGATCACGTCACAAACAGCTACACAAAAAGGGACAATGAGGGTGACGAGCGACTTGGGCGTGCAAGGACTTCTGGAGGATGTGCTGTTCTGCCCAGATGCCCCTTACAACCTGCTGTCGGTGCCCAAGATGCAGCGAGCTGGCTACACGATCATCTTCGACCAACATGGCTCCCAAGTTTGTAAAGGTGACACAACTGTCATGAAGGGTAAGTCTCTGAACAATTAAATTGCAGTAAAAACAGCAAGCAGCAGCAGTTGCAGTTTTAAGCAAAATAAAGATATTTGTATTTTGTATTTGTATTTGTATACTTTGCTGTATCAGTAAATATGGCTATTCCTGTTTCCTGCCTATACCAAGCTAATAATAATGACTAAAATTTATGGCATCAGCGTTTGGGTCATATAAGTAAAAATAAATTCATACAATTAAAGAATAAGAACTGAAGATGTTAATCAAATTCAGTTTGTTGAGCCAAATGATAAAATGTGCGAAGCTTGTATAAACGGCAAACAGGCCAGATTACCATTTAATCTGACTAAGAATAAAGATCACATTACACGACTTTTATTTGTTGTACATTCTGATGTTTGTGGCCAAATCACTCCTCCCACGATAGACAATAAAAATTATTTTGTATTTTTTTATTGACCAGTATACCCATTACTGTGTTGTGTATTTGATAACGTACAAGTCAGAGGTATTTACTGCTTTTAAAGTGTACGGACGTAGTGACGTAAATGTGAGGCAAAATTGAATTTTGAAAATGGTAAATTTATACTGCGATAACGGCGGCAAATATTTATCTGCCGAGATGAAAAATTATTGTATTGAAAAGGGCAAAACTTACCATTTGACAGTTCCAAAAACACCGCAACAAAACAGTGTATCGGAACGTAAGGTAAGGACTATTACAGAAAAAGCGCGATCTATGCTTAGTGGTTCCAAATTAAATAAAGTATTTTGGGGTAAAGCTGTATTAACTGCTGTTCGATTAATAAATGTAACGCCTTCAAGAGCCCTTATGCAATCGAAAACCCCATATGAATTGTGGCATGATAAAAAAAAAAAAAAAAAAAACCACAACTTAAATACTTGAAGTTTTTTTGGTGCCACGGTTTATGTACATAATAAAACCAGTAAATCTAAATTTGACGATAAATCTTGGAAGGGAATACTGGTAGGTTATGAACCAAACGGATATAAAGTTTGGAAGGTTTTTTGTGCCACGGTTTATGTACATAATAAAACCAGTAAATCTAAATTTGACGATAAATCTTGGAAGGGAATACTGGTAGGTTATGAACCAAACGGATATAAAGTTTGGAACTCGGAAAGCGCTTAATTTGTCACTGTTAGAGACGTTATAGTCGACGAGGCTAATTTTCTAACATCCAGGCCAGTAATATTGCCTGAAGTTACCGAAAATTGCCATGATAAACCTGATAACAACAATATATCAAAATCAGTGTCATCCAAGTCTCGTCCTGTTGACAATTCAAAATCAGATGCATTTAAATCTGATGATCTCGGCCGTCCTGTTGACAATTCAAAATCAGATGCATTTAAATCTGATGATCTCGGCCGTCCTATGAAAAATCGCAGATTAAATGAAACCATTATTGAACCCACATCTAGTAATGCCCCTGATAATTGTACGAAGGTAAATCAAAATGAAAATAAAAAAACAGATGACGTAAGGAGGAGTGATAGACTTAAAAATCGGCCGCCTGTTCATTATTATCAAACTGATGATGATGAGTGCATATTGAGTGCGCAGTCTATATTAGTGTTAAGTGGCAAGTTGCCATAGAAGAAGAGTTAAAATCTCTTTCTGAAAACAACACGTGGTCTTTAGTGCCGAGACCACAGAATAAAAATGTTGTTAATAATAAATAGGTTTTCTCTATCAAGTATGATGAATTTGGTAGACCGCAAAGATATAAAGCCGTCTCGTTGCCAAAGGGTTTAGTCAGGAATACCTTGTCGATTTTTATGAAACCTTTGCACCTGTAGCCAGAATTGCTAGTTTTCGGTTCATTATTAGTCTTGCAAATCAATTTAACTTACTCGTCCACCATATGGATGTTAAAACTGCCTTTTTAAATGGTAAATTAGAAGAAGAGATTTTTATGGAAGTGCCGAAAGAAGTAGATTGCGATAAGAATTATGTATGTAAATTAAATAAGGCATTGTATGGACTGAAACAGGCTGCTAGATGCTGGTTTCAGGTTTTTAAGCAAGCACTGGTTGAAAAAAAAAAGGATTTATAAGTTCATCGGTTGACAGATGTATATACATGCTTGATAGAGGAAGCGTCCAACAAAATATTTACGCAATTTTGTATGTGGATGATTTAGTTATTTCATGTGGTGAAATATAAATAATGAATAATTTCAAAATGTATTTAATGAGTCAATTTCAAATGAAAGACTTACAAGATATAAAATTATTTCTTGGTATAAATATTGATAGGTCTGGACAATGAAATCACATTAAATAAAAAAAATCATTGAAAAGTTTTGCGTAAGTTTAAATTGCACGATTGTAACCCCATTAGCACACCACTAGAAGTAAAACTAAATTATGAAGCATTAAACTCTGAAGAGAAGTATGATGCCCCTTGCAGAAGTGTAATAGGTTGTTTATGTATGTATGTGTGTAAGCACTTTATTGTACACAATAACAGGTTAAAACAATATACATGTCACATAAGATTAGAGTACAAAGGCGAACTTATCCCTATGAGGGATCTCTTCCAGCTAGCCTGTTTAATGTATATAATGCTATGTACTCGTCCTGATTTAAGTACAAGCAATAACATTTTAAGCAGGTATACAAATAAAAACAACAAAGAATTATGGCAATGTTTTAAAAAGGGTGCTGAGATATTTGTAAAGCACAATAGATTTAAAATTAAGTTACAAACGATGTGATTCTAATAACATTCTATGTGGTTATGTCGATTCAGACTGGGGTGGCCATGATTCAAGTGATAGGAAGAGTACCACAGGTTATTTATTTAAGTTATTCAATAATTGTACAATCACATGGAGTACAAAGAGGCAAATGTCAGTTGCCGCTTCATAAACTGAAGCCCAGTACATGGCTTTATGGTTAAAGTTATGGTTAAAGCATTAATGTAAATATCACACAGCCGATTGTTATTAAATTTATGAGGATAACAACGGATGTATTAGTATTGCCAACAATCCCACTAACCACAAGAGGTCAAACCACATCGACATTAAGTATCATTTCTCTAGGGAGCAAATTGAGAAAAATGTTATTAAATTATGTTATCTTCCCACAGGTAAACAAATAGCAGACGCTTTAACAAAGCAGTTGCCTACAGCTGCCTTTAAAGCAATGCAGTCTGAAATGGGTTTGCAATAATGCGATTGAAATGTACATACTAAATAATGTATTGTTGAGATAATTATTGTACATTTTTGATGATTATTTTTATGGCATAATAATTATCTTGATGACCTGATTGGGTTTTTCTGGGTTTTCCCAATCCTTGCAACAAATGTTGGGTCATAAAATTGTAATTTCCCCAGACAATACTTGGAAGTTAAATACGATCTGATGCTTATTTATTGTAAATAATTGTTAATTTTTGAGGGGGCGTGTTGATTTTATTATATTTTAATATACAAAAATTAACATATCCTGTAAATAAAAGGTAAATGATTTGACTACTTTGTTAAAGGAATGAACGACCGATTGATTGAGTGAATGTTTAGTTCAATTCATTCTCTGTTGTTCAGATCTGTTAGTCACTCCTTCGCCTTGCCTCCCTTTGATCAAGACTTTACTCGTAGATAGACGTGTTCTAGCTTCCAAGTATAAAAATAAAATTAAAATAAATGAAATTAATTTAACCGTTATTCAGTATTTAATTGACGATAAATCCTTGTATACCCTAACCTTTTCAATAGTGTTATGGGTACTAGACGACGATATATTTAATAAATATAAATACTTAAATACATAGAAAACATCCAAGACTCAGAAACAAATATTCATGCTCATCACACAAATATTTTGCTTTATAGTTCCATATATAACCGGAACTCACACCTGTATTTGTAACAGGGGTAGACAGGTCACAAGAATTGTTTTCAGGGCAATTTCTAGCAATCGTGAGTGGAGAAATGGAGATATTGTTTATTACAGTGACAGGTGAATATAGCTGGTCGCTCACATCACACTTCAATACAATTCCGTTATTGAATCTTAAGGCAAGTTCGGGAACAAAACGTATAGTACCACTCCAGCCCAACACCACTCTGATATACAGTTACTATTTTTTAAAGACAAAGACTTTGATATCATTACAAGACGTTGATAATATTGAGGCGCTTGACATGCGCTTGATCAATGTCTACTGGCTATTTGACCAGTGTTGCCGTTTCTGACTTGTAAAATTGCATCTTTTATTTTCTTACTTTATTATGTACTAGCTTTTTCCCCCGGCTTCGCCCGCGTAGTAAGCGTAATTTTTAACCGTCTACAAAAATGGAGATTCTCAGTTGCACCTACGTATGTCGTTTTCGTAATCGGCACCCCGAGAAACTACAAAGTGGCACCCATATCAATTTTTAAGAAAAACAAAAGTCCACCATCTTGGATTTGAAAATGCGTGTCATTTTCGTAATCGGCGGCTCGAGGCCTTTTTTTTGTTGTATTTAAACAGAATCCATAAACGAAGTTTTAAGTCTCTAACTCTAAAACAGAAGTTTCTCCCATACAAACTTTGCACCCATATTTTACCCTTTTAGGGTTAGAATTTTGCAAAACGCTGAAAATGCTTTCTTTGGATTTAAGTTCGAAACCTTTTTTTACGAATATTACGAATTTTTAAGTCTTCAGCTCAAAAAATTTTTTTTCTCCCATACAAACTGCACCCCTATTTGATCCCCTTAGGGGTGGAATTTCCAAAAATCCGGTCTTATCCCTTGCATACATCATAAAAGTAAACTCTGGACCAAATTTGAAGTTTCTAGTTCCAGTAGTTTCGGCAGTGTGTTGGTGGTAGATCAGGATTTCTTCTTTTATATACGAAATACTTTTAGACGACCGCTTTAGCCTAGTTGGTAGTGATCCTGCCTTCGAAGCTGGAGGTCCCGGGTTCGAATCCCGGCATTTATTTGTGTGATGAACACGAAATTTGTTTTTGAGTCTTGGATGTTTTCTATGTATTTAAGTATCTATTTATCTATATAAGTATTTATATCGTCACTTGGTACCCATAGTACAAGCTTTGCTTAGTTTGGGACTAGGTAGATTTGTGTAGATTGTCCACAAATATATATATTTAGATTTACCTGAACTTTCACCAGTATTCTCTGCCACAAAAAATTACAAATAATTATCTAACACACAGCGGAGAATCAGTTTTTATGTCACACCGGGCCATAAAGTTGCAATTACCGCACGCTACGCGCACAGAAAACCCATTTCCTGGTCAGGGAGAGACATAAAATTTTATACTGACCACGGGCGATAATAAAGAAAGTCTCAGATCGCATATTTATACAAATACCTGCGATCTGAGACATTCTTTTTTAGACCGCCCTAGGTAAGTAATGTACACTCGCGGACAAAGAATACGGGTCCTAAAATAGTGCAAACTTGTACAGTTTTTTAATCCCGTCATGATCTTTATTTAACACTCCAATTAACTTGCAAATATAACAGATAAAAAAGATTAACGTTTCCAGTTTTAAATTGGACTCCTAAAAGCCCATGAACAAAACAATGTTAAGCGAGATATCGCATAAATCGTCAGTTCTGGAGATGAATATTTTTATGATAGGATCCTGGGAGTTGCTAATACTGTTAGGAGTGACGAAGAATAATATATCGTGTAAATAAAACCAGCGTAAAATATTTAGAATAGCCTATTGCGGATATTTAATTTAGGATGACCCGAAATTTATGACCTCGAGTGTACTATTGTGGTATATATATATATATATTGATGCTGGTGACCAAGGCGCAATGAAACTTTGGCCCTCAATTATAGAATAAAAATTTTACACTTCGGGATTATGTCTATAGTTTGTATATGAACCGATATTATCCAAAAGTTCATCCAAAAATTAAGTGATCGCTTGGTATAGCCTTGTCGGTTTAAATTTTATTCCAATTTATTGTTCGTCGCCCCGGGCGAGGTTTGGACCGGTTGCAAAAGTTTGAAATGTCTCAAACTATTCATGTTTATATGGGACCAACTACCGTTAAAGCAACATAAACGACGAAAATGAGAGGCAAAGTACAGCATAGCTAATGAGCACTGAAAACGCTCCATACAGATTGAATCGCAGGCGTGACGTCACGCCTTCATGGCCTCGTACTACCGTTGTAAAAAAAGGGAAATATTGCGTTTATTGAAACTTTTGGTCAATAACCAAGAAACGTTTTTGCGATCTTTATAGTCTCATATCTTTTTTGTTTTAATTAATTTATCTAATTTACTATTTATTGTGATAATTTGATGGTTTTTTATCCATATAGCCACACTATGTTATAAATTGTAACATGAGTCATGATCCCTATTCCGCAATGTAACGAAAATTACATGCAGATTTACTGTAAATGGCCTTTAAACAATCTCAACTTATTTAATAACCATCATAAATTAAAATTAGGCCACGAAAGGTTCAAGGAACGCATAACTTACTTTGAACGCTGTTCAAGAGACTTCCCATATTTAAATGAGTGACGAACAGTCTTCAACCTAACACGTCATCAGTTCTCGAGCCCCCTCCCATAGCTCTAAAGGGCAGATTTACCAGTCACTGAAAATTCTGTTAGAAGTTAGAAGGCGTTTAGCTGACGAAATTCATTAAAGATTGAATAGGGGAATCATTAAGTTGATTAGGGTCTTCTCTTATTTATGGTTACTGCAGATAAGGGGCCGATTCTAGAATCAAAATGACTGTCTTCGGCGGCATATGATATCGATGGGGATATCCATTTATCTGTCTTTTAAAAATAAAAAGAGACATGAATGAAAAGCGAAATCGTAGACAATTAGAATCGTGAATCTTGTTTACATAGATTCATATAGGATGAAGTGAGAAACAGCACAGGACCAATATTAGGTAGGTACATCTCGCACCATGTTGTGAAGTGAGCGCTGTAAAAGGACACTAAAATGCGAATGTGGGCTGAATTTACGACTTTCTAGTACTTTACTTTGTAACTGGTGTGTGTTAAACCTTTGTTTGTGTTAATGGTAATAAATCTTGGTACCTGCGGTTTATATACCTCGTATTGTGTGAACTAAATCTGAAGCTTCTGTCCCACGAATAATTTTGCATGTCGAAGTCAGAGTGTTGAAAAACAATAAAAAATATTAATTTAACCATATTTAAAAGTTGACGACATCTGAATTCTAAATTTCAAAACTTAAATTAACCATCTACCTACGTAGCTACAGAAAGCTTCATGCACAAAGCTATTTTAAAGTAAATTATAAATCAATCCTAACTTTTGGTGAATTTATGACTTTTTCAGTATTTTTTTACTAAATTAAAACTTGTCAGTGCACTTTCCATACACATTTATTTCGCAAGTCTGTTCAACGTAGTAACTATAATGTTATTATGGTTCTATGTACATGTTATATTGTTTTCTTATATTCCTCTCTCGAAAATTTTACAACTTTAAAAACAATACAAAATTGAAACTCAGAATTGGATAAAAACACAGCTACGTTACATTTTATTAAGACTTTTCCCGACCCGTGGAAGCGAACCCTTGAATGAAGCAAAAAACGCCACCCCGACTACGCAGCTCTTCAACTATACTCGGGTCGTCGGGTCCATATTAGTCCCTATAGATTGGATCGTTTGTAGGGTTTTTAAAGGCCCCTTCAAAAAAGTAAAAGAGATATCATTCACGTAACAATGGGGTGGTCACGAACAGGCTGCGGTGCAATTTAAAACCTGAAACCTCATCAATTTTACCGAATACAAGTTTGAGTGATGATAGATCTGTTAAAAGTGGCGTGTCAGCTTTACGCAGTTTTTGGTGATAAATAAATTGAAGTTTGTGTGTCAGAAGTTGTGAAAAGGTTTTTTGATAAAACAAAAGTTATTTTATTTTAGTTGTTTAATATAATTAACACATTTATTGATTTACAAGCTGTAATGATAGTTAAATAACAATAACTTAAATAAGTAAGTCAATGTTCAAACTGATGGGTAGGTTCAGTTTTGAATCTGAACTAGACCTGATGTATGAAGTAATCGTTAAAATACTGCACAACCATTTTTAACCTTATATTTTTTTAACATAAGCGATATCCTAATAATGGATCCTTTTATTAATTAAGACGAATCGAATAAAGATTAATTCGTATTATTGAATATCGTTTAGTGGTTCCTTCAGGATGCAGATGTACTGGAAAAACGCTAGGAGAATGATGATCTGGCCTACCAAATTTTGTAACGTTCGGTTATAAAGTATACTAGTTATTGTCGATCAAATATTTATACATACATACCAACGCCGGATTGTTTCAGTAGACTTCGAATACTTCGCTCGCTTTGCTCGCTCGTTCAACTACTTTAACAACTTAATGATAAACTACACATATAACACCGATACAGTTTCAGAAAGATATAGCAGCTACTTCACAAAGCTCCAGAAATACGAAATATCTCGTTCAACACAAAATACAACATTTACATTTATTACATCCCCGCCGTATTTGGATGGAAAGCTGTCAGCAAGCAATAAAATGACACACAAAATTGAACCGTTGTCATCTATCCTATCTGCTTCTCTGCAGATTGTTAAAAAATATCAATAAACCTTGACATTAGAATCGTGTTCAAATATTTATGAGGACCAATATATCCTTATTTATATTATTTGACAGCTAGGTGTCAAATGTATAGAAACACAGCTTCACATATTTAGAAAGGTCTGTTCATGTTTGCAAGGACATAGTGACTACGTTAATACTAGTGTCTTTTTATAGGGGATTGTCGAGAGACATCATCCTGTTGTGGATTCGTCTTAATTATCAGTGACTTAGAGACCATACACATCTCTAACAATATTAAATTAATCTTAATTTTGACACTCAGAGACACTCTGGGATATTATATTAATTTCATTATACTCCTTGTTTAATCTTGAGACCTGATACATCTCTAACTTTACTGATGTTGTAATATTTGTAATAGATAACTTTGCAAGTTTATACAGTGAAGCTGTATGACATTAATTTTGTTATAATTGTAAACTCGAAATTATTATTCTTTCTTGAACTGTAAATGAATATTTTGACATGAAAAATGTATTATTATAGTCAGAATTTCTTAAATTGTAAATTAATATAATTGAAAACCCGATAAAATCTATGTAAGTGGAACAAAAACCGGCGCTCTAGCGAGGCAATATGTCAAAAAATGGGACTCACACTGGACCCTTTGCTGTGTTGTGACTTATCATGTGATAGGAGGAGGAGGTCTATTTTTATGCATTCCTTTCGTTCTCATCCACATTCTAATCTGCATCACGCGCTCGCTCCCACGCGCGACGAAATAAAGTGCCAAAACGAGTGCGCGAACCATAATAAGATGTGACCTAAAAGAGGAACCGAATTGAACCCATGCTTTGCTAAACACATTTTCGTTTTCTTTGTCAGTTGAGTGTTGCCTACAATATTTAGGGTAAATACGTTTCGATATGAGGATAGCTTTTAGCTGTGATTTGAGATTTTTATTTCGGCGGCGATCTTTTGATGTGGATAAATGTGAACGAAATACTATCTTTCTTCAAGAATGTTATGAAATATCTCGGAAATATGGTGATGGCAGAATCATGAGTATACCTACTTTTTGCCATTGCGGGCAATTAAAGACGGCTTTTGTGATACTCTGGTAAAGGCGTGTGCACGCGTACGAATATTTTTTATTATTTTTCCTGAGTCTTGTTTTTTTAATATTGTTTTTATTCTTAGAGGCAATCACATTTTATATATAATTTGCTCCTGGTAATGATAACTTGTTTTTCAAACGATTTCCACATTTTGGGTACGCTTTTCCTCCAAAAATATGTAAATGAAATGGCCTATTCAGCATTATTTCGCATAAAATGTCGGCACATGCCGAGGAAGTATGTCAACAAGGGCCCCCTTACCGCTGTCTGTTTATTCACAACCTGTCTCCTCACCACAAACCCTACTATATCTTGACCTCAAGGACCGTAACAACTATGCCATATCAGAGTTTAACTTTATACTAGAACGTCTCGACAATTCGTGTATGCATTGCAAATATGGTTTTTACGGACCATGAAATTAGCGTACCTTTTTTTAATTAAGTTATCCTTCTTTTATTGCTGATGTGTACCTTTTTGATTACAATGATGTCGTGCAGAAATACGTAGGTCTTGCGTAATTGTATCAGAGAAATTATAATGATTAGGTATGGTTAAAACACTGAGTATTAATATATGTATTTTCTCTTGAGACTTTTGCTACTATACCAAAGCATTTATTAACCTAAAACATAGTGGCTTGACATGATGAGAGACTTTACTCTGCTCTCATTTGTTTTTATTTTTAGACTGACGCTCAGAGACCTTATACATCTCTGAGGATATTTATTTATTAGATATTATTATTTTCATGTTGACGCTGAGATATATCTCACAATATTTTATTATGATTAGTTTACCTACCTTATTACCTTTTATCTTGACGCCTAGAGACCTTATACATCTCTGACAAATCTCGATTGTTATTAGTTTCTTTGTCTTATTTTCGACATGTAACACTACATTTAATTAATGATACTTTGATTATTGTATTATTTTTATGTGATATAGATAGATTTTGACTTGTAAAAGTGCCCTTGAGGCCTATTTGCAGAATAAATGTTTTGATTTTGATTAAAATAATTAGTGTTGCAATGGTATACAGATACGTATTTATTATACAATTCATGAATAACTATATTGGTACTTTAACCCATTAATTGCTCAAGCTTGCAGACGCCAGACAGTGGTGGCGCCGCCTGTTTTTAATTACCGCTGCAACGAGACAAGTGCTAACTTTCAAGTGGTTAGCAATGTAATGATAAATTATCTACTGTATAAACACATATTATTAGCATTTGACATACGACGCTGTATCTATTCTATACAATGTAAAGATATGTGGAATATTTTGTTCTTTGACAATACATGAGCTTATTGATGTCCCACAGATTTAATCCCTTGACGGTACACTGTCAGTATTTACGCCATAGTCATATCATTCGTAGAAGAAAAGCAGTACTTACTTTTTAGATTTCCGTACCCGATGGGTCCAAACGGAACCCTATTGGTGTCACACATGCGTCCGTCCGTCCGTCATCTGTCACACAGCTTTGACAGGCATACGGTTGAAGCTACAATATTCAAATTTTCACAGTATACATCTTGATGACCCAAAGCCATAAATATTGTCAAAATTTATTTTTAAATATTCAGGGGGGCTCCCAAACAGCTAAAGGGGGGCGCGAAAAAAATTTTTGGGTGACCGCATCGAGTGGGGTATCGTTTTTTAGAGCTAATTGAGTAGATAAATACTTAATTGTTTGTTTTAAAAATATTGCATGGCAAATCACTAGAAAGCCACCAAACTCAGCGTTTTTAAAAAAAAAGATGTTTCTAAGGTTTTTTACTTCCCATTGACCTATAAACATAAAATTGAGTAGTAATGTTTATTATTACGTATTAATTTTCTTTTTAAAACCAACGTAATTTTGCGGTTAGTTTGGAACCCTAAATGTGCTGAGTCCAACACGCACTTGGCCGGTTTCTTCTTTCGCTTAACATCATCTTTAAGGAACGCTACGTTAATACGAGGAAATGCGTCATTCGTGATTGATTACTTCTGTGTTTCATCAATATTTTTCTTATTCCATTGTTGTGTCCGCACTACGTCGGTCATATATCACGACTCTGCCCACGACAACATAGAAAACATATTGCTACAGTAACCCAGCTATGTAAATCATAACCCGACATGATAAAATGTTACAATGTTAGTTGATGCGTAGACCGCAGTCGATCGGTTATCGGTCGATCAATTGTACCATGGGCTGCAAAATTGCATGGACATGTTTCAGCCGTAATACTACGTCAATATGGTCTACATCTGTCCATGCAATTTTGCAGCCCAGTGTACATGATAGACGTATATACCTTCGATTTGGAAACATTCTTACCCTCCAACCGCAAAAAAGAGCTACAGGCACGCAGCCGCAACTAAGAAAACTTAGTTTTAATATATTCAACTTACCCTCCTTAGGCACAAAACAAAATTTTGTACAATTTGAAAGATTAATTTTGAACTTTTCCTGAGTAACAAAGAGTTCTAAATTCTAAAATACAAAAATATATTTCGGGTCTCAGGAGGATATAAAGGTTCTAAAAAACAAAGAGTTCTAAATTGGTTTATATTATAAACCAATTACAAATGGTACATTATAATAAACTTTATAATGTGTATAATTTTTTAACAGTTGCTCAAAAAATGGTACTTTATGTAGCTGTATATCGTGCGCAAAGTTGGATATCGCACACTAGTGCTTTTTACTTTTCCAATTTTTTTAAAACTGTTTATTCAAGCCATACATCCAACCGAAGAGTTTCATATTCAATCAGTTTACTTATTTATTTAATAAAGCATTTGGCATTAAAACTATACTTCTATTACATATTTAAAACATTAAAATTGAATATTAGGCAAGTTAAGGGGTAATCAAATATTATGTTCTTTTATCATTTTTAAATGTATTTAAAACCATGTGACATAAAACCTCTCCCAAAATAGTTTTTGATTTGGATGAATGCTAACAATCATGGCATGTTGAAATAAATCTATCAATTACAAGTTAAACCCACTTATTAATTCCCGCCTCTATCATTCATGAATAATTTCACGAATTAATTTTGTAATAACGTATTGACATGTGCGATTTATACGATTGTTAAATAAAATATATGTAGACTACGCCAGTTATAGACCATGTATGTCAAAAGGCAACAATGGCAAGTAAACAGTTTTGTTTCGTCTCTTTTAATTACTGTTTTATTTAGATTTGTTTCTTTGATATGTTTTCGCACCTATATTAAAATTAACTTTAGTAAAAAACATTGTTTGATATACATGCGGAAGTCTCATTTTCACTCGTCCCGGGTCTTGTCCCTCACCTTATGGCTCTGGCTAAGACAACTCGGGACTCGTGCAAAATGACATACCTTCCGCACTTGCACCAAATAGTACTACTGTGACATCTACTATAAATCGCTGATATGAAGCAAGCAAAAGCTCAGTCTTCGTATAGGTACTCGCAAAAGCAACAATTGTCAATCTTAAATCTCTCCATTTTCCTCCTTTCCTTTCATTTCTCAATTTTTCTTATGTGTAAAATATATTTTATATATATAGTATAAAGTCTATTTTTTACTGATTTGAAAAATTTACTACTTACTTGCCTTTGCAGAATGTGATCTGAGTTATATTTATACGTTAAGCCATTTACGGTGAATATAAACCATTTTGATATATAACGAGACATTTATTATTGCATATATAGCAACTTCGTGAAATATACTTCACTGTATTTAGGTAGTTAAGAATATCATAGACATATTTTAATAAGTATCCTATTTATTTAATAAGACACTATTAGCCATCTATAACGGGCGTATTGAATGTATTTTTTATCTCAATAAATTGTGTCTGCCACTATGTCTACGAATGTGTAAAATTATTATTATATTTTGCTTTTATTCAAATATTTTAATCAATTACTTGCTATTTACAGTGTGTAACCTGATACCTACTGGGTATTTTTAGTATAAGAATGCTCATTTTTTCCACTTTTATATCCCATATTAATCGCAGATGAAACCCCGTGGCAGAAAGCCAGCGATTTATCTAAGTAGAAAATTAAACCGTACTCTATATTTTAGCTACAGCGCGTTGTTTGTCACAATCACTGGGGGGTTAGGCACGTTTAGTGTGTCCACGCGATCGACAGACAAACTATCGTTCCGTACCCTTACCATGAATTTGCTATCGAGAAAACTCATATTACGTTAGTACAGTCGCTAGCGAATAAACTAGAGGCGGTACGGTATTCTTTGACAGCGTCTGTCAAATTTGTGACACATGGCATGGATTTTCTCTGGCCACAGCTACACAGCTTACAGGCAAAAGGTTCGTTGGTCCTCCATCGGCAGGATGGGTTGACGACATTAAAAAGACCGGGGGTTACTCCTGGATGAGACTAGCAAGGGACCGGGAAGAGAGGCCTACTCTCAGCAGTGGGCGATTACAGGCTGATGATGATGATGATGATGATGAAGACAGCTACAAAAGTCAATTGCTATTAGATTTTGATAGGTAAATTACCGGAACACATTCAACCGATCTTCAGTTCTATATGTGCCCGCTAGGGTTGTGCGTTTCTTCACAGTGTGTGAAGTTAACACGCATTACGCAGACACCGTCGCTAGAGAGTCCGGGCACTGTAAACTCATAGTAATGGGCACGTATGCGTGGTATGCATGGTAACCAACACGGGCAGTGTTTGTTTGGTTAGACACTAATAGTGGGTCCGTTCGGCTTGAACTGTAGAACTGTTGTATACAGGCGTGCAATCATTTGTGTATTCTGCGATCTTCCGTTTCACTTATATACGCATTATTATTGAAAAACGAGACTTAATCGCGTACAATACTAATTTGTTTTCCTTGCTTAAGCTAGCTCACGACCACGAATGTTGTGATATATTCGAAATACTGGTCAAACCATAAAAAAGGTAAATAAATTAGTATTATACGCGATTCACTTTTCCAATAATAATGTGTGATAATCGTGTAAGTTTCAATCAAAATATCATATATATACGCGTCGAAACACTGATATTTTAATACTATTTTTATATTGGTTTAGCTCGTTTTCGTAATTTCTATATTTTACTGGTTCTTAATATCTTGATTTAACGAAAGCATGTAAGACACTGTCCACATAACTCAGTTTTTTAAAGCAGATTCTATTATTACCACTTAGGCATGATTATAATAACAACCTAACTAACCAAATAAAACCATACCCGTTAAACTCTACCCTTTAGAAAATAAACAACCAGTTAAACCATTGTGAACATTATACAAGCTCCAACATTAGATACCTTCTTCTGACATCGTATGCCCTTCTGTAGACTAACTCAATGCTATGTTTCCCAGGTCTCACAGAGCAGTCAGAGAGTAAGCTAACATACATACGAACTAAGCATGAAACCGCACTAGCGTTTCAAATACACCCTCCATTACACCACGATCTCCTATTGCGTTTATTGATGCAGAGTAATCTTAAAGAGGAATTGCGGGTTGGCTCTTGTTCCATACAAAAACTTAAAATCGAGCTGCCATAGTCCCTTATTTCCAATTTAAAAAAATCTAATGAAAAGTTATTCTGCTTCCACTATTTAATAAACACAATTGGTTAGTATCGTTGGTGCGTAGAGGTTAGTAAAATACTTCATATATACATTAAACCTCACACGGCAACCACATTTGCAAGTGTATTATAGTCACTCCCATTCAAACATAATTTAATCAATTAGTAGTATCTAATAGCCTTAGAAATTCTACGGGACGCTATACATCAAATTGATATTTTCTAGTGTTCCTCGAGCATCGATAGTTCTGATATCGATAGTTTTGCAAAATTATTTCAAATCATAGAAGTACGTATGTATAAGTAATCGACATACTATGTGTATTCATTGAATAAACTTATCTTTACAAATTTTGTAGGTAGGTTTGCATATTGCGATGTTATGGATGAAACTCCATAATTAATACAGAGTGAACATAAGTCTAGTGGTCAATTAATCATACATACACAGTAACATGCAGTGCATAGAAAACGAGGACGTTTTCTATCACTATCGATATAGTATCTATCGATGTTTTCGGAACACTAACGTGTAATACACTTAGTTGCAAATCGATACGGCCGATTATTTCTTTACAAAGCAAGTCACTGTCGTCACTCCGCTTTAATAATGATTATGATGGTTTTATTGCACTACATTGTAACCGTTTTAGATGAAATTAAATTGCTTGCAACTCAGTGTTAAGTAACTTAACTCGACACATGTGATATTAAGTAATGAAACATTATAGGGGGAGCTAGATTGTATGTATCCATTATCATAAACCCTTGCTCTTTGTCATGATGTATAATCACACTCTATGTATAGAGATAAGAGACATACACATGTAGGTTTAGCCCATTACCCGTTTACTTCATTGTAGAAATCCATAAGTAGTTAACCAATTACTAACACCCCTTATTATTAGTGTCACACTAACTTTTACCCATTGCATTGTCTTGCGAGAGTATTTAGACAATTTAAAAGAATGAGTCACTTTTATTACTCTAGTACTTAGTGAGTTCTGAATGATAGATTTTTTTAGTATTTACGTAGCAACTTATAATTCTGTTCACAGTGAGAGAGTGTCGCTGTGAATTGGTAAGTACTTGAATACGTTTATGAGAATTATGAGTTTACAATTATTTACGACATATATACACGAAGCAATAATATTATTATAAAATAAAATTACGAGGGGTTGATCTAAAAGCTGTACATGAAAATACTAGTAAGGTGTAAAATAGGTCATAATAATAAACCTTGCGGTTAGACTCCGAATTTGTACTATTATATATATTTTTATACGACGTCGGTGGCAAACAAGTGTACGGCCCGCCTGATGGTAAGCGGTCACTGTAGCCTATGGACGCTTGTAACTCCTAGGGTGTCACATGCGCATTGCCGACCCTTTAAAAATTATACACGCCTTTCTTGAAGAATCCCATACTGTAGTCCCTCGGGAAAACCTCGGCACGGAGCTCATTCCACAACCGGAGCGTCCGTGGGGGGAAATTCCTCTGAAACCGTACCGTACGCGACCATTTCGGTTCTAAGGTGTGAGGATGAATGCCCTGCCGACCTATACCTATATAGTATATATAAGGTACATTAAACTCGCCAGAAAAATTGCATATTCATAGTTGGGCAATAATAGTGAACCTATTTTATTTTAACACGTATATATTTTGTAAGTAAACGAAGTTATAATAAGATAAATTAAGTAATAATTATGTATGTACCTAAAATTAGCAAAACGCGTAAAAACAATTTTGATATCGTCATTCAATTTAAAATAATAATTACCGAATAAAATAAATGGAATATAACTTAATAACTATATAAAACAATATTAGAATTACGATTTGAAATGGGATATTTACCATGTATATTTGTATTGTTGATACTGTGAGTGTGGTGTGTCGTGACCGTAATCGAGTTTCAAGTGACAAGGCGGACGGTGGTAGTGACGGTGACACTGTGGGAAAAAAGCGAACCAAGAAAAGGGTAGATCGCTATGGTGTGTGGGTAGACCACAACTAAAACTCGCACACGTCAGTTAATCCTTGATAATGGCGCTTGCAACAGTGCCGAAATATCGGGAACTCAATAATACAAATATACATGGTAAATATCCCGTTTCAAATCGTAATTCTAATGTAAATGACCATGTAAGCTTGAAATCTATAATAAATATATAAAAGAAGAAGTCCTGATCTACCATCAACGCACAGCCGAAACTACTGGAACTAGAAACTTCAAATTTGGTCCAGAGCTTACTTGTCTTATATAAAACAAAAACTAAAAGTCGAACTGGCAGCGTCTCCTCGCGTTTCAAATGCCCAACGAGAACTCTAAGCCGTTCTCAATTTATACCGACTGGCCAATCAGAAAATAAAAATACACTAGACACTTTTAAAAAGTTTGACATTCAAGTGGTGTTTCAGCTCGTTAGGTCGGCAATGCATCGGGTGAAGCTGACCACTCGTCGCAAATGGAACCTCGTCTTTGTTACAAAGAAATCTGAGAGCCTTTGTTGAGTCTACAGGCTTGATATTTTATTGGGGTTCTGTAACTTGTGTTTTTTTTTTATTTCCAACGTGTACATGATTTTTGGGTGCGGCCAAGGGGAAAAACGGGACCCTATTACTAAGACTTCGCTGTTCGTCCGTCCGTCCGTCCGTTTGTCATCAGGCTGTATCTCATGAACCGTGATAGGCAGTTGAAATTTTCACACATAATGTATTTCTATTGCCGCTATAACAGCAACTACTAAAAAATAGAATAAAATAAACATTTACGGCAGCTCCCATAAAATAAACGTATTTATTTGCCTGTACGGAACCCTCCGTGCGCTAGTCCGACTCACACTAGTCCGGTTTTTTGTTTTCGATTTCCAACGTGTGTATGATATTTTTTCTTATTCAGGATCTACTTATCAAATATTTCAAAAATGTATATAAGGCTATAAGCCTTATATGTATAATGTCAAATTATTGATATTGATATATCATACATGATATGACCCACAATAAAGTTTTTATATACAGTATCGTAGAGAAACAATATGATAATGGTTGTACCACTGACCTTTTCGCAATCGGGTTGCTACGTCAATCCATTGCTACGCTTTATGGCGCTACGTATCCACTACGTGTCCAGTGCCCTTGCATATATACAGTTATTTTTCCGATATGTAACGACAAAATCCTATGTGAAAAAATACATATTTGCGTCAATCAATGTTCCTTAAACACACAACAAATTGTGTCAGAGATATACACAATTCGACATGTCAAACGGAAGCCCAACAAACATAAGACACTCACATTACGAAACTTTTTAAACCTCACAACTCCCGTAATCCATCTCGGTCGCATTTTTCCGGTTTCATTCTTGCCAAGAACAGCGGAGTAACCACAAAAGTTCACCAAACAAATTTAACTTAAAAAGTTTTCATTGAATTAAGTCATTGTGTTGAAATCTCGACGATTCGCTTTGATGATGGCATTAGGGGATCGCCTGAGGTTCTAGAGCTATCGCCTCTGGTGGACTTGCACGTTAGATGTACGCATCAGTGACAAATGGTGCTTTGATTTTCAACAATTCTGTTAAACTCGCAGAAGGTTTGGAAATGTACACAACAAGTCTTCCGAAGTACAAGTACTTTATAATGTATATTGTATTTGTTTGTCTTTTTCACGGCATATTAACTTCATCTGGGGGCACGGCAGTCGACGCATATCAATATTAAAAATCTTTATTGTTTTATATAAATATATTGAGACTTGGCCATCGCACTAAATAATTTAATTTACACGTGTTTTCATGCGATGGCCGAGTCTCAATATACTTATTTAAAACAATAAAGATTTTTAATATTGATATGCGTCACTATAAGATGTTGTTAATTATTACGTAACAGCTTAATGCTTCGAGTACGGAGATTCCAGACACAATTGATTTTCAATTGTTATGGACCACGATCGTGGTCTTAGGGACTGGACGTATTAGGACAGAAAGTCGCTTAAGTAGGGACTGAATAAATTAATAACCGACTTGGTATTACATGGATCTCACAACTTTTTACCGTAGAACAACTGAGTTGCGAGACTTGGTTTTTTTCACAAGTATTGTTTTTGATGGGTTAATTATTAACTACTAACATTGCCCGCGACAACTTACGCGTAAATTTCCACTTCATCCAGGCTATAACAATCACGCTTTCATACCATCACACATGCATTTATTACTTTAATAAGATATTAAGTACCTCATAATTATAGTTATGTTACTAGTTCTTAGTTAAATAGACACAGAAAGTGTCTAAAACTTTTTTACTGAAGTGTTCATTTATTTCTTTCGTCCCATATATGTTATAGTCTACTTTATAATAATTATTTTGTTTTATTCTTTGCAATTGCATTGTATAGACTAAGGAAGAGCGATGCCTCTTAACACAGGTATTACATACTTAAAAAGAGGCATCAACCGCTATTTTGTAATGAAAACCAATTGTGATTGAATAAATAAATTTATTATTATTATTATTATTATTATTATAAACTTGTAGTATACCAAGTGTGATCATACTCCAAACATCTAATCATATTAAATGTTATTAATATTAACTATTTTATTCCACACTTATCAACCCGTCTGCATTATGAACATGTATCATTAGGGTGACACGGGTTTTGATAAAAAATTTGAAAACTTTTGATTGATCACCTCATCAATAAAAAAATGACGTCTGGGAGGTTACAGACGATGACATTCAAGCAGATAGCCTGAATATTTTAATCATACGCTTAAGTTTGGAATTATTAAAATGGAAGTTTTATGTAATTATATCACTATATGAAGAGAAAACCATCAAATAATGACAAAAAACGGCAAATTAATAAATATGCTCAAAATAAAAAGAAGATAAATATGACACCTGAAAGTTACGAAAAATGGTGTAAATTATTTATTGATTAAAAATAAATTAAAAACCGCCATCAGGATTCTTAAATTTTAATAAACAAAAAAAATATATAATAGCAATGTACCTAAACGCAATATTTCAGGACCAAAACAGTAAATTACTCGTTTTTCCATACAATGGTATTACGCGCGCATAGTATATGACGTCACATACTATGCGCAATTACGAGTAGTATTGAAGTTTATATGGCAATTTAAGCGCTCCGATTTTATGCTGTACTTTGAAATCCATTTGTGTCTATTGTTCTAATTGTAATTGTTGCATATGCATATTTGTTCCTATCTAAAAACTGGTTCGAATGGCATCATGAAAAAAAATGATGCATATTCTCTATTTATTTATTGTTATAAAATCCATAGCACGACTTACAGCATTTTTAGAAAAGGTTACTCTTACTTTTTCATTGGCCAATTACGGATTTACATTTTGTTTGCTAAACAATTACAAAGAAAACCAATCATTACGGTCAGACGTATTCCGACTTGAAAAACAGAAACTAAAGTTAGTGAAATGACATCCAGTAACAATGTTAAGAATCAATAATAGGACATTATATAATTTTGGAAAAACTAAGCCAAGTGATAGACACAAGTATTTGAAGAGTTTGAGTTTGGCATGAGGTTGATGTTTACTGCGCTGTGTGTGTGTGTGTATGTGTGTGTGTGTGTGTGTATTTCTGTGCGTTCGTGCGTGTGTATGTGGGTGCGGACATGTTTGTGTTGTGTGGCTCAGCATCTCACACATGGGGCAACTGCACTATTATATTCCTCCTGAAAGCTCTATTATCGTAAGAAATAAGTAATCCATAAATACGGAAGAAAGAACTAAATGTACGGTAAGGTTTATAAAGCAACCCAATAATGCCACAATTAAATCAAATGAGCTATATTTCCAATTTGTAATAATGAACTTTAAAAACCTTTTATCATAATAAATACAAATATGAATTATTTTCTGACAGACAGCATGGATTTAGAGCAAATAGGTCTACTGCCACTGCAACTTTTACTTTGCTCAAGGATGTTGTAAACTGTGTGGATAAAGGACAACATGCTGTTGTCCTCTTCTTAGACATGACAAAGGCATTTGACTTAGTCGCCCACCAGAGACTTTTGACAAAATTAGACCACTATGGAATACGTGGCAATATACTCTGCTGGTTTGAGTCCTACCTAAGTCAAAGAACACAATGCACAGAAATTGTTAGGAAGGAGGGAACATCTCTCGTCAATTACAGGTCTAATTATAGGGTAAACACTTTCGGTGTGCCTCAAGGTAGTGTCTTGGGTCCACTACTATTTTCATTTTACATTAACGACCTTCCAAATGCTGTAGTTTTTCCTTCAGTATTATTCGCAGATGATACCTCCATTATAGTACCATGTACAAATATGCAAACGTTTGAGAGTGACATAAACGAGACCCTAAATGCGTTAGTCAAGTGGATGGAAAGTAATAATCTATCAATTAACGTTAACAAAACCAAGTATCTACAATTTCGAACATGTAGACGGCATAGTATAAAGCTAAATGTAACTAGTCGAGGAGATCTTATCAGCGAAGACCAAAGCATCAAATTTCTCGGAATCGATTTGGATGAATTCTTAAATTTTAAAACTCAAGTACATAATGTTTGTAGCAAGCTAAATAGATTCATATATCCACTGAGAAAATTAAGACAAACAGTGTCGCTAGAATCAGCACTACTAGCATATCATGGCTACATTATGTCCACACTCAGATACGGTCTAATTATTTGGGGCAACTCTGTCGAGGCAAACAAGGCCTTCCTAATGCAGAAAAAATGCATAAGAGCTATCTTCTCACTGAAACCGATAATCTCATGCAAGCCGGTAATGCAGAGTAATAAACTGTTAACTCTGCCTTCTATGTACATTTTTGAGATAGCGATATTTGTACGACTCAACGAGCATCATTTTAAAAGAAACCATGAGATGATCAGTTACACCGACCGTATGTCTAGACAGCGCAACCTACTATTTATGCCAAAATATTGTCTCAAACAAACTGCTCGAAGTCCTTTTTACATGTGTATAAAAATATATAATAAATTACCTTTGGACATCAAGGAGCTTCCTATGAACTTATTTAAAAGAAAATTGTTTCTATGGCTTTGCAACAAGTGTTTTTACTCTGTGAATGAATATTTAAAACTATGACATTTAATTATTATTTATATGACTTACCTATACAATGTAAATTAATTTAATAAGGCTTGACATCTAGAAATAAACAGTTTATTTATTTTTTTGATTTAACCTTAAAAATCTAGCATAATATTATGTAACATTGCTATCTTTTAAATTAATTAGTTACGCATAGTTCTCACTAAAAAAAAAAATTTTGCATGCTACCCTAAGCAGAGTATGGCTGATCTCAATCCTAAGATTAACACCGATATGTAATGTAACCTGTACTCAGCAAATAAATTCATTTCATTTCATTTCATTTCATTTCATTTCATTTCAACATTGAAACGGGCATTCCGAAATGGACCCATCTCGCAACTTTGTAGCCAAAAAAAATTATTCTTTCCCCGCGTTTATTTTGAGTTAAGAGAATGCTGTATCGTTGGGATCCCTGGATACCGAGACGCTGACGGAAATTTTCATACTAACTGTTTATTACGGAAATTCTTCCAAGTTTTGCGTTGGACTAAAGTGGGGCAATCGCGATGGCGAAAACAACTGAAGTTTTTTGTTTTAGAGCCGTAGAGATATTGGTCTCAGTTGGTGCAATCATTTAGTTTCAGACTTATTTAATTAAGGCAATTTGATGAAAAATTATACTCCATCGTGATTCGGAAGATCTTAGCGTGAAAAGTAGAGCTGGCTAATAACAATAGATTTGGCAATAGATTTTGGCATCCAAAATAGAAGTGAGAAAGGTATTTCATGTTTATATTTGGGCTTAATCTCTCTCGCTATAGAGCGCTGCATTTTGGGTGTCAAAGGGACGGATCGTGTCCGAAACACTACACTGCTTCATAACACGCATAGCTGACGTAAGTACAAAAACTGCCAGGCTCAAGTGGGACTGGGCCGGTCACGTCTGTCGCATGCATCCAGATAGGTGGGCTAATGTAGCTACCAAGTGGGTGCCACATGACGCTGACTGTGCAGGCCCAGACGAAAATGATGGGATGATCTGGATGCATTTGCTAGTAATTACGAGGAAGAAGCGTTCAATAGGGATACCTGGAAAACATGGGGAGAGGCCTTTGCCCAGCAGTGGGACAGTGAATAGACTACAAATAAAAATAATAATCTCTGGAGATATGTCTTAAGAAAAACAACAAAGCAAGTCTTAAAGGTGTATGCTTGCTTGCCATAGTCGAATTATAAAAAGCAACCAACTTTACTACGCATATGTTACTGCAACTTTGAGATACAGCTCCATATCCTGGGGTAACTCCACGGACAGAAAAATAAACAGTTTTTTTTTGTATGAACCTACTCGTAGCAAAACATAGATTCACTGTCATAAGTTCTTCACTAACCAGAAACGTAGGTATAAATATTTTAATGTCGCATTGAAAATTATAATGTAATTCTATTGGATCCTACAATTTTTCACCACAGCGCACTATTACCGTCAACTTTTAATAGACAACTAAAAGTTAAACCGAAGAATCCTGCCACAATTTAAATTTTAATATCCTTAATGCAGAGTGGCCGTCTTGAATTGAGTTAAGGCTCAAAGACGAGATGAATAAAAACATATCCTCCATTAATTTTCTATTAAGTTACTACCTTTAAAACTGCAACTGAAGAGTCGCCGTGCAGCTGGAAGGGAATTTGCTTCATTGATCTGCACTGGAGGAATGTCTTGCGTCGGTTATTCATAAACCTAACCTAACCTAACATTTATACTAATTGTAATGTTGTGGTAATTTAAACAATTCTTACTAGATTTAAAGTGTTGATAAGTTTTTTTTTTATCAGTCCAGAATCAAATAACCGATATTAACATCCGAATCCATCGATTTAAAATTCCGAATCGCTAAACTTAAGTGGCAGTGGGCGGGGCACATGGAAATGTTTTCTCACCAGGTACCGGACCGGTCATTGTGGTACTCTTTGGGGGAGGACTATGTCCAATATGATGATGAGAATCAAATCATGCATCTGTGGGATTGCACCCCCCGCCGCGCTATAGTAGACATTATTTCGAACCAGCGACAAAACTGCCAGTTGCTGGATTCCACTCACACTTCAGTTTCGGTTGTAACCGCTCAACCAATCTCACTGGAGCGCAAACTCTTAGAGTATTCCAGTGTTAAAAACCACCCGCGTAGTCGTGTCGGAGTTTTTCCTCAGGATTTTCGCCAAGCTACTCTCCAACCGCGCACTCCTATCGCATTATTGGGCCCGGTCTATAAAGCTACAGTCAGGTTAAAAAAAGAGACAATATTTCAATGGTAAGTTTTTGTGTATTACGCCGTGTAGGTTTATGTCAACCCTTGAGAATAAACTATTGGGGTGTTCAGTTTAAAATTGTTTCTTTTTATATCCAATTTCAAGACTATCTTTCAAAATCAGACTGTCAGACATAAAAAAGCTGTACCTAGAGTCGACCTATTATTTTATTAAGGTAACTGGAGCTACAAACTAAATGGTGTTAATAATACTTATTCTTAAAAACTACAAGGTATGAAAAACGGCGTTGAGGCAATTTTACGCAGAGTATTCTTAACTTCCGCGTTGTCGATTTTAGCAATTCAATTTCAGAGCGTCCAAGAACCAAGTTAATAGAGGTTCGATCTATTTCTCGTCGAGAATAAACCCTCCTTAAGCTTGCCGTGTCTCCTAGTATTGAGTTCTTGAGGGCACACTATTACTTATATACCTAATGAATCTAGACGGTACAGTATTAAGTCTAAGACACGTTGACAAGAGTCAAAGTTGCCCAATTATTTGTACTTATTTATATTATACCCTATTTTTTTTATACCACGAGTACGTTAATTAGTGGCAAATGAGCCTACGGCCCGCCTGATGGTAGGCGGTCAACGTATTATTAGCCTATAGACACCTACAATTCCAGGGGGCACGCATGCGTTGCCGACCCTTTAAAAACCTCAAGACTCAATACTTTTAAATGCTTACAGCTTTTAAAAGCAATGCTTTAGCTCACAGGAGTTTTTAAATAAATAAATAAATAAATCTTTTTATTTTTTGACGACCGGTTTAGCCTAGTGGGTAGTGCACCTGCCTGTGAAGCTGACGGTCCTGGGTTCGAATCCCGGTCAGGGCAAATATTTGTGTGATGAGCATGAATATTTGTTTCTGAGTCTTGGATGTTTTCTATGTATTTAAGTATTTATATCTATTAAATATATCGTCGTCTAGTACCCATAACACAAGCCTTCTTGAGCTTACTGTGGGGCTAGTTCGATTTGTGTAAGATTGTCCTCTAATATTTATTTATTTATTTATTTATAAAATCTGATAGAGATGTAGCATGCGCCTTTGAATATTTATTTTTCAATTTAGGTGTCATGACGGCTAAACAATTAAATTCAAATGCCAGTGTAGCCGAGTTTCCACTCGTTACTAGTGATGATGAGTGACAGACCCCGCTCAATTTTAGTTATGTTACCCCACAACAAATTATAATTATTTATAAAAAAATTAATATTAAGAAAACTAAAGATTTATGGGGTACTTCAACTAACTATAGCCAAAGTAAACTAACCTCGCCATTTCAATGTCATTATTGAAGCGGCGAGGTTACTTCAATTTGACTATTTTCACTGTTCTGGGGCTCCTCTGCACTCTGCTGATATATTCAAACTATTTTTACACTTCGTGCCTTAGACAATATAAGACTACATGATTCGCTGATAGATTTTTTAAAGAAATAAACGTATTAACAGTTGCATCTCAGTATATTTTTATTGCATTATGTATGTACGCAAATATTACACCGCTTTCACTAAAAAAAATTCTGACCGTAGTAGATAGTTTTAACACATAGAAACATAGACTTAACGTTCCATGCCTCAGACTACGTAAGTCCAGTCGTTCATTTAACATAAAAAGAATTTTATCATAAAAAGAACAATATTGTATAGCTCAATCTAAACGAAAAAAGACCATATATTAAATAAAATATAAGCTAAGCATCACAATCTTAAAATGTAATTAACTTTCTTTTGAAATAAACAGTTTAATTTTTAATTTATTTTTATTTTTATTTGTAGTATAAAATTGTTTAATAAATTACCACAAAATTTAATTGAATTACCTCTTAATTCATTTAAATTTATTATTAAAAATTACTTACTAAAAAGCATAGTACTAAATAGAAGATTACATTAATGAAAAATGTATGGAATAGGTAATCTGCTCTGCTGCACCTAATTGCCCGGAATATTATTTTAGACTGACATTATTTTATTCTTACATTATAATTATTATTTGATACTAGGAGACCTTTACATCTCCTTTATTTTATATTGGTATCTTATTGCTTGGTTCATTTTAGTTTTGCTTCTCATTATTTTTGTCATATATAATATTTTTAGATAACAGGAGACCTTTTACATCTCTAGTAAAATGGAAGCATAGCATAGGTATGTACTAATAGTATGACATTCAAAAGTGCCCAAGGGGGCCCTTGGGGACTAGATTATTCAAATCAAAAAATCTATTGTAGAATATATTATTTCTTTTATTTAATTTCACTCCTTTCTTGACGAAACCCATACTGAGGGCCTACCGCAAATCGAAAAGGAATTTTATGTCTCTCTGTCGCGTTTGCATATTCATGGGACAGAGAGGGCGATACTTCGTATTCGATTCGCAGTACCTCTGTATTCCCTCAGAAAAACAAGGCAGAGAGTTCATTCTACAGCCGGGCGGCATCTTGTTTGAAGTTATAGATCGCAATACACTAGCATTTGTTGCTGCAATGCCAGTAAGAATTTAATCGACGAAGTCTACGCGATTTCAGTCGAATTCTGTACTGTAACAGATTAGGCTTTTGTCAAGATTTTTCCTAAACAGAAGCTAATCGAGTTTAGTTCTCACTTTGACTCAAGTAGTATAGGCATTATAATTTCGCAATCGCATAAAGCAAACGTATACAGGACGTCCCACGGCTATGCCACATGGAGGGAAAGTACCTTGAATATTGTAGAGGAAACACTTTACTGAAAGAAGATGTTATTTGAATTTAAAAAACAACTTAAACTGCATTCACAGATATTTAAATAATTTTGTGGTTGAATCGGGAATCGAAGCCTTTACACGTGATCAATTGATTAATTTTGTATTAAAAATGTTAAAATTCATGGTCTTTCTTTTATTTCTGATACTATGTTATTCAGTAAAAAATAATCCATATGATAATGCCTTTCGATTGGTATGATAAAGCTACAGGGTAATTATTTTTCTTGTGTAACGGGTTCGATTCCCGGTTCACGGTTTAATTATTATTTAAATATCGGTGAATGCAGTATAAATTGTTTTTAAAATTAAAATAATGTCTTCTTTCAGTAAAATGTTCCATCTACAATATTCAAGGTACTTTCCCTCCATGTGGCATAGCCGTGGGACGCCCTGTATAATGCTATGGATTTTTCATAGTTTTTCGTTTTTGTACCTGAATTTCTGAGGGAACTGTTTGAAGTATTTGGTGACCGAGCGTGATTGCTCCGATAGCTCACTTGGATAGAGCGATTGCCCGCGTATACCAGGATATCGCAGGTTAGTAGCTTAGTAGTTTCCTACGTTAGGTAGACTAACAGACATTTTTTGCAATTATAAATAACATTTAGAACAACCTTACGCACGCTAGAAACCTTTACACAGTCACTCCGTTTTTATACGCAGTTCCTTAAAGGTGATTGGAAAAGAAATATTTTTTTATAACGCGAATTCAATAGACAAGCTAAACGCATCAGCATAGCTTATTTTAAAGTAGATAGAATATTTAATCGACCTGAAAGTTCTAATTATAAAATTAGCGCAAACCAAATAGGTCAAGTTAAAATAATACTTGGAATAAGGTTACCCAGTGGATATTAACAAGAAGAAGAGAGGTCTTATGTTGATCAAAGAGAATGTATATTTTTAAGAGCGTCCTTGTTATAAATAAATATAATCACCTCTCCCCTCACCCTAGCAGTATCTTAGTGTTCTTAAATTTTCGATAATGCGCTGTTATTAGAACAACCGCCCTACGTTTATCTCGATCTCTTACACAATGAATTCTCAAATCAGTAAGGGATCGGCACTGCGTCATGTCAGTCTTCTGTAGTCTGCTATCATCAGGCAGACCATATGCTTGTTGACGGTTCCCCTCCGTTAGCCCTAAGATTTTTTTTCCTAATCATACTAACCCTAACGTTATGCACCCTAAAATTTCACGATCCCGGCATTTCATAATGTCTAATTTCTCATAACCGAATTCTTACTAATACTAATTTTATTAAACCGATTCTTTTAATAGGCCTAGTATTACGAAACCTAAACATTACTAAACCTTATTATCTATATCTCTAAAATCACAAACCTGATTGTTCACCTAACCTAACTTTTAGGCCTAATGTCAGTATCCCGAATCTTCATCTGGGGAATGTGTATCTGGGGAAAAAAACTGTGATGTTGAGCTATTCTGACCTGCCAGCGAGTCGATGGAGCCCTGCTTCGCATTAGGTCTAATGTAACATTAGGGCAAAAGTAAGTACCTAGGTCACGTGAAAAGACCCCGTCAAAGTATTAGGTGTGATGACATAGGTAATCATCAGGCACATTAATTATTAGGCTTATTAATCATAAGGAAGAATCATCAATTGTTATTAATATATCAGCATACTTGATGTTTAGTATATGAAAAGATTAGGAGATATGAAATTAGGCCCATCAAATAATTATGTATTACAGCAGGCGAATCACGTAACTTTATGTACTACCGTTAGATAGATTTTAATGTCACTTTTGAAGTATAAATGTATGAGCTGCAGGCGAATCACGTAACTTTATGTACTAACGGTAGATAGATTTTACTGTCAATTTTGAAGTATAAATGTATGAGCTGACAATTTTTTTTTTTTTTAATTTATTTCTTACAAAAAAGGTTTACATTCGTTTACACTATAACTTCAAATTAAAATTAAAATTTGACATTAAAATCTATCTAACGGTAGTACAAAAGTTACGTGATTACCCCGCTGACAGTTAAAATTTGACATTAAAATCTTCCTAACGGTAGTAAATAAGTTACGTGATTACCCCGCAGGTTTATTTCTCAATATTAGGACTAATTTAAATTATAATTATAGACCGTTGGTAGGTGTAATGAAATTAGCACTAACGATATTAGGTCAAGTGGGGGAGACCCCTTGTTGACACCGATGTAGTATAAAAATAAAGTTGCACCCGAACCAAAGAAACTAACTAAATCAATTGGCGTAGGCAATCGTTTTTTCGCAAACTACTGCATTTGACCATCCCAACTCAAAGGGGAAACTAGATTTTTGGGCTTACTAAACGGCAAAAACACGCGCAAACTTTGTTTTATACGTAAAACATGTCTTATCTCTGAAAATAAGCTCATTTTTCAGAAACAACGAAACAATAACGATGTCGTGTAAGATAAGCCTTAATAACAAAGCGCTTAAACAAAATAAGCTCCAGCTTTGGGAATGTTATGGTACAGTCGAGTAGATAAGTATATGTAAGTTCCTTATGCCCCTTACAATAAAGTCGTGTTCAAATATTTATGATTACCTTTCCGTGGACATATTTTCGAACTCGACTATACAAATGTCAGCGTAATTTTTATGGTAACAATGTTTGGGCAAAATAAATACTTTACATACATACTTTCTAACCAATTGGGATATTGACAACAACATAGATAAGACACCCGAAAACACCCGGAAAATATCGCAATTAAACTATTTTGCTTTTTTAACATTTTTTTAAATAGATTAAAGACCATAAAATGGTAGCTGTTTTAACCATAAAAAAGTCGCGACTCCACTTGTTACCAGTTTTATACAAGCTTCATAATGACTAGGCGTTTCTAACTTTTTATAAAAACTTTCTGATTTGCCTGTAAGTCAGCATCCCCATCTGATAATTGTGACTAGTCAATATTCAAATTGTAGACTAACCTTGTCAATATACAACTATAGTAAACAGGCCCAAATTAATCCCAAAATCTCATGCTAATCGTAATAATTTAAATACTTATGAATTAATTAAATTTTTAACGAGAGAGCATAGCGCGAAGCAACGAAAATGTGAATAATTATGCGACTTAACGTAGATAAAACTTAATTACCTCCCCTAGACGCTTAAAAAGTAATTAAATACGTGATATCACAGGACGAGAATATTTTGCTTATTTTTATAGTCGAGGCTGTAATTAATCTAAGCTGCACAAAGTTGAATATTCAGCTCAAATTTAAGCGGGAACTAAATCTGAAATTATAATATCAAATGTTTTTTGCCAAGTGTTATATTTATTTAGATTACTAATCAAAGTCCACGACACTTATTCTAAAACATCTAACTGCATTATAACCGTAAACAATTAGTAAAAATTCAATCACAATTTAGTGTTAATTTCGATGTATTTGATATGACTTATTAATTCATTATAATTATATCCTTAGGCCAATAAACACGCCCTTAAAGCACCAAACTATTTTATTTAAAATTAATCCGCGCCGTAACATATTAGGCCAGGGATTATAAGAGATTTTAATCCTGTAACGCTAGGGAATTAAACCTCATAAATTTTAAATTGTTACTGATTGAAAATTATAACACTACTTTAAGTTCTTGCCATCGAAGGTTTGCAAAGCTTTTTAAATTTGTACACTATCCCCCTTATTCATAAAACTTAACAAACCTCCACTAACTAAAATGTTCTTTGTCCCATTCTCACAAACGTAAATGTCTAAGTGACAAATAAAGACAAACGAACTTTAGCGGCTAGTTAACTAATATAGGTTTGATAGACGTTTATGAATAAGGGTTAGTCTATGATGGTCGCGTGATAGCGTGATAAACGACAAGATCGGTCACTTTCTGATACCACTCGATAGAAAGTGACAGATGCTTTATCTTGTCGCTTATCACGCTATCGCGCGACCATAATACGGGGCCAGTTAACGTTACATGTTATCACATGTTTAGGTCATATGGTTAACTTTAATATGTAAATAAGGTAAAAATATGGTATTGAACAAAATGTACACCATTTTGTGAGTTGAACAACTGTTAACTTATTTCTGCTGTTCTCTTACTTCCTTATTGGTTTCCTTACCTCTATGTCAGTGTACTTCAGAATATAAGCACCTGATTTATCATGCATTGTTTTTTTAAAGACGAACTTCAAATTTTGGAAGAAAGTAGTGACATACCGTTTCATACATAGCTCCGCAGTATTTACATTAATTGGTTTTACCAAGTTTTTTTTAACCTGACTGTGGCTTTATAGGCCGGGCCCAATAAAGCAATAGGAGTGCACGGTTGGAGAGTAGCCTGGGGAAAATCCAGGGAAAAACCTCCGACACGACCACGCGTGTGGTTTGGAACACTGGAATACTCTCAGAATTTGCGCTCCAATGAGATTGGTTGAGCGGTTTCAACCGAATCTGAAGTGTGAGTGGAGTCGGGCTACTGGAAGTTTTGTCGCTGGTTCACTAAACCTAGCCTACCTGTGAAGAGTCCAGCAAGAAACTCAGCTAGGCCCGACCTGGGTCGGACTGGCTCTACCCGGTGTGCTACCGTGACGAATAGGGACATTATGTGTCAGTGTTGTTGCAGTCGCGCGGTGGACATCCACGCCGGCGGTAATGCCTAAGTGTACGCGTCGTATCAGAGTTGGACGCCGTAAGCGCAGCGTTCCATCTTTCGATGGACGCTGAGATTACGTCGTCCGGGTCCGTGATTGTGTGCCTAGGACACCGGACCGTGCGGCCCCTAATCAGTGATCGCCGAGTAACGACAGAGGGGGGAGGGATGGGAACGTAGTCGACAGCCTTCCTAACTAACGGATTCCTATGATGGGGAGCGTTGTCAAAATAACGTTTGGCAGTCCGCTTAAAGAAATCATAAATGGTGATTTACCAAGTTCATTGTCCGTTAATATCACAAGAAATTGTATATTATTATAAAAACTGCACTATTATTTACCGTCTTCCATTGTTATCGGAAACAACTTGCATATTTTTACCGTATTAAATGGATACATCGTTTTTATACTTGACTGTTCATGAGTATCTCTAACTAGGGGACATTATTATTATTTTGTAAGTTAAGTACTTCAACGAGCAAACACTGGAGGATATGGAGAAAATCAAAACTTTGTCACTGCGCATAAAACTAGTCAAAACAAAAACAGGTAATAAAACAATAAACAAAACAACAACATTCTTCATATCAACAAGTAGAGTTATTTTTTCAATAGCGCCAGCCAGTAAAATTATTTCCGGCAACTTGGCCGGCGTTGGCAATAAATCTTATATGTTCCTGGCTCACTATTCTGATAGATGAGAAAAAGGTGAACAAGAAATATTGGCTTTCTCGTTGAAATGTAGTACCTGTAGTATTGACCTCCAGACACCGGCTATACAAATAAAAATACAATCAAATATAAACCTAAAAACTTCGATTATAGAATTTCATATTTTCTAAAATCAAAGGAATCAAAAAACATGCAAGTATGTCACTAAACCTTGACTTATTTTCCATTGACTATATTTGGTATTTTATTAAACAAATTAAACAAAAATGCAACTTTAGTAATTATCGGAAACAATTGAAGTCATTATAGTTTGATTCGTTATTTCCACAGTATCTTATGCAAAAACAAAAGAAGAAATTGAATAATGATTTCACCCCGAATAAAACACCGTAACTTTTGAATTTCAGTTTTGCTGGATAGTTGATGGAAATCTCCAACTTTAGCGCATTCATCTTACGAATGGCTCCCAACTTTCTGTGTTGGTTAATGAAGCGAGTGAAAATGATTCAGATTCGTAAATTTGCCCCTCTCAGCTATTTTTGGAATTAAGCATGTTCTTTAAGGCCGTGTCCTACGTGGGCGAAATCCCCACTCAATGGTGAATCTAAAATCAATATACACAGTCAACGCAATAATATAACACCAGAAACGACAAAGTGTTTAATAAACGCTGATATGTTATAATAGATCTTGCCATATAAATACTTATTATCTCGAATTATATTGCAGAAAACTATAAAATTGAAAATATATTGATTGGCACGTTATTTCGCAAAAACATGCCAATGCCATAAACTCTCACTCGATGCAGGAGATGCTGACTCATAGATAAAACTCAGATAATATCGATACTTTGAAATTTATGAGGAAAAGTTTCTTCACTAGCATAGTAGTGCAGTACGTGACTATTGAATTATAGACGCTGGGCGATTGTTTTCTTTATTTATTTATTGTAAAAACAACAGAAGTACATGCAGCATAAGAAGGTACAAATTGATACATTTTGTTTGGTATAGATCAGGGATGTTGCGGATCCAGATTTTTTAACATCCGCGGATGCGGATGCGGATGCGGATTTTTACAGGCTCACATCCGCGGAAGCGGATGCGGATGCGGATGTAAGATAAAATACATAATAAAACGACAAATTGTACGTTTTAGTAATTTTATTATTAGAAGAAACAATATTAGTAATTAAACTTAAAAAAAACAAAATTAAAAATTTTGAAAAACCCACGACGGATGTACAGCGAAAAATATTTACTGCAGCGCCCCCTGGGGAGTTATCATCGTAACACCTAGCTTAAATTTGTCCCGAGTAAACTACAAATCCATTGCCGAAAACCGCTTCTAAATCGGTCAAGCCCTTTTGAAGATATTGATGTGCACACACAAACAAACAAACAAACAAACAAACAAACAAACAACCTCTCACCCTAAACGCATATACCTTCTCCGTTCCGTCGTGGGTAAATAGGTGAGTTATATTTGATAAAAAGTAACTTGGCTGCCTTTTTTGGGTCCAAACGATTTCGCAATGGATCATAAATTTGACCTGCAGCACTAAATAATTGTTCGCTAGGAACACTGGCTGGCGGAGGTGATAAATATCTTCGTGCTATTTCAGATAACAACTTAAACTCTTTATTATCTTTCCACCAGACCAGGGGATTGTCCGCTACATTTATTCTTTTCTTGCTCCTATACGATAGTAACTCCTTTTTAAGATCTGCCCCGGGGCTATCATTTCTTTCGACCAGATCTTCATCTTCACTGGACGAGTCTAGCATCGCTTGCAGATCGCTTTTCAAGCTGGGTTTCTTAGCAGTGCTGGATGTATCAGGTGGTGAAACTGGTGAATCACAAACTTGTGATGAAGAACAGTCAATCGATTGTACCAAATCTGCTGAATCTCCAATTCTCATTCTTTTAGGTCGGCTGCAGCCTGGGGAACATGTGCTGCCATGATCATGATCTTGAAAACTTTTTTTGTTGCCTCTTAATATTTCTTCATGTTCGTCTTGCTTGAAATAACTCCAAATCGCACTTTGCGCGGGCGGTGCCATTGTTTTTTTATTTTACTCGAAACTTAACACTCACAACAAAACTAAACAACATGCAAATGAACAAAACTTATGTTATTAATTCAATAAATCTGACCATAAACACGAGACACGCCTCTTACTTAGAATCCTATTACAATTATAAATAAAACTCAACACAAACTCGTCGGTTCCTGTCACTATCATAGCGAAAGTGCTCGATCTCTATTGCGTAATAGCGAATTTACCTACTTTACCTAGCACACGCGGCGCCGCTAAGCCGTTCCTGTGACGACTTGTTTCAACTCCGCATCCGCATCAAGCTCCGCATTGTTTCTTGCGGATGCGGATGCGGAAGCGGAGCTTCAAAACAATGCGAAAGTTCTGCGGTTGCGGATGCGGATGCGGATATCCGCAACATCCCTGGTATAGATGTACACTTACTTCCTAAAAATACTCTCACGGAGACATTACTTACTTTATACTACACCAAGCATAATATAAATTATGCAAAAATGAGGTGTGAGAGAAAAAAAGAAAACTAGACAACATTTATATTAAATATATATATTAAAGCAGTTATCAATGAAGTAACCAAACACTTTTGATGCAGTCAAAATTTCAATATTATGAATTATAAAGAAATTTAAGTACGCAGTAAATATTTTTAAATGAAAATTACTAATTAGCTAATTTTGAATGTAAAGATTCTGTTTCAAATAAAACGCTCATGCTTGTACGTAAAACTTCCGAAGCATAAAATAATGTTTGTGTGTGCTCTCGCCAAAGCGAGGCCCATCGCCATACGTGGCCTTAGGTCAGTTTAACAGTCACATTTCTTTATATTGACATCATTTCAAACATAATCGCATAAGTTTCAAATATATATCACGAGTTGGCGGCGAACGTCTGTAAAACTATTTAAAGTCGATTTGTGCTTTCAGAGCAAATAACTTTTCAAAGAAATCCTCAAATCGTAACTTATTAAGGGACAACCAAATGTAAGCAATCTTATACTTTATACGAGTGGCTACTAACTTTTAATAGCATAGATTTATTTTGTTATAGTAGATCTATTATTATTGATGTTTTGTGATTGTGTAATACAATAGGTAAACGCCTACTATAGTTAGGCATTTATGTATGTATGTATGTAAATACTTTATTGTACACAAAACACAGGTAAAAAGTACAGACAAATTCGGTTACATTGGTACAAAGGTGAACTTATCCCTTTAAAGGATCTCTCAGGCAATTTACACATGTATTTAATTATATATATAAAGCATTTATTTGGATCTAAAAACACTAACTATACAAACACCAGATTATTTGATAGAGATTTTCTATTAATTACAACGTATAGAGAGGTGTTTCGAGAGGAACCAAACCTAACCTAAACTTTCGTTTCTAATATACTTCAGGTAGATCAGTATTTTTTGTAGGTAACATTTAGACCTATACCTAAAGAACGTTTAAAATGTTACTTAATCGACTAGCAAAGGAGACTCGTAACAATTTGTACAAACTACTGAAACTATATAAATAAGTTTAGGAATATTAACAAATGATTGGTTAAGCGTTTGTGTTTCCTTATACATAATAATTTCACTGTTTCAGAAATCAATAGCATAAGTAAATAAAGTTCAATTTTTTGTCTTCTATTTTCGTTCTCTTGCTACTGCAAGAAAATTTAAAATAGCTCCGTTTCGCTCAAACCTTGCTTGGAACTATATAACAGTATGTAAACAAAGCAAAACTCATTACAGAAGCCTGTTAATCCACTTATCGTTAGCTTCAAGCAATTATGCTTTTTAAAGAGTCACTTCCACCTATTAGTAACCACTTAAGGCAAACTTTCTTCACTTAACCGTAACTTAACTCCTGAATACTCAACTTTAAGCAAACTAGCCGGCAATTAAGTAAATGGCTTCAGTGATTTAGCTGGAGGTTCGTTTGGACTTGGAGTTGATAGGTTTGGGAAAAAGTTGACAGGTGAGTTTGAGATAGCGAATTTCATTAGGTACAGGTTTTATTCAGCTGAAAGTTGTATAAAAATGAATGCGGAAATAGTATTAGCCTTAAGCCCGATTGGACTAAGCTGAAGTACAATTAAACTATAGAATTACATTGACTAATTTGGCTAAGAATCGGATCTACGATCTCATTCACAATGCAAAGAAAATAATTTAAAAAAAGTGTGAAAAAAACTCTATGCCTTGTCAGTCGAAACTTAAAATTTATTGCAATATCACTTCACTGCACAAAAATCTACGTCTGATTACAATTTGAAGTTAATAAAACAAATACATACTGTATCTGTAAAACGTACTGTTAATTACGCAGGCCAAAAACTAGGCTTCTAGTTAATTTTAAGAATTATAATATGCAATAATTGTACACTGAAGGTACCATCAGATAAACCGTGCACTAATTAGCCACTCCCGGCATAAACAAAAGTTCTCGCTCGGGGAAAACAAAATTAAATTTTACCAGTAATTTGTTTTACCAGTAACACAACTACGTAGATATTCGTATTTTGAAAAACGAATTACAACATTAAATATGGCGAGTGCCCCGCATATTTTATAGTACTGCTACGCGTTCGTCCGGGCACATCCGCTTCCGGCCTCCAAATTGGTCGCAATCTCTTTTCTCCCAACATTGTAATTATTCATTTTCAGTGACAAATCGCAATGAAAGTTTTGCCATTTATTTGCCACAGTAAGACCTTTGGTACGTTAATGGAGTGTTTTGTTTCGGGATGTTTCGTATCGTCGTTTGTTTTAGCTTAAGCCGTAGATTTAGAAGTCAAACGCTACATCAAAGGGGTGATGGCATTGACTGTCGATGCTCGCTTAGTTTTTATGTCAAGTATTGTCTCTTGTGCTTTTTGTTTTGGGTGAATTATTCGGTAAACTTACTAAACTCAAAAAGCGGGTTTTGTTCAAGTATTATGAACTATTGGATCACAGTTGTCACATACATACAGTCAAGACAAGTTATCCTTATCATAAATGCAGCTTATCTCACAAACAATAATTCATGTCCGCATGGGGTCAGCAGTGACCCTCATATTAATAAAGAAGACTTACCCAGTCTCAGTACGACATGACTTATGATCTCTCCCTACTCTATTCTTAGAATGATAAGTCATTTACAAAGGACAGCGTACAGCAAGTAAGAGTACTTACATTAGTTCAAATCCCATGGCGATAAATTTTTCAATTGTTCACTTTAATTAAAAAAGATTTCAAACGCAACGAAAATTACAACGACAACGACAATTAGCCAAATAGGTGCCGTTGTGTTGTACAAGTATTTTATCAGGACTTGATTTAAGGATTAAGTGTGGAAAGACATGCAGGTTATAACTGACATCCAATCCTCGCATACTTAGAACGGCACATTTACAAACGAAAGTATAACGTGAATTTAACTCTTTAGGAGAAAATATTAACCCAGCTGGGGACTTCATGCAGCCGACTCATTATTAAAGTTACCCAACATAACTTTACTGAAGGAGCGACTCGCGACGGGTAGTTGACTCTAGGGAGAGTAGCAGGTACGTTAACTCATTACTAAAATGGCTTCTCGGTGATTTTACAGAATTCTAAAATTTCTCTGCTTTTTTATAGGGACAAAGAATAATTCATTTATTTTCATCGCAAAAGATGAGTTTTTTAGGTTAATAGAATTTAATGGAGAGCAGGGGTAATCGGATATTTTTTTGAACGCATATTAGGACAAACGCACGGTAACATGCATGCGTGCCAACGCATATTAGGATATTTAATCCTGTTTACCACCAGTTAGGCCGTAAGCTTATTTACCGCCGTCATTTTGTTAAAAAAATAAGAAAGTGAAAATTACAGAACACTCATTCAAAAAGTTACGCATTTATCCTAAGTATAAAACGCTAGACGACAAGTTTGACTACATTATTTAAAGAAATAAATTCCCATGCATACTCTTTAACCATACTACCATTATAACGCCAAACCTACCAGCGCAGTGGATAGCATAAGCATTATACTACACAACGTACACACACAGTATACACTAAATGGGTGGTAAGAGACTTAATGAAAAAACCAAGATTATTCAATTTGCTATACAAATACAGAGCATTAAGACAAAAATCTCTTTGTTCCCAAGACAATGAGATTGAATTCAAAGCGGTCGTGCCAATTACTCAAACAATAGCATTTTATTTAATGTCTAGGTTTCACTAAATCCTAGTTAGTTATCTAGGTAGCTGCATACTATTTACCCGCCTTTGGACAGCATGCATTTTAACCAGTTTTACCCAGTTCTGGCACATTTTTCAGATTTAAAATACTACAACAGAGTAAATGACGACAGTTTTTAAAGATTATCTCGGTTTGCTAGAGTTTTGTTTTTTAAAAATAATTGGTTTTTAGCTGGACGGATAAGATGGGCATAATACCTTCGTTGATAGTGTTTGTTAAACAATTTTGTTTCAATTTTTTTCTTTATCCGTGGTTATTACTGTTTACGGTATTTATATTTACTTATGTTTATGGCGTTCTACTACGTCAAAAGCCTTATTCATAAGGTCGTGATCAGATATAACGTTGTGTCAACATTATTAAATCAATCCTTTCTACGCAATTCACATTAACATTTCATTTATTATGATCTAAATTTACACAACAATAAGGTATCTTCAAAATTTAATTACTTTACCTCATTCATCCCCCACAGCTATCCACCCGATAACCCTTTGTACGTTATACGTCAAAGAAATTTAATTACCTATTTTTTACCTTATTACAAAGGTATAAGGTCTGAAATAAACGTTAAGGTAGACTGAAAGGAAACCGAAACGCACATCACGAGATCATAACAGGACATTTCCGTTCCAGCTGACATGTTTCATTCAACGGTTGGAGAGTAACACGAGGGAAGTTGGCAAGTTGAGTCACCGGCACACTTAGCCGCAGAGCTTCCTACGGGATGAAGTTACATTACTTTGTATTTTTTGGTTGGCTTAAAAGTTTTAAGCCAACCAAAAAATTTTAAGTTAAAACTCAGTAAGCTCATACGATACTTGTTGTCGCACACCTCAAACAAATACAGTAGAAAGGATAAATAACGTCGTAGTTATTGTTCGCGAAGAAACACACTCCTCTGAAAACCATTTTCTGATGAAGACTATTTTAAGTATTGGTATTTTTCATTATATGTGTAAAATAATATTACTGCACAACACATATCTCAGACGAACCAATTTCAATCGATCAATTTCTTTATTTCAGTGTAGAGATCCAAAATAACCAAGCAAAAAATTGCATGCAGATTAATTTTCATCACACATGAGTCACAACTTATGGTAAGTTTGGGCCTCAACACATTCATCTATCGCAAAGCATTTCAATATATTTTTTGCACAATCTGACACTTTAGCTCGGCACGTGGTTTGGACTGCAAGCGACGAGTAAAAATAGCCCTCCAGCTATCAAACGTCCGCGCGATGACAATACGGAAAATAACGATTTTCATACGAAGCGGGCTATCAAACGCTCTGCGGTTGTTAGTTTGCGACGAATGCGACGGGACAGTATGCCGATCACGACAACCGGCCAACGGCGATGGTGGCACGCTACCAAATATCCAATTTCGAATTCTGTTAACAATTTTCGAGTCAAATATTTCGGGTTCACGGGTTGTTGTGTAAGATTTATAGAGTTATGAGATGTATATTGGATTATGTTTATCATTTAGTTATCAACGCTCACATAGACTGATTTAACCAAAAATATAAGTAAACAATTTTATTGTGGGTATGTTACATTTTAATTAATCATAAATTTAACAAATGAGTAGATAATAAAACGATACGCGAATTAAAAATAAAATTATTTTAGGTACTCACTGGGGATTTAGTCATTCGGTCCTTCGATTTCGGAAGTCTGTTAATGATCGTAGCTTTAACCAAGAAACGTATTAATACAATTACCCCACCTCAATCTTTAGAAACAGTACGATGGGCAAGCACATACTTAACATTAACAATAATTGTAATTGTAACATCCGTTAACAATAAACGTGTTCTTCTACTAGCAAAACCGCCATTAAGCAAAAGGGAATAAAGAAGCTAAACAAAAAACCGCAGTTTCTATGAGCTCCTCGCATTATCGCTCGCGGAGGCAAGGGATCGAGAGTGCCAAACCGAAACAGGCGCTCAGCGATAAGCGACGTAATTCCGCCTAGATTAAGCCGCGCCGCACGACTGCCCCGCAAATAGGTAGCCGCCAAAAATAAATTCAAAATGCCTGCTACGTTTTTCGGGTCATTAAAGCTGAACTGTTGCTGGCTGGTTTTTAGCGAGATTTTGGCTGAAATGCCTAAATTTGAAACCAAATATTTTAGAGAATACAAGCTTACCTTCAATATTAAGTATTCACCGTTTTTACGGTTTGTTTCAGTTTATGCAAAAGAGAATCATGCAGTCAATTTCTTATTCACCCCATTGCTCGGAAATATGGCAATATACGGCGGGGATTGGGTGTCAAAATTGTCAATAGTAGCCGAACTCATGAACAGGGATGAACTATAAACCTAAAATAATACAACCATGTCACAGTTGTAGTGTTTAAATCGTCCAATCAACACACACCTTGCACTTCATACGACACAAAATTAAACAACGATATATTTTAGTGTCCTTGACTATGTTACGAAAAAGAAGGAAAGGTCCATACTCCAAACGATTAATTGACGCTATAAAAAGGTTTTCATTATAATTAAATCATTTATTACAAACGACGCCTTTGAATTATCTAATACTAGTTAGTGGTTCAGTGAGCTGTGGCCTCGTGAGTGAGTTTTTTATCATTTCCAAAATCTGACATTATAAAAAAGATCAATTATGAATATCGAACCTGATAACAAAATTTCACGTGAAGCGGTTGAAAAATGCAACCTGTAGAGGAGAACAAACCGAAATTCGGACGTAGAAACTTACGAAACCTTTGAAATAAAAATTATTTTTGAAAATTTCCAAAAACTGACTCGACAAAAAATTCTATTATAATTACCGGACCCGCTCACAAAATTTCACGAGAATCGTTTGCGAAATGTGACCTGTAGAGGAGAACAAACCGTTGAACAAGTAATTTTTCTTTTTTAATTTCCAAAAACTTATTCGACAAAAAAAATCTGCATATCCAGCCTGCTCAAAAAATTTCACGAGAATCGGTTGAGAATTTGTTGAAACTAAAATGTCTTATTTTTCATTGACTAAAGAAACATTCATATCAGTTTAAGCAGACCTTATTTTTACAAAGGTTTTATGCCGTTTCACCAATAAGAAAAGTTTCACTTGCTGTGACTGGTTAGAGTACATTTGACACATGATTTTTATTTGTGAGTAATTTGTCGAATTCAGTCTACTAGAACATAAGTTAAAAACGCGTACTTTTAACGTGGATGGTGTAATACGGAATGATATAATCATGTATAATTTATTTAATACATATTTATTAACGTGTTCTAAAATTTGATGTTAAGTTAATATTCATAATTAAATAACGAATAACAAAGAAATCAGTAGATCCACTGCTGGAAACTCTTTCCTACAACTACATCATAACTATATCCGGTCTCGTGATATACGATCACTTTAGGTCTACTCGATCTTGAAATAATAGGCTTCTCATACTATCACTAAAAATAAAACTGATCTCTGCTGTTTTGATTTTGGCTCAAAGGAAAAAATCAAGTATCTTCATATACTAATGAAATATTAACTCAAAGCACATATTACGAGAATAAATGTGCATTTATTTTCATTCTTATTCTTTACCCATGACAGAACGTGTAGAATGTAAATAAAAAAGATTTGCCTTTTTCGGACAAATGAAAACACTTCTCTGAAATTATTTTACCGATATAATTTGCTTTCTATAAGCGAGGAGAGGCGAGTTAATGCAAGGATACTGTGGGTGATTGAACAAATTTATTATTATTTAAATAGTCGACGTTCTTGCCTGTAAAAAAACATTCTTCACTTCGTTTTTTGAATACCAATTCTTCGTGCTGCTTTTCTAAAAAAAATATTATCTAATGTTGAAAACATACACAGATATTTTTATATTCCGCTCTACTTTGTTCGAAACACATATTACATAACATCAGCCATCACTCCAAAGTATGGGATTGTTGTCATTGGAATAACAAAATAATAAAAACAAATATGTTACTGATTGCCATTCGTGTGACTTTTGCGCTAAATAAAGGGGTTAATCGACACCATTAAAATGTTATTATCTTCGTTTGACACAATGACAACTTTTCAACTCGACGTCGGATGGCCGACTGAATTGCGATCCGGCACTGAAACGTCACTGAAAGCTTAAGCTCCGCTTTCGGCACTAGTTTTGAGCGACAGTTGTGCTTCTATACTTATTATATTTCGATGAGTAGATACGCTTTTCTTTCATATCTCTACTAATCCCGTGAGCCTAGATTTTAATAGAAAACAGATAACCATTTCTTACGCCATTAAGCCGTATATCTTCCGACTGCTTCAATTTCCTAAATCCAAAAGCATTTCATCGTTAAAAGGAGACACTGATACTTTATCCTCAGATCACGTTCAACTATACTCTCGGTTAGCCTACATCTTTCCTTGATGGTGAAAGCAGCTACTAAGTGAATTAAAAGGAATGAAATCAAACTAAAAGTATTTGCACCTTTCCAAACGGCATTGAACAACCAACTCTGTAAAGGATTCAAACTTCCAGGAGTTTCAAACCATTTTGTTTTAAAATGAAAGAGTTTATAGCTCCTACAAACCTTATAAAATCCATTTTCAAGATTGAAAATATGTATAGCGTAATATTGAAAGTGGAATCATTTCGCGCGATTGATTATTTAACGGTAAGTTCAGCTTGTTAAGTTTCTGTGACGAGGGTTGGACCCGCAATCTTAATGGCATCGGAAACGCGACATTAACTGTTATGGAAAATTAATTTTATAGCCAGTTTTGTGCTTCGAAGATATGCACCTCTCAAGTTGTTATTTTAGACCATTAGGACCATTTTACGGTATAATAAAACCAGTATATTATGCTTCCGGGGTTAATCGACAGCATCACGTGCTGATTATGCATTTATGCCAATAGTAACAACACGAAACAGCTTTAAAATAATAGTTAACGTTTTATGGAGGCAAAAACATACAGTACATGTAGAATTTGTAGATATTATAGTACAGTGTCGAGGATAGACCAAAGTGGCGAAGATTAGCTTGGAAAGCAGCTCGGCTGCTAAAAATTAAAAACAAGTAAGAACGTTTTAGTAAATTATACAGGAGAGCGAAAAAACGATTTTTATAACTTTAAATTTTTTGAAAGTAATCTATGTATCGAAGTAGTTTTTCTTCTAAATATAACCTGACTTATATTTAATCACCTGTAACTGACGACATCACGGCCATGCGGCTGAAAATAGTTTTTAGCTTGGTAATTTAAGAAATAGATACTTAAAAATCCACTCTATAAACAAGTAAGTTGGGGGGATACTTGTTTTGGCCAAAGGGTTTTGTGGCTATTTTAATAAACAATATCTATTGAGTTACTTTATTTCACCTTCGTACTTTAGTTGGAGATAGTACCTTTACCCAACGTAAAAACAAGCAACTAATTTCAGATGCTTGTTTTATGCATATTTGTGATTAAGGTACTAGGATTTAATTTGGGTTACTTAGTTATTACTTGTTACTTGGAATCGTTTTTGACAAATAGCTAAAAATAACCATAGACAATTCGAAAATACCAATAATGTAATTTTGTGTGTTTTAGCACAAGAATTCAAAGGAGCCAAAAAACATTTTTTTTTTTAAATGTACTTACTTGTTTTTAATTTGGAGCAGCCGAGCAGCTGACCCCACCACCATGTGGGATTTATAGCTAGGACGAGAGAAAGAGAGTAGAATTTGTAGATATGTCCCAGCGCTCGTTCAACTAAGTATACAATAGCCCCAAATAAAACCTTATAGAACAATATGATGTCTCTTAACAAAATATGTCTGTGCGTCAGCGTCTTAATGCTGTTTCAAAAATTCCTCTATTTATACAGATACATTTTTATCTTGAACCCAATTATAGTTTACTAACCAAACTTTTGCCTCTAACACAGTACAGTATACACACAGTTTGGAATTGATGCCTCGGTGATAAGGTTTAAAGTTGTATGTATATTTATAGACCGGCGCATCTAATTCCCCATCGCGCTCAGTAACTTTCCTCAAACATCACGATTTCGATAAACTACTTATTTTGTTACCCTGATTGTAGCCGGCTAAGTAAGTTTCCGAAGGTCTTAAAGAAACGCCTTTTTCGATTTACCTTTTTATGGACGAATAAGTTTGGCTCTTTAGTGCTTTCTGACCGTTGCGAGATGAGTTCTTGAAAGGACGGTCAAATGAGGTCAGTGGATGCCAACAATTTTGATGCCTAAACATTTACTCAGGCCGTCGAACGACGGTCGAACACCTGAAAGCCGTAGAAAAATTACTTTACTTATATTTACATTAAATAAGAATAATACAAAACAACACAAATAAGAAATAATTAAACAAACTACACTTGACTAAAATTATATGTACATATGTCCCCTAAATCGGTGCCAAAGGGCAGAGTTCCCATAAGGCTGGTCGCGTTACCTCGCTGAATGGCAATTCCAATTGGCTGTGCAAGGAACGAGCTAGCCCTACAGTCTCCAGAGGACCGGATGAGCAAGGAACTTAATTTTTATTTAAATTTCATTGCATATAAAATTGCCCGCGTGGTCGTGTGGGAGATTTCCTCTGGATTTTCCCCAGGCTACTCTCCAACCGCGCACTCCTATAGCTTTGTTGGGCCCGTCCTATAAAAGCCACGGAAATAAAAATACCATTGAACATAATGATGTAACGGACTTTACCTTTTAATACACCAATACATATGCATTACCTACAGTAACTACCTACAAACTTTTACAAACACAATTTATTTAATAGAATAAATCGAACTTGGCCCAATATTTTAATACTAAAACAATAACCTAGCCGTAGACCGACTTTATGGAACGGTTGGGAGTTAACACTTATGGGACCGCGGGGCAGCCATCAATAAAACAAGGGTATATTTGACTTAATATATACTGAATTGAAATTTGTTTGGTAAATGTCACACTGTCTAATTCTGCCACATTAGGCTTCCCGCCTTCCGGGTGGGTAGATCCCCACGAGGTGGACAGGAGGAAGTTATCTTCCTGAATCTTGGATGTTTTTTCTAAGTATCTATGTATCTATATAGGTATGTAGGTATATCGCGCTTAGTACCCATAATACAAACTTTGCTTAGTTTGAGGTCGATTTGTGTAAGCTTGTCCACATATATTTATTATTATTATTTATTAACTATTTATTGCGAAGATTTCTTTAAAAATTGGTATATATTCCTGTGATAGAATAGGAATATGTAGAAATAGAATAAAGTATGTACTTGAGTACTTCACTCCCAGGAAGCCGCCTAGTGGACGATAAATAACTTTTCTCAGGTGCCAGGGGTACATCCAAGATTGAAGTCTGGCGCTGAAACTGGTAATTGTAGATACTATAGTATTTTTAACACTCTCTGTACCCGATGTATCTGATAAAATAACAATAAATCGTGAACAATAATAATTACTTCCCATCACGCCCCCATTCGTCATATACAAGAATATTATACGATCATGTCTGGAGTTGTATGGAATTTTGTACCTTATCTTAAAAATATAAGGTTCAAAATGTTCATATACATTTGGTATGTCTCGCGACCATGAACTGGTGCCGTTGGGATTCCTGCCTATCCAAGGTCGTGTTTTATTATGGACGTTAATTCAGAAAATGGTCACTGTAGCTATAGATAAGTATGACTGTAACCGAATATTCAATTTCTGTACCTTTAGCATATTATAGACACGAAATCATTGTCGTTTGGTCTCAATCTGTGTGGCAACAAATAGTCACCTATAACCAAAGGCCACCAGAGGCGTTTTTCGCGTTGCCATAAAAAACACACTAAACACAAACGCGTTTGTTTATGCACGTTTGTGTTTATGTTTCGAAAAAATATATACTAGAGGTACAGACACACTGTTGTTTTATTAACTGCCCCAAAGTTTTTGTACAATATAAGCGAACAAACGATAGCATTTTTTTTTGCCAAGATAAAAATATATATCTCTATTTTCCTTTATTTTAATACAGCTATTTGCGATTTGGGCTTATTATTAAACTACTAAAATAAATCATTATAAAATCAGAAACGGATACGTAAAAAATAAAATAAATTACGAATTATTGAAAATAGGTTTGTCATTCAGATCGTCCCAAATTGACGCTGAAATGGTATCACTTCTCACCTGTATGCACTATTTCATACTTTCGATGTATTTACATATTTCTTAAATTGCACTCTGCAGTATTTTCTCCCTGATAAGTATAAGAAATTGAAATATACTACTTAGATATAGCGCCTAAATCTGCTCCACCTTCAATGCTATTGTTGCTAACGTATCGAAAACCACATACTCCGATTTATATACGCTAAATACATTCACCACAAGTTGTTGATTCCGCGTTGTCATTGATTTCTTTCGCCTGCGTTTAATTCCCATAAGTCTTTAAATATATACCTCATTAATGAAGACCTAAAGTCGAATTCAGATGAAGAGTTGAAAAAGAAATAAGCTTTTTTGAAATTATACTTATATTTATAATATATATATTATAATATATATATTATTATTTATCCCAGAGCTTGACTTTAAATGATTTATCGTTTTTTTACTAACGACTTTCTCGCTCTTAGGTTTATGCAGGATATTAAAATGCCGGTAGCGTGTTTGGATATTATATGTTGAAAGGGTCTAATGTTTCGCTGACTTGCAGAAAAGAAGGCCAACATGGTAGTTAGTCAAATCAGCACGCAACATCACAAAGATGAAAAACAATTGTTATGTTTGTATTGGTTCCTTCTTCCTTCAGCATTTTACAGTGGCACTTTAGTACATTCAATGTCCGTATGTTGAATGCACATTTCGAATGTAATTATCCTTTATGCTGATGCGTTAAATACGACTAACTATTATAACTGTTCTTGTTGTTTTGCAAGTTTTAGGGAAAACAGTTTTGATGAAACATCACACTGACCTTGCAATTAATTATATTTTATTACTGCATAGTCGTCACTCAGCTTGATAAGTTAAACATTTGTATGCTTCAGTGGCGTAGCGTCCATACAACTCGATTCCCACCGGCTTGCCTAATATTCAGCCAGTCCAGTTCTTTCACTACTGCTCATGAAGAATAAGAAAGGCAAATTATTTCCGGCTTCCCTAAGAAAAATTTTGACGCGCCGCCACTGGTATGCTTACCAAACTTGTTAATAAAATTGAACCACTGGAAGTAATGAAGAAAAAACCGATTTGTAAGTCTATTACCATCACGCACATTCTACTTCAAATATATGGATGAATTACATACCTAATGTGCAAATGTGTACACATAATCTGTATCGCCAATCGTACAGAAACTGAAAGCAGAAAATGAGACATTTGCTTGTTATCTTATAATGTTTATGTATTGTACCTACTCGTGACCCGTATCTTAATTACGCCGACATTTTATATTTCCTAACCCAAACACCGTCAAATAATTGAACGGTAAAGCTTATCGGTCGATTTAATTTTTTACAAGGCAACGACCGACAAATCTTTCCGCTTTCAGATTTTCCACCCAATAAAACGGTTATGAGAACCATTATTGTTACAAACAATTTTAAGCGCTCGATTAACCGACACGTAACTGAATTAATGACTCTGAAATGAATATTTCGGTTGTTAATCAATATTTCAGCAGGGGGATGATGCGCAAAGATAAACGTTTCAGTAGTCGCCACCGGCTTTACACGTGCAGAGGCGAAGTGGGCCGCCGCCTAGGGCCTCGCGGTCCGAGGGGCTCCGGGCCTAATTTTTAAACTGTTTTTTTTTAAAAGGGGAGATGGCATAAAGAGGAGGATGTGTAGCAGGCTAAGCCCCTGCCTCTCCCCCCGTACGACGTAATACCACGTCGGTACCAAACAAGCGGCCTATGCACGCTTACAACTCCAGGGGTATCACATGCGCGTTGCCGACCCTAAATAGCAAAAGTCTAGAAAAGATGTACGATGTTAAACTTTCTAGACAAACTCATGAGTCTAGGAGCATTACGCAAATGTGAAGCTATTAGATCTGCGATTTTTATTGCGCAGAAAACAAAAAATCCGTAAGATTTGTTGTGACTGTCTATCAACCCTTAGACCAAATTCATATTAGGTACGCGTCATACTCGTGATCGGGTGCTGTTTGTGGAGTCCGGTCTGTTCATGCTTGCAAGGACATAGTGACTACGTCAATAGTTAGTGTCTTTTTATAGGGGATTGACGAGAGACATCATCCTCTTGTGTGTGACTTAGAGACCATATACATCTCTAACAACATAAAATTAATCTTAATTTTGACGCTCAGAGACCATGTACATCTCTGAGATATTATATTATTTCATTATACTCCTTGTTGAATCTTGAGACCTTATACATCTCTAACTTTACTGATGTTGTAATATTTGTAATAGATAACTTTGCAAGTTTATCTTCACTGTATGACATTAAGTTTGTTATAATTCTAAACTCGCAATTATAAAAATTTTGACATGAAAAATGTATTATTATAGTCAGACTTTCTTAAATTGTAAAATAATATTTAGACATGTAAAAGTGCCCTTGTGGCCTATTTGCAGAATAAATGTTTGTTTTTGATTTTGATTTTGGTACATTATTCTTGTACTATGCCACATACATTCACATTCACTCTGCATAGTCACTACTGTGAATGTAACTACTTTCTGTTCTTTATCTGCTAGAGAATCTAACATAGACAAATGTAAAGAAAACACAACAAATATTGGGTATAAACTATATATATCATCACACTGGTACCCATAGTACAAGCTTTGCTTAATTTGGGACTAGATATATTTGTGTAAGATTGTCCATAAATGTTCATTAATTTCACTATTGTTTGCTTGTAGTCAAAGTAAATCCATATTAATATTATTATAAATGCGCAACTAACTCTGTCTGTCAGTTACAACACAATACTCTTTACTGCGCATCTCAATAAATAAAACCAATACAGAGTATAAAGACTAAAAACTAGAAGTAAACAACAGGCGATCTTATTGACAACCTATTTTTTTCAGACCTGCCGTCCGCTACGAAAGAACCGTCTGTGTTAACCGATAGTACCTTATTATTTCAGAGTACGCTCCTAGAAACCTTTGTGTATTCTATTTCTGCACGGCTAGCACAAGACGGCGCGCACGCTATCTCACCCCGAAATAAACTTACTCGTGTGTTTCTGCGTGTACTAATTAAAAAGAGACGTATGTTCTATTTCGCAGCGATGCTGACGCTAGACTGTCTCTTCACACCACCTCTACTCTGTTCTGTATCCATGTTGTCATAAGTACCTACCATATGACAGTCAAGTCCATTAACCTTCAAGTCACGACTCGTCATCTCTCGCAAATCAATCAGTGCATCTCCAATGTTAATTAAGCGTAACCCGAGGCTGTTCTAATCCTCTTCATTATGCATGAGGCCACTTGCTCATTTAATAGGAGGCACTTCAGGCTGATCGAATGAGGTCACCCACGGGGAGGGAACCAACTTAATGCGCCATGCATCCTCCTAATGTACAGAGCGATAATGCACTTTTTTGGCGCGGATTACGGTTTGTAAGTAAGTCAAGTGGGTACGCTTTTCTTCGTAGGTCCGATATATGAAAATACGAAGAAATTGGAATACAAAATTTCCGGCCCTTATAAAGTCACAAATCATCAAGTAATTCAAAGTTGTAAAAAATCTTCGAATATTTTATTGTAGAATTTGTACTTGTCATTGAATGGGAAGAAAATAACAATGTCTGGTATTCATTTAGACGATTGCTCCGGCCCGCACCTGGGCCCTTGACGTATTATATTGATGTTTCATTGCGTGTCCTTTGCCCTCCTTCCTTTTTAAGTACACCTGTTTCAATTCGCCCTTTCTTGAGAATATTTTTTTACGATAAGTACGTCCGGTAGTTTGTCTGCTTTTACAAAATTAAGGTACTACTGGATACAAATACATACTTTGGAACTATACATATTATACGTATACATTTCTTTTTGTCTATATATTAATAACTTTCCCGTCCCCTCGTTATATACTTATACATAAACGTAACGATATAATCTAGTTTTATACAATTTCAGTCTTGGACTTGCTCATATATTGTCGTGCTGAATTTTTACCTTTTTTTATATTCTTCTTATTTATTATTTATCGTATGACAATTTTGTTGCCAGTTTTTGTTGCACCGTTTAGCACCACCCAGGGGTCACGGTCCTCCCTCCCCTAAACAATATATTAGTTACTAGCGACCCGCCCCGGCTTCGCACGGGTGCACTATTTAATGGATGTTATTATACACATAAACCTTCCTCTTCAATCACTCTATCTATTAATAAAAACCGCATCAAAATCCGTTGCACAGTTTTAAAGATTTAAGCATACATAGGGATAAAGGGACAGAGAAAGTGACTTTGTTTTATACTATGTAGTGACTAATACGGAACCAACCTTAATATTCACATATAGTATCTTCTATTGACATTAATATGTTAGCATTATCTTATAGTGTGACAGTCTTGAACCTTTTCAAGAATATAAACCAAGTTTATGCATTTTTATATCTTGTATCAAAAATGTGAAAGATTTGACTGTTGCTTGCTTGCATGGATCCGAATGCCGAAGGTAATTCGTATATAATTGACTCAACTGAGCCCGACTGATATCAAACTGATTTTTCATCAGTCAAATAAACCTCCCGCTTTTAGTCAATAAATACGTTCTAATGTATTTTTTGGCAAACGTTAAGATCCCGTTTATCTACACACGTGGCAACGCGGATACCGCCCCCGCGTGCCCCGGGGAGCGCACCTGACTGGGCCCTTAATTTGATAATATCGACTCCAATATTATCATAGCGGGAAAAATGGGTTTTAACGTGTATTTGGAAAAACGTTACGTACGTATGTATTCAAACATTTAGGTATGTTGAGGATATTGGAAATTAATTACTATATGACAAATTTTAAACGAGCTTCGTTAAACTGTTTGTGAGACGGGGAGGAAATCGCTTGCAAAGGCTAAGTTAGTCTACGAAATTTGTAAAAAAATTACATTCACCGATAAGACGCCTGTTGTTTGCTTCTATTCATTGTAGTTTCGTACTGTACTGTGTCCTTTAATTGAGGTGTGCAATAAAGAGTATTTGTATTGTATTGTATTTACCCTAATTTAATCATATAAGTATCACTACATTCACCGATAAGACGCCTGTTGTTTGCTTCTATTCATTGTGGTTTCGTACTTTACTGTATCCTTTAATTGAGGTGTGCAATAAAGAGTATTGTATTGTATTTAGCCTAATTTCATCATATAAGTATCACTTATCATGACATATGTGAGTCCTAATATATGGATTCAAACTTACACGATTTTTTCCCATTATTATTGGTTATTAATAAAAGGGGTTTTCCAATAATAATACGCTATTGTACACACCTTACCCATTTTACTGGCTCCAGCATGATAAGTGCAATATAATATCATTATTATAATGAAATGAAAACACTTCACTTATTATTGCGGTTCACTTTATTAATTCGCGTGGCACTCTGCCCCGCATCGATTACCACAAGCACTCAATGAATTCCGAGTGTGCTGAGTTTATTACATTAAGAATTCTTTAATTTAAATATAGTTTGTGGAATTTTGGAAGGCTGCTCTTAATAAAAATCGAGTATTATCAACTCTCGTACTATAAACTGGATTTATTTCTAATTTAAACACCTTTTTAATTTATTTTACACCTTAGCCATACACGCTTACGTCGTCTCCCCGTCCCTCTCGGACCTCGTGTCATCCTTCTCACACACGTTTCGTTTCACTCCTTTCCCTTACGTACCATTCTTCCATTTATTACATTAATTTTATATTCTTATGGAACGTAATCAATTGGAATGTATATTAATAAAAATGCTTTATGCATTTCCAAATGTATTTTACACGACATGTTCGAAGACCTCTGCATTTGAGGGTAATACAGTTACTCAATTTGGTTCATTAAATCGGTTATCACCGCTACCACTTTTGAACCTTAATAAACAAATAATAGATTCTAAAAGTAGACCGGTTGCTTGGCTGAGTTACATACATAATATATGTACGCGTTCATTCCGGCCCTCCATTTGGTTCATTAAGTTGGTTAACGCCGTATTGGCTTGTAATATCCGTTGGTTACGGTGATCTGGCTTAATCAGATCAGATTAGTTAATTGAAGCTCTATCAACCCTAATGTGAACCCAGTTAATTAAGTATGGTAAGTCAAATATACAATCTTTTTTCATCTGTATTATCCATACCTAGTGCTGTGAGCTAGTGCACTGTATAGATATAGACCCTGCTGTCTAGTCCATATCGAAGAGGTATTTAAAATGCTAAAAAACTCGCGACAGATGTAACAGAAATATTAAATAAAAAAAAAATAATATCCGCCGACGACTTAGCAAAGCACATCACACAAAAACACATCAGAAAAACACACCAGTGGCTGCCGTTCGGCTACCGAAACAATCTTCTCCTTTCCGTCATGTTTTAAGCTTCCTGATTTATTAGTGATATTATCAGAAAATTCTCTGAAATACAAGATACCATAACGCACCTCGGCGCATTTTAAAAATACACTCGAGGTAAAAAATTTCGGGTCACCCTAAATTAAATAACCGCAATAGGTTTTTCTAAATATTTTACACTAGTTTTATTTACATGATATATTATTCTTCGTAATACCCAACAGTATTAGCAATTCCCGGGACCCTATCATAAAAATATCAATCGCCAAAACTGACGATTTTTGTAGTATGTCGCTCCAATAACATTATTTTTTTAAATTGGTTATTAGGAGTCCGATTTAAACCTGGAAACGTTAATTTTTTAGCTAATATTTTTGCAGGTTAGATGTAGAATTAAATAAAGATCATGACAGGACTAAAAAACTGTACAAGTTTGCACTATTTTAGGAAATATGACGATATTTTACCGACCCGTATTCTTTGTCCGCGAGTGTGTTTATTACTTACTAATTTAAATAAAGTCAACATTGTGATACTTTTCAACTCATAATTATGTTCATTTCATTTATTTATTTCAATTAAGTAACAGATAAGATTACACATAATCGCTCTTAATTATATCGAAAATACCAACATTATTTATTAGACTTAAAATCGCATTGTTATGAATTAACTGACTATAGTAGCGTGTCAACACGTTAATTTTTTAGCTAATATTTTTGCAGGTTAGATGTAGAATTAAATAAAGATCATGACAGGACTAAAAAACTGTACAAGTTTGCACTATTTTAGGAAATATGACGATATTTTACCGACCCGTATTCTTTGTCCGCGAGTGTGTTATTACTCACTAATTTAAATAAAGTCAACATTGTGAAGATACTTTTCAACTCATAATTATGTTCATTTCATTTATTTATTTCAATTAAGTAACAGATAAGATTACACATAATCGCTCTTAATTATATCGAAAATACCAACATTATTTATTAGACTTAAAATCGCATTGTTATGAATTAACTGACTATAGTAGCGTGTCAACACGTGTTATACTTAGTATAAACTCGTAGCAGCTACGGGGCGTAGCGTTTGTAGAAGCTCAGTGAAGCAATGGGCTCGAACCCTGACGGCGTGCCACCCGCGCCGCGCCGGCAATGTCAGAACTCGCCGGTAATCTCCTATACAAATCTCATTACCGACCTGTAAATTCACGATGCCCAGAAACGATAGGTTTGCAGGTCTATTATCGCGAACGTAAGTTCTCCGTTTCCGAGCATTATTGAGAAAAAAAATTTAAAGGCCCGCTAACAACGCATACCTGCGGTGTAAAAATCGTAATTCATTTAATCGGACAGTTTTCACTGTATACGAATTATAAGTACACTAAAATTTACTAAAAATGACATATTTTAGAGCAGATCTGACTCCCACATATTGAAATGCGATTAGAATTCTAAGCAACGGATAAAAATAAGTTATTTGTCTGAGGCTTAATCTTCCGTTTTCCCAGCAAAGTAGCACTAATAAATTTAAAGCATTTTGTACACCCTCAAAAATCCATAGGTTTAATAAGTGAAAGTGATTGAATGTTGGAGTGATGGATGGAACTTCTCACCCTTGTCACGGTGGCTATAATGACCTTACAAGTCATTTTTTGCTTAGAAGACGGTTTAAGCAAAGCCGGAGGATACTGCTAAGTAAGCGTAACACTTAGAAGACACTTTGCGTAATGGTGAGTTTAAGTCAAACAAACGAACGTACAATATAACGCGGGATAACTTTTCGCCATGAAAATGTAGACTCAATTCGGGAATCAAAATGAGACATTTCACGGCATCTCATAAGACGTCAAAGACATACCTACAGAATATCGATATCCTAGGGATTTCGGTTTCTGGCCATTAAATGAGAAATGGTAATGTGGCCCAATTGTTTGTTCACAAAAAGGGCAACCCTAAATCGATATAGGACAAAAACGTATTTTTGATCTCACACATACACAGGACTTGTAGAGTAGATCCAATGTTTTTAATGAGAAAATGGATCATATTTCTCTTTCCAAAAACTAGAACACATCACCCGCAGTTTCAATTAGCCATAACTTTTATCAGGCTCGCTATTGGCACATAAACAAAATACATAATGCAGTGATAACTTGCTGTGCCCTTTCCACATTATTGATTAAACCCACATTGGACCAGATGTGTAAAGTTTGATCGCGGTTTTATCATTGAGAAGACTCGTAAAAAACACACGAAATAATATTCGGGTCGGGCCTAAATCATTGTTTTATTCCACCCTAATCATAAAAATGGGATCAAAATGACATAAATGGGAAGGGTTTTACGTCAATCATTGGAAGGAGTGCGTTTGAAATGCCAATTAAAAATCGTTAGACGTCCCAGCAAAATTTTCTGCTTAGATATTGTCTTCGTACTCATCAATGATGGTGTGTTTTATTTACTAGGCACCTCCTTACATTTTTAGGGTTCCATACCTCAAAAGGAAAAAACGGAACCCTTATAGGATCCTTTGTCGTCCATCTGTCTGTCAAGACCCTTTATCTCGGGAACGCGTGGAGTAGATACCTCCAATAAGTTGAAATTAAAACCATATACTCAGCTCTACAGGCCCTTGAAACTGTGAAAAAATCAAACTTTTAGGTTAACTTAAAAAAACCGATCATGTGCGAGTAAATCAGGAAAATCTCAACAACATGGTGTGGAAATTGGACACCATGGGAACAGCGCCATCTATCGGCGACTTATGTTTGTAGTTCTTGAGATATTTAGCGATGTGACAGACAGACAGACAAAGTGAAACCATAAGAGTTCCTTTTTTACCATTTTGGTAAGAAACCCTAAAAAGATACGGCCGTTTATGTCGTAAAAAACGTATATTTCGATACTCTCAAGGGAACTTATAAATTAGATACTTTCTGTTGACCAAAAACATGAAATTTGGCAAGTAATATCGTCTTATACTACCAGTACAGGGAAAAATCTGAAAACTATATACAATTATTTATTAAATCATAAAAAAATAATTATTTTTTAAAGTATGTAATCAATCATCGAGGTTAAGCTACGGTATGTGCATGTACCTACAAATGTGTACGGAACCCTTGGTGGGCGAGTCCGACTCGCACTTGTCCGGTTTTTATAAAGGATCGATACCCACCAAAGCATACACATAAAATAGACTAATGCCGCGATAACAGCGACCGTGTCTCGATTTTCAATGATATTTTCCTGTCTATATAAAAATGTATTTCATGGGTTCACAATTACCACTTCCATACCCAAAGTAGGACCGTGTTCCCCCCATTGTTAACAGCTCATAGCCACTATGATACCACTACTCACTAAGGTACTATGACTAACACTATTTTGTTCATTTATTCCATACGTTACAATCGTAACGTAAAAACGTCGTTCATTCGCTCGTTTCTGTCCCTCCCACTCAACCATCCTTCTGTGTCATACGACATTAATTCCGTTAGCTCGAGGCTCATTCGGTGCACGTCGCCGTGGGCACGTGATCTCACCTGAAGTTCCATTTTTATTCGTCAGTTCCGATAACAATCTCATATCAATCTGATTCGTGCGCCCGTTTTTACGCGGGCTGAGTTAATGTATCAGATCGGAATAGGTAAGCTTAAAACATATTAAAATAACATTGTGACGTCATTGAGACGAACACAATCTAGGCCTTGATTCCCTTGAAGCACATTCGAAAACAAATAAATGAAAGCAGATGTAAAATTCTGTATCAATTAAATATTACTGATTGTGTACCAGTGATTCGATCAGTAATTTAAATGCGATATTGCATTGTAATAAATCGGGTAATAATATCATTATAGGCAAATATTATTGTGCAATTACGAGACAAATTAATCGAGTTTAAATAATTTTTCATATTTCATTGGGGATTCGGGAAATATCTACTTAACATTGAATAGTTACGTAGTATTCGTGGGCCTCGAATGGATTAAGCCTACAATATTTAATACGAATAAAAATAAGCCCAGCAATAAAAATTATACCACGAATATCCACTTTTCATTTTAAGATAAATAATGGGTCAAAGATCTATAAAGATAGGGAATGTTGCTCGTCAGAAACGCGAAGTAGAAGATTCTGGAATAATAAACAAAATCGTGCCGATATAAATAATAGGGAGGGATTTCCTTCGATACTTCGACCTTTTCACACGATCGCATTTCCTGTGTTTATAGAGGGTTATGAGGGTGAGGACCAAATTCTTGTCACATCATTAAGGCATTTAATACGCCTACATTTTAATTGATTCCGTTGTGGCACGAAATTTACCCATATAAATTGTGTGTACGTAACTATGTGACAAGAATTTGGTCCTCACTCATGAATGAATGAGGTAATCCTGTGCCTATTGAAATATAATTAACGGGTCACTCACGTCTTTAGGTCGAGTAGCTGGACATGTTTCAGACCAATACGTGGCCCTTAATAATGAGAACCAGCAGCGACGGCCGCGCGTCTAGCACTGCGCGGTCGCGCGCGGCTCGATCGGGTGCTTGATGTTGGCGGTAGTTTTATATTTAAAACCTTGTGCCTGTTATTTACCTAAAGATATGTTATCGCATCATAATCACAAGCTTCTGTAGCCGAGCGGTAAAGCACTCGACTTTCAACCTGCAAGTCGGGTCGCAGCAGTCGGCGTCACAAGTAGTAACTTTATTACAAGGGTATAAGTGCTTTTGTCCGCTTCATATTTTACTGTTAGAAGAGAGATGAGACTGATCGATCCCACAGTCAACTGTGCAAACGGTTTTGTGGGTCTATGTACTTGTTTGTGTTGTATTATTATTTCTTAATAAAATAAAATAAATAATAATAATATATGCACCAGACGTTTTGGTTGTTAGACATTTTGACAACTAGACAATTATCACTTGGGCCTAGCTTCCTTGAAATTTTGACACTTAGACATTATGACCGCTTGGATATTACAACATCTTGGACATTCTGACACCTTGGCCATATGTAACTTTTAATGCTGACTGTACCACTGCGGTTTTCAGGAGTTAAACGAAATATCAATCTATATATTTAACAGTAGGTTTTTGGGGGTTAACATTGTGAGAACACCGATCTAATCCCAATAAGTTCTAGTTTCCCTCAAGCGAATATCTTATGGCAATTATGGCAGTTGCTTTCTTGAAACTAGTACCGTCTACGTCAAATCTGATTAAATGCCAAAGCGAACCCCTCTTTAGGATACGACAAAACTATGGGAGTTAGCGGCCTACAAATTTGTCTGTCGTGTTGTGACGCATCAGAACGGTATCGGGTTCATACATTTAATATGGTTGCGTTCACATTTCTCTGATGCCGCGTGTGTCAGAGAAATGTGAACGCAACCATACTAAATGTATGAAACCGATACCGTTTCTGATGCGACACAACACAACACAACACGACAGAAAAATGTGGATGCTTTAAGTAGTGTAATTATCATATGTCAGATTAGGATATTGGTCGCCGTGTCGTATCTTTCACTCGATTTGAAGATATTCTAATACACTCGTGCCAGGATTCAGCGAATTTAATCTAGAAGGTGTATTATTTTCTACCCTGATAATTGGCTAATTCTCGAAAATATTTATTTTTACACAGGCAATTAAGTACCTAAGTGTCATTCTTCTTTGTTTCACGTTCAACCGCAAGATGTAATTTGAAATTGACTTTGTGGCGAGCTAATATAGCATAAAGTAAGTGAATAGACATTGTGAGTCTAATAAGAATATATTTATTCTTATTAGACACACCAAAACCTGCAAAAATAGTAGAAGATAAATGTAGGCATAATGTCTACTCACTTTCAGTTAAAATTAAGATGGCAGACAAATTCCAATTACCAAAGACTATCACGAAAAACAGATATATTAACAAATTTAGAAATAAAGGAAAAATTTAAAAACCCTTCCTTCTTTCTTTTTCATTTTTTCCTTTATTTCTAAAGTAGTTTACGTTAGCAGCGGTACTGCTTAATACAAAATTAATTCAGATATATTAAGATGAAAAAACATTATTTCTTCTATTGAAGTCGGTGAAATATAATATCTTTTAAATCGAACAAACAATATCCTACTAAAGCAATAGAAAATATTACCACGAAAGCGTAATAGATCAAGTTATGTACATATGTACATACAGCCACGTTAAGTAACCAAGACAGTTCTGTAACATTATCTACTTTGAAGCCTTTACTTTGTCGGGGTCCAACTAATTTGGAAGTATCTCCCTGCACTTTGTTCCACGAATACTGTTTCAAAGCGGAACAAAGGCTTTTCGACTTCTCAGTCTTTGCTCCCTTACAATTTGTGGGTTTGAAGTTCACATTTACTTCTGCCACTGTAATACTATTTGAGCATTTGAAGGGTAACTAGTCGGCGTTTCAGTATTGTGGAAATCGATGTACATTTATCGCTTAGTGCGATGAATATGTTGAAATGCATCGGGCGCAATCGAATAAAAAAGTAAAAAACAGGGTGTCAATAATTGGAATAACGGTGTCAAACATTGGGGCGTTTACCCTAAACATATAAAAGAAGTTACCAGAGATAGCACACGTTTATAAATGTCACTGGGAGTCACAAACATCCAATTTACGTATACAAAACATACTGCTGGAATGTTTTTTAATCAAGCTGCATTCCTGTAATCTTATTTATGCTGCGGTTACAAACGTCCAATACTTTCGATTATAAAAATGGTTTATTTTAAATTTGAGGAGTTCAGTTCGCTCTAATAATTTTAGCTTTCTTTGGTATTCCAGTCCGTTCGGTCGGTCGCTTATGTTCATTCATTCGTTCTTTTATTCAGTTCAGAAGCTTCTTGATTTGGCTTCATTTAACTGTAAGCACTTCTGTATTAGTCATATCTAAATATACATTCGTGAAAATTTGCAGAGTATGCACAGATGAAAGCATTATTTTTAAAGGATCGGCAACGCATACATTGTCCAAGACACTAAGGCATTAGCGTTAAAACACCAGAAAAATTCACTCTGCTCAACTCAAATAAACGCTCGCTTATTACTATTTTATGAACCTGACTGTGGCTTTATAGGCCGGGCCCAATAAAGCGATAGGAGTGTGCGGTTGGAGAGTGGCCTGGGGAAAATCCAGGGGAAACCTCCAACACGATCACGCGGGCGGTTTAAATACTGGAATACTCTATGAGTTTGCGCTCCAGTGAGATTGAGCGGCTTCAACCAAATCTGAGGTGTGGTGGAATCGAGCTACTGGGAATTTTGTCGCTAGTTCACTAAGCCTAGCCTAGCTGAGAAGAGTCCAACAAGAAACTCAGCTAGGTCCTACCTGGGTCGTAATGACTCTACCCGATATGCAGCGGTACCGGGACGAATAGGGACTATATGTGTCTTGTTGTCGCGATCGCGCGGTGGGCGTCCGCGCCGGCGAGAATACGCTCCTCTTATGATAAACTGACTAGATAATACATACTCAAACTAGTGTTACTAGTGGCATCTTGTTAAAAAAAATAGCAACGAAATACTTACTTACTAGAGGGACGAATTCTATTCGTCCGACATAAAAGCGATTATGAAATGAAATCATTTATTCTTCAAATTTAGGCATGTTACATGCACTTATGAATGTCAAAAAACTATATATACTCCTATGCTAGCGATTAGCAATTCTTATTACAAATATATATATATATTTTTAATATATATACGTCCTATATTTTAGCGCCTCGATTAAAAAAATCTATGAAAATTAATAATTCAGCTGCAGTCTTTATTGCTTTCAGCGTCGCAACCGCTTAACATGTGTGTTTGCATGCTTTCGATTAAAAAATGTCCCCGCATTTTGTCACTCAAAGAATGAATATTCATAGGCACCGAATAAAGCTCGGACTATGAATAAAACCGGAATCCTTTTTGCCTGTTTTCACGATCATTGCAGGCGAAGTTACTGAGATATCTCACTGGAAATGCATTTGTTTTCGAAGGCAGTACCGTCGAAGTATTGATGTACTTATATGCTTTTTATTGGGTATTTTCTTTTTTCATTTGTTCAATCTTTAATTTCACCATATTATTAAACTTGTGTATTCAATGCCCCTTTATATAATGAGGAAATCTTTCAAAATTAAGTATTTATGTGGGTAAGTACAGTTCTTTTGTAAAGCGGACATGACTATCAGACGCATTTCCCGCTTGAGGCTTGATCAACCGATTGGCAATGGCATCGATAGAGATTTAAACTACTTTCTACAAACCGCATGATGGTGTTAACCATGGTAAAGGATTCTGAAATGAAATCAAAATCAACTCATATATTTTTCGTTACTTATTTTCGTAAACTTGATTTAGTGTGAAATCTTCGTAAACTTGTCGTACAAGCTATTGAAACTCGGTCATGGCTTGTGTGTAAACGCATTTATGTCTAGCACTAAAACTGAAGCAAGTGGAGATCGGGGCCAACGAGACGAGATAAATTATGGCATGAGAGGGAAAAGGAGCGAGATACTAATAATGACGTATTAGACAAGGACGAAGTATATCTCGCCTCGTTGGCGTCCTTTAGTTCCGAACTTCATCAAGTAGGTAATACTAGAACTTGTTTAAAGCGATAAGCGATACGTAGTTTGGTTTGGTTTATGTCAAACTAATCATAAACTAGTGAAAGTACCCAGCATTTTCAAAATTTGGCATCTTCCTGCGACGAAAATAAATTAAAACTCAGTTTAAGAAAAACACAAAGGAAAAGAATATTTATTAATAGGTAGTTGGTATTAAAAGGTACTTAACACGTTCCCTGTTCTGTGTGTCCATTTGGATAGAAAAACTCTGATACCCTATCCAAAAGAATACATTAGTACATGCACTAATTACCATTAAACTGAAGTGGACTTGGGGAGTGCATTCTGTCTCTTGCATGGGGGACAGACAAAGTGTTAATAGAGGCTCTCCCTTTATAGAACGGGAATTTACGACGAGATTTGATTGGGAGCATGGGATCCAGATGTAAGTTACCCGATTCTAAAGCGCAAAAACTATCTACACCGCTGTTAGGCAAATCATTTCAGGGAAACTAATTTTCAAATGAAGATCGTCCTTCCAAATAACTTAAAACCAAAATTTGTTTTGCCACTATTTTACCATTGAAATGAAGGTTGAACATTAAATGTAGATTAAACAATCATATAAAAGTTTAAAGATCCCCACAACTAATTTTCAATCAAAAGATCCTCACATTTAATGAACGATATAGAAAAACTAAAACTAAACGTATGTATACATACTTAAAATATTTGTTTAACAGGTCTAATACGATATATCTTTTTTACATATATATCGCGTTAGACGCGTTTAAACAAATCTTTTAAGTATATGTGTACAAAACGCGAGAGATTAAAATGTTATACAATACATATAAGCGTGTAATTCGAAATTCTTCGCTTCATTATTGGTTGAGATCCTGTCACTTGCTTCAATGAGCTATGAATATTTGAATGAATTGGAGACGAATGTTTTTATTTCCATCGAATATAGCTGAGACCTATCTAAAATAGACAAGAATTTCGTTTTAAAACTAACCGCACTCAAATCATTTCTACCGCTTGGAAGCAGCGATGCGACAAACAGACACATTTTCAACTTTTACGTCGGGGCTTAACAAAGTGATGTGGAATTAACTATAATTACCTTGTAAGTTCCCACAATAATCTTCAAAGACATTAAGATGTCGTCAAAATATTTTCTCTTATCGAGAACACCTAGTACCGCGGCCCTCTGAGTCTTCGTTTCAATATTCATTTGCATTCAGCATTCGAGCTCTTTCTACGCAAGACAATGAATGGTTCTACAGCCTAAAGGATTCACGAACATGCTACGCAAAAATAAAAGAGAAAAGCGAAGTTGCAGAGCAACTTATTCAATTTTCGAGGAACAAATACCCGATGGTTATTACGTTGCAACTTTTCGATAGAGATAATGAGTGATAGTCAATACAACAACTTCCAATAAAGTCATAAACGCTCTTGTTAATATTAAGGTTGTGAAAGTGACGTCACGATTCTTGATGGTTGGATGACCATTTTTTAGATTTTTATGTATTTAAAAATCCTTAAAATGTGTCAACAGTGTGACGATTCATTATCTACTAGCCAGACCATAATAAAGCTGGTATAAAGAAACCTTGACTAGTTAGCTCAGTTTTTAATAATCACACTTCATTCAGCCGTTTAGAGCTACTTTGGATGAATTAATTTAATTATTCTCATATGCAATCTCGATACCATGCAGTCGTGCATCAAATGGGTTATAAATGTTAGGTTACATTGAGAAACCTGTTTTCAACGGGAAGTGTGTTAATCTGTATACCTTTAAGTCTAAATGACATTATATTTATAGTCAAACACATCTTAGTTCCTAGTGAAAACAGATAACCCAAGCGTGTCCCATTTTAAGCCATTTCGCGGTACAGTCAAGCTATATCGTACCGCCTTCGCATCGACAAATAAAGAAAGTCGTCTACTTATTACTTACTAATCTAACAAATTCAGTTTCGATTATGGATATTGAATCGTCATTACTGAACCGCGAGCTCTATAGCAGTAATACTGGTAACGAGCTGAATTCACCCGCGATTCTCACTTGTTGAGCGCCGTAATACGGCCCATTTCCATAACTGATAGGCGGCTGCGTTTATGCTGGCGGCATTAGGCCATTTTTTATAAATATGGGAATTGATTTTACTGTCGAGGACATAAGAATGCTCACAGATAATTATAAATGAATTGAACGAAAATATAAAAATGATTATGCATTTTTACAATACCCGTAGGTTTCTTAATACAAGCAAGAGTAACCGTAACCGTTTTTCTTTAGTATCCGAAACTCGACGTCATCTGCGCCTTTTTTGCCTAGTATAATATTATTATTATAAATCGATTGGTTTGTTTAAGGCTTTAATTTTTTTGTCATTTTGACTTAACCCACTATGCAGTGGTCCTCAATAAACCCAGTTAATCAATAAGTTCGTACGCGCCAGCTGCGATTTGCATTTCACTCGACGTTACATTAATCTATGTGCATAATGGCACACACTACGCATTGTTGAATCATGAGGTTAGACAACCAACACATCACTGTAAACTTTGGTTAGTTCACTAGAACTGAATGCATTAACCAAACCAGTAACTCGATGCAAACCGAACTAACATTTGAATTACGCCAGCTACAGCAAACGTTGGAGTTGTGAACTAGGCGACAGAATGTGAAATGTACCTATCTAGTTAGTCTAACCGTGTAGCTTACAGGCTTAAGTGTTAACCACAGTAAGACGTTGATGAGTGAATGTGCTGGATACAGTGAAATCCACAACTGAATAACTGTAATTTAAACAGACAATTAGTTCTTTGATATAAAATTCTCTCATTTTGGCAAGATAATTTGTTTTCACCACTCAAAAATCCAGTGTACTTCAACCATTCATAATAGATACTGTATCTAATCTAATCATATATAATTCTTGTATATCTATTTATTTGGGGGATCTCGGAGCCGTCTCTAACGATTTCTATGGCTACGTGGGGATTTTCGAGGGCGAACAATCGATCTGGCTCTGTCTTATCTTTGGGAAAATGCGGTCGAGAGATCGGTCGCCCAGGTAGTTTAGTCTAAATTACACTTAATTACCATTTTCTGTAACATGAATACCTATTGAAATGGCCAAACTGTATCTTAATTTAATAAACCATTCAACGGTTAAAACCGTCACCAACGTGTCTGCGGTAACACAATAACCGCATAGCAGATATGTGCCACATTCGGTCACAATAGGTTTTAGAACAGAGAGAAAACTCGGTAAATGATAGTGGAAATCGGTAAATGTAGACATCACACATATTCAACAATTTGAAAACGCGAAGGTGCGAAATTTTGACGTGAAATGTTCCTCGTACAAACATGCCCATAAATTCCATAAAATGACCACGTTCAGCAATCGTGCTGTCATAAAAAAATATAATAAAATCGATTGAGTATCGCTCATTAACATTACGGAATAGTCCGTAAAACAAGTTGAATCGTAAGCCCTAATGTTGCCTCTAAGGCCAGGTTTTATAAAGACCCGTTACACCAAATGTCAGATCAAATTTTAGTAACTACATTTTTTGATATAACTTACCGATAAAGGTCTAACGGAGCTTTGTAAAACCAAGCCTAAAGGCCCTAATACACAGTACACATGTACGAGACTCAAATGCGAGTTTAAGTCGGGTCATTGCGCGGTTTGATAGATCGATTGAAGTACTCCGTTTTGTCCTACGAATTTATTCACATCGTAGGACAAATCGGACAAAGAAATCCGTTTTTTTCACATCGGACAAAAAAAAATTTGAAGTAATTTGATTCGTGGACAATGTTAGTGTAAAATCCGTTTTGGACATGAACGAACATGTCATTGTTAATACATTTTCAAGTCCGGTTTGTCCTACGATTTTGTTCAACGAGTAGAACAAAACGGATCTTTTTGTCCGGTTTGTCCTATAATATGAACAAAGTCGTAGAAAAAAACGGACTACTTCGATCGGTTGAAGTCATTTTATCTGGGATATCCACAATGTAATGAAACTCGCATGCGAGTCTCGAGCTTGTGTAAATATGGCTTAAGTTTACCCTCTGTTTAAATATTTACTGTGCGGGAGCGTTCCACTTGATCACACGCTCCCGTCGTTATGTCACCTGTCGCTGATCGTGCTACATAGTTTATACCCAGTAAAATGTTCATTGCACCATGAAAACTTTTTTAAACCACACGGGTGGCAAACATGCACACGGCCTGCCTGATGGCAAGCAGACACCGTAGCCTATGGCTTAGAGAATTTAAGACAGGAGACGCCATTGATATACTTACCCCTCTGCCAAAGGTAAAGGAGAAAAATCTGCCACAATATTAAAAACTACTTCATTAATCGATTATACGTCAGTCTCGAAATCGTTCCCAGCGTGTGAAAAACTCCATTAAAATACCTTTATGTGCTGTTTTCGGGTGCAAAAACATTTTATTTTATCAAATTTACTAAAAGATGGCTTATCATTTCACTTGCAGGTATATTTTTGCTTTAATTATAATTTTCTGCACTATAAAGTTTTTATTAAAAATTGAGCATCGATTACAAAGTCGATTTCAAAACATTCGTGTAGATGCGTAGTAATGGGAAAAAGTTTTGCAAGTGTGCGTAGTTTCCTTATTCGTGTGTTACCTCGTCCCAACCCCCCTCACCCCTAAATTTGGCGAAATATTTTGTTCGGAAAGATGCGCTGAAGGCGTCTCCTGTGTTAAATGCTCTAAGGCCTATGGCCCATTGTGAACATTGAAAAGAGGAGGAAAATTATAGATTACCTATCTATAATTTTCCTATTGATAAATCCAACCTCACTCTGGACCCAGCGCAGTACAAAAGTTGCGACCAATAAGGATCAACTAATACGGCAGATAATTATCATCAATATCATCATATCATAACGAAAGCCTGAGCAATCCCTGACAACATTATCATCTAAAGAAAACTTCATTTAACTAGGTACTCTAATTTGTTTGTGGCACAGTATGTGGCTGCGACGACACCCGTACGGGAATAAAATTAATGCTCGTTAATAACGTTGCCCTGGATAATACCGGAAAATTAAATGTGTATAAGGTAGCGATTAGTGTTGGGATAAGTAAGGTAAACGCCCCGGTGCTTAACACTGACCCAATACTTGATTAATAGAGGTGAACAATATAGGTGTCAACTTTGGGCTGTTTACGTTGTTTTATATATCTATTCGGCGCCCTACGAATCGGTTTAGTAGGTTGTCGTCGAGGCAACAATTTTCGACTAAGGCCGGGTTTTATAAAGATCCGTTAGACCAAATTTCAGATGATTGTTATTTTTTAAATTACAATTACAGTCGTTAGAATTTTACATAATTCAAGTCAATAAGTAACATTATGTCATAACATAATAATTACTTATACATTCTTATGTCAGTAAGCTTAATAATTAAGGGTCTCATCTATCATAAATTCATTCCAATGGTGTTTCAACAGCATCAAACCATTATATTTAAGAATTGTTTGTGTTGTAACGATTAATTCGTACACATGGATATTTGCGTATTTTTTGACAGCTGAAATCCGTTAAGCTTTCACTCGACGACGTATCGACATTTATTTTATCGCCTCGACGCGGCGCCATAAACCGCTGAAGGTCGTTTTGAGACATACGTCACGCATTCTGATTTGATTTTCATGTATTTATGTTATATTAATCTGGTTTAGGGTGATTCTACAATTGAAAACAAAATCAAATGTAATAAAAGGCGACCTACTAGCAATACAACAAAGGTTTACTCGTAAATCATAACTGATATTGATCTTTGAACTTGATACAAACGGGTTACCGACTTCAAAAAAGACTTAAGTAGTACTGTGGTACTAAGAAATAATTGATTACATATGAAATAAACCGAAATGATCTACAACTAATTTGCTCTGATTTTTTAAGTAAGCAGACATTGTTACGTTGCCGCTGGCGTCTCCAAAAACATCACAAGATCGTTGCCGACAGATCATTTACTTGAGGATTCGTTGTGTTGACAGCTAGAGGTATATGCCGAATCTGATGGTCCATTTACTAAATACCTACCGTACCGATAGGTAAATTATCAAAGTATTTCACAAGGACATAGCTATTCCATTGAAACTTCATTTTCAATTTAATGCTTCACCTCAATTTCAATTTTAACGAAATTAAATTTACACGGCGTATCACGCCACTTCCTCTTTGTATTTTCAATGAGATCGGAACTGAAGCTGTCGAGTATATTTTCATGGAACGGTTCAAGTTTGTTGAAAAGTTTTTGATGAGAGCTTAGAACGGTTTTGTAAAGCGGCAATTACGCTTCGTCGTTCACCTAATGCGGTCGCCGAATTCATTTTAAACTACTTAGGCCAACAAACATCGTATTTACATTAGTCTGTCCGTCTACCTATAAATCAAAAAATCAAAATGAAAACATTTATTATGCAAATAGGCCTCAAGGGCACTTTTACAAGTCAAAATCTATCTAGGTATATCAAATAAAAATAATACAATAATCAATATCATTAATTAAAAGTAGTGTTACATGTCAAAAATAAGACTAAGAAACTAATAACAATCCAGATTTGTTAGAGATGTATAAGGTCTCTAAGCAAGATAAAAAGTAATATTGGTAAGTGTTCTTTACACTTTTGCGATCGTCGCATGCAGCATGCGGCGAACGACGAAGTGTAATTGCCGCTTAACATTCCAGTGATGTCAGTGGCAATATGTCTAAGATATCAGATCTATTTCATGATTTTTCGCATACTATTAAATATATCCACCTTTTTAAAGTTATCTGACGTTTCGGATGTAAGAGAGGTAAGAGAAACGAAACTGTCAAATTACCTGTTAATTACCTCTAGTCAGATGTTCTCTATACAAAAGAGACTTAAAGGCCATCCCCTTATTCATGAACGTTCATCAAACTTATTTTTGCTAAAATGCCGTTAATATTTGTTTGTCTTTATCTGTCACTTTGATATTTGTGTTCGTGGGAAAGCGAAAAAACGCATTTTAGTTAGGAGAGGTTTGTTATTATTTATGAATAAGGGGGTTAGACTTAGTCTATTGTATTACGAACAAATTGGTTAGGTCATAATTCTTTTGTCGATAGTGGACTCCATTTAACTAGGTAAGTCAGAGTAAGACCTAGAAATCGAATAAATTTCAGAAAGAAAATGTGGATGTTAAAATCTGCCTGTATGTTCGAGATTTTATGAGCCAATAGTTGCCGGTGACTTATTTGATGTTTATCGGTCAGTAAAATGTGGTCCACCATGCTCTCTGCTACAATCAATGAAACATAGATCACATTAGGTTTCTTGAATAAAACCACTTTGTGAAGTGTTCGAGGTGTTTATTTTATGTCCTTAGAAATATATAATTATGTTATTAATATGGAGATGATGTTATCCTTGTAACAGGTTGATACCTTCTAGGCAATGTTGTCACGATACATAGAAAAAAGTGACAGGTGGTGCGTTTACACAGTTGTCATTCAATAGGTATTATTTTAAGATGCGCTATACACTCTATTACAGGAACCTTGTCCCAATATCAATAAGATATGAGTACAGCACGGTCACAGTTTAAATTTCCTGGACCGAACCTACTTGAAATAAATCTTCTCTCTACCGCTGTATTTTGCAAATATACACATTATTTTCACTTAATAAGGTTATATTTACGACTACATACGGTATTCTAGTAATCTGGTGATACTCGGAATCCAGTTACGTGTAAACGATCGTAAATATAAGGTCTACGACGCGCGGCACTAGTATCGAATGTACCTACATTACAATATTGCTGTTATTTACAATGACGTTATCTGCAACTGACAAATAAGGGGATGTAGCCGTAATATATTGTTAACAGTAGATATATAGATTAAAGTAGTAACACAAATCCGCAGAAAAGTACTTTTTGACTCACTCAAATACGCGAGATACAATAAACTTAAGCAGTTTTTTGCAGAATCTAGCTGTTCATCCGTCACGTTTTCCGCTTGAGTATTCGTAGATCTAACTGGATTTCAGTGGAGCGCACGTACTTAAGGTACTTTTGTTGATATACTGCTTTAGCTAATATATTTATAGTTGTGTTGTAGTGACGCGCCTACGCGTTTTTGTCTGTTTTCACTAGGGTGTGTATTTTTTTAATTAATATTGTGACAGAGCTAAACTAACGCAGCTAAAATAATATTACACCGATCATTAGTATCTACCCTTTTACTTAACAACAACAACAAAACAAGGCAAAAAAATATACCAAATAGAGAAAATTCTATTCAAATATCTCAAAAAATAACGAAGCTACAACTATTTTAATGTTGATAGAGCGAGAAAACGCAACAGATCAGTGACGTCATTGACCATGAGCGCCGTAGTAAATAACGACCGTTCCAATACAAAGGTGTGTTTTGCGAAAAAGGGACAGTGTATGCCCCCTCTTAAAAAAATTTGAAGACTTATAAATTATGTAATTATTTATTCTTTAGAGTTAATTTTTTCACCATTTCATTAAGAATTTGATCGTTTTTCGAGAAAATTCGAACTCATTAATATTCTTATTTAGTGTCAACATCCCTATTGAATAAAAATATTATATATTGGTCCTTATTAATTTTCAGCGCTTGTAATCAAGAGAGTAGACTAAAACTGAAATTTACTGGTAACTGCATATACTGCAGAAAATTTCAGAAAGTATTATTCTTTGTCAAATCATTCTTAATAAGATTATCAGTCGTAATACGACAAACATAGTTTATACATAGAAATGTAAAGGAATCTACGTGAATTTAATTCACAGAGAAAATAAAACTAACCTCACGAAGTTAACTCGTTCAAGACGAAGCTGTAAAGCCACTCCTTATTTAATAACTTCTTTTATACACAAAAGCGTTTCAGTGTCGTATTATAAGGAACTTGTGCCAAGCCGCCCGCCACACTTGACCGCGCAAAGTTGCAAGCTCGGGAATCATTCGCTAAGTAGAGCCATTCATTCGGTGAATGAGTGAACGAATGCAGATTATTCATTGGAACGCGGTATTTGCTGAAAGCGAAGAAGTGTTAAAATTGTCGATTTAATTGCTTATCGATTTTCAATTGTTTTAGTTTGCAATAGCGTTCGAAATGTGTACGTCAATTTTACTATCATTGTAATCAAATACATATGAATACGTTCCTCTAAAGTAAATGTCCTTCATTATTCAATTTAGGCATATTTCATGCACATAAACTTAAGAATAATTTAACCCGCAGGGTAATTAATTCTATAAGGCATTTATTAAGGCATACTTAACAACTATTTTCAGCTTCGAATACTGAGTTGATTAGTCTTGAATAAAACGCGTTTAAAAAGTTATGCAACCACGAGCCCTGCTACGAGTATTATCATTGTAATTTAGCCCATTTGATTTTCATCATAAAACGTTTTATATTAAAATTATTAAATTATAACCCCGTGAACTACCTTATTACACGGCCCTTATATCAGAATGTAAACACGATAATTTACGAAACGCCGCGCAACGCGCGAATGTAAATTCTCGGTGCGTGGCCATGAATATTTTCGTCATTTTGTCAAACCTGTCGAGATACGGGATTTTTTATTTTTTTAGGCTGACGTAAACCGCGTTTGCAAACAGCCGGTGATAAATACGTCTCGTTTATTACAATGTTTTTTTGTGTTGATAGAAAGCTATAGAGCAATTGTGTAATTATTTATAGTTGAAGACTGTACCGAACTTCACTTATGTTCACTGATTAGTTAGTTACATGTATCAATTATCTTGGACGTTTTCCGCAAATCTACATTCGTTGTGCCTATTTTGATGATAATGGGGGTAACAGTAGCACTACTCTCGTCATTCTCGCTCCTCTACGAATAATAGCTATTCACTTACTACGTATCTGGGTGAGTTACTTTTAGAATTATTCATTTGATCAATATGATGCCATATACCTAAAGGAAATTGTTACCAAAAGCCCATAACATGTAAAAGAAATCAATGAGCGTAATATTCGATTATTTATGGTCTATGACTGAATTCTTGTTTATAAATCCATAGGCAACACAAGCAAAAGTTTTGACAGCCATTTTAGCCTAGTTGGTAGTGACCCTGCCTACGAAGCTGGAGGTCCCGGGTTAGAATTCCGGTCAGGGCATATATTTGTGTGATTAATACGAATGTTTGTTCCTGAATCTTGAATGTTTTCTATGTATTTAAGTATTTATCAATCTATAGAAATATATCGTCGCCTGTTACCCATAGTACCAGCTTTGCTTAGTTTGGGACTAGGTCGATCTGTGTAAAATTGTCCACCAATATTTATTTATTTAAATAACTACTCAAATTCTTAGTATATCCAAGGTCTTAACGATATTATTCTATACAAATCGACCGTGGTCCTTGATATAAACAGATACAAAAACAATGATATGTTTTTCTATTTCCCTCACAAGTCGGAAAGACAGTCTGAAGCTATTAACTAGCTGATTCCCGCAGTGCCTTCACTGTAATGTAATTTCTCGTTCAGTTGCTTTATTATTTTTTCACCGCCTTATGTTTTTTCTTACTATTTATGAACCGCAGCAGAACTTCCGTTCATAATTACTAGTAAATTAATAATTCAATGTGCATATACTTAATCTGCCTTTAAATACAATGTAGTTATTAGCAGGGATTTAAAAAAAATCGAAGTTACGTTATTTGACCGAGTGAAACGAAGGTCTCTGCTTCAGCTTCGACAAAAATGCTTTCCTATGTCCTTATTTCCAGATTTCCGTTTGTTCTCGTCTACAGGTCGCAATTCTCAACCGATACTCGTGAAATTTCATGAGCAGGTTCGATAGTCATATAGAATTTATTTGTGGAGACGGTATTTGAAAATTTCGAAAAACAATTTTTTTATCAATGATTTTGTAAGTTTCTGCGGGCGAATTTCGGTTTGTTGTCATCTAGGTCGCATTTTTCAACCGCTTCTCGTGAAATTTTGTTAGCAGGTTCGATATTCATAATTAATCTTTATTATAGTGTCAGATTTTGGAAATGATAAAAAAACTCACTCACGAGGTCTACAGCTCAAAGAGTCACTAGTAAGTATAGGTAGCAAATCATTTAAAGCAATCATTGAAGAACGTTATGCATGACAGGAGATGTGACATAAGGAACTTTGAATTCGAAATAACTTGGTTTCCAATTCGTTCTCACTTCTTTTATTAGCATAACCGTTTACAAACCTGACATTTTGATGTTTTTGTTGGGATTATTTTCAGTTGAATGTTACCTTTGTGTCTGTGTTTTCAATCATTTACTTTTCTGGAATAAATTCTTTATAGAATTATAAAGGTGTCAATGTCAAATTTAAAGCACAAGCACTCCCGCTACGTGCATTGCATTCGCTCCTGACATGTATTCACGGCACTATCCTATGATAAACAAGGAGATACTTGCTCATCGACGCCAGATGAAGCGGGGACGTGCCGCGAGTACAAATACTTGCTACACAAGTATTTCGTAGTAGTTTCGCGGTAGAGTCGCTTTTAACTATTTTGCTTATGTGCCGGTAAATAGGACTGTGAATGTTGGGTGTATAAAAATAGTTTCGTTTGGGATTGAGTCCAATTTTATACTGGAATTAACATCGTAGAATCGGTTGAACGGCACCTGCTTTGAATTGTAGTCTATTCAATAACACTATCCATTTACTTCATAAGAGTAACTTGCTTTTATCCGCGACTACTTCCGCGTAACTCGTTAATCGCCTTAAGGTATCAATTAAGATCGCTTATGTAAAATCTAATAGCAAATATTTGATTAAACAGTTAATTAGACTCCCCACAGGTGCAGCATTAATCATCGCACTCCCATAGAAACTTTCACCCTTTTCACCCCATCAATGAATGATTTCCGGGTGAAAAACATTTTATCCTTCTTGGGGTCTTAAAATATCCATAACAATTGTCATCTAAATCGGTTCATCGGTTTAAACGTGAAAAGGTAACAATTAGACAGAGTTACATTAGCATTTATAATATTAGTATGGAAATTCTAAACTTCAATAAATAACTTTAATTCGAGCCATTACGCCCTCTAAATACAGCAGTTACCTTCCAATATCAGTTGCCTTCTGCGCCTCAGATATATTAACCGCAAAGGATTCATGAGTGTTCTCTTGTGTATCTAATTTGGAAACATCAACGGGTGTGCATTATAAATGGTGTTTGAGTACGCACTTAACTTTAAATACGAGAATTTGCTGTTCATACCACTAATTATATCACCCTTGATTTTCGCTGTTCGCACTATACTTTAATGGACCTTAGGACTACCATTATCAAATTAAACCTTTCTACACATTCAGCAGAAGAATTAAGCGTATAGTATTGAGCCTCATCATCATCATAATCATCAAATAATACGAAAGACGTCCACTGCTTGACATCGGCCTCCCCCAACGCTCATCATCATCACTTAGACTCGGGTAATTCACTAACACGAGCGCACCGCCCAAGTAGCGGGTTCCTGTACGGGGCAAGAAAAATATGCTTAGGACAGTAAATATATAAAATAATCATTTTTTTCATCGGTGCTCGTACAATATTTCACATGAGCTCGCAAGTGGAAAACTCCGCATCCTATTTAGACATTTCTAAATGGAACAAGTCAACGTGTTGTTCGTATAGACCCATCTATCGACCGGACCGGAACCCAGACCTCCAGACGGGCGGTCAGGTCGTAAATCCGCATGTTACGCAATCCGATCGCCCGGCATTAGAACGATGCCACTCTAAAGATGCCAATCAATACGTCTACGGTTTACTAGGCCTCTAAAGAACTCATGACGTCCCTGCTAAGCCATAAACGGCCCTAGTGGTCAATGGTGAATACCTTATTACCGTAAACGAAACAGAAATGCGTGACTTAAACGTCTCTTGGAAAATATTTACAGTCCCTTTTTATTTTCTAGTTTTGCTACTATGTAAGTAATATTCTAAAAAGGAATAATTAAAACTTAATTAACTTACAATCTGAATTGAATTGAAAAAATATACACAAACATACACTTCTCGCCATATGGAATTACATGTAATCGTTAATGGTATTTTATGCCAAGGAAAAAGCGCCAACATAATGTTTTAAGGCTATCAACAAGCTTGACACCAAATGAGTAACGGCAACAATATCTAAATATTTTTAGCCTAACTCAGTTAATCAGCTAACATCTCAAATGCAGCAAAAAGGCCTAAGAGCAGAGAGAAACAGCAAACATACCGCTTTTCACCATGTCAGTATTAAACAGCGTTTTATTTCAACCGGGCAAACTTTGCCCATTCAACGTGTCTCATATTGCGCCTAAACTATGCAATAAATGTTTGCACCCTTTCACTTTAGCGACACTTTTGACACTCCCGGCAACATTTTATGATACTCAGAGTGTTGCTTCATGAGAGATGATGTCGGTATCTTGGGTCCTTTTGCAAGCGCCGCGGCATTTTTGGAGTCATTAAAATCGCAAGTCACTTTATAATTTTTGCGAGGATTTTATTAAGAGTACTACAAATGCGATGTTTTCAATAAAAGGCTTGGCTTAGTCGATTTTCAATCAAGGTGATTTCTAACTGCGTCACGTGGTTATGAAAATAGCAAAAACTGCCAAAAAGGGGCTATTTGTTAATGAATTTTAGCACAAATAGTGGAAAAGTCGTAAAAAATACATACAATACAGATAATATATTGCCCACTTTTGATTACTGAGCGTTGTGTTTGCTAAATTCACAATAATAGTACATAAGCCATGAATCCTTAAAAAGTAACGCCAGACTCACGTATATTGCTGGTTACCTTAATTCCTTTCTAATGTTTATAATTTTTTCTTTTTAGCCAACAGTAATGTTCTAGTAATGTTCCCTAAAGGAGCCTGGAGTTATTTCTTAGCACCTAACGCCAAAATTGGGTATGATACCCAGATGAAAAACTAAACATAATAAACATTGTTGGAATTAGACCAACCAGTCTAACCGATGTTTTCCTTCACCTTAAAGCGTTTGTTAAATATCAAATGATATTTCGCACAACGTATCAACATTACGATACAGCGAGGAAATGCCGCCAGCATCCTCGGTACAATGCCCCAGGAGCCTGTTTTAGATTTAAGTTAGTTTTAATATTATTAACTTATTGTAGTGGAGTATTCTTGTATGTGTTTTCTGGTCAGTAAATGCATTTATTTTCGTACATGACTTTGCCAACAAGTTTATCTTCAGTGAACCATCTAAAGATCACAATCAAAATCACCTTGTTCATTCAATCTAAAAATGCATGATCGTTTTCCCAATAAACCCTCATAATCATAAGCCCGATAAAATAGTCGCGAAATTTCCCGTACATCTCAATAAAAATATTGTACCTTATGTCAGCGGCATAAGGACTAAGACAAGTGTCATATTCATGTGGTTTTGGATAGTCAAGGACCCACGCGATCGCGTGACTAGGCGTGGCGGCGCGACGCCAAAACTGTCCCCATGCTGTCATGGGTAGATATCTACACAATCGTATCTACTAAGTTTACATTTAAACTAACCCGTAAATTGCATGACACTATAGAAGGTCCTTGAAACTAAGGCCGCGTTTACGTAGATTCTATACAGATGGTGTAAATATCTACACATTCTGGTAGGCCATGTCGCCCGCAATTACAAGTATGTGATTGTATCTAAACGTGGCCTAAGATAACTCTTAGCGAACTGGTAACAAACATAACCAGTTATGATTAGATTGCATTTCCGCTACCCTAAGGTTGTCTGGTATAAATCGCTCTTTAGCGATAAGACCGCCTGTTCTTTGCCTCTACTCATTGTGATTTTGTACTGTACTACGTGGCCCTATAATATAGGTGTGCAATAAAAGAGTATTTGTATTGTATTGGATAACAATTCAATCTCGACTTAATTTAACGAAATAAGACTAATATCGTTGCAAATGCTTTAAGCATGTCCTCGCAGCAAAATGGAACATATCATGTACATCGTGTAATGGTGTCAATGTTATTTGTTTCGAGGCAGCGATTCCGTCCGTCGTAATCAATGTAAGGACATCCTTAGGATGTCTCTGTAATTCTTACTTTAAGAGACAGTCACATGAAAATTCATGATAAGCCGAGGACTTGACATGGAGTCGGGTCCTTGGACTCCATTCGTCTTAACACTTTCGCTCCCAAACTTTTCTAGGCGCTACGCAATTTCCTTTACATAGGAGGACAGGCAATGGGATACCATTAGCCGATAGGCTAGGCGTTGGTCAGTTAACTGTGTTTTCGATGGTACGAGCAGAGCGCCCGCTAGTCGGGCTGGCATTGAATGTATTAAATGACAGACGTAGACAGAGACAGCAGACCTAGTAGTTTTCATCAATCCGATTTTATATATAATACCATTCCTGAATACAATATCTTTGTCTTAACTGAAACTTAAGACGAGCTTCGCTGCTTTTTAAATTATCAGCATGTTCACCAAACACAAAAAAATAAAGAATAAACAAGCAAAGCTATTTTATTTTCAATACTTCACGGCTTGCGATGGAGTGATATGAATTCACTCCACGCCACCACCCGCCCCAGTACTACTCGTATTTTGCTTGGTTCATAAAATGCATTATATGTAAATGTTGCCTTGGCGCAAGATTTTTATTGCACCTTTTGCAGGTTTGGCCTTAAAGCTATTTTTAAAAGACTTTATTTTCCGTTATTCTAAACCATATATATTTATTGTTTTGAAGGCGAAACATACATCTTAAGTAGGTATATTAGGGCAAATTATATTTCAGCTTTTTATAGGTACATTTATACAAAACCGTGTCATGTGCGAACGACACGAACGACCGTTCAGAGTGAACGAGAGACAAAGTGAGTGAAAAGTTAGAACAAGCTCCGAATAAAAATGCTCTAAGAAGATAATTTCGCCATACGGCAGCACTATATACAATTTGTGCAGCAGAGAAATAATTTCAACTACTTTCTCCAAACTTTTCGAATTGCGTAAAATTCGATATTGTTTTTTTTAACGGGGTTAGGTTTTACTGATCTTGTGAGATGTCAACCATGCCATGAAGTTTTCTAGATAATTATGTCTCCGGGAATCTCCGGGTTGGATGACGGGTTAATAACCCTTTCTGCTTTCAGCTGGCTTTTCACAACATTTGACCGTTGGCCAATGACACTCCCACTCATAAAAGTAGCCACATAATCGCCATGTCACGAGTACTCACTAAAGAAAGTCTAATCGCGCCCTTATCCGATGCTCGTTGTAGTACAGTCAGCCAAGAAAGTAGTCTACAACTTGCGTCTCTATTATTTCAAAACTGATGGTAAACCATTTTATAACGTCTAACGATTGTCTGGGCTTGTAACTCAATGAATTCCGTTCCCATTCGTATTTTAAGAGTGGTAAAGTTTCATTTTATCGCCATACATGAATGCAAGCGGGAATTTTATTATTTTTATGGTTCTTCCATTGTTGTTTCAAAATCGAAGCAGTTGTTGAAAATATAAGCAAGCAAGAGAAATGAAAGAAAATAAAAGTAGAAATAATCTCTTCTTAGCACTAAACCGGTTACCTATCGTATAAAAGGATGTTTTAGTACTCCTACATTTAATTAAGCTGGTCTTTGTTGGTTTTTGCTCAGCATATTATTATTCTCCTTGAGCATTTAGATAGTAGACTATCGTGTTCTACATTTATGATTTTGTTAAAATTTAATTAATAGACACGATTAACATTCGCACATTAAACACGTTATCACGTTATACAGGTCGCTTGTGAAACTACATAGGGTCGCTAATAGGCCGGTTACGACCACCTTCACCGTTTGCGTCAGTTTACAACCACCTGAAGAACGAGGTTTAAATATTTGTATTATTATGAACCTCAAAATAACAGTAAGTTGTATGCATTTTATTAGGAAACTATTGAATCCATTAAAACAAGGAGAAAATATCCTTTTATAGTTAATTCACTCATCAAAGTGGCCGCAAACCGGCGCACCAAATTAGCTGGTCGCTAACCGACCTATGGACCCTACGTCAAATAAATGTATACAACACAGTCAACCACAATAGCAACGCAAGGGGTTTAGTCGGAAAAAGGTCATAGGAGGTCGATTCTTCATTCTAGACGTACGGTACGCATGCCAATTTGATATTGACTTGATTTCAATATGTAAAGCGCGCCAAGTAAACGTGTCAACAATATAGTACTTATAGCTGAGATACAGCTCATAAGGATTCATTGAGCGCGTGACATACAAGTAGTGGACAATCATTTCGGTTCGAATGTGTGAAGATAAATGCCCTGCCGATAGCGCGCGGTGCGATGGTAGAATATGGCCGTAGCCACATGCCTCATGTAAAACAGTTATTCAGAGCACGACTCATCAACCAATATTTTCGGAAAGGCAATCTTCTGAGGACACTGACTTTGAAGAAGACTGCCTTGTAAAAATCACGGCAGACATATCTTAGGCTTTTGACCCTTTGACTTGAGCCCTTGTCTTTTTGCAACAACGTCTTTAACTGTTTACTACTTAGTTCATTGATTTAACCACTAATAATAATCCTGCTCGTAAAGATTTAATATAATTAGAAAATCCTTTCTATAAATATGCATAGAAACTCCATTTCACATTAAAATTCCCGGTAGCACGAAAAGTTTTATTTACTGCTTAGTTTCTTGAAAGGCTGCCAGCGGCTCAGGTTAGCACCTCATTGTTATCTGTCTACTACCGCATAGATAAACCACTCGGGAATGCCAGCTTTGGCGATAACATTAATCTGCATGTTCAGGAAAGGAATGTCGCAAGTGAAAACGACTATTTCATGTGTCCAAATTTTTTTCTTTCTGAAAAACTGTTCTGTACCCACGGCTAGTGTCTACCACCGCACCTCTCACCGTTAAAAGGATATTCATCCTCCTAGAACGTAAATGGTCGTGTATGTTATGATTGTCTTGTATATTACTGTCATTTTTCTTAAATCGGGTTTGTTCGACAGAGACCTTTTGTACTTTTTGGTCCTATTAACTATTTTGTGGCCTTTTCATATCATCCGAGTGACCTTTTAATTAAACGCCTTGTTTTGCAAGATGGATGATGTAAACATATCCATATAGTTAGAGTTTCCTAGGAAATAAACCTCTAGAGAGGTTTATACAAAGTTTGTTAGGACTCATTCAGCGAGCGACGTAGCACTCACTTAGCATACAAAACTCATACCTAAGTAGCGGAAAATTTAGCGGTGCAGCTTGAAATACTCATAGCGTATGAGGCTAAATGTTAATGAAGTCACCACATACATATACTCACGCCCGTATTCAATTGAAACGCTAGACTGGAAAGGTCGAGGAATCAATATAAATGGCGCACACATCTCTCACCTGCGATTCGCGGACGACATTGTCATTATGGCTGAAACGCTGCAGGATCTACAACAGATGTTGGACAGCCTCACTAATTCGTCTCGGCGAATCGGTCTCCGGATGAACTTGGATAAAACCAAAGTTATGATCAACGAGCACGTCGATCCGGGACCGATCTTTATAAACGGAGTCTGCCTCGAAGTTGTTTCCGAGTACATATACCTAGGGCAGCTGCTCCAACTAGGTAGGAACAACTTCGAGAAGGAACTTAGGAGACGAATACAGCTGGGCTGGGCAGCCTTTGGGAAACTTAGTCGAGTCTTCTCATCGCCGATACCACAAAGCCTAAAAACGAAAGTTTTTAATCAGTGCGTCCTGCCTGTAATGACATACGGAGCCGAAACTTGGCCACTCACCGTACGTCTTGTCCACCAATTTAAGGTCGCTCAGCGAGCTATGGAGCGAGCTATCTTGGAGTCTCTCTTAGGGATCGTATCCGGAACGAAGTTATTCGTCAGAGAACAAAGGTTACCGACATAGCTCAGCGAATTAGTAAGCTGAAGTGGCAGTGGGCAGGTCACATATGTCGCAGAACCGATGGCCGTTGGGGCAGACTGGTTCTTGAGTGGAGACTGCGTGTCGGCAAATGTAGTGTAGGACGCCCTGTAACTAGGTGGGGCGATGATATTCGTAAGGCAGTGGGCAGGGATTGGAGGAGAAGAGCTGAAGACCGAGCTCAGTGCCGTGCCATGGGAGAGACCATCAAAAAGTGAGTCGTGAAGCCACCATGAACTCATTATACAACTTTACTTTCATCATGAGGAATAACTCCATATACATCTACGAAGATATTCAAAAGTGTATGTGAAATCTCCAACCCGCACTGACTCACCGTAGGTACCAGTCCATCTAAACGAAAGAGGAAGGTCGTTTGAAAATGATGATGAGGTTGACGAGAACTTTGATATTTCACCTACGAAAGTTCTATATTAAGAGTTTGCAAATTAATAATGAAACATAAGGGTTCATGTAGCACCTACATTAATCTTTATGCTCCATAATTTCGCCATTCAGTCGAATACTCGTATCTTTGACATCACTTCAAAAATAGACGCTTGATCAAGAAAATCCCTGTCCCATAAAGGAGTTAATAAACGTGAATGTACACGCCAACAGATCCGTATGATCTGGAGCACCGTTTATTACACCCGATGTTCTGTTGTTTACGTACCCCACTTCGAGTATCACATATTTTTATTGCCACAGAGATTTTGGAAATGGTATTACAAGATGGCTTTGGTTGTTTTATAAAAAATAGGAAATAGAGTGGTTTTCCTAAATGGTGGGTTATCAAATATTCATAATGTTGTTACCAACTATTCATATTTTTGAAATTAAAATCCTCACAATATTGTGTTATAGGATATTTAGTAGAGGGAACAATTAAGTCCAAGTAAACGTTCCAATGTTAGACACTTCAATACCCAATATTTGATACCTATTGTTTACTTCTATTAATCAGTTTATCCTCCTAGCGTTATCATAGTAGAGTTACATCCCGAAGGATCAAGGTCAGTGAAATAAAGGAATATTTTCAACTTTGCAAATTTCTACTCAGGTTATTCTGTTAAAATTCTACTGAATAAAACGTTCCCTTGACAATATTAAGAGAATACGGCGCTACTTCAAAGAAAAGTAATTTACAAGGGTCACTACGCGACCAGCGCCAGTTTGCGACAAGAGGACGAAGTTTTTCAATTAGAGACATTAATATTTTTACAAACCCTATAGAAACAGTTGCAACAATTGTTTTCGTAATAGGAATCCATTTAAAAAACCGGCCACGTGCCGTACTCGCGCTAGAAGGGTTCCGGTATAAAAACGGCACGGCAAAAAAAACACGTTTGTTGTATGGGAGCCCCCTTAAATATATATTTTATTCTATTTTTCAGTGTTTTTTGTTATAGCGGCAACAGTAATAAATACATCATCTGTGAAAGTTTCAACTGTCTAACTATAACGGTTCGTGAGATACAGCCTGGCGACAGATTGACAGGTAGACGGACAGTGAAGTTTTAGTAATTGGGTCCCGTTTTATCCTTTGGGTACGGAACCCTCACAAGAAAATATCTTTTCAGTTCTTCAACTCACCCCAGTGGTACACCGGCATATCCAATTAGCTGGTCGCTAACCGATCTATCGACATGTCTGTGAAGTTAGCATATCAAGTTCCAGCAGATCACAAAATAATTGAAGTTCTATTCGCATGCAGCATAGTTCTATAGTTCCTGATACGTTTCAGCAATAGTTCTGCCGTTTTTGTCGAAAAAATAAAACATATGGATTTCTAACAAATGTTATGCTAACTTCACACACGTAGCATATCAATATTCCCCAAATGGACTAAAAATTGATATTATGCCTCTCTACAGGACCCGCTATAGTTTCGACGTACCTAGTTCTATCTATTATCCTAAATTCTAAACAAGAAAAGATGAAAGTAATACATAACCCATTCTTTAAAATATTGAACATCATCATATATATCTTTCAATATTAAGTATATCGTCAAAACTTGTTACTAGAAACTATTGTAGAATTAAAAGTGCTGACAGTGCCTTCTATATACATTTACGAAATCTGTTTATTTGTAAAAACACGGCCTGAGATGGATGGATGTTTAAAACGTCTAAAGAGGTATATAATTTTAATACGAGATTTCCGGATAAACTGGTAATGCCGAAAAAACTAACAAAGTTATTTAATAGTAATACTTACTGCATGGCTATTACTATTTATAACAGACTTCACAATGACATAAAAGACTTGCCGTTGAACAAATTTAAATATACCCTAAAACATTGGTTAGTACAACAATGTTTTTATTCTTTAAACGAATATTTTAATTATTATAAAAAAATGTGACATTACGTAATATTATATTATTAGGTATCTTGATTTAATCTCATCATCCTCTTTATTTATTTTCCTTCTTAGGTCAGGCTTTTACAATATCTTTATAAAAAGTAAAATATAAAAATACACTTACAAAACATAAAATCATTATAAAACCTAACCTAGGGTGCCGCCGGCAGCGAGGCGGGGCCTAAGTTACCGGTGGTTAGGGCGACAGAGAGAGGAACCTCCTGACTATCCGCGCCGTGTCCAGGAGTACCGCCTTCTGTATCTGACCCTTGACCCAGCCTTCTAGCGAGAGTCTCTTGAGGCGTTGGTCGAGACTCTTCGCTATTAGACCGTTCGCAGAGACGACTATCGGGACAATGATCGTTGAATCAACATCCCACATGGCGGTCACCTCGTGTGCCAAGTCTAGGTACTTGATGACTTTGTCCTTCTCGGCCTTCACGTAATCTCATCATTATTATTATCTAATTGGCAATTGTGTATCCTTAGGTTTCTAGTGACATTGTGTAATATTATAAATTGAAATTAATCTCATCATTTTACTGTTATCCAATTGTATCATTAAGTTTGTAATAATAATTATTATTATTTTGCATGCCAGCTGCTGGCAAAATGTTTGAAACTTGAACTCTATAACCACATTTTAAGCAAAATTAAATGTATTCGTATTTGTATTTGTATTTTTTTTTGTTCTTATAGGAAGTTTTTGTGACTAGGCATTTAAACCTTTGAGTTATTTTTAACTAAACTGTATAGTGTACAAATCTCAAAATATTAAACGTATTCCTATATGATCAAACATTGGACACGCTTCATTCTATTGCAGAAAATCTGAAGAAGCATAATAAAACATTTTTCGTTCAAAAATTTATATACGTACGTTTCGTATTCCCTGCATGTCTCGGACGCAGAACTGTGCACATTATATCTATTCTTTATCGTTATACCGGTAACATATTTCCTTTCGGAGAATATTTCTGAGGTGTAAGAAATATAAGGACGGGCTAAAATAAAAATTATAGCCTTTATTACCGACTGAGACATATAAAGTCTTTGTGGTTATAAGCTAAGAATGATCTTAAAACTAATACAATCAACTAACAGCTTTCTTGTTGGTGACTTAAATATTACTGTTTCATGTATACAGCTAGCAAAAGCAAACATCCAGGTCCAACTTACGAAACCAAGACACACAACCAAAAGTAAGTAAACTACCACCCTTCAAGGTTTAATATACTTCCGGTATGTTGTATTTTGTTTTTTGACGTAATCTTACTGATGTCGCTCAGATTTTCTCACTTCACGGGATACTGTCAGTATTACATTTGCACAGCAATAGTAGTATCAATATCATGAGCTTAGGCGGGGCAGTACTGCATTCATATCGCCTCGCTTCCGCGCATCCCGCACCTGTGACAGGATACACTATTAACGCAAATGCGTAATCTAGAAGTGGTACTGACTCGATTTACAGTTGACACTGACAGCTGACAGTTCTCTGATATCGTTCCGCCTCCACACCGTCAAGTCAGGAGACGGCTTTATGTTGTTTTTTCCACCGCCATGTCACAATACAATTATTTTAATTAACAAACAAAATTCAATCTATTTACGGACGAGACGATACAGAACGGACTATTTTCTCCGCCAATCATAAAAAAATAAACCTTTTGCCAGACGTACTCTTAACTCGTTCCATAATGACATCAGATGGTATAAAACAGGCCAGCGCAAGTGAATAATGGTAGAAATGTACCGGGAATTTCTAATGATTTCTCTCATAACCTCACACGTGTCATTGGCGTTATTTGGAAAAATTGGAAAATGAACTATCTAAATCTCTGATTGATCTGAATGAACTAATTAAAATTTAAATAACGCTTTGAACTAGAAAAGATGTCAGGGAAGTAAATGGTTGGGTTGTCTCGTAGGACAATTAAGACGAAGCGTTGTTTTTGTTCAATTAGGAGTCATGCCGTTGGCTCGGACGGGCAACACGTTTAAAAGCGTGATCACGTCTAAAATAACGAGCAAAACACTAATTAGGAATTTCGGTGTTGTAATTTGCATTAAACTACGAGTATGTTATCGAATAATTTCGGTTAAATGAAATACAAAAAATATAAAAAATCTCTCGCTCGCCCATTTACTTTACAGATTTATGAGACTGTTGTTCTTCTAATATATCTGCCTGATAATATAGTCCACCTCATAGATTTGGATGACGGTGACCCTAACAAATTATGCATTAGCCCTATTGGGAGTTCTGATATGGCTGGCTAGGCCCAACTTGCTCTTTAATACTCTGTCGCATGAGTGGCAGGAGAGTTGGCCAGACGTAGGTACTTTATGCGGTAATGTAACTCCTAAGGAATCGCATGTTCTTTACCGACCCTTTAAAACCTGTAAACTTGACGAGTTTATTCTACAGCCAAAGTCTATAATTTTTCAATCATGCAACTCTCAAAAGAGCCCGCTTACTCTAGCCATATCAGAGAGGCAATCAGGCTACTGGTTACATGTATATCCCTCAGCCAACTCGGGAACCTCCTGGACCCTCATACTTTCGCCTGTCGGTTGGTCTACGACTTGGGGCTAATCTAGTAGAGCCCCACCACTGGCCCTGTGGTGTAAATGTAAACTGCTTGGGTCACCACGGCCTTGCTTTTATCAAAAGCGCTGGCCGCCTGTCGCGCCAAGCCATCCATAAAACGATAATGTTGCTACAATAAAACAGTCGTCGCCGTGACAAACCTTTTGCCAGCACCGTTTAAAAAAAAACAAACGTATTTTGAGTGAGAGCTAGTGTCTAGCGCTCGTAGTATGATCTTTCAAACATTCATAAAAGGCTAATGTTGGTACAACTGTATCTTTTCCATCAAAAAGCATGTCAGAATTGCCGACGTTTATCTACCGACCAGTGGGAAATAATCCTTTGTAGTGTACGGATCGAATTGGAAATTCGCTTTGTGTTACGTGGGAAACTGCGATGGCTGCCTGCTACTTGTTTCCGTAGTCAGAATAGTTAAGGCGATGTTGACCTCTGTCTAAGGGTAAATGCCTTTGAATCCGTTTTATAAAGGTAGGGATGTAGCTCTTTGAACGTTTAGCTTAGATAGTTTTAAATGGTATTTATATAAGTTCCAGGCCCTTCCCGCGGTGGATTAAGCTTTGTTGAATGCCAGTCTCTTCGAATTCCTCGTAAGACGCGGCAGGCATTTACTTTTTCAGTTGGCCGAGATATTCACGATAGTTTTAAAATCTTACTCCCTCAAAAATCACCTTTTTACCAGGACTCATGGAGGATTCGCCTTAAGCCTTTAAGGTTAACTGGCCTTAAAATAATGTAAAGCGATTTAATTCTGTGGTAGCCTCGCAATACCGTATGCATTATGCAGCCGACTTTGCAGCGGAGATTATTCCAGGGAACTCTGATTGCAGCCTCAGAATATACAAACGCATTAATAAGGAATTCCCATGCAAGAGTACTGATGCTCTCTCGCTATATTCATCTAATGTACCTAATTAAACCCGGCTGTTTAGCTAGTATACTGAATCCCGGATATATTTATTTGGTGCACATAATGCACATCGTTACAACTAAGGCCAGTGTAGCCGAGTGCGAATATGAAGTTTTTATTACATATATTTATAGAAACGCAAACGTTCTTTATGCGGATTTAGAGTCCAACCATAAATCTAGCTTCATAGCAATTAACTTTAGTAATGACCACGGGAAAGACGCGAACCTAAATCTGTGCACCCGACATTTTTATTTAATCCTATCACTTAAATTGAAACTGCAACCTAGGTTACTAAAATAGAGCAAAATCGGGAAGTTAGCCGGCGAATTGATCGGGAAAGACTGTGCCCAAATTCAATTCCGTCCAAATCTCATATCGGATAATCGGCTCAGGCACAGTGAACAGATTACACATTGACGTAAAGTTTTCGAGCGTACATTCATCTAAATGTAATTTTCCATATGACCTTTTGATCAACCTGATAAAAATTTCAGATCTACGTAACGTAAGCTTGACACATTTCATAATCAACTATAGCTGTACTGATAATCAACATGCATTTATTTTCCTCCTCTGAATCCTCCTAACATTAGATTTATGCATGAAAGAAATGAAGAATAAGACTGGAGTCAATAATACACACATACAAACATAAGTGAAAAACATGTAAGCATAGACGTGTCTGGCCTGGTCTCTCACGTGGGAGCGAGATACAATGACATATGTTTTTGTCTCATCGACCTATCGTCTATAGGAGGGATAGTGCCTACGCCAAAGATCTGTGTGATACAGCAGTGTCGACGTGAATGCAATCTCGGCTGCCGACTCTCACCTACGTTTGTCAATTTCACACATTCTAGCTGGAAACTTTCAATTTACTTTTAACTTCACTTCTTCGCTGCAATTTGCATGACAGTTCGATCATAGTGCAACTTGAAGTAACTTAAGTTGAAGTGATACAAAATAAATAAATAGCGCACATTTATTTTTATTTTGCATTTAGAAATTTGTATTTGCAGAATGTTATATAAAAGAGAATACTTATTTTTAGGGTTCAGTGACTCAAAAAAAAATAATAACGGAACCCTTATACGATCACTTTGTTGTCCGTCTGTCTGTCTGTCTGTCTGTCCGTCTGTCTGTCTGTCTGTCTGTCAAGACCCTTTATCTCAGGAACCCGTGGAGGTATCGAGTTAAAATTGAAACCATATACTCTGATCTACAGTCCATTGAATCAAATTTCACAGTTAACGTAAAAAAAGATGCGGCCGTTTATGCCGCATAAAACGTATATTTCGAAACTCTCAACTCAAACAAAATTTATAGGGTACGTTCCGCTGACATAAAACTATGCAATTTGCCGAGTATCGTCTTATACTACTAGTACAGGGTACGGAACCATCGGTGAGCAAGTCCGACTCGCATTTGTCCAGTTTTATTTCAGCGACACTCAACACTAACTCTCTGTCGTTTGCAATATAATTTTAGGTAGTATTCGTTTTTTAGCATTAAAAGGCAAAGTTTTAACATACGATTCAATTCAACGTGACCTAAAAAAATAAATTAGAAAATACCTGTAATTACCTCATAAAAACATACGTACCTATTTTGTGATTCTTCTGGAGTCGCAAGTGTCCATAGACTACAGTATCTGGCCATGTACTCCGAACCATCCCTTTCACTCTCGAGCTATGTAAGTGAAAGGGACGACACGATACGAAGTTCGGAGTATGGGGTCTGCTTACCATCGGCAGGCCGGGCCGTAGACGTGTTTGCCACCGTCGTTGTATTCAGATCGTTCACATAATACAATGTAACATCTACAAATATCCGACGATTTCATAAACGTAAATCAATAGCTGCATTCACATTTGGTGCGACCATTGCAATTGACTAACGAATTGGAAAGGATTTATGATAAAAGTCTGGTTTTATCGGTCGAATGGATGAACATATTGAAATATTTGACATCAATTTATACCACGTAATACCTGTTATAGATAGGAAACAAAGTAATTATTACACCTGTAACCTGTGTGTGTGTTGTATTATTTGAAGGCATATAGCGGCCTTTTAGTTTGAGGACGGCGAAAAAAATAAACAATAGCATTTTTTTGTAATCTAATAAGCCCCGGGATCCCAGGGCAATACATTTATTTTCTAATAGTCAATACGTTTTACAATATTTTATAATACCATCGCAATTGTAAAATCTTCGCAGGTCCGTAGTGGTAAATAAAATAGTGGACTGTAGATTTAGGAGCTGTAATCCAAAATAGAAAAATATACAGAAAAGTGAGTGTCACAGTCTTTGGGAATTGCTGAACAACCGTAAGTTATTAACGTAAAACAATTTTGAAAACTAAACATTTCCATATGAAAATTGTCCATATTAGCTCGACTGGTTATGAATTTAATATTACATTGAATATTTTATTTAAAAAATATGCAAGTATGATTGAAATAATTATAAGATGAATTTATTACATACAATTAATTGGGTTATTTTTATATGAATTATTGAATACAATTTTGATTCAAGAAAAAGGATTAAAAACGTTTTAGTTTTTAAACGATTCTGAACAGCGATTTAATATTTGAACTTTCTGTTAAAGAATGCCACTTTTTATAAAAGGTACGAACAACATACAGGTAGTATTTACGAGTATTTACCTATGGCTCCTCGAATGCGGCTGTAACGATATACCGCCTCCTCTCAGCCTCTGTCTCCTTCTTCGAAGTTCGGATTTCGAATTTCGGTGGCGAAAAGTTTATTAGATGTTATTATCTGAACCGATCAAGTATTTTTATTCACTTTGTAAAACTGTGTAAAAGTTACGTGTTTCCAATCATTTGATCAATTTCTCACTTTAGTATATAGCATTTCCATTCAATCGTTCATTCAGTTATGTACTAGCGTCGTCAATTTATACTTGAAAATTGACTTTAATATCTATCTAACGGTAGTATATAAGTTACGTGATTCGCCTGCGGTCAAGTTTTTTTATTGACTGTTTAAAACTACGATGTTTTTTGAAGATATATAATAAGAACAGAATAAAATTTACAATAGATTAAATCAATTTCTGTATTAGTGTAGCATAATAATTATTCTTAAACTAAAGACCCTCCCATGTGTTTCCACAATCATAGAAACTCGTACATTGAAAAAATCTAGTAGAGAACAGAAATTCAATTTGAAATCTGTTTTAGGCTTAAAAAAAATGTGGACAATCTTACACATATCGACCTAGTACCAAACTAAGCAAAGCTTGTACTATAAGCGACGATATACATATTTGTATAGATAAATAGATACTTAAATACATAGAAAACATCCAAGACTCGGAGACATATATTTGTGCTCATCACACAAATAAATGCCCTAACTTCGTAGGCAGTCACAAACAACTAAGCTAAAGCGGTCGTCAAATAATAATAGTATTTCTGCTTCTGTAATAATAGTATTATTTAATATCTTACACGCGCCATCGTATTTCATTAGCCACGTTACCCACTAAAGCCATAGTAACCCGTCGTAGGAATTAATGGATCATGAAATCCACAATCCCCATTGTAGTTCTATTTCAAATTTGGAATAAATCTCACTAGCCTTCCATAAATTTCGCGGATTGGAATCAGGACCCACGTCACTTACGACGGCTATACGCTGCAAGTGCAGGTTCGATTCCCAGTCCGGTTATAAGTCACGATTGTAACCCTGTCACATTTATTACCAGACCTGAAGGACTTTTAGCGGAATTTGGATAAGTTCGCTTAACTCTTGGGGATAAACGGGCGTTAGGAAACTGGTTTACTTCAGTTTAACACTTAAATGTATTAGGAAAACCTAAATTGTTTATTTTGATTTGAAATACTTGTCACCCTGCATTCCTTTGGGGTCATTAAGGCTTGTCCTCTGAAAATTATCGCAAAAAAATGTAGTCTTGTAAACATTTTATGTATTGACACATTCGACGTCTTCAAGACAATAATCCATACAAAAATTACACGAATTCGTGTTACCGGCACTGAATGTGTTAACTATAATTTTGACACCAGGAAACTATATGTCATAATCTGCACTTGCAGAATATCATAATTTTCCTCATAATTCATTTAAAAAAAAACAATTCGAGAAATTCATTCATCAATGCCCTCTCCTGCGAGTGACCATAAATTCCACCATTTTAGACATACTTTTGGCGAGATTAAAAGATAGGGTATATCAAAGTTTTGTAGAGCAACATTATCTACATTAATCTAGCTCACAGACATCCTAAGGGCCGTAAACTTGATATAATAGTAATTGAGTGCCTAGACGTTCCGATAGGTAACCCCTATCCGAACAAGATTGTATTATGCTGCACAATGGATAATAGATATGGCCCTAAGCGGCTGCAGTGGAGAGACGAGGTTACAATAGGGAATATTACGTGAACATTATATTTATTTACCTATTTATTTAAACTTTACTACACAAAACATAGAAACGTGCAGTCGCGAACCGGGATTGTTGAGCCACTTACTTTAGGGTGGGTTGCACCAAACCTTCTGTAATCGTAAGCGGTGTTCGTCAAAATCATCAAATAATTGTATGGAAAGTTTGACAAGTTTCTATGGGATGACAGCTGCCGGCGCCATATTTAACGATGATCAGTCTGTAATCGTATGTTGGTGCAACCCACCCTTAGCCGTGTAATGAATGACCTATGTTACCCGATGACCTGTCAGTCCCGATTTGCGTTACACGGCCAAGTTGCGAAGATTGGTAAGTGGCTCAACAATCCCTGTTCGCGATGGTACCTAACCTATAAATGGCGGTCTTAATCAAAGGGCAATTATATGTCCAACATTTGTGGCGTAATATAAATTCCCTGCAACGAGAAAAAAGTGAATTAAGGATCTTTATCCAGTTTGTTGTTTAACACTTTCACCACCGGTGTGGTGCCGGATTAGAATAGCACTTTCCCTTTCTTCCCGCGGTTGTCGTAAGAACCGACTATGGGAACCGGGTTGTAGTGTGTTGTGGGCGATGGGCTAGCAACTGCTAAATGTGGCACTGGAATTAAATATGCTCTAACTACCCCTGTTGAGAATACAGACGTGAGTTTATCTATGTATGGGAAATGAAATGGTTAAATTCGCTAGAGATACGGCTAGTTAAATAAGATAAATCTAAAGACTGTGCTAAAGAGTTTCATTTCACAACCAGTAATAGTTATGAGAATCCTCCTAAAATCATGTGAAACGATAGACAATTTAATCATATGAGATGTAAAGGTAGAAAGGTATACATGTAATTTACTACAAATCCATATTTCGGTTTGCCACCTACCCAAATGGATATAAATGTTGCCGCTACCCAAATATTATCTGGTAGAGATCGTTATTTAGCGATAAGACAGCCAGTCATTTATACAATCTCTGCTTTAAGCTTTATGTTGTGTATTGTATTCTTTATTGAGGTGTCCATTAAAGTATATGTGTGTTGTATTGTAAAGTTATGTGTAATAATGTCGCATGCATTAAAATTTATTCCTGAGAGCCTACCGCCAGTCTCCCTCTCTGTCGCACTAAATAATCGAGGGAGGGAGATACTTCGTTTTCGGTTAGTTTCACCCTCTGTTCAATTGAGGTAGACAGTCCCCATTGTTTCGCATCACTATCCTTCCCAGCAAATCTCTGAAGCTATTATTCATTAAAACGACCTGTCAGACAAAGATGCTGCCGAATTATCGACCTAATTGAGGGTCGCCGTAGGTACTTCACCCACCATACACAATTTGGTTTCGGGTTTTAGTCGAATATTCTGATAATTTGCAGCATAGTAGAACGTTTTTGCTGTCATTGTATTCCAGACACTATTCTAATAACAATACAATCAATTTAATCAAAAGATTTGTTTAAACGAGTCTAACGCGACAGTTCCGTCGGTAAAAAAGGTAAATAAATAAATATCCCGAATGTGAGACCCGTTTAAATATTTTTTTAAGTATGTGTACAAAGCGCGGGAGTTTAAAATGTTATAATACAAACAATTTGTAATAAGAACGACTTAAGATAAAATAATTTGATTGATTACCTACAGTCAAGGCATACGCGCTTGATGCATTAGTTATGCTGAATGCACGTACCTAAACGCTTTTCTCATAAATGGCCAGAAAAGTGGAAGGAGTGGAAGGTTACATACGAGTATTGGAAGGTTAAGTGTATAGTTTAAGGCCAGATATAAATAAAATAAAAAACAATGCATGCTCTCAGGGTCGTTTGTTCAAAACTAAATACTCAACATACAATGGCCTCCCCATATGTCTTGCCAATAAAGTACTATTACATAGTATATACCGTACGGTGTAGCGGACAGTGCTACGCTTGAATCTTATAAAAGTTACTAGTTGAGTTTTTTTATAATACACCTTAGCAGTGGAGATTACGCCTTTAGACCAGTGCTATTCACTTTTATTTTAAAAAATCTCGACTGTTGGCCTTGTAGATACCTATACTTTCACGAAGATCCCATCCCATCGTTACGCTAGCCAACATTATCATAAACTACCCACGTCTCCAGATTTCACAAGCCTTAAAATTTAGGCAATTTTTACACCCCACAAAACCCATCCGGAAAATAACCTCAAAACTTTCACTATTCCGGGTTATTGCCCGTTCGGTCCGCCGCTCCGGTTCGGTCCCGCGCACCTGTCGACCTAACGCGCCCCAAAACTGTTATTTTCTATTCAAATCGAGTTATCAGTAATAAGACGCATTGCGGCAGACGTGACGAAATCCTTGTGAGATCTGTATAACAAAATGACAGCTTTGTAGCCTTGTGTGTTGTTATTTAGGACTGTTTCAAGTTTTAGAAGAAACATTGGTGTTGTTGAAGTTGCATTCGGAATATATAATTTATTTTGGTTTTTGAATGAGTAATGTTCCTAAATATAATAAGAATAAACTAAAATCTAATTATTTGTTCATTTGTTTTAATCGTATATAAACAGGTAGGTATAATATTTTAAGATAACAAAAATAGTGTCATATTTTTGTACTAATTTCAGGCACGCAAACTGGCAAAGTCTTGTCAATATGCGCAATAATGAAATATTCTACGTTGTCTACATATATTATTTTTTCTTGGTTACTTAAGTAGTAAGTACCTACAAAGTACAAAAAAGTTTAAATTCGTTCTTACGTGACCCATTGCGTATTCTTTTAAATGACTTCAGGGCCTAATCGAGAGGGCCGTACGGGAAATTCGCGACTTGTTCTTCAAGTTTTCGTTTTTCGAAAGTTCAGCAAAGTAGGTTTTATATTATATATAAAATGGGACCGGTGGGTAATCTTGGTAAATCGGAGTTAGAAAATATGTGACGGGTGTTTTTTTTTTAATATATGCGGGAGTTTCGTGCGCCGTGAAGCTTTTCTATCTAATATAAAACTTATCTTCTGGGTTTTCTGTTTTTACAACAATTCTGCAACTCATTGCGGTACAGATCGTTAATGATATACATGTAGGAATGGAACGTAAGAGAATGGAGTGAAACGGAACGTAAGTGTGTAAGAAGGATGACAGGAGGAGCGAGAGGGACAGGGAGAACGATTTGAACGAGGAACGGAAGCGTGCGTGGCTAAGTGTAAAAATTAATATAAAAGTGTTTCAACGCAATAATAAAACCAAATATTATATATTCTTGATTTTTATTAAGAGGCCTTCCAAAACCCCACATAATTTTGGTGTCAGAAGTGGGATAGCCTCAAAAAAATCGAGTTTTAAATTACGACGGCACGTGGTCACGGCGCGCAGCGGTACCGGCGCAAGACGGCAACGGTGCAGCACATCCTAAAGAAGAATAATTAAGAAAATTCATGTACGATGAGTGATAACGACGATAAAGAAGAAAAGAAGACTACTCGTACAACTCAACAGAAAACGACAGAAATGGTTTCACAAGGCGAAAAAATGGCGGCGGAAGGCTTTTCAAGCATGGTTGACAGCATTGCAAAGTTTAGCGGCGATGACAAGACCTATTCTTCAGCGAAATGGGCTCAGGACATCGAAGACAATAAGGAGGTGTTTAACTGGACAAAGCAACAAACATTAATCGTAGCGAGAAGATCCTTGACCGGCACGGCTGAACTGTGGCTACGATCAGAAAAAGTTTTCAAGACTTTCGAAGAGCTCAAAGTAGCGCTGCAGAAAGAATTTCCTGATACGCTTAACGTAAAAGAAATGCACGAGTTAATGGCGGCGCGCAAGAAACAGCGGGACGAAACATGTTATCAGTACATGCTAGTTATGAAGGAGCTGGGCAGAAGAGCCAAATTCCCAGACTACGTTTCGATCCAATACATAGTGGACGGCATCGTAGACCAAGAAGTAAATAAGATGATGTTATATGGAATTACATCCTACTCAGTGTTAAAAGAAAAACTCGCTTGTTATGAAAAAATGAAGACGAAGATAGTTCCTGAAAAACAAAGAAAGTCATTCATGTCATGTTCATCGACTTCATCGTCGGGTTCAGCGGGTCGGCAACAATCTAATAATAATAAAAGATGTTTCAAGTGCGGCGATCCAAGTCATATCTCAACGGCATGTCCAAATGGAACGAAGTGTTTCCGGTGTAATAAGTTTGGCCATATTGGTACACAGTGCCCGAACGAGCAAAGCAGCGGCGTTGCCAGCACGGGTGAATCGGCGGCGGCGGTCAAGCAGTTTCGCGAGTATCGCGTAAGCGGACCGGTGGAGAAAGCGAGACAGCAAATGTCGGTGAAGCAGAGTGCGGCGGAAGCGCAACGACCATCGGCCATGTTCGGACTTTCGGCCAATAGGAGAGCGGACACTGCGGGCAGCCATGATAGCTGCAATATGGACGACGACTGGCAAGATGTAAACAGATACGGCAAACAACAAAATACGCCGGTTAAATTAATTAAGTTGTGCGGAATGGACATGGACGCGTTAATCGACACGGGCAGTCAAATTAATCTAATGGCAAGTGACGTTTATAATGAACTGAACGTGGAAAAGTGCGCCGATAACACGATTTTAGCGGGACTCGGACTGTCAAAAATAAAGTCTTGTGGAAAGTTTTACGAAAGTGTTTCCATCGACGGAAGGTGTTACGACGGGGTTATTTTTCACATCGTACCTAAAGACTGTATGCCCTATAAAGTGATTTTAGGTCAGGAATTCCTGAAAAATGTTGTTATGGTAATGCGCGAGGGTTCCGTCTTGTTGTTACCTGAAGGTGAGGAATGGTTGACGAGAGTGAATTGTTGTGTGAGTGAGGTTGACATTGCAGGTCACATCCGCGACGAGGGCATTAAGGAAGAGGTGCAGCAGCTCGTGACGCAGTATAACCCGGTCCAGACGAAAGAGGCGCCTATCGAACTCAGGATTATACTTAAAGATGACATCCCGGTGGCGCAACGTCCAAGAAGACTTGCCTTGGTAGAACAGAAGATAGTGGAAGATCAGGTAGACGAGTGGTTACGCAAAGGAATTGTACAGGTGAGTTTCTCAGAATATACTAGCCCTGTAGTTCTTGTAAAGAAAAAAGATGGTTCAACAAGAGTATGCGTTGACTATAGGCAGTTGAATAAAAAGATGGTTAAGGATGAATTTCCCTTACCATTGATCGAGGACCTAATTGATAAGTTGAAAGATGCTAAGGTGTTCAGTGTCCTAGATCTGAAAAATGGATTGTTTCATTTAAGAGTGAGCAAGGAGTCTGTACCATTTACATCGTTTGTTACGCATCACGGACAATGGGAATTTTTGAGAGCACCTTTCGGTCTCTCAGTATCGCCGAAGTACTTTATGAGGTTCATAACCATCATATTCAGGGACTTGATACAAGAAGGTGTTATGATGATATTCATAGACGACATTGTTATTCCAGCGCAGACCGAGGAAGATGCTGTACAGAGACTACAAAGAGTACTCGTGGTGGCTGCTGAGTATGGGCTTGAAATCAACTGGAAGAAGGCGAGACTGATACACCACGAGATTGAATACTTGGGACATCTGGTCAAAGAGGGGCAGGTACAACCAAGTCCGGATAAGATTGAAGCGGTTGCACAATACCCCGAGCCTGTGAATGTCAAGCAGATACAAAGCTTTGTCGGATTGACTTCCTATTTTAGGAAGTACATAAGACACAGATCGCTATGCACAGATAGCAAGGCCGCTAACTGATTTGATGAGGAAAGATGTGAAGTTTGTCTTTGGGCCTGAAGAGCGCCGAGCATTCAATATTTTGAAACAAAAGCTAACAAGTGAGCCAGTACTGATGATTTTTGACCAGAAGCTACATACAGAACTTCATTCAGACGCATCGAGCCAAGCTCTAGCCTCTATTCTCATGCAGAAAAATGAAGAAGGAGAATTGCACCCTGTATATTACAGGAGTAGAAGGACGAATGACATTGAAAGTCGGTATTCAAGCTATGAACTTGAGGCACTCGCAGTAATAGAAGGTGTCAAGAAGTTTCACCACTACCTCTTCGGTAGATACTTTAAGATTGTCACAGACTGTGAGGCGTTTGAACTTACTCTGAAGAAGAAGGAGTTAACAGCGAAAGTGGCCAGGTGGGTGCTACTTCTGAGCGAATATGACTATGATGTTGAACATCGAGCTGGATGCAGGATGCCACACGCAGATGCACTCAGCAGGATTCCATATGTGGCCACAGTGGTTACTTTGCACGAGAAAATTAGCCAGGCTCAAGAGAGAGATGAAGACCTCAAGGCTATAAAACAGCTGATTTTGACAGATGGTCAATATAATGACTATTATGTGGAACAAGGAGTGCTTTACAAAGGTGATCAGAGACAACTGGTAGTACCCAAACTAATGGAAAAGGAAGTAATCAAGCAAGTACATAGCAATGGTCACTTTGCTATGAAGAAAATGAAGGAAGCCATAAGCAAAGACTATTTTATAAAGAATATGGATAGAAAAATCGAGGATGTGATTACCAGTTGCATACCATGTCTGCTAGCAACCCGGAAAGAAGGCAAACAGGAGGGATACTTACACCCTATTGGAAAAGAGGGGACTCCGCTGCATACTTTGCATCTGGACCACATCGGACCGCTAACAGCGACACGAAAGATGTACAATCACATACTCACGGTGGTCGACGGATTTACAAAATTTGTTTGGCTGTACCCAACAAAATCAACGACTAGTGCAGAAGTAATAAGTAAGCTACAGCTACACCAAGAGACGTTTGGCAACCCTGTACGTATCATAACAGACAGAGGCACTGCTTTTACCAGTGGAGCATTTAAGAAGTACTGCGAAGAGGAAGGTATACAACATGTCACCATTACAACTGGTATACCAAGGGGAAATGGACAAGTAGAGCGGGTTCATCGGGTAATGATACCGATGCTGACAAAGCTGTGCATCGAAGACCAGTCACTATGGTATAAACATGTAGGAAGAGTGCAAAGAGCGATCAACAGTACTTACCAGAGAAGCATAGACACCACACCATTCCAACTGCTCACTGGAGCTAAGATGAACTGCAAGGAGGATGTAGAGATATTAAACTTGCTGGTACAGGAAACGATAGCACAATACAGTGAAAGCAGAGAAAGTTTGAGGCAGAAGGCCAGAGACCAAATTCAAAAGATACAGGAAGAAAATAGAAATACCTATAATAAGAAGAGGAAGCAGAGCTCTCGTACGAGGTGGGTGATCTGGTCGCAATCAAAAGGACACAGTTCGGGCCAGGGCTCAAGCTGAAACCAAAATTCTTCGGACCCTATAAGGTGGTCAAAGTGAAACGCAATGACCGATACGACGTTGTGAAGCTGTATCAAGGCACAGAGGGGCCGAACAGTACAGCAACATCTGCAGATTTCATGAAGAGATGGCCTGAAGAAGATGACTGCGAGTAAAACAGGTATTGAGTAATATTTGTTTGTTTATATATTTTTCTTTTTCTTTTTTAAAGGTATGAAAGTTTAATATACTGTTTTCTTAAGTATTATGTAAAGGTGGAACCCTCAGCATAGTTTACCAGATCTCATAATAGCTGCAATAATGTGGTACCTAAATATTCACATATTGTTTTTATTTTATTGCTTAAGGATAAAATGATCTCGCAGAGCATTATGGTGTTTTATCTAAAATCTATAATTTTGTTTGTTTAAAGATGTATCTAACTAAGTCTTCGCAACTTTCAGCAAGTGAGCGAGCTTTTAATTTGTGATGTTATTTCATACGAGTATTGGATGTGTTTAGTAGTAGTAAGTGTAGAAGTGCAAAGAGTCTTATCGACATTGTAGACTAGTGTCAGTAATTGTTTTCTTTCTTTTTAAAATAAATGCCATGTAAGAATGTTTACTTAATTATCCTGATGTACTATGTAATGGTAGCGCATGATATGCATAGATTTAGCTGTTTACTGTAATAGAAAGTGAACATGGCAATGGTTAAAGACTATCTTGTAACTTAAAAGATTCTAGACACTAGTGATGTTTATGTATAATGTAACAACATTGTGTATGATGAAAGATGAATGAATGAATAGGATGAAAGAGTGACAAGAGCATATCTGAGGGCAGATATGAGAATCAGAATGACCGAAATGTAGGAATGGAACGTAAGAGAATGGAGTGAAACGGAACGTAAGTGTGTAAGAAGGATGACAGGAGGAGCGAGAGGGACAGGGAGAACGATTTGAACGAGGAACGGAAGCGTGCGTGGCTAAGTGTAAAAATTAATATAAAAGTGTTTCAACGCAATAATAAAACCAAATATTATATATACTTGATTTTTATTAAGAGGCCTTCCAAAACCCCACATACATATATGTAAGTACTTAAGCAATGCATCAGTGACAAGGTGTTCTTTAACTTCATAGCAGAACGTTTCGTAGAATGTTTCATTTTGCAGTAATTATTTTGCGGCCGTCTAAAATAACATTACTTATTGTCATGATTTTTGAAAACGTATAAAAGCCACATTGTAAGTTTGTTTTATAATAGCCAAAAAATATTTCGGGGACACTCCAAAAAGTAACTCATTCTCATCATCATCATCATTTCAGCCGAAAGACGTCCACTGCTGAACATAGGCCTCGTATAATCATAAGGCTCGCCATTTAGACCGGTCCTGTGCCGTTCGTTTCCACCGGATTCCCGCGAGCAATGGAAAGAGCTATGCTCGGGGTTTCTCTGCGTGATAGAATTAGGAATGAAGTTATCCGTAGTAGAACTGGGGTCACCGACATAGCCTTCAAAATTGCGAGACTTAACTCATTCTAGTCCACCTAATTATCCCTATAGGAAGAAGGAAATGGTATTCTAATGTTGTAATTCATACCAAAACGCGTGAAGACCACGGTATTCATAAATGCGTTAAATCCGTGAATATTTTTCACTTGACTATTTGACCCGAGCGGGGTCAAGAGAAACTAAACAAAGCCGACGTAGCCGGTGTTTTTCAAGAATTTTCAACCGAAACAATAGTCCTCGTTATTTTTCTGGCTATCTCGATTTATATTCCATTTTTGAAGATAACCTTTGCTTTTTATTTAACAGAAAACATCCCTAATCTGAAATCACAGAAACCATTTTATAGGAAATATAAAATGTCTATAGAATATAGCGAGCCATATCAAAACTAACATTCAGTGTTAGCATAATTAACTAGTTAATTGGGTCGTCTTCTACTTCTACTTATACATTTTGGTAGAAGTATGTTTTTATTCACGGTTACCGAGTCCCAATAAAAGAAGTTGCATTTTTATTGGCATTATATAATGCTTCCTTTAATGCAAATAAAGTATTTTTACGATTAGTTCGTTTTAATAAAATGCTGTAACAGAGTTTCTCGAGGACCTTACAGTGACTCACAGTGTTCTACAAAAATATAAATTTATAAAAGAAATACAGGTTATTGAAAATTAAGAATTGGTATAATAGGATAGGAACAATGAGGTACATTTATTAATAAAACACAATACCATTACTCTAATGACTCGCAGAATATGGGTAAAGACGGGACAAGCTATTGTCGGTAAAAAAGAAGAACGACCCAATTGCCCCTCTGGGCACTCAAAAGCCTAACCTGAGCTTAAAACCTTTCATACTAATACCTATATTTTTATTTACCTATTTTACAGACTCTTAACTATAGGTAGAGTCGACTCCAAAAACATGCCCATTTTTAGGGTTCCGTACCTCAAAAGGAATGAATCCTTACAGGATCACTTTGTTGTCCGTCTGTCTGTCTGTCAAGACCCTTTATCTCTGGAACGCGCGGAGGTATCCAATTGAAATTAAAACCATATACTCAGGTCTACAGTCCCTTGAATCTCTCAAACAATGAAACTTCTAAGTTAATGGAAAAGAAGATACGGCCGTTTATGCCGAAAACCTATATGACGGGTAGATAGTTATTTCTAAGAAACGCTCTCCTTTACGATGTCAGCGGCATTTTGTGAGCCATTTTGGCAACATGAGTTTTCCGAAGTAAAAAAGCCTTCTGAATCCGATTCCAAGCCGAATTTTAGCTCCTTAGCTCAAAATTCAAGATGGCGGAATTCAACTGAAAAATCCGTAAATATAACTCGATTCTAGTTGAGTGCAGTGTCCTGGAGTGGGTTTCGGGGGTCACTAAACTCAATTTTGATAACCAGAAGTCGGTCCGGGTACCGGAAGTGGATGCAAACTCATTCGAGGACACTCCACTGTACCAAATTAGGGAAAAATCTGAAAACTACACATTTGTAATTAATCCAATAAAATTGAGCCTTTGTTTAAGGTACGTAATCAATATAGCTACAAATTTGAATAACCCCTCGTACTCTGAACTCGTTAAATATGAGAGCTAATTTTATTCCCTGCCCTAAATAATAATTTAAATAAGCTTAAAGTAATTTAAAAATACCAACTGGATTATGGAGATTACGGAGCAAAAAAATTTAAATTACGTTCGAGTTATCTTTTTAGCGAGGAAATTATAGGTAGCGGGATTACGTTTAACGTTAGCCGAGTTAATATAATATATTATCTCGGTAATGGATGATTTATAAAGTACTGTAGTAATTTGCGAGAGAGGTAATTATTGCAAAATTGTTATTAAATTAATGGGTGTTAGAACATTATCAATTGCAATTTATACATTCATCCTAAACAAGAAGAATGCGTTCACATAAAGCAAAGCGTAAAGGCACGCCTCGCTACTCGACGCGCGACCGTTCAGGCCTTTCCTGCAGCAACAATTTGGCAAAAAAGTACTTCCCTTCCTCTGCCCATGTACCAAATCCTGGACCCGTGCCTGGAGCGTTCGCGCAGCATATACAGCCATTAAGTGGCGAGCTAGTTAATTCTAAAAAGTCTGCATGTGATACTAATTAAAACAAGTCATTCTGATTACTGGCCCTTAATACCGCACTTGACAAATGCAAACTAATTTGAAAACAGAATGTTAAGGCCTGACGGCCACTCAGTAACTGAATGCTATTACGTTTACGCGTTAAGCGTACCACACACTGCGGCGGCCTGCGGTGGCGGCCTGTTGTACACTATGAAAATCCTAACATTCATTCAAACATACGCGGCCTTGATTTTCACATCATGACTCAATAATTAAATTGCGTGACCGTACAAGTAGCCAGTACAAGACATATATCAACAACTCACAAATCGGTTATACTTTCCTCTACTATTAACAAAACCCAGTTTTTTTCATATCTTCCAATCCAAAATCTTCATTATTTCATCAAAACTTCAACATTGTCTATGGATTTAAATGGCACCTCTTTAAAAATTATCGCACGCCTCGTTTTATATTCCGGTGATAGCGACAGCTTAAATCCTAATCTGAATTCGCTTTATGGTCGTCCATCCTATTCACAACCTATCTCGACTCGCCTCACTTGTCCCTAATATGATTTGACTTTAGGCGTGAGTTCGTAACGCGTATTGCCAAAAAGGGACATTTAACACTTTCCGTGTCATTTTTTTACTATAAGGATCAAGAGACCTTATGATATTCCATAACGTTTTCATATATAACTCAAGTCATGGATTCAAGTTTAAATTTCAATGCGCTACCAGTGTTATACTAGCTAACCTTGGCTCGACTAAAGAAGCCGATTTGTTAAACGTTATGAATACCTACGACACGTTATGTAACACGGCGGACATTTTGAATTATATATTTTACATGCAATTTGCATTGTAAGTAATTGCACCTATTGTCATTTGCGTAGCTGTCAGTATCTATTGTTGTTAGGTATGTGTGACTTTTTGACAATGATATATTGTCGCTAGCGTAGTTTTCAATAATCAAATGTGTCGCTTGACTTCAAACAGATAAATCCACTCTAACCACTTGGAAGATAATTGAAAAAAGTGATAATATAGTCTATTCGGTGATTTGCCTTTAGCATTAAAACCATTCATTCTTTACAAAAAGTAAAATTTAGATTGGATTTACCTTCATTTTCATTTGTTATAATCGATTCCAATTTATCTATCTGTAAAAAAACTTAGTGTGAATTTGTATAATTTTGATGTAACAGACCTGGATTTGTCTAGATTTGAAAATAATGCAATTAGAATTATTACGTCGACTGACAGCCACCTACATTTGACAATATATTGTGATTTTAACTGTATTTTTCCCACACAATGAATTATACAGATAAAATTGTAACAAAACTAATTTTTTACCCTTTCATTGTATAACAAAATCTTTAAAAAAATCAGAATTGGGTTTACCCGAGTTTGAAGGTAAGCGACTCAAATACATTCAAAGCATTTCTACTAATAACATCCTTCAGAGATTGCAGGCTAATCACGTAACTTTATGTACTAACGGTAGTTAGATTTTACTGTCAATTTTGAAGTACAAATGTTGAGCAGACAATTAAAATTTTACATTAAAATCTACCAAAAGTTACGTGATTACGCCGCGGCGGGTACATTTATACTTCAAAATTGACAATAAAAATCTAGTACATAAAGTTAATCTGTAAGAGTATAGCCATACATGGAGTTTATATTGATATAAAATGCACATCTTACGCGGACCAAATGTCAGAGCAACGGATATACCACCTATACAAAAGCGTTTACTGCATATTATTTTATATTACCTGGGTTATTCTACTTTTTCATGACCACTTTTCTATTACAAAAAAATATATGATATGTTTTGAATTAATGTACAAAAGTAATATTTCCAAATTTATAGTACCTGAACCTAATAAAAGGATTTTATAGGTAAAAATACTTAAATATTAACTTATTGCTGTAAAAGGTGGGTAACACAATGGTAAAAATCATTTCTTCATACAAATTGTGAGACATCTAAGAACCACTGAGTTACTCGATTAATGGATATCAGCTGTGGTTCGGTAATTACCAATACTATAGAAGTGATACTCTAATTAAACCTCTTTCTAAATAACAATACAAAAATATGAAGTGAGGGCCAAGTATTCCGAAATCTGCATTTTAAATAAAGTGTCCGAAAATTATGGTCATGAAAATGAAGAATGGCCCACTTACCTACATTTTTCCTACTCCATACTAACTTATGTGTAATTTCTGTGATGAAAACGGCTCATTTCCCATTAACAATTCTCAGAAGGAAATATTTACGGAAAAGATACACAATAGCGAATTATTTCTACAACACCGGTTGCGAATGGTAAGCGAAAAGTTCGCTCGTTAAACACTACCTACTTTCTGTTTGTTGTTTATCTTATACTACTTTTGATGAGTCGTTTTGTTGTTATATTTTTATCGTCCAAATATCATAACATTAAATGGATACAATAGTCCAACGTGGCTAAAAAAGTGCTTCTTATTTTATATCAATGGAATTAACTGACCTAGTATATCCGTTAAGATAAAATATATATATTATGATGTATAAGTACTTTAACGTGTTAAAAATATCCTCAGCCGAAAACCTCAAGCGTCGCAAATATACCATAACTCAGCTGTAGCTACATGTTTTCGGCGTTTAGGGTTGAAGCTCTCTGGGACCATAGAGTCCAACTGCTCGTCGCCTCTACAAGGACATTTCAACGCAGCTTATTTGTAAGGACATTTTAACGAGGCTTCTGGTGACCAGAGGGCTGGCCACTATTTCGCCCAGCGGATCAGCATTGCTATCCAGCGTGGCAATGCGGCTAGCCTTCTGGGAACCCTACCTGAAGACCTAGGGCATTTTTTTTGTTATAAGCAAATAAATAATTTAGATTATGTTAGTAAATAAGTATTTACTTACAAGATTGCGATCACATCTCAACTAATGCCATGTAGGCATCGATTTAAAATACCCTTTAAATCGATGCATGTAGGTTACAATGACTTTCTTTTTACCGTATTTTATTTGTAAACTGAACTGTAACGTAACCAAATTCAATAAACCGGTCAATATTTATTTGCGGTTCGTTACGTGCTCCCAAATTTCCCAATCGAGTTTACTTTACCACTTTACGCATACCTACTAGCAAGTGAAACCGTTTATACCCTCAAAAATAGGGCCCAAGATAAATATACTCGGTACAGTCAGTACAATATGAATTCTCTTTAACCTTATTATTTTGGCGCAAATTCAATTGAAATATTTATTGATTATGGTTATGTTGCATTGCAAAAGCTGTAGGGTTCCTGCTTGGTCTGCTAATAAAAACCACCACATAATGTGTTTTAACGACCTATAATTATTTATTAAATTTAGCCTCTGTTTTGCTATGTAACACGTCTCATCTTTGCCGTAATGGCGAAGTTATTTGACCGAGTGAAACGAAGGTCTCCGCTTCAGCTTCGACAAAAATGCTTTCGTGTCTGGATTTCCGTTTGTTCTCGTTATTATTAACGTGAAATTTCGTGAGCAGGTTCGATAGTTATATAGATTTTTTTTGTCGAGACGGTTTTTAGAAATATCCAAAAAACAATTTTTTTATCAATGATTTTGTAAGTTTCTGCGTCCCAATTTCGGTTTGTTGTCCTCTACAGGCCGCATTTCTCAACCGATTCTCGTGAAATTTTGTAAGCAGGTTCGATATTCATAATTGACCTTTTTTATAATGTCAGATTTTGGAATTAATAAAAAAACTCACTCACGAGGTCTACAGCTCACAGAGCCACTAGTTATAGATTACACAATTTACCTAATTTAATATCTGCCGAGTGCCGTAGTAGTAAGTATTATTATTACAGAAGATAAATAGCAGCCTCGAGGACCTTTTCCAGAGTCAGGGAAGGGATAAGGTGTAAATTAACTACGAAATAACGAATTCAACCATTTAGCAAATATCTCTCCAAGATGGCGATGAGAATCCCATAGGTAAGTAAAAATACGTTATTTCATCCTATTCAAATATTGATTTACATAACTTTAAGGGAACTATATCTCTCTAACAAGCATTTTCATGTTCAAAATGGCTGATAGAATCCTAACTTAATAAAAATTGTATATTAATGTTTCATTTAGGACTTCAAACCAGCTAGTCACAGTACATAATACAAAAGGCCGATGAACCGCTGCGTTATTACATTAGACTCAACTACTCTAAGAGAATAATTAGTGTTCGTGTTAATATTATGGAAGCCCTGAATTGCGTCTATTTGGGAACATGCTGCGGCTGAGCTAATCATAATACCTGTTTACACTGATCTAGTATATACCGCTATATTACGGCACGGCATAACCACATATTGGAGACAGAGATATTACTTATAGTACCTGCTAAGTGGATAAATATTACATACCTACGCTAGTGGATCTAGAAGGCGGCTAAGCGACCCTATGCTATGAATCCGAGTCCATACAAAAATCTGCACTTAGTGGGCTCACGCCTCCCCCGAACGGTGCTAGTTATCACGTCAAGTGGTTTTCGAAATTATAAAATTCGAAAAAAATATGGATTCGGACTAACGACCCTTCGGAATCTATATTATTACACAGTTACTACCGAATACCGTACACATCTAATAATTGTTTTCCAATCCCCATTCCACAGAGCATTTAACACGAGAAACAAACACTTTCTTGCCAACTATACCTCAATTCGATTCATCTCTTTCACATCCCGATCGCAATTTAATATTATTCACTCGCTTTTTCTTACATGCTAGCTCCACGCGCGTGGAAGCGAGCGCGAGTCTTGAAATTAGGATTGGAAGCAACAGACAAAAATGGACCTGTACCGTAGCATCGGTACCGCAATAAATTACTCCTTATCGGCCCTAATTGCAGGGGAAATGGAACGGGAATTCTGATGAATTCGGCAGCCAGCAATTAGTCGCAAGACACGACGATTGCCGTCGATTTGTACCTGAGTAAAATACCTTCACTATAATTCACACCGTGTTCATACCAGTACCTCTAGTATAAGTTTTTTCGAAATACAACACAAAAATTTGCAACACAACGCATTTGCGTTTAGTCTCAAATTGTATGGCAAAAAATAGTTACCACCGAAGGCGCACCCACGGCGCACTGCTCGCGTCCCCATACAAATTTGTTTGTATTTTGTTTCGAAATTACTAATACTAGAGGTACAGTGCTAGCATGATACGTTTTATTTGTAAAACATGACCATTAAATCTGTCGTGCTAGCTGGGCAGTCCAATAGATTTCACATGTTATCTTAAATGTCCAATTTAGTATTTGACATATGAGTAGGTCCTGGCAAATAACATATTTAAATTAAATTTATGTTAGTTTTAATTATTCATTTATTTAAGTTATTTTTGTTAAATATAAAATATATATATACGCAATGCAATAAGACATTAAATTGAAACAGTGCCTATGCCTTTTATACTCCTGAGGGGCTACCGAAAACGAACGAAGTTCGAATATCTCCCTCTCTGTCGCACTTGCTCATTCGTGCGTCAGAGAGGGAGATATTCGAACTTCGCGGTAGCCTCTCTGGTCACACCAGCAGGGCGAACATATACGTCTTATTAAAAAAATAAAAGTAAAAATTTATTTATTGCGTGAAGATGGGTTACATGGGTACAGAGTCTCCATTTTCTACTTACATGAGGTATACAATATTAATTAATTATTACCTATTACAGCAATCACGGAATAGTTATATTTTATAATATATATATGTGTAAGTGTGCATCAAGTATGCCAGCCTCATGCTTGTCATCACTACCACCGTTACTTGTAACGTAGACTATACAAAAACTTGAATCTTTTGTTATGTCTTCCTAATAAATGTGTTGACAATACAAAGAGTTATTACCAATTACCGGCGGTAGTATCCATTTCTAACTTTAGATTGAATATAACTAGGGAATTTAAGATGAATATAAAATGATATATAACCTAATAATAGCAAAAACTAAACTAAAATTAAAAATAATTAAATAATATCTAAATAGGGCCCTCTTGGCATCGTACCAAAGACGCTGGCATGACTATTATTATTTTTAGCCTTTTAAACTTCATAAGTAATAATTATTCCTCAATAACTTTCCAACGATCCGCCAGAACATAATAACTTCATTTATATTAATCAACCCACAAACTTAACGTGCTTAATACGTTAATTAAAACTTCCCTTCAGAGATCCGTCTTAAAAGAAAATTAATTAGTGCTGTCTGAAAGATACTTTCAATGCTTATTATTTCGTGTCAGCAACACGCCGTGTCCGTGAAAAATTGTCTAGACAAGTCGTGTCCCTAGGACAAAACGGAGGCAATAGGGACGGCAGCAATATGATCTCTGTTCTGTTTACTCTTCTCATCCACAAAACAGGGGCGATAAAGACGGTAATATTACCGAAGCGAAACTAGTATATAATATACTAGTTTCATGTTTGGAAAAACCCTGGCACGATGTAACAAATTGGCGGCGTAAAGAAAGTTAATAGTGTGAAAGATATAAGCGAGGAAAGCTAATATTTTGTATAAAACTGATAGATGTTCTTTGTTGCATGAGATTTTTTATATAATTCCGTTCATGTGAAACATAATAAACTACGTTGGCGTGGTGTACGTGTCATTAATAAATAAAAAGTCGTTGTTTGAATGTAAGTGCAACACATTATTTATAAACTAGGGGTATTAGGATTTAATTCTGATTAGTAGCGACTTCTGATTTGAACCGTTAAAGATACGTACCGTACCTACACTTACGTAAAGTACCACTTTTCCGCACTACTGCATTTTACTTTTCAATTTTTTTTTTAATTTTTATCTCCGTCGTCAGCCCGTCGCAAATAGAATTTGTTATTAGATAAGAGTTTTATAATTTAGTCAATTATAGATTTCAATTCTTATAAATATGATCTATAATTAAATTGTAAATATTCTCTAACATGCTTGGCTAAATACAGATTCAGCTTGTATCTTTCCTCTTTAGCATTTTGCACATGCGCAGTTAGAAGAGATCTTGACATATCGAGCAATGTAAATTATAACCTATAAATTATAAATTAACTTTATGATTTGAGCAATGTAAATTATAACCTATAAATTCTAAATTTACTTTACTATTTTTTTATTTCCTCGCACAATTCATTATAAAACGTTGTACGAAAGGTATTCGGAAACGCAATTTCCAACTCGTGTCGGTCAAAAACACTCGCTGATCGCTCGTGTTTTTGTTCACCGCCACTTGTTGGGAATTGCTTTCTTTCCGAACTTGTATCGTAAATAACTATTAATTATTAAAACACATTTCATTATTTCGTGGATTTTCCGAAACCTCTGCACAGACGCGTTGGCAACTAATGTTTACGACAGAAACGAACGCTTACACATATTTTTAACTACATTACCGTACTACACTACATAATAATAATATGCTAGAGTAAAACCGTTTATAAAATGACCGCCCCTCTCCTATATACGTTGTGAGTGTAAACACACTATAGTGAGCTGTTGATTACGAATGGGTTTCCTATACTTGTCACTTTGTCTAGTAGTAAACCTTCTACAGCCGAATTTCTGACTTGGCGGGGCGAGATCTATACTATTCTGGTAATTTTTAGTATTGTGAATTAAGACCTATTACCGATAATTAATTTCATTATTTAACAAACGTACAAAATCACGAATAATAAACAATGAAGTTAGAGGTACAAGCTACAAATGACTTTAATTTAAATTCGACTTTACTCTTAGCTGCTTTAGGTTAATTGTGAACAAACTTATTTCTTAACCGAAACTGCTCTGAATGGACGGGTTTTAGGGCTGGCACTAGGTAAATAGTAGATTATGTCTCAAGGTAACAATAGTTATTTGTTATACAAGGGTGCAAAGTTGAATTTTAACCGCGAGTGTGAAATTGAAACACGAGCTAGCGAATGGATTCTAGGGTTTAACTACGAGTTAGCGAATAGATTCTATGGTTGAACCGCGAGCGAAGCCAGTGGTTCGAAAATAGAATCCTGAGCGAAGCGACTGGTTCAAAAATAGAATCCTGAGCGTAGCGAGTGTTGCAACACATGAGACGTAAAACAACTTTGCAGCCGTGTATAACACAAATCTTTTCACCTCACTAGAGCGAGGAATTTTTTTTTTGCTCCTTGTCCTAGCGTTATTACAGTACAGTTGCATCCTAAATATAGTTGAATGCCCGAGGTCCACTACCCAATCCTCCCGAGATTTGGCGTAGGTGCTAGTTTTTTTAACACAACAGTAGAATATAAAATTATTATTGCTGGACTGTCTGGACTGGCCTTTACATGTTATTATGTTTAAAAAAGTTACAAAGAGCACGTTCGGATTTCAAATATTCTTTGCACTCTTGTGGATAAAATGCAGTTTTGCTATCTGTTTTTAAAGAATAAAAAAGTGCTCTCCAAACTAGTGAGATGAAGAGTTTTATACCTACTTACTTACGGCGAGGGCTCTATATTAAATCCTGAGTTAATTTAAGCTAGACAGGAAAACTATATCTACTAGGTACTAAAGACCTCTAGTGGCAGGAACCACAAGCCTCTAGGAACACCACATATATGTAGCCATTGGCAGTCTATATAACTTAGGTCTCTGGTTAAAGTGAAAGATTCTAATATAGAATCTTGAACGTAACGAGGGATTCAAGTGTTTACGCCCAAGACGTAAATCATTTTGATACCTAGTGGCACATGCTATTCGTCATAGAAAGTTGTGATTTTTTTTGTTCTGACCAATTACTGGAATTCGATTTTCTAACCGCAGAATCGAGTTCCAGTAATAAAGACATATGCAAAAAACAATTTTCAGACGTTCGCGTTAGCCCCTTCGCAAAATTCTCCGATGTGCCAGCCCTACTAAACCCCTGCACGAACTTGGAATGGATCAGGAAGTCTGAAGCTGCATCCATTAAATAAACAATAAACTCGCTGGTTCACAGCTGCCTTCCGCTCGGGAAAACTCCTGTCGACGAACTAAATTTTATTCCTGTCTTTCTTTAAATCATCTTGAATCGTCAGGGTCAAAATATGCTAATACATCCCTCCACACTTTCGAGACTAAAGTCGAGGGTCCAAGTCTGGCACGAGTTATCGTCGTATTGAAATGATTGTGCTCTGCTTCCTACGTAAACAAATTGACTCACTAACTAGAAAGTAACGCGAGACACATAACTATCAAGTGAGTTAGGAAACGCCATGTGCAAGGTATGTAGGTAGGTTAGTATTACAGAACTAAATTCAGCATGCTAAATAGGAGTGGAGAGTTGAATAGCATCCTAATGCTACAGTTACACATACTGATTGCTAGCACGAAAGCATGCCACTATTGAGCAATTGCTACTTAGTAGTATATGTGTCGAAACATTGCTAATAATGAGCATGCTCACTTCGAGTTTTCTCATCGACGCTCGTACGATTTTTGGGCATGCTACGTGCAGCGCGGGTGGAAGGGGGCGTGGTATTAGTAAGATTAGCAAGTGTGGACGCGCTTACCATGCTTACTTAATAAGCATGCTAGTAATTATGGTAGTAGCATGCTTATCCCAAGCAAATTTATACAGCTCAAAAGCATGCCCATGATTATAAGCATGCTTTTTATGTTCTAATTTTGAGCATGTGTAACAGTACCATAAATTTAGATGGCCAAATGCCTCTATAAATGTGGCGCCGCCGCAGCTGTAATACCTAAGAAAATTTTGGAACTTGCCATATCTACAATCAGATTTTTAATGTACAGAGCTTACGATTGCCGACGGTTTGAAACAATTAAACAACGAAATAAGGTTCCTTATTTCGTCTATAAATGTAGGTGAAACGTTGCAGGCGTTGCAGCGTGCGTATTTGAAATCAAAATCGTGCTGTCACTCACACATCTATTAGGTCTTTGACGAGCACTTGTACAAACTGGATCGCCATTTTAAAATCCACTTCAGCAAAATAAAAGCTCCTCCTATCCGTTTAGCCGTGAAAGCCGGGATTTTTCTCACGTCGATACTCCACGTTTCAAATAAACTGAATCTAACACTTTGCTTCAAAACATTTGCTATAAATCTTGCAAAATCCGCATATTGTAAAATATATTTGTATCATTGCGAGATTTTTATTCTCGGGATACTAAACTGCTGACAGTTTTCGGAGCTGATGCGAACGGTTTGTAAACGTTTGTATATTCGTACAAAATATATATAGACTGCTAGTACCCGCAATGACGTAAATTGGAATCCCCTTGAATTAAACGATATCAAGTCGTCTTCATCATCATCATCCTAGCGTTATCCCAGTACAGTTGCATCCTGAAGGATGCCCGGGGTCCGCTACTTAATCCCAAGATTAGGCGTATGCACTAGATTTTTACGGAAGCGACTGCCATCTGACCTTCCAACCCAAGGGTAAACCAGACCTTATTGGAATTAGGCTTATCAAGTGAGTGGGCAACTTGACGAACTAAATGATACCAAGTCAAAAATATGTACAACACGACGTACTCAACCTCTAACATTTTATTCAAGTAACATCTGGCTGTCCAATTCAATTCTACATACTTTTTTGTTGATAATATGTAAGAGTAAAGATCCTTTCATTTTCGTGAGAGGTCTCTCGTTATAGACACGAAGTTGGCCGTCGGACATCTATTGTAGACTCCTGAAAGGTTTGTAGTCGTGTTCACGCTCCTTAAACCTTTCTAATGGGACCATCTGGCGCTCGACTGGATTACATACGTATAAAAATCTTGAAGTCTTTCACTACTTAAAAATAGAATTAAGGGGCTCCACGCGCTATTCATCGATTTTTGACGAGTTTTGAGTTGATATAACTCTAACAAACCTATAGATATATTTATGGCACAAACTGTTATCGGTTCTACAATCCTTTATCTACATTTGCAAGAGCCAAACTTTGAAAAAAGTGACTGCTTATTTTAAATTAAATATTTAAATGAATACATTGAAAGAGGTTACGTAACATTCTCGGTTTAGCTAGTGGAATTCTATTTTAAGGCAACGAAACGTGTATGGTACCAAAAGAGAGAATTCTCATTTTTCGCCAAAAAATAAATTGTACGGCACCTATATCCATAAACGCAATATTTCACTAAGTACCAATACGGCAAATTACTCGTTTTCCCATACAACGGTAGTACGAGACTAATAGAGCTGTGACGTCACAATTCGCTGTCGCAATCCGTATGGAGCGTTTTCAGTGCTCAAAAACTTTGCCTCTCATTTTCGTCTTTTGTGTTGCTCTAATTGTAGTAGGCGACATACAAACATTTGATTGTCTCTAAAAACTAGTAGAATTATTGAAATAGCGAAATGAAACTCACAATATTGTATAATATTGGTCATTAAGAGTCCATTCATATTTTGTGGAAGAAAAAACAACAAAACTAAATTTTTGACGCTTTTTTACTAAGAAACGGAAAGGTTTGGCAAAATTCAAATAATTGATTTAGAGAAGTTAATTCTTTATATTTTACGTAGCGGCTTCAAATTTTAGCTTAAATCAATATTTTAGTTTTATTTATCCGATTACTGACAGTCGGTTTCTGAAGAGGGCGCGGAGGTATAAGTTTGACCTCTTAAAACGTGATGATGTTATTAGAAAACCTAATTATTTAAAAATTGTTTTACAGCCGCTATATGTTGTTAATTTACGCTGCGGCCTCAATTTTTTATTATTTTTCATAGATACTCTCACAGAAACAGTTTTCTTACGCTAATTTTTCAACAAAATTATGCTCAAAACACACGGTTTTTTTCAGTATTATAAAAGGATTATTACAATTATTTATATTACACATTAAAATTCATGTATTTGGCAATATATTTCAGTAAAAAAAATTATAATTATTTTAAAAATTATACTGTCAAAAAAGATTCAAAAGTTGTATATATTTGTTTGCGCGCGGGAAGAATCCTCAGTACGGCGCGAGCGCTTGTCGAGGTAGGACCTGTGTCAATTTCATACCGACCGCCATTTTTGCGGCGCGAACGCTCTGAACGTGATTATACCGCGATCAACCACATTTGATCGTAGGTAATTATGTTTTTTAAAATTTATGTAGTTTTCTTATAGACTGGCGTACAAATGTATTTTTAGCAAACTAATAATTACTTATTTCATGTTGATCGTAGCATGGGTCGCAAACAGTCGGTTTATACTTGTGTTAGGAAGAAAAAATATATACTTCAAGCCTAAAAGAGGCAAACGAGGCAAGGTAAGTTAAGTTACACCCAACTTATGTAAATGTAAAGTTGGCGTAAATAATTAATATGTATTAGACAGATTTATTACGCTATTCGGCTTTTAAAGACATTTCGGTCTAAATAATTCTGTAAATATGCAATTATGCCTTATACTTACCCTGTTCTTCGCTCACGTATGTCAAGATTTTGATGATGTCATGTTCATTGTAAGGTGTTTCACTACTCAACTATCTTTCTTAAATATATAAAAGGAGAAACTGACTTGACTGATTGATTGACTGACTGACTGACATATCAACGCACAGCCCAAACCGCTGGTTCTAGAGATTCCAAATTTGGCACGTCGGTTCCTTATAAGACCTAGAGGTGCAATAAGAATGGATTTTTCAAATTTCACCCCCTAAGGGGGTGAAACGGGGGTCCAAAGTTTGTATGAAAAACCGTATTTATTAAAGTGAGAGACATGAAACTTTGTATATAGACTCTGTGTTTATATATATCAATGGCGTATTTCAGCGTTTTTCTAAATTGCCCCACTAAAGGGGTGAAAAGGGGGTTCAAAGTTTGTGCGGAGAGCAAATTTTCTCTTTTCTTAAAAATCGATATGGGTGTCATTTTTGAGATTCCTCGGGGTGCCGATTACGAAAATGACTTGCATTTTCAAATCAAAGATGGCGGACATTTATTTTTCTTAAAAATCGATATGGGTGTCGTCTTCGAGGTTCCTCGTGGTGCCGATTACGAAAATGGCATGCATTTTCAAATCAAAGATGGCGGACATTTATTTTCCTTAATTATCAATGTGGGTGTCATATTCGAGGTTGAAAAAAAATGATTAATTTTCAAACATCAAAATCGTTACCCGTCATGCTCGCGAATGCCGTGTTGTCATTTGTCATACAAGTTGTAAGTAGACGTCTTTCACATGTCAGAATAAACCACCTATACGACTGTTCTATTATTGTCTCCGATTTCTGCCCGGTTTGCTTACACCCCGCGTTCGTTCGTTGAATTCGTGAATAATTAAATTTTAAATTATACTTTTGGGCATTAATTGGTCTCGGAAAAATCTAATAAAACAATTATCAATAATGTAAGACCCTGTTCAAAGTATTGTCAAGCAGCGTATTAATTGGCTGTAATTAACTCTCAGAAAACCCCTTGCTACTGTCAATTATCAGAAACCACCTTCCTTTTTATTATTATTACAATAAAAAACTATCTGTTAAAGTATAGAAAGAAAATATGAGCACTAAAAACAAGATGATAACTGCCTCACTTAAGCGAAGTAAATGAAATATGATGTTGGTTTGGTTTTCATTGACGCAAGTATCAAACGCGTTCACTCCTTTGCGCCACCTCTACCGCAAGCCTACCGTGCACGCTATCACTTTTGTACCTATATTATTTTTAGAAGGTTAGAAGAGGATGGGGCGCTTGGCTCGGGCGTTCTGGGTGTAAGTGTGTTTGTAGGGTCAGCTAGTAGCGTGTCTACACACACAAGCGCACTTTGCCGCGCGATCGCTGTCTAAATACCGAATTTGAGCGAGCGCTTTTGGTGAACGCGCTCTTAACTAATGTGCCGTACAACAAACTTTTGTTAGACGTTCGAAGTCAGTTGCGTGCGCGAAGCAATGAGAATCTAAAAATATGTGTTGAAACCTGTTGCTCATTCGAAACAACTTTGCCGTTTATTCTGAAAGCGCCAGTAAAGTGAATTAAATCTATTAATTATTTTGTAAGTATAAACACCATGACAATGGCACAGTTAGTTTAAATAAAGTTTAAACCAATCTTCTAATGCTAATAATAGTAAGAACAACCCAAACGGCAGTCATCAGTTTCGAAGCCCACCTTTATTGTCAAGCAATGTGTACCTATACTACCTTATACTACCTATAAAGGTTCAACCACATCGCAGCTCAAAATACACTCTCGCGCCGTAAACTTTGTGTGACGAGGGGGCCAGTTAGGAGTTAAAAAAGTCACGTCACTGTGTTTACGGCGCGTCAAACCTTTATTGGTTTGAGCAAAAGATTTTGATATGTATATTTTATCAAATCTGTCCCTATGCCTTTTGCAAGCTGACCGATGGTTTCTCCCCTTTTCAGACTCCGAGCTCGAGGAGTTGGGTGAGCAGCTGCCGCGCTACCGGCCGGACTCCATAGCAGCGCTGCGGCGCGTCACTCGCTTCTCAGAACCCGAGCTCAAGCGGCTATATCGGGGCTTCAAGGCCGAGTGTCCCACGGGTGTGGTCAAAGAAGACACTTTCAAACTGATCTACTCACAGTTCTTCCCACAGGGCGGTAAGTATCTAAGATGTTCTGTTTTAGAGGGGGCTTCAAGCTCAGTGGTCCACGAGTATACTTTCAAGTGAGTCTACTCACAGTTCTTCCCACAGGGAGGTAAGTATCTAAGGATGTTCCGTTTTAGACGAGGCTTCAAGCTCAGTGGTCTATGAGTATAGTCAAAGAGGACACTTTCAAGCTGATCTACTCACAGTTCTTCCCACCGGGCTGTAAGTCTCTAAGATGTTCTGTTTTAGAGGGGGCTTCAAGCTCAGTGGCCTACACGGGTATAGTCAAACAAGACACTTTCAAGTTGATCTTCTCACAGTTCTTCCCACAGGGAGGTAAGTACCTACGCTGTTCTTCTCTAGAGAAGGCACCAAGCCCAATAGCCTGCGGGTCCAGTCAAAGAATCTACTTTCAAGAGGATTTCACAGTTCTTCCCTCAAGTATCTGCGCTTTACAGCGCGAGACCCAGGCGAGGCAGGCAGGAAGTTTGCTTTTCTAAGTACCTACATTTCTTAAGTTCGGCTATTACTCATTAACTAGCAATGTCTGCTTAGTTTAGAAAGTTTCCCTTTTAAATTCATTATATGTAATGTAAATACTAACATGATTTTTTTCACGTGCCCAGTAGTCACCGTTTAGCTGGCAGTAGGGGGGGGGAACTGACCGTAACAAAAATCATCACTTAACATCACGCAAATGGATTTCTGAATCAAAAAATGGTCGTAGAAACAGCACAATATTTCTAAAAGAGCTACCACACGATGGGGTTTTAAAAAAAAAAATCACTTCCACTTCACATGTAGGGGATGTACCCTAAAAACATTTTTTTTTTTCAAGATTTTATTGTACCGTTTTGTTGGCGTAATTGATATGTAATCATGCCAAATTACAGATTTCTACTATTAACGGTTACTGAGCTAAGCCGCGGATAGACGGACGAACGGACCTTGTGCACTATGGAACCCTTATAAGGACACGTTCAAGCTAATTTAACTTGTTCTCAAAGATTAAGTTCTCAGCTGTTCTGCTCTAAAGTGCAGTACTAGCCATTATTGCAGCTCCGCGAATCTGTTTTACTCAAAGTATGACTTCTTTGACGTAATAGTACCTTAACAACTTTGTTGTCGCGTCGTGTTATTACCTGCTGCGGCAGCACTGGGGTGTCTCGTCTCAAACAAGTTTGTATCCTTGGAGATAAGTATCTGAGCAACTTTGTTTTAAAATATGTCCAGGGAATATGTATGTGTTATTCACAAACCGACTCGTACTCACCTGTCACATCACCCCATATCCTTTTTATATGGAAACTGTCAAAAAGTGACAAATTACATGTGACATTTTCCATATAAAAACGGATGAGCTGTGAGGTGACTGCTGAGAACGGTGCTTAGTGAATCGCCTAGCTGGTACTTATTTGATAAAATAAAATGAACTTCAAGAACTTGTATGTATTTTATTTCTTTCGCGGCCTGAGATAACCTCATGCTATTTGGCCTACTTCCTGGCTTATCTTGGTGAGGTAAGTTGGTATAGAAGTATTTGGACGGCGCTTAGAAAGACTGAATAAAATGTTAAGCACAAACTAAACCCTTTGTCTACCAGTCCCTGGGACCCCAGGGCTCATTACAAAAGAATGCTAATATTTTCAAATCCCTACTTAAAGAACATTATTTGTCACTCCCTTAATATCGACTATATAGGTATATTTTGTTTCATTTTTGGCTGATATATATATATATATATATGTATTTTATATATGTAAGTCATATTGTTATATATGTATGATTGTGTATAAATGTTTATATAATATATATGTATTTAAGCTTGTATGTTTTATAAATCTGTTTCATAATAATTTCTGCACCACCCACTGCCTATTGCTTAATTTATGTTATTTTTTCCGCTACCCAAAGGTTGTCTGGAAGAGATCGCTCATTAGCGATAAGACCGCCTGTTGTCTACCTCTACCTGTATACTGTTGTTGTTTTGATTCTGTGTGCAGCTGATTCATTTGTGTGAGGTGTGCAATAAAGAGTATTTGTATTGTATTGTATTGGATTGTAATGCTAATTGTTTATTTTTTGGCCGGAAGACGACGGCTTAATAGAATCCAAAATTACATACTGACATTCTTATAACTTGCACAATGCACGTTTATGACGGGTCGACGGTTTGCAAATCCTTAAGAGATATAATCTCATCACAACGAGGCTATCATCGTTTTTGACTGTTTTCTAAAACGTTATGGCGCGAATATACGACCTTGTTAACATCGAGTCAAGGTTCAATTTGAACCAATAATTTTATTATTCCATCCTTCCTCCTAGCGTTATCTCAGTACAGTTGCACCCTGAAGGATGCCCGGGGTCCGTAACCTAATCATAAGATTTGTCGTAGGCGCTAGTTTTTTGAATAGATATGACAGAGGGTTTTATCACTGTTGAATCTCGCAAAGTATCGCGGACCTATTACAAATTGTGCAAGTTATGCCTTTATTCATAAAACTGAATGTCACTTAGTGTGTTATTATGGAGGATGGGCTGGCAACCTATCACTACAATATTACATTTTCTCTATCTTTAACCTTATAAAGCTACAATACCTATATACATATACACGCTATTTATTTAATAATACATAAGAAAGAGAAAACACATTTTCTTTAAGAGATCATTGAGTTTTATGAACAAGGGAACTTATTCATTCTTTTCGGTCCAAACTGGATACAAGTGGCTCAGGAGAGAGATAAGTGGAAATCCTTGGAGGAGGCCTTCACCTGTGAAGATGGGGTTCTTGCATAAATAATAATAATTAATAATAAGTTACATTCAATAGCTATTAACACTAGGATAACTTTTTATAATATTCATACTAACCAAACAATGTAAAACAACTGCAAGAAATACAAGGCTTTTTTATTTTTATTTTATTTATTACATAAGAAAGAGAAAACACATTTTCTTTAAGAGATCATTGAGTTTTATGAACAAGGGAACTTATTAATTCTTTTTGATAGCTATATTTACTAAGATCGACTTCTACGATACTTTTCAAATAAAGGCTTCGACCGTGTATTTTTCTTACCTCCCCGATCGCTGGCCAAAGTGGACACCCAAGAAAATTCAGTATGAATAATTCAGAAGATCAATCAGCTTTCGATAAAGTCGACAATATCAAAGGTTAGTCTAATTTGGCCCTTTCGTGTGGCCTTCCACGATATTTTTTAACTAGGGTTGCTTTTTACAAAAGTCACTTAAAGCAGAGATAAAGGAAATAAGGGAGATAGTATCGCGGAAGGGAATTTGTTGTGGAAAGGTCAAGTGTTGTTTTTAATTTGTTGGCATGAGAAAGGTAATTTTGGTAGCCAACATTTTTAGGCGCTTGATTAAGTGGATAAAAGTGATATATATTAAGACTACATTTTTAAATAGATGCGCCATAACAGTTTGCTACTTTTAAGATTTTACCACGCAATATTAACGTTTTGAAGGCGTACTACCAAATTAATAGCTGCGTATTGTCACGTGATGATCAAAGCATTGAATACTTTTTATCAAACAATGATAGAAAATGACAATAACTTTATTTGGGCTGCATCGCGTTGCCCGCACATTTCAAAGAATGCAGCGAAGCCGTGGTATAAAATATAGCTGAGTTATGACCATTCTAAATACCTAATATAGAATTTTAATCGGATGAATAATTCCGGAAATTACCCCTACACACAAAAGCCACAAAACTACACATTATAGCTCTATGATATTAAGGAGGTACTTATTAAATGCATAGATGAAGAGAAAAATGTCCGCTGATATCATTGGAATTATAAAAAAAAGTTTTATTTATTTCTATTGCAACTAGTTCCCCGCTCTTATTAATTTTCAGGGTAAATCAGTTAAATGGTCCTTGGTTTTATCCGTTATCTTATCACATCAACTTGTTTTTACTACGCTCTAAAACAAAAGCACATAAGAAAAGGACGCGTACAATATAGGGGCGGATTACCACAAAAAATGTTTAATAAAACAAACAGACCGTACTAAAAGAATAGGATGGGAACATGAAAAAAGCATCTCATAATCATATAATCCCATCAAGTGGAGTTCCCGTGTGCGTACTTCTTTACATTCTACGGGCTACGGGTTACCAGGGTTATGGCCAAGTTACCGTTTGGGTACATTTACTTAAGTGTTCGTAGAATATTATTGCCTCCTGTAACGTTGGTACGTGACTCTTGCAAAACGGTCCACTATTTTATATTGTACTAGTTTACCCCGGGGCTGTGTCCACGAATAGTTAAGGTCCACGGACTCGTTTCATGAATTTACAAGAAAGTAACAAATTTACTAGCCTGAATAGTAATCTTAAGAGGTACGAGTACTTTTATTGGAATTTAAGGTTCGGTCATTAGAACATGTCTTACAAGGCTCGCGAAATTGGAAGTGGCCCAGTGGCGATGGCGCCCGCGTACCGCATGGTTATGTGAGGTTATTCAACATCGGCCGAGGTCAATTCTTGGATGCGTGACCGCTTTAAGTTGTTATTAACTGAGCGCTCCCGTGCATTGGAAGGCACGCTAAGCCGTTGATCCCGGCTGCTATATCTATTATAGCAGTCGTTAAGAACAGTTAGAGGCCCTCGGGCGGCTTAAGAACTTATAGGGTCGCTAGGCCAGTTACGCGGCCTGCGTCAGTTTGCGGAGTTTCTGAAGAACGAAGTTTTTTCAATTAAAGTTATTTATATTTTTACATGCCCTAAAGAAATATTGAGTCGCATGCGTTTTAATTAGTAGCTAAATAGCATGTTAGTATTAAATAATAGTAATATTAAAAAAGCAAGAAAATATCCTTTCAGTTCATCAACTCATCCAAGTGGCCGCAAACTGGCGCATCAAATTAACAGGCCGTAAACCCACCTACCGACCCTATTCTAACAGTCAAATTGCCCACTCACTTGATAAGCCTAATCCCAATAAGGTCTAGTTACCCCTTGGTTCGTGTAATATAACTCACGGCCTCTAATATAACAAAAAAAGCCTCGGTGTGCCTTTTTTGTTTTGCGAACTTTTCTGACATAATGCCTTGCATAGGGCTCGCATTTAAATTGTGAACTTTTCTGAACTGAGATCGAAAATGCATAATTTGGTATCTATGTAATTGAGAACGTTCTAAAACAATACACAATGAGCAAAAATAAAAATTAAGTAGTTCTTAAATAATTAGGTAATTAGTCGAAGGCCCCTTCTAACCTTACCGAACTTAACGGCTACTTCAATCTTCTTCTATTTATAAGCGTCCAGACAGCTTGATTCAAAATAAAAATAATGCTGTAGCCACACTCGAGGTCAAAAATTTCGGGTTACCCTAAATTAAATAACCGCAATAGTTGTATCAAAATATTTTACACTAGTTTAAATTACATGATATTTGCTTTCCCGAGCTTTATTAGCAATTCCCGGGATCCTATCATAAAAATATCAATATACAAAACTGACGATTTTTGCAATATCTCGCTCCATTAACATTGTTTTTTTCATGTTTTTAGGAGTCCTATTTAAACCTGGAAAAGTTAATTTTTTAACTCTTATTCCACAGGTTAGATGTAAAATTAAACAAAGATCAAGACAGGATTAAAAAACTGTACAAGTTTGCAGTATTTTCGAAGAAATATGACCGTATTTTACCGACCCATAATCTTTCTCCGCGATTGTATATAATCAGCACTGTAGTAATATACAACCTCTACATTACCTTTGTATTGTATAGTACCCCCCGCTCCCCGCTCCCCGCTCCCCATATATAAAAACATAATTGCACCACTGAGCGATCATGCATGCACGCCTTACCTTTCAAGAAATAAATGTGCCACCAAATGCCACTTGAAGTTGGAAACTTTTCTGCTCTTTTGTATTCGATACCGATTTTATTGAATATTCAGAATTCAAACTAGGGTAATAGCAGAGATTTTGTTGAAACATAAAAGCAATTTAAGTTTAGAGTGTAAAGAAACTTATATTAATCATTCTTATTAAAGAACATAATACAACTAATTAAAAAAAAAAAAAATATATATATATAATAAAAATACAAAAGGTATAATTATAAAATGAAAACAGCGTCCAGCTCCCCCTCCCGCGGCATGGACCCCAGGACGCCAGCCGCATTACCCCTTTGGATCGCAATGGCGATCCGTTGGCAAAGGTACCTGCCAGCCCTGGGGTCTCCCGATGCGTGGATCAACCGAGACGACAATGCCTTTATAAAACTTTTCATGTCGGCTGACCAGGGACCCATGGTTTCTACCGCAAGCGCCGCAAATTCATAATCTCTAATTAGAGATGAGTATTTGCGGCGCTTGAGGAGTTGAGCCTGATCAGCCGCAGCGCCGGCCTGCGAGCGGGTACCCTGGATGTGGGACTGACAGAACGTATCCACGCACGTGGCGTCCCACACCAGAGCCCTGCCAAGCCGCCACGGCACCAAAGTCACTCCGTCCGGACGCTTGCCATCGTCTCTTGCCATACCGGTGGGTTCTAGGGTAGATGGCACCGAGGCGGTAGCAAGCGACCGGCGTACCAGGTCATTTATAGTGCTGTGGCGGTAAATGCGGCCGGCGCTCCTGTAGCAAGACAGGCCATGCCGTCCCAGCTGATCCACAGCTTTACCACACACGCATGTGTGGGGTACACATATTTTGGCCCCAAGCCTGAGGCAGATCGCTATCCTCAAGCAGTTCGGTTCCAGGACAGTGCCCACATTGCGTGACGGGAGCGCATTCAACCAGTGATCGGACTCACTTTCCGAAACAGCGAGAAGTCGGGCACGTTCCAAATCGTCAGAATTTTGGAGGAGAGCAGCATGGGCTGCCTTAAGCCGGGGGGTATCCCATGCCCTCTGGTTGTGTTTGGCAGCCGGGGCGTCCTCTCCAGGGCAAGACTCGCACCAGACTCTCTCGGCCTCCGCCAGGCTCGCTATCTCAGTGACGGATATCTGTGGGGATTTTAAAATGATACCGACAAGAGGCAGCGAGCTGTAGGCGGAAGACAAGAAAGCCGGCAGCGCCACGCTCGACGAGGAGCGGACACCAAGACCACCGAACCGAACGGGGAGAACCGCTTGGACCCAGGAATTTGAATCTAAATGAATATTTAGAATTTTGGTTAATGTTTCGTGAATGGAGTCGTCGATAGATGAAAGAATTGATGGAAATTTCCACATCGGACAGCTTCGAAGTAAGTAAGTGAATTTTGGGGTAAATAAACAAAAACGGATAATGAAAAGGGCCATATGGGGATTTAGTTCAAACAAAAGGGAAGAAGTACACTTAAAATGGTTTAACTTGCAGTTAATAATAGGGTTGATTGCGTCGTCAAAAATGGGAGAGCCTAAAAGTGTGAGCGATGGTTTTTGATGAACCGAAATATTAGGTAACATTGCATTAAAATTGGTCAGTATTTCAATTTTTCTATCCTGGGGAAGGTGGTCGGGTAGAAAAATTTCGCACTTCGTAAAATTGAGAGACAGGCCTATGTCAGAAAATTTGTCGATTATTATTTCCAAATCTTGTAGAACGGTTTCGGCGTCTCCACCGAGGGAGCCATCGTCCAAATACCAAAGGTTAAATTTAGAATTTAGAATAGAAATTATTGGATGAATAGCCAAACTAAAAATAAAGAAACTGATTTGCATTATTTTGCTGAGCTGGATTAGTAGCCTCTTCCCTCAAGGCTTTCGAGATGTTGGCTATTAGATTCCTCTAGATAATGAATTTAGGCATATACCTTTCCGGAAGATTTTGTACCCATGTCTCTGAATCTGAAAGGTCCTGGCTTCGAATCCGGCCTCATACCGTCGCGGAACTTGTGTGGAGAAAAAACTTTTTGACGTACAATAATTGTATTGATTTGGTTGAAGATAATATTGTGTACAAACGTGCGAAGATATTAAGAGGTGTGTAGGTACAGTAGTGATTGACGTGTGGTTTGTTTCACAAGAAACGAAGACAAACAGGATTGACATCAGAAAACAGCTGTTCTGATAAGAACAGCTGATAAGAGCAGTTTCACTTGTCCTTTGTGTGTTGAAAAGGACAGTTTTAATATGAAGACGCCGCAAAGCAGCACCCTCAAAATAGGGCTTCGTGTGCCTTCGTAGCCGCTTATTTTGTTAGAACAATAAAAAATCTACATACCTATCCTTTTTGTAAAAAAACACATATCAATGTCGTTGATAACTGCGAAATCTGCAGCATGAAAGTTGATTTTTACGATGATATTTAGGATTTTTTAACAGAATTGCTACGGCATTTTTTAATATTCTGTTTGGTTATTTTTTTCTTTTTCAGTCCCAAGTTATTTTTGTGTAGTGTAATTCTACACTACTTCTTGACACTGGAAGCTCAAACTTTCGTCAGATCTCTTAATAGTTAGAAACACACAGCATCCGCGGGAGATATACAAGAATACCTATCGAGTTGAGAAATCACAAGACTAACAGAACACTAAACTTTCAATCCTTTTAAAGGAATGGGCTGTTTGCATTCGAAGTAGTTTAAATAACGACTCCGATTCCGAAGTGGCGCGCAACGGCCATAACAATAAACTTTACTCTATAGAGTGGAGACGACGCATTTACCTGAAAAATAAAATAAATTTATTAATTAATAGTACTTTATACAATTTGATAAAATCACATGTAGGTACTTACCGCAGCTGTTCTATATTATAATGTGTGTTGAATAAACGTGTGCACGAGCGCATACATATGTGTGCACCAACTGTCGGCCAATCCCGTTCAGTTACCTCATAGTAGTCGAAAACCGCATTTAGACCACGAGGCTTACTGAGTGGTCTAAGTAAGTCTTAAAAAGCTAATTATACAACTATTGCATATACTATTTTTTCTACGGGTCAACGGAAATTAATTAATCAAACCTAAATAAGCCGTCGTCTACCGGTCCCGGGGATATCCGGGCTCATTACAAAATATGCAATTGTTTATTTTTTTCGCCGGGAGACCACTGCTACACTAGTCCTGCGGAAATGAAGATTAGGCACATGGGTTGATGGCTCGTTGATATCTTTTGTTCTATGTCCGCGGCGTCACGTGATTGGTCAATTTCATAAGAGTTCAGTAACACTTACACGTGATTGGCCAATTTCATAAGAGTTCACTAATAGCGACACGTGATTGGATTATTGCATAAGAGTTCAGTTGAAGGGAACTCCTTAAAAAAGAGTATGTGATTTTAGTTTCGTGTAGGTACGATATCTTAATTCAAACATTGAAGTCGCCTAGTAGAAAAAAATAATAACGACATCTGTTGGAGTTTTAAGTTACTTCTTCGATAGTATTAAATTATAATCAATTTAGTATTTGGAAGACTCACCTGAATTGATCCTTCTGTCTGTGTTGTTCTGGGGGGGCTTTATCTTATCTTTGAATCTCGAACTGTAAACCATTTATCCTTGTTCTGTATGTTTATAATTATCCTTCTTTCTTGTTATATATATTTGATATGTATGTCTTGTCGTAACAAGCTTAGCGGCAAGCGGCAATTGCTTGCATTTTGTTATTTTAGGTTGGAGTTTTAGCTCTACAAGCATTCGATACGCGCTTAACGGTGCAACGCCTATACTCCGAATTCCGAAATCCGAACTTCGTATCGTGCCGTCTCTTTCACTCATATAGTGGACAACACGAGAGTGAAAGGGACGGCACGTCGTAGTAGCCCCTCAGGTATAGCGAAGGGATCGCGCCATTTATGTAAATGGGTGTAGCTTTCGGTCACAGGTTTAGTCTCCTCTTTGTCAACTAGCTGTATTCTGCCGTTCTCAAACTAAAAGGTTGTTAAATTATTTTATTTTGAAGGCATATATGATATTAATCCGTCGTCTCCCGGCGAAAAAAATAAACAATAGCATTCTTTTGTTATAATCCCTAGGATCCCAGGAACCGGTAGACGACGGATTATCGATTTCGAAAAAACACGTAGAACGTTAATATAAAGACTTATCCAAGCTAATCGGTGTTATCTTCATTACACGTCCCTAATTTAAATGTTTTCGTATTCATTTATGCCAATTTATTAATGCTTCACGAATTTTTCCAGATCTTAGAAATAAACAAGAAAAGAAAATTTGCATTTACTTTATCAGATGAGCAAGCCAATAATATCTGAGAGGATGTCGAGGAGGTATATATCGGACCCCTCATTAATATTACCTTAGATTGTATATTTTGGTAAATCACGTGCTGGGGAGTCCATTCAAATAAACGTGTTGAGATTAGATTTGAATTTCTTTTCCAGTGGTGTTCGGTTAGAATAGCCTCTTATACGAGTACCTCTTCTTTCCGTGGGCAATGTAAGAGTCGAATGTAATAGGGTTGAAATGTGCGGTGTGCGTGCGTGTAATAGGGTTGAAGCAAATGTATACAGTCCAAAAGCATGCTCATCCAAAGCATGCTTATAAGCATGTTTTTATGTGCTAATTTTGAGCATGTGTATCAGTACCTTTATTATTGCTAGTTTATATTTTATTTACTTCATGTTGATTTTGTGTATGTGTGCGTTTTGTCACTGAGCCGTAATTTTACCAAATGATCACAACACAAGGGAAGACCAGCAGCGCTGACCCTGCCTGCATTATTAGTTGAGTTGTGACAATTTCCTGGCGAAATGTCTGTAAAGTCATTATCTTATGTTTGTCACGGATAAATACAGTATCTTTCTTTCAATTAGACCTTGTGTTAAGGTGGAGACCATGGGCGCAGAGAGAGAGGAAAGACTTGATAAATTGAGACTTATTTATTATAATATTAATGCAAGGTGTCGACCGTTTGAGTTCGGGATTGTGAAGAAGGCCGGCGGTTCCTACTGCATCGCCTTATATAGGTAAAGTTTAACGACATCTGCTGGCAGAGCCGTGAACTAATTACAATACTTGGTAGTTAACTATATCTAATTAAACAAGGTAAATGATTCTCTACGAATCAAGTAGATGGCGTTACTAAGCGCCATCCAATCCATTAAATCGGTACATATTTAAAACGCGTAGGATAATAGATGGCGCCGCGTAGGCCAACCTAATCTTATGTTAGTACCTAACGCCTTGCATACATTCGTCGAGTAGCAGTTTTATTTTAATTTACTTTTTTAAATAATGAATTCACGAAATACAAAAGAAGTCCTCGGCTTAATTAATTCAATGTCCAATTTAACGGCGTCCCTTCCAACTAACTAAAATATCACATTGAATTGTCGGCCGATTGTTATATTCGATTAATCCAGTTTAGCGACAATTGTCCAGGATTCTCGTCAGCGAGCTTTGTTCACATTTAAGTCAAGTTTTTTCCTGCGTGTTGCGAAATTATTACTGACATTAATTGAGGTATATAATTATTAGTAGTAGAAAATGTTATTGTCTAGGGACCAATTAAAATAATGGCTTTGAAGACGATTCATGGACATAAATAATAGGATCGCTATTAGGCCGGTTACGCGACCAGCGCCAGTTTTCTAACCTGTTAGCAGGCTTTATCAATTAAAGATACAATTCTATACAAATACTCTTACTCTTAAAAATAACAGGATAGGAACAGAACATTAGGGTTAAAGTAGAGGTAAACAACAGGCGAATAAAAAAACATAAAGCAGACACATTAATATTTTTAGGTAGTTCCTGGCTATTGTCCGCGTATAGAGCATTTTTTGGGAAAAGTAAGTAGGAGTCTTAAGTAAGCATTTTAGACTCGGGTGTCACTGTCACAAGTGCCTTTACTATGAGTTTACATGACCGTACTCGCTAGCGACTGCGTAAAAATTTGTATGGGCATAAGTACAGCGCCTCTGGAGGTTACGCAATAGAACTAAGAATTGGCATACTAAATCGTTTACGCAGTCGCTAACGAGTACGGTCATGCAAACTCATGGTAAGGGCACTGGTACATTTTCCAGCTCCCGCTATTAACGCTTTAGTTTCGCGAGCAAGACAATTCCTTTCTCTGCAGTCGCAGCCGCAAATGTGACATCGTAATGAGATGCGACCCCCGAAACGATGCTGAGGCAAAAGCTGCCCGTGCCCGGGGTTTAAGGACCCTATGTTTCTTTTGGTAACGGTAAAGCGATTTTTGACGTCGTGTTTCTAGAAAATACTAAAAAGTTAATAAAATTTCAAGCTCACATGGTCATTTAGGTGCGTTAGAATTACGATTAGTAACGGGATATTTACCATGTATATTTGTTTTTGTGATTTCCCGATATTTCGGCACTGTTGTATCAAGAAATATCGGGAACTCACAAAATCATACATGGTAAATATCTCGTTTGTAATCATAGTTCTAAGGAAAAGTTAATACTTATTAACTTTTCCTTAGAACAATTTGCATTAGTCGATTCCCAAATGTGGGACCGGGGTTCGAACCCGCGGCATCCAGATCGAAAGTCGTGTTTCCTACCACTCGGTTACAGTTTAAATTAAAAATATTTAAGCTACATGTATTTTATTTGGTAGGTATTCCGTGGGAAAGTATCCTTTCTGTGCATATCATCCAAGTGATATTTTGTGCATGTACATTTGTAAATTATTCTTATTTACATAATATGTCATACCTATTGTAATGTTTTTTATTTATTAAAAAAAGTGGATGTTTGCGACTGCAAGTGGGAAAATTTTAAAACGATGAAAATCAAGTACCTACATGGAGAAAGGGCTCTTAAGCTTTACTAGCTTGACTTGCTTCGTAATGGAATGCTAATTAGGTTTATGTGGATACTGGATACTGGCCGTATTTTCAGCTTAGAAACCGCTAGATGACCTAGGTTTTTTTTCGAACAGTCACCAGCCACGTTGCTATTATATTTTTTTAAGTATATTTATTATAAAGAGGTAAAGTCTAATGTGAGTTTGTAATTTCGTAGTTTTAGTAATTCAAATGTTTGTATGTAAATAAAGCCAGTAAATAGAATTAACCTTTCTGGAAGATGTAAAATGATATAATTTATTCAGTGGTTCAGTCTGCCTTCTTTGTCAATATGCTGACTGCCGCTAACTGAATACGAAGCCCCAAATTAAAAACTGATTAAGTCTAAACTGGCAAAACTGACATTTGGCCAATAACTTCGCAAACCCTTTTAAAAATAAAGTCAAGTCACGTCACGTCCCATTTTTAGCATCCACATAGATGACAAAATGCTGTGACTATTATCATTCTTAGATAGCAACGCATTAGTGTAAATGCTCACTTGTTGCTCTGTAAAATTGGCAGGCGCTTGTGTTCTGAGCAACCGCAGTGGAAAGTGACGGCCAAAAGCTAAGCTAGCGGAATAATCGGTCCTCAGCGAATTTGTAACTGGGATGGAAGAGTTGTTATTTTAAACTACAATTCTAGAGTTGGTAGGGTCGATAGGTACGTCGTTTAATGAACACCTAGTTAAGCCGGTTTGGTTTGTTTAAGGTGGTATCAAACTAACGCTGGTCGCGTAACCGGCCTAACGACCCTGTCTTGATACATCATTCCGTGGTTCTCCTTCTTACTTCTTAAGTTAAAAGTTACGAAATTAGAACTACGTTTATTAATAAAGATGTATCGATCTCAAGAAAATGGGACTTTAATGCCGTTAGCACGATCCAGATGTTTGACCGGCCCATCCCCTGGGCCAACGAAGTCAAATATCATGGGGTGGCCCTCGATAGAAAACTGACTTTCCGTAGCCACATCAGTAGGGTACGTAACCGTGCGTTGTTCGTACTAGGCTTGGGCCGATGATTAACAAGTTTAGTAAAATGTCACTTGAAATAAGCTGACACTCTACAAAACTTGTGTTCGTCCAAATATGTCTTATGCAAGTGTAGCTTTTGCTCTCGTGCCTATGACATCGCTCAAGCCGCTTCAGGTCATTCAGAATAGTTTTTTCCGTAGGGCGACTGGTGCTCCGTGGTACCAGTCGAACCTCAGTCTGCACCACGACATGGGGATTAACACCATGTATGGTTTCTTTAAGCAGACTGCCAGACGTTATTTTGACAACGCTCCCCATGATTAGGAATCCGTTATTAAGGGAGGCTGTCGACTACGTTCCCATCCCTCCCCCCTCTGTCGTAACTCGGCGATCACTGATTAGGGGCCGCACGGTCCGGCGTCATAGGCACACACTCACGGACCCGGACGACGTCGTCCATCGAAAGATCGACGCGTACACTTAGGCATTCCCGCCAGCAGGGACGTCCACCGCGCGATCGCGACAACACTGCACACTGCACACCGGGTAGAGTCAGTCCGACCCAGGTCGGGTCTAGCTTAGTTTCTTGCTGGACTCTTCAGAGCTAGGCTAGGTTTAGTGAACCAGCGACAAAACTCCCAGTAGCTCGATTCCACTCACACCTCAGATTCGGTTGAAACCGCTCATCTTGTTCTAGAAGTCACAATTCAGATTATCTTCTTTTCTAGTCCTACATTGTACCAAAATAACAGGTAGTATTAAGTATAATATTAGTCTCATAGCGTAAACTCTTCGTTCCGAATGAATGGTAAATCACAAGAGACCATTTCCGGAACTCTTCAATTGCGTCACGTCGTACCACAATATACTTTAAAGTATTGCCGATATGTTGGCAGCACTAACAAGTGCTGAGCGCTTTCAAGCCAACGAACAAGTGTTCAATTCATCACTCAATGGCGGAATGGCGAGAAACCGCTTTCTTTTAATGGAAAGGTCTAACTGGCAAAACATTTGTTTTTCTTCTGCGTAGTCCGAAATCTGTTGCCATCCCATTTGTGAACTGTGTCCTTTGGTGAACTTAAAAGATTTCTTGATTATGTTTTACTATTTTATTGCTAATATTTTACTGGATTATTCCTAATCTAACTGAAGGGCGTAATGAACTACGTATCCGCAAGACCGTTACGTAAATAAAAAGCAAGGATGTCTAATAATAACTTTGTATACGATAACACGCTGATGAAAAGCTAGGTATTACTAATAAACAAAAACCGATCGCGATTATTCACGACGGGCGGACATTATCGGCGAGGTGCATGTTAGCCACAAATCCCGGATTTGTGCAACACTAACCTAATGGAATGAACGGCTCGCACAAAACCTGAACAAAAGCCGTTAAATCCAGGCGCGAAATTTTTAATTTACGACTTTATACGTCAGTTTATTTTACTTTTTTAAAATAGATCGCGCAACCGATGTGTTTGATTTCACTCTGTATTGCAAAACAAGTTGCAAAACCTACTGGAATCAACTAATACTTTCCTCGTCGTCCTTTTCTCTTCAAAAACGATGGTCCATTCATCATAGCTCTAAAAAGACTAATGTTACACAGCGTTCATTCCTTACTTATGAGTGAGTACGTAGTACGAGTAAAAGACATATATTTTTTTATTTTCATTAAACGCGATCATGCCAGCTAGGCCTGTGCTAAGTAAATTCTTCTTATCAATTAAAATATTAAATTAAATAAGTACCCTAATTTCACTGACTCTACATATAATAATTCACACGACCTTATTTATTATTGTGGATTCGCTTGGAAAACGGACAATACGATAAATCGGAGTACCTACCCTTAGGTAAAAAAACCGGTGAAATGAGAGTCGGATTCGCGCATGAAGGGTCCCGTACCAATAACTATAAAAAGGGCAAAAAAATCACGTTTGTTATATGGGGGCCCCCTTAAATATTTATTTTATTCTGTTTTTTAGCATTTTTTGTTACAGCGACAACAGAAATACATCATCTGTGAAAATTTCAACTGTCTAACTATCACGGTTCATGAGATACTGCCAGGTGACAGACGGATAGACAGACAGACCCAGGTCTGGCCTAGGTCGGGCCTAGCTGATTTTCTTGCTGGACTCTTCTCAGCTAGGCTAGGTTTGAGTGGTCCAGGGATAAAACTCCCAGTAGCTCGATTCCACTCACACCTCAGATTTGGTTGAAGCGCAATATCTTAGAGTATTCCAGTATTTAAACCGCCCGCGCGATCGTGTCAGAGGTTTTCCCTGCATTTTCCCCACACACTCTCCAACCGCGTACTCCTATCCGCTTTACTGAGCACATAAAGCCACAATCAGGTAAAAAAAAAGACAGACAGACGGACGGACAGCGGAGTCTTAGTAATAGGGTCCCGTCCCGTTTTACCCTTTGAGTACGGAACCCTAAAAAGGAACTTATGATAGGTACACGTAGGTAGATTTTTGTATTAGGTACTTCCCATCAATTCATGGATGAGAGCACTTTTGTATCTTTTACAAATAAATAATGACAATTCAAATGTATATAGTACTTGAAATCAGTTGAGTTGGCGGAGTTTCAAAAGGCTAAGGTTCAAAATCTAATAACATTTTTTATAGAAATTCGGGCACCAAAAAGAAATTCCCCCTTAATCCTTCTTGTGATTTTCTAATCAGTGCACATATTTTTGATATGATGTTTGGTAATCGGGTCATTCTACGTTTTCATGACCAGTTTTCTGTTACAAAAGAAAACTATGATATGTATTGAATTAGTGTACAAAAATAGGATTTCGGAATAGTACTTGAACCTAATAAAAGGAATTTATAGATAAAATACTTAAATATTAACATATTGCTGTAAAAGGTAAGGTAAGTAACAGTGGTAAAAACTATTTTTTCATAAAGTGAGATATCGAAGAACCACTGAGTTACTCGATTTATGGATGCTGTGGTTCGTTAATTACCAAACCTATCGGAAGTGATACTGCAGTTAAACCTCTTTCTAATAATAGTGAGGGCCAAGTATTCCAAAATCTGCATTAAAAAAAAAGTGTCTGAAAATTATTTACATGAAAAAGTAGAATGCCCCAATCAATAGTATAATGAGGGCTATCGCGTATGGATTCGCCGCTAGAGGCGCTAGTGTAGCGTGGGGTCTCCGAAACGTCAAATGTCACTGTTTGTGTTTGCGCTACGCGGGTTAATATCTAATTGGAACAATATGATGACTATTTTGCAATACCTGAGCTTGATTATGGCAAATATGAGTTAAGGGTCAATGGCTGTTAGGGCTTTGAGACAAATTTGTCTTTCGGAAACTTATTTCCTCCTTTTTTCCGAACAAAACGGGACCGCGCTACAATGCGGTATTATCGATATTTTTACGGTACGGTTTTAAGGTATTGAATATGATTTAAATGTAAACTTCGTTCTCATGTCCATAATAACCAACAACAATTTTTGACAGCTGGACCTTACTCGACAGTGGCGCCAACTGGTGAGCACAAAAACGATAGCCCCCATTAACATCTAGCGTTTTTCCCATCCACGTGATGGCCCAACGTACATGAAGCAGTTTTATTCTGTGTACGAACTAGTTCGAAAGCGACTGTCATGTGACTTTCCAATTCCTTTTTCATTGCTTCCAACCCAGAAGGCCTACCGCGAACCGCAAACGAAGTTTTTCCTCTGTGTCGTACTTGCACATGCGTACGTAAGTGCGACAGAGAGGTAAAACTTATTTTGCGGTTTGCAGTAGGCCCTCAAAGTAAAAACTAGAAAATATTAAATAATATCTCATACCTACAGTCAAGGGCATCGATATGCACCTTTCTTCACCTTTTTCCGTTGGAATAAGCTCCAAAAAAGTAAACATATTTAATTAAATTCATTGATTTGCAACCAGCGGGGTAATCACGTAAGTTTTTTACTACCGTTAGGTAGATTTTAATGTCAAATTTTAGTTGTCATCTCATACATTTATACGTCTAAATTGACAGTAAAATCTATCTACCGTTAGTACATAAAGTTACGTGATTCGCCTGCAGGAATATGCAATATGCACTCGACAATAAGTTTTTTGAAAAACCCTATTTTACGAGCTGGGGTTCGAAATTCGAACACGCGACCTCAAGATGTAGGTATATTTTTAAATACTTTTTCTTCCATTCCACTTTATTAAAACATTTAGAGCATAGCCAACGAAGCTAAATAAATACTTCATGGTAATCTAATACGTAATTAATTTATTTATATATTCTCTTTAGCCTTACTTTAACATTTAACCCAGTTGTATACCATTACCTTTATTTACCATAAAAAAAATACATTTTATATAGGTAGTAAAAATTGTATACTGTATATATAGTTAAAAACTTTCCAAAATATCCGAAGTAATTCATTAAGGGTCCTTATCGGTTAAAAAACGCTCATCTATTTACGCCATTTTCTGTTTGAATTTACACGTATCTTGACATTTCCTCGATGTTACTATCTAGAACAGGATTATTGCGACCTAATGTCATTAACTTTAAATGGATTTTTTGAATTTTTCATTAAGAAATATCGTTTCAAACATCACTCCAAATAGACCATTTTCAAGATAAAAACTTGTTTTATTCGCTTAAATTCTACTACACACAATAAAATCAAAAAATGGCTATGTTACTATCTACAGCTCTAATAAAATCATCGTAGCCTTTAATAACTTTATTGGTATTATCAATACTTTTGTCATAATTTGAAATCAAAACATTTTAAAACTTATAAGGCCCCTTAAAATCAGATAATTGTATTAAACAATTTCTTTAACCGTATCATTCGTGAAACGGAACGTAACCTAACTGTCGACTTTTCGCATCCCTATTAACTTCCGGCGCAGTTGTGTATCGATAGAATACATCACTAGGCAGACGCGGATATCGATTTATCGCTTTAAGTTGGCAACGTTGTTAACAAAGGATATGACGAAATAAATTCTATTAATAGAATTTATTAATAAACTTCTAGAACATTCCTAGTTTTTTCGGGGCATTGGTATAGCCACTGTTGAATAATTTTTTCAACCAATTCAAATGGTGGTTCAATATGTTATATTTTTAAACAAAATTAGTTGTTTTTTTTAAACTAAAGTTTAAAAATTTTTGGTTTTTGTGTGTAACAATTCGAAATTAAAACAAATTTACTTTTTTGTAATACACAAAATTATTGTACATGTAATATTATTTAAATAAAGTAATGCACATAATTCATTTTTATACTAAGTGCATAATTTCATTTTCATTAAGTTTTTTAACCTACCATAACATCGACAAAATGTTAAACAATTTTCAGCTTACGTGCGCGACTATTCTGCGCGCCATTTGCGCCGTTATTACTGCGCATGTGTTGGCAGCACTGTGTCCTTTCCAAGCCACTCCGCCGCCATTGCCACCACGCCACCGGATCAAGAAATCTGTCAGTAGTGCGTCTATTGTGGGATAATCTTAAAACTTGCTTTGTATTCTTCTGTTTGGTGTTCATAGTTTTGAAAAACACTTGGACCTTAAAATGGCTGACGAGAAAAAGGTAAGGAAACAGTCGTATTATCAGATATTATTCACCTGCCCTAACTTAATTTCACCGACATGGCGTTCTTTGGAAAATGTGGTTATTTTAACATTTCCCATGGTTTATTTTCCTAATTAATGTTTCCAGCGTTTTAATGTGTTTTGTTTGACCATTTCCAGGGAGAAAGCGAACACATCAACTTGAAAGTACTAGGTCAGGATAACGCTATTGTCCAGTTCAAAATCAAAAAACACACTCCCCTGAGGAAGTTGATGAACGCCTACTGTGATAGAGCAGTAAGTACATTAATTAGTCTCGATACGAACCAAGCTCGATACGCTAGTACCAAAGTTAAAATTTTAAACGTAATATTGTCATCTATGTAAGAGGTTAAGTGTTGCATTAAGCATTTTGTGAATTTAAATCGCTTTGGTCTAGCTTTATCATAGATGCTATTTAAATTTTACTTAAGGTCTGTAAAATGTACCGTGACTACTGAAGGATCAAAATAAACAAACTGCGTTTAGCGTGAATGTGCTTAAGTAGTAATAATTGTTTCCCTTACGTAGTACACACACCACACAGTTTCCATATTCGAGGTTCATACTGGTCAATGTCTTGCTACTGCCTTACAGACCTAAGCATTCCATGAATCTTTCTAATATTATTTTTATGCGGTTATAGTACTTTTATCTCAGAAATGTGGGTGAACCATTGTGTTGAGATATACATGCACATTGTCTATGTGTCACAACTATGTTAACCTGCGTTCATGATATAAAAGTACCAAAAATTGTTGCTGTGTATCAGTAAACTCAAGTAATGTGTAGACTAAATTTTTAATAATCTCCTGCCTTTATATATTTTTTACTCGGTATGCAAAATTGTATGCGGATGCTGTTGACCCAGTGATCACACCCTGACTATAACAAAAATTGGTTTTGAAACACACAAGAAGCAGATCTCTTTTTTGAAGTTATCAATAAATTGAATATGTTACATCAAAGCAGACAAGGCAGTCACAAACATCTGAATCTGATCACTACTGTAATGTCTTACCCCCTTATTCATAAATGTCTATCAAATCTATATTAGTTAACTAGCTGCTAAAGTTCATTGGTCCTTATTTGTCCCTTTGACGTTTACGTTTGTGAGAATGGGACAAAGAAAATTTTATTTTGCAGAGGCTTTTTAAGTTTTATGAATAAGGGACTTAGAGTGTATGCTGTGCCTTTTTTGGACAACCTGAAGTGTGCAAATGTATCTGATGGCGACTTCAATCCTCAAATACTACAATCTACTCTTATCCATGCTATATATGAAACTCAAAATTGTGTGTAACAATGAAATTTAGGAGGCTGCTTCCTTGTGGGTTGAACAATTTATAATAGTTGTTATTATTCGTCTTTTTCACTTGCACTATGAAAATATGAGACAGCACTGACGATATTATATAAATAAGTATATAGACAATATTACTCAAATCAACGTAGTCCTAACAATGCAAAGCTTTTACTATGGGTACTAGGCCATGATGCGCGTACTTACATAGATAAATAGATACAGTAGAATCCGCTTATTAGGACTGAATATAACGTTTTAGTGACCACCAAGTCTCATCATGTTAGGTTTTCATACAAAACACTTTCTAAGCAAATCAGTCAGTTTTGTGCGACATCCGGTTAGTGCGACGTAATATCACCAGTCCCTTGACTGTCGCTGTATCCGGATTCTACTGTACTTAAATTCATAGGAAACATCCAAGACTCGGAAACAAATGTTCATGCTCGTTACACTGACTGAATACTGATTCTGTGACTGGCATTTGAACAGTCCCGGAATCAAGTCTCCAGCTTCGTAGGCAGGGTCACTACCAACTAGGCTGAAGCGGTTGTCTATATTGCGAGTGTTTCAGTTAGATCTTACATGGGAAAATAAGACAAATATGTTGATATGACTATGTGATTCCATTGTAAAATAAATTTACCTTAAATCCAATTTATATGCATTCACATTTGTTGGTGAAGAGTTTACATATGACTGTAGTGTAGTATGTAATAATAATCAGAAAGCCTGTGTAACACGTGATATGTCTTCAGATGGTGTCACATTTCCATGGTGACATGGAAGCATATACTAAAAGGGCTTGCTACACCTTCATAATTTAGTCACTTCAAATAAGTGTCAAAAATAAAAAATCTGGTACAAGCTTTTATTGCCGACCATACCTTTTTTCCACATTCATCAAGTACTTATTGAGATGGTTCCAATGAGCCCAAACATGACTGGTTTATCTTGTGTAGTTTGAGAGAGACAGACTCCATCATCAGATCAGCTTGGTGGTACTAAGGTTGTCCAAATAAATATTGTATTGATGTGTGAATACCACCATAACCAATTTTCTTATCACTTACAGGGTTTATCAATGCAAGTTGTTCGGTTCAGATTTGACGGGCAACCAATCAACGAGAACGACACACCGACGTCACTGGAGATGGAAGAAGGAGACACAATAGAGGTTTATCAGCAGCAGACTGGCGGGAGCCTAGTGTAATTAGCGACTTAAGGACTTTCCATCTGTCGGAAGAACGTTATGGTGTACCCTTCTCAGACCTAACATTAAGTTAATTTTTAATAACATCATTTGTAATTGTATGTTGACGAAAATTTCGTGCTACACAATTCCTTTACCGAACTATTTGTGCGGGATTGTCTGTCTCGAAGTTATTAAGGTGGAAATAAGGTAAACCAATGGTAGGTAACTTCAATATTCCATGTGATAAGTTTTAGTTCTTGTCTCTACATAGGCCGATATTTTTTTGATTGAAAGGCACTAAGCGTCAAGGAGTTCTGTATGTGGTAACTGTAATTTATTGGATCTATGTCCATAACAAGTATCAGGTCTATAACCTATTTGAAATAAAGTAAATGTAAGAATTTGTTTAAGTGTTTCATTCTGAATTAATTACCTTGTAATTATTGGAATTGTTAGGATATAAGCTAGCCGTCGTCTACCAGCGAAAAAAATAAACAATAGCATTCTTTTGTAATGAGCCCTGGAATCCCCGGTGCCGGTAGGCGACGGGTTAAGTATTATGATTATTCAGCTAACGGTTAATGGATGTTGTATTATTTTAGTAAAGTTTCTTGTGAAACTTGTAACGTAGGTACTTATGACCTAACAGTTCCAAGATAAACCTAAAATACCTACATTAATGTTATGATTCATATGATGAGTCATCACAACCAATTTAAACGTGTTTCCAATAGGGTGGAGTCTTGTGCTGATAATTGCACAATAGAATGCAATGTTACAATTTTCAGGACTGCAATAAATGTGCGTCAGGATGATGGGTGGAACTCGGGAACTTTATTGAAATGTTTACACATATTTAGTACCTTCTGTGTACCTCTTTGCCTTAATTGAATTTATGTACCTCTCCTGGAAACGAGGTATCTTCAAAAATGAGGTCCACCCGCCATCCTGACGTCAGAATGATCGCAGGAATACGTACATAAATTATATTATACACAGATACTTATATTTTATAAAATACTTATATTTAAGTACAATAATTTGGTACCTCCTAAGTACCTGTAAAAACTCGCATCGAATTATAAATATGGTTCAAACTGACGAAAATATGTTTCGACAGTTTGAACTATTTATAATCCATTCATCCGCGTCCACTAGCTGGGATTTTCTTCCCATCTGGGAATCTGGTAAAGTAGCCATACTGGCCATTAAACACATCTCTTACAGTAGTACTCTTCAGGATGCTCAGAAAGATCTGAACATGCAATCTAACGCCTCATATATGTAGTATACAACGTTCAGATATTTGTGAGCGCCTTGTTCGCTCCGATCCCGATAGACCATGGATATACCTGATGGCAACTACTGGGAAAAAATCCCAGCGGTATCAAGTGAAAATCAAAAAGAAAGAAGAAAAACATCGAATATGTATCAATTCGTTGCGACTCTGATGCGTATCAAGAGGGAGAGCTACCAGGGGTCGACTGCGTTTCAGTAGAAGATCGAACAAGTAAGGAGAGTCCACGGATCTAGATCTCGGGAGATTATCAGGATAAGGTGAGACGTGGCATGGTACCTACATCTATTGGTGCGAGGCTATTGGAAATAGGAAGTTGACTAGAGTCAACTGGCAACATTCTTGACTTTCGGGACGTGTTCTGAAATACCTACTGAAATGAAGTACCATTTGCCAATCATAGAATATCTATTTTACTTTAATTGGTGTTACTAATATCAATAGACATATACATACATAAACTCACACCTGTATTCTTAAAAGGGGTAGGCAGAGCATATAAAATTCAATTCCAGTGCCACATTTAGCAATAGAATCTAAAGATGGAGAAAATGTAATATTGCAGTGGTATGTTACTAGCCCATAGCCCACAACACACTGCAACCCGGTTCCCATAGTCTACTCTTACGACACCCACGGGAAAAAAGGAGGAAGCGCTATTCCAACCCAGCACCACACATATATACTTTAAGATATTAGGTACTCAAGAAATGTATTTTTCTTCTTTTTAGCAAACACCGCGCAGTACGCCCACTACGTTTTCAACACGCTGGACCAAGACAGAAGTGGCTTGTTAAGTTTTGAGGTAAGCCCTTTAGAAAGGAAACTTGCCCATACCTACTATAGTACTTTTATCTCACACATAAACTATATATCTTTCAGCTTCGCCTTAGGGTTGACTGGTAGAGAATGCCATACGGCATTAAGTCCGCCTTTTGTACGTTAAGGTTTCTTTTGTGCAATAAAGATTAAATAAACGCATATACCTTCTCCGTTCCGTCGGGGGTAATAAATAAATAAATAATCAATGTGCATGTATATCTCAACACATAACCATGGGCTACCCGTGTTTTTGAGATAAAAGTTTCTAAGTACTGTAACAACAGTTGAGGTTGAGCCTTCGTTCAGCAAACTTCACCTTTTTGGGTAATTTGGCGCCACTGTCTATATGACATTAGCCAATGTTACTATGATTTTATGTTAGTTCTAATTTTAGCCACTGGAATAAAGCTATAGTGAATTTAAAACAGACAAAGATAATTATACAACCAATGAATTATCTACTATTTTATTACAGATAGCATGCATTTTTCCCGGCTAATTTTTGTCTCAACAAATTGTTAAAACTGTTCACTACATTTGCAGGAATTCGTAACGGGTCTTTCGGTGCTGTCAAGAGGTAGTTTAGAAGAGAAATTGCGATGGACCTTCTCTCTGTACGATATTAACGGAGACGGGTGCATCACTAAAGAGGAGATGACTGACATTGTGACCGCGATTTACGACCTGATGGGCAGAGTCGAGCCCTCCGTCGACGATGATATTGTACAGCAGAAGGTGGAGAGACTATTTCAGGTACTTCATATTTATTTCATATAGGATTCTCTAGTCTACTTAGTTAAAAATGTCGTTAACACTGTCGCTGCCAAGCTTTTCATAGCGCTACACAGTTTCCTCTACCTTAGAGTTGCCATACGTCCCGGTATGCCGGGACATGTCCCGGTTTGAAGCGTGGTGTCCCAGTGTCCCGCCCATTAAGCAAATTGTCCCGGTTTGAAAAGCATAGTTAACTAGTAGGGAGACCAGCAGCTAGGTAAATAAGTACTTATGCACGTACATAGTACGGACGGCTATAAGCCTAACGATTAAGACAGGCAGTGCCTGCGTGGCGCGCGCGCATGAAGGATGCCGTCCCACGACAAGACCGGACCAGGGCCCCACATCTGCTTTGAATTTGGGGATGAGGCATTGCGCTGATGTCCTTCCAATTTTTCTTCATGAGCTCTACCCATACTACTTTTTCTTTAATTGTCCCGGTACTCGTCCTCATGCTTATGGCAACCCTACTCTACCTACATACGAGGAAACGCATGGTATCGGCTACGCGCCGCGCCGGCTAAAGCGCCCACTTATCGGGTTCCTAGCATTGAATGTGTTAGTCTAGTTAATTCGTACAGTGTAGTCAATTGACTCTTTGACAAAAAAAATAGGGTACCATTCGAACCAGTTTTTAAGAGACGATCAATTGTTTGTATCGGACCAACTACAATGAGAGCAACACAAAAGACGAAAACGAGAGGTAAAGTACAGCATGGCTGACGAGCACTGAAAACGCTCCATACTGATAGGCAGTGAAATGTGACGTCACAGTGCAATGGACTCGTAATCCCGTTGTATGGAAAAACGAGTAATCTGCCATTTTAGGGTGGGTTGCACCAAAATCTGTAATCGTAAACGGTGTTCGTTAAAATCTGAATGTATGGAACGTTTGACAAGTTTCTATAGGATGACAGCTGCCGACGCCATATTGGACGATGACCGGCCTGTGATCGTATGTTGGTGCAACCGACCCTTAGTCGTGAAATATTGCTTTTAATAGTTATTGGTAACTTTCAATTTACAATTGGACTATTAAAACATAACATTTATGGGAATCTTTAAAGTTTTTATGGTTTTAATTAATTTGTGTAATTTACTATTTATCGTGATAATTTGATGGTTTTTTATCTATATAACCACACTGGTATAAATTTTAACAAGTGTCAAATACCCAATTTAACGTGTTTTGTTTCCGTGTCACAACAGAAAAAGAAACGCACGTCTCACGCTTAAATCATTGACTTGAATGTAACATACATTGCTCTACTCGGACAATTAATAGAATATAAACTTTTATTTGCAAGAATACGTAGGTACCTGTATCGGTGTTACATAATATAAACATAGTCAATTAGTCACAGTATTCAGCCGAGGCAGCATGCAAATGTTCAAAATGGAAAGTTTTATATCTAATCCTTATTGTTAAAAAAAAACTCTTTTCCATGTACTCCTTTACTGAATAAAAACAATGTTCTTGAAGCCACTTTGTCAATTTATGCTTAAATTCTAAATCATTCAACAGCTTAAATGAAAAATATTCCATTAAATTATAGATTACATCTTACCAAAATAACTCTCACGTTGACCATTGGAGTGAGAAGTAAATTCTTATAACATAGTTAAGGTTTTAATTCAACTACAAATAAATTGATTTAGTTGTGACACAAAAGTTACCCCTGTAAATTGTTTGACAAATTTTCGTGTCACAACGGAATCAATTTAATTGTAGTCGAATTAAAAACTAACTATAGTAAAAATAATTTGGTCCTCACCTCTACTTATCACAATTTCCATTGTGACATGCTGTTTAAAAATTGTTTTTACCAAGCCAAGGTTCACACTGTGAACGATGGGAAACGCGCATGATCATTGAAGCTTTAGAAAATAATTAAGGTATCTAAAAGGATTTTTTCTCATGAGGTTCTTATATAAAAATATTTTAAGATGTCGTTAATGGATATCTTTTCAATACAGAAAATGGATCTAAACCGCGACGGGGTCGTAACATTGGACGAATTCCTGGATTGCTGCGTGCGCGACGAGGACATCTCGCGCTCGATGGGCGTCTTCGACAGCACCTTCTGACATCCTGCTGACGGCGCCGGCTCGTCCAACGCCGCGCGCCGTCGCGCCGCCCCGTGACAAAGGCCTTTAAGTGCCCCATTTCTACTCGGGGCATAATTTTGTCATGTTTTATAACGCACGGAAAGGACAACGCGATTTCAACTCGAACTCGCTCTTCTGGATCTTGTCGTAAATTACTAGTTTCTGACTGATCCGATTCAATCTTTCTATGTGTGGTGGGGGCATAGAGCCAATGAACCCAGTCCCTCAATGTTTTCAAGGTAGTTAGATCTACATGTGATGTTTAAGATTTGAGTCTATTAGGTAATAAAATTTCATAACTTGTATGTTCAGTATGGAAGCTGCGAGTGTGAAATTTAATTACTTATCTGTAATAGGTGATGCGACTTGTGAATTGCCTTAGAATGCTGGCCATTGTTCTTATCTTCCATGGCACAGATATAAGATTACTAAATCTATTACTACTAACATGTTCTTCAGTAGAAAATTATTTTATCGGGTGGTATGCGCTGCTTGACGCATCTTTGACGAGCTCACTTTGATGCTAACTTATTATACTTACTGTATTAAAAAAAACAGGCTATACTTTACAACTCTAGAAACTACCTAACCAAACATAGGTATCTTGATGAACCATAATTACCACGAGGAAGAACATTTGCAGTTTTTATTATAACGTAGATTCGAATAATAATAGTCTGTCAATACCTAAAGTTTTAATGTTGGGCACACATTAGGATATAGAGGCCCTCGGTAAAAATGTTGACCAAACTTATATTAAGAAAACTCCCAGGACGATACATGTAGTCCGTGGTCTATATTATCTATTTTAAATTTAAAAGCTTATTCCTTATTCCAAAATGTAGATTGCCTTAAAAAAGAGCATTAATTCAATTTCCTGGATGCAAGTCCTTCAATCCTTATCTGAAATTATCTAGAACTATTGTAATATATTTCATTAGAGTATATATTGTAAGTATTGCCACATTTCGTCTATAGTTGTCTTTAGTCTGTCATATCTATACGTCTCATAACTAACTTCCCTTCTTATTTAAATTGTTCCGGCCATTTTAAATAGTATTTAGCATTAATTATCTGTTTAAGGTGTTTCATAGTACCTAACCTACCCACCATTTAAATGTTGATGATTCATCGACTGATGTTATAACAATGTTTCGAACCTTAAAGTTTGTCTGTGTTGTTTGTAGGATTATCAAATGCTCCCATAAAAGGTACGTTAACTCAAATCTTACTCACTAGATGGCCTAAATAAACAATATATTGTCGCTGTATGTCGAATTTAAATCAAAATTTGATTAGATTTCAGTATATGAAACAGGTTACAAACACTGCCGTATAATAAAAATAGAAAATTCAGCAGTACCTTATTTTGCCTTTCTTGTGGCGACAATAATTTGTACATGAATAATATTATTTTTATGTGAAATTAGTCTTCAAATTCAGACCTAGTGTTTTGATTCTTAATCACAAATGGCAAAGTATTTTCAGAATCATCACGCGTTTTAAAAAACTACCTACCTATAGTCAAATATTTTCTATGAAATTATCAAATATGTAAATATTAATGTACATAAATTATTGTATAGAATTAATGTGTATATTTTCATAGTGAATGTTAAATGGAACCAAATAACTAGAATGCATATTTAAACACTTGTATCAGAATAACTGAGTGTGCGTGTTATGGAATTAAAATACAAAAAATAAAAGAATTACGATATAATGTGATTAACAAGTGATGAATAATGTTATTGTATTTTGATTTATAAATATGAAATATATGAACAGAATGGCCGTCATTTTAAAATAGACTTTGAACATGAACACGGTGTATATTCAAACATTAAAAAATAACTAAAACATTGGTCGAGCTTACATAGATAAGTGGTTTATGTACGTCTTCCGAAATAAAATAGCTACGTTATGTTTCCAAAACAGGGCGATGATTGTGGCACAAATTCAGGGGAAAATATATACTTATCCAAAACATTTAACTGCTCATCATAAGCAAATATGTCCATCATTCAAGGCATTGCTAGACATTATTTTGTGTAAGTAATTTTGCCTTTGGGCCAATGTTGATATAGTATGCAAAAATAACGACGTTGTCGGTAAATTACTAACGGGTGTAAGAGGTTTACTTTCAATTTTAGGGCTATTTTATTTTTGGATTATTTCTGTTAAATTATGGAAAGAGCCATCGAGAGTTTTGACTTTACGTTTAAGACAGAAATAATAGATAAGAATTCAAATAAAGTCTTATGATATTTAAAACTTAGATATTTATTAGATAGAGTTTACCTAATAATTCCAAGTATTCGAATAAACCGTTTTCAGTCTGTGGTACATATAATATATATATTTCCTCAGGTGATGACATGCCCTTATCGTAATTTTGTAATGTAGAAGAAATATTAAAACCTGACTAAAGAATCCCTTAGGTCCCAATGCCACGGATCGAATATACCGATAATATTGCTTACAATAAAAAGACGGAAATAAAAAATTGATAATGAATTCTGTATAAGTAGCTCAAATGATTGCAAACTTTTCATGCTGCCTATTGAGGTTAAACTTCTGTAATTCTGTGCAGTTAATAAATTCATAGATAGAATGAAAACTGAAATAATCAATAAAATGTTCATTTAATTGTGATGGCTGCCACAAAATAAGGAACGCATTTGGGTAAGGACCAAACTTTTGGACATCGTCTACAATTTAATTAATTCCGTTGTGACACGAAATTTCAACATACCTACAATTTATATGGATAAGTTTTGTGTCACAACGGAACGGAATCACTTAAATTGTAGTCGAATTAAAAGCCTTAACTATGGTCCAAAAAATTTGGTCTTCACCTATTTAGGTATAATCGCCAATCTAAGTTGGCTGGCCCTGTCTGAAAAACATAACTTTTGATATATTTGTTTGTTTATCCATTCGTTTAGTAAGATTAGGTATCGTTGTTACATCCCTACAGAAGATAAGTGCCAAAAGCAAAGGATAAAGTAATTATGTTATGATGTGTATGCTGAATACGTGTAAGCGTGTTGCAAATTGTTATGTTGCTATTGATATCGTCAACTTTGTCACTGTGAGAGGCATTGAGATTATGTTAAAACCATTGCATCAGTACATAGGCCTACTAGGAAGATATCAGTAACAAGTTTGTCTTAAATCCCAAAAACCTAGAACCTGCCATTGGTGTTAGTTACTTTAGCGTAGTTACTGTGGTCCTTTACCTGGACACTACTTATATTTACCGTAATGTCTATGTCACCGTTTTTTCTGAATAAAATTGATAAAGCCCGGTATTTCATGTTAATTACTCTATTCAGAACTTACAGGTCTGGACCGAATCAATTTGCTAATAAAGTGTCACAATTAAATTCGGCTGTGACACGTGGTTAAAACTCGACAATTTTATTGCAAGAGATCTGGGGTCACCAGGTTTATTCATTTCCTAAGTTGAGTGATCAGAAACGCCGGAAAATAGTACATATCAGTAACATGTTATAGACCTAATGGAGTCTTCATATATTGAGCCGGTTTCTTATCGACTTCTATAGTAGCATATACTTGTTGTTTGTTGTACCTACTCCTATCGCATTTGTTTCAACATCACTAAACCATTGATTGAATGCGAGATAATTTAAAATAATGTTTAGAAATGAAATCAGTAATGTTAGATATTTGAATATTGAATTGTTTATTTACAAATTTTATGTGTATTTTATAGAAAAATAAATGAATGTGAATTAAGTGTGTTTTAATAACCCGTAAAATGAAACATAAGTTGTATTACTTTGTACAATCGTTTATTAACACAAAAATTGCTCAAACTACATAATAATATAAAATTAAATTACCTAGTAAAACAGAAACCTGTTACGTTAATTCTAAATTGATATAAGTAAAAGATATTTTGCTGAATAATAAGATAATAATTTCATAAATGGGTATTGGCTAATAAAGTGAAAAAAGTTTTTCGCAGTCAATTGACATAAATTGTATTTGGACCTGGTTCGTGGACGAAGTCCTTTTCTGCGTATCAATATATTCAATGCATACCTATAACGAGGTTTTTGTATCTGTAGATATGGGAATTTGTAATAAACGGGGCAAAAAACTTCAAAAGAACAAATCTTCAAAAGAGCAAAAAACTTCAAAAGGACACAAAATTTCATACATTTCTAATGTAGTCTGTGGGGCTAGCACAACTTGCTGACAAATCGTATCTCGCGCGACTCAGCGATTCCTGCCTCGCTCGAACTATGCTGGTTAGAAAGAGGAGGGTACATTTTTCTCTAGTCGCGTCGCGTCGCAGCGGTAGTTGTGCTAGCCCCCCTGATAGGCAGACGCAACGGATGTATCTAATGGTTTAATTTTAAAACAAATGCCTAGTCTCGGAATGGCGTAAACCCATTGCCGCGCACGCTCTTTGTATCGTGCGTACTACGTAGTGTGCCGCTGTAGGGTGTATCCATAGCACATTAAAACACCTTAGACAGAGTATCCACCGTGACCATGCGCCGCTACGGGTTTACACCTTGACAAGTTTCATTATTGGTTCTAAACTGAATGTGAATACATTATGAATATTATAACTTACATCTGAACAAGACTTTATTGATGAACCGTATTCAGATATTTTTGACCACAATTGAAATGAAGGTGTGCGCTCTCGCGCTCGTTTCAACTATTACGTCTACTTACATTTATCTTATAAGAAAAAATAAAGTACCTATTGATATGTAAATTAGCCATAAATTAATTATTGGGTCACTGATCGCAACGATTTATATTAATATTAACCCACATCAGCAGGACCAGCACTAGATTCGTCTCTTTCTAGTGTAAACTATTAGAAAGAGACAAATAGTCCATCTCACGCGCGGTTTTGTGCTAATTGAAGGTTTTTATTTCATACGATCCTAGCGAGCCAATCTAAGAGTATGATATCTAGAATCACATAGACTTAGAGAAATCATACTAGAATTACAAAAATACAACAGCCCGACAGTGTTATAAACTAAATTACTTTCTTAGTAATATTGTATAAAAAAATTAAGTATAATTTGATCCGTGGGTGTTCGAGGCGGAACAGTTATATTGCTTAATTTAAATTTTTGAGCATTATAATATCTTCTTATAATAATCTACATTTCCTTGTAGATAAGTATGTATTTATGTGTGAAACACCAACCAGAATGCTATTTACTGCTGACTTTGTTAATTTTTTTATTATTAATAATACAATAATTATCGTCCCAATTACGATTAAAGTTTATTGCTTTTGAAGCAGTATCGAGGCACGATGGTTGGTATCGTATTTATTTTATACAACATCAACGTTATATTAACTTATACCTAATCCAAAGTCCGAGTTTTGGTACCTTAGTAAATTAGCATACAGACAAATGCGTCGAAATGATAAACGGAAACATAAATGCAATATCTTTTCTGAACAAGAGTGGGCAGTAATGTAGACAATGCTACATTTTACTTTGTAATTTAGTATGAATGAAACAGAAGCAAATTTAAGGAAGACATTAGATCGAGTATAGAAGCGTATAGCGTCCAAGAAAGTAATCAATGTATATAACACTAGTAAATACATAGCAGTTAATAGTTAAAAAAAAAAGATTCTTAAAGATTCAAAAGTAATCCCTCTAATAATACCAAGATATATTAATAAAGGGGTTAACATGATTAAAAGAAAAAAAATCTTAAAAATAATTATAAAAAAGATTTTCAATGCATTAGATTCTCTTGCTTTACTTTGGATTTACTAATCTATGTAATTTAATTTATGTTTTGTATACAATATATTCAATACTGAAAATGAGATTAATTACTAAAAATAAAGTATATTATTTAAGAGAGCTAAGTCACATTCGAGAAAACGGTGGTCTAAAATGGCAATAAATGTTTTTTAAAGTATTGAGCATGCAAGTACATTACTTTAATACAAATTATTTTACTAAACTCCAAATCCAGCTTATAAATACATTAAAACTAAAAAAATTAGAACTATAGCCTATTCAATTGTTTGTGATGGATATTCCAAAATATAATTACATTATTCATGTCATAAACTAAAAAAAACTTATTTCATTAGGTACACTTTTTACAACTTGTAAAAAGTCGTTACATTTAAATTAAAAACTTATTGGTAACTGTACTATAAAGAATTATAGAATCTTGGGCAAAATGGTTGATGGTACTCTTTTGCAATATCTTTGCCAGGCCGCTCCGTAGCGTCTTTGGCACCGTCCGTGGTCCCTCAAAGCTCTATGAAGGAGCATCAATATCGTCAGCAGGGCTGGTGCAGCGGCAATATAATGCTGGGATACTAGACCAGGGATCGCCAGAGATATGTGAATGAGAATGTCACCTAAGTAATTGGGGTGTCGAAGAACGCCCCATGTACTGGAGATGAGCAGCTTCTTTCCGTGGAACGTTGGCATGGAGTCCAGATCTGAAATTACACATTCATCAGCAACATTAGCAGATATAAGTGCCACTGCTGGGCACAGGTCAGGTCTTGGATGATACTCATACTCATTTATTCAAAAAGCCAATTTACATGATGATAATGATAAATTATACATTAACGCGAACAACATATTATCAGCGTGTAGTTGGTTAACTATAATTGAGCTTTTATAATTAAATGACAACGGCCCACATTGTTGAAACAAAAATTGACGAGTTGGCTGGATTAACGGAAATAACATGACCTCAATAACTAGGATTAATCCACAATAAAACAATGGAGTTTGCTATTTGTGTCTGTTTGTCAAGTCTCGTTTGTGGTTGTCTTTTACACTTAAACAAGCAAAGCAATGTAGAGAAATTTGGTATAGGGATAATTCAAGTCAAGGATCAATCAAGAAAGGAATCAAGGAAATCATCTATAAAGATTAAATGGGGCAGAAAGCTTTCGTGAAAGTGTGGTATTAGTCACTACTCACTAGCAAAAACTAATAATTATAAAAACAAGATAAAAAAGATTACTATGCAAAACATCTGCTTTCAATCTGTCTTACTAAAAAAACAGTGCCAAGCATTACTTGAACTAGATTCAGTGGAATGTCTCTGCTGCAAAACTACTAGACAAATCTATTCTATTAATAACAGGAAAAAAACATTGTGTAAACTTACGCATCAAGCTTGGTTGCAGAGGATTTTTCCTGAATTCATGCTTTATATTGTTACTTATCAGCATCAAAAGAAATCCTATCACATAAACCACTGCCGCTGAAATTAAGACGTTGGTTGAAAGAGTTATGTTGGCATCAGCAACAAATTTCGAGATTGTTGTGAAGTACAATGGGTAGAGAGCACTGGACACTATTTGGTAGTACCCAAGGCCTTCAGATTGCCAGAAGAAGGTTGTAGTAACTCTGTATTCCCTCATAATAAAGTTCAATAGGTAGTTGATTTGCAGCATAGAGAACAGAAGGATGGTCGGTTGAAGTTGCAGCTTGTTCCAAATCACATTATAATTGCTTGGAGATAGGATTAATTCTTCATTCTCTTTTGTCTGAAGATGAAAACCTTGCTTGAAGATCAGAATTGCTAGGGTCAGCTGAAACAAAATGTATAAACACCATATTCATTTAAAATATTAGACAAACATGTAATATATTGTTGTTGCAAGTCTCTCTGTATATAGTGAAATAAAAAAATCTTCAATCTATATGTTAGGGTATGTTTTTAGTTTTTAAAAGTGGACACAGCATTATTCTATGCTGATATAGGTACCATAATTATTCCAAAAAGCCAACTTTATAGGCCTTAGATAATATAATGCAGTAGCATTCAACATAGCAACATTCTTGCATATAAATGCCTCATTATGAATTCAGTACAATCTAAAATGTTATACTTACAGCACTGATATTGGAGATTCTAGACACCCAAATCTTGCAATCCAGGTTTTTAATGAATGGGTGAATTTCTCGCCCCACCCAGAAATCATAGAGAACATATCCTGTGCTTCCATACGGATTCAAGTTTTGAGATTTATGGCTATTCAAAAACAGAGTGATGGATAAAATGAGGGCAAATATGTACGAAATTACAGCCAGTTTCAAATAGTCTTTTAAAAGTGTGTCACTGCTGAGTATTTGAAAGAAATCCAATGTAAATAGAGTTACAACAGTGAATATGCTCGAGAAAAAGGCATTGAAACAGTATGTAGTTTTTGAATCATCCATTCTATCAACTTTCGGACCTAAAATAGGCAGCAGGGCCAACACAGCTTGTATGACAACCTGCCCTAAATAGACAAGTGTTGTTTTCAAACTGAACCATAGTGTCAAACTCTTCAACACAGACCAGTTTTTGAGCGGCTGAATTGTGCATACTTTTGTGCAAGATATTAAAATAGAAAACACAGTCAGTGGCAACAGTAAAATGAGGATGGCAGATCCAATTCTTCCCCCGAATTCCCATTTACTTCCTTGTACAAGTCTGCTTGCACTCTCTCTTAATGGAGTTGCTAATCTTCTAGTTACAGATTTAGATTTCTCTCTCTGGTATTCTCCTTCTGAGTTTTCTCCATCAGAATATGTGTCAATTGACTGGCTGACTGATTTACTGAGCGACTTACTGACGGACTGGCTGAGGCTACGCCTGATATCCGCTCCGTTGACGCTAGATTCCCGCAGCCTACTAGATCTACGCGGCACTACTTCCTCAACCAGTTTCCGATTTCTAAGACCGTAAGCATCTTTCGAGAACTCACTTTCAATTCCGTTTAACGCTTGTTCCACTGAGAAAGAAACGGGAGCGTAATCTCTGATGGAATATTCCGATCGCCGCGTACGTACGCTACGGTATGTTTCTTTGGACGCAGTTACATCACGAAGCTTTATTTCCACTTCGGACAACGTAGCCTTCTTCACTGGTGATTTTTGTGCAGTTTCGATCGCTTCTTTCGTTGTCCTTGATGGGGATTTTCGCGCGGGAAACTTAGAGGCTGGTTTGCGACTCGGAGATTTGCGCGCAGGCGATTTGCGGGAGGGCGACCGCACGGGAGGCGAGCTTTTACGCGCCCTAGCAGGAGATCGAGGCGGCGAAACTCCTTTCCGATTACGCGGTGGACTAGAATCCACCATAGACGGCCTGACTCGGCCGCTTCTCGTAGACATCATAGTAGCATTCAAATATTACACAATATAGTTTTTCTTCTTGTTGCGTCTAAAATTATCCTGGCACAATTACCACACACGATGCCATTAGCAATTAGGTACACTTTAATGTCATCGAATCACATGCAATTGATGCAATTCGACAGTTTTTCAAAATAATGTTTACAGGTCAACGAACAACAAAGTCACAACAACAATTTTCATTCACGCACACGCTTCTAGTTTTCACGACACACGCCACACATCAATGTCAACGTCAACGACGCTAGAATGAATTCAAAATGCGGTTCGTGATTGGCTAAAAATAGTTGCCGCCGCTTTAACCCGGAAGTAACAATAATCTATCTCTCTCTGACAAATAAAAAAGGAGAGAGCAAAAATAACATTAGTCCATGATGCCAACACAACGCTCTAACGGTATATTGCCATATCAAAACAGCCCTTTCAAGATATAATATCGTAGAGTAAATGGCCACATGGTATTTCTACAATTAAATAAATGAAATTAAAATAACTGGGTTAAGAGGTAACAAAGTATGTTACCTCAACCGAACAAACCGAACCGCATAACGAAATCCACTCAGGACATTAGTTATAAAAAAAATGATGATATGATATGTAAGTAAGGCGGCCTTCACTGCCCAAATTTGGTGGAGAGTTAGACTGTGTTTAGGTTCAGGCGCGGATACAGGGGGGGCAACAGGGGCAATTGCCCCCCCCTGAAACCTGTGTCAGGGGAGGGCAATTGCCTATGTCCTGTCGTAGGAAATATGTTCAACAATATAAACAGTTATCAAAAGTCAGTTTTATTTTCGAAAAAGTTCGAAAGTGCCCCCCCTGAACAAAATCCTGGATCCGCGCCTGTTTAGGTTAGTGTTAGTATTCTAGTTATTTGTAATTTTACGTTTTGACTCGCTTTTGCCCACGACTTCTGTGTAGAACTCATTCATCGCGATAGAATTTTATTGCTATTTTTTATATATCAGGCGCTTATCTAGTAATCGCTCTGCCATACAGCTTTCCACAACCTTAAGGGATGATTTCCGGGATAATAAGTAGCCTATGTCCTTCCCCGGGACTCAATCTGCCTCAATACCAAATTTTATCTCAATCGGTTCAGCGGTTTAAGCGGGAAGAGGTAACAGACAGACAGACTATCGTATTTATAATAATAAGTATGGATAATGTTGTTTAATATAAACTTATGCTTGAATCGGGATTATATATAGGCCATGATGGCACCCTGATGGCCCATGGAACGTACAGGACGCGGTTTTTTTTATACCACGTCGGTCGCAAACAAGCGTACAAACAAGTCTGATTACCAGCAGTCACCACCACTTACCAGCGATCACCACAGCCTAGGGATGCTTTCAACTCCAGGGGTGTCACATGCACATTGCTCGTTTCTTGAAGAGCCCCATACTGAAGTAGGTACCTCGGGAAAACCATGGGAGTTCATTCCACAACAGGGGTGTCCGACGGAGGAAGGAAATTCCTCTGAAATCGTACCGTACGTGACCATCTAGGTTATGCGTTCAAGGGAGAAAGACATATTTTCATCTCATTCCACTGCATAACTAACTGCGTCCTGTATTTTGGGCCATCACGGCTTATTCATTGTGTGATCCGGCATTAGGTTTTAGGTTCGTAATTCTAATACCTACTCTATTATTATTGCCCCCCAAAGGGTACCTAATCATTTATAAGCACTTAAATTAAATTATCAATTCCATGCTAACTCATGTTACATTTTCCCATGTGTAAAAATTTTAGTAATAGGAAAGAATAATTAACAACTTCAGGCCATGCAAGCAAAAATATCGTATCGTTCTTTGAAACAACAGGCCAAACGAGGAAACAATAAGGATTGATTTTCCGATACATGATTCTCGACTATAATTGTTAGTCTGACAATAGCCGAAACATGATTATTTAAAATTTCCTAGATAGAAAAAAATCCAGTCTCTATTTTTCTCTTTTTAAACAGCCTACTTAAACAACGCATTATTAAACGACACAACTACGTTAATATGATGATATTTTAACTCATCTAAACACTATCAAGAGGAAATTTAATAAAACTTCACACAGTCAGATATTTAATTTACCGACATTCGTTAAAAAAACCATTGCCGAAGAGTGATGCATCCCGCTTTGTCATGCGTGAAAGACATAAGCGTGTTTCTTTCACGGCGTGGCAGAATCGAGGAATCCCCTTATAAGTTGGGCCCTGAATAGATTTTAAATTCAGGATTAACTTAATCACTGTATTCTTATTGTCTATTAGTAAAATTTTATAACGCTAAGTTCCGGTGTAATTGCCGCGCGTTAATAAATTATTACTCCTCGAAGGCCAGTTTTACTCCATTATGATATTACATGACTAATATGATTAGTTGATTACCTAACTGTTCATATTTACTACTAGGCATGGCGTTTTCACTTTTTAGACTTTGTAAGCTTATTAAGTGTCTCTGAGAAAACCTTAAGTACCTACATAATATACTTACCTACCTACTTAGTTTAAAGAGAGGTAGGACACGGCAAAATGTCATCTTGCTCGAATTTGGAGCAGCCCAACTGGGGAAGTAGGTACCTCCACCTTGCAGAAGACCACAGCCATAATAACATTATCTACTATACAAGTACGTAGTGTTGTGTTCCTGGAGGTGAGCAAGGTTGCCAGAGCTCCCGCGGATGCACTGTGTTGAGAGCGAACGGACCTAAATTTGTCCCTTCTGCTGTCAACACAGTGAATTCTCAAATTTCATAAAGGGTCGGCAACGCGTACGTGACTTGGAGTTGCGGGCGTCTATAGGCTGCGGTGGCCGCTTACCATCAGATGGACCGTACGCTTGTTTGCCACCGGCGTAGTATAAAAAAAAAAGTCTTTTTTAATACCCCGTCCCATAGTGGCAAAAGCTTTAAGGCCCACCAAGGCGCGAAATACAAAGAGGCCTACTTCTAACTTCGTATCGTGCCGTCAATTTCACTCTCGTGTTATACACCTTATGATTGAAAGGGACAGCACTTTACGACGTTCGGATTTCGATGTTCGGAGTAGGCCCTCAGAGCCTGTACTCCGAACTTCGTATAGTGCTGCCCCTTTCACTCTCGTGTTATTCACTATATGAGTGAGAGGGACGGCACGACACGAAGTTCGGAGTAGCCCCTCTGGCCTTCCCCGTTTAAAAAGAGGCCTCCCGCTCATCGGATAGTGCCCCTCCTCCACAGACTACTTAGAAGAGTTAGAACATACTACGTCCCTCCTCGCCTGATAATGAATTTGTCAGAGGAACAAACCGACCATGGCGTAACTGGATGTCGTGTAGGTACCTTAAAATATTAATTTGACCTTTATATCTGATGGAGCGGCTCCGTCTGACGCGCTAAGCGTAGGTACCTATCTACTTACGCCTGAAAAGTAAAAATCTTGCAGTAGGTATAGTCAGCAGCAAAAGTAGCTCAGCAAAATAATACTGATCTACACAGAGCCATATTCTCTTGACATTAGAGTGCGTGTGTAGTGTTTTGAGCATCAGGCCAGCAGCGTAGCTACTTCTACTGCCGAGTGTAGTACCTATAATAGGTTATTAGGTTGATATTTTATCTCAAGAGCGCGGGTTACCCATAGTTGCGTATACATATTATGCCTTCGACTGTATACCTACCTTAGCTCAATACAGCGCGGCGTTCGAATAAATGCAAAACTGAATAGGAAAAAATCACACTACAGTACTGAAATTAGCATACAATCCAATGATTACGTAATTTTTGCTAACACAAGCTGACTAAAAACTACGTAGACATGAATGACACTTAGAAGATTATGAAGGTCAATGCTACTGCCCAACTCTTTACATTCTGTTTGCGGAAAGAACATGAGGGTGACAAATGGGTCACACGCGGATTTAGGTTAGCGTCTTTTCTGTGGACATACCAAAAGTTAAGGGCTACAAAGCTTAATTTTGGATTGGACCGCATAAACAGTGTCTCCGTTTCTATAAATCACTGTAATAAAAACATAGCTAACATGCACGTAAGCCGTTAACTATTGACCACAGGAGGGACGACTTTTGTTTTTAGGGTTCCGTAGCCAAAATGGCAAAAACGGAACCCTTATAGTTTCGTCATGTCCGTCTGTCCGTCTGTCCGTCTGTCCGTCTGTCCGTCTGTCACAGCCGATTTACTCGGAAACTATAAGTACTACAGTGATGAAATTTGATGGGAATATGTGTTGTATGAACCGCTACAAAATTATGACACTAAATAGTAAAAAAAAGAATTGGGGGTGGGGCCCCCCATACATGTAACTGAGGGATGAAAATTTTTTTTTCGATGTACATACCCGTGTGGGGTATCAATGGAAAGGTCTTTTAAAATGATATAAAGTTTTCTAAAAAACATTTTTCTTAAAGTGAACGGTTTTTGAGATATCAGCTCTCAAAGTCGTAAAAAGTATGTCCCCCCCCCTCTATTTTTATAACTACGGGGTATAAAATTCTAAAAAAAATAGAGGTGATGCATGCTAATTAACTCTTTCAACGATTTTTGGTTTGATCAAAGTATCTCTTATAGTTTTTGAGATAGGTTGATTTAACTGTAATTTTGGTTAAGTTATTTTTGCTGTTTTATAGATACTAGTACGGAACCCTTCGTGCGCGAGTCCAACTCGCCCTTGGCCGGTTTTTTCAACTAAGTATGACCCAAATGTGGGCATCAATATTAATAGATAGTACTTGTACCTATGTCAGTGCGAGAGGGACGGTATAGTTATATGCCCGACATAAACGCGATAGCTAGGCAGAAAGTTTCGTGGTACAGTCGACTACAATGAGATGTATCCTCTTTTGGCTATTATTACAATGGCATAAGGTAATAAATTAGATACATCTCTTTACCTTGCCTGGTAAAAGAAAATCCCCTAAAGAGGTTCTAAAGAAACCAAAATTTCAACAAGAAAACATTTATTATATACAATTAAGACAAATTCTCAAAAAACATAAAAAATGACAAAAATAAACCATTTTAAAACAGTGACTCAAAAACGGCGCTATGCTATAATAATCACAGACGGCCACAAAATGCAATTCATTCCTTGTGTAGCAACTTTTGCAAAGTCACTGACACTGATACTTATAAGCTAATTTGAGTTATACGCTGGGAAAAGAAACTGTACTCAATTTAATAATATTGGAAAAAGAACCTCAGCTGTGTTGCAATAAGGCCTCTTTCCACGTTATCGCCAGAAGCACTAAGGCTCCTTTTCACAGCGAATGACTACATATTTTATATATTTTATGTACTTATTCTTTATAAACTACTCACCCATACAAGATAAATATATAAACAAATGTAAGCCCCTCGACCTGAAGTCAAATTTAGTACTTAGTTCCCAAGATATTAAAATGTTTATAATGAATTACATTACTATTACTACACATGAATTCAAAAGTGAAGTTTAGAGCCTCTATTATGTATTAAATTATATTAAATTTTCAGTGTGAAAATCGTGAGGATTTCAAGAGAAATTCGTGAGTACCTATTTGAAATGATATTACAATACAATGACCCAGTTACACGTTGCAGAAAAATATCAGAACGCGTGGCTTTGAAAGTCCTCTTTGATTAAATGCTCTTATCTATGATTAGTGATTACCTGGTGTTGTGAGTACTGGTAATTTCATTTCCAAGGTGACATATTGATCGATAACATTGTTAGGGCGAACCCCAGTTTAATGTCCGATATGACATTTAAAATTACTTCAGCACAATACTTGGATATAGCAGTTGAAGAAAAAACAAACGAATCCGTAAGTTGTTGTTTACTACAGGTTTGTGGTAATTACTAAGAATGAAGTCATACATAAATTTAGATTCCGATTTGACTATTCTGCCAAAGGCGCCAAATCGGACCTCGGACTCCTCTTGAATACAACCAGGTATCGGGAAAACGTTAAGAGAATGATAATTAAAGACATTTGAGAATAGGCAACCTGGATGGAGATAAACTTCAAAGCCAAACAAACTCGAACATCTATTAAGCCGTCGTCTTTCGGCGAAAAAAATAAACAATAGCATTATTTTGTAATGAGCCCTGGGATCCCAGGGACTGGTAGACGACGGGTAACGCTTTGGACGCCATTCTTCGCATATGACAGCGACACATACACGCCAACTATTTTTTCATAAGAACTTTAAACTTTAAAATAACAACTTTAGTGTAAAGCACGAAGGTGACTTTGACAACGCACTCCGTAATACCTATAGTCGTTATTGGTGTCGTAGGCTCTACAAAAGAATTAACACTAACAAGAACTTTGTGATTTAGAATTTTTAGAAAATAGGTTTAAACATAACTTCGGTGATGGTTAAACCACGATGTTCACCAGTACTTCTCAAGGGTCTTGACAAGGTCGAGCGGTTTCTCTGTGGGTCCGTGACGCGACACGGGGATGCCATCTTTGTCGACGATGAACTTGGTGAAGTTCCATTTAATGAAGCTCCCAAGGGATCCTCCTTGCTTGTGCTGAAATAAAAGGTCTATTTGTAGATGATGTTTCAAGACCACGTACGGGAAAGCACAGCATGGGTCCCCCACAAGGTGGACTGGTGACCTGACATAGGTCGCGGAAACCCGGTGGATGAAGGTGGCACAGAACCGGTCATTTGTGACATCACTCTTTGTGTCCAGTTGTCCAGTATCTTTCCGCTGATATGACGATGATGATGATGATGATGATGAGCAATATTATGATTGAATTGAGTTTATTTCACATGAACATGCTATGTAACTAATATATTATACAAAAAAAATATAAAAACTTAAGCCAAAAGGTCCTGACGAGGCACATGAAAACCTGTCTTAGTGTGTGTGCGTGTGTGTGTGTTACACATAATTGGACCCATGTTGATATATCATTATTTACTCGTACTGTTGTCAAAAATACGTACTTTAAATCTTTCGGGTTATTAACGCCCACGGTGTATATGCACTGATACCACGCGTTCTTTACGAAGGACTGAGTAACCCAAGCTGTTGAGATCGAACATTTAGAATCGCAAAAGTTCGGAAACGGCCGATCGTCCTTGAAGGGTCACCTATTTGGGTAGATAACCCACCAGTTACATATTTGTTACTTGATTTGCAATAGCCAATGAAAATTAAGTTTATCCTTGAGTTTTGACAGTTATTTTGAATCTAGTGTCGGCAATTACCGCATAATAGACTCTAGAACAGGGATCAGATACCGGTATTTTCTCCATAGAAAAATACCGGTATTATTACGGTCACCGGTTCATTATTTCGTTTTTAATGGGACAATCTAATAATACGACGTTGTTACCTAAATACATGATTCAGCCCTATGTAAAGAACAAAACATAATCCAAAATATTGGGCTAATTCAGGGTTTTTTTAAAATACCGGTATCGGTCCCTGCTCTAGAACGCCGTAGCGCGGGAAACGCCGCAAGTAGTCGCTAGGCCAGTTACGCTTACGCGGCCTGCGTCAGTTAGCGGCCTTCTGAAGAACGAAGTTTCTCCAATCAAGTAAAGATAATTACTTACACTTTTACATTCCCTAAAGACATATTGAGTCGTATGCGTTTTAATTAGTATCTATTGTATGGGAATATATTAAAAAAGTAAGAAAAGATCCCTTCAGTTCATCAACTCATGCAAGTGGCCGCAAACCAGGGATCGGATACCGGTATTTTCTCCATAGAAAAATACCGGTATTATTACGGTTACCGTTTCATGATTTCATTTTTAATGGGACAATCTAATAATACGACATTGTTACCTAAATACATGATTCAGCCCTACGTAAAGAGCAAAAAATAATCCAAAATATTGGGCTAATTCAGGGTTTTTTAAAAATACCGGTATCGGTCCCTGCCGCAAACTGACGCATCAAATTAACAGGCTGTAAACCCACCTACCGACCCTATGACTAAATCATATTATCGATTTTGGGGTAGAATTTTTTAAAGGACTATATTTAAATTGTATTTCATTACATAAAATGGTATTGCTTAAAACAAATTAATATTAATTGTAATGAAACGTACTGGAATTATTAAGTACCTACAAAGGATGCTTGGTCCCTAAATTCTGTCTCATATCTCTCTTTACTGGTGTATCTTTTTTATTAGTACAGGCAATACTTATTTTGGTACTACAGTATTTGGCAATACAATTTTTACCAAATGTGATTATTTTATAATGTTATTGTTTTTTTAATGAAATTTCATCCATTTTATAACATTACAAAACTAATATATGAATTAGACAGGTCATAGGGACACAAAAAAGAAAAGATAAGGATCTGAAAAAAAAGTCAAGATAAGTCTTATTCAGGTTTTATTCAAGTTGCAATTACTCTGTCTCTACAAAACAAATTATTCCGTAAATTGTAAAGTACATCCAGTTGTAATTGTAACTTTCAGTATTTTATAAAATGAATAATTGCAACAATGTTAAATCCCCATTTTGATTGATTTTTGCAGCCAGTCAGGACACATGATTTTGGGAATCTTGTAAAAAGTCTTGTTAAGTGATCATCATATATTTAGTTAAGATGTGTTTACGATATATTCAATTAGTTAGTCTTCAATAAATTAAAAAGAAATAATATCACAAATATAAACCGAAGGTTGTCATCATCTAACAAGGCCATGGGAGAATGAACACCAGCTAAGCAATTAGATATTGACTTTTTTTTATGTCTTCCCATTGGTTGATGGGAAAAACAATTTAATCAAGATAATCAGTAATATTCTGTTATTTGTAATGGTTCATCAAAAATGTATGAACTATTCCATGCTAATATTGGGAATACGAAGGCAACTATTTTTTTTAACTTTCAACACAAGGGTCCTTATCAGTTAAAAAATGCTCATATGTTTACAACATTTTCTGTTTGAATTGACACACATCTTGACATTTTGTCAATGTTACTATCTAGAACAGGACTATTGTGACCTTATGTCATAAACTTTAAACATATTTTTTGGATGTTTCATTAAGAAATATTGTTTCAAACATCACATCAAATCAACCACTTTCAAGCTAAAAATTTTTTTTTGCACTTAAATTCTACTACACATGATTAAATCAAAAAATGGCTATGTTACTATCTAAAACTTTAATAAATTTATTGTAGCCTTTAATAACTTTATTGGTATTATAAATACTTTTTTCATAATTTGAAATCAAAACATTTTAAAACTTATAAGGCCTCTTGGAAAAGGAAATGGGGTATGACAGGCAGTTTCCGCCCCTGAGTATAAGGATAAAGAGTTAAAATGGGAAATTAAAGTCGTTATGAATTATTTGCAGACAAAATTCTTGCAACTGCCAGTGCCAAATGCCAGTCTTGGAATAAACATTATTCATTATTATTCCTATTATTCTCCCTGGTCAGCTGACATAAAATCATTCATCCCTGGTCAGCTGACATGAAATCATTCACGAAGGCAGTGTCTAAACATCCTGTTGACGCTTTAAGGGGCCATAGGGCTAGTGCTTACCTCTCCCAACATATTTCTTTGGAAATACAGAGACATAATGCCACCAGTGTTATGGGAACCATGCCACAGACAAAACTGTTGGACGGGTCTTTTTTTTGTGACTTGGCGTGGGCAAACTTTAAGTTTTTAATTCATTTGTAATTATCTGTTTGTATGTTTTTTTTTGTTGTTTCAATAAATGGATTCCTCTAATAATCCTAATTGTAAATTTTTTTCGTCCTCAATAATGAAATTATGTGGTTACTCCAGCAAGGGCACCTTTCTGCTTATTTATTTATATTCTTACACACACTCAAATTTCTAAGAAACCTCAGTAAAAAAATCGAATAGATATAATAGTACATACTGTATAAGTAGGTGATTTATGTTTGAAAAGTAAAACTGACCTTCAGGAACTTCCACAATGGGTCGGCATGATCGCCGTTGACATCGATTTTTGCGAACAAGTCGAACTTAACTTTACGGTCCTTAGCGAAGCACACAATTGCCTCAGGGTCTCCTGGCTCCTGACCCGCGAACTGGTTGCATGGGAACGCCAGGATACGAAGACCTTGAAAAAAAAAACGACAATTCCAATAGCATCTGTTTATAACGGTGAAAAAAAAAAACATGGTCATAGTACATCTTTCATTATAAAAAAACAAATTATATTTTAATCTTATCTAGAGGATAAGCCCTGTCTCACCTTTGCTCTCTCCGTATTGCTCGTAAAGTTCGTTGAGTTCTTTGTAATTATTAGCAGTCAAACCGCACTGCGACGCGACGTTCACAATGATACAAACATGCCCTTTGTACACATCCAATTTCACATCTTCGTCCTTTATGTTTTTCACTGTGAACTCATGAATAGAATTCGCGCTCTTGTAATCAGGATTGCTTGCAGCCATTTTACTGGAAAATAATGAATATCGTAAAAAATACAGCCTAACTATTACCGCTATATCTTGAAAATGTTTTCTCGATTGACAGTGATGAGTGACGTAAAGATTTGACACTAGTGCGAGTAGTGATGCGATGTTTATTTAGAACCCGGCGTTCTAGCACTTGCTGTATTGTATTGCATAACACTAAAATTTATGTTTTTTAATTACTTACATAGTGCTTAATTGGACCCTAGATAAACAAACTACGTTGCCTACAATAGGCACGACAAGCTTAGAAAAGGCTCTAATACCGTATGTCATGGTAATAGTTCTATTATATTCTATTTATACATCAGGGTTACCAACTCCAATTTTTTTACCCCTAGAGCTTAAGCGCTTATTACACCATCCTGAATTCAGAATCCTGACTGAGCTAGGAAGCAGATTCAGGAACGTGTAATAGCATTCAGGAAGCAAGGATCCTAAAAGCTTCCTTACTATCCCCTCCCTCGCGTCCTAGTTAGGACGGCTGATTCAGGATGGTGTAATAAGCGCTTTAAGTTAAAACTCCCTAAAACTGAACTTTTTTTTGCAAAATCCCCTGATATGAAATAACAAAAATTATGTGTCTCAATTTCTTCAATGTAGTTATACTTCTCTCTTATCTCGCTTGTTCTAATGGTTCGACTTTTTTATTATCATACATGCACATTGAATATTTTAAACATTTACTAGACGGAGTAAATGTAACGCAAGATCATATTCTCTGTAGTCCAAGCCAGCAGGGTTACTAACTCCAATTTTTTTTACCCCTAGAACTTATGTTTTATGTCAAAATCCCCTAAAACTAAACATTTTTTTTGGAAAATCGCCTTGTATATAAAATAAAACAAATCGTGTGTCTAAATTTATTTAATGTTGTTATACATTATTTAGGATCCCCAATATTAAATTGTTTTGTTTTAATGATTCTACTCTTTTATGATCACATAGAACATTTTTAACATTTTACTAGATGGATTAAATGTAACGCAAGATCCTGATCTCTGTAGTGCGAATCGGACTATCAACACGCTTTGCAGCATTGCAATGGATAGTCGATTCCGCAGCTTATTTTTAATAATATTATATAAAATAAAAATCGCTAAATATACCCCTAAAAATATTAACCCCCAAAAAAATCCCGTGCTCCTTATTTCCCCCTTAAATTAGGGGTAAAACCCCTAAGTTAGCAACCCTGGGCGCCGGTGTTGCCAGGTCCAATCTGAAAAATCCAGCAGATTCATGTCCTTGAGATTTGAAATTTATTTATCGTATGGCAATTATTTCGAACCGTGAGATCTTCGAGAAGACAGAGGGCCTACTCCGAACTTCGTATCGTGCCATCCCTTTCACTCATATAGTGTGAATGGTGGAGTGACACGAGAGTGAAAGGGACGGCACTATACGAAGTTCGGATTTCGAAATTCGGAGTAGGCCCTTTGATGCGTAGTAACATTTAATATTAGAAAATATTTTTTTAATTTTATTTATTTTATTACAATTACCATTTTCTCCTTAAATTTTCACTTTATGAATAAAATAATGATACAGATTCAATATTCAACAAATATTTCTTACAAAAAATAAAAAAAAACAATTGTGTAGTTCATAGCAGTTTTCATAAACACATTTAATAGTGTCATTTTGACGTTGACACGTACGTTCGTAGCCTTTCAACATTTGAGAGATTTTCGTACTATAAATTAAATACAAATCATTTTCCTTCTGAAAAATATAGGTATTTCAAAATATACGCATTCCAGCAAAAATCGTATGTGACAGTATACAAAAGAGTAGGAGTAGGAGTGTTAATTTGTTTTTCTTTTATTCACATAAGTTGTCAATATTCCAATATAACTTTGTATTCCTTGTAGTTGAATATACGGAATCATTACGGAATACTTTCGTACGAGAATAGTTTCCGAACATCCCTTGTTCTCTTGTTAAATTTATCGCACTACGCACTCCATCAAAGTAAGACATTTCTCTATTTTTCTGCTAAAATGGCTTATCTTGTGTCGTGTTTACGCAGATGCGTTAGCCTAACGAATCTAAATGCCTCTACCAGCGTCCAGGCCATCCAGAAAGCGTCTTACCACGAGCGGGTAAGTTTGTTATTCTTGTGCAATACTTACGCATACGCAACAATGTCAAGGTCCATCGATTTTCGCCGGCGCTGCGTACTACTTAATAACTTCGATTGTTTTCCAGGTAATCGAACATTATGAGAACCCGCGTAACGTGGGATCGCTCGATAAGAAGGATAAGAATGTTGGGACAGGCTTGGTTGGGGCGCCGGCTTGTGGCGACGTAATGAAATTGCAGATTAAAGTTGACGATAACGGAAAGATCATTGATGCTAAGTTCAAAACCTTCGGCTGTGGCTCTGCTATCGCCTCTAGCTCGCTGGCTACCGAATGGGTTAAAGGGAAAACGGTGGATGAGGCATTGAAACTGAAGAATACTGATATTGCTAAGGAACTGTCTCTGCCGCCTGTCAAGCTACATTGCTCTAGTAAGTATTCATCAAACAGCATCAGCAGGAAACAGTCTTTGGTATTGTGCATTTGCATTCAATACAACAGTTTCTTTGGTCTAAATGTCAAATGGCAGAATGTTTGTTCAATTTTTGATAAAAGTTAGTTACCAATAGCTTATTAACAAGATAATATCAATGTATCTATGTGCTAAATGTTTATTTTCCTTAATCAACTTTAAAAACGAATATTAGTATTATTTATTTTATAAGCAATTAATTTTTTTACAGTGCTTGCTGAAGATGCAATCAAAGCAGCTCTTTCAGACTACAGAATTAAACAACAGGACAAGAAGTAAAATGTATTGATATAAAGGCTTGGAACAGATCTGTTATTGAAATGATAGTAAGCGGCAAGATATGAAGAGACGGATGTCTATGGAAAATTATTATAGTAGTAGTAGTCTTAGAACACAAAATTTATATTGAACATACTTGAGACGAGCAGCGGTCTTTGGTATCTATTCTACTACAATTAGTCATAGAACAAAAAAAAGACTTCACGTGTCATGTATAGAGATGGACTGTTTCTGGAAATATTTCCGATTTTTATGGGGAATATTTCAGCTTGGAAAAATTCCTCATAAAAAACCGGAAACATTTCCGGAAGCACATTTTTAGTTTTGTATGGATATTATTAGGTAGACTGAAGCAAGGTTTTTAAGTTTTAAATAAAGTTTATGCTGAATTAGCTTTGTGTCTCATTCATTAAAACCTTGCTACCTGAGGGCCTACCGCAAACACAATAACGAAAACGAAGTATCTCCATCTCCCTCTGTTGCACTTACTATTCAAGCCACAGGGAGGGAGACACTGTTTTTGGTTCGTGTGAGGCCCTCTACCTCAAGTGGATTCATTATAGATTTTTTAGTGACAAATTTTATAATTTTTTGATACAACTGCTATGTTATACAAGAACAAAACGGTGATATTATCAGTTTCCCCCTTCTTCAGCTGCAGCTCGTCATCAATCAATGCGTACTTTCCAACAAGTTAAATTATAGCCACGAAATGCTTTAAAAGCCAGAGAAAAGCTGTAAAACGGGACACTTCAAGGGGGCGGGTGAGTCACTACTCATTTTAAATGTAAGTACTCCCTTGTAGGTGTAACATAGCAGTTGGTTCAAAAAATTATAAGTTTTGCCGTCTTGCCCATACTTTGAAACTAGCGGCCGCCCGCGACTTTGTCCGCGTAGATTTTAGATGGTAACAATTAAAGATATAAATGAGGTCTATTTTTTCTTTTCCTTTTGTGAAAAATTACTCAAAAAAAATATTCGCAACCTTCGATTTGAAAACGGATGTCGTTTTCCTAATCGGCACCTCGAGGAACCACAAAGATCACACCCATATTGATTTTTAAGAAACATTTATGCTCACCATCTTGGATTTGAAAATGGATATAAATTTCGTAATTGGTACCCCGAGGAACCACAAAGATGACACCCATATCGATTTTTAAGAAAAATAAATGTCCGCCATCTTGGATTTGAAAATATATGTCATAAATCATTTTCGTAACCGGCACCTTGAGAAACATCGACGATGACATATCGATTTTTAAGAAAAATAAATGTCCGCCATCTTGCAAATGCATGTCATATTCGCAATCGGAACTTGGAACCCCCTTTTCAACTATTCAGGGGAGCAATTTTAAAAAACGCTGAAATGTGTTTAGTTGTATTTAAACAGAGAGCCTATTTACGAAGTTTCATATCTCTCACTTCAAAAAAAGATTTGCTCCCCGTACAAACTTGGAACCCCATTTTCACTCCTTTAGGGGAGCGATTTCGAAAAACGGTCAAATATGTTTTGCTGTATTTAAACAAGAGTGTTTACGAAGTTTCAAACCTTACTTCAAAAAAGATTTGCTCCCCGTACAAACTTTGAACCCCCTTTTCACCCCTGTAGGGGAGCAATTTAGAAAAACGCTTAAATACGCCATACATATATTTAAACAGAGAGTCTATATACAAAGTTTCAAACCTCTCACTTCAATAAATGCGTGTTTTCATACAAATTTTTATCCCTTGTTTTACACCCTTATGGGATGAATTCCGAAAAACGCTTCCTTATCTCTAGCCCACGTTATAAATGTAATCGACTGTGCAAAAATCAACTCTCTAGCGTTAGCCGTTTCGGCTGTGCGTTGATGAGTCAGTCAGTCAAGTCAGTCAGTGAGGACTTCTTTTATATGTATATATAAAACTAGAATGAATTCACTACTCTGGCGTTCCCTACAGTTAGGGAGGCGAGGTAGCTAAATGGCGTAATTCAACGGCGCCGTCGAGACCTATCAAAATCGAAAGATAAAATAATTTCGAAAAGAAAAGCTCGTATGGTAAAAACCATTTTAGCGGTGGGTTTGGCGTGTACGGTTTTTCAAAAACGTTAAAAAAAACAGTTACTTGGGCATTCACGAGCGCGTCAGATATTCATACTACGTATGCCCCAAGTGCCTCTGATAACAACGGTATACTAATCTGCCGGTTTGCGTGGTGGGGGTAGGAATATAAAGTAGTCAAAAATGCAAAACAAAAAAATTTACTCGAGCGCGTCAGATTTTCGGAAGGGGTGTTAAGTGTGCCCCAAGGAAGCTCCCTTTAAAAAAACTGACGATTTCGGCGTGACGATAAGTTACGACGAATTTTTGAAAATGCAAAAAAAAAAAGTTGGAGGGAGGGCACATAGGTCTACGGTAGGGAACCATAAACATATACCTATATATATACCACCCCACCATGAATGTTGCGAAATAAAGGAAAGATACTGGTAGGATGTTTATGGCAAATTCCTCTTTTTTGCTTCAATTCTTCACTTCGTTTTGCTTACGGTACGTCCAAAAAACAATTTGAGGATCAACAGGCTATTGAATAATATACATACATGAAACTGTACATGTTAATAATACTTTTGTATACAGATACGCGTAACTTTTTCCGAGTCCACGAAAATTGTCGAGAAGCTTTAGAAAAAAAAAATTTGAGATATAATAAAAGTCACATAATTTAATCATCGTTATTTCATATCAATTTTTTTAACACCCTCAGTTTTCGAGATATACCTACTCAAAAAACCGGAAGTTTGAGTTTTTATGATGCTTCAAGTCAAAAAGTTTTAGCTTTGGACAAAAATGTAAAGAGACCTTTTTTGTGTAAAATAAAATTACCTTTTTTGTTTATTTAAACTTTTTTTTTGCAAAATGTATCGTTCGCAACTTATATGCCGCGACGCGTTTTTCGGAAGACGAAATGGCTCCTCCACACTTCCGGTCATGCGGAAACCGGCAGATTTTGTATTTTTAGTAAGTTTTACATTATATTCTTCAAAATAAAAAAAATAAAAATCGCGCTCGAGAATGCCGGATTAACGTTTTTTTTTTACAAGTTCGCGACCCTATAACTCGGCGGCGTCAAGGACTTATCGTCAGATTAGTTAAATTTAGTCTTAAAACACTAAAATCAACCCCCAATATCTTAATCTGACGCGCTCGAGTATTTCAGACGATCGATTTTTTTTTAAATAAAGAAAGAAAGAAAATGGTTTATTAGCGCAAATCACGTACTTACAAACGAAACTGAATATATTTAAACATAATTGCGCCAAAGGGTCTTCACTCAGCTTGGTTTGGTTTTACTAATCTGATCGTCTATCCTAGGCGCGCGTCACTACATATAGAGCTAAATACTTTACAAGGTTGTTCTATTAGGTCTAAGGTATCTCTCATATCTTAAACTGCCACGCTCGAGTATTACCGAAAATTCCCCTATTCGCCTCCCTAACTACTAATGAAAAAGAGTTTTCGACATTCAAGCTTACGGCTGAAGTGCTGAAGCTGTTTGTTAACCCTGCCACAGAATAGTTGAACGAACGAGCGCGAAATATACAACAACACAGTGCATCCTCAAATTTCATAAAGGGTCAGCAACGCAAACGTGACTCCTTTGGAGTTGCGGGCGTCTATAGGCTGCGGTGGCCGCTTACCACCAGGTGGACCGTAAGCTTGTTTGCCACCAGCTTTGTATAAAAAAAACTTCCTCGTTTCGGCTTGAATAAAAATGCTTTCGTATGTCTTCGCCTTCGCATACTTGGGTCAACTGAGTGGTCGCCACCCTGTTCGCCGGCCCAAGGCTGCTATCGCGAACGGTCGGCTCTGTCACACTTTAAATTTTTGCAACACATAAGTGCGACAGAGAGGGAAAACTTCGTTTGTGGTTCGCAGTAGCACTCCAGACCCCCTAATCCGAACTTTGTATCGTGCCGACCCTTTCACTCTCGTATTATACACTATATGTGTGAAAGGGACGGCACGATACAGTTCTAGTTACGGAGTAGGCCCTCAGATATCCATGTGTCGTTGGGAGAACAGTGTGGATCGGACCTGCGGCAGCTTAAGGTTCCAGACTGGTGGGCAGGATCGGGAAAGGTGGTGTGCTCTCGTCTCGGAAGCTAAGATTGTTTTTGGGTCACTGCGCCGATAAAGTAATAAGTTAGTATGTCTATCCGGCTGTTGTCAATAGGTAGTATTTCTGAATTGATTCTCGAGAAATTATGTGAGCAGGAATGCTACCGCGAACCTCAAAGTTTTCCCTCTCTGTCGCACTTATGTGCAAACTTGCAAGTGCGACAGAGAGGTAAATTTCGAATGCCGTTCGGGGTAGCACTCCAGGTTTGATAATTATATAGAATCTTTGCCAATTCAGTTTCTGGATTTTTTTTCAAAATTGATGCCATAGGCGAATTGAAGACAATCGCGAATCAGCTCTATCAACCAGTCTGTAATCGTAAGCGGTGTTCGAATCGCATAGTAAATAAGTTTTACAAGTTTCTATGCGATGATACCTTTAAACACCACCAAGGTAATGCTTTCCTGAATAAAAGTCGGTATTAAAGAGAAAGTCTCTGCAAGCTGCGTAAATTCCGTGCAAATGTGGAATTCAACTACAGCAGTTGGCTGCTTCTTTAGATTGCCAGGTTATGCGGGAGTGGTCTATTAATAACTAATAACTGTAATCCCCTTGTTTTAACAATAAATAACCGTAACCGGCTTTCGGTTATTATAAGTGAGTGCATCTTTCGTGTTGTTGACATTGAGCGGGTAAACTACATAAGCCCTATAAGTCGGGCTCCATTGAAACAATCATTAGTAATCATTGCTTTATTTCATTACACAAGTGAAAATGTGTAAATCTGTTTATTTGCATGAAAAAAATAACAAATAAAACACCACTGTAAAAGTACCAATTACAATCTAGAAACTTAAATCTAATGCTTATTTTAAATGCCTACTACTATATAATATTTACATTGAAAAAATTAAGATTCTTTAATACTATTTTAAGCATCACGAAACGACGTGAGCCCCAACATAATGCATAATCAGTTATTGTGAATGCATATTTTTATTGCAAAATAAACAATACAAAAATCAAAAGGTAAACAATATTAAACTAAACACCGACCAATTTTTGAAACTCAATCCACATCCCTATTTTCACATTTAGGTTGAGTTTTATATATGCAATGAATAATTAGACAATGTGCGCTATGGCACACAATTATCCCTTAAACCGCAATTGCCTGACATACCTATCAGACAGTGACAGTGCAAATGACACCTTCTTGATTTATAACAGGGTAGAAAATTGCCAGTAACTATTATGACGTTCGGTGGTTAAAGGGTAGACTGGTCATTCTTGTTTGTGCTAAATAGTGCCAAAGCGCTTCATGAAAACGTGCGTGTGACACAAAATCATGCCTGTATTGGCAAATGGGGTGGGCAGTACACATGGAATTTACTTTCAGTGCCATTTCTATAAAATTAAAAGATGGAGAAAATTTCATATTTCAGTAATCGGTTGCTGGCCCATGCCCACGCACCCACACACGTGGCCTAAGGGTAGTACCAATTAAATATTATCTGTACATACCCTTAATCTATAATCATATAATTATTCGAGTCATAAGAACTCATCTGTTCCTCACTACTCAGTACTCATCTGTTTCTGATATCTGTGAATTTATGTGAATAGACAAAAGCCCTGTCGCGAAATAGAAAGAATTTTGGACACTGGCTCATCTCTCGTCTGTCGTAGAGGAGCGATAAAGCCTCCTAAAGGCTAAGTTCGAAATCATTTATATTCAGCGTCTGGGCTTTACACACCCATTATTCATGAAATTTAAACATCTGCTAACTAAAATGTCTTTTGTCCCTTTTCCAAAATAATTTTAGCGGCAATTTAATTAAAATAGGTTTGATTTGTCGAACGATTATGAATAAGGGGGATACACTGTACAGACATTATGCACGCTTCTTATAAGATGTATCACTCTTTAACGGTCAAAATTATTTATCCCTAATTCAAGTCTCTTGCCCTTGAATAGAAAAAAAAAAACAAAAAATGTGACCTTCTATGGTGGTAATTTTTTCCTCAAGATTTTGATGTTGCCCGTTAACTCTTTTCCAGACCGCACCAGTCTAGAAGAATTTCCAAAAAAAGAAAATACATATTAAAAATAGTTGTTTTGGTGATTTATTAAGCTTCACTTCACTTTTTAAGAAAAAGCAATCTAATTTTAACCTTAAACCCCAGCACTAAGATTGAAGTTCCACTGACACGTATGTGGTCGATGAATCGTACTATGCCTGGAAAAGGGTTACAGGGATAAAAGCTTCCTATTCTGTGCTACTGTGTGACAATGCCAAGTTTCTGCAGCGCCAATTGTGCGGCATCAGCTTTGGCCTGCTTTTTATTGGCACTTGCCACCGCTGGTTGATATTCCACGCCCGCTACCCTGACCTGGGGACAAAATTCAGTCAACTATACAAGAAACACAAAATAATTTTAGCGAAATGTAAAAGGCATTTTTTTACTTGGGAGACTTCGTGAGATGAAAGAGGGAAAAATTATTAAAAATAAAATAAATAAAAATCTCAAACACATACATTTCGTCACACACATGTTCGACGTGACTTAAATATCACTTCAGTTATCATTACAACTTTAAATCAAGATACCCAATTGTTTACGCAGTAAATTTAACACAGCTTATAGATCTCAAATGAGTATAGTACTCATGAATCTGCATTAGATTAGATATTTAGGACTACATAGTTAAGGCTTTCAATTCGCCTACAATTTAATTGATTCCGTTGTGACACGAAATGTTTCATACAATCTATATGGTTAACTTTCGTGTCACAACGGAATCAATTAGAATATAGGAGTATTAAATGCCTTAACGAGGTGCCGAAAATTTGGTCATCACCCAGTTACGGCATTTAATTCGTCTACAATTATTGATTCCGTTGTGACACGGATAATTTTCATACAATTTATATGGGTAACTTTCGTGTCACAACGGAATCAATTAAGTTGTAGGCGAATTAAAAGCTTTAACTTAAAAATTTGGTCCTAAAACAATTATTTAGCCTCAACTTTCATACATGAAGTTCGTTTATGTATGACGGGGATCGCAATAGAAGCAACAGTTGTATTTGTATGGGCCAACTTTCTGGTTAAAGCAGTATTCTCCCAGTAATGCTCATTAGCATTCCCACCCATTCATTAGCACCCTGTATCATTATACAGGTTGTTTCCCGCTTGCCACGATCTCAGCGCCACGTCATTGACGTAACACACTTATCTACAGAGATGTAAGCCTTACCTTGAACAGGAAGTTCGTCTTGTGACTGTCTCACTTATATGCAAACTTGCAAGTGCGGCAGAGAGGGAAAACTTCGTTTGCTGTTCGCGGTAGCGCCACAGGGCCGCACTCGAAGCACAGGTTATATTCAGGTGGGCCCAGTTTTTGCTTAGAGCAGTATTCGACCAGTAATGATACAGGGTGTTTCCCGCCTGCCATAATCTTTTCGCCACGCCATTGACGTAACACACTTATCTATACCTTACCTTGAACAGGAAGTTCTTCTTGTGATCAGGGCCGCACTCGAAGCACAGGTTATATTCAGGTGGGCCGAGTTTCTGCTTAGAGCAGTATTCGCCCAGTAATGATACAGGGTGTTTTCCACCTGCCACTAGCGCCGGTGCCGCGCCGCCGCGTCTCACCTGACGTTGCACTTTCATCTTGAAATAAATGGTGTTTGTGAGTTATTCTACTTATAATAATCGTTTATTTCGAACTATACAGTCCATATCGAGCATTTTGGTACAATTATAAATAAATTAATGATTTAAATTAGATTACATAACTTATATTTGTACGAGTTTCTGACGCATCTGTTTAAAATGTATATATTGGAATGCTTGGCCCTCACATTAATAAACTGCATTGTGATTGGAAAGCGTGGAAAACTAGGCTATCACTTACGATAGTTTTGTCAAATATTCCACTACGGTAAGTATCTGTAAAAAATAAACAATAGCATTCTTTTGTTATGATCCGGGGACCGGTAGACGACGGGTTAACAGAATAGTCATTGATGACCCCGGCCTTTGTGTGAAAAAATAGTATTTACCACTATGTTACCAGCTTTTTATATATCATATATGAATCAATGCGTTTATACCAAGCAAACCCTTTTAGATAATTAAGGTACTATTTAAAAACCTAATTTGTATGTGCCATATTGATGCATATGACGAATCATTTTTTATGCATAAGAAAATGTGCAAATATAAGTAGAATGACCCTTGTAGTAAACCGAGTTGTAAGTACTGCGCTGATATTCTGGAGAAACTGGTCGTGGTTGGTAGAATCGAAAGCAACAAGACCAGTGGATGCTCAACAACTGTACCTTTTTTTTAAGACTATAAATACAAAGAAGCAGTGGTCGTAAACACACACATCGAATTCCCGTTATACGCAAGAAAGATCAGAATAAGTGACAAGTGACTATGACAAATTAGCTTTTTTAAAACCGAACCGACTTTTTACAATCTCTGCCTCTTTGGGCTTTTTATTGTACAACTTTTAGATGTATGAATCAAAATGAAGCTTGAAAACTAATTAATGCCTTATAATTTAAAAATCTATATTAGTAAATATAAATTAAGACACATTGTCTTATTTTTGAACTAGCGACCCGCCCCGGCTTCGCACGGGTGCAATGCTGATGCATGTATTATACATATAAACCTTCCCCTTGAGTCACTCTATCTATTAAAAAAAACCGCATGCGTAGTTTTAAAGATTTAGGCATACATAGGGATATAGGGACAGAGAAAGCGACTTTGTTTTATACTATGTAGTGATAACAATATATAATGCAAGAATGGAATAACGGTTTTAATGTTTATTCAGATTACTTGACACTTTTACAGCAGAATGTGCCGGATAAAAAAACCTTTCAAGTCATTCTGTGTCAAAACAAGGTATAGATGGACAGACCAGGTTAAAGAAGCCAAATCCATGCAAGTTTCACCAAGTGATGATGGCTACCATAGATCGAGAGCGACGGAGACAAGTCATCAGAGTTCCGAAATCCAACAATACAAATACAAACATTTATTCTGCAAATAGGCCACAAGGGCACTTTTACATGTCAAAATATTAATTTACAGTTCAAGAAGGAATAATAATTTCGAGTTTACAATTATAACAAAATTAATGTCATACAGTGAAGATAAACTTGCAAAGTTATCTATTACAAATATTACAACATCAGTAAAGTTAGAGATGTATAAGGTCTCAAGATTAAACAAGGAGTATAATGAAATTAATATAATATCCCAGAGATGTACATGGTCTCTGAGCGTCAAAATTAAAATTAATTTAATATTGTTAGAGATGTATATGGTCTCTAAGTCACTGATAATAAAAACGAATCCACAACAGGATGATGTCTCTCGTCAATCCCCTATAAAAAGACACTAGTATTAACGTAGTCACTATGTCCTAGCAAGCATGAACAGACCGGACTCCACAAACAGTGATCACGATCCTCAGGAATAAGGGACCGACAGAAGAGATAAAGTAGGAAACAGTACAATGAGTGTTTTATAAGCTTTGTGTCTTTCCAAAAACATCCAATTCCTGTAATCGTATTCATTAGTAAATTGCAGAAATGTCCGAGGAACAATGATTATATAAGTTTAATTAGGTAACCTAACAAGATTTTAGAAATATCCACACTATGGAACTCGACTACTAAAGCAATAAATATTGAAACACGATTATAACAAAGCGAGAATTGATTTAATTGGCAAGGATTTTGTATGACAACTAAAAACCACGATGTCCTACTTAGGGGTGAGTTTTCAATCCCCAGATAAAAGTATCAGCGATAATGTTAACTGACGGATTATTTTATCGGGCTATTAAAATGTATTTGTAAAATAAAATGTAAAAGAGCCCTTGAGGTTAGAGATTATACCATTATACATACACAAATCTTCATGCTTAAATGTAAAAAGTTACTCACTCCTTTGTTATTCCGGCTACTGACCTCTTCTTTAGCCTGAAGACCTCTCGTGTCCAACTTGACCTCCAACAATAAGGGTTGGAGGGTCCCTGTGCCTTCCTTCCCTAGACCTTGACCTGGAGTCCAACCCATTTTCTGGAGCAGATGCATCCCCATTCCCCCTCCTACTGGCGCTGCTCTCATCAGCTGATCCTAAACATAATTATTATATTAGATTTGATTTTTAGATAGTTTTTAATGTATGCGGCATGAAATAACAATATTTATAGCACCTCTTTTATACACGTAACAACGAATTCGACAGATCAAGATTTAATCAAAGATTGATGTTTAATCTCAGATTAGCTTTGGTCAAATCGAGTTAAGTTAAGAATGCATGTCGGCGATAGTGGTATAGATCCAAAGTTACATTAAAAGTATGATGGTCGAGATAAAAGATAAAGCATTTGTCACTCTCACAGACATTAATATGTATGTGGTGTGGACTATAATTAATCAATTTTTGACATTTTGTCAGTGTCAAATGCTGTATTAGTTGTAATCAGAGGGCCTACTCCGAATTTCAAAATCTGAACTTCGTATCGTGCCGTCCCTTTCACTCATATAGTGTATAACAAGAGAGTGAAAGAGACAGCACGATACGAAGTTCGGATTTCGAAGTTCGCAGTAGGCCCTCTGAGATCGGACTTTGCGTCATTGCTCGCAATGATGTGGAGACTTCAAAATTAATCAAACGGTTAATGAATTATTTCTTGGAATAAAATTTGAATTTCCGGAGATAATAGTTTATGCGTGCTTGTAATTACTAGCAAAATGTTATTTAAAGTGATTATCGTTTTCGTAAATATTTTTATATATAATAAAGAAGTTACGATTTTAAACTCACACGATTATTTACACTAGAAATAATACCCAACAACATGGTAAATATCCTGCTATGATTATTATTTCTGACGCAGTTTTCTACTGGATTGCGAGTGTCTAATTTGATGTAAAAAGAAATAGACTGACTGCTGAAAATTTGGAAAAAATACTGATTATTTTCTTTAATAAATATATACTTTAACAAATTTTTGTATTTATTGACTAGCAATCAAATTATATGTCAAGTAATAAATTAATTAATTGATTAACATTTTGATTAATTTTCGAGTCATGTCCACATTATTGCGAGCAATGTCGCAAATTTGTCCGATCTCTGGTTATAATTCTTATAATAGAGAGAAAATAATTAAAGAGATATATAATGCCGATGCCGTATAAATAGCATTTCTATTCCAGCCAGGACAAGACGGCGTTTAAAGTGCCCGTTCCAGACTATATTACTTTTTTCAGAATGCACATGCAGCGTGGCGAGAGATCTGGGTGTCAAAATCCGCAAATTATGGTAAATCATAGTTTTAATTGGCAGATTTTGATGCCTAAACCACACAGTGCTGCCAGCTGGTGAAATAATGCATTAAAAAAACCGTAATTTATGAAAATGGTACTACGAACGCCACCTAGTGAAAGAGCAACGTTTATAATGAGTTTTTATTGAATTTCACTCTATTTTATTCGCAATCAAATGTGACCATCATACACGTTTACACAGATACATTAACTAATCACAAGATGTGGATGTTTACAAAATTCTAAACAGATAATTTCAAATAATAGGGTTAAATAAGACATCATTATAAAAGAAGTTAAATGTTTTTGATAAACACAGTCCTCAAGTTATTTCCAGTTTCCCTTTCGTAGGAAACTTACCTGGTGTATGGCACCTATCTCGCTCGCTCGCTAACGCAGTGCGGGGTCTCCTTATCACTTAAAAGCTGCAACAAATATTCACGGATTCCCCATTTTAGCCATATTTTTCTAATGAGCCGAATAAGACAAAACTCTCATATATTGTACTTCAGTGATTAAAAGAAGATGACAATTTGAAGCAAAATTTTCTTTAACATTTAACATTTTGCATAATAATTTGACAGAAACGTAAAGTTTACAGCTCATTGAAAAATCGGCAGAAATCTGTTGTAAAGACTGACGACTAACGTAAAAATAATACAAAATATAATATTTAATTTGTTTTATAAATAAATATGGAAGTATATGACGATTACGAGCATTACGTAAATATTAAATATAATAAATTATATTATATCTGACCATGTCATGTTAGAGAATCATGCAATTTTTTACTGAGTCATGTCAACATGTTTTCGATTCCTACACAAATATATTTATCGCCGAACACTACCGATAAGAGGGCAGAGTAAACTAACGTAATAAGTAACAAACAAACAAACAACCTCTCACCCTAAACGCATATACCTTCTCCGTTCCGTCGTGGGTAAAAATAAGCCAAGTCATATCTACCAATGATGATCTACCTGAATTGAAGATTTCAGCTTTGTGTTTGGAATTAGACTTGGTGGAAATATTTGTTTTATTTTTTAATTATGCATAACTTGTATCTCGGCTAGGTCTATCTTGGCATAATATGTCTGATAAGGTCGCTGTTTTAATAAAAAGTATGGTTAAAATAAATATATATATTAATTAAAATACATACGTTAGTGCCAGTCTCAGTAGAGGGGGAAAACTGAATATTTGTATGCAAAGTATTGGCAATGATAGTAAGCATGCCATTGGCAATGGCATAAGAATTATCATTGCGTTGGGCCCAGAATTGCAGTGTAAGGAGTGAACTGGACAGTTCTCTCTTTACACGTGAGATGCGAGTTTTAGGATAGCGATGGTTGCAATAACATTTCAAATTGACTAATACAATTCGTTTGCATGAAAGTGAGTAATTATAAAGGTCAACAAGGATGATTTAGCTAGTCACAATCAGCCAGAATATGGCGTGCAATATTTGGTTTTTCATGGATTAAAAGTATGACAGCCATATATTGCACTGATTTTTGTTTGGTAGTTGGTGCGGCAACTTACTAACCTTTACACTTATATTATAAAATATCTAAACATCCAATCTTTCACATTTATTATATTAGTAGCATGGAATTTGATCATGATTTACAGATGTAGTGAATAATGTTTTTCCATCGCGCATACTCAGAAACCATTATTCATGGTACCGTGTTATAATGAACGGACAATGATATGTATATATTATATACATATGTAGCTCCATTCTTGCACGGTAAACCGTGCCAAATCCTTACTGTACTTATCATATATTTTGTATTGTCATCCAGTCATGTTGTCATGCTAATGAAGTGTCTATTTATCAGATTTGATAAATAATAATAATAATCAAAATATGATAATTATAACGTAAAATAATAGGATTGCTGTTGCTATTTACCTACGAATACTATGATATTTTTTTCTGGTACATAGGAGGAATTTATGTAAGTAGTGGCTAAATATATTTTTCAAAAAAATATTAAAATATAACGGGGCAACTTGTGTTTATCAGATTATGTGTTGTTATTCAGAGCTGTAAAGCCAGGAAACAACTGTACCAAAGTTCCGTAGAAAGTGACTTGACAGTTCTAAAAATAGGTTAATTATGTACACAAACGTATTTATTATCTAAATACGTAGCCATTACAACGAGCGACAAACTGAATATGACCAACATAATGTTCATCGATCAATAAAAAATATCACAATGATTATGTTATCGCAACCATCATATAAATCATTTGGTCGGAAAGAATAATACACATGTATTATAAATTCTGACCACAGCAGCGGGCGGCAACGGCGGCGGAACTGAAAGAAGATTAGTCCTCAGGCTTAAAGTATCAAGCAAAACCGTTATACACTTATACATTTTCTTATACACATGTTTTATAAGTTTTATAAGGCCATCATGTTGCATATATGCTTTTCAAGTGTGTACAATGTAAAGCACTCTGTTTTAAATATGATGGTTTAATTTGGGCATGTATATGAAATAAAGCACATAGCCAGGTTTTGTTTGATACTTTAAATACAAAATATTCACTGCTGTAATGTGTTTAATCGTCACAAATGTTTCTCATTCGATTTTGGAAATTTGTAAAATGTTCATAAGATCTTTTTAATTCTATACTATATCCATAAATGTTTTATAGAATGTAAGAAAATATAATACAATTATTTACATTTAAAATGCAAGGTTTTCGTTAATATATATTATAAAATGTGTATTTGATGTCAAACAAGTAATTGTTTTAATTTATACCAAAGTATGAAAGCAGTAGGTACAAAATACCTCGATAATAAGTAATCTATTCGTAACATACAGTTTACCTGTTATGCCAATATAATATACCCGAGTAATTATTTCAGACAACCTTACTTTTCTAACAATACGATTGCTAACCCAATACAATACAGACCAAGAAAAATATAATTGTGTGTCACAGTCAATAGCTAACCTAAGTACTACATAACAGTTCCTCCATCAATAGGGATAAACAAAGGTAGAGAACATCAATCTTTTTATACGCACAAAGATTTAAAAAAAGACACTGTTTGATCATAGTAATTCATGACGTCACTAAAATATTATTTCCCTACAAACTTCATACTAACATAGCGTTTTTGACGTTTAATAAAAAGTTGCTGATTTGACTATCAGTAAAATACCGTATTAGAACATTTGTGAAGATTAAACACAGAGGGAAACAGAGGGAAGGATGGATTGTACCTTCTTGGCCCAGGCTTGGGTTCCGCTTGCGAGTTCCTTCGGAGTAAGTATTTGAGCACCAGTGGAGCCGGTGAACTGGCCAGCCTTCGTCGACCAACCGAACTGATGAGAAGACGACTGTTGAAGTTGTTTGTTTCTTTTTTTAAATTATTAAACAAAAATAAAATTCTCTATAGAGAGATTTGTGAGTTCCTTTAATGGGCTTTGTATTATTATCTAAGTCTCTATCGTAATACAAGGTGACACATAAGTATATAAGTCATGATACAAAATATAAAAATATGATTCTATTTATGATTCTTTTATGGGAGTTTCTTAGAAAAAATGTGTCTTTTCAAAAGGGCTTATTTCCATTTTTTTTACTGGTAATGCAGTTTGTTAATCTGAAAACCGAAAATCACGTATTTCCTTTGAGATTAAAGTTATAAAATGTTTCTCCTTTCATTGTTCTCTAAAAAAAGGTTCGAGTTTCAAAGTTCGGACCAAAACGGCCTATTTCTTCCTTATATACGCTTAAAAACATAAAACCGTGGATTTATAATATTTCTCGATTTCCCAAAAAAAAGTCCTATAGTGGAAATCAGCCCTTTTGAAGACTCCTCATGTATCGATAATGCCCATGGATCATTTTTAAACTACTTCAATGGAAGGAAGCATGTTGTCAGTGTCTTCGTATATTATTTATTGTTGTAGGACCCAGAAATGTCCGGCGACTTGCCATGCTCAGATGATTAATACGAAAACGCCTACATTTACAGGTACGACGACCGGTTTAGCCTAGTGGGTAGTGCACCTGCCTGTGAAGCTGACGGTCCTGGGTTCGAATCCCGGTCAGGGCCTATATTTGTGTGATGAGCATGAATATTTGTTTCTGAGTCTTGGATGTTTTCTATGTATTTAAGTATTTATATCTATTAAATATATCGTTGTCTAATACCCATAACACAAGTCTTCTTGAGCTTACTGTGGGGCTAGTTCGATTTGTGTAAGATTGTCCTCTAATATTTATTTATTTAATTATTTATATTTGCAGACGAATAATTTTTTGTACGTGTTTTAATAATGCAATTGCCTTGCTATGGAAGCATGATATAATTTTGAGAGAGTTATTCATTAGTAATACTTACGCCACGACTGCTAGACAATTCGTTCTGTTCTTGCTCCTTTCTTATCATTAACAGCTTTTGCGAGACGATAGACGCGACGTCCTGAAACAAAGGGAATAATGTTATATTTCAAGCCCTTCTAGGGCTTGACTGAGACGGCAAGTTACTTTAACTTTGACATCTCCCCTGTTGCCATTGTCCCGTCAGTCGCCGTCTCAGGTGAAGGCATATTTCGTTTTTAGTGTCATTTATTTCGTTTTCTTGCTTGCACTGCGATTATTTTAACGAGGCAAGAACACTTGGGGGCACTCATTGGTAGGTGACAACAGTATAGTTTTTATAATTATTTCATACAGACACACACATTTGGGTAAACTTTTAAAAAACTTCTCAATAATATGTCGTTCTCAAGAAGGTCGTCTTGACAGTCAGTAAAGATTTACTGTAGACATAAGCCGGCATCAACTTATTGAAAGCCGAAAAAGTGGTGTAAATATTACGTTGACAAAGTAACAAAAATATCTGTACGCTTTTACTTTCTTGCTTAAGGCCATGCTCGCATATTTTTGGGACTTAGTCCGTATCAGAGACAAGTAAATTATATAGACTGCCAATATAAATAAACGTTGTGAAGTGTATTTAAAATAATGAGCCTGCTGTAGCTAAGCTAAAATCCAATTAGGCGAAGTAAATTGACAGGTAAAATGTTGCTAGGAGTAGAAAAAAAATTAGTGACGGTATATATCGATAAGCATAAAGTTGTACTACCAAACTTATTCCAATATTGTAATCCAGGAGATATGCATAAAGGCTCGTTAAGAGGGACAAAACAAGGTATTTAAATATGAAGTTTATTTCTTTAAAAATGAACAAATCATAATATTTACAAATCATTTTAATTTGACAAATTCAGAGTATATTGGATTGAGAGAAACACTACTAATTTCGATTTTCAGTGTTTTCAGAAAGCACCTAGGAGTACGCGATAAAGTGCGCCGAAAGATCGGGAAGAGTAGTAAGGCCTTAAATAATATCGACACGAACAACACTAGCCATACTGCGGCAACATTTGTGCATTTCGACTTGTCAAACAACTTTGCCTAATGGTGGAGTTTACTGTAGTTTCACTATAGAGAGGTCCCAGTACTATTAATTACGTTTGACACTTAGACCTCGCCTAATGGTGGAGTTTACTGTAGTTTCACTATGGAGAGGTTTTAGTACTATTAATTTCGTTTGACACTTAAGACCTCTACTTAACACAATAGCGCCAACTATGAATAAACAAGAAATCTCCTAATAGATGACGCCAATGTGTTAAGCAGAGGTCTCATGTCCTACGAAATGTAGCGACCTCTTTGTAGTGACACTAGCAACATCACGCTGATTATTTTAAAGGTATGCCGCAACGTATGGATATTAGCAGTCTATAATTTACTTGTCTTTAGTGCGCATCGACATTTTGGATGACGACTGTACCAATGTCTGTAAACGGCCCAGTTTTAGTGACTACATTAGTTCTGAACAGCGGTCGTATTGAAATTTTGTAGTATTGTGATATTTTTTTTACATTTTCCCTCGTAAATCGAAAAACTCAGGCCCTTTCATATGACACCCCACTTGGCATATTCACTAGACTTTGAAATTTTGAACCACCTTTTATCTGTCGTTTTTCACAGAAAATAAAAAGAACTAATAAAAAAATCCGTGTTCTATTCTATGCCTCTGGGTTACCCTTCTTTATAACTATTCCATATCGATAGCATAAGTAGTTCTTGATAAATTTAGAGCGATGTGACAGACAAAGTAAAACCATAAGGGTTCCCTTTTTACCATTTTGGTGCGGAACCCTAAAACGACACCTCGCCGACTTTCCTACGCCGGTTCTTCTCGAGGCAGTTTTATTTATGAACCGCTGGTAGGTTATCGACATTCATAGGTGCATGTAATTTGTCTAAATTGAAGAATAACTTACACTTAAAAAAATGAATGTACTTACAATAACTTTCGGAGGTTCAATTCCCGGCGGGTACGCTTGGGGTCCGGGCGCAGGTAACGCGGGCAAACCAGTACCTACAGTGGGAACCGATGCTAATTCTGAAACAAATGCAATTTTAATTTAAATTTCCTACAATTCATGTTTTGGAATTGATTTTTGAAGGTTTCATTAAATCGTATTTATTGTCATTTTGAAGTTGTACGATTTCATAGGGATAGTTGGATTTTATTTAGTAGAAATTTACTAAGATTATATGAAATAAATTATTTCCTTCTAGAAAAGACCAAGAACCACAGTTACATACCTAATTCTCAGACTTTAATTCCAATGTTCTAGTTACAAGAGCCGTCATTATGTACGATTGTACAATAGTACATTATTTACCGCGTAACTTGCTGTAATTGCCAGTTTATTGCCAGGTATTTCGAAAATGGAATCCTGAGCTAGGCGAGTGGACAAAAAATAGAATCCTGAGAGCAGCGAGTGTTGTAACACACGAGACGTAAAACAACTTTGCAGCCGTGTGTAACATGAATATTACATTAGAAAAACAACTGAAATATGTAAATATCAGCCTTTATTTTAACTAGTATACAAATAACACAAATTGGCAGGAAATCTTATGTCAGTCAGCAAAACTATTAGCTGAAAATTTTCCACTCTGGAATGACCTGTACAATAACATGTAAAGGCCAGTGTTTAAAAAAAGTAACTAATAACACGTTGGGATTTTAAATATTCTTTGCACTCGCAAGAGTGCAAGTGAGTGTGACTTTATTTTTGTATTTATCCACAAAGATAAGATGCAGTTTCGTATCTGTTTTTAAAGAATAAAAAAGGGCTTTCCGAGCTAGTGAGGTGAAAAGTACTATATTATGTGCTAGTAAAGGATTATGTGTATAGTTATACTGACGTGTGCCGGTGGTGAAGCTTTTCATGTACGGCGGCGGAGCGGGAGCGGGAACGGGCACCGGCGCGGGCGCGGGAGCGGGGGCGGGCGCCGGCAGCGCCAGCGGCGCCGGTCTGTTCACAAATGTACAACTTTACACACAATACCTTAAGGTCCTGGAATAAATCGCTAAGCCTCGTGTATGTATAAATGTAGAATCGAATAGAATAGTCCCACCGCGCGATCGCGATAACACTGATACATATAGTCCCTATTCGACCCGGTACCGCCGCACACCGGGTAGAGTCAGTCCGACCCAGGTCGGGCCTAGCTGAGTTTCTTGCTGGACTCTTCTCAGCTAGGCTAGGTTTAGTGAACCAGCGACAAAACTCCCAGTAGCTCGATTCCACTCACACCTCAGATTCGGTTGAAACCGCTCAACCAATCTCACTGGAGCGCAAACTCTTACGAGTATTCCAGTGTTCCAAACCACACGCGTGGTCGTGACGGAGGTTTACCTCTGGATTTTCCCCAGGCTACCCTCCAACCGCGCACTCCAATCGATTTATTGGGCCCGGCCTATAAAGCCACAGTCAGGTTCAAAAAAAGAATAGCTGTTTATATCCATACTAATATTATAAATGCGAAAATGTGTCTGTCTGTCTTTCTGTGTCTGTTACCTCTTCATGCTTAAACCGCTGAACCGATTTAGACAAAATTTGATATGGAGATAGTTTGAGTCCCGAGGAAGGACATAGGATACTCTTTATCCTGCAAATCATCCCTTAAGGGCGTGGAAGTTCGTAAGGAAGAGCGATGACTAGGTAAGCGCCTGCTATCAAAAATAGCAATCAAATTCTATCGCGATGAACAAGTTTCACGCAAACGAAGCCGCGGGCAAAAGCTAGTCTTTCACAATGCGCCCTGCTAAGGTTTGCAAATACCTGCCCGCGTCTGTATTTCCGAGTTTATATAACCTAGACCTTTTGAAGACACGAGTGTATAGGTATCTTCTGGGTGAGCTCGTTTCACCGCCTGCCTCATCTTTGCCCCCTGGCCAGAAGCTGGCCAATCCCATTTTCATAAATTTACATTAACGTAAGACATATTTACACTTAATAAGAGAACAACGGTTGGAACTCACTGAATGACTCCAATTGTAGTCCGAAACATGTCGCAAATAGTGACTTTCCAAGTGAGTTCCAACCGTTGTTCTCTTATTAAATCCCAATTTCTTCCTTAGGACATGAACATGTAGCCCGGAGTGACAATTATACGTGAGTTTTGCGTTTGGTAAAATATAGTGATAAAATGACTCACGAAAATTTGTAATTCAAATACCCTAAGGTCTGGAATAAATCGCTATGCCTCTTCAATTGCAAGGTTCCTTCATGTAGAGTTGAGATTTTTTCTGCTGGCCTAAGTTTTATAAAACTGTTATAGGATTTTTAACTTTTAATTTACTTGCAGGGATTCCTTTGTTGCAGTATTTTTATCTGACGAACACGGGTGAGCCATGGCTGTGTCTTGAGATATACATGCACATCAACGTAGGAGCTATGTGAGTTGTACTACTTGTCTATGTATTCGTATTAAAATCAAACATTTATTCTGCAAATAGGCCACAAGGGCACTTTTACATGTCAAAATATTAATTTACAATTTAAGAAAGTCAGACTATAATAAGTAATACATTTTTCATGTCAAAATATTAATTTACAGTTCAAGAAGGAATAATAATTTCGAGTTTACAATTATAACAAAATTAATGTCATACAGTGAAGATAAACTTGTAAAGTTATCTATTACAAATATTACACTATCAGTAAAGTTAGAGATGTATAAGGTCTCAAGATTAAACAAGGAGTATAATGAAATTAATATAATATCCCAGTCTCTGAGCGTCAAAATTAAAATTAATTTAAAATTGTTAGAGATGTATATGGTCTCTAAGTCACTGATAATAAAAACGAATCCACAACAGGATGATGTCTCTCGTCAATCCCCTATAAAAAGACACTAGTATTAGCGTAGTCACTATGTCCTAGCAAGCATGAACAGACCGTATGTGTCAAAACTACAACTATGTCTAATCCGCGCTCGTGAGATAAAGGTACTGTACAGTCAAATAATCTTAAGGCAAGGCCCATTCACAGATCTGACGAAAATACTGGAGTTTGAGCTTCCAGTGTGAAGAAATAATGTAAAATTACATTACACAAAAATTACAGTAGATTGAAAAAGAAACAAAAAAAAGAAGTATCCAAACAAAATATTGAAAAATGCCCTGGTAACTCTGTCAAAAAATCCTAAATATCATAGTAAAAATAAACTTTAATGAAGCTGATCTCGTAATTATCAACGACAGTGATACGTTTTTTTTTACAAAACGATGGCGATTTTTATTATTCTAAAGAAATAACCGGATAGATTTTTCATAAGTGATCCAGTGTTCCAACAATCAATAAAAATGTACTAAATATTTACGAAATTACGCGCAGAGCTTCAGTAGAGAGCGGGATGGTTAATTGCAGACTCACGCGTGTTAGAGGGGGTCATTTGCACTGGAATGGCCTTGCCTTAAGTATAAAATCTTTATGACTTACTTCGGTGCAGGTGTTTCGACGGCTGCGATCGCAGCAGGTTTCGATGCGGTTATTTTGGAATTCAGTTTCGCAACTTGCTGTAATGCAAAATATCACAAAAAAATTAGGGGTATCGGTCCAGGTGGGCTAGCACAACTTGCTGCCAAGTCGTATCTCGCGCGACTCAGCGATTCCTGTCTCACTCGAACTGTGCGAATTAGAAAGAGGAGGGTAGATTTTTCTCTACTCGCGTCGCGTCGCAGCGGCAGTTGTGCTAGCCCTGCAGGTTGTATAAGGCATGATATTTAATCCCAACGACTAAAATGACAGCTATTAGTACACTTTGCAATGAGGCCGATATAAGATTTTTCCGTACAAAAGTATATTAGACACTTTTATCACAAGAGCTTGTATGTAGAATTCTTATTGTCCATTGCATTTCATAAAAATATATAGGATGGCTCATTTAGATCGGTCAGTATGGGAAAGTCTGAAACTATAAGATATACGAAGATCTGTTCTTAGGAACCATGTCATCGATTTTAATAACAAGAAAAACTGAATTCATAAATTTAAAAAAAAACTTGTACTCAGCACGGGATCGAACCCGGTCGTTTAAAAAAAAAAAACTAACACTATTTCTATTTAGATATCGATTGTGTACATCTTAAGCAGTAAATGTTTCTATTAAACATGTCTAAAATGAATAAAAACAGAAACAATTTTACATGCCTGAACTTGTTGAATATTGTAACGGTGGTCACTTCGAAAACCTACTAAAATGAATTAAAGTATGTGAAAACAATGCATTTTATTCATTTTAGACATCATCATCATCAGACAGAAAATCGTTTGCAAAATAGATACACGAAATCCGTCTAGTTAGTGTGCCATATTATTATTATTAATTGAAGCAGGTGACTGGCAGCTTTTCAGCTATGGTTTCTTTTTATTTAGTTAAAGGCGTGTAATTTACAGAGCTGTGGATTTGGTGTGGTATGATACCTAATTATGTATTTAATTGGAATATAATATTGCCAGTCCTTTTGGTTGGGAGCACTCAACTTGGACGTCGACTGGCACGTAAAAAATATATTTGAAACAAATTAAAAAAATTGAGTTTCTAAGTAATCTTACCATGTCTTTCTTCGGTGGTGAGACTGGTACCCATTCCGTAGCCTTTTCTCTATGTTGTGACCCAGAAGATACCGGGAACTGTAGCCGCAACTCTTCTTTATTCGCTATGGGCAGTGGATTGGTCTTGATTGGGAGTGGTGCTCCACCCTGAGAGAAAACAAAAATATTTTTTATTGAACATATATGTGAAAAAAAAAGATGACTGGTTCCCAAAAAGGGGTAGTTAGAGGCACGTGAAATTTAATTCCAGAGCCACATTTAGGAATTGTTGTTGTTAAATGACTAATATAGAAATTATGATAAAATATATATAATTCTGGGTTATATTACAACTTATCATTCAGTGTTAAAACCAGGGATCGTTACCGGTATTCTTACTACCGGTTTTAAATAAGGTACAACCGGTTATAATTGCATTTCGCTATTTATATCGCTAAAGCTCTGATTAGCGGTATAATCAAAACCGGTATTCAAACATTGACAACAATACCTCTATTTGACACTTTACCCATAAAAACCATTACCGGTAATAGCTGTCAGTGTCAATATACTCGATTATTTGTTTCTGCAAACTGGTGTGTTGTAAAAGCAGGTATTTACACCTATTTGTTGTGTTTTAGTAGTAATGTTTATTTGACATCTTACCTTTCAAGTGCAATGAATAGCGGTATTGAATACAGGTATTTAATATCGTAAATAGTCTATACATAGAGGTATAGATAAAAGCGGAATGACAACAATACCTCTAATTAGAATATAGATATTATTTTATTAGCGATAATAGTTTGTCAATTTCTATACAGGTATTAAATAAAACCGGTTTTACAATCCCTGGTTAAAACTATACAGTGTGGACAATACTTATACTGTCTGAATAAAGGTAGTGAAAAGAAACTCACCCTTATGTTCATAACAATAGGAGCCTTTTCTTTGACCAGGAACGGGTGGTGGAAGGCGAGTGTGTCTTCGTTCTCACTCATGTCTTCGTCGTGAGATGAAACAGAAGATAGCTCCCCAAGAGCCTCCTTCTTAGATAAATGCTTGCAGAAATCCGTTAGTTCGTCAACTGATTTACCTTTAGGAGAAAAAAAAAAGATCTAAATAATCGTCAATTTTTTTTGTAACGAACTTAAATTCTTGTGCAAAATCTTTGTAGGCTTCCATACTCATAGGGTAAAACGAGACCCTATTACTAAGACTTCGCAGTCCGTTCGTCTGTTTGTCTGTCTGTCTGTCCGTCTATAAGCAGGCTGTATCTCGTGAACGTGATAGTTAGCCAGTTGAAATTTTCACAGATGATGTATTTCTGTTGCGGCTATAACAGCAAATACTAAAAACAGAATAAAATCAATATTTAAGGGGTTTTTTTTGCCGTTTTTATAGATAATGGTACGGAACCCTCCGTGCGCGAGTCCGACTCGCACTTGGCCGGTTTTTTCAGCAATGTTTATTACAAACAAGGAAGACTTGTAGTTTCAATGACTGCCCTCAGTTTTAACTCAGAAACTCTTGAAACTTGTAGTTTGGCATAATAAAATAAAATATGGAAAAATGTACAACATAAAAGTGTTTATACCGCCATGTTTTACGTGGTCATCTATAGCAGACATAACTTGATACCTTGTATGTGGGATACCGTTCCTTCTTCTTAGTTCTAGGAGACGTTTAAAGCATGATGGTAAAGGTGTTATTAGCATACCTCCAGATTGTATAGCAGCCATAACTTGGTTCCTCGTATGTGGTGGTAGGGCGGCCGCACCAGCAGGTACAGCGCCATTCTTTAGCATATTGATGGCATTTCTTCTGGCTACTTCTAGAAGACGTTTCTTCTCGCTGTCCGCTAATTTCACACCAGTTGGTGACCTAAAAATATTGTTAGGTTACAATGGTTTCTGTTTTTTTTTGGCAATAGTACACTTGGATTGGGCCTGGCCAAAAGTGGATGAATAATTGTTTTAATTTTAACATTAGAAATTAGTATCCCAAGGTTACCTTTTGGATTAGCTTCGATTTATGTCATCAGAGGGACACATTTCATCTCATAAAAAAATTGTGAATCGAAATAGGTTTGTAAAAAGAAAGTGGGAGTAACTTGCACACATTGCACGATATTATTTGTACCATATCAATATTGTTAAAATGGGGTTAGCATTACATTATAATTATGCGCTGATAATCATTCAATAGATGTTTTCAACTATAATTGGGGTATACAAAAACCCAAATAGATTTTATAACTATTAATATTGTAGTGATCTAATGATATAAGTATCCTATGGACTTGGTTGGTGTCAGATTTATTCATTTATTTAAGCTGTACAATTCCACGCTATTTGTTTTTTCTTCTATTCAGTGTGTGACCCCCATCGAAATATAATAAGTATGGAAGCATAGCTGGCGCTCAAAACTGGTGCCACAAAATCGAGTGCCGAAGGCGGAGCTTATACTTTCAGTGACGTTTCAGTGCCGGATCGCAACTCAGTCGACTATCCTGGGCTATTGGACACGCCTTTAACAAGTTTTGCTCATTTAAAGACATCAGATTAAATAAATAAATTTACCTGGATCTCCGCCTATCACTCCTATGTCGGGGCGACACATGTCTTGTCCTGTGGCGCTCGCGTTCTCTCTCTCGCTCTCGATCGCGGGATCGCGATCGGCGACGCCTCTCCGACTGCCTCGAGCGACTGTTGCGAGAGCGGGACGACGAGCGCCGGTGCCGGCGCGAGGCAGAGCGGGAGCGCGAACGACGGGACTTGCTGACCGATCTGTACAAAGGGGTAACGTTTTAGCAACCAAATGCCATATAATACCAAACAAAATTATCGCAGGTCACACATGTTCATAATTTGTGCCTTCACCAGACAAAAGGTAACACATTTTCAGTTGTCAATACGGAGCCTTGCAGGTCGTCTGTTGCTGACCGCTGTGTACCTGTACAGTATTGTTGAGGTTAGAATCTGCTGGTGTTTTTATATGTTGATGAACAGATAATATTGGCTTCATTGAAGGAGCCAGGTCAGTTAGGCCTTAAATCTCATGTATGAAGTCAAGTGCAAAATGGTGAACCGCCACAACAATGCTAATTAAACAAAATAAATTACTTTGATAATTATAATTTAATCAATGAATAAATTATAATTATCGAAGTAAGGCTTCATGGCTTATACAAAAAAACGTATGGTATAGCATACCTTCTCCGGGATCTACTTCTGTCTTTTCTTGACGATTTGTGCGAGCTCTCTTTTGACCTCTTTGAATGACTTCTATCTTCATCAGACCTGATAGTAACAAACATATTAGTTTTATTACAATTCTTCACAACAAATACCTAATTTGAATATGTCTCATATTAAGGATTTTGTATTACATAACTAATAAACATAATTAAGGATAAAGATGAAATTCAATTAAGAAGGGCAAATCAACTTACACTTTTACTTCTTCTTCTGCTTGCTTCTTAAGTATTCCACCAGGATCCGAAGATTTTGGGAACTCTGAATTAGGAACTTCCGGTTTCTCACTGCTGCTGGAGGAGTCTGTGTATTCCCCTTCTTCAAACTTCTCTGCTTTCTTTCTAGCTTCTTCCTCGGCCTTTTTAACAGTCTCCTCAAACACTGCACTAAACTTTAGATTCTTAATTTGAATTTTACTCTTGGATTTGTCATCAGATTCTTGTTTTTTACCATCCAACTTCTGACGTAAATCTTCGTGTTTAGGCGAGTCTGGCATAGGGATGAGACTTGCATCGAAGTTAGAGACATCCACACTGTAATTTTGTGGGTCTTCAACTTTGACGGAAACTCTTCTATTTTGCACATCTTTTGGTTCTGTTTTAAGCTTTATCTCGGGCAGAAAATCTTCTGTACCGCGGCCAGATTCATTTTTAATCCTTATCGCTTCTAAGTCTGCTTTAATCTTAGGAGGTATGTTAGGCCTAGGTGTGCTGGAACGCGACCGATCGCGCTTCTTTTTAGACTTACTCTTTTTTCGTTTTTTGTGCTTGGGAGAGTAGTCGCTATCATCAGAATCACTGCTGCTACTGCTGCGGCTCCTTTTCTTCTTCTCTTTCTTGTGTTTCTTTTTGTTTTTCTTTGATTTCTTTAGAGAAGCTTCATCGATTTTGGGAGGATCGGCGTTGAAGGCACTGAACAACTCTGATAGAATTTCGCTGGAGGATTTTGACGCTTCTTCTTTTTTCTTTCGCTCCGGCGTCGTCTTTTCTCTTTTAATTAGTAACTCTATTTTATCAATTAAACTCGTCATTTTGTTTTATTTTATTCACATGAACACATGAAACACAAAAACAACCACCATTTTGTTGAGTTTTGACATATAGAAAAATACTCTGTGGTTTTTTCGTTTAGTAATTAAGTCTTGATTTGGCAAAATAATCGATTACTAAAATAACGATTATTAATATTAACCAATCGCTTTTTTTCTCGATTTGAATTTTTCAATAAATCGGTTAATAAAAAATCTATTATGATTTTCACAGCCGATTAATAGTAACATAATTTATCAAAGAATATTGTAATCTACCACCTTGGATATAAGAATATTAGAAGGCTACTAAGTCCTAGTAAAGACATTATTAAGACATTTCTATAAATGAAGCTAATATTGAGGCTCTTACGTGCAGCGGATTTCAAAATATCCGGATTTGCTTAGATATTATCACGATACTGCAATACACGTCAACATTCAGGTGATACAGAGGGGCTACCGCGAACCGAAAACGAACGAAGTTCGAATATCTCCCTCTCTGTCGCACTTGCTAATCAGTGAGACAAAGAGGGAGATATTCGAACTTCGTTCGTTTTCGGTTCGCGGTAGCCCGTAGCCCCTCTGATCATCATATAAGTGTTACTTCGGTTACACGGTGATTATTATCACGCGATACACTCATATCACAATACGTATCATGTGGGCATTGATGAAGCCATACAATTTTGAATCCCATGATAATATTGACACTCCAGTATTGTGAGTAATAATCGCCGTGTAACTGATGCCAAGAGGAGGAGAAGTGAAAAGCAGAGAGTTTTACCTACACGGCAGCAAAATTATTTGTAACTCGGGCGCCGCGGTTTGAATCACTCACTACGCTGAGGATTCAAAACGAAAGCCCTTGATGAAATATTATATTTTGCTCTCTTGTAATACAATCTAAGTACTATTATTTGTTGGAACAGACCTGAGGAGTGAAGAAATAAAAGAAACACATTTCGGTAGAACTGTAGATCAGGTACATTTATTTTTCAGATACATCCAGCAACGATGTCGAAGGTGTCCGTAAACGAAGTGGTGATAGTGTCTGCCGTGAGGATTCCCATCGGCTCCTTCAGAGGCGGCCTGGCGGGGGGTCTCGGCCACGGAGCTAGGAGCCGTCGCTGTCAAAGCGCGGCGGTGGAAAGAGTCGGTATTCAAGGAGGTTAAAGAGGTACCAGGTATCCAGCATGGGGAATAACCTGTTTCTCATGCTGGTAAACGATATCACCTAGCTCAGCTTCTCCTGAGGCAGAGTATGTAATGTACGCTGACGATACCTGTATCATGGTCCAAGCCGACAACGTGAATGCCCTTAGATTAAAACTTAGTCTAGTGATGTCGGAGATACACAAGTGGTTTGCAGCAAATGGAATGCTCCTAAATGTAGAAAAAACAAATATTTTACATTTTCAGTTACGCACACCGATGTAAATAAGCTGAACATCAAAATGAACAATGTCTTCCTCCCTCAGGTGGAACATACTAAATATTTAGGTTTTGTAATAGACTCCGGGCTGACCTGGTCCCCGTACATAGATAACTTGTGTAACAAGTTAATATATGTAATAATGCTCGGAGACTGGATCTCAAGATGTGATCCTAGCAGGAGGCATGCAATCACTTTCAAACGTGCCTTTCTACCTGAAGAGAGGAGAGACCATTTACGGCGGCATGCAACTCGCTGACGGAATAGTCTACATCGGATTCACTGACGTATACAATGACCAGTTCCATATGTGTGTCACGGAGGAATTCGCCACTGCTTCGCGCTCTCTCACAACTCAATGCGCTTTTGGCATCAGCACCGGAGTGTGACTTGTTTGCGTGGCGATGGATAGATGTGTGCTATGGATGCCTGAGATTCTGTGAGGAGATGGATGCTCGGAAATCTACTGTGCCAATGTAACTTATATGTATCTAGTTTGTAGTATTTCTGTTTTCGTTCATGACGCATTGGTTTATTTTTTACTGTAATGTTAACATTGTTTTAAATAAATAAATAAAATAAATGAATCTGGGGCACTGCGCTGAAGACACAGCTCAGAAAATGGGTATCTCAAGACAAGAACTAGATGACTATGCCATCTCGAGCTATAAGAAAAGCGGCAGCTTATAAAGCTAAGGCATTTGCTGCTGAACTTGTTCCTGTACAGGTGCCACAGAAGGGTGGTTTTCATATTTTGTTCGTTGAATTTAGAGTGGATTTGGAAAAGTTTCTGACATTACCAACAGTTTTCCAAAAGGAGAACGGAACAGTCTCAACTGGTAATGCTTGCACGCTGAACGATGGCGCTGCTGCATTGGTTATGATGACCAGGGAAGCAGCCGAAAGGTTGAAGGTTATTCCCATTGCTAAAGTCGTCGGTTACGGTGACGGGAAAAGAGATCCTATTGACTTTTGTATCGCACCTACCGTGGCGATCCCCAAGCCTTTAGAAAATACTGGTGTCAAGAAAGAGGATATTGCGCTGTTTGAAATTAATGAACCTTTCAGCGTGGTAGGAATTGGAAATGCGAAGATTCTGGATATAGATCCTGCTAAAATCAACGTTAATGGAGGGGCACTAAGTCTCGGGCATTCCATCGGCTGCTCTGGAACTCGCATTGTGGTTCACTTGTGCCATACACTGAAGACAGGTGAAAAGGGAGTGGCTTCGGTTTGCAACGATGGCGGTGGCGCATCAGCTATGATGATTGAAAAGCTTTAAGCTTCAATTCATGTAACCAGTAAAATTTTTATTGCAATAAAACAACCCGTCGTCTACCGGTCATAAAAAAAAGAATGCTATTGTTTATTTTTTTCGCCGGGAGACGACGGCTTAAGCTAAATACCTATATTTTTTCCACATAAACTTATTCATAGAGGGTGGACAAATGAGTGAAATAAGACGTAGGTAGGCACACAACTTTGATTCAAATGGCATTTTTTTTGTATGAAAGTATTGCGATGGGATGGCAAGTATGAATGAATAAAAATAAAAATCTGCCAAATATCCTCGAGTTGGAAGGTCAAATTACAGTCGCTTCCGTAAAAACTAGTGCCTACGCCAAATCCTGGGATTAGGTAGCGGACCCTGGGCATCCTTCAGGATGCAACTGTACCAGGGTAACGCAAGGATGATGATGATGATGACCTACTTATCCTAGTGTTTTTCATGTTTTTTTTTGCAATTCCGAGGGTACCTTACTGACAACGAGTCAATATTTTCGTTTTTGTTGTTTCATAATGTACCTGCTCTTATCTACACACATTGATTTCGATAGACCTAATGAAAAAAGAAAGACAAATTTGGTAACACTGGGGGTCAATCAATATTAGGTTCCATTTTTGGAGATTAGTTGAATAAAAAACGCTGCCTTCCATTTTCACACGGTATCCTGTGCTGTGCCGTTTCTTCGCTTGATATTATTATTAAAAGAAATGTGAGTTTTGTGGCAAAAAAAACTTCTGTATACTTCTTATTTACCCAGTGTACTTCTTATTTACCCAGTGTACTTCTTATTTACCCAGTGTACTTCTTATTTACCCAGTGTACTTCTTATTTACCCAGTGTACTTCTTATTTACCCATTCTGTAGACTTCAGCGTCGTTTTCTCAAAGATATCATATGTCCTCCCACAGGAAACAGTAAGATCTTTATTTTCACTCTGTCACACGGTTTAGCCGTTACTTGGTACGAGCGAAGGATTCTCGATAGAAGACTCTTTATCACTAGCATTCCAAAATGACGGCCTGAAAATACAAGAGTTAATTTAGAGAGAGGCTGTAACGCTTCTGACCCTGACACGACAGACAGCAATAATCAGAGAGAGATAAAGAATTTAGGGGAGAGGATGTGCTTGGTTCAAGCAGGGCCGTTCGTCTACAGACAATAACCACCAAAATTATATGCATGCGTGTTACGACTACCTATTCCATCTCGTCTATGAGAGTCTAGAAATAACTTATAACTATTTAAGTACGCAGGTGTTTTTCGTTCCTTACCGATACAAACTCTGCCTCCAGAACCAAAGGGTATGAAGGCGCAGGGATGGCGATCGGCGGAGAGTTCTGGCAGGAATCGGTCAGGTCTGAACTGGTCAGCGTCGGGACCCCACAGCTTCGTGGAACGGTGCAGCACGAGGGGTACCGCGGCGCAGTTCACACCGGCGGGGATGGTGCAGTTTGCTGAGGATTGTTACCGATTATTTTTAACAGATCATGTAATACAATAAACAACTTGACTACGATAGGTTGTCTGGAAGAGATCGCACTTTAGCGATAAGACCGCCTCTTGTCTACCTCTATCTACATGTTACTGTTTTTATTCAGTGTGTAACTGATTCATTTTTGGGAGATGTGCAATAAAGAGTATTTGTATTGTATTGTACGACAAGTCGACGCAAGCTATGGTACAAATTAAGTATCATTACATAATTTTACTTCAGTCTGTGTCTCCCTGCCGATTATGGGGACCACGGGATATAGCCGCATCGTTTCTTTTATCACTCTTTCTAAGCAATCCAGTTGGTTAAGATCCTCTTTCGTTGGTAATCTGTTGGAATCACCGAAGACTTGTTTTATTCTGAAACGACAGAAACGACGCTGATTAGTAAAGTTAAAAAAAGCAAAGGGTAAACCCTTAAAAAAAATGTAACAGGGCCAAAACCGTCTTCTTGTTTCCTTTGTCTTCTATGCATTAACTTGTACTTGTTGTCAGGAATGTTTAAATTTTGTAAAGAAGTATGTAAATTGATTGTTCAGTTGCTACTGAGGGTTACGATTCCATTTCATGTTGCGGATGCAACTTTTCTTTGATTATGGTGGTCACCGGTGGCTTGTATGGTGTCCTTTGCATGGTGGAGTGTATCTTGAAGTTTGATGCTCACTTTTCCATTGATAAGCAGACTTGGTCTGGTCATCTGATTATGAAGTGATATTCGATTAAAAGTTTGTCGGCTAATCAAGGGTAAACCGTAATGCTGGTCTAGTCTGGATGTGGCTTTTGAAGACTGAACGACATATTACCGTCTAGTGTGAGTGAATAATGTAACTATGCACTCACTCATTGTATACTTTATCCTGCTCTTCTACATTACATCCGAGCAAGACGAGGGCATAAGACGCCACTAGTGAGGTACTATCAAGCCCCGCTACTGTGATAGAGTCGATATATTCTCGCAGCTCCGCGATGCTTGCGTTGACATCTCGGCTAAGCAGCATATCTATAATGTCTTGATAGTCATCTGTAGGACAAAAAAAGTTTGTAACTTTTTCGTTTCAATATTTGGTGTGGATTTTTATCGAAATAAACACTTGCCTTTGTCTATCTCAGTCCGCCTGTTTAAATCGTTCTTCAAAAGCGTTTTATTTTTAATTATCTGGAAAATAAAATGAATAGATATAATTCACAGATTCTTGCATACGTATAAATGTCTATTATATAGGTTAGCGTTATAATTGTGGACATACTATAGTTAATGTTAAGTGCAAAGGCTAACGTTTTATTATAAATCTATGAGTATGTAGCATTATATTACTATCATTTTTATTTTTCTAGATAATTCGTTTCTGGGCGCTCGTGGCCCAGCGGCGCCCGCGTACCGCGTGCGGTATGCGAGGTTAAGCAACGTCCGCCTAGGTTAGTTATTGGATGGGTGACCGCTTTGAGTGGTTATTAACTGAGCACTCCCGTGCTTTGGAAGGCCCGTTAAGCCGTTGATTCCGGCTGCTGTCTATGATAGTAATCGTTAGAAGCCTTCGGGCGGCTTGAGAACTTCTAACAGTCAAGTTGCCCATTCACTTGACAAGCCCAATTCCAATAAGGTCTGGTTTCCCCTCAGGTTGGAAGGTCAGGTGGCAGTCGCTTCCGTAAAAACTAGTGCCTACGCCAAATCATGGGATTAGGTAGCGGACCCCGGGCATCCTTCAGGACGAAACTGTACCGGGATAACGCTAGGATGATGATGATGAATTCGTTTCTGGGTTTTCCCGATCCAGCTACCGGCAGCAATCCTCTTAAGCTCATCAGTCTAACGTCAACGAGTTCCAGCTACTACGCTTGACCAATCGCGGTCTCCACACCAGAAATCATCTACTCTAACGGTTGTCGGTTTTACGGTAAACCTGACCAGCCCACTGCCACTTCAACGTGCTAATTCTTCGAGCCATTTTCGGTAGCTTTCGTCCTACCAAGTATATATACATTACACTCGTCACGTACCCTATTTTTTAACCAGACACCATCCATAGCACTTTGAATTTGAACTTGTCTAAGTCTGGTCTATTAAGTAGGTATCCACTTGATATATTGATAGCAAATATTAATAGATTTATATCACAAATCGCAGAATGTTGATGTTTGATATTACCTCCTCCGTAAACCGATGGATAATGTCAATGTTCTCCTTCTGTATTCTGGCGTACGGCGTGAGATTAAAGATGGCGTCAATTTGCAGCCACGCTTTGAACATGCGCATGTTAATGATCGACATAACGGCGTTAAACGAGCTAGAGTATAGGTTGTCAGGTTTCCGTTGAATACCCATTTTGGTTCCTAGAGCTGCCTCTGAAAGAAATAGGTGAATAGGCATACCAGGCCTTTAAAACGTATGAAAAAGAGCGGTATACCTGAAGATATTGTTCCATTACCTAGAGTTTAAAATTTAGTTAAGTGGGCGATACTCCCCAGCTAGCACTTAACTAAATTTTAAAGTATAAGAGTATCCTACAAGCGTATGCACTTTTTGTTCAGTACGAAACTGCGAACTTAAACAAATAGTACCGACGATGAAGTGGCAGGTACAAACCGAATACGATGTCCGCTGAGCATCTGGAAATGTACGTGAGCACGTCGAATTCTGCATCATCCAACTTCTCTTCTAACGCTTCTACGAGCACGTGGCTCTGTTTTCCGAACAGCCCTATAAAATTTTCCACCAGTCGCGTGTTGAAAATGGGGGAGACGACTCGTCGTCGTACCTTCCATATGTCCACTGTAACATAAGTTCGGTATCGAATATTACGGAAACGGTATCATATCCGTATGCTTTTTAAGATAAGAAAAATCGTGCGCTATTCGCCGTGCGATTTTAAAGAAAATCATTTTGAAACAGGAAAATAGGTGGCATAATGTTGTTTTTGACACGTGATAAACTACTGAAAAATGTGAAATTTGTATAATATCATCCTCAGATATCCCAAGGATTCGAAGATATCTGTGCGAAAATTACCGTGAAAATTCTAATATTTAAAAAAAATTGATATAGCTATATATAGTAATGAAGTGAAGCGTCCAAACTGCCAGGAAACAACCTTAATAACCTTGAAATAAAAATAAACAATAGGACGCCGCCGGCAACTCATTAACATGATGAGTGCTGGTCACTCAAGGAATGCGTCGGAGTGCATACAATGTAAACAAGCTATTAAGCATAAGTCCTATACTTTTATCTCCTATGATGTCTTTATAGATGACACACGTACCATTGCGAGGGATTGTTGAACTACTTAACAATGTACGCAACTTGGTCGTGTAATGCAAATCGAGACTGACACGACCAGAACACCTGTCATTCATGACACTGCTAAATTACGGACAATCGCAAGTGGCTCAACAGTCCCGGTTCGCGACTGTACATTAAAGGTACCTATTTAGAACAATAAAATGCAAATAAAAGTAAAGTTAGGAATTTAAGCCACAATTTTCAATTGTGAACCCTAAAAAGGCATCCTGATTGGTTAAAATTAAAACCCACACGGGAAAAAGTTGGCTTCAGAAGTTCACGATTTATATTATCATACGGATATTAGGCTCATTTTCCTTCTCAGTAATATTATTATATATATGTCTTTATACCTGGAGCTACTAGGAGTCCGTTTCCCAACCAAGGGCGTAGAAAGCGAGTAGATCCATCCTTTTGTAGTTTTCTCAAACATTGTTTGAATGTCATCCGGATTCATAACAACTGTAAATCAATTATTTGTGCTGAACTTGTGGAGAATAACGAGAGTGCTGCAGAATTGATGATCTGATGTGGTGCAAAATTGCGTTTACACAATTACCAAACATTTTTTTGTGCAAACCTTAGCAGCCCTTGAACTGCCCGATGCTACGAGCTGTAATCAAGACTATCGTGTTATCTGTAATACGATAGTTTTTATGGTGTTTAATCTGACGTTTTAGTGCATAGTCGATCGTAAAACGCGAGTATGAAACCTAGGATTTTACAAGTCTAAACCGGCCGCACTTACTTAAAACGGTGAAGGCCTCCGGGCGGCTTGAGATCAAATATCTTCTAACAGTCAAGTTTGGGTTGGAAGGTCAGTTGGCAAACACTTCCGTAAAAACTAGTGCTTACGTCAAACCAATAACGACTGGCCGTTTAACCAGTGTTGCCAGATTAGAGTTGTAGCTTTATAAAAGGAGTCATTGACCGTCGATAGAGTGTATTACCCCACCGCGTGACCTAGGTTTTGGATGGTAGAAAATATGTAATTATTCATTCTCTGGTAATGTTTCTCTCATTGTAACATTTGACAACATTTGGCTGGTTAGGTAGGTACCTTACCTATAGAAGAACACATTTAAGCTCTTAAATAGTTGACCGAGAGGTTCTTATTGCTTAATACGCGGTTACGAGCGTTTTATTACTTGGGTCATGGTATACCTATAGGTACTTATTACACCTACAGACGATTTGTGCAAAAATTCCATTATCATTAAAAATCGCTTAAGTTCAATACAATCTAGCAAATTAACGCATGTTCCGTATACCACAAACAGTAGGTATAAAATGCCCTAAAATTATTATGTATGAGGTATTTAAAATGTCTATTTACACACTTCTGCCAGACCACATTGCGGTTTGTTGGTGCACGAGGCTTCAAGTGAAACACATTTAGGTACTTTTATTTTATGGATTTTATGGTTGCGAATGAGTAGATAAGATAGTTTTTAGTAATAGTTTTATTTTTATACTCTTTACTGTTTCTTAATTGAATATATCTGTCCTAGACAGACTATGTTCTGGGTAGGCACACTATACACTAGGTGTGACTATTAGGTACTTCTAATAGCCAAGAAATTAGGAGCTTATTTGAGTTTTTATTTAATTACTTTATTGCATTTTCTAATTTACTTGCGAATGCATTACTAACCCGCTGCTCAGATGACGGGTAGACGTAATACGTAATAGATGGGAATACTTACGTACCAATGTAAAGAGCGGGCCCAATCCATATTTGGCCTATTCCTCCATTTGCTTCCATTTTACCAACAAGGTTTCTAATATTTTTTAGTATTCCTGGAATTAGGTATACATAAAAAATAGTAAATAATTATTTGGGGAGAAATGTATGCACTAATTCAAACACTAAAGTAAATACTGTCTGCTACCTACTGCTACTCTTCATGCTTAAATCGTTGAACGGATTTAGATTCTATTTGGCAGGAAGGTAGTTTAAGATCCTGGGAAGGACATAGAATACTTTTTATCCCGGGAACAACCTTTAAGAGCATATAAGTTTGAATGGTGAAAATATAACTATTTATTTTTACTAATATAAGCCTATACCTATGTAAGCGCCTGAAAAAAATGAATAGCAAATTCTAAAGCGATGAACGAGTTCTAAACAGTCGCGGGCAAAAGCAAGTTGACTAAATATACCCAGGTACTAAGGACAGGCCCTATTAACCATTTCTTTCTTTCTTTTTCTAATATTTAAATGGTTGCTAACAGTGTCACTGTCGTTTAATTACGGATTGTAATTACTGTGTCGAAGGTTCAAACTCCAATGACTACCAAACCGTCTGTAATCGTAAGTACATAGTGACTTTTTGGCTTATGACTTAACCGATTACTTAGGTTTATTATAAGGTCATGGACCACCTTTAATAGAAGTGCGACTTGAGTCTGTCGCTTTCGATTCGTTTCCAACGAGCAGTTTCGACATGTGTAAGAGAATAATGTGTCCGTTTTTATAATAAGTTACCCGATGAAATTTTGAATTTACCCTTTCCAGCTCTTAAAAATTACTTAAAAAAAACATTGATGTCAAAGGCTTATTATAATAAGCTGGAACCCTATAGGGTTGAGGACTATCTAACAGACAGAAATGCATGGCCCAAACCAAATACCTAAATAGCGTAAAGAGTCATGTATAATATTTTCATTGTATCTAGTTGACATATTTCTTGCAGGAACGCATATCAAACGATTCTACATGTTTTATTTTCTTGTGTAACTACACATTGTAAATACCTATTGTTATTTTTTCCTCGTTTTTCTTTCAATTCTCTTTTGTTGTGTATACCATTTACATTTACTTAAGTAGGTTAAGTAGTATCATTGTAATAAGCATAATATTTTGGAGAAAATGACTGACTGTCGAGTTTCTTTCGGCGTTTCTTCTCGGCAGTGGTCTCATGAGAAACGCTAGTAGTTTTTGACTTGTAAAAGTGCCTTTGCGGCCTACTTGTAGAATAAAGTTCATTTATTTCATTTATTTAATATAACCACTACGTTCTACGACATGTTAGGACGACGCGAGGATGCGAAACACATTGAATTGGGATTGTGTGGAGATAAGCCGTATTGAGGCACATTTCATACATGAATGTCATTAGTTAGGTTAGGTTAAGCTAGGCTACAATCATTTAATTTTAAAGGCTGAATAATGAATATAGGTGAGTCAGAAAAACATCAGCCGACACTTTAGGTAGGTATTTAGTTGCTGCTTTGTTCAGAACAAATGTTGCACCTATTTTGTGTTTTTTAAGTTGCTACTTTTTGTATCCCGGTTATACACAATTGAACTTATGTTAACAAAAACGAACCGCCATCAAATAAATTACCATTTAAATTCAAATAAAAAAAATAAATATTTAATTTATGGACAATCTACACAAATCAATCTCAAACTAAGCAAAGCTTTTAATATGGGTACTAAGCGACGATTTACATACTTCTATAAATAAATATATACTTAAATACATAGATTCAAGGATTCAACTTCGCGTTTGGCATTGCCATGTCACAGCTTGTGAGTAACAGCTTTTGTATTTGATATGGCGTTGAAAAGGTTAACCTCAGTAGTCGAAGTATCCACAGGGCATACACACACACATTTCATTTTGTTTTTAGCAAAGCCTTAGGTAAATAAGAAGTTTATTATGAGAAAACTAAAATAAATAAGATACTTAAAAGTGTAAATAAAAGACTAAAATTACTATTAAACTAAAATAAATAAAGAGGGCTGGGCCTCTTGGCAGGATGCTGAACTGCGATTGCGATTCTTTGCGCCTTTGGTAAATTGTCCACAAAATATAATCAATCCTTACTTTCAGGTCCACCTATGAACCAGTGCGTGTGCCCAAGCACTGGAACCTGGCCAATCGAAGGCAGACTGCGAGACAACTGGTACAGATGCGTACGAGTGCTTCTGAAGTACACATAATAACTTACACTTAACACAACCACTATAAACAATGTCAACATTTAAAAAAAAATATTCTTGAACGATTATATATAGGTACGTCTTTGTCCACGGGATGTCCTTTAGAGAATTGCGCTAAGAATTGGCGTGAGCGCAGTGGCAGGTTTTTTTAGTATCAGTATGGGAGTGTCTTGATCCGAAAAAATGTGCATCAGAAAGTGACAGTCGCATTGTAATCTCAGGTTTTTTAAGACATTTGTGGCCGTTCGGCCCCGACCACCTTGTAGCAGGCCCTTGCATAACAGCCTGAGGTTTTTGCTAGGTTGGTTAATTATTATAATCTTTGATTATACATTTTGTCATAACTCTGTATGCTATATCTGACTGAAAATCAATTAGTACATAATTAAGGACTTAATTGGGTCTATACATTTTAACTGATACTATTATGTACCGAAAATTTCTGGTACAATTTATATGGGTAACTTTCGTTACGAGATTGTATCAACTAGAATGTATACCTAATCAACTCCTTAATAAAGTACAAAAAAATGATTTTCATCCACCTATCGCTCATTTTTGACCAAAACCTATTAGAGGAATATTGTATAAAGCGAGCTTATTTTGTCACCTAACTTCGCTCTTCTCCTCTTCGTAGGGTAACCTAACTAACTATTGGCGAGTATAAAATTAGGGTTATGTGGTTAAGACACACAAAGGTAGACGTATTCTAGCATTACTAAGTGAAATACTTATACTATGACATTATTAAGCACGCACAATAGAAGGTTGTTAATAAATAAAACAAATGTACCTATTTGTCATCATTTTATTCATTTAGAATACCTTTGCAAGGTATTTATGTGTTACATAGAACGGACTACATCCTCGCTGCGTTAACGGTCCAAGACAAGAGGTTAATTTAAAGTATAACTGCTTCGTAGGACGGAAATATGTCCTTTAAGAGTTAGGGATAGTGTTCAGAAAATCGTCCTTAATTTAATAATTTCAAAATATTTGAAGTAGGTACTAAGGTTGACATTATTAGATAGATAATTAGAAAGTAGGAAAGCCTTTAGCATGACGTGTAGATGGATGATATACTTCGTGTAAGTAGTCTAATATATATCATTTCAATATTAGTAACTATTTACATGAAATATTGGAGATGATCACACAATGAAGAGAATGTTCATCACATTGTTCATCGTCGAATCCATTTCGATTGTTCAAATAATTTGAATTAATGAATAATTTGGCTTCATATCGAATTTATAACTAAGAATAACCTTGGAAGCTCCTTGTTTTTGAGCAAATATTAATTTTTGTTACTCGATTGCCAAATAATTATTGGAATATGGAATACATTTTGAACCTTCCTTTACTATTCTGGCAATATATATCGAATTAGTTTTTCATGCTAGAAGTTAAAGTAGTTTTAATTAACATAAGTAGAGGATCCTGTAACAGGTGTGAGAAAGGATCCGTACTTTTAATTCTTAATTTTAAGAGGTTGCAAATTAAAATACCAGAAGTCGGTATCAATAATACTGTATTGGAAATGTGTGCCTTCCATGATACTGGAAAAGTCGCAGACACGTGGACTGAAAGTAAAATAGAAAAAGATGTGAATACAACAAGAACCTTGTTTGCATTGCATTCATATTTTTTTAAAGATGATACAAGTTCAGTGCAGTCTTTCAAGGAATTCTCATTTGCGACCTTTTAATTCAGTATTTTATCTTTTTAGGTGAATTGGAACACCCATGATAATTAGTTTCAGGCTTGTAAATGAAAAAAATCCTTTCTACACAGTTCTTAATTCTGTAAGTTAATTTACGTCACACATCTACTTAAATTAGATAACTTTGAAATCCATTCCCTACCTCAGATTATGCCTTGTCAATATTAAATGATGGTATAAGTACCTATATAGGAAGACCGTTATATCTTTAATAATAAGGTCCATTCTAATAAAATAAATTAACATAGGCTTAATAAATTAATTTAAATAGTATCACACGACAGCCGTTATAAAAATTATAAATCGATGATTATTCGCATACCCGGCCCTCCTCGCCTATAGGGCAGGATACTGTCCTATAGTTCTAAAATGACCGCAGAAGAGTACCAACATAACGAATTCTACTAGAACTCGTCAAGTTGGCTCTACTGCGGTCTCCAGTAACCTACCCTATAATATAAATAGCAAACTTTACCAATACATAGTTCGAAATAGTTGTACATTCCCGTATTAAAATACTAGATACCTATCTACGTTTCGTATCAAATTTTAAATGTTCTCATAACCAACAATGATTTGATTTGGAAAAGAGCGGCTACTTGTAACGGACATCCTTTCAAAGGGGGGTTAAATTATTGTTAGATCGAATTACAACGCAAAAGTAAGACCCTTCAACCATTACCTTGAGAAGCTTGAGATCATTTACTTCACCATCAATTCTATCATATCTACTTACTCACTACGAGTATTAAGATCGATTCTAAATTTTAGAGTAGATTATTTGGTTTAAGAAGGCACCGCTCACTCGTCGACTATCAGAAGATTCAGAAGCCATCTTAATACCGTATGTATACTCCACCCGTCATATAAATTAAACTTATAATACAAAATACAGTACTTGCCAACTGATCCTGTTTTCGTTAGATTCGGTTACAACTGTTGTTATAAGTGATGACATGTTCGTGCTATGAGAATTTTAACTTTTCGAATGAGTTGTGCTCTGGGGTGCTATTGCGGCAACGTTTCTTTCTCATGTATTTCCTTAACTGGTTATACTACTAACGTTCTATCACACAGGTCATAACAGGTCCCAATTACCATGAGACAGAATAGTCCCGCTCCGTCAACGAGTGGCAATGAAGCGTTTGCCTAGTGCTAATCATGTCAAGAATCAGCAACCTTTACTTCTTGACAATTTTAATGTCTCAAATGTTCTTGACACTTTAGAATGAATCGTAGTGCGATCAGGTAACTATAAATGGCGCCAATCGCAGTCAACGGCTACAGCTCTCGTCTCCGCTTAAGCTAGTGTCTACGCTGGATGTGGGCCATTCGTTGTATGCACGCGGCCAAGCATGATTCGAAAGAGCTGGCTCATTTGACGTAGCTACATATTACAACTTTACCAGTCTAGAACGGCAGCACTTGTCAAAAAGTGCCATCAGTTTTGACTTGTAAGCTCAACGCACGTTGTATTATCAGGTACCCATTCAAGTTAGGTTAAGTTGCGCTAGGTGCTGCTTTCGGACACCTATTTTACAAAACCGTGACAAGAGATCTGATCCAGTAACTAGAAGCGCTTGGCTGTATGGTCTTCGTAAAATGGGCCATAGATAGGTGTCGGACGCCGAGAGCGCTAGCCGTTCCAATCTTAAAGCTACTACTAGAATTCTCTAAGCGATCAAAGATCGCAAGCTAAATTTGATTTCAAAATTGTTAAAAAAATAAAATCTGCTAGTGATCAACGTTTGTCGGGCTAACGGGGGCGGAGCACGGCCCGGACCGTCCGGAAGCGTTTCTCGAAGCCAAGCTTCAGGTAGAGGTTCCTCGAGGCGTCGTTCTCGGGCCGGATCACTACGAACGGCTTATAGCCGCGCGCTGCCACTTCTTTAGTTAGGCGCCGAGCTAGGTATATCCCGTAGCCTTTCCTGTAATGCGAATAGATTCTTTAGTTAGGTTTAAGTACTTGTTTTACAAACACCAGTTAATTTCGAAATAGATAAGTAAAGATGGTGTCTTCGAAATTTAGTTAAGTAACAGACAGGAGAAACGTTTCAAAAATGTTCAGTGCAAAATTAGAGAAATAGGCGTTGAAAAAGCGACTCTGTATGAAGTAGTGATTCGCTATAAAAACTTGAATGTAATAAGAAACACTTGGAAATACGTTCGATTTTTTTCTGCCATGAAATAGGTCTGTACCAGTGCATACACCATCCAATTAGCCAACTGTCCATTCATAAATTTCAGAGTAAAATTTTAGGGGTGGGAATATCGTCAGAATTCTAAGCGAGTTTGCATCGGGATCATAGCCCCGCGGTACAGTAAGACTATAAGCCGACCAGCTGGCCATTCAGCAAGAAGACGAGAGAATAACATGCCCACGGTCGGTGTATACTTGCGGAAGTTGCGGAATTCCGAGCGAGTCTGCATCGAGAACATTAGCACCATCCAAGCCGCCACCTGTCCTTCTACGAAGATCCCGTAAGCTGGTAGCTCCGACATGAGTTGCTCGAAGACCTAGGCGAGAGACTAACATGTTCGCAGGGCATGGCCGGTAAATACCTGCGGAACTCCGGGCGAGTCTGCATTGAGAACATAGCTCCATAATAAGACTGCACCATCCAAGCCGCTAGCTGTCCCTCCACGAAGATCCCGTAAGCCGGCAGCTCCGCCACGAGTTTCTCGAAGACCTCGCGGCACTCTATGTCACTGGCCGGATACAGGTCGTACACCGCCTTCATGTCCTCTGGTTGGAGGCGCACTAGCTCCACGTCCGGTGGCAGGCTGAAAGAGTAGAGTTAGACGATCAATGGGTGAATCATCATCATATCAGGTGAAAGTAGAGAAAGACGTCCACTGCTGGACATAGGCCTCTTCCAAAGAGTGCCACAATGACCGGTCGTGCACCACCCGCATCCACCGGGCTCCCGCGACCTTTAGAAAGTCATCAGTCAACCTTTTGGGGTGTCTACCCTCAATGGGTGTTTACATATGAATGTATGAACGAATATGTGTGAGCAAAGGGTGAAGATATAGAGGTGGCTAACGCGGCAGACATCACATAATTTAGCCGTGTAATGAATGACCGATGTTAACCGATGACATGTCAGTCCCGATTTGCGTTACACGGCCAAGTTGAGAAGATTGGCAAGTTGTAACAGAATGCAGCTAGCTGTTTCTGTCACTTTCTTATTAAAATAATTTTCCAAGAGATGGTGGGTAGAATTCACTTTTATAACTTTGAGTCATTTATTAAGTAATTATAAGTATTTAGAGGTCTTGGCGGAGACACTACCGTGCACCTTACGTAAATTTTAGATGATTCTTTGTCTTGGCTAATTAGAGATTATATCAAGTAGAATGTTTAGAGTAAAGGAATAAAATAAATATTCCTGAGTGCCTGTAATAATGCCAGCTTAATATATTAAATTATTTAAGAAAAAGGAATCCTAAAATATCAATAAATCTAACAATACACACAAATCTAAATCTAACAATAACAATCTAACTACAACCCATTTTCTTTTGCCGCGTTGCTTTTGATGCGCGCTGCGTTTTTGTTTTTACGTTTACCGCACGTCCAACTAATATAAAACACTCAACATACAACCCATTTTCTTTTGCCGCGTTGCTTTTGATGCGCGCTGCGTTTTTGTTTTTACGTTTACCGCACGTCCAACTAATATAAAACACTCAACATTCAAAATTCAACCTTATGAATGAAAGCATAAAGTAGGTTCAAGATAGGGTCGTTGCGACCTTCTGTTATTTTACGTTTGCCAACTAATATAAAACACTCAACATTCAAAATTCAACCATATGAATGAAAGCCTAAAGTAGGTTCAAGATAGGGTCGTTGCGACCTTCTGTTATGTAAAGGGCCGGCCGGGATTCGGGCGGTCAGTAGGTAGGTACACTGTCACAGTTGTCACGTTTGTCGCACTTGTCGCATTTATCGCACTTATCGCACTTGTCACACTTATCGCACTTCTTGCAATTGTCGCAATTGTCGCATTTCTCGCACTTGTCGCAATTGTCGCATTTATCGCACTTATCGCATTTGTCGCAGATATGAGGGTATAAAAGGACATGCGGGGCGGTAGGGGTTTTACTTAGAATTCGTCACTCAGACTGTCAAGGTCTCTGGCTTGCTCAGTAAAAACTCTTGGTGGGTGAATTTATTGGCATAAGAGTGGTTCGTCATTATGAGGGATTTTCTCCCCATCATGAGGGATCACTTTTTGGCATTATAACTAGTAAAATTAGTGGGTTTTTTGTATATTTTCAATAAGTTTAAAAGCCAGAACTTTGTCCAGGTTTACAGTATACCTGAGGGGTCATTCCCGCCTAACGGTGTCAATGGGCATGATTCAGAGTCTTAGTAGTTATCAGGTCTGAAGGTGGCCTGACGTCTCCTTTTTACCAACACAGGAGACGATCTATCCTTCACGTTCTCACAATGCCCAGCTGGCAACGTAAACGAGGCTGCCATAGTTTGGGTCAGCATAGAGGGTGCTCCTCGCTCGTTGAAATTGTGCAGTATTTGGAGAACGGTCTTATTAAATATATTTATATATTATCTTTATATACACAATAGGGCGTCTTACTCACTGTACCCTGTCTGCGGACCAGTGGGGGGAGACAACTTACACAGGCTGTTAGTATTGCAATCCTCAGTTTAGCCGACTGAACTCTTTAGAGCTTAGTTAGGGAATACGCATTCTCAGAAACTAAATCTGGTAAGGAATTATAGTTTCTAGTTTAGATCTCCTGGGTTTAATGTTAGATTTAACTTCATACACTGAATTAGGGGTAACAGGTTTGGAATTTAAGGGTTTATAGTTCGGATATTAAGGGCGATCTAGAAGTCTAGAGTTTAACTTTTAGAATGGTTCACGTGGTTAATAGCTATCGAGCACTTTGGGTTATGTAGTGGTTACTAGGTACAACCTAGGTATCTGGGTTTCGATTATCAGGTTAATTCACATGGATAAGAGGTTTATCAAGCGGTTAAATCACACAATTTACTTGGTATAGTCTAGATGATGGGTAGATGTTTTAGCAAGGTATAATATTATTTGTAATCAATAGGATAGCAGGACTTCCCAGAAATATGGGATTGTTCTGGTTTAGTGGCAGGCTGAGCGGTCCACTACTCTTATGTCCAAAGATAAGGCCTTGCAGTATTTCACCTTATCTTTCTGCGCGAATTTCGAAGTACTAGTAGACTCAATTGCTATAATTGTATGGTCATCTTTTTCTAAAACAAATTTTAAACCCGAGAGCTACAAAGGGTTGTTTGCTCGTTGCGTCCTGGGACAATGCGGTTGAATATGCCTGGCATAGCTCTCCCATAGTATTGGTAATTTGTCATTTTAACGTTTGTCTTTACACTCCGAACAGTGTTAGAAAAATATTGGAGGGGGCTTGTCCAGTCAGGGTCGAGAGCCACTGGTTTCTGTTTAATAACAGAGAGAGATAGCAATCTCTCGGGCGGATGGAGGGGCCCGACCTTATACCAATAACAAAATTATTCATAATCCCTACAAACCTGCAAAATGATCCTAATATGATAGGGTTAGCACATCTCTGTATACTAGGTTCGAAACATACGTACGTTCGACTTGACATACCTACTTAGGCTAAATATCATTACAACTTATTTAAACCCAATTTAAATCCCATTAATTTATCTCAATAAAATCCCAGAACTAAAGTATTTCAATTTTAAAGTTTGTCGTGAGGAGCTTTAGTACCATCATCATTAATATTATCATAAGATTAAGGAGCAAAAATGTAGGTAAAATGCATTAGGGTAGCTGTTGTGAAGGTTGGAGAATTTTAGTAGGAATGGTAGAAAAGTTGCACTTGGTAGAAAAAAGTAGTAGATTTAGTAGAACAAAATTAGGCATAGCAAGGTTTCTAGGTAGTTGGGGAGTCCAAGGTCTGACAAGCATTCACATTAAAGAGCATGGGTTTCTACGGTACACAACAATACAGGGTCCTACCACTGACGATTTTCATTGGCCAAATAAGTACACAACTAGGTTTAATTTATTTAAATCAATATCTCTTCTTTTTTTATCTTTATTTTAAGGGGCGTTTATTACAAAGTGACTCATCAATCCCTGTTTGCGTACTTATAACAGTAAAGTGTGATACTTGTAAAGTATTACATTTTGACTTTTAAGTGTAAGCAATCTCATGACATGACGTTTTTAAACGCGAGACATTTTGCTCTTAGAGGCTTTACGATAGTTGAATCATCAATAGTGATGGCGATGGTTCATGATGTTCATTCTGCAGACCTGACAGAATGAGTGAACGAGATTTGCCCTAATACCGGCAGTAGGCCCGGGCCTAGGGCCACCAATCGTGACAAAAATGCAGCCAAAAGACAGCTGCTATTTACTACATAGCCTGGGGCTTAAGCGGCCAAGACTGCGAAACCGCTACTTGAGTTAGTATATAGCTTTTGCTTGTGCTTGTACGAGTGAATAGGCATCTTCTGGATAAGCTGGCTTCACCGTCGGCCTCATTTTTGTCCCCTGGCTAGATACTAGACAACAGTAATCGCATTTTTAATTAAAAAAACTTACTCCTCATTGCTAGCGTCTGGCGGCGGCGCGTCGCACACGTACACATCCCCAGTAATCTTGTCATGGGCCTCGTATACTCGCTCGAAGCGGTTCACTATGGCCTCGTGCGTGAAGTTCAGGTACAGCGGCTGCGTCAGGTCCAGTAGCACGTCTTCGGAGGTGAGTAGGTCTACCAGTTCCGCGCGCTCCGAGGGACAGAACACGGTCACGCTCTCAAATATGTCATTGTTTGGCTGAAATATCGTTGTAATTATTAGTAGATTTCATATAGTACCTCTGCCATCACCTAATCATCCTCCTAGCGTTATCTCAGTACATACAGTTGCATTGGGAAGGATGCTCGGGGTCCACTACCTATTACCAATATTTGGATCTCTGTACCACCTACTATGAATCGTTATGATTAGATTTGATTTCCGCTACCCTAAGGTTGTCTGGAAGAAATCTCTCTTTAGCGATAATACCGCCTGTTATTTTAGTAGTAGTAGTAGTAGTAGTAAACTCTTTATTGTACACAGTAACAAAAAATATTATTATTATTTGTTATTTGCCTCAATTTATTGTTATTGTGCACAATGCGTACTGTAAATTCTGAGGAATGCCCAGGGTCCGCTACCTAATCCCATGATTTGGAGTAGGGACTAGTTTTTACGGAAGCGACTGCCATCTGACCTTCCAACCCGAGGGGAAACCAGATCTTATTGGAATTAGGGTTGAAGTGAGTGGGCAACTTGACTGTTAGAATTTCTCAAGCGGACCGAATCATAGACAGCGGCTTATCGTGCCTTCCAAAGCACGGGAGCGTTCAGTTAATAACCACTCAAAGCGGTCACCCATACAAGAACTGACATCGGCCGACGTTACTTAACCTCGCATACCGCACGCTGTACGCGGGCGCCTCTGGGCCACTAGCGGGTGGGTAAGGGGTGCTGGGTGGGGAGGCTTAGCTTAGGTATGCGACGCTAGGCTATAAGTTCTCTCCATCAAGTCTTCTCATACACGTCCCCGTCGTCTCAGGAACTTCCGACGTACAGACCTGAGGCGAACCCACCGGCGAAAGCGTGTGGGTCGTGCACCCTGGAAATGTCAAAGATCGAAAACGGGCGTCGCACTATTTACCATCTACCCCGGATCTGAGACAGCGAAGTATGAGAGACGATACCTGGAACGGCATTCCCACCCTCCAGGTATTTATTCCCTTGCCCGTCATCCTGTGCCTCCCAACCATCCAATCCTACCACTCTCATCAATCCCTACCACTCCTGCAATCCCTTGCCTTACCTATTCCTGGAGGAGACAACCTCGACCCCAAAAACCCCAAACTAAGGTGTGACCTACCGTGCCGAGAGATGTGTGGCTGAGGGGGAGCTCAGTCGCGAACGGCGAACCCTCGGTACCGGGCAACCTCGAGGTGTATCTTGCCTTATTACAGCAAGCGGGGCTCTGCTGGAATGGACCATAATCCCTAGCTTCTCGTGGGAACTGTATGGAGAAGGAAAATAAAAATCAAATCGAAGGTACCTTGGAAGACCTATGCCAGGAACTATTGCCCCTGACAGTAGGCGCGGAATCAACCACCCAAACGTCGGGACAAGATATGGAGGTTGTGGAGAGCACCGACCCGGTAGATAAGGACGCTAGTCGACCTAACCTACCAACGGAAGCTTAAAACACCAACACGCGGAAACCTCACAAGAAATTGTGTGGTTCCACGCGAGGGCGCTACAGGGCTCTTATAGGACTGGGAGTAAAGCTTGAAGAGGCATTACAACTGTCCACGAAGAGCTTTGCAGAGCTCAAAAAAATGGGGTTCAAATTTGATGCCTCACAATCAAAGCCCGGGCAAAAGCCGGTCAAACGGCTCCGCTCGGAGGAGGAATCACCGCAGGGTAACTTGTCCAAGAACCCAAGGGTGAGTGAGACCCCACCTACTCAACCCCAACAAGCGCTGGCCTATAGTGAGGTCGTCAGCCATGTTCGGGTCGCAATCAAAGACTCCAGTCCGATGTCGAACACTCAACTGGGGTCCCTCTGCCACACCATCTTGCAGAGGATTTCGACTCTGAAGATGGCTGAAGGACCGAAGTTCGTGGGCCACGCTTACAAGCCAGGCTGGTTGCTCATTACGTACGAGGACCAGCGGTCCAAAGCTTGGCTTGAACGGAAAGTACCATCCCTAAAGCCATGGCCAGAAGACAATCTCAGGGTCATACCCGAATATGAGCTCCCAAAGCCAAACATAGGGATGGTATTTATACCGGATATCAGCGACTCACAGGTCAAGATGTCCCTGTCGCTACTCTGTGCACAGAACTTCGATGGCGCTCACAAGTACTAGCCAAATTAGAAGCCTCGGTCTTTGAAAATAAAGCCCTAAACATGCCGACTGATAACATGCATACTATACAAAACTTCAACAAACTGTATACTGTGGAAATACCGCTAAGAGACAAATGGACAAACGACCAAATGTACTTCAAGGAGGGGAGCCACATATGGTATACGGACGGCTCAAAGAAAGGTGAGGATGTAGGTTGCGCGAACTACGGTGAGAGACCAAAGCTCAAAACCAGCGTCAGCATGGGCAGAGAGGCCTCAATCTTTCAAGCCGAAATATTCGCCATTAAAAAGTGTGCTCTAGATATCTTGATAGAAATCTAAGAAACCAACACATCTACATCAACTCGGACAGCCAAGCTGGCCTGCTGGCACTAGCATCTCTAGAGTCTAACTCTAAAATAGTCCAGAACTGTAAAGATAACCTTAACGACCTAGCAAAATCCAGTAAAGTAATACTTAGATGGGTACCGGGTCACTCCGATATTGACGGAAACGAGGTAGCAGACAAACTTGCTAGGAAGGGTGCAGATACACCTTTCATCGGCCCAGAACCTTTCTGGAGATCACCAAACAGAAAGTAAGCTCTCTGCTAAGCAACAAATCGGAAGCTATAAAATTGTGGAAGTTCACTAAAGGACTAAAACAATCAAAAGCTTTAATAAAAGGCTACAATGCCAAGTTGTCTAAAGAGCTATTACAACTCAAAAGACACAAAACCAGCGCAGTGACAAGAATACTCACTGGTCACTGCAAACTCGACAAACATCTAACACAAATGGGCATAAAACAAAGCGCAGCATGCAGATTCTGCCAAGAGTCGGAGGAAACTGCCATCCATATCCTCTGCTTCTGTGGACCACTTATGCGCAAAAGAAGTATCTACCTAGGGAGGCACATCATGCCCCCAGATGAGATACAACAGATTGCGACCCAAAGAATCTGGAAATTCCTGGAAGCAACGGGTATAAGCAAAGAACTTTAAGGGTTGCCATAATAGATCAATACTGGTCGAGGCGGCAAGTGCGGCAACGAAGGCCCACAACAAAACAATAATAATAATAAATGGGCCACTAGCGCTCCTAGAAAACTCTTACTAACAGAAAGTTTTTAACGTTTCATAAAAAGTAGCTTATTTGTCTATTCGTTAATGACAATGGAAATTCTTGTGTTGAGGAGCTATAAGCGTTACCAATTTTACAATTCAACGGAAAACTAGGCATTTCAAGTGATGCTTGCGTATACTAAACGGTACGGTACTTTGTAAAGTAAATCCACTTGACTTTCCCAGTTTCCACGAAGCCAACGAACGTTGTCAGAAACGTTAAAGAGAAAATCAATGTGTGAGCGTAAAAAGGTAGGTAACTTTTCTCCCAGGTAAAAACCAACACTCGGAGAGAACAACCACTTGACGACGAAACTCGTTGCGCTTTAAAAAACGCAACAGAAGCGGAGATTTTACCGAGGGTCTATTTGAGATGTACGTTATGCGTGCATATTCGGTTTGGATTTGTTTACAATGTATGCTGGTGCTGATAAGAAGCGGGGACGTATTTCACAATGTAATCAAATTAGAATGCATAGCGTATGTGTCGAGCGTTGGTATTCACAACGCTTACCGACAATTTTCTGAGGCAAGCAAGTAGGTATATTACTGTTTTTTTTTACATAATATATATATGACTGACCAGTGAGACCAGGGTCTCACAGTCAGTCAGGTCAGTTACAGGACGACAGGGCCTACTTCAGTAATAACCTATTCACTCTTGCTTTGAAGATACCTATCGAAATTGCCAGGGAATAAAGACGACGGGACCGAATTTTACATATAAATTAGCAGTTCGCATGAAGACGAGGCAAATCCCTTCCCCTCGTGGTCGTGTCGGAGGATTCCCCAGGCCACTCTCCAACCACACCCTCCTATTGCTTTATTGGGCCCGGCCTATGAAGCCACAGTCAGTTTAAAAAAAAACAGGCAAATTGCTTCGTGAAAATAAGTAGCCTGTTAACAACATAAGGATGCATTTGCTCCCCACACTCCTGGACGTTTGGTGAAGGATCGGGAAAGGTGGATTTAAGTCGTGTAGTTTCTGCGAATACTACTAGTAGAAGTAGTAAAACTCCTAAATGTGCAAAAAAGGAAAACAACAGACATAATTTACAAAAGAAGTTAAGTAAAAAGGCGAACTCATCCCTTAAAGGGATCTCTTCTAATTAACTTTTGAGTACCTATTTCCAAATAGTAAAAGTGACAGCCTACAATTAAGCGTATTTATCTTTCAATCAAATTATATTAGGGGTGCCGGTCAAGGTGAGTCAAAAGAAGGTATAATTAATTACTTAGCAGCTAGATTATTAGGTAATTAATTGAATTAATCTAAGTCATATTGTGTAAGCTTACTCGAAGAAAGCAAGCCCGTGTCTATCAAGAAATAAGATGTTGAATTAGACCTAATTCACCACGTATTAATTCTAGCTTGTGACGTGCCGCGCATTAGGACAAAATGTTCCCGTTATCTTCTTCTCGATGCACATAGATTTGAAAAATTTGAGAGAGTGCTAGTGACATGCCAACTTATTACAAGAATAGTCATATTACGACCAACCTTAATACATTGAACCCTATTTGGTACGAGTTTTGAAGGTTCTTTTTGGTGTACAAGATACTCTTAACTTTTACTTTATCCTTATCGTACTAAACTTTCTGAAGCAAATGAGGGAATTCAAGTAAGGATAGAAATGGATTACTTCGTGGATGATGGTGTTGTATCAAGGTACCTGGTGCAGTTTCTTCGGCGATTCTGATCACTTATATTTATTTTTTATTGATTCACTTGCGGGTTTTTTGGTTTTAGTTAGTTTGTACGAGTTTGAAAGGTTTATTTGAGGTTTTTATAATTTTTGCGGTAAGTAGAGATGCGCGCGCGCGATTTTTGAGTTTTTTTTGCATCAATATGGCGACTGGACATGACGTCCCAGGTTGGTCGGCGCCGGAAGTATTACTGCCAATTTGAAGGATACGTTCAGGAATTAAATATTTTTTATTTAGAGTTTATAGAAAGTGTGTGTCTGATGTGATGAATTATGTGTAGGTGTATGTTTTTTTTTTATTTAATTCGTCCAAACCACTTTCTTAAAAGTTGTTAGTAGGTAATTTGTGCCCTTGCAATAAACTTACTCAGACCCAAAAACTGCGCTTGTAAACCTGTACCTTGTAAGTTTAGGAAGTATTATATTTCACTCTACTTACACAAATTATGCCTAAGAGTACTTTCATTAATGGAAGTTGTTAATTGCATCTTTCTGAAGTAGAAATTTAACTTTAAGGTATTCTTGGAAACTATTTCGTCAAGTACATTCATATTTTGAGTTATTCTCGTTAATGATTTTTCAGTCCATCGATGATACTTTGAACTCTTGTATACTATATCCTATATCACTACTGAAAAAATACAATTACATTTGGCACGTACTCGTAGTTGAACGATCTAAAGTCATCATCCTGAAGTTTGAAATCTTACCAGGTGTCACCTGTGTTGGTATAAATTAAGATTGAGTCTCGGTTTTATAAAGATCCGTTAGACCTTATGTCGGTTTGTTATGTCAAAAAATGTACTGAGTTACTGAAATTTGATGTGACATCTGGTCTAACGGTTCTTTATAAACCCCGGCCTGAATGTGTCAATTTTATTATTGAGCTAGTTATAGAATCAAGAAATCCGTAGCATCCTTTAATATCAATATTAAAATAAATCTATCAACTTACAAATTGCTAATGTATAAGCTATTAAGCGGACACTCCATATACTAAGACTATGACAATATCGTGTCACCTAGATATTTTATTTTAACTAGACTTGTAGTTAATTTCCATAACACTTGTCTTAAATTTGAAATCATTATCCAGCAATCTCTCCTTCTCCATCATTAAGTTAAGCTGGATAGTCTAGTTAAGATGTATTATTAGTTAACATTATCTTTGTATCTCTCTTAGGGTGCCCTGAAAACCAGCGCCTGAGCATATACTACTACATACATATATATATACTTAATTTAAGTATGAGTTATGATCACCAAAAAGGATACATCAGCATATGCCAATAGTTTTTTTGAGTTTAATTGTGGTTGTTTGAGTTTAATTGTTAATTCAGTCTCATTTCATGTACTTATTATGTGCAATAATTTAACCCCAAATAAATATTTATTTGTTTCTTTCTTCTTTTAATAGGATGTTAGCCTAGTATTGTGTTAAATGTATCCTATTGACACAGTTTTAACATATAGTGTAATATTATTGAGATAAATCTTACCGTGCCAGTACATCCAGGGAAATGTAGGCAGATCGGATCCTCAGGCCAATTCTTCGCTACATAAAAATGGAAGTCCCACACTTTGTTGTTTAGATATGTTTGAATCGTCTGATGAAACTACGGAAAGAAAAAGAAATACTTATTAGTACCAAGATACATGTGCGGAAATGTTATTATTGCAGAACTGCAATTACTATGGGAGCGCTTGGTTCTGTAATAGTACATTACTGCGAAGGCCGCGAAAGAGGGGATTGCCGGCCGAGTAGTTATTGATGGCCGATTGTCAACGAGGCCGTCTAGAGATACTAGGCCGACAATCCCAGTTCGCACCGAGGCTGGCTTTTCTCAAAAAATGCAATGAGATTTTGAAAATTATAAGAAAACTCGAAATTAAATTCTAAGAACTCGTAATAAAACGCGTCCTGCGGCAGCGGGCGGCCGGCGCCATGTTTTGTTTTCGGGGCGCGCCAGCACGGCGGTGGGTGCGCGGGCCGGAACGCACGGCTCATCGCGCCCCCAAAAGAAAAACGATCACTTTGCCGGTCTAGGCCTTCAATGTTGTACGAAATTCCATTATGGGCCGCTCGTTGCGTCGCATCCGAAACTTGATACTTCGCAGCCTTTTATAACAAACATAACGTCAATATTTCATTGCATGTTTGAGAAAATATTATTGAATGTGAATGAAATTTATAATTCATTAGTTATGGTAAGATGCATTATGGTAAACGTCCCAATATTGTCACCTATTTTTCACCATCATTATGACCGTGATTACGAAATTAAGATTGAAAGTGGTAAGTATAGGGTCCGTGTATAGAGGACTTTTAACTTATCGTAATTTCGTTTTACATTTTAAATAACAACATATATGTGATAATATAAGTATAAAAATTACGTAGGTACAGCAAATAGTCGCAAAATAAATCAAACGACGTTTAATCTTCTTCAGGTCTAGACTACTAATGAGTAACACGACATAATATTACCATCTTATTATACAAACACTCGCAATTTAAACAATGATGTAAAACATTAAAGTAATAATTCTTTTACAAATCGTTAATTAAAGAGAACTTCAAAAATAAAGAATTCAAGGTTAGAACTGTTTGAGATGATATCATTATAGTGTATGTCGAATATCATTATTTATCTAATTATGAACGATTTCGTAATAAACATGATATATCAACTCCGTGCTCGCTAAAAATGCGTTCACGGGCCGTTAAGTCTTAGATTAGCCTCTTTACCAACACTGATGCTCAGCTTCATATTCTGCATATATAAGACAGTAGAACAGGGTTCGAAATCATTCACATCTTCTCATCACAACAAACAACAACAACATGTACGCTAAGGTATAACAATTTAAAATTTGCTAGCTAAATAAATAAAATAAATTGTGAATTTAACCCGGATTAAAAGAAAACTTGAAGTTAAAAGTGTAATGACTCACATTGAATATATGATATTGACCGACAAGTATAATAAAAAAAAAATTCAAGCTCTGCTCTGTAAGTCATTCCGTTGTATATAAAGACATATTTATGTGTGAGCGGAGTAGATGTACTGTGTGACTGATTGGATGTCACCGACAAGGAAATCAGCTCTATAACCACCATGATAAGCTTGTTCCTTTATGCGACACGACTTTGTTTAACCTTTTCTTTTCTTTCCATTTTCTTCTGTGTGCCTATCAAAATAGCCTATTTCTATTTCAGGTCGCCCTGATCGCCGGCCTGCTTGGCCTCGCCCGTGCTGGAGGCTTGAATACTGGACTCGATCTCACTGGCACTGGATTAGCTGGCGGTCTTGCTGGTCGCCTTGATTACGGTGGACACGCGGGTCCTGGCTTTAAGGCCGGACATGGCTACGGATCCAACCTTGGCTACAATGCTGGTCTAGGAGCTATTGGATATGGAACTGGACTTGGCTATGGCGGCAATGTAAGGAATGGACCATCCGTAGTATACGGCTCTGGTCTAGGATACGGCGCTGATCTTAGTTACCATGGTCACAAATCAGCTCTCGGCTACAATGGCCTCGCTGGCTACGGTTCTGGATTGGCTGGTCAGGCCGGCACCAAAGTATCCTCTTACCAGTATACCATCAACCATCCTCCCACAGTAAACCATGGCGCATACAGTGCTGGCTACGGCGGTTACAGTAACGCTGCCGACGGTGGTGTTTACGGAGGTGCCTACGGTCATGGTGCCTACGGAAACGGTGTCTACGGTCATGGTGTCTACGGAAATGGTGCCTACGGCGCGAACTACGCCGCCGCTGGCTGGTAGAAACAACCTCGAATACTTAAATAAGAACCTCGAATACTTAACTAAGATCTTGAATACTGAAACTGAATAAAATATTTTTTGTATTTATTTCGTTTTAATTATGTGATAAATAAATAAATAAATGCCCTGACCGGGTCCGAACCCGGGACCTCCAGCTTCGAAGGTAGTCACTACCAAAAAGCAGCGGCAGTTAATACCGTTAAAAGGCCAGATTTTCCACATGACCGAAGCCTAAGAAGTAACTAAGACTAACTAATTCCAATTCCGAATTTCGAATCGTACGTTCTCAGTTTAGGTTTAGACAGTTCAGCAGTTCGGAAAATCGATGTTAACACAGAGAGCGGCTGATTCGGACTTTAGGATTACAGTCTTCAATTTTGGACATGCTTATCAATTCAAAAAACTATTTTGCATAATATTCGTCCTACCCAATGAAATGAAATGAAATGAAATGAAATCATTTATTCTTCAATTTAGGCATGTTACATGCATTTATGAATGTCAAAAAACTACCACCGGTTCATAAAATAAACCTCTGCCTCGAGAAGAACCGGCGTAAGAAACTCGGCGAGGTGTCATTTTTTCAAAACAATATACAATGTATATAAAATAACAGTAAAAATAGTACAAAATTCAAATGCTACAGTATTACATACATACATATTTTTTAATATTAAGGACAAAATATTTCTGTGTTAGATTACTTGTGCGGGACGCTATCACTGCCAAACATCCATATCCATGATGTAATCGTTTATCTTATAATATCCTTTTGAACCCAGCGTAAGTGTTTAATACAGTTACTCCATCATCATCGTGTCTGTCTAATTAAGTATGTCTAACGCTTGGGCTCGAGTCTCGTCTCATGATAAACACATATGAGGCGAACCCTTTGCGCGATCTGGTAAAAAGGTGATTTATGAAGGCTTTGAAAATAATGGATCTAAAACCGAAAAAAAAACTGAGCTTTAGTACTTATCTTAAAATTGTTTGAATTGAGAACAATAAATACTATTTAATTTTTTTACTTATAAGCCATTTTCTACCGACCGCGTTTTGGAAATAAATACAGTAATTATAGGCTACGTTTTGTTTAGGTTTCCTCAATTTGCTGAAATAAATACGTAGTCGAAACTCTTTCTTTGGTGGGTACATTAATTAACATTCTGTAGGCGCTTTACTATTGAGAAATCGTTTTATTTTCATCCGAATACCACAGAGCCTTTGGGAGAGATCCTCGATAGATACCCAGACAATAAATGGCCCGAAAAGCTAAGCAGCGCAGAAATAATTAATGCCCGTGACTATTATGTGGAGGATCTAGATTAATCAAGTGTCTTGAAATGCGAAATTACATTCCTTGAGAGGTTACCAACCAAGACAAAATGACAAAACAAATACATGAATTAAATTTCGTAGTTGGTGAAGATTGCTGCTCTAATCCGAATCAGTCTTTGTGTCGATGCCCTTTTTAAGTATAAACTATATTATGCAGGTATTTAGAAGGCATTAGAAGGTACGTTTTGTTCAATTAAGGTAAAAGTACCCTTCACCGAACGCTTAAGACCTACATGTACGTTTGTTTTTTTATTAAGGTTTAGAATTTTTGTACGATTATGAGCAACAGCATATTGTGAAGATAGATAAATTTGTCATCATTTAAATGTACGTCGAAATTTATTACGTAGTTAGATGTATATAAAAATAATTTTTAAAGTTTTTGATATCGATTACACTGATTTGTCCCATTCAACGAACTAAGAAACGGAATTTGCACCCATTACCGGATCGGTATGCCCCTTCACCGAACTAGGGAATAAATGTATGGAATGATGCCATTGTGTGGTTCTCAAACTACCGTTATTTATACTAATGAGTGAATATAATATATTATATTTAAACCTAATTACACTATTTTTCTAAATACAAGCGTCTTGGCGGGAAATCAACATTAGAAATAAAAGTTTTAGTGTAGATAAAATATACACGGCTGCCCAAAAAAAGGAATGTAATATTTTCAAGTTTCATGTCATGTATGTATGTATGCGAGTTTCTTTGATTTAGATGTGTGAGGTATCGTTGGATTCCTTGTGTCATTCCATGTAACATAGCATGTGTGACGTTGCAATAAAAACAATAAAGTGGACTGTGGACTCAATTATGTGTTCTAAAAAAATTTTTGTTTTCGATCCTACTAGCAAAATGAAGCATTTGAAGAGACGATTTCAAAAATATACAGGCACACCGAACGGCACATGGACCGTCAAAAAGTTTTGGAGTGTTGTAAGAGTCATTTAATTTCCACCCTGACCGGACCCTGTATCCTAAGAGTCACGGTCATGGAGATACGATTTTTTAAATAGTTTTTCCTAAATTACCCAAAATCTGACATTCAAAACATTTGTGTGTATGCTTTTAAATTCATAATTTATTTAAATATATTTCGTCTACGTACGTGTGCTTAAAAAATATTAATTCCTTGACACAAATAATTACAAAAAAATAACACATGGGCCTTTTTAGTAACAAATAAAACGAATTTTCGAAAACATATCCACTTTAAAATTCAATAGAAAAAAGTAGCAGCTATTGAGAGCATCATTTTATTTTAAAAAGTTCTTTGGTTTTTTTAAGCACACGTACTTAGACGAGACATTTAAAAAAATTAAGTATTTCCAAGCATACACAAAAAAATTAATGGGCTTCGAATGTCATATTTTGGGTAATTTAGGAAAAACCATTTAAAAATCGTACCTGCGTGACTCTTAGGACCCAGGGTTCAAGTGTAGAAAGGTAGCAAATGACCCTACCAGCACCCCAAAAAAATTAAACGGTCCATGTGCCGAACATCCTGTATATAATATATGTGTTTCAACAAAATAAAATTCAAATAAAATAATAATAATTATAAAAATTAAAAACACGGCTGTACTAAAAAGATAAAAAAAAGTTTCATAATAAAGAACTCAAGGAAATCTATTTTGTTTGCAGTCGGGAGACTACCAGGGCCGTAGCTAGGGGGGGGGCATTATGGGGCAATGCCCTACCTTAAAATACTATTGCCCTACCTTAACCCATCGCATATGATACCTAGAAAACTGTTTGTTTATAATTCGCGTACCAAATTGAGACATATTAGGGTAGGCAGTGTATCGACATCTAAATTATCAGATTTAAGTAGCATGGGTAAGCAAAGAAAAAAGGCAGAGTTTCTTTACTAGATGCTATTGAACGGTTTAGACAAGTGAGAACCTTGTATCGACAACATCGCATGAAACGCGGTACAAACTTACCTCGACCAGCAGGCTAATCACGTAACTTTATGTACTAACGGTAGATAGATTTTACTGTCAATTTTGAAGTATAAATGTATGAGCTGACAGTTGAAATTTGACATTAAAATCTATCTAACGGTAGTACAAAAGTTACATGATTACCCCGCTGCGGGGTAATAATAAAGCAGGTAATAGCAAAGTATCGTTTACGAAAAGTTTTAACTGATATATATTAGACGCATAGTCAATGTATAGTCGACATGAAAACTGACGTAAATTTTGAGATTTGAATGAAGAATGAAGTCTACACTCCGACCAGTAGCAGTCCAACTCCAAAACTCCGAAAGCTTTCAGTCGGAACTCCAGAACCGTTTCGATTGCCTAATTGGCGATGTGGACGAATTCAACGACGAGTTTGTGGAAGCTATCCATACCACAGGGTCTAAAGGGAAGGAGAAGGACGGTTCTACAGTCTTCAGTCGACGCGACATTATATCGGCAGCTCAATAGATGGATATCCAAATCTCTGACCTGTGATCTGCGCCAATTCAATTCGAAACGTATTGAAGAGGCCGTCGAGCGAAACAAGGGCTCAAAAGTTTTCGCAAGAGATCTGTCTATTGGGCAGAGCCAGCTCGCCGAGTTAAAACCAGAGGATGGTAGAACTGTCTCATCCAGACCTGAGCTTCTGAGCGAGATAGAGCACTTCTATGGACAGCTATACACGTCAAATAGCAGACCCGAAGTTGGTCTAGTAAAATATCCAAGAGCTAGACTAACTCGGCACTATACCGATGACATCCCGAACATCAGCCTGTACGAGATTAGAATGGCTCTTAAACAGCTCAAAAACAACAGGGCACCCGGTGAAGACGGAATTACAGCCGAACTCCTGAAGGCGGGTGGAAAACCAGTACTTTTGGCCCTTCAGAAGTTGTTCGATTCCGTCTTACTGGAAGGGAGAACGCCAAAGGCATGGAACACAGGCGTGGTGGTGCTGTTCTTCAAGAAGGGTGACACCACTCTTCTGAAGAACTATCCACCCATCTCGCTTCTGAGCCATGTCTACAAGCTGTTTTCAAGAGTCATTACGACTCGTCTCGCACGCAGACTAGATGACTTCCAACCTCCTGAACAAGCCGGTTTCCGAAGAGGCTTTAGTACCACAGACCACATACATACGCATCGTCAGATTATACAGAAGACTGAAGAGTATAACCTGCCCCTCTGTTTAACGTTTGTGGATTATGGGAAAGCCTTCTCTGCGATCGAAACCTGGGCGGTATTACAATCTCTACAGAAGTGCCAAGTAGACTACCGCTATATCGAAGTGCTGAAGTGTTTGTACGACGTAACGCCACTATGTCAGTCCGACTCCAGTACCAGAACTCGAAGCCTATTCCGCTGCAGCGGGGAGTTAGGCAGGGAGATGTTATTTCTCCTAAACTGTTCGCCGTTGCACTGGAGGATGTTTTCAAGAATCTGAACTGGAGAAGGCTAGGCATCAACATAAATGATTTTGTTCATTCCTTGCCCCGGGGCCAACAATTAAGAACTGCCTCAAACTCAAAAATCAATTCACCAGATCAGACCAAGTTAATTTTGAGTTCATTTTTTTCTTGCACCAGTTGTGCCCTACCTGTAATTACCGCTGCCCTATCTTAAATTCAACTCTGGCTACGGCCCTGGAGACTACCTACTACATGTTTACAAGTGTAGTTTAGAAAATGGAATTGGCCATCCATTATCTGTCTTGCGATCTTTTGTTCTGCGTAAACACGGTCAAAGGGTGGTAGAGCACGCATATCTATTGTTAATAACAACGCTAATCTTTACCTGGGAGCTGGAGTGACTCAAGTTAATTTTGCTTCACACGCAATTATACTATACAAAAATATTAGGTCCCCGGTTTGCAAACCAAATAGATTTCCTTGAGTTCTTTATTATGAAACTTGTTTTTATCTTTCTAGTGCAGTCGTGTTTTTAATTTTAATAATTATTTAAATGTTTTAATACTATTAATTCTATTTTGCTAAGTATAATTGTTATCTGAATAAAATTGACCATTTAAATTACCAACCTACAACAATAGAATCCATCATCAGCACTTCCATATAAATATCTAATAAAAATATTGGATAATCGACATTAACTTATCTTTAATAAAACATGGAAACCTACTAAATTAATTTTGTATTAAGCAGTAACGCTGCTAACGCAAACTACAAATTTACTACTATCGGTTTCCATGTTTAGAAGCGCTGGCCTTTACAACGATGTACCAAAAAGAATGGATTTCAATATAGATCTAACTGCAAGCTGAATAAGGTTTATATTCTAATAGACACCTAATACCAGCATGGCCGAAAAAATCATATGTTCGGTATCAGAGCCCATGGGTACCCTTTACCGAACGCCTGTCCGGTGAATGGAACGCGCAAATTTTGTGGAACCTATGACGCGAACAGATTTACAAAATAGTATTTTAATCATAATTATTGTATCACAACAACGAACATACAATTTTACTAGAAATATTAACAATTGTAAGACCATAATTATACACATGTCATATGCAACCGATGATGTTAAATATATATAATGGAATTTTTAAAATCACTTTGCTGATAGGCTTATTTTGACGTCAAAAAGTCGTGGATATCTCATATTTCACAAGCATTTAAAAAAAAAACTATCCTCCATATAGTCGTTCGGTAATTGCTCATTAAATTACTCATTAAAGTAGCTATTTGAAAATCTATGTAGTTTACATATATAGTCTATGATCAACAAGTAAAAAAATATTTTTCAAAACATACGTTTCCCCTGATTCCGAACGCTGTTCGTTGAAACCTTTAAGTCAAGATGAGGGTTATCCTATCACCGGATTCACAATTTCGTCGATTTCTGTAAATTTGACCGCACTAAATTCACTTATTTTACTAAAACACACAAACTAATTAATCTAAGATACTGTAACACCCTATTTTCAAACACAAAATCACTTTTAAACGGTTTTATGACCTTAAGAAGCACACTCAAATTCTTACCGTATTTCGTAACGAGTCTCCTACAAACCACCGATCGACCGATTCAAACGGTTGTCACGTCTCGACTGAGTTGCAAAATGTCCGTTTTTGCCGCGTAGTGGAAGGGATATGTATCTAGCTAGCGGAGAAAAAAATCACAATGTAATATTAGCTGTAAATCCTCGACTTACAGCTCAAAATAGGCAAAATCCGGTGATAGGGCAGATCCGGTAAAGGGTACTTTTACCTTATACGAGTATGATTGAACATTGATGCGTTAAGGCAGATTTTTTCTCCTATAAGGATTAAAACAGCTCATGGAAATAACGGTAAATTCACAGATATTGTTAGAATAAGGTTTTACTATGGCATGCTGGCCATAGTGTTCCTTTTATAAATGTCCAATCGACTGCGCATGACAGTTTTAGAATGTTATGAATTAATGTCATTCTTGTTATTACTCCGTTTGTAGACTTCAAAGAGTAAGCTTGTGTTGTTTTGATAAATTATTATAATGTCATTAAAAGTGTATTTTCTCATGTAAATCAGTTATTACAATATACTACTGCCAAAGCCCCTCTGATTTTATTACTACAGATATTAACAATTTAAAAAAGTGGCATATTTATATGTCGTAGTTTTTGATATGGATGTCTTGTCTGAAAATAAAATGATTATTTGCTCTACTACGGCAAAATACGTAGTTGTAAATAAAAATATTAATTACCTACCTTGAGAGATTCAGGCATATACTGCACTAAAACATCGCCTACCGCCGGGAGCTCCTCTTCCGTAACCAATCGAAAGTTTTTCCCCTCGGGCGCGATTTCCATCTCTGGAACAAATATTATCATAAGTATCACTTTCATTTCGTCATAAGTATTGCTTTCATTGCAAACACTTGGCTTTGGGTTCGTAAAAAATGGGTGCGGGAAAGTTCATATACGGGGTGTAACAAAACTAGTCAGGATCCGTTTAAGGGCATATTCGGTATCGTGTTCAGATTAGGAAAAAGTAGAAGAAAAATTATTTTGACGCGATAATGATCGCTATTTATTTTTAATTGATCAAAATAGCTGACTAATTTAAGTCATTAGTCGTGTCTCAGTCGCTAATGAGCAAAGGTCTGACTAAAATAGATACCAAATAATCTTTTTTTTTCATTTGACTGAACATTTTTATACTTCGTTTTTATTTTATGACCGTAGGAAACGAGAAAAGAGAAATACTTCGTCCAGATACATTAATTAAGATAAGCTAAACCGTTGCCCTAGAAGCTTTTCTAAGAAAATAACTGATTCCTTGAATAAATCTATTTTCATTAACGGTAAATATCAGAGCGCTATAGCACCTAATTTCTGACTTGTTAGCCGATAATAATACTCTATTACGTCTGTCTTACGGTATGTGTTAGTCAAATGAGCAACTTAATGAAACGTCAAAAACGCTCAGTTAGTATTAAGTTCGTAAGAAAATCTCACTAATGACGTCACTATTTATTATTATCAAACTGCGTCCTTATTTTCATTACATTGATGATTTCAGTGTATTCCAAAATCTTTATGATAAAATATTTATTTACTATATTGATATATAATAAACGGGTCACACGTCTTTAAGGTCGAATATCGCTCGACAAGTTTCGGTCCAATACGTGGCCCTTAATCATGAGAACCAACCGCGACGCTCGCGCGCCGCTCGCTCGGCTGCTCGATGTTGGCGGCGGCGGAGGTGCGCGGGGCGAGAATCCATCCTCATTTTCGTCACTATTATTCAATGTCGGATTATACACCACACTCACAACGTCACATGCTAAAGTCTCGTCGAAATCAATCAATCAATCAATCGTCAATGAGGGTGGATTTTCGCCTCCCGCAATGCGATATTTATGTGCCAACTCGAGCCCCGGATTAGAGGAAATTATTATAATTAAATGTCAGCCTTGACTCAAGCCACATAAGGCTCGGTATAAGAGTATGGTTCGCTATCGGACGGCCAGCTTTAATAATTAAGTAGATTAAAATAAATTAGCATTAATAAAAAAATCAAAGATAAGGATCAAAGAGTTGGAAGTTGTAATACTCGTTTACGGACACTATGTAGGTGCTACAATAATGAATTTATATTCAATAACACCTTCAAAAAGTATTTAGGTCAAACGACCGCATTTTTAACCAACCCTTTTTCTTAATCCACCCTTTGCTTCCTAAAGTAACGATTCCATCTGCCTTTTGACAGAAGGGGATATTCCTATAGGATATCCCTTTTGTTTCACACTAATTCCGAAGCTGAAAGACAGGAAAGACACACAGACAGACAGGACAGACAGGTCTGTCATCTCGAAATGGCCCAAGGCAGGGTTTATTACACCAATAATTCGCGGTAACTAATGTAGCAACGTCCATTTGCGATCTCACTTATGCAAAGAATGTGAATTAACTACCCTAATAATCACCCCATTTTTGCCTACCCAGGTAATAATTGTTAACATGGAATTATCGTGTCATAAATAATTAGTTCAGCTTATACATAATAGATATGCACCTACATTAAAATTACATGTACCTAATTGTTTCGCGTCAGTATGCACTCGGGTCAAGGTCACTCTTGCCGCATGCATGTAATGTAACTTATGTACTTACTACTAAGTCCGGCTATAACAGAGATCGGTTAGCTAATAGTGCAGCTAGCGCGTACACGTGGTAGGTTTGGCATAAGTCCAAGGTGAAAATGATGTGTGAACTATTCACAAGAAACGAATTGTATTCATGTTTTACACTCCTTGCGTAAATGAACAGGGCCGCCCGTGTTGCTGATAGTGCGAATATATCATCCAAATAGCAGGAACCACATGGCCCAGAATAGACGCTGATAGAACCAGATGGTATCAGACAGAGGTCTTTGTCCAACAATGGACAACTCAATAATAATAAAAAAAACATAACTGTAACTATATATAAATGATTTGGCAAAAAAGGTCAATTTTAAAGATTCAGATATTTAAGAAAAAAATTGGTGTGACATATGTACCTACATGTTATCGACAATGTCATCACCTTTTCAGGACGAGTACCTTCACCACAGCAGCTTCGCATTGATTAGAGCAGTTACCTACATATGCCAAGTATAACGAAAAACCCGCACGATATGTTGCAGACGTAATATAGTACAATCGAGTGCAAAAATATGGGTGCATGCAAGCTACTCAAAAATATGTCCCATGGATCTTATGTCGGCGCATTAAGGTTTCGGAGCATATTTATGAGAGGATTCCTTCGATACATATTTTTACACCTGACTGTACCATACCATAGCTAAGGCCACTTATGTGACGCACGAAGAAAATTTACAAACCGCCTTTGATTTTGACTCGTGGTTTGTCTTCGCCATGTCTCTACACACCATCAAAAAAGGGGAAATTCAACGCTACATTATTTCAGTAATGACGGTAAACACTGCCGCTACCCATAGGGATGTTATCTATGCAAATGCACGTGTAGCTGTAGACCCAACACGTGCCGTACAAGGTCACGGCTTGTATATACATAAAAAAACCTGTCAAGTGCGAGTCCGACTCGCGCACCGAGGGTTCCGTACACAGATGTGTACCGTTTCCGACCCAATTAATTCAGGAAAACCTCAACAACATGGTGTAGAAATTGAACGACATTGGTACAGCGCCATCTACCGGCGAATTTTATTACAGAGCGACTGAATATCTTAGTATGTATGATGTTTTTTCAAGGATAATTGTTTATGACGTGAACAGTCTCAGGTTTAAGTCTTTTTTCTTTATGTGAAAGATGGTACTTTCAGCATAGACGTCGTTTAGCGAGTTGAAAGTTGAAACGACCCAGTTAGCGGCTGTCACAACAACTCAAATGCAGAACTTTGTTATACAATAAGTTTAGATCATTGCCTTTACCATGAGTTTAGATCATTGCCTTTACCATGAGTTTACATGACTGCGTAAAAATTTGTATTGGCAAGAGTACAGCGTTCTGGCAGTTACGCAATGGAACTAAGAATCGGAATACTAAATCGTTTACACAGTTGCTAGTACGGTCATGCAAACTCATGGTAAAGGCACCGATTGAAAATAAAACTTTATTATAACTGGTTTGTAAGTCGGAGTAAACAAAGTGCTCCCAAATGACTATTATTTAGTTATAGCAATGTAAACTACCTATATGATATAAAATGTTAGGCATGGTTCGAGATCAAAATATAGCAGACCTGAAATGGCCGCTAACTATAGACTTGGACAGAGTTGTACCAATGTTAGATTTCTCAAAGTATTCTTAACTCAGGGTCTACCATAAATTGTGCATTTTTTATTGATCTGAAATATTTCTTACAAATTAAAACAGTACCCGGCGGACCCCAAACTAGGCAAAGCCTGTGACTCAAAAGGTAGAAACATTTTACAAAATGGTAAATTTTTATACCAAATTTTATTTACCTACTTAATACATTCGACCTAGCATATGAACGTGACATTCAAACATGTCCCAGTGACACGCATTGAAAGTAGACACAATATCGAAGCCATACAAGGGAATCGTGCAATCATATCGATTGGTTAATGAATGCATGGGTCGCAGTGGTCGCACTGTGACAACTTTACCTGCGGTCGAAGTCAAAGATTATGTTTAAAATTTTGCACCTCATAGCATTGTCAGAGTGAGAAATGGTACTTCTGGATTTGGAAGGTCATATGGTAAATAATTAGGACATGAATTGTCATATCAATACCAAACTTCAACTTTTATCTATCAATTGGGTTTTTGAGACATCTGCCGACAAATTTATGTATTATCTTAAATTGCTGGAATGATAGGATAGATTTATAGATTATTTCTATTTAGAGACGACTACCCCTCAGAAGATGCTATCTAGTGGGATCTCTGGCTAGGCTATCCTGTGAGGTTTGCTATGTGAAATGGTGGAGAGACTTCATGCTGTCGCTACACTTTCCAGTCTTCTTTACTAAATTAGGCATACTGATCCGGTCAAAGCAACTGTGTTAAGCACCTAAGGCCCATGCTAAAGTCATATTCAGCGGGAATTTCTGCTCAAAACAAAATAAGGGCCACTTACATAGTTCTGTTCTATTTTTTGTTAAATTATTGGACATAAACTAATTGATTAGGCTAATTAATGATATCCCACACCCTTCAGTGTCCAGTCTCTACAAGTGTCAAAGTATAAATAGCTGGAAAAATAAATATTAATAAATGAACTTTTTTATGCAAGTAGGCGGCAATGGCACTTTTACAAGTCAAAAACTACAAGCGTTTCTCAATAGATAGATTTAGATTTATTTATTTTTGATTTATTTTTATTTATTTTTTTATTTACATTAATTTTTAATTCAATTGGTTGGTGTTATCTGATGAATAAGTTATGATCGTTTCCTGATATTATTGACTTTTGCCTAACATGTAAGTGCTTTGGTGTCATGCACTGTAAACTTATAATGTATTGACTGAATAAATAAATAAATAAATAAAAGGACCGTACTGCCGAGAATAAACGTCGAAAGAAACTCGACAGTCAAGTCATTTTCTCTCAAAATATGCTTATTACAATGATACGAGTAATACTTAACCTGCTTAAGTAAATCTGAGGGCTCAACAACAAAAAAGAAAGAAATAAACGGGGAAAGCAATAATAGGTATTTACCAAATACGAGATAAGGAAAATAATTATAATGGAAAATACTTCCCTTAGACAGTAAATTAAATTAAATCGTTAGATATGCCTTCTTGCAAGAACTGACAGTCCTCAACCCTTATTACTGTGTTGTTTCACGTAACGATCAAAATACTTGTGGCCCCTATTTCCTTTTAAGTACTAAGGATTGTTAAGTACTCTTAAACAAAACTTTACAAATGTTAAATGTAAGGTAAACGTTCCTTGATACCGTCATTTCTAATAGTTGACACTAATGAACCTTAGAGGGCAAATGTCGTAAAAATAACTTCAATCGCAAGTGTTATCATACTAAGTATATCTATACTATAATGATTTATGGTAGAGAGTATCGCATGTCTAAGGTTTTAATCGCAGTCAAATCAAATAGGTAGGTATGTTACTATGCGTGACTCAACGCTAGTAGTTTTGGAAAAGTTATTGATTCATAATTATTATGTAAATGGCAACAAATATATTGAAGTTCGTCACAATCAGCCACTGTTTGGCACAATATTAGATACCTACATATGCTTATCGTATGTCATTGAATTAATATAATGACAAATAATAACGAATAGTCAAAGATTTTGAATAATAATAAAACTGGTTGCTTAGTCAAACTAGTTAATAATGAAGTAGAGTGAAACTAGTTAATAATAAAAATGTTAACGTCATGCCATGAAAGTGCGGATGCAATGTCAATTGTACTACATACAAAATGATTTTTTTATAACATAATGTTCACACACATAACACGTCCATGTTATAAAAAAGTTTATATTAGAACATCTTTGAAGAGTGAAGAAAATTGGTAAACGAGGTAAAGTAAACATGGTAAAACTGCTTAAAACTCTATCTTATACATATATTTTAGTTATAGTAAGATACAGGTTTTCGATAGTTAGGGAGATAACGCAACTGTAACATTTTTTTTTAGTTTATTCAGAAAACAGTGTATGAATTATTTTGTACAGCCATGCCATGTACAAAAAAAAATCATACACAAATGGACGCAAATTAGGCCCAAAGTTTCCTATTAGCAACTGTTACATTTTGTAGATAAATCGCATGTAATAGGCTAAAAAACTTTTTTTGTTTTTAATTGCCTTGGTTTTAGAGATATTGGCAAGGCACAAATCCAAGCGATGAGAATAAAAAAGTCTAAAATGTAAGTATTTAGTCGTTTTTCTGAACTGAACATAGAAAAATGTTAAACCGTGTGAGATCTTTACTTTTCGGGAGTAAAAACTGTCCTACGGGAGAAAAAAAGATTTGAGTTGAGATTGACAATATCTTGAAAACTAACCGACATACTAACCTAAAATCATATTCTGAGAGGTATTAATCTATCTATCTATCAGCTGTCCACGGACTATCCTCGGTGTATGGGACACCCTGTATAAAAGTTAAAGGAAATTTAATTACCTATTAATTTCATATCTCCACGCGCTGAGTCCAGCTCTACACGTTCTTTAATTAAGCCTTTGGATTCTCGATCTGTAAATAAAAGAAACGTCTCTTTGATACTTGGCATTGCTATGCCTACAGACAAAGTGAGCGAAACCCTTAAGCATATAAATATATTCACAAATAGGAGGTTTTGTGACCATTTCATGACGCATTCTTGTATTTAAATATTAACATGCTTGCTTGTTCATCATCTATTTTCCGATCGAGCGAATTAAGACTTCAAGAGTGCTCGATTTCATAAAGTTATAATTTTGTTATGATAACTTGCTTCGATGCATACTTGAGATAAGTTCACATCACTGGTGACCAGAGGGTTGGACAAGTAAGCATTGCCATCCAGCGTAGCAATGCGGCCAGCCTTTTGGGCTCTGTGCGGTTGGGGAATACTTTTATATGGAGGCTTTAAATTTTATTGTGTTTCTATAGGATTTCTCCATTAATATGATTACATAAGAAGCACGCGATTTAGCACACGCTTGTCAGAATACATATATGTATGACTAGTGGCTGCTATAGATCTCGTGAGTGTTATTATTATTATTATTCTTGATAATTTCCAAAAACTTACTTGACAAAAAAATATATATACAATTATCGAACCTACTCACAAAATTTCAAGAGAATCGGTCAAGAAATGCGATCTGTAGAGGAGAACAAACTGATTCCGCCCACAGAAACATAACGAAACCATTAAAAAAAAATATTGTGAATCCAAAAACTGACTCGTCGAAAAAAATCTGTATAATTATCCAACCGGTTCACAAAATTTCAACAGATTGTTTGAGAAATGCGATCTACTGAACACCCAGAAATCCGCCGTCCGGACATACGAAAACATATTTGTAGAAGCTGAAGCAGAGACCTTCGTTTCACTTGGTCAAAAATCCAACGCTCTTAACAAGTTAAAGTTCACGTAGCTGGTTAATAGAGAAATCACTGTTTGGGGCAAGCTACTAGTAGGTATATCCCCCAACCCCATACTATTAAAATTGTTGAAAAATGAGTCTTCAATTAACGGCACTAATGATTTCGGAACAGCGTAGTTTAACGAGGGAGAAATATCATTATCAAAAAATCTGGTTTTCTCAGAACAAAATCCTAAAATATTGTGTATCTTCGCTGGTACAGTAATATTTAATGAAAATGTAGCGAAGGTAACTGTTGATAAGGTATTCATTGCATTTCGAATGTCAACAGCTCTACGCTTTGCTTAACCGCTAGCTTGGCAACCTAGCTCATTAATTATATTGTATCGTAAGATCAATGATTATAATGCCCACATAACTTTGTACTCAAAGCTCGTTTACGTATTGCACTAATCTAATTTAAAATATGGATAAAATATAGATGTACATATGGAAATATGGTTGGTAAACAGCTAATGATTTTTATCGAACTTAAAAACACTCAGTCGACTTGCCTACGCATTTAACCAAGCTCAATCCCAATAAAGTCACGCCTACCGCTTACCGCAGACGGTGACTGCGTGGTGTGCGGCTTATATGTCGAGGGGGACCTTGCCGCCTGGTCCTCATCCCATACTCTTTGACCTCTCTTTTAATATTAGTAAAGTGGCAGGAGCAGATTAAACTTTTACTTTTTACTAGGAAACCGCTAATGCTAAGTTTGTAAATCTCCGATAACGCCCTTCCATTCCAGTGTAGTTAAATCGAGCCTAAGTATCTGTCAAGAGTTCGTAAAAGAAGCCGTTTATCGGCTGCTTTAGCCTATCCGTGTCAAAAGCCCGGGCTGAATCAATCCCTGCTATTATTCAACAGCTGGAGTGATGTGGGCCCGTCACGCAATTGATTTGTCAGCTGACATGCTAGGCTTATCACGGGGATTTTCGTGCAATTTTAACGTTATTACGCTATAAATTTATTTTAAATATATGTAAACATGTATTTGTTTATGAATTAGGACATATTCATTCGGCTATTTACTACATTTAGGTACAGTCAGCAAAGAAAGTGGTCTACCACTTTTGAAACTTTAAACAAAGAATAGAGTTGAAAAGTGGTAGACCAATTTCTTGGCTTACTGTAAGGAAAACATGATGAAAGAAACCAGTCTAATTCCAATAAGGTCTAGTTTTCCTTCTAGGTTGGATGGCATTCGCTTTTGTAAAACTAGTGCCTACTAGACATGGGTAACTCCGGAGTGATAGATAAAAAAGATATATATCCCTCCGCGCGCACGAATCACTCTTCATATCCTTCCAAATCCGAGTATATCAGTATATCCGTATAACTCACTCCCGGCATGGTTTGCACGGTCGCGTTAACGCCAATCGCAGCTCTCTGTCTCACTCTATGGGTCTGTGGCCTGTGGCGGACGTCAAGGCTGAAATGCTCCGAATCAATGGCTGCGACCGTTTTGGGCGAAGAAATGATGCACTAACCTACCTATGTGATTCCGGCATATTAGACCGATAAAAATTAAAGCAACTTAAATTCCTTAACACCATTCATTACCTACCATAACCAAAGTAATCTTATTCAATCAATACAGGCCCGGAAGTTTAGGTACTCAATGTAACTAAAATCTCTGAGTACCAGTATACCACTGTAATTAAATTTAATAAGTATATAAAATAAAAGAAATACCTATAATGAACTATTAAACTACGTATATAAATAATTCTTACAGTTAAAATAATAAAATAAAAATTCGACCATACAGAATGCTACATTATAAGTAAAGATTTACTATATCTCCTACTAAATTACTGATATACAAGATTGATTCACTCGAATTAATCTCGATCCGTAATTCGCGACGCAAAAGAGCGAGACGCGTTGTGTCTCCTGGCGAGAGCTTACTGATCGAAGGATGTCACGAATATAAAGATATAGAAGAGTGATATCCCGGGTGCCGAAAGATATGTTTCACTCTTTTTTTAAAGTGACACATTTTGCCCATGTCTAGTGCCTACCAGTGGCGGAGCGCCCATACAACTCGATTCCCTACGGCTTGCCTAATTTTCAGCCAGTCCAGCTATTTTACTACGGATGTTAAAAATAAGAATGGAAAATTATTTCCGGCTTCCCTAATAATACTTTTGACGCGCCGCCACTGGTGCCTACCCCTATATTTTGATTACCAACGCTTTGATGCCATATTTTAATTGTCGAACCGATTCATTAAATTTTTAAAATTAAGAAAAAGTTGTTATGATTGGACCGGTCCAATAATAAGACATACCTGTGGTCCATTGAGAGCAACTAGGTATCAAATCACAAAAAAATTAAGAATATAAATGGCCAGAAACTCGTTCTAAGTTCAAACTTATGATCAATCATTAATACATTTCTAACCATCCAACGTCAGTATACTTAAACAAATGTAATGTAATACTTAAATGAATTTCTCCTTCGCGTAATTATCACATCGCTGGTGCTCAAAACATGCTTACGTCACTCGTTACCGAGAAGCGTGGTGCGACTGAGGTTGCGGTGGGGGTGGCGCCGATCGGGTAGCCCAAGAACACTTTAGATATACCTTTTTTGGCTCCATCTAGCAAAACATTTGGGAGGCCCAGGAGATAAACGCGCCGATCCAATGATAGCAACCTTCCCCTATTTTAGATGTTGGCTTTTGCCTATACTATTAACTATTGTATCGTCTACAGAAAATATATTTTTCATGGTTCATTGCCACTTCTTGGTTTTTCGATATATCATTTTTTTTTAAGACTTTAAGAAATATAAAAGTTTGAATGAAAGAACAACCTTAAGTGTCCTTGATAGTTACTGAAAAATTTCGAGATTAGAAACTTGGCCTTTAAATCAAGTGTCAAATTAGGGCCTGGCACGAAACGAGTTGTAAAAGATTGTAACTTTTTCCCGTAATTAAATTATTGCTTTGTAAGTTTGGGAAGATACAACAAATAAAGGATTTGGGGCTGTTTGTATATTTTATGACAAATTATATCGCCTATTTTGTTCTTAACCTCAATAATTAAATTATAGGAAATTAAGAAAAAAGTCATCTTAACCCGTCGTCTACCGGTCCATGGGATCCCAGGAACAAAAGAATGCTATTGTTAATTTTTTTCGCCGGGGGACGACGGCTTCTAAAATTAGAAGTTTTTAGATTTTCATATTTGTACATTCACAGTTTCTTGATTTTATATTAATGTTAAGAGTTAACTATCCTACCTACCTCCATACGAACTTCAACCTTCAAGTCACAGATACGAGTATATATATTAAACACCCCTCGTTTACGTCGGGTGTTAAAAATTATTTCATGAAATCACTACTACTAATACTTTACTGGTGTATGAAGTGTATCTAAGTGGAAAAAGGCACATTATAATTACGTAAATACCTATGTGAATTTTGTCTATAAAGCTTGCTACCGAAGGTTGCTCTAAAAATACGCGCAAGGTACATCTAAACTTTACTAAGTAATTTTTGTGTTACGTTTAGATGTTATCCGTGGAGTTCATGGGCGTGACGTCATCGCATGCAATCCTGCATGGAGTTATGGATTTTCGCGTGCATGGTAGTGTGCCGTGCCAAGTTCACTGGTGGGCTGGTTATGTGACAAACACTTGCTACATATTTTTTTTTCCTCAGTCTCAACATGTAGGTACTTACATGTTTAAACATTTCACATGTTACATGTTTGTTGTTTAAATTTTCTTTTGTATGTATTGGCATTTATATTAGTAACAGACGTGCGAATCGATCGTCTGTAGTGAGTTTGGTGAACCATTTTTATTAGGTAAGTACTTAGTTCGCGAATTAGAGCGAACATGTTTGCAAGTCTGTTACCATTATAAGGGTTTATTACCGGTACTACTGTATTTATAATGCGTCATTTGGCGCACTGCAGGAACCAAAGACGCGTCCCGACAGTCCTGCATGGCGCCCCTGGGCGAACCTTGAAAATAGAGCGGGGTAAGTAGACGAATGACCTTTGCTTCCAAATCATCCATCCCGCTCTATCATAAACATTTGTCGCAGATGCACACAGGCACGCAAGATCATTTAGATGCGCCTAGACGGACTGCAGTGTGAACCACACTGTATAATATATGACGCACATCACATATGAAATCCAAGTGGCATAGTTGACAGTGATCGACTAGGCCGCGCGTAGAAGCGAACGCACTTTAAAAATTGATATCAAACTAAAACGTGATCTGATAAATTGAGATGTCATATTTCTAATTACGGCTGCCACTGCTCCCACACATACGAGAGGGGAAGCGGGACGCACTGATGAACAGATTAAATATGTATGTAGAAAAATGCTGCACACACAGCGAGTTATTTAATAATTCTTAATTTTTGCATACGAAAGTTGGCATTGAAATAGAAAACACGTGAGGAATTTTAGGAATTCAATTCATTTCATCGCTGCTTTTGCATAAAAATTATTGCATAAACAAAATATGTGTCATGCACCGTTTTGTGGGAAATTTTGAACAGTTTGGGTACGGGATATACATGCGATTTTCGCTACAAGGTTAGTTATGACGTAGTATACATAGTGTTCGGGAGCCTCGAATGGGTTAATTTAAAGAGTAAGAAAGTGCAGAACGGTTATGTAATACTAGAATATAGAAATTAAATTCTAGTGATATTTTTTCATATGGAATTTAATAAAGGAAACATAGGATTAAAAATGTTATATATTTTTTCTACTCCTGTTCTTTTTTCGCGATGTACGCAATCATGAACTAATATAAATACATACTTTATTTATTCTGTAAAATGTCTATCTAGTCTATTGTCCAAAAACACACTACTTACCCTACTTTAATGAAAAATTAAAGCAGAATTGGGTGCCACAGACTACTACAAATACTATGTTTAGTAGTCATTCTTTGGTGCATTCAAGTGAAACTTTTATGATTAAAATCAGTGCTGCCAACTTGACGCAACTTTGCTATATTTTTTATGTATTAATTAATGCATAATATATTATTTACAAATACAAATACATATATCTGTCATCCCTTATGTGTTATTTAACAAGTTTTATCTATTTTCGGATATATTTATGAAAACGAAACAGTTAAGATTCGATCCGGATTTGAATTCAGTTTAGGTCGGATGCCAAGACTAGCAAATTAAAAAAAAAACATACCATAAACAAAGTGTCAGATTTTTGATTTCCCACCAAATTCCTAATAGAAAACGAAAACATTCAAGCTGATAAATGAATAAAAAGTGTAGGTACGTTGATTCTTTTAAAAATCCACGAAAAAGCTATATACTTAGCATTACTGAAGAAATTGCGTAGTTAAGTTGCACAATTACTAAGGGAAAATATGGCGCATGAAAAGTGTGAAAAACAGGTAGTTACTTTTTATTTGAAATGAGTCGTAGAAAAAGTATTGTATGCAACGGTGTATAACTGGTATAAAAAGGTTCGTGGTGTCTTTAATTGCGATGTTCGCCAAGGCTCACATCGCAACCCACACCACTCGCCTTTTTATAAAGAAGGGTATAAAAAGGCGAGTGGTGCTACACCAGTTGCATAATATACTATTATTCACATCTCTGCGCAATCTCACACGCTTTCAAATGCAATGCCACACTGAGAAAACGCGGCTACGCAGTCTACGAACGCGTTGCGGAAGTGCTAATAAAATTTTATAAGAACTTGGCTTGAAACTTCTTAAGTGTAAGTAGTTTATTTTGTTACATTTCTCATTGGCCTCATTGTTAAATTTTGAATTTGAAAGTTGAACCAGGGTAAGGATACAGGGTAAAATCCTACTATCTCCCTACTATTCGTCGTGTCATGTTCCTATATTTTGTCCGTAATTCGACGTTAAAAATATGTACATTTTTTCGCTGTATTACCAAGGCATAAGGTTCACAACTGTAAACATATCTGTGACGTGGACCGTACACAGGCAGTGCGTGTGAGCTGTTACCGGGTGGCGTCGCCCTTGAGTCTAGCGAACCACTGCAGTGCCAATCGATCCGTTTAAAACAATACTTTTCACTTTTATTCTCTTATAACTGCATTTGTATCGAGGCGCCAAAGATGGTGAGGTTCTTCAAACACTGATCTGTTTTATAGGCCATCCTACTAATATTATAAATGCAAAAGTTTAGATGTTTGGATGTTTAGATGTTTGTTACTCAATAACACAAAAACGGCTGAACGGATTGTGATGAAACTTGATATACAATGAGTTTATAGCTTGGATTAACATATAGAATACTTATTACCCCGGAAATCATCCCTCGAAGGGATGAAATAGGGAGTCGAAGTTTAAGCGGACGAAGCCGCGGGCTAAAGCTAGTACATAATAATTTCAATTTTCCGGTTTTTTCGGGCTTTGTTATGGCCAGTTTTTAAATACTTTTATTATTGCGCCTGGGTTCACGCTCTTTAAATATAATGAGCAATAGATGCAGGTACGAATTTGTTTTAGAAAATTAAAGACACGTTCGTTACTATTGACCTTGAAATTTAGTTATATTAGGTACCTAATACAATGGGATAATTCGCACATTTTGGGTTCCCAACTAACCGCAAAATTAAATTAGTTTATCAATTCATTAGTATTTGTTGGTAAATAGTAGTTTATGCAACTGATATATAATGAGAGGTCTTAAAACACGAGTGTGGTTTTATGAAACGAGCGTCAGCGAGTTTCATAATAGGATCACACGCGTGTTTTAAGGCCTCATTATGTACAGTTGTATACACTACTTTATCTACATCCATACATTAAATCCTCTTTCATGTGTTGAGGCACCATTGCGTTGAAAGTGCAGGAGTTCGAGTTCGTGAGCTCGTTGAAGTCTTTTTGAGTACGAGCCTGTAGGTCGTAATGGGCGGAGATGGCCATAACGATACCGTTTTTGATGCTGTTATGGCCATCTCCGCCCCGGACCGGCGCGATATTGTAAAGTTGGTCCTTACCTACACTTTTTGAGCACATAAAAGAGGATTTACTGTATGGGTGTAGATAAATGTACATTATGTACGTGTTACGTTAACCATTTTACGACGTTAAATATTTTTAAGTCGACGGACGGACGGACGCGTGAATGACAGCAATAGAGTTTCGTTTGGACCCTTTGAATACGGAACCCTAAAAAGACGAGCGTTAGAGGTGATTTATAAAATATGTCGCACGCTCGACTGGCTGCCATAGGTTGGCTGCTGGTTAAAGTGGCAGTCTTCATTATAGGAGCCTTTAACGACTACGTGGGGATAGAATAAAAATATTTTTCACCTCACCCGCTCTGAAAGGCTTACTTTATCGTTTCAAATCTGCGTGCAAAAGTCCATTTTATCCGCTAGCGGATAAAGTGATTTTGAAATTCGAACATGACGTAGTACCGCGCTACCCAATTTTTTTATAGATGCGTTCAGAATCATGGTTCGGCCATGCGGTCTTAAGGCGGTTTCTACACTGATGCGGTTTCCGCACGACGGTGCGGTGTGCGAGTGAGACAGCGCTATACATGTATATAGCGACGGCCCGCTCGCACAAGGAATGTGTCATCCGATGAAACATTTATTTTAGGTACATTAAATTGAAAATCATTCAATTTTAGTTTTATATCATTATTTTACCTACTTTTTTAATTTTTGGAAATATAAAAATAAGGAATATATTCAAACAATATTCGTATTGCAATTTTCTTTAATAATACTTGAATTGTTTTCTTGTACCTACGTTTCCTCATTTATAACAATATCGGCATTTTTTCACTGAGATTAAATTAAAATATTTCGAGCTGCCAGTGTATTCTTATATTATAATGATAAGATTCGTTTAAAATGGTGTTCAAAAGCAAATAGTTCAGTAATGTAAGCAATCCACTCAATTTTGTAATTCCAGGTACCTATCACTTAAAAAAAGATAATATAAAATTAATTACAGGAAACAATCTTGTTTGTGGAACATAATAAAAATTGTCGCAATACATTTTATAGTAGTTAACCATAAAAACAGATAACAGAGATAGAGAACAGTAACTAGTGAGGCAATTCATAACTTTTGAAGCAAAGCTTCGTCGTCTGGCATGGCGCACATTTTGGTCCAGTGCCTTTACCATGAGTTTGCATGACCGTACTCGCTAGCGTCTGCGTAAACGATTTAGTATGCCGATTCTTAGTTCTATTGCGTAACCGGCAGAGGCGCTGTACTTTTGCCCATAACAAATTTTTACGCAGTCGCTAGCGAGTACGGTCATCTAAATTCATGGTAAAGGCACTGGCGTTTATTTTCATAACTCCTCAACCCTCAAATACCCTTATAAACAAGCCTTTGTTTCCGAACTTGACCTTTTCTAGGCTTCTTGTTTTCCTGGTTCTAATTTTAAACGATGCCATATAAAAATAATGATTTCTTTATAATAAAAGAACAACGGTTGAAACTCCCTTGGAAACCGTTGTTCTCTTATTAAGTGTAAATATGTCTCACTTTAGTGTAAATTTAATGATTTCATTATGTTGGCAGGACAAAGGAAGTTCAGCGTTTGTACAGTAAACACGTAAAATCTATACGCACTTAGTGACAAAATATTAAGCGGACGGACTTTAATGTCAAGGGCGAAAGAACGGACATATTTTTATACTATGGCGCTTCAGGTCAGTGACGTCACTGATTCGTAGCGCTTTTTCTCTCTAATTAAAAATATTCTATCAGTTATAGCTTCGTTATTTTTTGAGACAATTTAATGGGATTTTCACCATTTGGCATAGTTTTATGTGTCCTTTCTTTTAGACCATAAGTTGTATATGTATACTAATAATTTTGAGTCAACATCCCTATTTATGAAAAGCGCTTGGATGAAGAGGAGGAGGGTATGTTTTTCCTTTTTTTTTTGGTTGGAGAGTAGCCTGGGGAAAACCTCCGGCACGACCACGCGTGTGGTATGGAACACTGGAATACTCTAAGAGTTTGCGCTCCAGTGAGATCGGTTGAGCGGTTTCAACCGAATCTGAGGTGTGAATGGAATCGAGCTGCTGGGAGTTTTGTCGCTGGTTCACTAAACCTAGCCTAGCTGAGAAGAGTCCAGCAAACTCATGTTTTTCTTTCTTGTGGAGTCTGAATGTAGAATTAATGTTCCATTTCCAAACGCACGTCGCTAATGACGGTGTTGCTTCTCTAATGCCAGGGAATAAAACAAATTGCACTTTTAAATGGAGTTTCGCAAACGGTGGAGTTGTTTATGCACACAACGGGCGACTCTTCAAATTAATGGCAGTTGTGAACGAACATTCGTATACCCAGTATTCTGTGCCTCTACCACGAGTTTGCATGACCGTACTCGCTAGCGACTGCGTAAACGATTTAGTATGCCGATTCTTAGTTCTATTGCGTAACCGCCAGAGGCGCTGTACTTTTGCCCTTACAAATTTTTACGCAGTCGCTAGCGAGTAGGGTCATGTAAACTCATGGTAAAGGCACTGTGTTGATTTAAGGGCGATGAGGCCCAGTTAAGGAATTTTCTGCGCCATCTATCGATCGAACTATACACTGTATGTGTCACCGTTAGTTCAGAACTTATACTACAGCGAAATTACCTAACGGTTTCATGTGTAGATTGGTACTGACGATACATTATTTCTAACTAGGTCACTGCAGTGTGTGGCTGTTTATACTAACCATGAAATGTATGTAGAAGTTGCAACAACCACATACGTACATATAAATTCACGCCTGTTTTCCCAAAAGAGGTAGGCAGAGCACGTGAAATATAATTCCAGTGCCATATTTAGCAATTGTAGGTTTAAAATGGAGAAAAAGTAATATTGCAGTTATAGGTTGCTAGCTCATCGCCCACAACACACTGCAACCTGGTTCGCATAGTGGAAAGAACGGGGGAAGTGCTAACCCGGCACCAAACGGGGTGCAAAAAATAACTAAGTACTATTCATCTTTTACAAGCGAATATCTAAAATATGCCATATCTTTTTCGTTTTCCATAAATTTAGTTTACTGGCGATAAGGTCTAGGGATAAACCAGTAAATGTGGCCTATATTCAATTCAATAAAAGCTTGTAAATATTCAATTTAAAGCCGTTCGCTACTCGAAAGTATTGTGAGATGATCTTATTGAATAACTAGCGACCCGCCCCGGCTTCGCACGGGTGCACTATTTAATGGATGTTATTATACATATAAACCTTCCTCTTCAATCACTCTATCTATTAAAAAAAACCGCATCAAAATCCGTTGCGTAGTTTTAAAGATTTAAGCATACATAGGAATATAGGGATTAGGGACAGAGAAAGCGACTTTGTTTTATACTATGTAGTGATAATAATACACTAGATGATAATAATGCTATATACGTAATGCCTGTAGACTGAGGCTTACCCGCGGATAGTCGATACGCTTATAAATGTCATTACAATTTTTTAAATATGGTCCACAAAACAACGTCACACAAACAAGAAGTTCAACGAAAAATATTGCGTTCTTTGCAACACTGTTCTGCTCAGACGAGGAAACGATAAGCATTGATTTTCAGATATATGATTCTTGACTATATGACTGTATCTGACAACAGCCGAAACATGATTTCTTAAATTTTTTTCAGTAGGAAAAAAAACAGAGTTTTATTTTCCTTTTTTTACTCAGCCTACTGATCAACGCATTAAACGACACAATTAAGTTAAAATCGTGGTACTTTACCTCATCTAAACTCTGTCAAGAGGAAATTTAATAAAACTGCACACAGTCAGATATTTATCGAGATTGTTTAAAAAGCGTATCCCGTTTTGTCGAAAGATAAGCGTGTCTCTTTCACGGCGGGCGTGGCTGACCGAATCGAGACATCCCCTTAATAAGTAAACAAAATGTTTTAAAACGTATGGTGTATGCTCTTCTAGATGTGAACACAATAAGTATATTAAACAACCCAAAAATTAAAATAATTAATTAATGCGGAAGTATCTCTAGTTGAATAGCAAAGCATTTGTAAATGTTTACACTCCATTCAGACGTTTCTCGAATAAACAAACGGGTCATAAATCTATGTTAACCTAGAACTTTAACCGTTGTTAATGTGCCTCGGAATAGCTGCCACCGAGTTAAGCCTCCTCTTATAAAGTACCTATTTTACTTTTTTCACTTGAATCATCACGTGTGCCTGCTACGAAAGAAAAGTGTCTTTATTCTGTATTTTCATGAGGGATTACTTTGCTCTCCCATGTTAAAGTTTAATGTACTTAATATCGTAAAGCTTGGGGGCCTGCACGTTATGTTTACTTTGTATTTCAGATTTCTTTAAAAATATGGATGAAAAGTGCTTCTTATTTAATAACTATTCACTACTTTTTGTATAGTGGATGTATATGGATTATAGATATAGTTAATGACTGCGTTTTATGTTACAATGTTGTATGTTAAAAAACTGCATAATATGTGAGCAAATCACAGTACCTCTAGTATAAGATTTTCGAAACGAAACACAAACGCACGCGGTTGCGTTTAATTTCAATTCGTCTGAGAAAAAATTGTTACCATCTAAGGCCATCAGAGGCGCTGCTCGTGTTGTCATATGAATTGAGACTAAATGCAAACGCGTTCGTTTGTGTTTTGATTGGAAAAAACTTATACTAAAGTTACAGATCAGATTCCATGACAAGGTTTGGCGACTCAGGGCGCGTGTAGCGATTATTGTGAAAACCGCTGGCTGCGGTCGAATAAAGGATGGGCAGACCGTTGCTCAAAATACGCTGACGCACCGTAAACGCACCGACAATATGGCATAACCGGGTCATAGAACATGGAATCCTTTATTAAAAAACTGTAAAAAAACCGGTGAAATTTTATGCATTAGTTAACTTGATTTTGGAAGCGTTAGTTTTAGGGATTTAGTACGTAGATATCTTGATTTTAGATTTTATGCTACGGACAACGCATTCGTATTCTATTATATCAGTAGAAAGTAAGTCGGATCCACAGAAATTATGTGTGCAGCAAGCTAAAGTCGTACTCATAATGGTTTCTTATTCAGCAATAACAAAGATTGTTCTAATTAACCTGTGGCTGGAGATTTCCATCTCATCCTCCTACTGACGTCGTTTACTGTGCTTTGTTACTTTCTATAACCTTTACAACGCTTACAAAACCAACGAGAAGAGATATAAGTAGGTAATTCATCCTTGTCAGATACGTCATTTTCTCTCTCACCCTATTATATATCTTGCGCCGTTAGCTAAACCTATACCTATTTGAATTTTGAATGGAATATTCCATAAATGAATATTTGTATTGGGTTACGAATGCTTTTAAAATAGCAGACAGTAAAAAGTTTTGAAAAAGTGAACATATGGCATAGGCGAAATGTTAGAGTGAAATTGGTGAAATTGTCGGCGAATGCAAACATAGCCGCTGCCTGAGCTGCAAGCGTAATGGAAAACCCATTATGGCGCTGCTTCGGTGAATCGATTTTCATTTGTTTTTGGAATCGTGCGCACATGAGAATTAATTTTAGACTAGCATTTGATCGTGAATCGTTCTGAAGCATTAGCTCCGAGCGTAAAAAGTAAGTAGCCGTAAGTAAGCAAGGTGGTGGCTTGACCTAAATTATCCGAATTTGTCTAAACACGCCCAAAAAATCTGAATATTGCTGAAAACGTTCACGGCATTAGTAGATTATATGTCTAAAATGAGCCATGTTATCACGAGATACTTCGAGGTGTAATATGACTTTTAGACCAGAGTTATACACTCTACTTTTCATTTCGATTGCGAGAAAATAAATTAACAAAGGTCATTCATCCACCCAAAATTAATAATAAATTCCACGGCGAACATATGCGTAATTTGGCGGCATGTTTTTTTTCTAAACTGCTTTGACAAATGAAACAGACACCGCGGTTCGCGCGTAACATTCACGCGCGAATAAAAGCTATTGACCTTCCCCACTGAGCGCTTCAAAGCGAAGCTCAAACGATCTAATCTTTTTAAATTATTGTACAATAAGGACTACTACAAACTTAATCTTTAGAGAAATGAATTATTTCCTGATAGGTCGATTTTAGTAAAGCTGTATTCTGCTTGGTTGATACTCAATACGAAATATTTTTTGAAGAGTTAAATTTGTGTTATGTGATTGGATTTACTAGGTGAAGTATGTTGATTGGTCAAATTAAAATGTTTTCTAAACCATATATATATGTTCATATTTTCACTAGCGGCTAAATGTACTACTTTAGATCCGCTTAACAAGTTTAATATGACAAACTTTTCAAGCATGGGAAGCGAAAAATAAATACTTGTTTACCTTTAAAATTAAAATATCGTTATTTACTACCGCAAGGGTGTACGGTACCACCGAACCAATTTTCTGGCTGGATACTAAGTTTTTTATAAAAGGCCAAGGCCTTTTCTGACGCTTTAGTAAGAAGGAAATATATGTACTGTCTCAATAGTTGAACCGAAAAGGTACAGCTAGTAAATTCAACGATCTTGAAAAATACTTTGACAAGATGTTAATGATATTATTAGTATTGGGACAAAGTGATAAAAAAGATTATTGGTGGTTAGATAAAAATAGAATAATAGATATGTGTATATAATTATATTACAAATTTCTTTTAAAATCAAAATTGCGAAAAAAAATCGCATAGACATCTACCCTCTTTTACTCAATCTGACCTGTACTATACACTGCTTCGTATGTAAAGACAATTATGACATTATTGTATTGCATATTATATTATAAAATATTGATATTGTTGTATTGAATATCATGCTTAATCTGACATTGTAATTGTATTTTCGTATGCCTAATGGGCTCATCATGGTCTTCGTACTGTATTTCACAAACTTAACAACTGTATTGTTTTTAACCTGTGATGACGAAATAAACGTATTTGTATTTGTATTTAACATTGAAATACAGTGCCATAACGCCGTGGCACTGTATTTCAATGTGCCCATGTGTGGCAATTAAAACTTTTACAAATTAAAAACTTATATACATACATATATACGAAACGCTTCAAAACCCACATCGTTTTTCTGTCAACGCTACAGCACATTCAATTTTCAGCTTTGAGATACTCGCGTGACTGTTAAGGCGGCTACAGCACGATCCACGAAGTTCCCAACACCAGCTAAACTATTCACAACGTGTGGCACCTCGCCTCGCCGCTCATACCTAGCGTATAATCACGCCGGGATTCGCAATAACAACGCGTGCTCGGAAGTCTGACTTACACTGGTTCACTTGAGGTGAAACGTTGAGAATAACAGCCCGGTTTTACACTAACCCACTTTTATTACCTCTGAATAATCCGAACGAAAACCGTTGTAGCGTTATTTTAACACCTTAACTGCACTTTAGTTAAAAATGGAATGCGGTAGTTTCACGAAAGTTGGGGAGTTTTGGAAGCGGAATTGTCAACTGTTTGGATTAGTTGCTATTTGAAGTTTGTATTAAGTATTGCACTTTGGATGGATTAATTCTTAAATTTGAAAGCCGCATGCTGTAACTCTAAGCCAAATTCATTTTTGTTAGACGTATCGTGTCGGGATACGATAGAACCATTTCATACAGTTAAAAGGTTGGATTCACATTGATCTGGAGCGTTCTGATGTGACTGGAACTACGTCAGCCGACAGATCAGAGCGCATCACGTCAGATGAGTTCATACTTATCTGACGTGACTGGCGTGACGTCAGCGTCACGCCAGTGTCTGCCCGCAGCTTCGTTTGCGTGAAGTGAACTTCCCATTTGTTTCAGAGAGAAAGAAATATGTAGGTAGGTAGATTATGTTCGGCACTTCAAAGATTAGAAGATAGTAAGATTAGTGTTAACCGCCAACATAAATAAATATATAATTAATAACTATCTGTTAATTCAGGTTACGAATTATATTTCAGATTGGTTCAGCCGTCTTTGCTTTTAGTGGTGGATTTGCCCAGGCCCGATATTAGTGGCAGTCAACTGGTACTGTCTTGCCGAGACCGCAAATCCGCCAATATTTGCTTGATTGAGTTCAAATAATTATATGAACATATGAGAATCGCATATGAGTACTTACATGAGTAATTTAAGTAAGAACTAATTTTGACGCCTTCATCGCTGTACAGGCACCAGCCTTAATAAAATATTAGACACGTCCTAACGACCATACAAATAGTTATATTATTTAAGATGTTAAAGCTCGCTTCGTTATAGCAGATATTAATGATCGTGACTGAACAAAAACTACGAATTATAGGGATGTTGACTCAAATTTTGACTACCACATAAAACTACTCCAAAAGAAACAAGGCAAAAAATATGCCAAGTGGTGTAAATCCTATTCAAATATCACAAAAAATAACGAAGCTACAACCGTTTTAATGTTGCTCGTTAGAGAGAAAGCGCGACAGAGCAGTGACGTGTGGTGACGTTATCGAGCACGAACGTCATAGTAAATGACGATCGTTTCAATACAAAGGTGCGTTTGCGGAAAAGGGACAGAGTATGCCCCCTCTTAAAACTTTGAAGACTTAATGTAATTATTTATTGGAGTTACTTTTTTTGCCGTTTGATTAAGAATTTGATCCTTGTTAGAGAAAAATCGATCTTACTGGTTGTCATATATATATTTTTTTATACAACGCCGGTGGCAAATAAGCTTACGGTCCACCTGATGGTAAGCGGCCACCGCAGCCTATAGACGCCCGCAACTCCAAAGGAGTCACGTACGCGTTGCCGACCCTTTATAAAATTTGAGGATGCACTGTGTTGACAGCAGACGGGACAAATTTAGGGCCCTCGCTCTCAATCAACACTGCATCCTCGGGAGCTCTGGCAACCTTGCTCACCTTCAGGAACACAACACTACATACTTGTATAGTAGATAATGTTATTATGGCTGTGGTCTTCTGCAAGGCGGGGGTACTTCCCCAGTTGGCAGCAAGTCAAAGTTAGGTTGTCTAGCAAGTGTTGGAATAGAAACATTGACGTTTGAATAAGTATCATTGTTATCTGCAAACTTCGAGCGAGCACAACCTACATAGCTACTATTGAAAATTCTATTTCAGTAACACAGTAATTTCGAAAGTAGTTCGAGATGTGTCTATTTTGCACTTTATGCGTCATTCTACTTTTTCATTTTTCGTTTTCTATTACAAAAAAAAATCGATGATATGTATTGAATTAGTTTACAAAAATAGGATTTCGAAATAGTACCTGAACTTAATGAACATGACATAAGGATTATAACTAGTTATTAAAATCTCCGGCAGCTAGCATCTTCGGCACAATGCCGCGGGGGCCGTTTTAAGATTTAGTTTACATTAGAATTACGATTTGAAACGGGATATTTACCATGTATATTTGTATTTTTGAGTTCCCGATATTTCGGCACTGTTACAAGCGCCATTATCAAGGATACAAATATGGGTATGGTAAATATCCCGTTTCAAATCGTAATTCTAATGTAAATGATCATGTAAGCTTGAAATCTTATATAGATTTAGTTTAGTTTTATAAGTACTTAGTTTCGGTTCTCGATTCCACGTGCAATTACAATGTGCCCTGCCCTAAATGTTCCACTGAAAAATATCAATGGAGACTTGAGAAATACAGAACGTAATTCACACAATAGAAATGTTCAATATTGCTCCACATTTTTATTCCATCCTCACTTCGATCGGTTATTTAAGGGGCTCCACGCGGTATTCATAGATTTTTGACGAGTTTTGTGTTGATATAGCTCAGTTGAAACCATAGATATATTTATAGCATAAACGGTTATCGTTCTTCAATCCTTTGTCTACATTTACAAGAGCCAAATTTTGAAAAAAACTGACTACATATATTTTTATATTTTTTCAAACATGGTCCAAAAAAACACCATTTTCGGTATAAGTATGTATATATCAAATGTATATGTAACAGTTTCTTATTGACATCTCTAAAAAAGCAAAAGAGATTTTTATTTTTATTTATTTATTTATTTGGACCTTCAACAATTACGCTGATATATGATAGGTAATTATATTTCCACTTAACAGTTAAGCGCTTTATCACTTAAAGAAGATCATCACATGCGCAGATAAAGAAATATACATAACTAATTTCACAAAAGTTACGTCCAAAAACCTGGTTTTTAGGCTTAGAATTGACAAAGTTTGATGCCATATATCTCTCAGACAGTGAGTTTTAAAGTAAATATGGTATACTATATCGGTAAACCTCGTTGTTCTTAATACGATAAGCCATAAAAAAAATAGAGAACTGAGAGTTACAGATCGAAGATTATTGAGAGCTAGCTCGTGCTACGGCTACGGTTACGTGCTACGGCGTAGCACAGTTGCACCAACTGCGCAGTAAACAAGTAGGTGACTCTTTAACAAATAGAACTGTACCTTTAGTATTAAGTTTTTTCGAAACAAAACACAAACCAGCGCGTCTTGCGTTTAGTTTGAATTTGTACGGCAAAAAATAGTTACCACCAAAGGCCACCAGAGGCGCTGCTCGCGTTGCCATACATATTGAGACCTTATTGAGACTAAACGCAAACGCGTTCGTTTGTGTTTTGTTTCGAAAAAACTTGGGTTACCTACGTATTATTAAATCAGAGTTTCTTAGACTGTGGTCCATAGATAAAGGGTCTGTAATAAACACCAGGGGTTCATGGGAAGCCTACCTATCAAGATGCGTTAATATAAAAATTGATACAGGTATGGGATTTCGGAACGGGTAATTTCAAAAGGGATCAGTGACCCGTGACTATAAAAAGTTTAAGAAACCTTGTAAATGTATATACCATTATATGTAGACTAATATACTCGTGACGCGACCATACTGAGGATAGATTGAGGGAAAATACCGATTAGGTATATTTCTCCTACTAAAACCACACCAAGGTCGCGTCACGAGGTGTTTCTGTATTAATAATAATTTGTTGATCTCGAATTTAGTCAATGAAAAATTGAGCTGTGATTTTAGTTGTTTGACGTATATAATTAGTATTACAATATTGATTGAAAGACTAATAAATCATAAATTAGGCGCAGTTATGTACACAATTGAGTTATTAATATAGGTAGAATATTATGGGTAGACCGCTTAACTGAGAAGGCGTCGGAGGGTACCAGTCCATTATTATCTGACGTCTGCCCTCTTGCCCCCGACCTGTCACAGGCTCTATTAAATGATAGATCTACAATAGATTAATATTATGGTATTCCCTTGATTGGTCTAATTTCAGTTCGCCTAATAACTTTTACTAAATGAATTGTTTGTATAAAGTCAATTTATATCATTTCCTTTTTCATAGTTATTAGTTTATCATAATACGTTTAGTCTAAATGACCTTTTTCATAACTCTTGTTTTGTTGAATATCATTTCTTTTAAAAATCAGTTTCTCCATTCTTATTTTAACTAATCATCATATTCATATTATTATTTTTTTGTCTAATAATGAATCATCATAATATTTATTCTTTAATAAGACACAAGAACACAGAATTAATAGAAAATTATGTCTAGGTCTTAGCTAGGTTAGTAAAATTTGTACATACAAATTTGGCTGCCGGGCGAGCGAGCGAAACCCTAGAGCAAAACCGACTTTCGCTTCACTCCCGCCTTAGTCTTCTGGTGTTAGTTATTTTTATGCACCTTGATTAATCATGCTTGCTTGCTTGCATGCATGCATGTCAAAACCATGCCAAATGTTTCTTGAAGATATTGTTCGGCTTAACAATGATTAGAGTAAATAAAATTATGCGAAATATATATTTATTAGACTAAATGGCAATTAAACAGTATACAAATTACAAAATAAGATTATACAAAATAATAATTGGAAAAAATTAGGAAAATAAAAAGTATGTGAAGTAAGTATTATACAAAACGGTTTTCATTCAAACAAAAATTAGATAAAGAGAGCAGTTATGCCAAATTATTTTAGTTTAACTGAAATTAGGTAAACAGTTAATAGGCTAAACAAGGGTAATCCTATTATTATTATCATTCCTCTGTGATTTTCTAAGACACTGCTTTAAACAACTTGAAAGGTATATTAGCAACGTACATAATGTGTCGCGCGTTCTACACAAAGGAAACGTCTCCTGCAAGAAATAGCTAATAATTATCTCGTAACTTATACTAACTATTATGTTGTGCAGATAGGTAGGCTATTGTTTGCAATACAAGGATACATTAGGATACATTTACAAGTTAAATCGCTTTTAACTTTCAGTTGAAAATTTATCTGAGGCAGCTAAGGTAAATTTAATCTTTAACATTTGATGATATTGGCAATATTGGTACTGCGGCAAGTAGTCTAACCTGGCATCATCCAAAGTGACCTAACATAATACGAGGCATATTTTCGTCCTCTACGAGTATGAAGTTATAACTTAAATATTTATCTCTTAAACCGTTGCAAAATGTAAAACTTCACGTGGCTTCCCTATTCAGATTCAGATTCATTTATTTCATAGATGTAAATTACAATATAAATTTGCATTCATGTCAAAAGTATACGAATTCACATCATGATCGTCAATTAAGATATAAATAATAATAATGGAATAGGATTTAAACACAATATACATAAATCTGAAAAAAAACAATTTAATCCAGTTTAGACAACATCAGACATCAGCTATCGAAGTAAACTATTCCTACCGAAATAAGAAATCAGACCCTATCAGCACCTGTTCGTTACTCGGCTTAAACGTCAATGAACACATAAATTGGAAAACCCACGTTAATAAAATTTAAGTTCATTCAATCAACGAGTGTGAAACACCGCACAGACTTGCTGCGCGCTGTAAAATACACTTAAGGTTTTTTTTCTAGGTTTTGTTTGAAATATGGTCTTACTATAATTTTAGGTCTTTAACGTGAAAAAAAATACAAATGAAGTATTTTTGTGATAAATATTTTAGTAACTGGCTTTGTGACGCCTAGAAAAGGTACTTTGCAAATCCACCCATATGTTTCCAATAATCCGGGTATATATAATCGAGTTACCCGTCAGTTGGACTCGTCAATCTAGAGCATCAATCAAATTAGGCTGCTAAGGGAACCCGAATGAGAGTTCCCGTCTGCCTCCCTCCCGATTCACAACCATTGACGAGACGGCGACAGTATAATATACGGCGCTAACGAGTCTTGTATAGCTGGAACGTTTGGGGTAATTTACCGTAAAAACATCAAATATGGTTAGAAAGTAGTTGTCTAGATTTCATGGAAAATATTGAAAATATCAGCTAAAAATCTAGAAATCGTGGACAAATTTTATATATTACGTAGAAATTGTTTGAAGCAGAAAGTCCGTTATATTTCATTTCCGCCATGAACAAAGAGGCTTCAGCAAATACCGACCGTCCAACAATACAAAATGCTTCAAATATTTGGCTCTAGTCCTGAGGCGAAACACGACAAGCATACATATTTAAAATAAGCATGTTTTATTCTCATATAGCCATTGTTGTTTGTGATAGATTATTTATACATTATGGTAAGTATGTTTACTTTTTATATGTAATTGGGTTTTTAGTGTGAGGTAGCCTAGTTATTATTTATATTTAAATTCTGTTGTAGGTATATAAATTTCATTATATACCTATTTTTAAATAAAAGTCTTTTTCATCTGTTTTGCGTGTTTATATATACAATTTTTAAATGGGTTGTGTTCACCTTTCACAAAAAACACAGAGCCCAAAGTTAGGTTATGTTTTTATAATCAACATCTAAAATATACTATTTCAGAATAAACATGAAACATTAGTACTTAAAAATATTCCATCTGATTCATGAGAGGAGGTCTGCGCTCAGTATTGAGACGTATTTAGGTTGATGATGATTAACGAATGCAATTTATCGAGGAATCCCGGGAATTTCCGAAATTGTTAATAGGACCCGGAACCGGTACTGTAAGCCCTAATGATAATGATGACGATAGAGGTCACTGGCGTTACTGACTAGTATTATTTGACTGATAACTTCTGTAAGGTGGTGGTAACTTAAGCTTTTCCAATTGACCTTTGAGATGACATGAAATTCTGCTACTTCTGTTACTAAACCGCTAATTTTAATAATGCAAATGTGTTGATGACTTCGTTATCGAAATTAATCACTGACAAAAGTATAAAGTTCTTATTCAGTATGAAAGCGATCATCATTAACACATGCGACTTCTATTCAGTTTAGTCAGCAAAAAATGGCGTAATCATAAGTCTGAAAAGCGATTCAGAGCCGAGTGATCACTAATTCGAACTGATTGCCTATGTCGGTGCAAAAGTTTCAAAGTGCCTTTCGTTACTGGATTCAAAGGATAAAATTATCACGTAATGAAGACTAAAGAGTCGCAGGTACGGGAATGCTAATTCAACTTTGTGTTAGTAGTAAAACAAATTAGTCAAAATTTATCTTTCAAAACACATTCATTGTGCCGCAAATATGTACATACCTACGCGCTGTTAATTTTCGGAGGTTTAGTGTTGTTCTTTTAGTTTGTTTAAATTATTGTAGTCATTCACTGACCTTAACCCATTTCAGATTATTCTGACGAATATTTAAATGCCGATTATTTTTTATAATAGAACCGTAAAACGTTTACGTTAATACGATATAACTTTTACTTAGGTTATGTTTTAAATAACATTAACGCAAATAGAAAACTCATTACAAACTAGAACTCGCTCTATATTTAAATTCATATAATATTCTATGCAAATCGAAATGGCCGTTACTAACGGCCTAACAAGCGGCTTTGTAAATGAAAAGCGAACTTATAATATTAAACAAAAAAGCTACGTAGAGCGACAAGTTCTTTCGAAGAACTTATAAATTCTCGAGTAAACTCTTTGTCAAAGGGTTTTACAATTTCCGGAACTAGGCCCGTAGGCTATTATGAAGACATAAACTTTTGACTTCTTTGGAGACTCCAAGCGACTAAGGTTGTATGGAACTACCTATTATTTGCTGCTTAACATCAGCTCTTCTAGAAGCGAGAGGGTATTGTGAATTTTACGTCAGTATAATACTGTGATTTTACAGAGTTCTATTGATTTTGCTGCGAATAATTTCCATTGTTAAATTAATTAAGTACATAAAATATTTGAAAAAAAAAGAACTATAAACTATACTTATGTACTACTTATATATAAAATACCCCACCCAGTTCGCCCCCTTGTAGAATGGTGCTTGGATTAATTATATCAGCATAGATAAAACATCTGTCACTTTTAAATAAACATATTAGTTAGAGAGGACGAATGTTTCGAGTTTAAAGGCCTTAGGTATTCATAAGCATCCATCAATCCGTATCTTTATCTGTCACTTTGACATTTGTGTTCGTGAGAAAGGGACAAACCAGGTTTTAGTTAGCAGAGCTTTGTAATTTTTTTGAATAAGGGGCTAAGACTAAGTTTTTTAGCCATTCTAGTATACAATTATAACGGATTCGATATTGTACGTAGTTTGTGGATCATTCTTATATAGTTTGGCAATCATGCCTCTTCATAGTGTTATGAGGTCTTTAGCAATCTGGCTACAATTGGCAGATTGTTGTTGTGAGCCGACAAGCATCAGTATCGAATACAAATTAGTAATAAAATTATTTTGAGAAATTTAAAAGTTCTCATTTGAATTGCTTGTTACCAAACTCTGCTTGCAGCTTGAAGTCTTGAAACAGCCGCATCTGTTTCATGCAAATGAGACTGGCATCGTGAAAACTACTTATTACTTGTCGAGAAACTTGAAATGAAGTACTAGATCTACCACGTATATGATGACATTTCTAGGTTGAAAGTTCACAATTGTATGTATTTATAATTCGAATAGCTAATTTTTAGTTTATTTTGGATATGTGCTAGACTCGAATGCGAATTTGCAAATATTTTCTGGTTACTGCATCTTATTACATCAAAGTACTCGTACTGAATAACACTTAGAATAAAGCCAAAAAATAGACAACTCAAATAAAAGTCAAACTTGTAAAACTGCTAACAGTAAATAAGTAAGATTCATCGTCCGAAGGCTTGGCTTCCAGCCGAGAGCCTGCTTGGCCTCGGCTTTCGGCCGTCGGCGTCTGCCAAATTACCTGGCGCGGGAGCCAATCAGTGTTAGTGTGTTGAGGCTCTCGATTCAATGAGCACGGAGTAATGTTAAATACATTTTTAAAGTGCCACTGTACTGATTCAGTATTTTATTACAACATAAGTACAAGTGTCACTCAGAAAATCCCATAAAGCAATCTTAAATAGTTTTTTAAAGTGATATTTTGTATCTCATACATTTGCACAAAGGTGGCTCAGAAAATCCTGTTTGTGACGAATAACGAATGCAGTGACTTGTTTTTGAAAAATGGGGAACATGCATTAAGATTATACATCGAGAAGTTATATTAGTAATCCAATAATGATAGCCAGTGTTACTGGAAGATTTATGCTGAAAATTGTTTTTGCGAAATATTTTAATTAAAAGTTACGCAAATTGAAACGTAAGTTAAAACGCGTAGTGACGTCACTCCATCAGTCACTTCAGTAACGTCTATAAAATGGAAAATAATTTATTATGTTAAATGAAATTGAAAATATATTATGTCTGTGATGCAAATAATTGAAATAATATACGTTCGCATTGAAAAGTTTGACGTCTTATGCAGTCAAAACACGTCAAGCCAGTGAGCGTTTACGCGCCGAAATGTCGTTTTTTGATTTGAATGAAATAAATTATTTGTGCATATTTTAACTGTTTAGTGTTTGGTATCTTTACGTAATAATTTAATATTTAAGATTACATCAATGAAAGAATGCAAGTTCCGTATTGCGAATATGAGAAAAAGGGAAGAAACGGTTTTCGTAAACCTTAGCATAATTTACGGGTATTAGGAGGAGACGAGATGCTTTCGTCAAAACAAGTGCCTGCGCGATTTTTTTTGAGTTGGTAGTGTGGTCTGAGCCCCGAAGCAGTCGTCGCTACCGAGAAATTAGGCGTCTAACTCACGAAATGATGAATTTTGTATTGAAGCAACGTCTGGCGCCTAGATAATGCATCCACACCATGACCACAAAGGCATACACATAAGCTTGCTATTCAACCATATCGCTTGCAATGCTCCAAAAAAAATGTACATTCCATGAGTATACGGATATATAACCAACTGCCAACTGAGTTAAAGGAATTGCCCATTACTGTATTCAAAAATCATGTCACAAAGTGGCTATTACAAAATTGTTTTTATAATATCAATGAATATTTTAATTATAAGGTTGACATGTATTGATAACTAGCTATGTTTAATTAATGTTAATTCTATTTTTTTTCTTACTTTGACTTTTTATCGAATTCTATTTTTATTTTTTATTTTGACCCTGTTGACATTCTCATTAGTTAATTTAATTGTTTATCAATGTATTTAATTTTGACGACTTATAATATACAAAATGTAAATTATTGCATGCTTAGTAAAGCAGAATGTATTGGACATTTAATATCTGTAACACCTTGTTTTGTAAACTACATTCTTGCAATGAAATAAATGAATTTCTGAATTTCTGAATGAGAAATGGCGTACCTAAGCACCAACCGAGCTAAGTTCTGGTTCAGTAAACTGCTGACTTACTTTGAAGCTAACGACCTACGGACTCATTGATCGGCAATATGTGTTTGGCCGGGGCCGTTCCACTCGAGATCTTCTTGTGTAAGTCACGCAATGCAGGGGCGACGCCATCTAAAAACACGGTGCATGAGGCTCTTCCCATGTCTCTTGACATGTCGAAGGCGTTTGACAGGGTTTGGCATGCTAATCTGCTTCGCAAGCTTCCTACATACGGTATCCCTTCTGGCCTTTGTAGCTGAATATCGGATTTTCTGAACGAGCGGTCGATCCGAGTAGTCCCATGGAGGGATATTAGTCCAGCGCAAATGCTGGTCTTGTTGAAATTCGATGTGAGAGAGGGACAATGGTAGAGCTGATTAACTCACCTTAAGGGAGGCGTACAGCGACATCTACCAGAAGACTCATGCTTCATTAACGGCACTAACGTCTCAAATCATACCCCCTTAAGGGATTAAGGTGTTTGTATAAAAAGAATAGTTTACGTTAGTAGCGGTACTGCTTAATACGAAGGAACGGTTGATGAATTTAGAACTGGGTAGTGATTGCACCTATAGCTCAGTTGGCTAGAGCGACTGGCCGCGAGTGCCGGGAGGTCGCAGGTTCGAATCCTGCTCGGTGCCTAAATTTTTCAATTTTTCCTTCATTCTACATTTTTCTGATTAACTCAACTTTAAGTCTTATCTCCCAATGGGGTGACAACGATCTGGTTAGTTGCAACGCCATCTGTTTACCGCAAAAAGGAGCTCATTCAATCTGGTTCCTACTTTCCGAAGTACAACCGTGCCTGTAGCCAACGATCTCGAACTACTTAACTCCTCTTCAACTTATCCCAACAACTTAACCCAACTCCAAAGCCCGAACAGCGGCCAAAAAGAGCATCCTAAATAAGGTCAAGCGATCGGTGGTAAACAAGCGTGCGGCCCGCCTGTTGGTAAGCGGTCACCGCAGCCTATGAACGCGTGCAACTCTTTTCTAAGTTAATATAACCTCGACCTTTTTAAGGCACGAGTCAATAGGCATCTTCTGGGAGCGCTCTTCACCGTTGGCCTCATCTTTGCTCCCTGGCTAAATGCTGGACAAGAGCAATTCCATTTTTAATTAAAAAAAGGTTTCTTTTTCCCGATGAAAAACATATTTATATGAGTGGACTACCTTATACTCGTTTACTAAATATACTCTTGTACAGTCATCAGTTTCGTATCTCACTGTAATAAGGCGAATAATAAATAATAAATAAATAAATATTAGAGGACAATCTTACACAAATCGAACTAGCCCCACAGTAAGCTCAAGAAGGCTTGTGTTATGGGTACTAGACGACGATATATTTAATAGATATAATACTTAAATACATAGAAAACATCCAAGACTCAGAAACAAATATTCATGCTCATCACACAAATATCTGCCCTGACCGGGATTCGAACCCAGGACCGTCAGCTTCACAGGCAGGTGCACTACCCACTAGGCTAAACCGGTCGTCAAATAATGGACTGACACAGGCTGATGATGATATGTGCCATATCTAAAAAGTTAAAATAAATATTTGAAACCAACTTAAATAATCTTTCATTTTACAATCAACATAAACTCCATCAAAAAAAAATTCCCGGAATAACTTTGTTATTCTTCTTTACAAGGCTCTTAAAAAGCGGTTTGCTACTTAAAACCTATTAAACGCGATTATTCGCAAAAGACAGCGTTCGAGACCACAAAATCAGATTTTGTTAGGAGGATTTCATACAGAAAAGATTTGAATGAAAGAACCTTTAAAATATCCGAATGATTACCGAAGTGTGTATTTTAATATTTTAATCAGTGCTCGAGACTTTGTAGTACCGAAAACATAAAAACTTTATAACAAGCTTTTGCAAACAAGATTGTTTAAAATGTGATTATTGTAGCGGAGCGAGAAAACCTTGTTTGTAAAACAAGGTACTTATAGATTCTATCGCTTTTAACGTCCGCAATTTATTATGGGCTTGAAACACTCGGCTAGATTTAAGAGTTATGTACAGTACAAATACTTTGAGTTTGACACTGAAATATGCTCTTATTCCATCGGATATTCAACTATAACTCTAATGTAATAGTATATAGAGTTTCTTAATAGCGTACAATATTAATTTAATTACTTTTTTCAAGGTTTGCCCCATGTTTCGAATGTATCACAACATTCGTGGTCGCCAGCTGACTGGCGTGAGCGGGTATCAAGATCTATATTTTTCGAAAGAGCAGTGTAAAAATATCTTTTAGTTTAGAAGTAGCAGTAAATTTTATGTTGAAAACAGCTTTATGTCGAAAAAAAAATAGACATGTTTTACAAAAAATCAAACGTTCGAATGACAAATGAAAGGTTAAAGGATAACATATAAAGCCGCATTGTAGAACCTTAGCGTTTCAAAATCTATCATTTAGGGTTACTCTGTGCCTCAAATAAACACTTAATATATCCAATCGATATGTCACGTGATGATAGGGTTATATAAGACCCAAAATTGTTCTAGTTACAAATTAGGTAAGTTTAACTTTCTCCTTTTTCACTAGGTATGTATAAAATAAAGAGTAAAGAGTAAATTTATTGATTCAAACACAAAGATACAATAACCACACGGGATTTCTGGTGCAGTCCAAACTAGGCGAGCCTGTATCTTGGAATGCACCATTTGTAGCAGTTACGAGTATAAAACATGAAAATTAATAAACTAAGTAAAAGTGTTTGTGTGTAATATGTGTGAAGATGTGTGAGTGTGTAAGTGAGTATTAGGGGTGTGGTGTGTGCGTGTGTGACGTGAATGAGTGCGAGTAGCTTAGCTGATAAAGATTTAGCTGACCACAGACCAAGAGTAAGTGCGTATTATGTCTTCTGTATCATTGTAAGATAGAGTTGCAAACCATTTTTTTAATATTGATTTGACTTTTATCGAAGTGCAAGTTTTTAGGTCGCAGAATTTGCAAACAGCGTTATATGTAAATGGGTGAATGTAATAGCCAGATCGTTGAGCATGAGCCGTTTGGATGGTAGGTACAGGGACTCTGTATGTACGTCTAGTCATAATGACATCTTTTAGGGCTGATTTTCCTAAACATTTGTGAACCCTGATAACAGCATTGAGAATAAATAATTGTCTAACTCTGAGAAACCCGGTTTCACTAAACAACAAGTCTGTAGGATATCTGAAAGGTTTTTTTAGCATTACTTTGATTACAGCTCGCTGAGCACGCTCAAGTTCAAGTAGTATGGTCTTTCCAGCGCTACCCCAAACTGCAATACAATATTGTAAAACAGATTGACATAGCGCATGGTAGACAATGCGAAGAATATATAGAGGTGAACAGTCTCGTAGTCGTTTTACTACGTAGATAAGTTTTCTCACTTTTTTAGATAGACTAGTTAGGTGTGGTTTAAAAGATAGGTGTTCATCTATCAGAAGGCCTAGATATTTAATGGTGCTGCATCTATTTATGAACCCACAGGAGCAATCAATATGAGACGTTTCACATGAATGTATTTTAAGGCTGTGAGTGAGTGGTAAAAATGTGGTTAAATACTCGTGTGACAAAACTGGAAAGTTCAAAAATCAATATTTCTGATAGTATTTAGTACTTTTAAGACGTATTATGTAAGCTGTACAAAATATTAATGTTTCGCAGTAGACTTTATTTTTCAGTTACTTGAAATATAATGCATTTCGTGGCAGAGCGTTTTTCCTAATACATTGCGTGTGATCCTAACTAACCGCAGTGCGTTTCGCAGCTCGACTGCGCAATGAACAGATAAAACGCTTGCCGCTCCGCAATTCGCGCAAAGTCGTGACCGGGCCGTTAGTATTTTTTCTGCTATAATCTTACTCGGCGAAAATTAATGGATCACTTTTTCAAATTGTTTATACCCCAATACATTAGTTCAAATCCCTAGAATCCCGCGATACGCTATTGTGGCTATGAACAGTCCGCGTCAAAGACATATATACATTTTATGTTTTATCACAAAAGGTGCAAAACTGTGAACATGCATTTGACGTCGACTGAACCATTCTTTAAGTTACCCATTGATATCGTTTGAATAGCATTTAGACAATGGGTTTGTCGGGCATACGACCCTTTGTCATAATGGCCTTGCAGTTGATATCAATACCTAGTACAAATTTGACTGTTGTATGTAGGTAATGTTATTATTGTGTTTACAATCGTAGAGTCATCTTGTAGTCGAATTAGTCAATTGGCTATTTGACTAAAAAAAATATGGTGTCATTCGAACCAGTTTTTAGAGTCGATCAAATGTATGGGACCAGCTACAATTAGAGCAACACAAATGACGAAAACGAGAGGTACAGCATAACTGACGAGCACTGAAAACGCTCCATACTGATGGGCTGTGAAATGTGACGTCACAGTGTAATGGCCTTGTAATCCCGTTGTATGGAAAAACGAGTAATATGCCATTTTAGTCGTGAAATATTGAGTTTAAGGACACAGTTCTCATACAAGTTCTTTTTTATTGAAATATGAGAATTCTATTGGTAACTTTCAATTTACATTTGTACTATTAAAAAAAAACAACATTTTTGCCTATATAAAGTCCCATATCTTTTTATAACTTTGATTAATTTGTCTAATTTACTCGTGTTAATTTTAAATAAATAAATAAATAAATATTTGTGGACAATCTTACACAAATCGACCTAGTCCCAAACTAAGCAAAGCTTGTACTATGGGTACTTGGCGACGATATACATACTTATATAGATAAATGCATACTTAAATAGATAGAAACATCCAAGACTCAGGAACAAATATTTGTGCTCATCACACAAATAAATGCCCTGACCAGGATTCGAACCCGGAACCTCCAGCTTCGTAGGCAGTGTCACTACCAACTAGGCTAAAGCGGTCGTCTTGATTTGACGGTTTTCTATCTATATAACCTCAATATTGTATAAATGTTACCATTGAGTCAAATATCCAAGGTGATGTCGGCAGTAAGTTTAAGTTACAGTTAATTTTGAACTATATATACTTACATTTCTTTGTTCCATTATTGTTTGTATGAACTATCAAAGATTTGGTTGTTCAGACATGAATATAATAATAAAATTAGGTATAATTTTGTTAAACAAATCAACGTTTCTCAAGTGCTTAGGTAAGTGCAGCTGAGCTCAAACGTTTACTCACTGTTAAACATCTCTACCTAACTCTCATTATTAATTACAGATCTGTCAAATTAATTCATCAACTCATCCTTATTTTTCCACTTTTTAGGGTTCCGTAGCCAAAATGACAAAAACCGAACCCTTATAAATTCGTCATGTCTGTCCGTCCGTCCGTCCTTATGTCACAGCCGATTTACTCGGAAACTATAAACACTACGACTATGAAATTAGGTAGAAAGGTGTATTCTATGAACCGCTAAATAAAAATGATGTGAAATTATAAAAAAATATTAAATTAGGGGGGGCGCTCCGTACATGTAACCGGTGGATGAAAAAAAAATTTCAACGCACATAGTCGTGTGGGATATCGATAGATATGCCTTTGAAAATGATATGGACGTTTCTAAAAAACTTGTCCATTTAAGTTAACCGTTGGTGAGATATTAGCTGTCAAAGTCATAGAAAGTGTGTCCCGCCCCCTCTAATTTCCAAACTATAAAGTTTAAAATTCTGAAAAAATTTGAGGTGGTGTGCATTAGTAAAAACTTTCAAAGATTTTTGGTTTGAATAATATAGGTTTTACGGTTTTTGAGTTTTCGCTTAAAACTGTCTTGCCTTAGCAAAAGGTAAGTGCCGTGAGTTCCCTATGAAGATACGACTTTTTTTAGATTCAATGCATTGGATAGTGATTTTAAATGTGGACTAGTAGGAGTCGGTACGGAACCCTTCATTGCGCATGGTCCGACATGCACTTGGCCGGTTTTAATCAGTATAGTCTTCTGCAGTTTTTATAAACAAATATGAGAATTTGTAATCTTCATTTAAAAATTCCATGCGGTACAATACATTATACCAAGGTGGTGCCATAATGTATTGTCACCGAACTTACATAACTTTTATAGTTAGTATTTTTTCATACAAATGGTGAAACATCCAAGGACCACTGAGTTACTCGATTTATGGATTAGCTGTGGTTAGTTAATTACTAAAACTATCGGAAGTGATACTGAAATTAAACCTCTTTCTAAATAACAATACAAAAATACGAAGTGAGGGCCAAGTATTCCATAATCTGCATTAAAACAAAATGTCTGAAAATTATGTACACATGAAAAAGTAGAATGGCCCACTTCATATATAAATATTAAATAATAAATAAATATTAGAGGACAATCTTACACAAATCGAACTAGCCCCACAGTAAGCTCAAGAAGGCTTGTGTTATGGGTACTAGACGACGATATATTTACTAGATATAAATACTTAAATACATAGAAAACATCCAAGACTCAGAAACAAATATTCATGCTCATCACACAAATATTTGCCCTGACCGGGATTCGAACCCAGGACCGTCAGCTTCACAGGCAGGTGCACTACCCACTAGGCTAAACCGGTCGTCATATATCAACATTGTAAGTAATAAAAGCTTGTAAAAACTGATTGCAGAAAAAATTGAGGTACCTATCCCAATATCTGGCTGGCTAACCTTTTACTGGGAGCCTACCCTACTTTTATAGCTGTTCGGGACCGCTTCCCAAGGGCAGACGGTGCCGACGTCGGGGCTCTAGCGTCGTTAGATAACTCCTGCTGATAGCTACACGTTCGCGGTTTCTGATTTTACTTATCTTTTATTTCGTAAAGTTTACGACGCTCTAAATTTGATTTATTTATTTATAGATAAATTTGCACCTTAAGTGCTAAAGCCAACACGGCACAAATTACAATTGTTAGATGTTGAACGTTAATGTGATTTCAGAACGAATACTTTGTTTTTTTTTTTAATATCGAGGACAGATGGTTTTTGTCAGAGCGGATTTTGCGCGGCATTAGAGAATTTGGCTTTTGAGTTGTTTTCAATAGTTTTACTTTATTAATAAATTAATAAACTGTGTTGTACGTGCACAATAAACGTTTACGCATAGAAAACTATCTTTACTTTATCAATTCCATTACAATGGTACTCAATATATGGTTGGAGAATGTTTATTCTAATTTAAACTTCAAAGCCCCTAAAATAGCAACATTTTTTTAAATTAATTTCGTTCTTAATGTGTCAGGTTTCTTTTATAAATACGTAATATTCGTACAGAATCCTCCGGAGGTACTGCGAATATTCATACAAAATACTATGGCCTCAGTATCGAAAGTATCTTCTGATCTCTTAAACTGAAACATTTAAACTTAATCTTTGGCTATGAAATATACTAACATATATAACGCTCAAAACAATACGAGTAGTTAACCGTATCATTATTAATAATGATCATAATAATAGCCCTCACTATTAGGACAGGAAAGACAAATTTACAGCGGAATTCGTGGGGCGCGAGATTAAACGAAGAGTGCCATTTGATGTCTATTTTTAGAACGTAATAACCGATATTTTAGAGATAGATTCAATAAGAACAAATTTGGCAAATTTCTTTACACTGTAAGCACGTACGTAAGATATAATTTTATCATAATTATTATTATCAGGAATGTTCATTTAGTATCGAAACAGCCGAGTCATCATCGTAGCTATTCCTGCCGTTGAGTTTTTAGCAAATTACATTCAAAGTATAATGAAATAACGCTACGGGCGTAGACAGACGTTAACTAACGCGTAGCTATTTCATCAGCTACGCGCTACGAACGAAAAAGAACTTTCAGCTACGCGCTACGAACGAAAAAGAACTTCGTATTCGTACCGGCCGCTCGTAAATCGGACGCATTTTCCGAAACATACCTATTGCACCAAACTACTAAATTGTTCCATCGATTGCAAACTCACGAATATTTTTATATGTATAGTAAGTACTTAGATCACACTTGCTGACAAAATGACAGATTCGCAACTTGAATTTGGAGGATAGAATGTATCACTACGGGAATTATGGAATAATAAGGTAACTAACTGACTATGCCGCAATGATACATGACGAAAATATTGACAAGACTGTCAACGGAGCTTAGATCTAAATCAGAGTACAAGGCACACTTGAACAGTGGATCTCCGATCCATTTACAAGTCTTAGTATTTGTCACATGTAAGGATATAAAATGCATTTTACACGTGGCGTACTGTGAGAGAATACTGTTAGCTCCAGTACCGTAAAGTCATCACCGAATCGGTCAAGAATACTAGAGCTCTGCTCTTTAAACTGCTATAGCGCCTGTATTTTCGTTATGTGTAAGGACAAAACCGCCTTCATTACACATGACGAGGGCAGTGAGATTAACACGAATCAAAAAACAATTTAATTTAAAATAATTAGATCGTGAAAAAAGTTAGTCTTATCTCCCTACACTTGTGACGTATATAAGAATTAAATGGCTATGAATACAAGTGACGAGTACAGTTATCTGCCGCTTTTTGAAATCATCACCCAATGTTGGGCGAGAAACACTCTAATATGTTCCGATTCTTTACGAGCGCAGGTTAGCCATAGTTGTGGTTGTGACATACGAACACAGACAATTGTGAACTGACTGCTCCTATGCTGACGCACACATAGAAAATCTACATGTATGCAACACACAACCATGCCTCATGAGATAAAATTGTACTGTAGTCGTCACTATATAGAATAGAACAAAGGTTACCTTTATGGTGTATCGCCGGAGCCCCGGTGGGTAGCGGCGTGCGGTCGTGGGTCGGGGCGCCGGCGGAATGGCCCGGTGACAGCGGGTGCGCGCGCCTGCGACACCGCGCCTGCGCCCTAGCTGAGGGGATGCCGCAAGCGATTAGTTACCGGTGTTGCTACGTGAGAGGGGTTGCGGTAGTTTTTTACATATTGACGATCTTTTTGTGAATTTATTATACTCTCTTTTGACATCATCATCATCATCATCATTTCAGCCGAAAGACGTCCACTGCTGAACATAGGCCTCCCCCAATTAGGGGGGATTTGCCATAGTCGCCACGCTTGGCAAGCGGGTTGGCGACCGCAGTTTGATAGTGGTAATGATCGAAGGATGCTGCTGCCCACCCTCCGATTTTCCCTTATTCGCCTCTTACGAAACCCACGGGAAGAGATGAGGTGGCGCAATTCTTACCCGGCAACCACTCTTTTGACATACATTACAGTAATTCATGTATTTTATAAAATTTCATATGTATCAATAAATTGCTCTGAATAATTAGATTCAATTTATGGAATATATAACTGACGATTCAAAAGTGCTTGTTGCTAGGCCTATTTGAATAAATAATATTTTGAGTTTGAGTTTGAGTTTTTCTTTTGAAGTTGCACGCTTGGTGTGTGTAACGTATTTTTTTTTTAATATTTTTATATTTAGCAAAATGTAATTATCGTTTTATTTTTGCTAGGGGAACCTTCCCTATTATAAAATTGACACACAAAACGAGAAGTGCTAACATAAAGTATCTATTACTAATGCATATTTTGTAGTGACGTTATTGACCATATAAATAAATAAATATTTTTGAACAATCTTACACAAATCGACCTAGTCCCAAACTAAGCAAAGCTTGTATAATGGGTACCAAGTGACGATATACATACTTATATAGATAAATAGAAACTTAAATACATAGAAAACATCCAAGACTCAAGAACATATTCGTGTTCATCACGCAAATACATGCCCTGACCGGGATTCGAACCCGGGACCTCCAGCTTTGAAGGCAGGGTCACTACCAACTAGGTTAAAGCGGTCGTCAAACATACACTGAAATAAAAAGTTAATAAAGTTAGTAATGTAGGCTGAAAAACGATTGTATGGAAAGTTCACTCTGTAATTGCACCACTTTTTTAAATGTGGATGGACGCTTGCAAAGAGAGTCACAAGCTCGTTGCCGACCCTTTATGGGCCCTAGGATTCATTGTGTTGACACCAACACACAAATACAAGTTCCTCATTCCTAACCTAATTCGAAGCATGTTATTTAGGAAATAGAGTTGAATATCCTTTCGATACAACGAAACATTACTTCAAATTGGTTATGAAAAGGCTGAATCGTTTTCGAAACGAGTATAAATATGCTCATAACGAACTTTATAATATTGGCGAGGAAATGACATACTACTTATAGTAAAATTCCGAAGTTATTCCTGCGATGAAATTATTTAGATTTTTTTTAAAGTAGTGTTGGCAACCCTATTATACGTACACTAAAATCAGCTTAACTACAATACATGTGCTATATTATTGTGCATTTACATTAATACTAAGGTGAGCAGAGAATTTTATGATCAATTTCATATCATGCCACTTTCTATTTCTGATTTCATACGACATTCATTGCTATTTCTAGTTTAAGAGTGTACATGTATAACCTGAATGTTCCTCTACAATAATTATTGATATGACAAGAAAAACAAATTTCGCTTAATCATTTGTTTATTTAACGTATTTTTATATTATCTAGCCATTATATTTCTATTCTAAATTCAAACTGGCAATTTTTTTTGTTCTTTTGTACACAGTCTTTTGTCTTTTGTCATGGTGTTCCTAGTCGAGTTTTTTTTCTATTGCGGCAGTGTTAGAATCAGAATCAGCTGGGCATATCGACCGATTTCACTTTCGCAGGGCGCGAAAACTTCTTTGTTTTGGCTTTGGTCCAAATACTTGGAAGGTACATACTAAACAGTAAACGCTAAGTACTAGCACTTAAAGTATCATTTTACATGATATTATTCAGACGGCCGTGTTGATTGAGGATATAGTATAGAATTGCTTTTAGCGTTGGTCAGATAGTTGATAGGTTTTATAAGTAACTAGATGTTTGGATGTTTAGATGTTTGTTCCTCAATCACGCAAAAACGGATTGTGATGAAGCTTGGTTTAGGTACGTGTTTATAGCCTGGATTAACATATAGTACTATATATAATTATTATAACGAAAATTATCCCTGGAAGCGATGAAATAAGGAGCGGAAATTTACGTGGACGAAGTCGAGGGCAGAAGCTACTAATAAATAAATGACTTTGAATATGAGGTAAACATCCCAATGTTAAAAATCATATTTATAACAAAACATTTTATTTATATTACATCAACACTTTACATGATAGGTAATAGTTTAAACTTATAGTAATAAACTAACATGCACTTTAAGCCGCGTCTCCCGTCGAAAAAAATAAACAATAGATTCAGATTCAGATTCATTTATTCACAATATAAGATTAAAATATAAATTACATGTCAATTTACAAGAATCTCTATTGTGATCGTCAATAACATTAAATAAAACAAAATAAATTAAAAATCAATCAATAAAATAGCAGTTAAATAATACAATGAGTATGATAAAATTCACCTGAGAGGATCGTCGTGAAATACGTACAAGTCAATACAATGCAATAAAGTCAGAATTAAGATTTAAATTATATTTTCACTTCTCATGCTTGAAAAGTGTGTCATATTAGACTTGTCAAGCGGGGCTAAAGTAGTACATTTAACCCCTAGGGAAAATATGAATACATATTTATGATTTACAAAACATTTGAATTTGACCAATCAAAATACTTCACCTATTAAATCCACCAATCACAGAACACTAATTTAACTCTTAAAAAAATATTTGGTATTGGATATTAACCAACCAGAATACAACTTTACTAAAATCGACCAATCAGGAAACATAATTATTTTTTCTAAAGAGTCTAAAGATTAAGTTTGTAGTAGTCCCTATTTCACAATAATTAAAAAAGTGGTTAAATCGTTCGAGCAACACCTTGAAGCGCTCAATGGAAAGTCAGTTAGCTTTTTTCGCGCGTGAATGTTGCGCGCGAACCGCAGTGTCTATGTTTTGTGTGTCAAAGGAGTATAGAAAAAAAATCATGCTGCAAAAGTATATATCTTCGCCGTGGAATTTATTGTTAATTTTGGGTGGGTTAACCTTTGTTTATTTATTTTCTCGCAATCGAAGTGAAAAGTAGAGTGTATAACTCTGGTCTAAAAGCCATATTACCCCTCGAACTATTTTCCCTCACTTCGTTCGGGAAAATAACTATCTCGTGGTAATATGGCTCATTTTAGACCCTTGTCATACAATCTACTATTATGCTGTTATGTCATAAAATTCGCTTACAGAATATAGAGGATTTTTCAGTAGAAAGTTTATCAGTCGACATCTGAATGTTGTTTCCGAGGTCTGTGTGCGTATTTCAGCGGATAGAAGTCGGACCTATGGACACGCGGATTTTTTATGATCTAGCATAGCATTCTTTTGTTATGATCCCTGGGATCCCAGGCACTGACAGACGACGTATATAGAAAATGGTTAGCCGTTAGTCATGCTTATCACCTTCATTGCAATTGATTTAATTTGAGGTCGGCATGGGTACCTACATGCCGCCCTACAGTTGTTAAGAACAGACTGACTTGGTCGTTAGGTTGTGCGAATTGTGTCATGATTATTATATCCGAACATGAGCTCCAAAATGCCAACAAACTTAAATCTCATTGCTCAACGCTACAAAATTTACACTACTGCAGTGCCTCGACCATTAAAAAGTACGTTTGATTTACCCTTTAGTCCATGGCACTGCAGTGGGTCAAGGTTTCGAAGGCTGCAGTGTCCTGCGACTGCCCGGCCAAAATTATGCGGATTTATACATTAGTTGTATTTTACTAAAGTTTTTTTTAACCTGACTGTGGCTTTATAGGCCGGGCCCAATAAAGCGATAGGAGTGAGCGGTTGGGGAGTGGCTTGGGGAAATTCCAGACTTCTCCGACACGACCACGCGGGCGGTTTAAACACTGGAATACTCTAAAAGTTTGCGCTCCAGTGAGATTGGTTGAGCGGCTTCAACCAAATCTGAGGTGTGAGTGGAATCAAGCTACTGGGAGTTTTGTCGCTAGTAGTGTGGGTGTCACCCAGTGTTGTAACTTCGTGTGTTCGTATCGATGGGTCCCGGGTGTCACCCGAGACGGACTGCCCCTCTCAGCCAATCTAGTGGCATAGGTTAGAGGAGCATGCATCAACTCTCATTTCCTAGGTAATAGTCGGGTGTGTATTTTCACATCACAGCGTCTTTCAATGTATGTTCTCATTTTGAAAAGTTAGATCGGCGTGCGAAAAATAACATACCTATTATTATATTGAATGCAATTAGTATTGGAAGCGACGACTAAAAATATTCTTCTTCGCTGTCTCATAATTCTTAAATTATCCCACGATGCGGTGTAAGGCTCTTCGTTCTTTCGACCTTGCGATCTAATTAATGGTTATGTACGTTGCAAGTTAGTTGTTTTCAGGCATGCCTATAGGTACGTTATTTCGTAGGTTGCTTATTAGACTTGCCAAAGACATATAAAGGAGGGTAATACACGGTTACTCTGGCTTATGGACGCCTGAAATTCCTGGATAATAACATCCGCGTATAAAGACTATAAAGGTACCTAATACAGTACAATGCTTTCTTAAAGAACTGGATTATATGTAGGAATGAATGTACTAAGGATAGGTATATATGTAGTAAGCCTTGCAAATGCTACCGACAGAAAGGGAGAGATACCAGAACAAACTTCGTTTTCGGTTCGCGGTACGCCGTCGAAGATCCATGTAGTTGCCGTCTGAACGGTCGCTTTCTTCCTTTCTGGCAAGAAATAAGTACCTAATCTTCCTTTCATTTTTTTGGTATATTAAGATGACCTTATCTTAATTTCTCAAAAATACAAACATCATTATATATGAATAATCATTTCTAGATATGCTCTTACATACATGGTAGCTAAGAGTATATGAACCCTGTTTTTATTAAGTAGGATCAGGTGGAAAAAGATTAATGCTTCATAACTTCACTGCCTCTCTGAACGCTAACTAATTTGTATTCAAAAAGTTACGAGTACACCCATAAAAATAGTACCTACCTGCCTAAGTTGCTGTGGTGTGCCTGCTAAGCATAATCGATTTCGTCCTACCCAACCGCCCATAGGACATACGAAGGACATTTTAGGTATTATTTAGTCCCAGCCAAATAATACTGCTATATTTGACCTATTTTTTAATACTTCCCGAAAGATTTTCGTACTAATGCTGGTTGCAAAGAATGTAAGACTATCAAGAAATCTGGTCCCACATCAACATAACGGATATTTCGAAAAATTGACATAATTTTTCAGGCATAAAGGTACTTAATAACAACAATATAATAGGTGCACATACTGAGCACACAGTGTCAACAATTGCCTTTTTCTAACTTATGTCGGCTAGTTGTATATCTACGTATAATATAACAACATAAGTAACTACTAAATATGTCCTAAATTCCTAATCTGTTATTGTTTACAGGTAGACCCACAGTAGATAGGATACCAAGAATGGCTAGCAGATATTAATTATTTAAATTCAAAACGACTGATTAAGAAGTATTTTAATTGGGCCTTTGCCAAATAAGATAATGATCTTTAAAAACTTCAAAGGTGAGTGTCTAGCGAGCAATTTTATTCATTTTATGTTTAAACCGATTACAGTACAGCATGAACGATGTAGTGTGGATGTAACTTAAGGTCCTCAACAATACCGAAGGTAAGGTATATTCATTCACGCAGCTATTGTTAGCTAAGAGCTAAGCCTAAGAGAGATGAACTTTGTGGCCGAGAACAGCAAGCAGTATGTTTTTTAGTTTTCACTGTGCACTAATAAAAATGCTACCTGTAGGACCACGATTCGGACTGTTGTTAGTAGCAAATGTCAACTCGTCAACTGTCACTGTCAGTGTCAGTTAGATGAGCCTTGAGTAGAGATTCGATTCGATTCGACTGAATTTTTATGAAAATTTAATGGGGATAATTGATTAACCGACAAAACTTAGCAGTGGAATTAAAAACTACAACGCAGTTCTTTGGATGAAAGGTAGGTTGGTGGACAGTTGGTCAAGTCACATCTAATCTATTGTGTCTAATTTAGTATTGTTGTTATATGAAGCAGCAATTTTCTTGTTATGATATTTTTTTTTATTACAACAACATACAATACTTAGAATATAAATCAACCTTGTATTTCGCCTCCACTCCTTGTATTCAAAATAGTTTCCTAATCGTTTTTAATCTTGTCCATTTACAGAACATATCAAGCAATTCAAAATGTCGAGATTCCGCGCCAGGAGGCAAAACGGTTATTTCCAAGTGCCAAGCGATGACAGCGGTTTCTCCGATGCCCAGTTTGATATCCCTCCTCCGAAGATTCCATGGAAAGCCATTACATTAGCGGCATTTTTGTTCATAGTTGGTTCTATTCTATTGTTAGCGGGTAGCCTGATAGTCACAGGGCATATTGATACAAAGTATTCGGACCGTCTTTGGCCTATGATAGTGTTAGGAGGTATAATGTTCTTGCCAGGAATTTATCACATAAGGATAGCTTACTATGCTTATAAAGAATATCCAGGTTATAGTTTTTCTGACATCCCTGAATTTGAGTGATTGTGTGAATTTTTGGCTAAATTAGCTAAAGCTAAGTTGCTGTTAGCTAAAAAGCACTTGCAGTCATAGTGATAAAAATGTTTTATGTAGTTTTGTACTGTAATAGATTCCAATGCTGGTTTTATTTGAAAGGGAAATTGAATGGCCAACAATGATTTCCAGCCATTCTCAAATTTTTGTGACTGCAGCTATGCCTAATCACCCTTTAAAAAAATGGAGAATGGCTGTTTTCTTTGTCATATATTGTCTGTTGAATTGGCTTTATAACCCAATGTAAGAAATGAACAAAACTATTATGATTGTTGTATAAATGTGGAATACATTTTACTGTATACCTATATAGAATAACTATTGTCTATTATGCAACTTTTATCACTATAACTGCAACTTAGTTATAGTGTGGAAAAAGGTTTATTATGCATCTCACATCCTTATTTCCATGGACCAGGCTTTAGTGCACAAAGTGTGTATTTATATTCTATGTTAAATATGTAGTTATACTAGTTATTTATAAAGGAATTGTTTACGGTCTTTATGTATGTGTCACATGTTAGTGTGGATTACTCCAACATTCTTCCAAATTTTAACATTATTATCTGAGTAAATGTAACATAATGAAATAAAAACATAAGTTTAGTTGACCAAAGTTGAAGGATTTTATCTGATATTAAATACGAATCTTGTATAAACTAGTTTTGGAATAGTTTCATAATTGGTTGAACTTAGACTTAGGCCAGGCTAGCTGCACCAAACCCACGGGATTTGTTAGATGGATATAGCGAATTTTTTATTTTCTTGTAGAAAAATATCCGTTCGACTTTTTTTCTAATCGAAATCTTTACTAGTCTATAGCATTACTAGACGGAAAAAATGCAAATCTGTTTTTTACCCAATCGTAATATTTACTGATGTATAATTTTACTTGTAGAAGAAAATCCTAATCTGCTTTATAACCGATCTTAATTTTTGCTCATATTTATTTTTGCTTGCATAAACTAATCCGAAATGCCTTTTTATCCGATCAAAATATTTACTGCTATGTATTTTTATTGAAGGTTCGATCTCAATATTATCTACCATATTATTTATTATTCTACCAAAAGTTTATTCAGTTTAGTTTAGTCGGTGAGCGACTCGATACATTGCAATTATGTTATTTTAATCTTTTTATACCTACTGTGAACATTATACAATTAGTTGTTTGATTTTCATTACACAGCCGTTTGAAAACCCCTATAACTTTTTTCAAAGTCACTATTTCAAAACATAATAAACAATTATTAACCTTTTAACCGCCGTAGTATGATTTATAAGATAACATAACCCAGCTCATTTCGCCGCTGAATAAGATTAAGATCCCGCTTGGTATTTACATTTACCTACACTATCGCATCATGGATTATTCAAGCCCTACTTTGCGTGGTGCATCTTGGGGTTCGTATCGACGGCGACACGAGCATTGTAAGCGGTTAAAGGGACATATTCGAATTCAAATTAATCTTCTAATAGGTAGGTATGTTCATATTTTCAAATAGGTAAGGCTAGCCGATTATAAGAAAATATACATAAAATTCGTAATGAAATATGTGTGTAAAGTATTGTAAAAATTTATTTAAATAATCATATCTACGTTTAACTTAGCTCAGGTTAAACTTAAAAATAAAATACATTTATTATTTCAGCACTTATGCACTTATCTCCGGTTCATCTTTAAGAAGTAATGGGTTAATATTTCAAGTATGATAATTTCTCGATGCATCTATCCAAGGTTATTTCACCAACCAAATAGACATCCACAATTTCCTTAATCTTCGTGTCAATATCAATAGTTTTTTTACTTCTCTTTCTATAAATATCGACTTGTAATGCATTTTGGTTGAACTTAAAATCCTGTTCAATTGCTTCTTCTTTAAGCAATGACACAAAATAGAACAAATTTAAGTCAGACCTTATCAACTTATTCATCTTACTGTGCCATCCCTCAACAACATTAGTCGTCCGGTGGCGATGGCTATAACACGAGATTAAATCTGTATTTTTTGTTTTGAACCATTGAGTGGCTAAATAATTATTAAACTTTTCTATATTCTTGACACTTGGTGCATTCCCCTGTAAAGTACACCATCCCTCTAAAATCTTTGAATCGGGCAGAGCTACTTGTACACATTTTTTGACGTAATTACATCCTTCCTGGGTATCACAAATTTCCATTTTGTCAGCATTCTTCCAAACAGCTTGTGAGAAGTGAAAAAAACAACCATTAATATTTGCCGAAGAAAACGTACGCTTAAAAGCATTTATAGCCGCTAATTCATAATCTACTTTCATAAACTCCGGCACAAAATTAGGCACTAACTGTTTAATAGCATTGAACATAAGTTCATATGTTTGCTGTTTCTTGTCCGGTAATAATATGTACATAAATGGAATTACTTTTGTGAATTCGTGATTACTACCTATGTCTCCATGGATAGTATATAACTGGATGAAGGGTTTTGGTACAATTTTGAAGGTTCCGTCCATGAAAAATGTATTAACTTTTTTTATATTCTTCTTAGAATCCGGTGTCATGAAGATGAGCATTTCATCAACTTTAGCACATAAGAAGTTTTTGGCTAGGTGTTCAGGTATTACGATTTCATCGCAAGATTTCAAACTCAACTTGGCCAACTTGGCATGCCGGTGCTTATATAGCATACCTATCTCTGAGTTTATAAAAAGATGGTAGTTTATCAGCATATGGTTCGGACATGAATTTAGCCATTTCTTCTTTGTAAAGTTGTGGTATCGGGCGGTAATCAGTAGCAACCCGGAGTTTTAAATTAATTATACTCTTTTCAATTTTGATGCTTTCAAAGTCGGGTACGCAGGTATGATGAGATTCTTGTAAAATGCTGGTTCTGTCGCTATTTACCTTAATAGATCCTTTGCAAAAGGTTTGTGCACATGTCCACACCGATGAACTTTTATTTTCCCTTTTTAAGCAGTGTCGATAACCGCCGCGTATCAAAATTTGCCCGCCGTGAGTACTTTCTATGAACTCAAGCTGAACACTTCTTATACTGGAGCATGCAAGCTCCATTATTAATGTTTTTGATAAATAATCTTTAATCAATTAATATAATATTCGACGTACAAAACAAAATTGTCGTCCATGCGAAGAAAATAAATGACAAGGCCTATCAAAAATGACAAAGAACATGAAAAACATTATTCAAAATTATCACAACAAGAACCTCTTTCAAGGCTTGATTAGATAAAGAGTAAAATCACTTGAAATAACAAGTGTAATATTGATATTGCTCATAAGTAGGAGCATAGCATTCTGGAAACATAACTAGGTAATGTAAAATATACTAATTGTTAAAGCCCGCATGTAACGACAATAGCCAGGACTTTGGAACATGGAATGATACATTGTTTTATTTCGAAATTATAAGTCAGATAGATATTAAGATCGGACCTTCAATAAAAATACATAGCAGTAAATATTTTGATCGGATAAAAAGGCATTTCGGATTAGTTTATGCAAGCAAAAATAAATATGAGCAAAAATTAAGATCGGTTATAAAGCAGATTAGGATTTTCTTCTACAAGTAAAATTATACATCAGTAAATATTACGATTGGGTAAAAAACAGATTTGCATTTTTTCCGTCTAGTAATGCTATAGACTAGTAAAGATTTCGATTAGAAAAAAAGTCGAACGGATATTTTTCTACAAGAAAATAAAAATTTCGCTATATCCATCTAACAAATCCGCCGGCCTTCGGGATTTGGAACGCGACGGATATATCGCTGCGCTGTCATGCCCAATCCTTAGGCTCGTGAAGCCTCTGTTACCACCTAGTAACTACTATTTCATCTATGCTCTAAGGCCAGGGGGGCTAGCACAACTACCACTGCGACGCGACGCGAGTAGAGAAAAATCTACCCTCCTCTTTCTAACCCGCACAGTTCGAGCGAGACAGGAATCGCTGAGTCGCGCGAGATACGATTTGTCAGCAAGTTGTGCTAGCCCCACAGTTTCAACCAAATAGGAATTCATTTGAAGTTGAGCATCAACATTGCAAGGACTATAATCTTGGAACTGTATTTTTACTTGATTGAATTTACACTTAAGTGTATTCCAATTTCCTGTATTCCTACTAGATTTTTAAAAATATAATTAGCCAAAACGCCCAGTGCCTGTAATGAAACAACTGTTTTCTTTATGCATATTTTATTGACAGTGATCATAGTTTTAATTTAATAAATATGTGGATTGATAGTCACTTTTAGAGAGTAAAATAAAATCACAATGATTTCCAATGCATTAATTAATACTTTCCATCCTATCTAAATTGATTGCACATTTATCTATTAGAACTAGATCTTTTCCCTTTTTTAGTTTGTGTGAAACTAGTTTGCGGGAGTGGGACTGAGTGCCCTGTCTTTTTTAAGTGCTCAAACAATCTATTCTTTGATGGAAAGTCTGTTTGACACACAGCACATCTAAGATTGAGTGCAGTGCTTGAATCCTCAGTTTCTGTAGTTTTGATTCGAACTGGCTTGCGTTCCACTTGTTTCTTTAGCTTGAGATTTCGTTGAGTTTTGTGGAGAACAGGTTTGTCTTGTGGTAAAGCGGCTTCACCTAAGGCATCGTCAGTGGGAGTTGTGCTTGAAACTTCGTACAAGTTTTCAGTGGAAGTTTGGGATTGCGATCCTTTCTTAAGATTTGCTTCCTTCTTGGCCTGTATTTGGCTTTTAAGCATGTTGAATTTCTTGTTTTTGCGGCTGCGCGCGGGCCCTTCTATCTCGTTGAAACTCATTTCGTCGTGACTGTCATTCCCCTCACTCTCTGGCATGGGTATGAAGGATTTCTTCTTATTCTTCTTCTTTTTCTGGCCTTTTGGTAGAGCCTGTTGATGAAATTGAATTAAATAAAATCTTTCTATCATGTCCTTAGAAAAACTTTTTGGATCAGAATATTTTTTTGTTTAGATTTCGATTGTTTAAAACTGTTGAAAAATGCCTTGTTTACTACATCAGTTGCGATGTAACAATTCTACATGTCACTGGCGGTCATATTAGCTGATGTGGTAAACGGTGCTCTTATGAGGAAACTGCAATCATAGTCCCTAAGATGACCACGAACTGTGCAAGGCGGCTGTCAAGAACTAGGACGAGAGCAGTGTGCTATGGCCTATGGTCGTCGTCAAATATGTTTTATACAGATTATCTAGCTTGCAGCAGTGGTAAGTAGGTATACTAGGCAGAATATAAAATGCTCTGAGGGGCTACTACGAACTTCGAAATCCGACCTTCGTATTGTGCCATCCCTTTCACTCATATACTGTATAACACAAGAGTAAAAGGGATGACACGATACGAAGTTCGGAGTACAGGCCCTGGTCACTGAGGAAAGGTCTATATATACAATTCGCGTGACATCAGCTCCGGAAGTGTTAAGAACACAAGTAACAGAAGTCACAGACAATTAAATATATGTTATGCGTAGATTATGATCTTCTTTGAAATATGTTGAGGCATATATGCTGTCTGTACGCTGGTTTGTCCGGCGATTGATTCATAAAATATCGTTCATGAATCATGACCTTGACCTGCCTGCATGCACGTCTGGGCTGCTCAACTAGCACGATACATTTTATGGTCATGGTTTACGGCCTAAATTTCCTTACATGTCTCGTAAAACATGACCATAAAATTGATAAAACCACTGAGACATACAGTGCGGCTCTTCTTATCCCTTTGCAGGCATTCAGGCATAGTACGGTTTATCGACCACATACGTGTCAATAGAATTTCAATCGTAGTTCTGTGGTTTCAGGTTAAAATTAGATTGCATTTTTTTAGAGTGATGTTTGAAATGAATCACCAAAACGTTGGCTTTTCGTAAAGCCTTCTAAGTTAGTGGGGACTGGAAAAGGGTTAACTACTTATCACCGACCCTACGAAATCTGCCTATCCATACCTCGCTAAAGAAAAATCTCCATTACTGGCTTTCGGGCATAAAGATATTACTACTTGTATTTAAGTTTTAATTCTAGAGTTGAGAGGCAAAGCCGCGGGTATGTTCACTCCGAGTGGCTGGCTGATTTGACATTTAAAATGGCTGAAAACACTGATAAAAATATAAACACTCACCTGTACTTTGTCTGAATCGTCACTCAATGTTTCTCTAATATCATTGTCCTCAATATCAGAAGTGGAGTTACCTACATGGTCAACCTCATCTTCAGTCAACCCATTGACTACTTTAACTTCCGCTACTATCTCACTTTCAAGCGGAGGATCCTCAACATTTTCATCTTCCGATATATCAATATCATCATCTAAGACCATGTTGGAAACATTTTCCTTATGTTTCTTACTATTCTCGTGGTTTTCAAACGATTTGACGTTTTTGAATAGCTTGTTGCAAGCTGAACAGTAAAAATTCTTGATGCCTGCTTTTGATTTCGATTTGGGAGTGACCTTTGATGCTTCACTTGCCTGTAACGTGTTTTAATGGGTTATTATTACACATATAATACTGACAATGTTCATAATATAATACAAATACACAAGTCTGACATTTTATACACAATGTCATTAATATTTTTTAATATCGACCAGAGAGTATGTATAATAAAAGAGTCGTTATATGTTATGTGACAAGAGTGACAAGACTCAACACACACGTCAAGTAGCATTACCACGCAAATCGCATTCCAAACTTCGTATACCTTCATCTGTGTGGTTCGAGTCGAGTATAATAGACTTCGATTTTCGTGGTTATGATTTGGGTTCCCGGATTCGATTCCCTGTGATAAATTTTAAGATCGCGTCGCCGAAATCAGTCGCCACATTTAATCGCAACCGATCATTGCGTATCAAGAACCTAAACCTGATTCTGGGAAACACTTCCTTCTATCTTTAGGCTTCTATAGTGATACGACCGGAAATAGGAAAAACCCACTTCCTAGCCTGGGGGAGACGTAAAATTGTATACCCACCACGGGCGGTAATAAAGAAAGCTTCAGATCGCATATTGTCGCCCTTGCCTTCGGCTCGGGCTCAAATACTTGCGACCTGAGACATGGTTTTACCGCCCTAGGTGTCACAGTAACACACTTACCTCTTCAGTTTTGGAGCTCTCTTCATTACTGCTCTCCATTCCCCCCTCACTGATGGTATCATCATCTGATGACAGCCCAAACTCTTCCGCCAATAAGGACTCAATCTCACTGAGCTTCTTCTGATAATCTTCGCTCTGCATAAATGAGCTCTCACCTTCCTGTTTCTTCGCCTCTTCGATTTCTTTCTGCCTTTGTATTATCCTCTCGCGTCTTAAATGTTCGGCCTGAAATAAAAAATGCTGATAATAGCTAGAAACAAAAATAAAACAAACACTAAAAGTAGAAGTAATTGCCTTACTTCTAATATGAGACTATGCTTCTTATTGAATACAAGACATACTTATTTTAAATTTTAAAGTCGGTGCCATCTAAACAAATTGTCTAACGTTGACGAAATGGCACCGACTACAAAAATTAAAATAGGTACGTCTACATTGTTCAATAAGAAGCGTAGTCTCATTAGAAGTAAGGCAATTATTTTCTACTTTTTAGTGTTTTTTTTTTCTTTTATTTTTTTAAGAAAAACTTTATTGAATTCACTAGTGAATCACCAGAGAGAATCTCATAACGTTTTCAATAAGCTCAAACACGGCTAGGCTACACTGTTTTATTACGGAGTTCCGTTGCCTACCTTCCGACATCAATTACCAGATCAGGTTAAATTGACTTCATTGGTTCAGTATCTTGATCGAAATATCTTCATGCCACCCATGAAACACTATTAGTTTTCATTCACAAAATGGTACTTCCTGAATGCAAATGTTCGATTTATTACCGAAAATACTAAAATCGCTATATGTTTCCGTTGAATTTTTGAAGAGTTATCTCAATTTCTCATGGATCCCATCATCAGAACTAGATGCTGGTAACAATGGGACCAAACTTGAAGCATATGCTTTCAGACAAAGAACACACATAAAAAATAACAACCGAATTGAGGACAGTCGGTTTGAAACTGATTTTTTGCTCACAGTTAGGCCGGGTTTTATGAAGATCCGTTAGACTAAATGTCAGATCATAGTTCAGTAACTCAGTACATTTTTTGATATAACAAACCGACATAAGGTCTAACGGGTCTTTATAAAACCGAGCCTTAGATTGGGATTTATGCGCTTTAGGTACGCTATGCTCAAGATGTGCTTCATGGACTTTCTACCTATTTTTTTCCTACCTACTTCACTATCTGCTTCTTTCGATTCTGTGGCTGATATTGTGATTACTATTTATATAATAATATTATGTACACATTTGCGAAGCTGACCAGTCCTCTAACCTTCACATTCCGTACCGCACGCCTGATACAAGTCTCTACAAACCTTCTTCTTGTTCTCCCATGCCTTCTCCTGCAGCTGCCTGGTGGGTTCTATGATCCGCTTGTCCTTCCTCCGCACGAAGCTGATCAGTCGTCTGATTTCCTCTTTCCGTATCACACCACTCGCCTGATACAAGTCTCTACAAACCTTCGTATTCTTCTCTTCTGCCTTCTGCTGCAGCTGCCTGGTGTGTTCTACGACCCGCTAGTCCTTCCTCTACACGAAGTTGACTAGTTGTCTGATCTCCTCATTCCGTACCATACCACACGTCTGATACAAGTCTCTACAAACCTTCTTCTTGTTCTCTTCTGCCTTCTCCTGCAGCTGCCTGCTGTGTTCTATGACCCGCTTGTCCTTCCTCCGCACGAAGCTGACCAGTCGTCTGATCTCCTCATTGCGTTCTTTGCGAGCTCGCTGGCGTATCTTGTTGTTTTCCTTCTCCATAAGCTTTATGACTCGACGGTTGTCGCCCTGAGATATCTCGTATTGGTCGAGCCAGACGAAACCTGTTTTAGATATTAACAAATTTTATCTTCAAGAGAAACACTCACTCATGCCCATTTCTGGTGTAATATATATGTCCTTGATCAACATGAATATAATTTGAGTTGGGTTGCTACTCAACTCGAAATACCTATATTCATATATTTGGAGGAAAGAAGGAAGAGGTATGTATTTCGTAAACTGACATGTATGTAGTAATGCTAGCATTACTAGCACAATATACGCTGACGTAAGCGCTGTGATGATCAGGGCTTAAAAACGTTACAGTCGCGTCACTGCGTTCCGATCAGCAGTGTGGTAATATTGTCATGTTCGTGTTTAAAGCCCCCACTGATTGGCACTTAAATTACTACTCAATGGCGCCAAGACTAGCCACTGTTGCCCAGAACCAACTTTCAACATACTAGGAATAATTGGAAGAATGCCAATTTTAAGTAGGTTTACTCTACGATGCGGAAGGCTGCACTGCGCTCGGTGTTCAGAGTTATAGCCTATATGTATATGTAGTCAGCTCATCCTGTCTGAGAGCAAATACATGTAAATTAGATATTTGACCGGAAAGTAACCGAATGGTTTGAATATCAGGTTCCTTTGGCTGTGAACTTTCTAAAACCCTTTTTAGCGTTCTGTACCCAAAGGGTAAAACGGGACCCTATTACTAAGACTTTGCTGTCCGTCCCTCTGTCTATCACCAGTCTGTATCTCATGATAGTTAGACAGTTGAAGTTTTCACAGATGATGTATTTCTGTTGCCGCTGCAAATACTAAAAAAACAGTATAAAATAAATATTGACGGGGCTCCCATACAACAAACGTGATTTTTTTGCCGTTTTATAATGGCACGGAGGCCTTCGCCCGAGTCCGACTAGCACTTGGCCGGTTTTTTGTTTTAAATACTTATTACTATTTCTAGTCAATAAAGGCAAATGTACTAGTAAATAAAAATATTTTAAAAAGGTAAGCCCCATTTGTGTAACTTTTTACTATCACATGTATAATATTTGTTGCACATAGGTAAGGTAGAAAAGCAAGGTTTAAAACTTACTCTTATTGGTGGAAAATGACATCCAGAAAGCGTAAAACTCATGAACATCTTCATAAGGGGTTGCGGAGTTGCCAAACTTAGGGATTGCATTTAGCTCTTCAGGGTCATCCATAAAGTCAGTTTCTTCAGCTGCTAACTTGGAGAACACCTGAAATGTTTGGGAAGTAATATTAAATTTTATAAAGGAAAATTTATGTAGGTAAAACATTTAAATTATGATAATAATAACAAATAATAAAAGGACTACAATCTAAACTTTAAAATAAATAATCTAAAATAAGGGGTCCCCCGCGGCATAGTGCCAAAGATGCTGGCAGCATTTCCCTGCTGTATAGCACTGTTGATGCGTTGTTTGAGGAAGCTGCTACTCCTTTGGTCACCAGTGGTGTCCACTAACCTAGCGATTTCTTTGAAGAGCTCTTAGGCCCTGGGACCCCACGGACCGAGGGTCTCTACACCGAACAACAAAGTTGTATTTGGTGCCTATGTTATAAAGTGGAGTTGAGAATGTACTGCTAAATTGGGGTCTTGCTCTTTAGGTATGTGGTGTTGTGTACATAGTGTTCTGACTGGGGAGTTCTGACGACTTTTCGGATGGATGCCCTGTGTTGAGAGTGATGGGCTTGCATGTCTTAGCAGGACAGAACATGCCTAAAAAAATTCCAATAGGTACTTATAAATATGTAATTATATTTTATTCTCTTCTGTTACTTTTTTCCTCATTTGATTAGTAGTAAGAAAATTCGTAATTATAGATCTTTCATTTGGTGTCAACATCCTAATAGAGTCAGTAATAAAAAGGCGACATGACACAAAACATAGCCGATAACCATCTCCGCCATTAAGACTTAATGAAAAATAACTGCACTCAAATCGGATCATTCATTAGGGAGCTACGATGCCACAGACAGATACAGATGCACATGTTAAACATATAGCATCCCGCTTTTATGTTGCCTATTAATAATGTTCCGTTTTGCTTGCAAATGGTACATATTTTTGTAAAGATAAGCGTCTTACTTCAGAGTAAACTCCATAAAACCCTTTAGGGTCATCTCCAAAACCTTTGTAGCAGGACGGACTGAAGTAAGGGTACACATCAAGGCTGTCATCATTGTAGGAGCTGCCTGCGCCTCGCAGTAACTGCTCTCTATGGTTATCATACCTGTAAGTTGAATGTATTATAGCTCAATGTTAATTTTTTATATAATTTTAAGGCATATTCAAGTTTCAGCATACAAATATTTAAAAATGAATGTGTTAAAGCAAGAAAACCACATATAACACGATTATGCTGAAAAACTAATAAATTATTATAGGTAGTTTGCCACTGTATCATTATAATGTACATGTCAAACATAATTATTGCGGACCTAGGCCATTAGTATTTCAGTAAAAATGCTTCAGAATGGTGTGGAGACTCAAAGCTATGACAATCCTATCATGGATTATTATTTATCACATGGTAGATTATTATTGATAGGTTATTGTTTGAATATTTTACCATACAGTAATTGTAATAAAGGGTCACACACCATGCTCTTTCCTGAGGGTCCGAAAGCACTTCGTATGCATTTTGCACGAGTTGAAACTGCTCCTTCGCCTCCTGAAGGTTGTCCAAATTTTTGTCAGGGTGCCATTGCAAAGCCAGCTTCCGGTAGGCCTTTTTTATTTCCGATGCACTTGCCTCCTTCGCTAAATTCAAAACTTCGTAGTGGCACTTCATTTTGAGATTGAGATCATTCTATCCTAGTTATCCTACTTTGTTAAGTTCACAGCCTGTACTATAAGTAAGGTTAACAACTCGAAACAGAAATTTTTTTTTTTCTAATTATATTTGTAAATAATAAACTAGAGGCGAATAACTAACAAATAATTGTAAAGGAACTGCATATTCAGTTTTTCCTGGGAAAAACAGTATCGATCTATTTTGAAGAAACGTTTCGATTCACAATTCACATTGTTGAATTTGAAGTTATAACCCAAGTAAGTCAAATGCACTAACGATATGTATAGGCTTTCTTCTGCGCTGTTCACCGATTGAATATGTTCGGATAATAGGAAAGGTTTATGCGGGATTTACTAAAAAACGAAACGTTATTTATGACGTAACGGATGGGTCCGAATTGCACTAATATTTTTTAATAATAATTAGTGTCCGAACTTCGAAATCAATACGAGTGAAAGGGACGGCACGATACAAAGTTCGGATTTAGAAGTTTGGAGTATAGGCCCAGACGCGACACGCAAATAATAATACCACAACCGAGCGAGCCAGTCATATAATTTTTTGTGTAAGAGCGACAGAGAGTTACATATCATTTGTTGTCCCTGTCATAGTTTCACCTTTTTTTGTAGAGCACAACTTATTTTATATGTGCCCAAATACGTCACACAAGCGATTAGCCGTCCAAGTTAAGAAAGTAATTTATGGTAAACCCGCAGCCATTTTAAACCAATTCTCAATTTATCTGCATCAGACCTTTTCCGTCCCTCTTGGTGGCCCGCGTATAGGATCTCTTTAAACATATTTATACTCTAGGGGTGGTTATGCTGCTAATTGCACGTGTTGCCAATCCTGACATGACAATGCTACAATGGGAAAGTTTATGTTTAAAATTAGATTTAGTTCATTTGTTACGTCTTATTTTTAAAACCCATACTTACTATAGATTGAACATTGTAAAATTTTGAGAAATAAACCTTTTTGTATTTGTATTTTGTTAGGGTTATGCCTGCGCTACACTTTTTAATTTGGTTCATAACCGCTGGCTATACTGTAGGTAAATGATTGAAAAGCACTGTCTACACAGGTTACGGCGATGGCGCTGCTCGAGACGTACATAGATAAACATAGTGATTATGGTTTCTCTTTGACGAAGATCATTACAGTTTGTCCATATATGTAAATGGTACCTGATTGTAGGTATATCAACAAATCTTTGAGTACTACATCAACATCGACAAATCTCGATTGTTATTAGTTTCTTAGTCTTATTTTTGACATGTAACACTACATTTAATGAATGATACTTTGATTACTTATTGTATTATTTTATTTGATGTACCTAGATAGATTTTGACTTGTAAAAGTGCCCTTGAGGCGTATTTGCAGAATAAATGTTATGATTTTTGTTTTTTTTTATCTAGGAATGGAACTTACTTAAGTAGTAGGAACTGATCTTGTATTGATGGATACGAAAGTAGCTCTTTAGGTAAATAATTAACGACGGTTTCTCAGTTGTGATTAGGTATATTCTCTTTGGATTCTCTGGTTGGTAGTGGAATCATAATCTAATTGAAGTTGATTAAATAAGACGAAATTATCTAATTAGCCTGCAGTTGGGTTAGGATATCTCAGTGTAATTATCATTTGCAAAATTGATGCAAAATGTGGACCGTCACGACTGCGCTGTCACGAGCCCGAGGTCCTCTGTTGCATCAGATAAAATACACCAGTTTCTCAATATGAAAACTAATTTATTGATAATGAACAGGCATATGAAATAAAATAGAATATAAATTAAATTTGCCTTGTGGAAGCGACGGGTGACCAGAAGGCTGGTGCGTATCTCGCTCAGCGGATCAGCATTGCTGTTCAGCGCGGCAATGCGGCCAGCCTTCTGGGCACCCTACCGCCGAGCTCCGAGCTGGAGCCTCTTTTTTACTTGTAAATATATAGTTTTTAGTTTAGTTTATTTTAAGGTTAGTTTATATTCTATTTTATTTCATATGAAAACTTGGAATAACTCGTCTATTATTACCAAGGCAAATACTGGTACCCACTTTTTCCCACTTACATTTTCATAACAAGTTTACACGCAAAGTGCATTCATGCTGGCCTCTTAGTGAATTTATAGGTTAGTGTTGATGCTCGTAAGCATGTGCATTTACCTAAATAAAATGGGAAATGAAATCTGCGCAATAACAGAAAGAGAAGTGCTAAATCACATACAGAAACTAAAATCTGAAAAAAGCCCTGGACCAGACGGTGTCAGTAGCTTTACTCACATTTATTACGAAGTTCTTCAATCTGGTTCTAGTAAAGGGAACAGTACCACACCAATGGTGTAAGTCTCAAATAGTACTCCTACTTATACAAGAAAGGTGACCCACTAGATATTGGAAACTATAGACCGATAAGCCTGCTTTCCAGCATATACAAGGGTTTCTCACCCATCCATCATCACCCATCACAATATTACGAATAACGGAAAAGATTATAAACAATAAACAGCCAGTAGAGCAAGCAGGCGTCCGCTCAGGATATTCTACAATAGAACATATACATATTCTGGAACAAGTTATTGAAAAATTTAAAGAACACAACCAGTCACTTTATATTGGCTCTATAGACTATCAAAAAGCGTTTGACAGCATTTCTCACATATCCATATGCAAGGCACTAGAATCTAGCAACATAGAAGTAAACTATGTCACCATCCTGGAAAATATCTACACAAACAGCTCAAGCAGAATCAAAATTAAAAACCAAAGGAGAAGAAATCGCAATAGAAGGAGGAGTACGGCAAAGCGATCCCTTGTCTCCCAAACTATTAATTGCTGTAGACAAAGGGTATTTGGATAATTGATAAACATTTAAGCCATCTAAGATTCGCAGATGACATTCCTATCTTTGCTAAGTCAGCCTCCGAATTGCAACAAATGATTCAGACTCTTAGAAATAGAGCAAAAAAGTAGGACTACTTATAAACATAGATAAAACCAAAGTGACGACAAATGGCAAACAGAATAATCCAAGTAGATAACAACCAAATAGAATATGTCAATGAGTATGAATACATGGGAAAGCAAGTATCCTTCAGCCAGAATAGCAATGAAAAGGAAGTGGAGAGAAGATTGAACTGCTCTTGGAAAAGATTTTGGGCCCAAAAAGAAATCCTGAAGGGAAACTATAGCATGGCATTAAAAAAGACTGTTATAGAAACCTGGATCTTGCCTAGCTTAACATATGGTTGCCAAACCTGGGTATTTACAAATAAAATAAGAAACAAAATAATGGGGGCTATCGTTTTTGTGCTCACCAGTTGGCGCCACTGTCGAGTAAGGTTCAACTGTCAAAAATTGATATTGGTTTTTATGGGCATGAGAACGAAGTTTAAATTTTTAATCATATTTAATACCTTAAAATCGTACCGTAAAAATATCGAACATTCCGCATTGTAGCGCAGTCCCGTTTTGTTCGGACAAAACTGTCTCATAGCACTGACAGTCATTTAACCGTAACTCATATATTTTCCATAATCAAGCTCAGGCATTGCAAAATAGTCACCATATTGTTTCAATTAGATATTAACGCGCGTAGCGCAACCACAAAGAGTGACATTTGACATTTCGAAGACCTCACGCTACACTAGCGACTCTAGCGGCGAATTCATACGCGGTAGCCCCTATTAAGTGCTTACATACATACATAAAGGGCAGAAAATCTCTCAGTATTCTTATTGGAAGGAATTCGTGATAGTAAAAGTGTGGGAAATACCTAATATTATATAAACCGGGGTGCATTATTTTAAGCGTTTAGGTCTAATACGTCTGTGCCAAACTAGTTCACAATATTCCTTTATACCTAGTCCCCGTTTCCAACTCACTCATGTTCAATCCCTATTACCTAATATCGCTCTTTTCCCTTCGAAGTCATGATCACACTGTCCATATGTATGTCCGAGGCATTTGACCCTTTGAACGCCAAGAACCTATAAAGTGGTCGTATGTCGTCGTTCCCACCGCCCCAAAAACCACTAAAAAGGTCGGAGTGAAGGAGTACTTGGATCATGAATAAAATCTGTTATGAATTGTTTTTATTGGTTTATTTTTTTTTAACGTAACAGGGCTTGGCATGTGAGTGATTGCTTCATTGAAAGGGTTAAATGGGAATCTGAAGAAGTTGGGAATAAGGAAAAAATTATAATTTGGAAGATTTGGTTTATGCTTTAAATTAAGGCATCGCTTATTGTAGTCTTTATTTATTTAAGAATTTGTATTTTTTAGGCAACAAGGCCCATATTCACATATACTTTTAGGTGCAATTGGTCCCCGTGCCCACATACTAGTCGTCTTAACCAACATGGCAATTCTCATAAAGTGTGTTAAGTGCAGGGCTTTTAAGGAAACAAGCAAAGCCGGAGAGTAACCATTTTATTAGTAATTAATAGTTACGAATTATAAATGAAGAGCAAGCCGACCAGGCATAGGAAATTAAACTGGCGTCAAAAAGACTGTAAAAATTGCATTTTTCGCTAACTACTGTGTCTATTCCATCTCGATCTGATCTGATCTATTTGTTTCTGATCTGATCTGTTCTTTACTTATTTCTTGTTCAATGTATTCCACTGCTACATCATCGTAAAGTGTGAGCGTAGATAGCAGACGGCGAGTCATCGCGACGCGGGAGTGTCCTGTTTCAATACAAGTATTTTTTTCCTCCGGTTCAGCTTCCTGCGAAGGAACGTGTACCTATAAATATACCATTTTGTAACCCTAGTTATAGACACATAGGCAGCGCCGGCCTTAGACCGATCAGTGTGTAGCGATACATACTACGCCACTCAATAGGCGCCTACAAAAGTTCTATATTTTTTGCGTACTGAGGGCCTACCGTCAACTGAAAACGAGGTCCGACTCTATCGCTCAATTTGGCAGGTGAGACAGACAGGCAGATATTTCGTTTTCGGTTCCAGGTTAGGCTCTCACGTCTAAATCAGCCGCTTCATCCGCTCTACACTAGGGCTGACCCTGCCAATATGTCGTTCAATCCTCGAAGAAGCGATATCCCATTTTCATATGCGTTTTTGTTATGCTCGTAACTTGCATCCGGATCTGCTTGCATGGCAGTCCACGCCGCGGGATAATAAAGCGAGACAGAGACTGTACTCCGAACTTCGTATCGTGCCGGCCCTTTGACTCTCGTGTTATTCACTATATGAGTGAGAGGAACGGCACGACACAAAGTTCGGAGTAGCCCCTCAGGATCCAAATTCATTTATTTCCCTATTTCACTCTGACTAAACTTTGCACCATGCGGGAGTCCGTAGAGAAAGTAATGATGTCCAAAATCCACATTGATTGTTTGGACCCTGAGACAGAGCAGTGCTACTTCTTGGATAGAGCGATTTATAGATCACTTATATAGGGTGTATGGCAGATCGTCTGCCAAAAGACGGGTGGGTAGGTAGGATCAATAGCAACACATATTGGGCCAATTAAAACTCGTCCACGGTGTATTTTTAAAATTATATCTCGGCATTTGCTGAACATTAAAAAAAATGTTTCTATCTTTTTTTTTAATGTGATAGCCCAAGTGTTTGTATGTTTTTAATCCCTAATGTATTCGTATCCTATAAAAATCTTATTTTCATTTAGATTAAAAATTATAAGCTGAAAAGTGTAAAGGACAGAAAATAAAAATCACCGTAACTTTTTTATTCCTATCTAAATGAAAATACTGCTGAAATGAAACCACACAATGGGTCACAATTGGTAAGGGCGCGGTGGAACGAGATGAAAATGTTTTTCTCCATTTAACGCATAACTCGCATAAATGCGTCCTGTAAGTTGGGCAAACGTGACCCATTATGTGGATCCGGCATACGATTTCATTATTATGACCGGATGATACTCACACAATGATCATATTTCATATGTTATTTGTTTTATGCCCGACAGTTGCCGTGAAATTACATATATATATACTTACCCGCTTATTCATAAAACTTAACAAACCTCTGCTAACTAAAATGTTCTTTGTCCCATTCTCACAAACGTCAATGTCAAAGTGACAAATAAGGACAAACGAACTTTAGCGGCTAGTTAACTAATATAGGTTTGATAGACGTTTATGAATAAGGGGGTTAGCAAATATTTTAGTAATTATAATTATACGTAGGTAGGTATATTATAATTACGTCTGACGCTGGAAGACCCGTCGAGTAATTTACTCCAGTGCCTTTACCATGAGTTTACATGACCGTGCTCGCTAGCGACTGCGTAAAAATTTTTGTATGGGCAAAAGTACAGCGCCTCTGGCGGTTACGCAATAGAACTAAGAATCGGCATACTAAATCGTTTACGCAGTCACTAGCGAGTACGGTTATGCAAACTTATGGTAAAGGCACTAACTATCCTGTATATGTAATTTTAACACGCTCCCTGTGCAGTGTAGGTACGAGTACCAAAACCCCTGAAGTTCGCTCAGAGCCCCTATATATCAAGTTTGGTGTCACTTATCTCCGAACTTTTCTCAGGAAAAAATATGAAATTATTATATTACATTGATAGAAATGTATATTTTACAGGAAAAAAATAACTAAGTATAGCTCTATCTAGTTTTTCCTTTATATTATCTTCAACGAACCTTTCTGTACTGAGTTTGTAATTTAATCACCAATACATGATTTTTCTTTTATAAATTCCTAAGCTATTATGCTGAAAGTAACTTCTTTCAAATACAGAAAAAAAATTGAAATCGGTCGATGTGATAAAGAATTATCCTTGAAAAATTACCATGCCATACTAAGTTATTCAGTTGCTCGAAATTGTAATCAAATTTGCTTATAGATGGCGCTGTAACCATGGCGTTCAATTTCTACACTATGTAGTTGAGATTTTCCTGAATTAATAGGGTTGGAACCGATACAAATCTGTGTACGGAACTCTCGGTGCGCGAGTCGGACACGCACTTGACCGGTTTTTTATATACCACGACGGTGGAAAACAAGGGAGCGGCCCGCCTATGGTAAGTAGTCATCGCAGCCGTATGCTAGTGATAGGAAAATATTTTTCCAAATCAAGTATCTTACTAAATTGTGTTTGAGTTAAATAAATCATAGTCATATTCATATCCATTATCATGAATATTTATTTGCTAAATATGATAACATTTTACTAACGTGAATGAATGAGCCAAGTTATAATGTTAAATAAGTACAATTAATTAAAACTCGAAAACAAAACAAATCTTCTTCTAAGCTAGATTTTAGTAACTTTTATCCGTAAAGATAAACTTAAAGAAAATATTGAAACTACATCAGTCGTCAATCTCAGAATAAACAGATGGTAATTTTCGATAAGCTTTTTCCGTAACGTTTTCTTTTACCATCGGATTTAATGCCAAAAAAATATTTTTATCGGTCAGTCAATTATCATTTGTTATTATTCTGTCCCGTTATCCAGGTTCTGACAATTTCGTAGAGAAATTGTTAATAACATGGAATTTTAACAAACGTTGAAGAAGGCTCATGAAAATGAGGTTAGAAATCTCAAATAGAATATTTATCATACATTTCAAACTCTATACGCCGATTTACATTTGCAAGAAGAACATTGCGTGGCTGCGGTCTACTGAGGTAAGATGAATACGATCAAATCCTGCAATGTAATGAAAATCACTGAAAATTGCTCGCAAGTTCTCAATAAAGTCTACTAGTAGTTTTTGACTTGTAAAAGTGCCTTTGCGGCTTACTTGCAGAATAAAGTTCATTTATTTCATTTATTTATTTAATGCAACTTTTGTCCCACTTAAGGATTCTTTATTCATATGTCTTAGAATACAACATTGGAATAAGTTTGGTAGTACAACGTTATGCTTATCGATATGTTTTTGTCGATATATACCGTCACAACTTATTTATTTTCCACTCCGGGCAACATCTTATCTGTCATTTTACTTCGCCTAATTATGGATTTTAGCTAATTGTGGATATTTATTTCTTTTTTCAAAATCACAAAATATAAATCTGGGACTTACGAGTTTAGTAGATATACTAGGTAGCCTACGTAGGTAGAGGCTTTTATCAAAAACTAAAACATTAGCTAACGGATCTTGGTCGAAAAAAGGACACGGAAAACAGCAAATCGAAAATGGCCATCACTATATACAGACATACACTAAATTAATATTATAATTAAGAGCAATATCGGCTATCAAGCATAACAAGTTACTGTGCCGAATGAAGGTGATGGGTTGCTGATATTGCGCAATAAACTTGATCGTCTACAGGGAACTTAACAAAGACTTATCGCTAAAGCTTGAGGAGGTCGACGTAGAGTCCGCACGAAGGTGAGAAAATGCGGTTTCCTGAAATACGTTTCCACTTTTAACGCATTTGCTGCCGGTAACACGGTAGATATATAAGGTAACGGCGCCTATTACCTTGGTATTGAAGGAAGTTTACAAATGAGCCCAAAAAATTAAGGGTATCAAAGCTCCTTAACGACCGAGAATATTTTTTTTTATTCAAGAGTGTTTATTAAACTTTCAGGGTCGTAAGTTTTTATATTCATTTTAGTTTATTATATTTTATAAAATTATGATTGAAATGAAAATACCCAAGTCTTAGGCTGTGGTTCTATTACCGCGAATTTGACTTCTATTACCGAGGGTATAATAAGCAGCAATTTTTTACCATCGGTAATAGAAACCTGGCTCACGATTCGGAACTTAATACCGAAGGTTAAACAAATATAATGACTTCGATTCTGTATGTTATTTCATACATCAAGTTTATTAATGAATTTTCAACTTGCGGTACCCTAAATGTGATTTATTTTAAAAGAAGACTAAAATTTCACTTGGTAATAGATACTTCTATAAGAAACTATCACCGACCCAAACAAATATTGAATGGGTCGGTAATAGAATCCCATAAATTCTATTACCTGCTCATACCATCGGTAATAGGCTTAATTTGGAGTATTGCAAAAACTATTACCGAGCCATAAAAACAAATGGATACAGTTGTATTTTCATTACAAATCATAAAAATAGAAACTACAAAATCGGTATTGAAATTTTTGTTAAAAATAATGCTTTATTGAATACTTTCCATACCACGTAAATAGTTTTATAATGGCGTGCATAAACCAAGATTGGAATAACCGCAAGAAAGTATATAAAGGATCACCTATACCAAAAATAAAGCATCAAGAACCAAACTCCGTGGTAACATAATCCACAGAAAAAAATGGAGCCTAACACCGCTGTATTCTATTTTCCACTTTAAATGTATTTCTTGGCCAAAAATACATAAAGAGTACTCAGAAGTTATGTAGAAAACAATAAACAACCATTTAAACACCGACATTAGTTCAATTGTCTTATCTATCACGTAAAATATTAAATAAGATAGAGTTCGCTCACACATGGCGTCACATGCGCTCACGTCACGGAATCTGCTGAATTGCGAGCACTTTGTTAAATTCACACACACTAGCGCTAATAGGTCCGTTAGTCAACTAAATAAGCTTTGTGTAAAATATATTTTTTTTAGAAAATCGATCGGTTTCTTTATAAAATACGTATTTGAAATTACCGCGTGATGGGCGCCGATTTTGATACCCCCGGTAATAGGCGCTGTTACCTTATGCATTAACTTTCATAAAAAAATGCAACATGGCAGTGAATGCGTTAAAGCTCGGACATGTGTTCGGGATTTCTGTTCCTTCCAGGCGTAAAAGGGCGGTAGGGGCAGAGATACCGGATGCGCGTACCTAGTCCGAGCCTTCCACTAAATTTACTTACAACTTCACATTACCGAATACTGGAACAATCCAAAGCAGGATAGTACCGGGCCCACCAGCGTGTCATTGCCTAATGTAAAAAAAGGTCAAAAAATAAAATAAAAATAAATATTATACATTTATTAACGATAACGTAACAAAAAAAGTAAAGTATGAGCTAAAAAAAAAATTGGTTTACAAAACTAAATAACAGAGAATCAAGAAATGTCAGGACAGTCGTGGACTTTTTGTACCCTCTTAGTTTAAAAAATGACATGTTTTAAGAAAATTTTTGCCGTAAAGTTCAATGTGTATTACCGTAGTGTTTCTTTAACCTTTTCACCGCCACAGTAGATTTCGTAAATTGTGTCCCATACGCTAAACTCACGGAGCAAACGACCGAGAATGAACCTTACTTGAAAGCACATAGGGTGCTTTACATCGACACTAATTTTAAATAATTTAGTGATAACAGTACTAATAATTAAGTGATTACAGTACATTTATGTACTGACTTTATATCAAATCAATGGCGGCGAAAAGGTTAATGCAGCGTTTACATTTTGGTCGAGGCTCATCTTGGTCAAGCCTACGGGACGCAAATATATTAAGGCGCGCAATTTCAAATATCGCGTTCTTTGAAACGCTGTTTCTCCCAGGCGAAAAAACAATAAGAATTGATGTGATTCTTACAGACTTAAAAAACAAAAACGAAATGAAATAGTCACAGTCATAAATATGTTTTTGTATTGTCAAAAACATATATGACTGTGTTTTTGATAATAGCCGAAACGTGATTGTTAAAATTTTCTTTATTAAAAAAATCCAAAGTCGAATTTGTATTCCTTTTTTACTCAACCTATTAAAACAATGTATTATTAAACGAGACAATTAAGTTAACATGATGGTATTTTACCTCACCTAAAGTCAGTCAAGAGGAAATTTAATAAAACTAACACAGAAAATTATCGAAATGTTGTCTAGAAAAGCCATTCCCGAAGAGTTTTGCAACCCGTCTTGTCGTGCGTGAAAGGCAAGCATGTCTCTGTCACGGGGGGCGTCATTTTGTTGTCGCCGAGGTCGTCCAACATGTAAACGCCGCATGATTTTTCCTCTATTTGTCATCTATGGCTGACAATATACAACTTCTCTATATTAAACTAGCGCTATAACCCTATTTAAGTATATATTTATCGGAACGGTTACTTGAAGAAAATCATCATTAGTTTTTCAACTGAGTCATGGCAGAAAAATACATGTCGCAGTCATAAATACGACTTACTGAATCCTTGTCGTCGTTAAACATACGAATCGTGCTTCTAGATATTCCGAAGCTCGGCTCGGAGAACCCAGGCGGCTCCATTGTTTCGGCGGTCGTACGGGGCTCAGACCATTCCTCGTACAAGTCTGGTCTGGGCCCTAGAGGCTTCATTGGATTTACGCGGCAGTTCTCCACGATCCATTGCTGTTCCTTAGCCGAAGGCTTCCTGTAAACAGGAGTGGGATATGGAAAGCTTTATATTACTATCCTCCTAGCGTTTTTCCTGGTTGTGACCCTAAGTAGACCACTGTCAATTTTGACACGTAATCCTTAATAAAGGAATATTTTACAAAGGGGAAATATGCTGGGGAATATACTTGCAAACTATGCACAAAAAACCGTAGTTAATAGCAGTGTTTATAAATAGGTACGTACCAACAGTGTAAAATATAGATTTAGATTACAAAGAGAGCGGAGTGACCGCGCACATAATCTCAAATATTAGAGATTTCGCAACACAAAGAAGAAAATTTTATATGTACTTTTTTTATGAAATAAATAGTTCTAAATTATTATTTTTTTCAAATATTTGGCGAAGAAACTTGTAAGGCAACTTCCATCTGACCTTTCAGAAGGAAAACAATACCTTGTCCGAATTAGACCTAGTATAGATAGATGATCTTGTGGAGTAGCTGCTGTATCTAGATGGGTTGACATTATTAGGAAGATTGCGGTCACTCCTAAATAAGACTACAAGAATCTGAACGAGTGGCGTCGAAGAAATCATATAAATTTTCAGCAGTGAGTCATTAAAAGCTGAAAAAGAGGGTGATGAATTGCAGGTAAAAATTTAAGATTTCAACCCTTCAATTGTTAGTAGGAAAATATTTACCTACTAGGTACTGTGCGTGCATGTAATATCCGTGCGTAAAATAGTAATAGTGTTTGTTGACAGCTAAGAAATCCCCAAACGTACTTGCTGTCTGAAAAAAAATAGGCACTGCCAACGTGCCTATAGTTACAAATCTACTGTGAAAAATACTACGTTTGCATTGTGACAGCAGAATGAATTTTCATTAGACAATTTAATTTTTGAAACGCAGCCGTATGCCGGTATCCGTGGCAGTAGATGATCGCGTTGGCAATTAAATTGGCCCACTTGGCATATGCGTTAACAATTTCAATGATGCGACATCTCTATGCTTTTTTTCATCCAATTTAGATACATACTCATATTCATACTTTTTATTGATAATATATGTACAGTGTGTACGTTAGAAGATTTAAATACACATACATATACTCACGCCCGTATCCCATTGGGGTAGTCAGAGACCAAAGAACGCCAAATACTACGGTCCTTTTATATACTTCTTTTGCGTCAATCACATCCATACATCTCTTCATACATGCTCGTCGGTTGTGGGAACTTCTGACCTGGCCTTTTTTCAATATCGCAGAAATTTGATCAAGATACCCTCGCCTTGGTCGCCCCCTTCCGACCCTTCCATTAATCCTCTTAGTCAGTTTGCTTTCATACATCCTCTCAGAGATTTAAATAACAAACCAATAAATGGGACCTTCTTTGCGCCCCCCCTCCTGGGACTGACCTCCGAGGGGACTTTGTCTGAGTGTGTTTATCTCCAACTAGTCCAAACAACATTCCCAAGACAAACTTTCTGGTTTCGATAATTCCATCCACAATCATTCGTTTCCCAGACTAGAACTATTTTTGGTCTATTCTGCATTTCCCGTAAGTTAACTTTTTTTTTCGGACATATACATCATGAAGTCTCAAAGCTCATGAAATTAAATAACAATCGTGAAACACTTACGGTCCGGTTCAGAAAAAAAATAGGGACGGGAAATAAAACCTAAGCGAAATGAACGACATGCAAAAAAAATCATGTCAAACATTTAGTAAACTAGTCACCGCTTAGGATCTATTGACACAAATTTTTGCTACTAGATTTCCTTTATTCGGTTAAGGTCAGATTCTGTTTACGACATACGGTCATTCTAGACCCATCCATGACAATTATTCTGTGTAGAGTTTATAGCTACAATTGTTTAATTCTAAACGTGCTTACAGTAGATGTAATAATATATAAGGAATATTTTACAGACGAGCGAGTTGTGTAACAATTCATAATTAGCTCAAAATAATACTTAATTAGAACAATGAAATGGGCACAGAATTTTGAGACGCATAAATTCATCTCGGTTACTTCTCGGGAGTTTGCCTTTTCCCGCGGGTCCGTAGATAAGCTTTGCCATTCATAAACAGTCTCCATCTCACCCACTCCATTATAACTTGACACGTAGCATTGTAATACGTATGCCTATTCAGAGGATATACTTAAATTGGTTTTCGGGATGCCAAGGCCGTAAAGGTCGAGTTTTGAATAGCAGCCAAGATAGCGTACCCTTTTCCCGGTCCCATTTTGACAGGATCCGCTTGTCTGATACATTATCTAGTTATGTCTTTGTTAAGGGGTTATATGTACTTGACTTAGGTATGCATGCAAACTGGCTTTTAGAGCATTGTTTTTACAGCGTAAAGGCGTATCTCGAACACCAGCATTAGAATTAGTAATATTTAGTTATGTAATTGTTATTATTTTATGATTTTATTGTACCTCTTTGATTGTGATATGCCTATTATGTTAAAAGTATTTCAATTTAGCTTCCTAAGTATATTTATTTCAATTATTTTTATTTTTATTCTCTTGATATTTTAATGGATTGTAACTTTTGACATTTTATGTATTTGCACGCTTGCATGCAGGCTAGATGCATGAAACAAAATGTATTGTAACATCCCTAGGTATACCTACTGTGTCTATGCAAATAAATAATTTCAGATTTCTGATTTCATGGATTAGGTAAGGGACGACATTTCGTTCAAGCGAGGTGTGTACAAGCAAAAACGCCGCTGTTCAAGTTGCGTGGTATGAAGAAAACTCACTTCACTAGTATCGTAATTAAGTATTTCTTACCGTATACCATAAAATAGAGACCTTTTTACCCACACATTAGTCCGCGACAGCAATCTACAATTTGTAGTGCGGAGAACTACAGGATCTGATGTTCAACTTTAGTGATACAAGTCCGGCCCCAGCATCTTCGGGTATTTTATTACATCTCTTGCGCATTGAGCCGTGATACAATACACTTTATCGTATACCTTACACAAATAAATCAGTTACAAACAAAAGAAATAGCAACATGTAGGTTGAAACAAATCTCTGGATTATTCAGACAATCTTTGGAGTATTTCTTCGCTTTCCTCTTGGTGTGCCTTCGTTGGCCCCATCGCCGACTTCCTTAGGAACGTTAAAACGAGTGCTCAGGGCGAGTGCCTTTTACCACTAAAAGCACGTACTACCCTTAGTTGGCTTTACGGACGAACTTTTTTTTTATACTACGTCGCTGGCAAGCAAGCGTGCGGTCAGCCTGATGGTAAGCGGTCACCGAAGCCTATAGGCGCTTGCAACTCCAGTGGTGTCATATGCACGTCACCGACCCTTTAAAAATGTTAACAACCCTTTCTTGAAGTACCTCATACTGTAGTTCCTCGGGAAAACCTCGGCAGGGAGCTCATAGCGTCCGATGTCATACCTGATAATGTGTGATAAGTCAGCGGCCGACAAAACAACTTTGGCCTCGGGGTCATAGAAGCCATCGCCTGTGTCGTAGAGGCCAAGAGGAATACCCCGCGTCGGCTGCTCTGCTGTTAGGTACGAGTTGCCCGCCGGTTCGAGGCCATCGTCAATCTCTATTGTGAACCTGTGAGGGAAAAAGTGTGTTATTACGTAGAATCGAATGCTCCAACGCTTTGAATTTAAAAAGTTATAGTTCTGCCTAGCCTGCTAAGTCGTTAATGTGAAAACAAATTGGTAAAATCAAGTTCTCTTCCTTATAGAGAGCCCGGCAACAAACGTAGTATGTTTGTCAGGGGTCTGCGTTGTGATTCACATGGCAAAAAATATAAAGGTAATTTAACAAGTTCCCTGTCCTGTGTATCCATTTGGATACAAAAACTGTGATACCGAAGAGTCCATGTATCCAAAAGGATACATTAATACACTGATTACAATTAAACCGAAGTGGACTTGGGGAGTGAATTTTGCTTCTTGTATGTATGACAGGGAAAGCGCAGGCGCAATTTTTTTAAAACAATTACTGCTAGAGGCGTCACATTACATGTAAGCAAATTTATGTAAGAGCGAGGGAGACGCACTAATGAAGAAACGGAATACGTATTAAAATTACAAATCGAACTGTTTGTTGCTGAATGCAAAGAGTTAATCAAAGATTAACGTTTCGCATTGCAACTTTCTATCGATTATTTTCGTTTGCTTCTTTGAAATGAAACATATTAAGTTACCGGAAATTAATAAACTTCATAATAATTATTGAAATAAGCAAAGCTTAACTCTTATTGTCCCCAGACCCTGTTCCGTTATCATTTGCATACTGCAATACGCAAAAACACACAAGGGCATTAAGATGAAGATATTTGAGTTTTATCAAGACATTTATATCTTCAATGGTCATAAACTTCGAATCATTGTAATTGCAGAATCAACAATAAACAAAACGGTACCCATCAGCTGTAGCAGGCTATTCCTGATAAGAGATTTCTGATTAACATCTTAATTAAAATAAAGATCCAAAGATTCATAAGCGCATACACTTCGGAATTTTACAGCGCAGCGGTATCAGTAATCGAGATAAAACGAGCAAGAAACGTTATTGCTTAAGATATCCGAGTATTTTTAAAGTATTTAATGGATTATTCAGGAGCCTGCTTTCTCCACGTCACGATGACAACCATATTTTCATCCAAATCGATGATTCGGCATAGGAACTGACGGCATATCGTGAATCGAATAATAATAATAAAATAATAATAAATAAGTATTTGTGGACAATCTTATACAAATAAACCTAGTAACAAACCAAGCAAAGATTGTACTATGGGTACCAAGTGACGATATACATACTTATATAGATAAATATATACTTAAATATACATAGAAAACATCAATAAAACAAAATATAAACATCATACAAGACTGAGGAACAAATATTTGTGTTCATCACACAAATAAATGCCCTGACCGGGATTCGAACTCGGGACCTCCAGCTTCGAAGGCAGGGTCACTACCAACTAGGTTAAAGCGGTCGTGATCTTTGACTTGCCTTTTCAAGCGACAGAGACGGAAATACTTCGTTTTCGGTTCGCGGTAGGTCCTCTGCATATATAATGTCAATTCAAAAATCAAAGTCATCATAGTTTATGGTAGCTCCACTACTAGATTGCATACTGCCAATTTGCTGTTTTACCAACCCGTTACCAGGAATACCTAGCACTGGCATTATTGCCGGGAGCGTTGCCTGCGTTGCCAGCAATGTTGCCAATTCAAATAGTCTATGGTATTACGAAAAACGCAAACAGCGCCGTGGGATGAAGTTCAAGCTCGCGTGCATCCCAAAGCTCAATTCTAAAAGCTCCATTTTATATACTGATGAAATAATTATTTAAATCGGATGTAGTTCCAGAGATTATCAGTTACATACAAACATACCAAAATAAAAAACCTTTTTATAATAATTTGAATAGTAGGTACTTACACTGAACCTATCACAAAGAACCCCAAAACGATGAAAGTAAAGCTTCTACCATTATTTAACGTGAGATGAGACACAAAGAAATGTTCAATGTTTTGCGGCCTAATTCATATCCGTCCATTTGCGAACAAAATGGCGCGTAATTTTCGGACCGAGTTTGCGTTCAACAAATGTGCGGCAAAGGGGAATAATAAAGATGGATCACTCGCTTTATGGGAATCTTAATGAAAGACTACACGGCAGTCGGCACTGGTATAATAATAATATGTGTGTATTCCCTTGCATTTCATTAAAGTGTCAAAGGACCTCTAAGTACGTCTTGGCTATGTGATACTCGATTGGTATTTCGGTGCCTCGGTACTGCGGATCCACGCACGCCTCCTAAAGGTACCGGGATACCATTGTCCCGTGAACGGGAAAGACATACACATAATAATAATAATAGAGGTATTCAGAGGGCCTACTCCGAACTTCGACATCCGAACTTCGTATCGTGCCGTTCCTTTCACTCTCGTGTTGTTCACTATAGTGTTCACTATGAGTGAGAGGGACGGCACGACACGAAGTTCGGATTTCGAAATTCGGAGTAGCCCCTCTGCTCAGCAGTGAGCAATTAAGGCCTGAATATGATGATGATGATAATGAAATCTGCAGTTATTGTATAAAATTGAGAGTGACTCCGCTGTTTATTATAAAACAGCTGTGTTTAGGCTATTTGCATTATTCTCGTTTCGAGTAAAAAGCTCTCTCTGCTAGTACCTATCTGTTGTTTTGTTGTGCCTAATGGCCGCGACATTTATCAAGAGGATTAGAATAACGTTTTTTTGGTGCCTTTAAATTGATTGTTAGGGAATAGGTAGTCGGTACTTATACAATTTAGATTTTTAGGAACTTGATATTTTGGCGGAAAATTGGCTTACGGCCAGGCCGGTGGCCAACGGTCACTCTAGCCGGTGGATGGCTGCATCCTTATTGAAATGATTGGCTATGGACCTCCATTTTTGCATAGACGATGTTCAATAATCCCGAGGGTGAGCTGTTTTTGAGCTGCATTTTTCTCCAGCTAATATATCAAAAGTGTCGACAGTGCGCTTGTTCTGGAGTTTCAAGCGTCTATATGCTGGACTCTTCTCAGCTAGGCTAGGTTTACTGAACCAGCGACAAAACTCCCAGTAGCTCGATTCCACTCACACCTCAGATTCTGTTGTAACCGCTCAACCAATCTCACTAGAGCGCAAACTCTTAGAGTATCCCAGTGTTCCAAACCACACGCGTGGTCGTGTCGGTTTTAACTTGGATTTTCCCCAGGCTACCCTCCAATCGCGCACTGCTATCGCTTTATTGGGTCCGGCCTATAAAGCCACAGTCAGGTTAAAAAAAGCGTCTATATAAACTACTGTATCTCGGTATGTCAAACTTGGCTATTAACACAATAAATAGCGCATTCAGAATAAAATATTTCGCATTCCAACATGAACGCATTGTGTTCACTTGTTTAAACAAAATGAAATCCATATTCATTCATACTCATTATTATACATGGGAAAGTGTGTCCGTCTGTCATACCTCCTTCAGGCTTAAAAAAACCGCTGAACCAATTAAGATTTTTTTTTTAGGTTTGAATCCCGGGGAAGGACATACGATACTTTTTTATCCCGTTTGTATGGAAGAGGGATAACTAGTTAAGCGCCTGAAATAAAAGAATAGCATTAAATTCTAACGCGATGAACGAATTCTAAGCGGACAAAGTCGCGGGAATAAATGCGAAAGTAACTGTCTCACGATTCAACCTCAGAACGGATTTAGACGAAATTTGGCACGGAAATCATCCTCTAACGATATAAACAACTTCCATGCGGACGAAGTTGCGGACAAAAGATATAGTTGGAATGTAAAATGCACGTATCAGACTGACCTTCTGTATGAAATGTAATGTCAAAAGTCAAATGCCGCGATCCCAAGCGACCACTAACCCCAAACCACGGAGGCATGTAGACCTAGATTAATGTAATTTCCGATGAGATTCAATTTAGAAAATGTTCCGCTCGGCGCGATTTTTGGGAGCTGTGCGCTGGATACCCCAGCCATCGCATAATTGGGGAAGCTGAAACTCTCTCGGAGGTGTAGTTTCGGTAAATTATGATACGAGACAAATTTGAGACATAACTTTGTCTAACTTAATTGAACAATTTCACTTGATGGTTTGCACGGCACAAACGGACGCACAAAAGGATGACAAGTAAGAAACAGGACCCTGATACATAAAACTTAATGATGAAGATCATGAAAATATTTTTGGCAGTGAGAGATTTGAAACTTCGTACAAATACAAAAGGACATATTTCAACTTTTCTTAAAAAATCCTCCACAGGGGTTTAAACTATTAACACGTAAGTTTGTTACGGTGACATGTTTCCAATGAAATATGTCACGCATACACCAAATGTACTAATTTGCCAGTAATATAGCTTATAGATAATTAATAACATGTAATCTACCATTTACGCGCTTACGAAGATGCGGGATAAAGCCAGTATGATAATTTATAATCATCACCTCCTGTCCGGCATCGTGCAATACGGCCAGTTCTCCTCGCTGTACGGCAATCCATCTGGGAACACCAGCGTCCGCTCCACCATCTCGCCTCGTTTCCACATCCCGAATATCACGGCCCCTGACGGATAGCGCAGTTCTCCCCGTCCGTGGAACGTGCCGTCGTCGAATTCTCCTTCGTATATTACACCTGGAAGATGCAACGAATATAAATTATTTAACAATTCATCATTATCATCATCAGCCGAAAGAGGTCCACTGCTGGATAGGCCTCCCCCAGAGAGCGCCATGACGATCGATCATGAGCTACCTGATTCCACATTCATCACTACATATTTACATAACGTAATCATGGCAAACAGTAGCCATTATTACGTCTCCTGAGTCAGTTTTTAAAATGTGGTTTTATGGGTCCAAATGTAGGGTTTTGTTGGCATTACCTTTGTAGATGTAGGGTTGTGAACCATATTTCTATGGACTATTTTCTAAGACGTCCGTGTTGCAACATTTTTACTAAGAAAAGCTGTTATATTTTCTCCTCGCTAAAAAAATATGCGATTACGTCTAAATTAGTAAAAAATAAATAATACGTGGATGGCAGGTATTAAAGATTGTTGAGATATTGTTATAAAACAAGGGGTAACTGGATTGCTATAATTTTAATTAGGTCTTTCTGTTTGTATCGCTTAAGGTTAAAGAGAAAGAAAGAAAGAAAAGACATTTATTCGTGGCACAGACACAGTACAAATTAACATAACACCAAAATACAGAAAATAGCCACGAAATGGCCCCAAATCAGCATAGTGCTAGCCATTGGCTAGCGCTGGTCTTCCTTTGGGACCACGAGAAGCCAAACAAGAAGAAACATACGTATTACCTATTTGGGAAGAGAGACATAATTATTGTGAGAGTGTCTTAATGAAACGGGGAAATGAGGTGATGACTAAACGACATAATTAATAATGTCAAGTTATTATCGTAAATACTCTCACGGCAATAAGGACTCCTCACTTTACCTTTACGGGTTGAAATTGTATCTGCCGACAAAAGTGATTATATTCCGCGAACAGAGTCCTAGGTTGGTAGGCAGAAATTATCTTATATTACGTTTCATGGATTTCATCATAGTGCTATCTAGATATCCCAATGATGAAGGGGTGATGATAAAGGGTTGACAAGACGCATATGACGCCCCTGGAGTCGACAAAATTAGTATAGAAATGTTTTTTGATGACAAAAAAAAGAAAAAGAAAAACTAGATAGATGGTTATATTTTTCCTGTCAAATATACGTTGGGTTGTAAAAATTCCATATAATTTTCTGGGTAAACTACGGTGATAAGAGAGGGCGGTATTTGTTTACATTTTACCTCATAATTCGAAAATGACTTGACGTAAAAATAATGGTTTCAGAATGTGTAACTCAAGCTCTTCCATATGACACCCCACTTAACTATATTCACTAGACTTTGAAATTTAAAACCACCTTTTCTGTAATTTTTCACAGAAAACAGAAAGAAATAATAAAAAAAACCATATTCTATGCATCTAGGTTAACCTTCTTTATACCGTTCCAAATTTCAAATCCATAGCATAAGCAGTTCTTGAAATATTTAGCGATGTGACAGACAGAAACCATAAGGGTTCCTTTTTTACCATTTTTATACGGATTATACCATAAAAATATTCAACGTGAGAAAACCATAAATGCATCAAAATGGTTCCAAATTGTTGAAAATTACTTTGAAAACATTAAAAAACATTTAGCACATAAAGTTATAAACATTCATTCATCATTAGTGGTGAGAAGTAGGTTTGCTATTCCACTACACTTTCGTTGTAATGAATAGGGAAACATTGCATTTGTGCATTCGTAACCAAAAGTTCAGGTAAGTAAATCTACAGCTCATTCTAATTGCAACCTTATACAGTGTTCATTAGGTTTAAATTAAAGGTGCTACTAATGGTTACCTAGTTCTCTTTTATTTACAAAAGTGTTAGATGGTAACGGTCGTGAGACCGGAGGTGACCAATATTGGCCACCGCAAGAGACAATGTTGCTTAGACCTTTAACTTGAACTTTATTTGTTACTAGAAACTGGACCAACTGTAATAAAGGCGATAGTACATATACATATAACGCTATAATAGTACATATAGGAATATAAATATACATGACTCATGTGGATACTTAAGATTGAAATCAGTTTTTCGATAATTTCACTATGCAAATGAAAGGACTGAAAGTTGCCTCTGTGATTTGGAACTGAAATATTTAGTTTAAGTTCGGCTAAGCAAAAATAGGTAGTATTTATTTCGATATTATTCCATACAATTTTGTCAATTAAATGTCATCTCGCTAATTTTGAGCAGGCCAACTAGGGAATTACCTCCGCCTTACTAAAGACTATCACGCGACCATCAGACCCCCAGGAACACAACACCACATACCTACAGAGCAAATAGGGGCGTCTTGTGCGCAATAAAGACAAGATAAAACACCTATCACTTTCTGATACTACTCGATAGAATGCGACAGATGCTTTATCTTGTCATTTATCACGTTATCACGCGACTAGCCAATCTTCGAGTCAGTAAAGGTCGGCAACATGCTTGAGATTCTTCTGGAATCTCACACGTCCATAGGCTACAGTTTCTGGTACCTTCAGGCAGGACGTAAGCTTGTATGCCTCTGTCGTTTTAAAAAATGTAATTATAAAATGTGTCAAATAATTGTATATAAAACGGCTCAAATTCTAGCAACACTTCCACTTGACGGTTCAATTATAAAACTTCACACGGGCGAGAAACCACTGTAAGAAGTTTAATAAAAGTAAAATAACGTTCTCCTAAATGACCGTACGTGTAAGATGTGAACAAAGTTTAATATCCCCAGGCGCCTGTAAAATATCTGCTACATTTATTCACTTTCTTATCAAGAGTTCCTTGGGTTATATATTAAGGTGTGTCTTATTTATTGGTGATAAACCTTATTCTCTAGACGATCGACCTGGTATTCGGCAAGGTTATTTGATTCGACTTTAAAATAGTAACACGACACAAATAACATTGACTAGATACCGTAAAGCCAGGTAGTTACTTGACCCAATAGAAGGTAACTTTGGCCCATGAAAACAACAGATAATTTTGTTCTAATAGAAAATATTAAAACGTCAACGATTAGTTCAAACGAACTATATTGTAATGACTTACCCATAATTTATGTGCAATAATAAAGCCTAGACCGAGTAAATCCCAAAAAATTAAATTATCCTCCAGGGACAAAGTAAACCGACTTTTTTATAAGGACATATTTTCTAATATTATATATAGTACCTGGTAGACGGAACTTTGCTCGGCGTTTTCTCAGTCATGAAGCTAGATCGATTGCTCGCCCTCAAAAACCCAAAATATCAAGTTTCATCAAAATCGTTAGAGCTGTTTCCGATATCCTCGAAATAAATAAATAAATGAAGATACAACAATTGATTGTTTAAAGATATAATATATAGATATAAGATATAAATAAATAAATAAATATTAGAGGACAATCTTACACAAATCGAACTAGCCCCACAGTAAGCTCAAGAAGGCTTGTGTTATGGGTACTAGACGACGATATATTTAATAGATATAAATACTTAAATACATAGAAAACATCCAAGACTCAGAAACAAATATTCATGCTCATCATACAAATATTTGCCCTGACCGGGATTCGAACCCAGGATCCTCAGATTCACAGGCAGGTGCACTACCCACTAGGCTAAACCGGTCGTCATATTTAAATTAAAAATAATAAAGTTTGTGAGGTTGCAAGTTTCTATGTAGGAGGTAATTACGGTACTCGGGCGGAGACAAGCGAGCAGCTATTTAGCATGTTTTTGTGTTAAACGAGTTAAATATGAGCCAGTAAAAATAGACACATAAAACAACCCCGAAGATGCACTGTGTTGAGAGCGAGGGACCTAAATTTGTCCCTTCTGTTGTCAACACAGTGCATCCTCAAATTTTATAAAGGGTCGGCAACGCGTACGTGATTCCTTTGGAGTTGCGGGCGTCTATAGGCTGCGGTGGACGCTTACCATCAGGTGGACCGTAAGCTTGTTTGCCACCGGCACTAGTTTTAAAATATAGCAACCATTAGACGGTCTTAAAGGTTCCTTTTCTCAGGATTATGATTAAGTAATGGGACAAAATACAAAGGTTTAAACGGAGATATAATATAGTAGGGAAGGGGCATGAAAGCAGGGGGCAATGCTTATAAGCCTCTTAATCCACTTACAAAATAATTCTGAAAAACTACTTGGGGTCGATTTTTCAATCGCCAGATAAAATTATCTGTCAGTTAAAATGATCGTTGTCACTTCCTAATGTGCTCTGAAAGTAAAGAACAGAGCTTAAAATCTGACAGATACTTTTGTCTGGGGATTGATAAATCGGCCCTTAGATTTCCGGGAAAATGATTGTCAACTTGTTTTTTGTAGGTTACAATTATGAGTTTATGCTTTACATATATAATAAGTGTTGAATTACAGCTGGAAGGTTGTTCAGCCCATAAATTGTTCGAGAAAATTTTACCGAGTAAGTAAGACTTGTGAAATAATATACGCCGCTGGGAAATCTTAGGCTCCGTATATCTCGACGAAACTCCTGATTTCTAAGTATGAGAGTGCGGAAGGGTCCCTCGCAGTAAGTAATATCATATAGGATTCAATGTAAAATATTTTATACCTTGCATATATCAAGTTCCACCACGGGAACAAGAAGGTTCGTAAACACGATGTAGCATAATCCAGTTATTTTTTGTGACATTATTAGTCTATAGGCAAATCTACAAATAGTCGTCTCTTTCACGATTGTCATAGACATTTCTTCTACCTCTAGATACCTAAAAGTAACCTAGGGTGTGTTCCTTATCGTCTCCAGGACACGAATTTAGATTTAGATGAAGATAGAACGAATGATGAAGTGTAATCTCAATAAGGTCTAAGTTTCCCCTCGGGGTTGGAAGGTCAGATGGCAGTCGCTTCCGTAAAAATAGTGCTTACGCCAAATCTTGGGATTAGGTAGCGGACCCCAAGCATCCTTCTGGATGCAACTGTACTGAGATAACGCTAGGAGGAAGATGATTCTGACGATCAGGATTGAGGACAATGACGCCGATATGAAGAATGAGTATTGAAATGCCGATAATGATTAATTTTACCATTAGGAAACTTGTACGTGCCGTAGCCGCTCATGCCCAGCACGTCCCAGGTGCCTGTGTACGAGGATCCAGTGGGAAACGTCTTCTCTGCTCGCTTCACCCGCGGGATATCCAGTGTCACCGCTCTGAAACATCAACACATTTTTTATGATTACTGGTTCTATGAGCTGAAGACTATTTTCTACCCAATTAAATGACATTAAGTCCGCCCATTGTCCTTATATTCTTTGTGCAATAAAGTTCAAATAAATAAATAACCCCAGTGGCTCTGCCATTTTGAATAGTTTCCAAAAACTGATTCCACAAAAAAAAAAAAAACATATAATTATCTAACTTGCGGGGTAATCACGTAACTTTTGCACTACCGTTAAGTAGATTTTAATGTCACATTTCAATTGTCAGCTCATCCATTTATACTACAAAATTGACAGTATCTCTCTACCGTTGGTACATAAAGTTACATGATTCGCCTGCTGCTCACAAGATTTCACGAGAATAGGTTGAAAAATGCGTCCAGTAGGGGAAAATAGCTGGACATCCGGATCCTCGACATACAAAAGCAGTTTTTCCTAAGCTGAAACGGGGACATTCGTTTCACCCATCACATCAGTAGCTCGTCATCATGAAACCAATTAGTCAGCGGTATAGAGAATGCTACTACTTAAAACTGAACTTATCTACACTCCGAAATGCTTAGCTTCAATTATTGAGATTCTATCACTGGTTTCAATAAGAGCTGAATATTTTGCATATGACTGCTTTTATTTCCACCAAACGTAAATGAATAGCTAAGAACAAATCAAAAAGAACTAGTATAAAACAAAACCGCAATGAAATCGGTTTATCCGTTTGGGAGCTACGATGCCACAGGCCGATATAGAGACATATAGATAAACATTTTAAACTTACAACACCTCTTTTGCATCGGGGATTAAAACAGTCGTCTCATCGCACGTGAACGACTAACTTTTATTCAGGAATCAAATCATTATCTATGTAGGCCTATTTTCGAGTCGCTTCCGATCACAATCACATGTCAAGGTGTATCTCTCGCTCATTTCCACTTACGCCTAACTAACGTGTCAGAACGAGCGATTTGCCTATAAAAATGCCATTGAGATGTGAGACAAAAGAATGCAATTGAGGCTTTAGCACAGAATAATTAATAGTACCTACTTACGTTACAGATGGTTTTCTGTATAATAAAACTGATGTTTGACAACTAATCATGATATCCCGCTCACATGCACTCGTCTTGTAGCTCGTGCTCTTTCGTTTCTACCGCGATAGGGTATCTTGACATCACGGAGGTGTGTCGGAGCCGAGTTTAGCCAAAACGGCAAGGGGATCAGGGGTCGATTCTTGAGTGTCGAACGTTCGACTCTTCACTCGACATCTGTCAAATCATCATAGTTTTTTGACTGATCTCATGTGAAATGTGCTTTCAAAACTCAAAAATCGGCCCCCTGACCTGGCTTTAGTCAAAATTTGTTAAAATGTTGTTGTGTGTGACTATTGCGCTATTATTCATTTGAGCAAAGCTTTAAATAAGGCTACATTAGGTTACATAGAGAATGCGATGGCATGTATATTAGCTAAGTACACTAACATAACGTATGTGTATCTCCGAAACCGTATTTCCAATTAGCATAAATTTCGCATGACTAATTAGTTTGCTAATATAATACGTAAGGATATTATAATATTTATGGGTCCCGTCATACGGGTTGATGTTGTGCGGCATGCGGGTGGTATAGTACAGAGGGATTGTAAAAATATCATGACTTGAGGAAATTTAAAGCTATACCTACTGAAAGAGACTTTTTCATTTCGACCAAAAAATAGGGTTTAGGTCCAGATTGCGACATAAGTTTCTTAGCAGCCATGTTAAATGCTTACATGAAAGAGAAAAAGTTACATGCTTCATTTTTAGTCAACTTTTTGTTACTTTTATATTATGTAACACCATATATATTGTAGAAATTGATAAAATGTAAAAAAATATTTGTGGACAATCTTGCACAAATCGACCTAGTCCTAAACTAAGCAAACTTTGTACTATGGGTAATAAGCGACTATATACATACTTATATAGATGAATCGATACTTAAATACATAGAAAACATCCAATATGAGTAATAAATATTCGTGTTCACCACACAAATAAATGCCCGGACCGGGATTCGAACCCGATACCTCCAGCTTCGCAGGCAGGGTCACTACCGACTAGGCTAAAGTGGCCGTCGAATAAATGCCCGAACCGGAATTCGAAACCGGTAATGAATGACTTAACACTGGATCTTCACAGTGACTACTGGTGGCCTGTCTTCATCAGTGTCACTTCACCAGATGGTGGTAGATATACCTATAATATTGTCATGTCCTTCGATTCCACATATATCTCGTCATCAGATCGTCCCCAAAACTATATGGGATGGAATAAAAATGGAGGACCCTCCTCTCAAACAAAAATTTTTTTTTCTAAATTAGTTTATATATGACAGAGTTTTGAGGTAACAAACGAAAAAAAATACCGTCACCGAATTGAGAACCTTCCCCTTTATAATTAAACTCAGTTCAAAAATGACTAACTCATAATAGAAAAAACAAAATCGAATAAAATGCCACTTCGCTTTAAAAAAGTAATTAGCGGTTTGTCCAGAGCCTCCAGCAATGTAAACCCAACCCAACATCAAAATGAATTAGGGTAGATATTCTCAATACTTGACAACAATCTTTGGAAACCAGTGTAAGTAAGTCAGACCCCTGATAATGTCTAAATGTTAAGAAAATTAAGGTCAAGATATATTAGTGGTGTATGGCATGGTGTGGAAGAGGTTGTTTTTTTTTTTTAACATCACTGTGCCTTTATAGGCCGAGCCCAATAAAGCGATAGGAGTGCGTGGTTGGAGTGTGACCTGGGGAAAATCCGGGAGAGGTTGAGAATAACTAGTTTGCTAATGTGAACGCTAATGTCGTCTCTATTTCAGTGGTCCCATTAAAAATTTAGATCTACTGTGTTGAGTGACGACGGCGCTCTATTTACTTAAAAGTTTGCACATTACTATCTAATGTGCTTGCTTTATATTTATTAATGGAATATGGTTTTTCGCTGGCATTTGTGAAATGGATCTGAATATTTTTTGTCCACTGCTATTAATATTTTGAATAAATGAGTAAACTGTATATCTTTTAGATTTAAGCCTTTTGTAATGTAATTTATTATGACGTTGTTGCAAAATAAAAAAAATCTATTCTATTCTAATTATTTCATTTATCCTCGCACCGCTCAATATGCAACACAATCTATACTTGAGTTTAAATCGCATTTCTTTTGTTTAGTTCAATTTTTAAACAAAAATGAAAGTACTAATTTGATACATATTTTAGCACTTCACTTTACCTGTGCACCATATTCCATAAGAATAAGGTGAAAAAGGGATATATTTGACATCGACTGTACTAGAAAAAAAATATTTTTTCGTGGATTCCTCAATCAAGAATAAATGTTTATATTCACATACTTGCATTCCTCCTTGTGGGCTTCTGAGAATTTTCGCATGAGGACTTCCCACTGTGACGCGCGTTTTTCTCTATATGAGAAAATTATATCATGAGAATTAAAAGTCTGTACACCTCAAATAATTTAAGTAAACTTATAAAATAAAACTTAAGCATGAAGTTGGACTGAGACTGTGAGAACCTCCTTCTATTAAGGTCGGATGGGATTCGAAATAGACTTAAATTCGAACTGTATAGGTAAATCGAACTGGTCATTATATTAACCGAAAGACGTCGGCCTCCCCAAAAGAGTGCCACAATGACCGGTCCATAACCAGAGTACCGAGGGTCGCTGGAACCTTATTGTCTCTTGAATAAAATGCCATAATCGTCACGCCAAGGCGAGGCGAACAGCAGTTTGGTTCGCAAACTCAGGTTCTGTACCTGGTTTTCTTGTGAAAGAATAAATAGGTGATAGTCTGTGGTCGACAGGTATAGCTACCGACCAACATCATAACATTACATCCATTTAAAATCTTTGTTTTGAAGGGCGCGACCCGGGATTGTTGAGCCACTTGCCATTTGCCGTAATTTAGCCATGTACCTAATCATTACCGACAAGCTGACAGCTATTCGGTTTGTTTCGCGTTTTCCTGATCTGTTTGTTATATGGAACGACCAATTATAATATATTCTGAATGACGACGATGCTATAGTTGCGTTATAACAATGATTGGTAGCGGTTGCTTTGCAATCTTGGTGTCTCCGAATGTACCCGAATGTCGAATAGCTTTGCTCCCGGCTTAATCTTCGAGGTTATTTTTTTTATATAAGACCAGAAAGATTATACGCCTTGAAAAATCATGCTTGCTTGGTTGTTCGATGAAACATTGTTCTTGGAAAGAATACTATATGGAACGTACTATCTGTGAATCAAGTTTCGTTAAATTAATACTATGAATAACTAATATTTCGATGAAAGGTAAATTCGATGTACCGTTACGCTACGATTAGAGACGGATTCGAAACGATTAACTATGAAAAGTGGTTCGATTATATAAAATGCAATGAATTGATGATTATGTGATTAGAAAAAAAAACCTAATGAAATTCGTTGAACAGTTTTCGGTGAAATGAAAATCGATGTAAGATATTTCGATAAAATAATAGACACCCGTGGAAGATATGATAAGTCTGTTTAGAGAAGCGATGCATTAACCCAGTTCCCAGTAACATTTATGCTTAACCCAAGTATCTACAAGAAATATTGTACTGTTTGTGCCCAAATAAACATTAAAACATCTAAAATAATTTGCTTAGGCTTTGAGCGATTGTTCTCCTAAATGAATTACTTAAAGATTAAATAAATGGTTTTTATGTATTTGTTGGTATTTGGTTGCAATGTATTGCGATGTTTTATTCAAGTTTTATATACGAGTAGAGTTTTCAGTAGTGACATGCCGGTAAAATAATATAGCATTATACTGTAGGCGTAAAGTTTCTTAAACGAAACAAACCAAAGTGTAAAATTTTGGCAGAAACAATTTGATCTATTAAAAACTAACTGTTAATTTATTTTCATATGAAATGACTAATCATATTCTGATCTAAAGTTGTAATCGTTAAGCTGTAATAGTCTTGTAAACGTCAAAACAAACTTTATAGTAGTAATGGTGGATTCACCCGTTCTAACTTAAATGACAAGTAATTTGTGTCAAACACGGAAAGACAATGATAGACAAATATTTCTGTTCTTGTTATAGATGAACATAGTAGTGTAACTTTTCGTGACTACATACGAGAAGTACCGATAAAAGCCGATTTGCATTACATAGCCAAGTTACAAACATTGGTAAGTGACTTAACAATCTCGGTTCGTGACTGTACATATTTGTTACACTAGACTAAAAGCAATTTTAAAATGAACGCCCCCCTCTTAGAATTCTTTTTAACCTGACTGTGGCTTTATAGGCCAGGCCCAATATAGCGATAGGAGTGCGCGGTAGGAGAGTAGCCTGGGGAAAATCCAGTGGAAACCTCCGACACGACCACGTTAGATGTTAGCGGACATAATGGAGGAGCGTTTAGTTTAAGATTGGTTTTACTTTAGTTTGTTACCACCATTTCTGTTTTAGTAGTTAGGTATATTTGAACATATAGCGACATCAACGGAGTGTTAAATAACTAAATACCTCTGAACAGACGTCTTCAACTGGTCTTTATTCTGGCCACACGCAGTCTGTAAATAAAATACGCGTTATAAATATGATATAAATAAACTGAACCTCCATATAACTTTCGTCCCCATTCGGGATAATTTCCGGGATAAAACTATATGGCCTTCCTCGGGATACAAACTATGTCCATGTCAAATTTCATCTAAATTCCTTCAGCGTCAGCGGTCAAATCGTCAAAAAGTAACAGACAAAGATATTTTCGCCTTTATAATATTAAGTATGGATAACAGAAAATCCTAAACGTATTTTACCGCTCATCTACAGTAGCTTCAATCAGTGACATCTACTTATTTCGAATTATCACCAGTATCTCTAGTATAAGTTCTTTCAAATCAAATCACAAACGAATGCGTTTGCGTTTAGTCTCAATTCGTACGGGAAAAAATAGTTACCATCTAAGGCCACCAGAGGCGCTGCTCGCGTTGCCATATAAATTGAGACTAAACACAAACACGTTCGTTTGCGTTATGTTTCGAAATAACTTATACTAAAGTTACTGAATTTAAATTGCAAAATCAGTTGTTGCAAAAGGTCCAGCGCGGGGAATCATGTTTCTCTTTAATTTGAATTTTCATTCAGTATCGTACTCAGTAACTGACAAAATCCACTTACGGGTCTGTAGGTATTAATATAATATGATAAACATTGCATTAAAGGACTGAGCCATTAGCATCTGGTGATGAAAAGCAAATATTTGGGCTACTGCGCGATACAAAAGCCTAATTACCCTATTTAAAATAAGCAGGTTATGTGTTACACATCAGCCTTATCATTAGCTAATTTGTGTTATGAGAAATTTACTCTAAACAAAGAAATGTGAGGCAATTATTACCGCAGTAATTATATAATTTTAAATTTTATTAGATCATTAACATTGTTTTATAATTAGTAACTTAATTAATAGCTCTGAATATTGTCTCGTGTCACCGTCAAACGGAGGTCTATCCTACTGTAAGTATAAATCGGGATCAGTTTTGTATTTGCTATCCGCTTTTTGTCAGTATGATTGTAGTTTAATACTTTAAGTGGAATGGACCCCGGGTAATATTTCTATTTAAATTACTCTGAGTCAATTTATACGGCTTCTTATTTTGATCGTTAAATAATTTAGATTCAAATACACACAATTTTTAATGATTTCAATAAAAATATAGTTTATAAAATTATACATATCAAAAAAACAAGTAATTAATATACAGTAAATAGCTGTACCAAGTTATGTTGTTTTGCATATACATAGTACATTAACTCATTCATTATTACGTATATTCAAATAAAATAAAACGGGTCATTCAAGTCGAATATCGCTCGACATGTTTATTGTAATTACCTATTTCGTATTAAGAATAAGCTTTGATATGAAACTCATATACTGAAGGTTTCTGAATTTCCTTGTCAATTCAGCCAATGAAAATCCGCCTTAGCTAGATTAATAATACGTTGTTTTTTTTTTGGGCACAATGCTGCAATGTTTTGCAAAGTGCGTTGCCGGCCTTTCAGATGGGAGTAACCTTTTCTTGCAGATTTGTTAGTAACTAATCTAAGTAGGAAGGCATATGCGCTGGACAAATCAGATACGTGACAACACCAATACAGACGTGAAAGGATCCATACCCAACACATTGCCGAAAACCGAAACAAGTGCGAACGCGACAACACAGACACATATACATAGTCCCTATTCGTCCCGGTACCGCCGCACACCGGGTAGAGTCAGTCCGCCAGGTCGGGCCGATCTGAATTTGTTGCTGGACTCTTCTCAGCTAGGCTAGGTTTAGTGAACCAGTGACAAAACTCCCAGTAGCTCGATTCCAATCACACATCAGATTCGGTTGAAAACGCTCAACCAATCTCACTGGAGCGCAAACTCTTATAGTATTCCAGTGTTCAAAACCACCCGCGTGGCCGTGTCGGAGGTTTTCCTCTGGATTTTCCCCAGGCTACCCTCCAACCACGTACTCCTATCGCTTTATTGGGCCCGGCCTATAAGGCCACAGTCAGGTTAAAAAGAAACGAAAAAAGTTGAAAGCGATGGTTCAGAAAATAATTCGTTCAATCACGAGTGTCACGACCGTGAGCAATGATGAATACAAGCAGTGCGTTAATCATAATTAATAATAAGATTTTAATCCTTAAGATATTCGATAAATTTCCCATACTATACAGAAAAACGGAACTTTACATGAGCTTCATACAAACATCGTATATTCATTTTATCTTGACGCTTAGAGACCTTATACATCTCTAACAAGTCTTATTTTTAACATGTAACACTACATTTAATTAATGATACTTTGATTATTGTATTATTTTTATTTGACGTACCTAGATAGATTTTGACTTGTAAAAGTGCCCTTGAGGCCTATTTGCAGAATAAATGTTTTGATTTTGATTTTGATTGTTTGTATGAAGCTCATTTATATTTAAGTCCCTTAGATGGCAATGTTATTGCGATAATAGACCTTAGAAAAGCACGAGATTTCTCTACTTCAGCATAAACAGGGTTTGTTATTCACGGCGGTGCGCGGTCATGGTCAAAACGGCGTCTGCGCATGCATTATGGACGAATGTTACTCTATGTCCGTTCGGAAAGGACACAAGTGCATTTAGATTAATTGGACATACATCCTTTTTGAAAAACTTTGGTTAATCGAAGAGTGAAACTCGATGAGTGTACAGGGAAGTAGGGCCGGAGGATCTTGCGGTTAATACATTTAATTTTGCGGTGCATAGCTTGTGGCGCCGTTATATATGAATATATCGTGCATTATTTTAATTATAATATTTTTTTACCAACAATAGCATAATATTGTCGACGAAGACGTAATGCATGTGGGATATAGGAATGTACAGTCAGGTTCGCCAATATATATATACATTTTTGGACATTATTACAAAGGAATAGAGTGCACCAGTGTACACGTATTGATGAACTTGACTGTACTCGTATACTTTATCTGATTGACTGATTGCCTTCTAGAACTGTAGTAAAGATCATAAACGGTTTTTGACTTGAGACTAATAAGAGGTATTTTAAAATTCATTTAGCCGCATGTGAGATTGAACGTACATACAGACAATCGTTACATAGATTTCATATTAAATATACCTTAAATACTTGAAACTTCATGAACTAGAAGAAAGCGATTGAAAAAAAATACCGAATTGAACACATATTCGATAGCTCAATAGGCCATAGTGATGCGAGCGAGCGAAATAAACCCTAGTAGAAAACTAAGGTTGGGTTTTTTTTAGTTTTATTTACGATCTGTATTGATTAGAAATTAGCTTTTAAATGTTAAGGACTTGTTATGCATAAAATGTAGCTATCATAATTAAGAATAAAATATGTATTAAGTTTACTTACATTACATTCCATGGTTTACTCTTTTCTTTCACTTCAAACCAACGTATAGCCAAATAATGAATATTATTCGGATTCAGTGCACGCCAGATTGAATGGTTCAACTGTAAACATAATATTTCTTTTACTGTAAGGTAATACATTACGGCAACTCCTTTGCAATAAGGTATTTCTGCAAAACTTCCTGTTCAATTTATTGCAGGAATCGTATATACAATGTGGATACGTAATAGCACAAAGTGCACTTTTATGACCATTTATAAAGGAGATACGAGGTTAAGAATAAGGAATTAATAAAGAGATCAAGTAATCTATGGATTACTCCTAATGGCTGAACTGTCAACGCAACTGGACGCGAGGCGTTAACCGATTACGCTTGAAAGCTTGGTGTTGATCATCGTACTTATTGCCTGGGAATAAAAGTCTTTCAATCTGCGACCTTGTCAAGTATGTAGGCAGGGTTTGATTCTTGATATGAAACCGGCGGCGGCTTAATTATCTACGTTAGTAGAGGAAGGCTTAGTGGTAGCAGTAGGTAAGTATGTTGGTTGCGATCACTACCTGTTATCACAACGATTTCCAACGATTTGCTTCAGATAGATTAGCCTAAGTCGGGCTTACGAGGTACCGATGATGTCTAGTTGTTACAATCTCGAGGCCAAAATACACTAGGGACGAGTAATTTGATTCATCCTAGCAGATTGTGAATTGCATACAGAAGCATCGGGCTGATATTCACAAGGCTCATAAAGTGCATCCTTACACCAAACCCAGTAGACCCTTTGATTTAAATAAAGTATGACCACAGGGATTTCTTTAGCAAGCAGCAGTGTTTTTATGGCAGCAGTCTTCTGTAAGGTTGAGTAAGATTGTCGATATCAATGTTTTCACGCGAAATGAAATAAAATTGGAATCCTTAACGTATGCGGATCCCTATAATGGACGGGGAAATGTGAGCTCGTCTCCATGGAAGTTCGTACGCAGGAAGGGTGAGGTCCGGCGATACCTCCAGGAGGCAATCATTGACCTATCGTTGGTTTAATCTTATGTATGTAAGAAATAACATACGGATTTTAACTAAAGCTTTATAAAGGAAAACATCGCGAGGAAATCAGTATAATCCCAGCATGGTCTAGTTTTACCTCTGAAGTGGGATGTTAAATGCTGGCAGTCGCTTTCCTAAAACTAGCGCCTACGCTAAATAATTTCCCGGGGTTCAAGCCGTCGTCTCCCGGCAAAAATAATAAACAATGGCATTGTTTTGTGTTGTTCCCGGGGATTCCAGGGACCGGTAGACGACTGGTTAAAATACAACTGGTATTAAAACGCTTAGTGACGATGATAAAATTCCTATCATACATAGTTACTTAAGATAACTGTAGGTACCGAATCCACTCGACAGACTCAACGGCGCCACCAACACATACACAATATTTGTAATCTTTATGTCTGCCCATAAACAAAGGGCATCTACATATCTATGATAATAAACGGAAAATGTTTGCTTATGCGTTTACGTATTCTTATTAGGTCTGTTTTTGTTGGTCTCTTTCAATTCGTCTCGGTCTCTTGCAATTTCAAGTTGTTTGCTCGCTGGACGACCTCTAAAGACTAGTTGGTAGTGACCCTGCCTACGAAGCTGGAGGTCCCAGGTTCGAATCTCAACCAGGGCAGGGTGGCTCCGATCCAGATGTTTGACCGGCCTATCCTTCGGGCCAACGAAGTCAAATATCTTGGAGTGACACTCGACAGAAAACTGACTTTCCGTAGCCATATCAGTAGGGTATGCAACCGTGCGTTATTCGTGCTAGGAAGGCTTGGGTCGATGATTAACAAGTTTAGTAAAATATCATTTAGAAATAAGCTGACATTCTATAAAACTTGTGTTGGTCCAATCATGTCTTATGCAAGTGTAGCTTTTGCTCAAGTGTCTATGACATCGCTCAAGCCGCTTCAGGTCATTCAAAATCAAAAAATCAAAATCAAAACATTTATTCTGCAAATAGGCCTCAAGGGCACTTTTACAAGTCAAAATCTATCTAGGTACATCAAATAAAAATAATACAATAATCAAAGTACCATTAATTAAATGTAGTGTACATGTCAAAAATAAGACTAAGAAACTAATAACAATCGAGATTTGTTAGAGATGTATAAGGTCTCTAAGCGTCAAGATAAAAGGTAATAAAGTAGGTACACTAATCATAATAAAATATTTTGAGCTATATCTATAACATGTCAACATGAAAATAATAAAATCTAATAAATAAATATCCTCAGAGATGTATAAGGTCTCTGAGCGTCAGTCTAAAAAATAAAATCAAATGAGAACAGTGAAGTCTCTCATCATGTCAATTCCACTGAACACTAGTACGAAGTTACTAGTCCTTGCAAATGTGAACAGACCGGAACCCACAAACAGCACCCGTTCACGAGTATGACGTATATCTCAGCCATCGCCTCCCTCGACCATATGTTAGGGAAGGTTGCGACCCGATCAACGACGCCACCGTAAGCAAAGACCTTTAGGCGAGCATGACATATTCAAGCTGCAGGACATTTATAATCAAAGTAGTACATTCAGAATCGTTTTCTTCGTAGGGCGATTGGTGCCCCGTGGTACCAGTCAAACCTCAGTCTGCACCACAACATGGGGTTTAGGGCCATGTACGGTTTCTTTAAGCAGACTGCCAGACGCTTTATTGGGCCCGGCTTATAAAGCCACAGTCAGGTTCAAAAAAAAAGTTGTGGTTGAGGTTTCTCTGCAGCTTACTGTACATACACCCAGCAACTCACCTTTCTAGATCTCCTGAAGTTCTCCGTATCTTTTCTATAAAAAGTAAATCTTAAAAATTAACAAATATAAAAACCGTCACATCACCGTAATTGTAAACAAATCTAACAATTAATGACGGATTGTGACAGTTTTAGTTTTAATAGCATTTAAATATCGAAAATTTAAAGTAGGTAAAATTATTTTCGTGTAGGTTGTAAATCTATTCAATGAGAGCTATCGCGTATGAATTCGCCGCTAGAGGCGCTAGTGTAGCGTGGGGTCTCCGAAACGTCAAATGTCACTCTTTGTGTTGGGCTACGCGGGTTAATATCTAATTGCAACAATATGGTGACTATTTTGCAATACCTGAGCTTGATAATGGCAAATATGAGTTAAAGGTCAATGACTTTCAGGGCTTTGAGACAGTTTTGTCTCTCGGAAACTTATTTCCTCCTTTTTTCCGAACAAAACGGGACCACGCTACTATGCGGTATGTTCGATATTTTTACGGTACTGAATATGATTTAAATGTAAACTTCGTTCTCATGTCCATAATAACCAATAATACTTTTTGACAGCTGGATCTTACTCGACAGTGGCGCCAACTGGTGAGCACAAAAACGATAGCCCCCATTGGCAAGATTATAATTATGCGTAATAGTACGGACTATTAATTATTCTGTGGTAACAGTATAGAGTAAAGCTATGGATTAAATTAAAATTATTTTGAAATGAACGTACTTTTCCTTCTAGTAGATTTATGTTTGATGTGTGAGTTTCTGTATATTACACAATACTACACTCGCGGACAAAGAAAACGGGTCGGTAAAATACCGTCATATTTCCTAAAATAGTGCAAACTTGTACAGTTATTTAATCCTGTCCTGATCTTTATTTAATTTTACATCTAATCTGCACAAACAGATTCAAAAAAATACAGAGAGAACAGTTCAAGAGCGCTTTAATAAAATGTAACAGGTCCACTAGCGCCACTCGTAAATAATTGTGATTGTTTAAATTTAGCGATAGATATCTAAAAAAGGAGGCCGCTACGTACTGTATTTTGTATTTAAGTACGTTTTGAATCCATCAAACTAGTTAATACGTTGCTGGATTCGTCAATCTATGCGTCCAAAGTTAAAACGGCCGTTTTATTTTTGAGCTCATAGAGAGACCAATCTACCAACGTAAAAATTAGTTTGATGGATTCAAAAAGTACTTAAATACAAACTACAGTACGTATCGGCCCCCTTTTTTAGTTATATATCATTAAATTTAAATAATTACAATTATTTACGAGTGGCGCTAGTGGACCTGTTACATTTTATTAAAGCGCTCTTAAAAAAATTTACGTTTCCAGGTTTAAATCGGACTCCTAAAAACCCATGAAACACACTGTTAACCAACCGAGTTATCGCAAAAATCATCAGTTATGGATATTAATTTTTTTATGATAGGGATCCCGGGAATTACTAATACTGTTGGGTATTACTAAGAATAATATATCATGTAAATAAAACTAGTATAAAATATTTAGAAAAACTTATGCGGTAGGTAATTTAATTTAGGATGACCCGAAATTTTTGATCTCGAGTGTATATAGTTTTAGCATTTTAGGTATTCAAAAATTAATAAATGAGCTAAAGTTGCGTGATTCCCAAGTCTAAAAATTTTATTTCGCAAGTAAATACTTACATGAAATTTTTTTTATGTGATCAAGTCTTTAGATGTATACGCACGCATGTATCCGATTCATACCAAAAGTAAAAGTCCCCATAGCAACAAGGGCTGTTGTCTCAAGTGTCTCCACACGTATTGTCCAAACAATGTATTAATTAGTTACGATATTCCTCGATTCGATTCAGAGAAAGTCTAACAAACTCGTCTTGTCGCCGCCCAACACAATTCAAAACGAAAATAATTCTAAATTCAACTCTTGCAATTTTTATTCCCGTTTCCTACTGCCATTCATTTGGCCAAGTCTGCGTACGAAAATCTAATTTGAGACATAACAAAAGTATGCAGGATCCAGTTTTCAATGACGGGGGAATGTGCAGACTTATGCAAGGGCCATGGATATACAAACTTTTTTTCGTTTGCGAAATCCTGGGAAAAATGAATTCAGCCAAGCTGAAGCTTTATTTGAACGTAACGATGGCGATGGCTGCCCCCAGTGGCCAAATGCTTTTGTTATTTTTACTGTTCCACTTGTGTTGTGAGTTGTGAGCGTAGTAAAGTGGATTCCTATTCCGTGCTGTGATAGGTGGAAATGTCAGGATTTCAGGTAGTTAACTTTATAAAACGGGGTAATGGAAACGACTTTTTGACTTTTGAATAAGAGTAAAAACATTGGAAAACATTTTCATTGCCGTGTTTTCATTATTTAATACAAACACAGCTTATTAAGTAATAGGTAATGAATGCAAATTAAGAATGGGTGAGGACGAATTTCTTGGGGCAAATTGCTGACACAGATGTTATCTAGGCATCACCACTGCAGTGGAGCTCCTCCAGACCAAATGGATTCGGCACTGGTCTACCTTGGGATTCTTCATACTCTGCACTTTCCGGGATCGGTCGCTATATTAGAACTTCACAATCTCATCAACTGTCACAATCAATAGATTCTCTTCGCCACTTTGCTATCCACTCAAGAAGTAGTACATCCTAGTTTTTGCTACTTTTTATGTCCAAGTTTTTGTGTGTAACAATATATCGCGACAGTACGTGCTTTTGCAATTTATGGCATTCGTTATGAAGCGGTGTCGGTAAAAGAAAAGCTGTTAATAAAGTTTTATAGGCGAATAAACCTCTCAACGTACGCTCGTAATCTTTCGATATATCTTTAGCGCTCGTTGTTTAGACTTAGTTAGACTTACGTCGATTCATACTTTCTTTATGAATCTACGTAAGGCGAAGGAAATTACAGAAAAATCTACAGACTTTAAAAAATGGTACTGTAAGTTACAAAATTTGGAGAGTTTAGTATACACGGGAGACATATATTAAACTTATCTGCACCTCGGACTTTATAGCACTTTCTGTCTGAGTCCAGGCATAGCTTTGAGCGTTATTTCTATAAAAGATCTATTTTGGTATTGGTATAGTACGGTTTATTCAACTATAAAGTAATTATTTGTGGACAATAGAAATGTAGTCTTGAACCAACTATTGATAAGTAATTTTTTTGAAATTGTAAATTGCTGTTTGAATTTTTAATTTCGTTTGCCAGTTCGTACAAAAAACGTCTAGATTTTCAATAAAACTTTTACATAAAAGTCTTTGTTTCGTTATTAAGGTCGCAACAGACAACGTAAAAATCTTTATTACCTGCTTAACAGGAACGATTGTTACATCCAAATTCCTTTCTAATTTCGAAATGTTTGAACGTTAAATTTACTCAACAGACAGTAAAATTAATCGTTCAATAACCAAGTACTGCTGAAATTAATTTATCATTGTCAGTACATTTGCAAATTTATCTTTCCGCCCGAATAAACGCGGGAAACGAAATTTTAATTCATCTCGCAGAAATAAATCACTCAAAGAAATTCAATTAATAAATCACTTGCTTCTGGAAAGTACGACGTGATTTGAGTGTTTCGAGATGTTTGTTTCGGGGTCAGTGTGTTTCGTTCGGCTATTGTTTGTTATAAGTTGACAGCCAAGAGAAAATAATACTTAACTATATTTAAAGATACCAGTGTTTTCATTTGCGTTGCTATTATTATTTTAAATAAATAAATATTTGTGGACAATCTTACATCAATCGTATCTATTTAGAATTTAAGATCATCTAAGGAAGACGGTAGGAGATACCGCAGAAGCGAATGCCATCTACATCATGTACTACTTACTGTACGGCATATCCCAAGCATATAACACATAATGCACAAGCACATAAAATATAATGAAATGTACATTATCATTTTTCCATTAACGACAGTAATAATGAAAATCCTGAAGTGTTGAAAACAGGTTGAAAATTATTAAATAATACCGCAGTAAATGGACCGCTTTTCTACCTGCCCGAGATGATAATCAATTAATCATTCAATTGTCTGTATTCAGACATCTAACAATGAACCTTTTGTGAGACTAGAGCATTGAAATATCTTTCATACTGATACGAATTATTATAGGCATTATTATAATACCTACTTCTGAGATTTTATTGTATCCAGATTGGTTGCGAACAGTCCAGGGTATTGTATCTATATCTATCTATATGTAAAAATATTTTGGACCCATTCATTCGCCTACTAAACTTCACACGTTCCGATGAAAGATATTTATTTTCGTCGAACAAACATTGATACATACAAACGCCGGATCATAGGATGTTCCAGTTACTCGGAGAACTGTACTCACTCGTCGTAGGATAACAACTGCCACACAAGTAATTTTTACCACTACCACTTTCATTTTCATACGATCTACCTGTTTAGCATACCGTAGGTTCAATGGCATTGAACTCTGGTAAACAGACACAGTAATCTATGGACGAGTGCAATTTTAGATACAAACTTAATCGTTATCAATGATTTTATTTTAATCTTGGGCTGCTATCACGCACATGCGTAAACGCGTAGTTGGCAGAATGTATGGAAATACAATGAGTTAGAAAACTGAGCGTGGCGTGCCGCGCAGCTCGTCGGCTATGCGTGATCACGGCTTAAGAAATACTAGAAAGACTTCGTCGATATAACGTCTAATAATAATGTAATGCTTTCAATCCCTGTCGTGAAAATAATGTCACTTTGATTGGAAATTATGATTATAAAGGGAATATAACGGCAATGGGAGTCAATCTGAAGGATTACGCCGAGATATTTGAACGTTGGGTCCTTTTCTCACCTCATGGTATTGTCTATTCAAAGTGTCATTCGTTCAGTATAATAACTCATAAGTCATGCGTTCAGTAGTGCAAATAACTTTTCACTTTGTTTGAAAATCTAAATCATACAGTTTGGATAATATATTAAACTTCATATCGCGTAACCCGTCGCTGAAACAGATCGGGTTTACGTGGCGTCATAATAGTAACATCAGGGTTGTCAGTTGCCAAATCACATTATGTATCGGAAATTGGCAACACTGGATATAGAAACCCGGAGTAGTATACAAGTTTTAAAATGAATGCCTTCTCCTAGTAGACTTTGTTTCAGAGTTTCTGTGCATTGCGCCTATGTGGTTACGTCATATTTGGACGGAACGCAATGGAGGGGCGAACATTTTAAGACTGTATATACTTTAGTTGTATATACCGTTGCTTTTAAAGAGAGGGTCGATTGACGGCCATTATTCTATTAGGCGACACGTTTGTGTGGCGACACGACGCGTGCTGTTCTGGAAAATGGAAACACAGACGTTAGACAATACGCGTGTCGTCTCGATGAGCATGTTGCATAGGCGTAGCAGAATTCTCAAGTCATTTTAATGTCTGTACATAGAGCCTATTCTGTTACGCTTTTGATATGAATTTTGCGTGATCTCTTTCTTTGTCTTTCTCTCTTCTTAACTGGTTGTATCTTCAGCTACTACTACGGAGCCCAGAAAGGTGAATTGTAAGTGTCTTATCGACCTTCCAATCGGCAATAAAGGCCTCAATTTCGGAATGCTTAAAAAATCCTTTTGCTGCTCTAATTTCCCCAAGATTTTAATTTTCCAAAAAAATATGTAATCCTTTACTTCGAAAACTTAAAAAATAGTTCAAAAAAGGCGTTGAAAATGGTGTACGTAGTTTAAACTTTAGATTTCGAATTAAATAAAAAAGTTTATTTACAAGCGGTAATAACGGTTAAATAACAATAACTTAAATAATATTAAAACTGACTTAAATCTAAAACAGGCCCTCGGGGCACTGAATTAAATAAGTGGAGTTTCACTGTTACTATTCAGATAAGTGACAACCCTATAGTATAAAGAAAATACCAAGTCGTAATATGATCTGTCTACATGACTGTACTTATGACGAAGACAAAGTGCCGGGAGATTGATGCCCGTACAAAAGTAATATTCTCTCTTAAGCGCAAACAAAATAATCATAAACACAGACGCGTTGTTTATGTACTGTGATACTTTATATTGTAGATTTATGTTTTGTATACGGTTTGGATATATTAGGTACAGTAGTTTGAGTTCCCGTATTTCTTTAAGATACAGACCAAAAGTGGAACAGCGGAAGCGATACTACAAGAAATCGGGAATCCTTGCCTCCGGATTCCAGTTTAAGGGAACGGGAACGAATTTTGAGTACGTAGGTACAATCAAGAGTATAATTCTGAAACACTGATTAGATGATAGCATTAATTGGTTGTCACTGCACAGTCAATCGAATAGCCAAATGTGCGCGTAACCTGCAAATATCACTACACTACTAACATGACTAACACTTCCTTTATCGCCTAGTCTTTAAATGAAATTAAGTGTGGCCCTTATTATGGTCGCGCGATAACATGATAAATGAATGACAAGATGCATGTCACTTTCTTTCGAGTGGCATCAGAAAGTGACAAAATGCTTTATCTTGTAATTTATCATGTTATCACGCAACCATCATAGACCCCTCGAATTACACACATACAATTAGTACACATAGTTCAGAGCATCAGTCTAGTTTTACAAAAAAAATATTGCTGTATGGTTGTATTAAATAAGGTGATTCTTGAGAGGGTCAATTTGCAGCGTCCAGAGGGAAAAAGTACCTGTATCTGTAGAATTAAAATATTTCAGCTTTTAATTTTTTTCTCACTAGACGTTTACTTACTGTAACTGGGTCAGTGTATAATGTACTTTTTGATCAATGTTAGTAGAATTATCCGAAAAAAAAATCAAACACCTAAAACATCATTACCCTGGTGCGTCCATTCGCCATTTTCATAGCAAACTACCCTTAAAAAAAAGTAATTATATATTAAAATCAAATATTTCAATAAGTTAAATAGTTACAGTATATAAAAATATGGTCCCCGTATTTATCGTAGTTTAAAAAAAAATTCAAAGTTTGTCCAGAGCTCAGTTATTTGATGTAAAGTGATATACCTATTCAATAAATATGCGTATTATTCAACATAATTTCATATTTGTTACTTGGTAGAAATCTGTTAAAATAAAAAACGCCGTATGAGATGAATAATACTATCCTGAAGAATGACTCATTAATGATTGACCCTTGTTTTATGTGTCTATTTAATAAATAAATATCAAATCACAAATTTAATTGAATTGCTTGTTTCAATCTCAGCCACTACACTATTATTTCTATTTTTATTAATCTTCCCTGGAAATTCCGTAAGCGGCCTGAGAAACCAATTGAGCTGAGAATTGTCCCTTTAAACAAATGAACCGTGTACCGTCGCTACGGTACAATTGTACCTCTACAGCGGGTTTCCTTTACTCATTTGTGTAAATTATTTTATATCAATTCTCATGTATTTCTCAATTTCATATTAAATGTTTTCTTCCTTTATTATTCCATTTGAAGTTATAACGAGAAACCGTACCTATATATCAGGATTAGACCCAAGTTAGACTTGAATTGTAAGGGAATACTTATATCTCAATATTTAAGGATCCTTAAAAAACGCTCATCTATTTACGTCATTTTCTGTTTGAATTGACACGTATCTTGACATTCACTCAATGTTACTATCTAGAACAGGACTATTGCGACCTTATTTCATAAAGTTTAAATGTATTTTTTGGATTTTTCAGTAAGAAATATCGTTTCAAACATCAATCCAAACCATTTTCAAGCTAAAAGCTTGTATGTTCCGCTTAAATTCTATGACAAACAATCAGATCTAAAACATTAATAAAATCATCGTATCCTGTAATAACTTTATTGATATTATCAATACTTTTGTCATAATTTGAAATCAAAACAATTATATGATTATACATATAATGGAAGGCGAGTTTATTCAATGTAAATATAGTTTAGTACAAGTATTTAAATTAGAATCTTATAAAAATTTATGAATTAAACTAATATCTACACAAAAAAAATATTATTTAATTATTCGGAGAACCAACACCTACTATTATTACATTAATTTTCAACAAAACGCCATTAACAGGTTATAACAACACAATAGCAAAGAACAAATGGTGATTAGCACTATACACTGCCTCACAGAAGCCAAATAAAGCAGTAGCAAAAATCGGATAATTGCGAGTTGGACTCGCCCGCCGAGGGTTAGGTACAAATTTGTAGGTACATATTATAAATAGTTCAAGAATCGAGTCTCGCAGTTTTTAATGTTTTAATTACAAATGTATAGTTTTGAGATTTTTGCCTGTACTTGTAGTATAAGACGGTATTACTTGCCAAACTTCATATGTAGTTCTAGGGAAACGAATAGTAAGCACCCTACACATTTTGATTCTCGAGTGTCGAAATATAAGTTTTTTGCGGCATAAATGGACGTACCTTTTTTTACTTAGAAGTTTGATTTTTGCACAGCTTCAAGGGACTGCAGACCTGAGCAGGTGTAGTGAGTACGTATACGTATAATTATATGGTTTTGATTTCAACTCAATATCTCTATACGTCCCGAAGTAAAGGGTCTTGACACACAGACAGACGGACATAAAAGTGATCATATAAGGGTTCCGTTTTTTCCCTTTTGAGATACGGAAGCCCAAAAACCAAAATAAAATGATAAAACTTTAAAATTATATTACAATTATTTTGCGATGATATCCCTATTACCTAAGAATTGCAATTTTGCGTACAGAATAGATATTTTAAGTAGTGTAGTCTTTAGTTATTTCATACGTTGGAAATAGAGTATAATTTCATCGTAAGCGGTGCTCGTTAAAGTCTGATTTTATGGAAAGTTTGACAAGTTTCTATGGGATGACAGCTGCCGCCATATTTAACGTTGACCGGTCTGTAATAGTACGTTGGTGCAACTCGCCCTTAATGTTACGGACGCGTCTATTTAGTCAAAGTCAACCTCCGCTATAGCCACGGTGCTCCAGACCGCGACGGCGTAATGCCGGTACCGTAGCAAAAAACGATGACCAAATTGTAACGTAACAAGTCCCGTAACCATGCACCGCTGGTGTCCGAGGTCTGGTTTGGACTCCGACCTAGAAAAGGTAAATGTAAAAAGAAAAATTGCTCTGTACCTCAAATTGTAACTCAATTTGGTACAAAAAAAAACAAATCGTTTAGGCTCTTTTTTAACGGTCCCTCATCAATGGTCATGGTCACTGGAAACTAGATGAGTAGAGGGTTTATATCCTAACCATTTTGAGTATTATTATTAAGAAAAGTGATGTTTATATCTACCCAGCGTAAGATTGACATGACATAATAAAGTAGCGAGTTGCTCTTTTCATTATACTACTAAAACGTATTGTTGTGTTCTAGGTATTGTCGAAAACTACTTCCCTCGGCACGATGCCTCAAAGGCCCGTTTTAGATTTAAGTTAATTTTATTATATTTACATTATTGAAGTTATATTGTTAAGTATTCTTGTATATATTTTCTTGTACAACTTACTCATCATACCGAATAAGTATTTGAATGCTAAAACTTCAAAATGTATTCGCATTGCTGAAAGTTTACCCCTATGCTAAGTACGTACTAAATTTTAGTGTCAAACGAGATCAGACATTGTAGCATGGGCAGGTATTTTTACTGCGCATTTGATGGCTCGTATACGAAAGTGGAAATTGTATTTTAGAAGAAGATGGGCCGAAGTACACGTGACATTAAATCACACATAAGTCTTCTAGTTTACTGCGGTTGGCGTCACAATGTCTCAGAATAATATGACTGTGGAATGAACTAGGTTTTGCGTCTTTTGTTCTTTGCTTGGCCGTTATACGTCGACATGTGTTTTTGTCGTCACTGAAGTGGTTCGAAATATGATATTTCCTATTTATATTTTAAATGTTTTCTTTTGTACTATTGACGGGAAATGTCGTTACAACTTGTAGAAATTCGTGCAAGAGATACTTTATACATAATACGGCATTAGTCTAAGTCAGTGACATCGATATCTTTAGGCTGAAAGGGCGTAAACGCCAAAACGCTAATTTTCAGTAGACCAAAAATAGGTTTTTTTACATAACTTTTTGGTTTTAAGGTCATTTTTCGCTCGAAAGATAAATAGCATGATTAAAAAATATTTAATATTAGGTAATAAACGAAAAAACAAGACAAATAAAATTTAAAAACCCAGATGTTTGCTAGATCGTATGAGTCAACAAATAAATGATATAGGGAATAACAAGGTCGTATGCGTTATTTTGATCGAGGACCAATGAATTATATACGAAATATGACCTTTAAATTTTGTAATCATTGTCTGATACAACCCAACAATTTTTTTTAAATCGTGCTTAGAGGTGAAAAAAAGTTGGGTCGTATTCACCATTTTTTTGAAAAAAATTAAGTAATACTACATCAAAAAGTCATTTTGACCAAAATGGCGCGTTTAGGCCTTTTGAGCCTAAAGGTATCGACATGTAGTTCCAGGGGAGTATTACGAGTATTTGAAATGGAACTGGTGAATATTTTAGCCACATTTTCTTACTAACTCATGTGATGCGAGGTTAGCATTCATGACCCATTTTTTGCATGTTTTTTAGGCTAGAGGTTTTTCCTCAAAAGTGTTGGAAGGATACATGTCTCCACAATATTTCACTAAGAAGACCTATTACTTTTCCATGGCTGTGTTCTGCTGACTTAAACTTTTTTTTGGGAAAACACGGGTTTTGTTTGTGATGTGTTGTATTATTGCGATATTTATAATTAAAAAAGGGCGGAGGAGTTTGTATGTGATAGCGATAATTTAGCCTGCGCCTAAAATAATTTAATACCATTATATTTCTTTAAGGCGATAAAGAGTCCGACTGATGATCGAAGACAAGCAAAAGATAGTATTCTAGCTAAAAAAGGGAAATAAAAGATTGGCACAAAAGTCGACAAAATTATGTAATGAAGAGGTTACTTTTGTATATTTGTTTACTTGTTGTTGGTCTCTATGCTGTGCGTATATCTAACATGTATCTACGCATGTTAATGCAACAAAAACTTTCACATTAATCGTTTTAATTGTCTATGACGAGAATAATTCGTCTGGTATGTTATTTACCCACATAATAGCTATTGGGAGCACATAATATCATGGCGATATAAAACAATTTGCGGAGAGTGCCTAACGGAATTAATTATTTGGTAATCTGTACCAAACACAAAATTAATTAAAATCTGTGTTCAATATTTGGACAATTTGAGGCGCCGAGACCACAGATGAGTGACACCTATAATTTAACTAGTTACAAAACTTGATTTAATCTTTTTATGATGGCTTTATTTACATACCTATTTAAAAGAAACTATCGCAAAAAACGTATATTTAGACACTCTCAAGGGAATCAAAATTTATACGGTACTTCCCGTTGACCTAGAACTATGAAATTTGGCCAGTAATATTGTCTACTATATCTAACTAAAAACTAAAAATTAAAGATTAATATCAAAATTAGGTGCCCTCGGGATGGTGCCCATTACGCAGGTAGCATTCCCGCGCTGGATTGCGATGGCAATTCCTTGCGCATGAAAGCTGCCTGCGCGTGGTTCTTAAAGAAACTTGTACATAAACAAGACAATATTTGGACATTAAACTTTGAGTACAAAAGTTATAAAAGATTTATTGGAAGAGGGGAAAGGGAACAAGGAAAATCAACTGGCCCGATAACATTAAGAAAACTAACGTAGTCTAAATTATGATATCATTAATTCGTTTCTAACATTGAAGTAAACTTCTTCAAAAGCTGAATAATACAATATTTATCAGTCGTCTGTTTACCTATTCATTTTCAAGTCAGTCAGTAACAGATGTGGCCGGCGCTCGCCGCTTCACCGGGCCTTAAGGGGATTAAACCTCTTTGAGAAGCATTTGCAATATTAATTTTAATATCCGGAGAGGTGTCGTGTCCTGTAATGTTGGAATTCTGGTTATTAGAAGTAAGACTTAGATACAAAATTGAATATAATATTAGCTGCTGACTGTAATAAAAATTAAATGATATCATTACATTAAGAAATCACACTTGACAAGCCTAATTCCTATAAGGTCTGGTTTTCCTTCGGGTTGGAAGTCTAGTTAGGGTTAGGGTTAGGGTCCCGTACTGGTAGGATCCAAACTGAACCCTAATGCTGTAACTCACGTGTCCGTCCGTCCGTCATTTGTCAGTCAGGGTTTCTTTAATAAAATGGAAACTAGAAAGGGAGCTCATAAATTCGGTACCATTTCTAAACGTTGGTACGGTCGGCCTCATAAGGGGCTAACACCTTCGTACTGTGTCGCTTTAATATTGTATTTAAACTGTTATACTATATAAATCTCCAACTGGTGAAAGAGACAAAGTCCCAAAGTGTCAAGCTACTTACGAGGCCGACTACTACCTTTTAATTTTGATGGTTCCTACTCGGCGCGCGCGCGCGGCGTAAGGGAGGAGACGTCAAAGACGGTGGGGCGTGGTAGACATTCCTCTTCCGCTGCTCTAAATGAAAGAATGAACTTTATTCTGCAAGTAGGGAGCAATGCCACATTTACAAGTCACTACTAGCATTTCTCAAGAGACCACTGCCAAGAAGAAAAGCTGAAAGAAACTCGACAGCAGTGTCATTTTCTCCAAAAACTCTTTGTCGAATACCTATAGAAACTTATCTAAAGCAACGCCATCACAACAAGCGAGGGAACTCGATTTTTAGTAGCATCGACGGCCTTTGATTTATTCATCGGTCGTACCACTTAAAAATCGCATGCTTGTTCCACTTTGGGCACTCAGCCCAGGAAAATCGCGCCAATTCATAAAAAAGGCCAAGACTTTTTTCGATCAGCAAATTAATCAAGCAGTTATTTGGAAAGAAGACGATAAATCAACGAATTACAGGCCTCGCCGCCGCTCGGGCAAATTTGCATGCAACGTGACTCGCGTTCCAATGAGTTCAGTTCCGGTCAAAGTAACTATAGAATTACCTATTGAAGCTGAATATAGGTCTTGTTGAAAACTTTAGACGTGAACCGAACTACAAAGTGTAGGCAATATTGTTGCTAAGATATTGAGCGTAGGTAGAGTCAGCATCATAAATATCAGGGATGCGCCGAATATTCGGTTATTATTCGGTATTCGGCATATTCGGCATGTTTTTGAATGTTCAGTATTCGGCCGATATATTTAATAATTAATACTCTTAACTATCTTAATATTATTTAACTAACTTTATTGTCAAATTTTACGTTGATTATGAACAAAAACTTTACCATTCAATAGTTTTAGAAGAATGGATGAAGACATTAAGTTCGGCCGAATGCTCGTATTCGTATAATAAAAATGTATACATTATAGCACTTCATTGTCATTAGAAGATAAGGTCAAAAGGTGTATACATATTTGTTACATAAACATGTTTTCCTTAACCCAAAAGTCGTACGTAATAAATTTTTTGGAAAACCTTACGGGTTTGACTCCGCGACCTCCAGATCTAAAGTCGACTTGGTCACAAATAGCCATGTCATGAATAAAAACAATCCTGAATATCCGCTGAATATTTTTTCTAAACGACTGAAGTTATTCCTAGAGGCGGCCGGGGAGTGATTGAGACTTCAGTTACGAGTCACCTGTCGATTCACCTTACCACTTACCCAATACAACTTGACCCTCGAAATTCGTAATAATTATGAGTGTCAATGGTTAGACTTATACTGGTTTTAAAAAGTCGGAAAGTTTTGTGAAAAGGCAGGTGTGTGCGGTCGAGGCTTTTATAATGCACTTGAGAAATTAACTAAAATTGTACAGTCAGCAGCATACGCGAGATTTAAAAAATAGAACATACTAAATGTATGGACCCACTATTGAAGCTGCCCATTCATAATTTAATATCACAACCAATATTTTTGTAGAATGTTAAATCCAACAAGTTTGTATGCAATTTTTAACTGTGAGGATGCATTCCAGAGTACATAAGAATAAGACGCAGTTTACAGTTTACTCATTGCAAATGATATAGGCGCGTGTCGAATTGAGACAGAAGGAATAAACAAAACAACGCTTCAATATCGACTTTGTTATGAATGACTTTCCGTCTATTGTGTGTCTCAAAGGAGTCGAAAGTAAATTTCTCCTAATGGGGCAGCCTGAATACATGAGCGAGTGTGGACGCGTTTTGTATGGAGAATAGGCCCTCGTTACAGCGCTGATCAGAATGGACACTGTGGCAATAAACGCCGTTGTCGTGAATATTCTCTGTTTTGTAATTGGCAAATACAAAACTCGTTGACAGAACAGTAAGGGTTGATATTTTATAATTAAAACAAATAGTACTAAAGAGGTATATTAAATGTTGCACATGAAATGACATAGTTTATATAATTTGTGTTTAAAGTTTTAATAAGGTCATTTCTTTAAATTTGATACAAATACGATATAATCATTTTGATTTACATTGGTTACTCAATGTCATATCTTAATAATTACATAAACGCTATCCCTTCTCTAGAAAAAGAAAATAGAAAAAGTAGCATGTATTATATATAATACTCTACTTTTTCTATTTAAAATATACGTATTTTATTAGTACCTAAGTACGTAGAAGTACAAACGTACCGTAATTTAATAATAAATACTAGGCGGCATAAGAGCAAGTTTTTTCCAGTCGCGTGCGCTCGCTGGCTACTAGTTTGTGTTCACTCGATCGCGCACTTGACCTACGGTACTCCGGGATTATATTCTTGTTAATTGTTCGGACGAGCGTGCTTGATGAATCGATGCTTCACTGATTTCAATGGATGTGGTCAGTTGCTTACAGGTTTGTGTTTGCACTTCGATTTGTGTCCGTTCTTTGAAAATTACGCATTTCGCTTGATAGAGCGTTGACGAGAGCTTACTGATGTCGGAAAAAATTCCTTTCTTGTCGGGATACTGGGATACTGTCAGTATTACATTCGTGCAATAGTAATATCATGCCCGTGAGCGAGCCAGTACTACATTCGGGTAAAAAAAAAACCAACAATTTTGTTTTACACATTTGATCATGATTACAGAATATAATTAACGACTAGGTAATAATGTAAAATTACGGAGTGAAAAGTAATTACGCGAAATTGCTATTCCGCATCGATAGCATTTATTTACTTTGGAATTCGTTCATTGCATTTTCATTCTGTGGGAATTAAATTAAAATATAAGCTATTGTCTAATGCAAACAACACGTACACAGCTATCCTCATCCACACCCACCTCGCCATCAAATATATCTATACTCTTTAAGGTGCTCAAAATATCGCAACATGCATAGTAACGACTTGATGAGTGCTTTACCCTGGCCACCCCGATGTCATCATCATCATATCAGAAGAAAGACGTCTAGTGCTGGACATAGGCTTCCCCCAACGAGTGCCACAATGACCAGTCCTGCGCCACCCGCATCCAGCGGACTCCCGCGACCTTTACCAGGTCATCAGTCCACCTTGTGGGGGGGGCTACCCACGCTGCGCCTTCCGGTCCGTGGTCGCCACTCGAGAACCTTTCGGTCACATCGGCCATCGGTTCTACGTGCAATGTGCTCCGCCCACTCCCACTTAAATTTAGCGATTCGAAAGGCTATATCGGTTACCCCGATGTATCTGAATGTAATATTTACAAAACCCAGGAACATGCTCAAGTATATGAAGAATATCTAGATCTAAGTCAAACTAAGCTCCACCTGAAGAACTGCGTTTTTTCAGAAATTGACAACATTCAATGCCCTCAAAAATAACTTAGGACAGTTTTACAAACAAAGAAATAATTTTCCAAATCTGTTCATAAATGGCGGCGTAATCGCATAACAAACATGCAAAAAAACATGCAGTCGAATTGAACCTCCTCCTGTTTTTAAAGTCAGTCAATAAATTACCCTTAACAGGTAGCTTTTCAGTGAAGGAAAACATTGTGAGGATCTGTAATTGGCTCTTTGTATTTACTTGATTGTTTAATGTAATAAATGATAGCTGCTGGATCTTCAAATAAAATAAATAAATAAATGAGTCTAGTTTTCGCTCTGGGTTGGAAGGTCAGATGGCAGTCGATTACATGAAACTAGTACCTACGCCAGATCTTGGGATTAGGTCCCAAAAACGACCCTTAGACGATGATAGTATAATTATAAGGTAACCCTAAGTAACCCCTAGAGTCTAAAGGTTACTTATAATTAAATAGACCGGCTTAGACCATGATCAAAATAGACCTTTGGTTTTTTGGACATTCTGTGTTACTATGATACGTTTACAAAAACCCTCGTTTGGCAAGGCCAAAAGAACCACTATAATAATATTTCAAAGACTTCGTAGTAATAATTAATTTTATGCAGCTATTAGGGTCGGTAGGTGAGTTTACGGCTTGTTAATTTGATGCGCCAGTTTGCGGCCACTTGCATGAGTTGATGCACTGAAAGGATATTTTCTTGCTTTTTTAATATATTCGCATTCAATAGCTACTAATTAAAACGCATACGACTCACTATGTCTTTAAGGCATGTAAAAAAGTAAATTTCAAAATAACAACTACACTAATTGAGTAAATAAATTACAACCAAAATTAAAAACCTGAGAAAAAATACAATACAAATGCTAAAACTAAACTAAACTTACCTTAAACTACAATGTCTAACCTATAAATACAAATATCGCCTAATTCACTATAATTTGGTAGGGTGCCCATAAGGCTAGCTGTGATCCCTCGCTGGAATGGCAATGCCAATGCGTTGAGCAAGGAACGAGCCAGCCCTACGGTCACCAGAAGCCCGAATACTCATTTGTGAAATTTGATTAAAAAGTTTAACAGCCTCCGGTCCCTATGGCAAACGCCGCAAATACGTAGCTGCCACCTAAAGATGCGTATTTGCGGCGTTTAGCAGCTTCAGCAGCTGCGGCAGCACTGCCTGCGTTTAGCGATGTCGTGCTGAGCTGGGACAACTTGGCAAACATGTCAAAATTTTCTTTCTTTAACTTGAAATGCAATCAGAAGACGAATATTTGCTGCAAATTATCACAAATACCGAAACGTATTCCGGGCCGCAGACAAAACTAGGTCACAAATTCAGTATCTATGCAAAACCTTGATGGATTAAAAACAAAGCGTCAAACCTTTCCGGGACTAGGGAACTAAGTTAACACAGATACGGTGATAAATCGGTCTTGCACTCGGGGGAGACGAAAGTGGAGTGATAGTCGGTGGGGGCCCCGATGCCGGCCGCTCTCGCAGTGTATCGCCGCCTTTACCCGCCAGAGCCCGTGCCCGTCGCGCCCGCGTACGTACGATTTAAAAAAGTTACGATTTCTTTTTCGAATCTGTTTGCGTGTTTTTGAAATTAGAACTTGAAATGTTTTTATAATATTGCTGTTAGTTTTTCCTGGTTGTTCGCTGTTGTTTTAGGTAAGTTATTGAATATTTTTTATTTATTTATGTTTTCGCAGCTTAAATTCACCGAATTAGTATTGGCAAATTGATAAATGAAACGTAGATTTATTGATGTCTTTTTAAGATAGTTTTAAGAGTAAAGTGTGCGATATTATATAGTGTCTAATAATTGTATGATAATAAAACACAACGCTTTGCGGAATTTAAGTTAACACCCTTTATATGTGTCTGTATTTTTTTCCACCGTTTGTTCGTAAAAGGCAAAGTTTCCTGTTGTGCTTTCGTGCAAGCAAGCTCGCAATTTAAGCGCTTGCCCGCAAAAGCTCGTGAGCTTTTTACGCGAGCTGCTCGGTGATTCGAGCATTGACTGCGGAGAAAAAAGAAAACAACAGTTAAGAGCTTTAGCTCGTTTTCATATTGGTGTAGTGCAAATAATAATAAAGCAGAAAGGCATTAGATATTGGTTGCATTAATTTAATATTTCTTTACGTATTAATAAATATAGTTTAACTATCTACAACATCATATATGTACATAAAAACAAATTATGTTCAGCTAAAAATGTATTTAATTATTATAATATATAGGTATTGGCGGATGGTTGACTGTAGTTTAGGATTCTAATTGCCGTAAGTAAGTCAATCTTCAATTAATTGAATTAGTTATTTAATATTAAATCTTACCAATACATAGATGTGGAAAGTCAAATGAGTTGTAGGTAATATTCTGTTCACACCAGCTTAAAAAAGTAGGTACATTAAAAATCTATTCATTTCAAACCCTAAAGTGTATTTTAACGCTGACGATTGCGCAAAAAATGTTTTGAATTTTCTGATATTAATTTCGGTAAAAAATAAAAAATAAACCGAGATCTAATTATAACAAAATCCTAACTACTTGGTCGATTAATTTAAAATCATCACTGACTTGATTCGCAACCGGTTTCAGGTTCAACCACCTCGCTTATGAATGAAAACATCAATCTATACTAAAGTGCCAAAGCAACTCCTTGTCTATCTATTAAAAAGACTGATTTTGATGGATTTTTTAATTAAGGAAGACAAATTGGACTAGATGTTTAATTCTAGGTATTTTTTGGGTATAATGGGTATGAACTTACCCTAATCTTGGAATTAGATACCAAAGCCGACTCGGGCTCCTTTATGATATAACCAGAAAAAACGTTCGGAGGATGATGAAACCCTTATAAGCATTTTTTGTGGTAATGAACATATGCTTTTTGAATTATTTGCTAAGTTACCTGGTTGCTATTTTTAAATCCCATCTTAAAGAATATTGTCTCTCCCTTAAAATTTTTATTTAATTATTATGGCTGACACTATTTTATTCTTACTATTCTATAGCAGTGATATATATAATTATATATTATATGTATGTATATTTATATATTATTTAAGTATGTGTATTTATATTGAATAGTTGTTTTGGAATCTTTTTTTTTCTTTTTTTCTCATTGTAATAGTTTAGCACCACCTACTTTTCAGCTTTATATTTCATTTCTCCACTACCCAAAGGTTGTCTGGAAGAGATCGCTCTTTAGCGATAAGACTGCCTGTTGTTCTGCCTCTGTCTCCCTGTATCTATGTTTTTTGTTTTTTATGTACTATTTTATTCTGTGAGGTGTGCAATAAAGAGTATTTGTATTGTATTGTATTGTATGCCAGCAGTTTCTTATCTAACGCTATTTTTATATTATAAGTGACTCTGGCACAGTTTATTCTAGGTTACAGGGCAAAATAATAATAAAAATACCACATACATACATATATTTTGACGACCGCTTTAGCCTAGTTGGTAGTGACCCTGCCTAAGAAGCTGGAGGTCCCGGGTTCGAATCCCGGTCAGGGCATTTATTTGTCTGATGAGCACACAAATAAACGCCCTGACCTGAGTCTTGGATGTTTTCTATGTATTTATATAAGTATGTATATGGCGTCGCCTAGTAGCCATAGTACAAGCTTTGCTTAGTTCAAGACTAGATCGATTTGTGTAAAATTGTCCACATGTTTTTATTATTATTATTTATTTATATCTAGTCAATTATACTTGGTATCCTTTTAATCATACCTCAGGCAAATGATGAAATAAAAATTAAACAAAATATAAACAAAATAAATAAGGATGACATAAAAAATGTACATACAGATATATATAAACTCACGACTGTGTTTCCAACAGGGGTAGGCAGAGCGCATAAAATTTAATTCCAGTGCAACATTTAGCAATTGTAGGTTTAAATAAGGAGAAATTGTGATATTGCAGTGATAGGTTGCTAGCCTAAAAAATAACTAAATATATACGAAAGGGTACTTACAATAAAAACAAATTAAGGTAGTATAAGGGAACTATGAACTTGAAACAAAAGTTACACCTACAACAAAAGTAAAGTATACGGGCGAAAAGTGTAACTTACATATTTTACAGCATGATTTACATTTACATTGCAGGAGAAAGCTATGTTTTTAAAACTTAATCCTATTTTCCGGAAAACTGGCTAAGCTTGCTAAAAAGCTTCCCGTAAAGAGTTAATGTATAGTGTAGAACACTTCGCTTGCAAAGGAAATAGGATTTTAAAACATGAATATATTTATCATGAATACATATTTTTAAAGCCAACATTTTGCTGTTGGCGAACATTTTAAATTGACCTACAAGTTTAATCCGTTGAATGAAATTATTTTTAACTTGTAATTATTACATCGCACAATAAAAGAAAAATAATAGATTTTTAGTTGACCAGCTAAGGTTTCATCTTTATACCTATTTTTTGTTCCACGTAGAATACTTTTCTGTTTTGTAAGTTCATTATCTGAACACAAAGAAACAAATTTCAAATCAATCTAACCCGAGTGGTGGTATATGTACGAAATGATTCAAAACGAAAAAGAGATAAATAATACACCTGAACAAGACTTTTTCTATTAGAAGTTTCTTGACACTACCGAGTAGAAAAAAAAACAATTAATAGCGCACGTAATGTTTTGTAATGTTAAATTAAAATGCATTGTCAATCCATGTTTTTCAAATAAATAGGTACCAAAACTGTTTGTGAATACGAATATTTAAGTTTAAATTTTATATATGATATGCCGACGTGTTAGGAGAATGAAATGTACTCTAAAGTATGGATAATAAGGATGATCATATTAAGGTATTACCGCTGAGTTTCCTACGACCAAGCCGGTTCACGGAAACTTTAACTACATTTTAAAGAATTATAATCATTACATTACATTACATTTTAATTATGTATACGTTGCACACAAGTACTAACTTAATTACCTATGAGTTTTTAGATAAAGCGTCATATATTATAGATACGCGAAAATACACCCAGTTGCATTAATAATAATAATAATAATAAAGGCGTAGGGATGTGACGACCTCATCGCCCACTGGTTTTCCAGTGCAATCAGTCAACGTAAGGCGGCTTGTGGCGAGCTGTTAGGGAGTAGCGCCCCTACGTACCTGAGTCCTCCTGGGGGTGGCCTGTGTGGTTGGTGGGACAGGCCCCCCCGCCTCTGGCTTGCCTTAACCGGCCGTCCAGAGTGGAGTCGCAAGAGCTGATGCTCGAGGGTGGATGTGGTCACCTAAGTGGCGAGTTGGCTATATGTTTAAAGTCCAGTGCCACCTCTCCCCCCCCAGCTCTCTGACCGGTGTTGCCCTTAGGCCATTTTATAATGTCGCTATTTTATGGGGGCCCATCTAGCAGAGAGCGAGTCACCGTCTGTCGAAAATAAATATCTGAGACAGTTTTATTAGGCAGGCGTCCGTTGTCTCACGCAATAGCCCAGCCATTAATTCATCATTTTCACCCAATAATCCAGTTCATTTAGGCTCCATCAACCAGAAATAGTCCCTGTACACCCTGGCGGGTGCTGCCTCTGTGTGCGTCCCATGACACGGGCAGGGACAGCATCCGCTCGGTGTATCCCTTGCATTTCATTAAAGTGTCAAAAGGGCCTCTACGTGTTGGCTATGTGGTACTCGTTTGGTACTTCGGTGCCTCGGTACTTCGGCTCCGCGCACGCCTCCCAAAGGTCCGGGATACCATTGTCCCGTGAACGGGAAAGACATAATAATAAATATTAGAGGACAATCTTACACAAATCGAGCTAGCCCCACAGTAAGCTCAAGAAGGCTTGTGTTATGGGTACTAGACGACGATATATTTAATAGATAGAAATACTTAAATACATAGAAAACATCCAAGACTCAGAAACAAATATTCATGCTCATCACACAAATATTTGTCCTGACCGGGATTCGAACCCAGGACCGTCAGCTTCACAGGCAGGTGCACCACCCACTAGGCTAAACCGGTCGGGCATTCAGTGAAGGAAATAGTCGAAGTAGTTGGTAGTAGAAGAAATCATTTGAGTATTGTATTGATTCTGAGCGTTTTGCGGGGACCAAACTGTACAGACTTAATATGTTGCACAGCATGATGCAAACCGTAAGTCATTACAACTTTCGTCATCTGCATGTTACCGATTTTGCTGCGCAGATTATAACACCGTTTAAATTCAATGTATTGTCTCCCTATATTATATATAGCCAGTATTTTTTAAACTACTTCTACAAACGGTCATAATTCTTCGGAGCTATAATTCTTGGTGACACTTCTATATATAGGATAAAATACCTCAGCTCGCCACTACATTCTGATCCCTTTAAGACCCCGAGTGAAGGCGCTGGCTGCAATTCACTAACCCATTCACGGCTGAGTTGTATACTGGTATGATTTTGAGCTCCGCTGAAGCATAGTTCTCATGAATTCAGAGGCCACATTATATTGGCCACTAAATATAGTTCAGTAGGAAACGGTCTATTAATAGGGTTAGGTTTTCAACGAGACGAGTGAGGGAATGCTTTAAGCGGCTTCAACGACTTAACGACTTATGATGAATGTGGGTGTAACTGCCCGCGGGACGTGTCCGAGGTTTTCTTTGGATTTTCCCCTGGCTACTCTCCAACCACGCACTCCTATCTTATCGCTTTATTGGGCCCGGCCTACAGCGCTACAGTCAGGTAAAAAATAAAAGAATATAGGTTCATTATTATGACAACGTTTAAGAAAAAGTATATTAAAATCATAGTAACTCTCAATAGATGACCCACCCAACTTACAGTAGAAGTCAGTGACCGTAATAAAACATCTATAAGTACCCCTTTCTAGGGTTCCGTAGTAAACAAGGAACCCTTATAGTTTCGCCATGTCCGCCCATCCGCCCGCGGCGTAGCTCAGTAACCGCTGGTACAAGAAAGCTGTAATTTGGCATGAGTATACACATATATTAATTACGCCGATACAACGGTATGACAAAATCTTTAAAAATATTTTTTTAGGATACCTTCTCCTATAAGTGAAGGGGGTGTGCAATTTTTATTTTCCAAACCCCATTGTGTGTAAGTAGTACTAAGTACCGTTGGCTCGTTCAAAAATATTGTGGGCTAAAACCATTTCGTGATCCAGATATCCGTTTGCGTAATATTAAGCTTTAAAGTGATAGTTTTTGCTTTAATGTGAAAAAAATCATGGTAGTGGTTACTATAACGAATTTAAAACGAAAACTATCAAAACTAAGTAGACATTGCATGTCGAAATTTAGAAATTTATTTAGAAAAGCAAACTTTCGTACAATTTCCGTTTAAAACTAAGATGATATTATTAGATGTGTCAAAAAATATAGTAAATATAAGTTTGCGAACTTTTAAGTCCGGAAAATGTAACGGGTGGACAACTACGCTCTTTTTCTTTTTTTTCTTTTCTTTGCACCTTTTATAAAATATCTGTTTAGCCCAATGGTTGGCTGGTAGAGAATGCCATTTGGTATTAAGCCCGCCATTTGTACAATTTGTGTATTTTGTGCAATAAAGTTTAAATAAATAAACTACGGAACCCTACATTGCGCGTGGCCCGACGCGCAATTGGTCGATTTCTTAATTATTAGTCATGTTCGTCTATATTTGTCGCTTTATTTAGTTGTATATCTTAATGTGGACTGTTTAGCTTCATCCAATATAAAAGGGAAAATTGGAAAATTAATGATTAATAATCTTTTCAATATTCCCCTTTAATTTGTGTAACTGGGGTTAAAATTGATTAATTCCAATTGTGTATAAAAGTTTTGTTCCTAAAGTTAAAGCGTAAATTATAACGAAAAACTAGTGTCAGAGAACTGCACCGATAAGTGTGAAACTCTTAAATAATAATAATAAAGTGTCAGTTTATTTTGAGGAATTTAATTAATGATCGATAGGTAGATTGTAGATGAAGTGAAATACATTGAATTATCTGCTTCTCGATTTAATTAGAAATAGTTTATCATTTCCTCAAAAACATGTCTGAGGTTCATTGAATGCGCACCTTACAACTTTAATGTTGGAAAGAAAATTGTCAAATAAGTCAATGTGACGAGAATGTAAAATTCTATTTAAAAATATTTTATTCTATTAAAACTTCATTTTATGTTTCCATTTAAAATTAGGATCTAAAAATGTTAGATTGTTTTTTTTTTCATCACCACAAACTCACAGGTCAATGTTACAGTTATCAGGAAATATATTGTCAAGCCACGAATCTCATTACCCGATGAGGGCGTTTCTCTCCTCACATTATGGGGGACAATTTTCTTTCTCACATTAAAATTGTAAGGCCCCGCATTTCATGAGCGAAGCTTTTTAAAATAACCGGTCATGTGCGAGTCCGACTCGCGCACCGAGGGTTCCGTACACATAAGTGTACCCGTCCCGACCCAATTAATTAAAGAAAATCTTAACAATATGTAGAAATTTAACGCCATGGGTGCACCGCCATCTATCGGCGAATTTGTATGGTGGTTTTTCAAAGATAATTCTTTATCCAACTATTCCAAATTTCCAATCGATAGCATGAGTAGTTCTTGAGATATTTAGCGATGTGACAGACAGACAGACAATGTGAAACCATAATAACGGTTCTTTTACCAAAAAAGATTTAGGTACTGTACAGATTTATTAAAAATGTCATGATATAAAAGAAAGAAAGAAAGAAAGAAAGAAAAAACATTTATTCGTGGCACAGGAGTGATACACATACCAAGGATTAAAGTAATTAATTATAGATATAGGGATAGGGATCTATGGGATATAGTCATTAATTTCCTTTTTTCTTAGTCATTATTTAGAGACAAACACAAGACTTATATGTTAGATAGAACAGAAACAGCAAGCAACTAATTTGTCTAGTTAGTGCCTCGCTCGTTGTAAAGCGTGCCCTTAGAAATCTAGTTCAGTTGCAGTGCGCATTGCAGGCCACGACGAATTGGGTCAACTCAAAGAGCCCAGTACAGTTTTGACGGGTTACCGATATTATAACGCCGATAATAGCCTACGGCGTTTTATTTTTGTCGGTTGCCTAGAGTTTCGAGATTTTGTTTTATAGCATACTTTTGTTTAAAAAAAAATATTCGGATCGCATTATTGAATTATTTATGTAAAACAATATTTAACTAACGCTAACGCTTTTTTAGGTACCCTTAAACTGGTTAGTTTGTTGGAAATGGGTCAATTTATCATTTACCTAACGCCAACTGCCATTAAGGTTTGGGGTTCTTTCCAGATTTGTTAATGGATGTTAGTTACAAATCAACAGAATAGGTACATAAAATAATAAAATGAAATAATTAATGTTGATGAAACTAACGAAAAATACTATTACAAAACTATATTTCTTTTGAAAAACTACCCACGGAACTAATAAGTATGTAGTTATGTTCTCGGAATGACAAAGTGTTAGCTTAAATATTACTTTCCGTTCTTAAAAAAAATATCGGACTAATATAGGCCCGGAAAATAATGAACCCTTAAACCTCTGCAAATCCTTCACCTAATTAATAAAGATTTCCGTCAAGCTCTAAACACACCTTAATACTTTTTTTTCCAAGAGCTTACGTTTCCACACACCCACACACCTGAGCCTTCAATTTCCTTTTAATCTACGCGAATCATATGGCTTCAGTTGGCAACCTACCGTGAACTATTTCCGTCGGGGTTACCCTCCTCTTTTCACTTGCTTTTAAATAGCGCCTTTTCAACGACAACCTACTTCCGTTACTGGCAGTATGTCGTGAAAAATAAGTGACCATAAATTTCTTAAAGACTTTTTCTTACGATGTTAAAACATGGTATTTCATTTTTAGTAAGCGGTTTAAAGGATTTTATACGAGAGTCCTTAACTGGTGTGGTTTTATGACACGAGCCGGAGGCGAGTTTAATAATTAAGATCACACGAGTGTTTTATGACCTAATTTTATACAGTTTGCATACACTAGATTATTTACATCCATGTATCTGTCATGTGTAACCTTGTTTACTGAGATACTGCGAGGCCGAGCACGGGCTCGCGCCTGTGCTGTAAAGTTGTACTACGTGATCTTATAATGTGACGCGGTTATGCCCAGTAGTCGGACATATTAGGGTCAATATAATATAATGATCTCTGTTTTTAGTGGTTAGTGGTCCGCATGACCAAAAGCAGTTACGGTAGCCTAGTGGTTTAAGCATACGACTGTTAAAGCGGCCTATGTTTTCGGAACTATGTACTTTATGATTTACCATTTACCGTTAGCTTTTCGGTGAAGGAGACCATCGTGAGGAAACCTACATACATCTGCAGAGAAATTCAAAAGCATATGTAAAGTTCCAAACCCGCACTGGGTCAGAGTGGGGACTGATAGCCGTTTCTCATGAGGCCTGTGCCCAACAGTGGGACGTATATAGGCTGATAATGAGAAGCAGACGATCTACGATTTAGTACGGAACGTGCTGTCTTCCCGATTAAGGCCTATTTTACACGATGCAAGAAATTGCATGCGATTTTCATTACATTGCGGGGTTTGATCGTACTCGTCTTACCTCTGTAGCCGAGCACCGCAATGTAATGGAAATAGCATGCAAGTTTTCGCACCACAAATATTAGGTTGGTAGTATGCAAACGAGGCGAGTAATTAACGGGGCCGTCTGCGCAACACGTGACTCGGTTCCCTAGCGCTCCTTACCGAGACAAGGTCCAAAATGACGCAATGTTTAATGGAACATACGTCTTTGTCACGCGAAACGCAAAATCTGTTCTGCCACGCTAATTAAACCATCAAGTATAAAGTTATAGGACAATTTAAATACGAGTTTTTTTTGCTACGATACAATTTTCCGCTTATTATTACTTCTCCGAATATAGCAGTTGTCCCTCTCTCACCTACTAATTTGCTAGTACCTACATAGATACCCTTATTTACTACGAATGTGACAGTCGTCCCTATAAGCATGCGATATATGTTCGATATAAACGGTTAAACGGTATCATGCTGGATAAGGTTGTGCCACAGATTATTAATTACATGCTTACGTATATATATTGCATTTTATTATATAAGGATACCTACGTTTTTTATTTCAACCAAAAATTTGCGTTTATAGCCCGTAACTTTGGGTGATTTTGGTAATGTCCACAAGAAAGACGCGATCCTCATTTTGGTATACACGGTGATTATTATCACAATGCTGGGATGTCAATATTATTGTGGATTTTAAAATTGGTTTTGCTTCAATATTTATAAATATTCATGTGATACTTATATATATATGTGTATCGCTTGATAATAATTACAGGGTAAAAGGCTATTTAGTCATTATTTAGTTGTAAGAAAAAACAATATGTATGTGTTAGTCTTTAAGGTATTTGTAATATGGGACACAGGTGCCTGAAATAAATGTTTATTATTATTATTTAATGACCCGTCATTAAACGACTAAAATATAACCTAGTTAAAAAAAATTAAACTTACCGTTATTGTTATTCATAGACCATGGTAAAGTTAAATGTGTTCAACTTCCAGCAATAAAAGTTTTATAAGTAAGTAATGGCGCATTTTTATGTTTGTTTGTTGTCTGGGATAGTTTAATGTTGCAAGTTAAATTGCGAATGCGTCATAAAAATAGTGAGGTATGCGTATATTCAAGTCAGTTTGTAAGTATTACAGACCTTAATTTCTAGTAAATACGGTTCATAATTGTTTACATATTAGAAGATATGTTTGAATACCTGAAATGCATTTTATGCTACAATACGCAAAAGTTGCAGTTGGCTATTTAAAGTTTTTTGTTTTTGCATTATTCAAATGTAAATAGACAAACTATTTTAAACCACGATATTTTGAAATTATTAAATACATATTTATCGTTGTTATTCGTAACATACGTAATGCTTAAGTCATTTGAATTCACAACTTATACAAAAAATGACTCAATTCAAACTAGTTTATAACACAGTTTATGCAAAAAAGTAACTCAGTTATAGAATACGAGGACATCTAGAAACCGACGACGTTTTAATCTTCGTAATTTTATAAGCCAGATTAATTATAAAACCCTAAAAAACTAGGTCAACCCTAGCCTCAAAAAAGTCTTTAGCCTATGGAAGTATTCGAATAAAAAAAAAATATATCGAGTCGATGCCGGCGCCGGTCGTAATCGAGATAATGGAATCACGAATTCGATTTTTTCTTCACAATTATCATGAGATAAAAATAGTCTCCTGCGGTCATTCACCGCGGCGAGGCTTTTTGCCCTGCATTTGTTCAAATAAGTATGGGAAATGGAATCGCCTTTTTGTAAGTCCCGTTGACTTTACTCAGATCTTGAAAGTTTGTGATGACTTGCCGTTTTGTTAGGATTGTTTTTGGTCTCGTTCCGTTGTACTTGGGTTAGTTAACTGTGTTATGGCTTTTCGTGTTATTTTACGACAATAAACGTTTCATAGAAAAAATATTTACTTGAATAAAAAAGAATATGCCTCTGTTTACAACTTCTTGTTATTTTTGTCGTCTAACTGTCGAGCAGAACTGACCTATTTTAGACATTTCATATATTCGTGTTTGTCAGTTTTAAGCGAGAGTCGTTGGGATTAAAAACTGGAATAGAGACGATGTTCTTCTTTATAAAATAATTACCACTCAGAAGACGAAGTTTCTAAGTGTTTCTTATCTTTATCACATAACAATTAAGAGCAAATATGTAATATGGGTTCACTTTGTATTGAATTTCCATGCAAAGTGTATATCCATTTTTCAGAAAGTGCTGTAAAAACAAGTAAACCCCTGCGGAAAATGACAGTAAACATAATATATCACAAAACCTGCAGCTAAGTTTCAAGTTAATTTATAGAGCTTCCTACTCGAGTGATCATTTAAAAAAATCTGCATAGGTAAATATTACCCCACAATTATGCAAACTGAAGCCATGTTGAAAACGTTCGCATCCCTCACGAGCACTTAAATACTGGACTATTACAATATTTATCAAGTCAGAGTTGGCGCTCCAAACAATAAAACAAATAAAAAAAGCAAGAAACTACGTCTACTTACTGCCATTTTCAGTTGAGTGTTGAGTTAAAAGATTAGCGCTGTCAAAACTCTGGCTAAATTATACGCATTTTGTAGGCAAATTTTACGTACGATGACAAAGTTTCTGCACGTAACCTCGTCAGATTTACCCACATTTAAATGCTAAAAAAGCGGAGCTGACTTTCGCTCACGTCGGGCACGCGGCGAAATGGGGCAAGTTCATTATTATGTACTATGGTAAGCAGAACTTGTAACTTGCGCGAGTTGCCATTGCTCCCCCGGGGGACACGGGGTATTATTAATGGGATTGTCGCGTAACGAACCAGTTCTAGGTATATGAAAACTCAATAGTACATATTTGCTTTAAGGTATAGATGAAAGTGTAGGTCCAACTTTTATTTCACGGCGTATTATCCGCGCCGCCTGGAAAAAGGATGATATGGATGGCTTTGAATTCGATTTTGTATGGAGACTCCTCCTCCTAGCGTTATCTCAGTGCAGTTGCATCCTGAAGGATGTTCGGGGTCTGCTATCGAATCCCAAGATTTGGTGTAGGCATTAGTTTTTACGGAAGCGACTGCCATCTGACCTTCCAACCCGAGGGGAAACCGGAACTCGGCTATTAGAAGTTCTCAAGCCGTCCGAAGGCCTCCAACTTGGACGACTGCTATTATAGACAGCAGCCGGGATCAACGGCTTAGCGTGCCTTCTAAAGCACGGGAGCCCTCAGTTAATAACCACTCAAAGCGATCACCCATCTAAGAACTGACCTCACCCGACGTTGCTTAACCGTACCGCACGTGGTACGCGGCTGCCCCTGGGCCACGAGCGCTCCCTATTTTGGGTTAGGAGACATATAAGAACCTTGCGAATATTCCCACAAACATCACTTTAATATCGATTTTAGCTATACTTTAGCCTATATATATAAGATAAGATAGCCTAGTTACTTACTAGGTTATAATTAATTACTGGGCTTTTGCTACCTGTACCCAGTGATACTAGTAGCTGTAAGATAGTGAATAATTCAGGGGTCGGATAAACATCCAAATGTCGGTATTGTGAATGAATTATAGTCGAGCTCATTAAATATGTACTCTATTCCTTTCAAATGAGGTTCCAAAATGCGTATATAATAGTGAAGGTGGCTGTACAGCGTCCGTTGTGTGTTGGCCTGACATTCAAAGCTAAGGGTTGATGTATTACAGTAATTAGGGAGTATTTGGTTTACGACGGCTGACATGTAATGTTTAGAAAATGGTTAAAGATACAACAAAAATACAAGTCGAAAAACGGGTGACCAGAGGGTTTCTGGGGGAAACTTCGGCCAGAGATTAAGTCTGGCCATCCAAAGGGGTAACGCAGTCTTCTGGGCACCATAAGTCGCGAAGGCGACTTGGGGAGTATTTTTTATTTATAAGTATATTTTTAAGCTTATTTATAAGTTAATTTTAAGTTTGTCATTAGATTCTTTTTTATCGAAAAACTTGAATATACGTATGTATAAAATGGTGTGTCACGACTGACTTGTGTAGAACGCCCAGCCGAAATTATAGATTGTAAATTGAATTGCGAAGAATGTTATTTTATTAGGATGTCAAGCATAAAAAGGCTTCACAAAACTCAATGTAACATAAGGGTTGATATTTATATGGAGAACAAGTTACTTATAAACGCTAATGGATTAAAAATCGTCTAATAAACTCTTCATTTAATAGGGATTTGCTTTCAATTTTAAAATACAATATTACGAGGGTTACAAAAAGTTGAACTTTTGTATAGGAAATATAATAACCACTTATGGATTAAAAATTGGTTTAATATTACGTGATGCTATGTGTGACTTTGTAAAAGATTAGGACTTTGAAACTAATTACAGCATTTTTTGAAATTCCTCCCCTGAAGGCATTAAAAGGGGTTGAAAATTTGCATAGAAAGCTTCACTGTCAATGTTATCCTAATAATAGATAGGATTTTAATTCTAATTTCAATTTAAGATTAATTGCTATGTAAGAGCTAGGAGCATAATGCGTGATTGACCAAATTAATTTGAGGACTGGTGATGAATCTCGACCTACCGCCAGTATTGGGCTATTGACGCAAGGAGGAGGAAATCTTAGTAATATTCTATTAATGTAAAAATAAATCTATTGTTTATATTTAATCATCTTAAAAAAGGATGAAAAAATTTCCATGAACAAATAAGTCAAAACTAAAATCGTTCCATTCATCGCAAGCTCGAGTAGAACGCTCGTCAATAGCAATTTACTTGATAAATTGGATTCGCAGAAGAAATAAAACAGATTTGCAATACATCACTTTATCACTAGACGCAAGAACCAATCGGGTGCTGAGGACATCGATGGATTGATTGAAAAATTGCCTCCATCGAGTGAAATCGGGTCTACACCGACTGATAAGTTGCTAGTTACATATAATTCCGACGTTCAAATAGATTTTATATGACCGTGAGTTATTCATTGCAGTATCATTTTTCATAAGAATACTGAGAAGCCTGAGGATTTCTCGGAAAATGGCATATCCGTTACATCCAAATACAGTCTAGGACTGCGCTACCCTCAGGCACAGTTTTCCGCGAGCCATTCTCCAAAACCCAATGAAGGATTACAATTGACCCCGAAACATGTCTGAAATGCTGATTATTATTATGTCTAAACGAATGGTAGCATTCTTATGGCTAAAATACCACAATTTGAATAAAAAGATCAAAATCTAAAAAAATGAATGATTGTGATCTGGTGATTTTGGTAATATTGGAACCGATTTGATTGAGACTGAATATTATGACAAGATTATTATGAAAACACAATTGTATAGTGTGTGTTGAAATTATTTTACATACACATTTGCTGTTTACTTACCGTATGAAATAAAATATATTTCATGGCGTTTTTATCCCATTATTTGGATTACTTATCGAAGATAACAAAATACAAAGTATTGAAGTATTATAATCAATTTATTTTTTTGAATCTTCCTTCTTATAATTGTGTATATTATAAAGAAATAATTAAGGTATGTTCGTTTATCGACAGAAATATATCTGTTAAGTAATCTCTAACCATGATACAGCGAGATTGAGATGGGACTCATATAAAGAGACTCGCACCTGCAGACAAACTGTTAAAACAGTTTTGCAGGAAACCGTCATAGCAATAAGAAGTTTATGAATTTTGATATAAAAAATAGATAATAAATATATAAAATGACCGATTGTTAGCAGAATGGAAGCTCGCTGCAGTAGGTACGGACCCGAGTAATAGGGTGAAGGCAAACGACTTAGTACCTGTAACTACCAAGATATTAAAGAAACAAAAGTGTACTTACATCTAATTTTCTTTCAATTTCAGTTGGAAATTGTGTTTGTTCTTCAATGTTGGACACGTGAGTTCAGTTTGATCATATTTATAGTCATTTTGTCGGTTGGCGACCAGCTAATTTACCTATTATGTTGACTTAAGTACTTGATTGAGTTGGTTGATTATCTTATAATTGTGAAAGTTTGTACCGACATTTGTTTCTCTTAATCTAACGAAACTTTAATTTTGCAGCGTGGTGAGTATTTAGTGTTTAGTAATTAAACATCAGAATAGGTCATAGGCCATAACTTATACGCGTATGAAGTAGCGGGCGGCAGCTAGTAACTCATATTTATGTATTTTATTATTAGGTGAGGATCGGTACCAAGATTCTAAGATGAGGTTATTCAATAAACCCATTTTATCTGAATAATGTGATAAGTAAATATGACGGTGTAGCTAGATTTCCGTCACGACCTTTAGGTTTTGAAGTCGGTGATCTGTGTGATAGTTATACAACTGAGGACTTTGTAAACATCCGTTAGACATAATAGCAGATCAAATATGACATTACAAACCGACACAAGTTCTGAGGTAAATGTTCCAGGGTTTGAGTTGATCATACTTAATACCCCATAGTTGACAAGTATCGCTTAGGTACCTACCTCTATTGTTATAGGTTAATGGGGCGGTGTCAAGTTCTGGCACGTTTACTTTACCGAATCTTCAAAAGGCCGGCTTTGAAATTACTCAAAATTACCGGCACAATGGCACTATACAAGAGTCAGAAGGGAGCGTCCAAGGCGAGGGTATGTTGATCTTTCTACGATACTGAATAAAGGCCAGCTTATGACCGAATCTACGAGCCTATATGAGGAAATTTATTCAAACGAAAGAACTAAAGAAAGTGCCGTATTTTCAGTGCTCTGCTTACCCCAATTTAATATGGGTGTAAATATATTTATGTATATGATCGTGTGTGCAAAATTTCGACTAAAGACCCTGTAGTTCCGTAACATTGGTCAGACATGCAAATTGGTGAAGCTAAATAAAACTTTTTGAGAATCTAATTTACAGGATCTTTGGATTGAATAGTTCTATCTTCAGACAGCCCACCCGCAATGTCTAATTTGAATAATCCTTGACGACGAGAGAAGCCTTTTAAGAATTTTCATCAAAACTGCAAGTTGAAAACTATCTATTCTAGGTCTAGGTTTTGATAATATACAAGTAGGTACAAACCATTATGACTTATTACTCATTAATCATATTAAATACTTTGGCATTTTTGGAGACCGAGCTTGTATAGTCCACGAATTAACGAGGGAAATCATTTTTCGACTTCATTTTAATGCCGTTAGGGTCAAAACTGACAAAATTTCTTATGTAACTGCTCCTAAATTTTTAATTACAGTACATATCAATATGTATATGTTATTTTTAATGATAACAATACTTGCGTTAACGGTAGAAATAATAGTAAAATAATTCATAATTGTAGTAAACTTTTACTGCAGATTTATATGCTTATTAATATGACTTTCCAGGACTGTCCATACCACGTATTTTTTAAAATTTGAATTTTAAATATTTATTCTATAACTTGGGATATCTGAGGATAAAATTGTACTAATTTTTCATCTTTCAGTAGTTTATCACGTTTTATCTTTAAAAATGTGGTGTGCTAAATAACAGTTAAATATATATGTGCTATCTTTAGCACGTAGATATATTTTCCCGTTTCAAGATAATTTTCTTTAAAATCGCAAGACGGATAACGCACGATATTTCTAATCTTAAAAAAAATGGAGTATTATAGACATTTAATATAGGTATGTCTTCAATCGTAGCTGCTTCTAATGTGAGCTACATTAGTGTCCCAGGACGTCCTTTGTCTAGTTATTTTACCGGAATAGTGTGACTTTGATAAATAATGTTAGGCCGCGAAACGTGAATCTCCTTCGCCGGGCAAAACCTTATTAAAGCAGTAAAACAAATCCGCAGAACTAGATGCTAGTTGATTACGTAACATTTACCACTGAAAATGACAGTTAGGTCTAGCTAGCGTAACTTTGACACGTTAAAGGCCGATTTTTCAATCCCCAGATAAATGTAGCTCTGTCCTTTTCATTCATATGACATTAGAAAGTGGCAGCAAGAACTACTCACGGATAATTTTCTGCTATTGAAAAATTGGCCCTAAGTAGGTAATTCCCAAGTAACACAGTCATGTTGAATAAAGTTTGAGTAAATGTCTATTCAGCTGTTATTCAAGCAATTTGGACATATTTTTAAATGATTCAGCCTGTATAACAGCGATGTAAAGTCTAGATAATAGTTTAGTAATACTGTGGTATGATAGCCACCTTAACGCAACTTTTACTAAGCTTTATTAAAGATCTAAAGAGAATATTATTCAGAATTTGGCTATATTAATAGCCTTTACTCATACATTATGGAGATCATTGCTGATAAAAGATGTGAGATTTGCAAATTGCTATTACTCAAACTTTATTCAGCATGCTGTGTTACTTGGGTTGCTGGGTACACATTAACAACATTTTTAAAGGTCGTCCAATACACCAAAAAGCCTCTTCATCCTGCGCTATTGACAAAACTAATTCTGCGGAAGGATCTATCGATGTTTGTAGTCAAGGGCTATTACTTATTCTGTGTCAAGGGATAGATTGAATAATATATAAGTGTTTGCCCATATAACTTAAACTAGCAGTCCTTGCTCTGTATGTATATTACTCGTATAGGAGATAAGTTCCTGGTGTTGAGTAAGTTCGCTAAAGCTTCCAAGGATGGATTTAAGAGTGGGGGACCTGCATTTGTGTCTAACTGTGAACACAACGACAAGTCGTGGTCCGGCAAGTTGAAGACAATTCTTTTGTATTATATTTTATTACCCAGATAATAATTCCATATGGGATGGCTCGGCTAAGTACCAACTTGCCGTACATAGACATGCCTGTGCGACTTCTACAAATTGTAATTCGGTGAGTGTGCTCAGGAGCTCCATGAGCTCATACTGCCATCCCCCTTTTTCCACCCTTGCCTGGTCGAAATTCCTCTTATTCGAACCAAGCGCTTTTCATCATCTTTTATAATGCGCACTGCTAAGGTTTGGAATTTCTTGCCGATGGCCCCTTTTTTGCCTCTGGTAGCCTGGCACTGACCAAGAGCAATCCCATTTTTAATAAAAAAAACGTTTTTAAAGAACTTTCAAAGGAAACAGACAATTCTGGAGCCACTGTTGATCATGTTAATTACAATATTGTATACTTAAGGCCAGTTTACGAAGTAACGATCCAGCGGCCCCCAGAGTCGGAATTTTGGTTTACCTGTCACATCCTAATCACAATTTAGATTTGGACTTAAACTGTCATGTTTAGATACTTTTGTTTCTTTATTTACTAAAAATACTTAAACACAGAATTAGACTTATAATTTAAATGTTATTACTGGCGTTATGTTTCAAACCTTTCGGGAATTTTTCTTCAGGATCGAATAATTATAATCTAAGCAGTTGTGTTGTAGTTAGAGCTAAAGCTTCGTTAAAAATAAAGATTAAAAAAAAGGATCAGTGCGGGATCAGTATACCTACTTTCAGCTGTCAGTGTTAACTGGGTCATTCTACTTTTTCATAACCAGTTTTCTATTACAAAAAAAAATCTATGATATGTATTGAATTAGTGTACAAAAATAGGATTTCGAAATAGTACCTGAACCTAATAAAAGGATTTTGTAGATAAAAATACTTAAATATTAACACATTGCTGTAAAAGATGGGTAACACAGTGGTAAAACCCGTTTTTTCATACAAATGGTGAGACATTCAATGACCACTGAGTTACTCGATTTATGGGTATTAGCTGTGGTTCGTTAACTGCCTAAATTATCGGAAGTGATACTGCAATTAAACCTCTTTCTAAATACCAATTCAAAAACATTAAGTGGGGGCCAAGTATTCCAAAATCTTCATTTAAAAAAAAAGTGTCTGAAAATTATGTACATGAAAAAGTAGAATGGCCCAACTGCTAACGCCACTACACATTTTTTACTGCCGCGCTTGTATTTAAATAATGCAGGGTGGTACAAAGTACGAATGCAGTACCGCATGCACTCTCAATTGAATAAATACTATCTACTGAGCAAATGTAATACTGACAGTAGTATGCGTAGAAGACAAATAAGGAAATCTGGGTGACATTAGTAAGTTTAGAATGAAGCAGGATTCGAACCTGTGACCTCCCGGCACCCGCGGCCAGTCGGTCCAGCCAACTGAGCTATGTGCAATCACTACCCAGTTCTAAATTCATCAACCGTTCCTTCGTATTAAGCAGTACCGCTGCTAACGTAAACTATTCTTTTTATACGCCTCCCTTAAGGCTTTATTCTTGTTTTACGCCGTACGCCTCCCTTAAGGCGTTTGTACAAAAAGAAAAGGACATTAGTAAGGTCTCGGTAAAGTACAAAATTTAACATAGGTATAGATAGCCGAGCGCTCCACCAGATGCGGAAGCGGCATAATTTTCGCAAGCTCGTGAGTGAGTTTAGCGGGCGCGTGTAACAAATTGAAATCAAAACCAAAATTGGAGTTCGTAATGTAAGTCTCGAATCGCCTCCCCGCAGTCTCAAGGTAGGATGGGTTTGCGTTGTTTGTTTATTTTGTTTCGAAGAAACAGCCTGGGGTTTATTAAGTTTTCTGTGAGTAAATGTAATGAAATAAGTTTACGGATAATTTGCTGATCAATTTTAAAGGGGAATATAATTGTGATATTCTGACTTACTCATACATAAATAAACTCATGCCTGTATGCCCAAGAGGGGAAGGCAGATCACATAAAATTTAATTTCAGTGTCACATTTAGCAATTGTAGGTGGTAGGAATTGTTGGTAATTGGCAATTTGAATTAAAATGACAATTTTAGGTTTAACATGTCTAACATTTAAATCATCCTTTGTTGTTTGTACTCGTAGGGCCGATTTTTCAATCGCCATATAAAATTATACGTTAGTTAAAATTCTCGCTGTCACTTTCTAATGTCGTATGAAAGAAAAAACAGGGCTAACATATATGTGACAAATACTTTTATCTGGGGATTGATAAATCGGCCATTATTAAAATCAAAATAAAAGTATTTAGATAAAATCTCTGATCTGTAATAGGTATGTACCGACAAGCAGATTGTCACAGTCACCGAAACTGCTTCAGTAATGCGAACTACACTCACAAGCAAAATTAACGGGTACACTTTGTATTGAATTTCTATAGAAAGTGTACCTGTTATTTTTGCTCGCGAGTATATTCCGAATATGTGTAATTACGTTTAGTGCCTTTAGCATTTACACTTATCATCATCCTCCTAGCGTTATCCCTGTTGCATCCTGAAGTGCCCAGGGTCCGCTACCCAATGCCAAGATTCGGAGTAGGCACTACTTTTTACGGAAGCGATTGACATCTGACCTTCCAACTCTAAGGAAAACCGGACCTTATTGGGATTCTGCTTGTCAAGTTAGTGGGCAACTTGACTGTTAAAAGTTCTCAAGTTGCCTGAAGGTCTCTAACTTGGCTTAACGACTGTTATCACAGACAGCAGTCGGGATCAACGGCTAAACATCACACAAAGCACGGGAGCGCTCAATTAATAACTACTCAAAGCGGTCACTCATCCAAGAACTGACCTCGGCCGACGTTGCTTAACCTCGCATATCGCACGCGGTACGCGGTCACCGCTGGGCTACGAGTGCTTCTTAAGTTTTAGCATTTACACTTATAGTCATAGCAATTGTACAAAAAATATTTTCATGTAAAATGTTGCAAAGGCCATATCGCTCGCACTGTCAAAAAGTTATCAGATCTCATGTAGAGCCAAGCTTCTAACTCTACACGCCCTAACTCTATAAGACATAAGTTCACAAACTCTACACCTTAGTCAAAATATGTGGCTTGCCGTATCGCTACCGTTGCTACCAAAATATTATTCACTGTTCATTACTTTTCTGTTATACAGTTAAATTGTTCTTATAGTAATCAAACGGCTACGATAGAATAGAATAGAAAACCTTTATTCATGACGTTCACAAAAAATAAAAATAACAAGTGCTTATACATAATCGTCATTGAAATGGCCTCCACTCAGCTTAATGTCAAGGTACCTTGCGAGTATCTTGACGCTGGTCTTCCGTGGATACCTTTCAGGAGAGCGCGCCAACACGCTTCACAAATATTTAAATATACTATTCAAAATAATCTTACACTAGGTTTGAGATCTGATACAGATATTATAGATAGTGACCATATTGCAATAGGTATAATGGATCAAATCCAGTAGTTACTAACATATAAATAGGTATTAATTCGGCTGGATTGGCTTATTATTAAAATGAAGTTGTTATCAAAGTGGTTATCTTTGTGACATTGGTACATCAAGGATCGTTTTGCAAGTTCAAAATATATTTTTTGTAGTTAACTTCAAACGAAGCAACGATACGAATGCAGTACTGCTGCTACGCATACTACTGCAAAAATGTAATATTGATTGTACCCCTTTTCCTCCAAGTGAGGAAATCTATTCACATAAGAAAGCTGACGTCAAATAATTTGTTCTTTATACCAAATATCGATCCCGCCCCGCTAAGTTAGGAAGCCGCCTAAAGAGACCATTAAGGCAATTATTAATAGATCTGACTAAAATACTGAAGTTTGAGGTTCCAGTGTGGAGAAATAATGTAGAATCACACTACACAAAAATTAATGCGGAGTGTAAAGAAACGAAATAACCGAACAAAATAGTGAAAAATGATTCTCTCAAAAAATCCTAAATATCATCGTAAAAATAAACTTTCATGCTGCAGATTTCATAATTATCATTATCAATGATAGGGTTGTTTTGTTTTTTACAAATAGGATAGCTTTTTTTATTGTTCTATGCAGTGGTCCAAAAATCAATTAAAATTTACGAAATTACACGCAGAGCTTCCGTAGAGACCGGGCTGGTTAACTGCAAACTCACGCGTGTTAGAGGGGGTTATTTGCACTGGAGTGGCCTTGCCTTAAAACCTGCCTGTTTCGAGAACAGCAAAGGAGGGTTTACGAGAAATATCCAATATTAATGACATGGCTGCGGCAATAATATCGGGATGTTTGCAATGCTCCAGGCTACTCGTAAATACGGCGTACGAGGGTCCGTGGGCAAACTGAAAATCCCGCAAGCCCCTTAGTTTGTAGGCACTTCTTAGAGCTTAAGCATTCGTGAGATATGTATAAAACTTTTTTATTAGATAATAAACAAGAAACAAACATAGAAAAAAAAACAGAATTAAAATACAAAGTTAAATAATACACCACTAACCTAATTAAAGTAACTAAACCTATACCTAAACTATAAAAAGAAGATGCCCAGTGCCCAGAAGGCTGGCAGCGTTATAAAACTATACTAATAAAAAGAGTTAAACTCACGATTGTACGTCTCGAACTCGTTGGATTCGGAAGTTTTCATGATCAATGTTCTCGTGGCAGTATCGCACTTTTTAGTGTTTCACTAGTGAAATGAAAATGAACTTTATTCTGCAAGTAGCAAGTCAAAATCAATAGCGTTTCTCAAAAGATCACTGCCGAAAGAAACTCAACAGTCAGTATTTTTTCCCAAAAATATGCTTATTGCAATGATAATAATTAACTAACTTAAGCCGTTGTCTACCCATCCCGGAGAACTCTGGTCAAAAGAATGGCTATTGTTTATTTTTTTCGTCGGTCGAGGACGGGTACAACAATATAAATAACGTTAGAGATGGATAAGGTCTCAGTTTTAATAAACAAAGAGTACATGAAATTAATAAAATAAAAGTTATTCCTCACTTCACTTTAATTTTTAGGCACGGTTTCTATCGTATTATAACTGTGAATGTCTATTGGGGACATGTTTCGGGCTCAGATCATAATTTTTATCAAGGCCGGCATACTCGTTGTAGAGTAATAAGCAAACTGAGTTATCGACCACCGAATTTAAAGAGTCTGAAAAGCTCTAAAGTTAGACCCGTCTCGTTTTTAAAGGGTCGGCGACGAGCATGTGACACCCCAGGAGTTGCAAGCGTCCATAGGCTACGTTGACTGCTTAATATCAGGCGGGCCGTACGCTTGTTTGCCACCGACGTGGTATAAAAAAAAGTTTCCCTTCTGCGGTGTTGAACATTATCATTGACAATAGGTAAAGGGGAGATGCCAAGCTTCAATGTAACTACAACCAGACGTTTTGCTGCGCCCCTGTCGTCACGTGTGCCTGTATTCCATTTTTCACTTCTCATGCTCGAAAAGTGTGTCATATTAGACTTGTCAAGCGGGGCTAAAGTAGTACATTTAACCCCTAGGGAAAATATGAATACATATTTATGATTTACAAAACATTTGAATTTGACCAATCAAAATACTTCACCTATTAAATCCACCAATCACAGAACACTAATTTAACTCTTAAAAAAATATTTGGTATTGGGTATTAACCAACCAGAATACACCTTTACTAAAATCGACCAATCTGGAGACATAATTAATTTTTCACTTCTCATGCTCGAAAAGTGTGTCATATTAGACTTGTCAGGCGGGGCTAAAGTAGTACATTTAACCCCTAGGGAAAATATGAATACATATTTATGATTTAAAAACCATTTGAATTTGACCAATCAGAATACTTCACCTATTAAATCCACCAATCACAGAACACTAATTTAACTCTTAAAAAAATATTTGGTATTGGGTATTAACCAACCAGGATACAGCTTTACTAAAATCGACCAATCTGGAAACATAATTAATTTTTCTAAAGAGTTTAAAGATTAAGTTTGTAGTAGTCCCTATTTCACAATAATTAAAAAAGTGGTTAAATTGTTCGAACAACACTTTGAAGCGCTTAATGGAAGGTCTGTTAGCTTTCTTCGCGCGTGAATGTTGCGCGCGAACTGCAGTGTCTATGTTTTGTGTGTCAAAGGAGTATAGAAAAAAATCATGCTGCAAAAGTATATATCTTCGCCGAGGAATTTATTGTTAATTTTGGGTGGGTTAACCTTTGTTTATTTATTTTCTCGCAATCGAAGTGAAAAGTAGAGTGTATAACTCTGGTCTAAAAGCCATATTACCCCTCGAACTATTTTCCCTCACTTCGTTCGGGAAAATAACTATCTCGTGGTAATATGGCTCATTTTAGACCCTTGTCATACAATCTACTATTTCACTTCTCATGCTCGAAAAGTGTGTCATATTAGACTTGTCAAGCGGGGCTAAAATAGTACATTTAACCCCTAGGGAAAATATGAATACATATTTATGATTTACAAAACATTTGAATTTGACTAATCAAAATACTTCACCTATTAAATCCACCAATCACAGAACACTAATTTAACTCTTAAAAAAATATTTGGTATTGGATATTAACCAACCAAAATACAGCTTTACTAAAATCGACCAATCTGGAAACATAATTAATTTTTCTAAAGAGTCTAAAGATTAAGTTTGTAGTAGTCCCTATTTCACAATAATTAAAAAAGTGGTTAAATCGTTCGAGCAACACTTTGAAGCGCTCAATGGATGGTCAGCTAGCTTTTTTCGCGCGTGAATGTTGCGCGCGAACCGCAGTGTCTATGTTTTGTGTGTCAAAGGAGTATAGAAAAAAAATCATGCTGCAAAAGTATATATCTTCGCCGTGGAATTTATTGTTAATTTTGGGTGGGTTAACCTTTGTTTATTTATTTTCTCGCAATCGAAGTGAAAAGTAGAGTGTATAACTCTGGTCTAAAAGCCATATTACCCCTCGAACTATTTTCCCTCACTTCGTTCGGGAAAATAACTATCTCGTGGTAATATGGCTCATTTTAGACCCTTGTCATACAATCTACTATTTATGCTCGCTTCGCAGTAGAACAAGTAAGAATAAAAAGTGAAATAAAGCCGTCATAACTAGCATGTTTAGAATTGTAAACGTTGATGCATTCAGACATACAAAGTAATATTTCATCATATTGCCTTATTATTAAAAAAAATTGAATGTCATAAAAGTCTTCTTATTGACGAAATTCAGTAAGTCGTACTGTTCCGTTAGTAATGCCCATTTTTACAGCAACAATGTATTAACGCTATGCGGTGTTAACTATTCCTATACACTACAGTTATTGTTGCCCAACAGTTAACTGTGCAGTTCCCACGCCAGTGGAGTAGCATCCGAAGAGCTGAATTACTAATTAAATTATATTTATTATAAGTTAATTGGGAATAAAAAAATGAAAATCGAAAGAGTGCTTTTCAAAGTACATTCCTGAAGTTCGTCTATTATTCGTTAACATTTAACAAGCAATGTCTACTTAGTTTTGAAAGCTTAAATTCATATATGTATACTAGTACCATGACTGATCGATTAGATGAACATTACATAAAGTAATTATTAAAATATCACGCAAACGAATTCCTGAATCGAAAATTGCACCCTCACTTATGTGGCAGGTACACTAAAAAAATCTTTTTCAAGATTTTATTCATCCGTTTTTTTCGGCGTAATCAATATGTATACCAAATTACCTACAGCTGTCTCGTAAGAACGGTCACAGAGCTAAGCTGCGGACGAACAGACGGCCATAGTGAAACTATAACTTCTTTTTTTTTTCTTTTTAGGGGTCAGTAGTAAACTCCTTGTTTACTACTAAATCCTAAAAAAGTATATTAATTTTAACGCACCTTTCCGTCTTTCTATAACCATTTTTGACAAGTACATCGAAGGAAGGAGTTAATGAGAATCCGTTTAATTAAAAAACCCAGCTTCATTAAGAGACATTCACACTCACCTGATATACATTGAATGAGATGTTCAAGTGCAACAGTAATTAACGAGATTCCTAGCTTTTTACTTTAATTCCAACGATGTTGTAAAAAAGCTGTTATTGTACGTGTTTACAGTTACTGTCTGACAGTACTGGGAATGGTGAACTCTGATTTTAATATGTAACTGTAGTGTTATTACTGTATCTCCGTTTTACTTTTCGATTATCAGATATCTATCTATAAAACATATATCAAAAATTAAAGCCTGCTAATTAATAAAAAAAAAGTCAAGTAATAGTCGTAATATATACTCATAGGTACTCGAAAGAAAATAGAGGCCACAACTATTTTGATCGTTACGTGAAAAATATATTAAAACAGTAATTTTTTTTTTCAGCTATTTGACTTAAACACCAGTATTAAAGAGGTTGGATACGGAAGGATACCAAGGACTTACCAATTAGTTTATGTCCAATAGTTAACACGAAAACGGAAGTTTGTAAGTGGCCCTTATTTTGTTTTGAGCAGTATATTATCTTCTCTTTGAAGTCACAGACAGTACTCAAGCGATAATGGAGCGATATGGAGCGCTCGTGGCCCAGCGGCGTTCGCGTGCCGCGTGCGGTATGCCAGGTTAAGCAACGTGAGCCAGGGTCAGTTTTTGGATGGGTGACCGCTTTGAGTGGTTACTAACTGAGCGCTCCCGTGCTTTGGAAGGCACGTTAAGCCGTTGATCCCGGGTCGATAAGTCAAGTTGGAGGCCTAAATAAAAATCATGTATCAAATGTAGTCTAACCACTGATAGCAAGTGAAACTTTTCTTATTTGTGAAATGGCATAAAACCTTTGTGAAAATTAAGTATGCTTAAACTGATCTGAATATTTGATTGGCCAATGAAACATAAGACATTTTAGCTTCAACAACGTGGAAAACGGGTCAAGTTTCTACGACAGTTTTGTATGATGTTACCCTTCTATACTTATTATATTTCGATGAACAAAACTGGCAACCGTATTGTCTTCTAGATGATCTCACGGTTCCAAATAATTGCCATAGATAAGTAAATAAAAGCGATGAGGCATGCCACTTTCAATCTGGGAGTCGCGGCTTTGAATTCCGACTCGTACCACTGGGATTTAAAAAAAATACTAGCAAATCTGTCCTTCTTGGGATTAAGAAGGCCTTGTTTGCCCTTTGGGTTGGGAGGTAAGATGGCAGTCGTCTTTGTAAAACTACTTATTGTCGATTTTTCAATTGCCGGATAAAATTATCGGTCAGTTAAAACTATCGCTGTCACTTTCTAATATCATATGAAAGAAAAGGGCCATTTTTCTGACAGATACTTTTATCTGGGGATTGAAAAATTGCCCCTTAGTGCTAATTCTAAATCTTGGGAATCGGTACCGAAGCTGAGCCAAAGAAAAAATAATAGGGTTGCAGTCGGTGCTAATTAGGAAACAGAATATTTTCAATTATAGATTTTTTTAAATGTGATTGTTCTTGACTAGCATCTAGCCAGGGGGCAAAGACTTGGATTATTATTGATGGTGAAGCGAGTTCACACAGAAGATGCTTATTCGCTCGTGCCTTAAGGGGCTCCACGCGCTATTCATCGCTTTTTGACGATTTTTGAGTTGATATAGTTCCGTCAAAACTATAGATGATGATATATTTATGGCACAAACGGTTACCGATTCTTCAATCCTTTATCTACATTGGCAAGAGTCAAATTTTGAAAAAACTGATTACTTACTTCTTTATGATTTTTTCAAACATAAAAATGTTTAAAATGTTTAAAACATGGCCCAAAAATATTTTATTGTCGATATTAGTGTGTTGTTTATGCACTTATATATAAGAAATGTAAATGTAACTGTTCCTTATTGACGTCTCTAACAACGTAAGAGAGATTTATATTTTTAACTCGTCTTCCCAAAAGTTGCGTCCAATAAATTGACTTTTTGGCTTAAAATTGTCAAAGTTTGATGTCATATGTCTCGAAGAGTGAGTTTTAAAGTAAATATGGTATAATATTTCTGTAAACCTCGTTGTTCTTGATACAATAAGCCATAAAAACACTAGAAAACGGAGAGTTACAGATCGAAGGTTTTGGGAGCTAGCATCTCCTTAAAAAGGTCTAGTAGGTTATATGTACTTGGAAATGCAGACGCCGGCATATTGTATTACATTAAGTTTCGTATTAGAACATACATACCTATGAATTTATGTTTGATATCATACCTAATAGATATAAATTAAACTTTAGCTGCCGTTTAGTCACCTGAGATTACCTACGAAGTTATTAGTCGTTAACAGAATCGATGGCGATAATCGATTTAAGGCCAACGCTGGCCAGTGACAATGTAATAAAACGATCGCCAGCTAAAGACTACGTACCTTTAATAAATCTAGAGGTGGTTAGAAGGTCTGCTGTGTAACTAACACGGCGCCTGTGAGAGAGCGGGAGATATTGTTGAAGAAAAATTATTTATACAAGGTATCAAGGTAAATCTAAACCTTTTACAGCGAAATTTATCCCATTATTTATGGTCCCATTTTTCTTGCACGAAATATTTTTATAACAGAACTGGAACTGAAATTACATGATAAGTTGGAATTTGAGTTTTTCAGACAGTTTAAGGCTATCAACAATAAGGGAATTAGAAAAGCCGTAGTTTATTTAATTCTTGTTATCCAATTGTCCCTTTTGTCTCGACAAGTCGTTTGTCGCGGTGCTAATTCTTTTGTCCCGGCAGTAAAAAGGCAGCAGGTAGTTAGCTGTGATTCAGTTATCGGGAAAGCGTTCCAGGCGCCTTCGCGACTGTTTTACAGGATTGGCGCAAGGCAGAAGCGCCATGAATAACATGACTAATGGAGTTTGATTAATCTCTCAGACAGAAAATATAATCTCTACATATCAAATCTGCGAAAAATTTGCGTAACTTCTCGAAGAAATCGAAAGCGGCTCAAGATAAGTCATATGTACACGAGTTCGAAAAGTAACGCATTTACACTGCTAGAGCAAGAATGTCTTTGGTAATTTATATAATTTGATCTATCACCGATCTATCTCAATGTCATGGGGATGCCTTTTACTAGGCTTAACTACTCTTCTCAGCTAGGCTAGGTTTAGTGAACCAGAGACAAAACTCCCAGTAGCTCGATCACACTCACATCTGAGATTCGGTTGAAACCGCTCGACCAATCTCACTGGAGCGCAAACTCTGAGAGTATTCTAGTGTTCCAAACCACACGCGTGGTCGTGTCGGAGGTTTTTCTCTGGATTTTCCCCAGGCTTCTCTCCAACCGCGCACTCCTATCGCTTTATTGGGCTCGGCCTATAAAGCCACAGTCAGGTTCATAATAAAAAATGGGTTTACGATACATTCGAAAGTAGAATCTTGTGCTTGACAAGGGATTTCAGGATTTACACCTAAAATATTTTGCTACTGAGTGGTACATACTGCATTTCACACCTCAAAATAACTTTGATCCCTCATTTCTACAATGACTCTTTCCTGTATAGAACGCGTGAGAAAAAACAATGTTATTTATGCCCAAAAGTTTTAGACTTATGCCATCGTGCTTTGCTTTTATTTTTACACGTTCTATTCTGCCGCCTGGGGTTATAGAGCTATACACCTTCCAGGTGTGTGTATGGAATATCTTAAGGGAAATATGATTTACGATAGGATATCAATAATGTAATGTCGATGTATGCCAAGGAAAACAATAACGCGACATTGACGTTGATGTAGGTCTAATACTTTCTTTAAAATTAGCTATTAGCGGACAATATTTTGGTAATACAATTATTTATTATCTGATGATTATAAATGTAGACGCCGGTGCCGGTGATGATGGAACTCGACGACTCAAATAAAACTTCGATGTAAAGTTGACTGTATAATTTCAATAGGTGCTGATTTACAAAATAGTTTGGCCAAAAGAGGTATGCGCAGAAGTGGTTGTATGTGAGAACAAAGACAAGGTAATGACGAGCAAGATTTGATAATTTGAGTTAACGTATGTTACAATGGTAGGGATAAAGCGTATGTGAAGCGTTGCTATTGGTGGCTTTAAAAAAGCCGCTCTTATACTAACCGTGCCCGACGGGCGCGTTTTGCTACTGTATACTAAGTTATTATATATGTATAAAATTAAATAAGAGTTGCATTCGCAACAATAAATAATTTTATTACTAGCGTTATCCCAGTACAGTTGCATCCTGAAGGTTGCCGGGGACCGCTACCTAATCCTTATATGTATTAAATGTTACATATTACTTTTTCATAATAAGTACACGATGAAAAATAAGTACACGAGCTGCTAAATGCAGGCTCAGCGATGTGTTGACAGGAAGATATACCTTTTAATTCGAGCCGTGTACCAGTAAAAAGACCAGACTTAAATAGCGATAAAATTATATGCATGTAACTCTACGGAATCATTCAGTTAACTCGTCTATCCAACATACTTGTACAGTACCTACTAGCTTAAACGCCTGGGCTACGAAACATTAGTCAAAAAACGATTCGACTTTATTTAAAAATAAAACATTATGTTCCTGTAAAGAAATTTATTCCTAAGAAAGTTCTGTAGCTATTGCTTAGATGTCACGACTTTATATCAAAGTTGCGTCAACTTACAAACGACTTTATCTTGCTCCTCATTTCTTCACTGCTATGAGACCTTTATAATGAACATGGATTAAGGGCGCTATTTCTACAAATATTTACTCTTTAGCGACAATGTTCAAAAGCTGAAAGATTTGGCGTAATATTGAAGCACGGAGATTGCAAATATTGGTGTTGTATTTATTTTTTGAGCGTGCGGAGGGAGGGTGGGGACTTTGTCTGCATGAAAAATTCGCAAATATGTACCTACATCACTTTATTATTAATATATTTGCACGTTTTTTAGGTGAATAGCAAATAAATATTCTAGGTTATAGCATTGCCTAAACTTAATAAAGAGGGTTCTTTTACGTGTCACAGCTTACAGATAACTGAATAACTGAAGTAAATCAACATTAAATTATCTTTAGTTGTTGATATAACGAGTCCTCAAACCAATACAGAATTATCATCAGGTATAGATCTAATAGCGGTCTGGTATCGTAGACTTTACATGTAGTTTTTTTGTTACGAATTATCGTAGTTTCAAACTTCACTTCACATTACAAATTTCAATTTGTAACTTTTTCTTTTAGTACACCGTAAAATCAAAAAAATACTCATATCAATCTGTTACCACCTAAAGCTTTAACTATGGGCATCGTAACATTTAGTAAGTTTACATTGGAAATTTTAATCATAGTTCGAGTTTAATAACGTTTCTAAACTTGTAAGACCTCTTAAGAAAACTTTGGCAATGAGTTAAACGGCTCAAAGGGAATAAATTATACCTGATGGGTGTAATTAAGAACGAAAGTTATGGCGCTTGAAATAAGGTGGTTTCTGGTGCCGACTAAGTGAGCGTAAAGGGCTATTATGTATAATGTTACCACAGTTTTGTTTTGTTCTTGCTAAATTTCAAAAGATGCAGTTGGTATGGTTTTTACGATTCCGTAGTAAACAAGGAACACTTATAGTTTCGCCATGTCCGTCCGTCCGGCCGCGGCTTAGCTCAGTAACCGTTAGTACTAGAAAGCAGTAACTTGGCGTGAGTATACATATCAATTACGCCGACAAAATGGTAGAATAAAATTTAGAAAACCAATTTTGTAGGGTACCTTCCCTACACATAAAGTGGGGGTGCATTATTTTTTCTTCCAACCCCGATCGTGTTTGGTATCGTTAGATATTGTGAGGTTTCTAAAACCATTTTTTGATTCATAAATCCGTTTGCGTGATATGATAATTTTTGTTAAGGTGCGGCGCGGTGACTACTAGGCATATGAAAAAACCATGGAAGTAGTATATCTAATACATTTTAAAGGAAAATTTCAAAACTAAGTAGATATTGCTAAATAACGAGTAATAGCCGAACTTAAGCCTTAAAATTCCATTAATTACTTAGATGATGTTATTAGTTGTGTCAAAAACATAGTAAATACAGGCTTGCTAACTTTTAAGTCCGAATAATGTAACGGGTGGATAAGTACGGAACCCTACATGGCGCGTGGCCGGACACGCACCTGGCTGGAGAGATGGTGGAAGTATGTCCTTTTCTGCCAAACATAAATATAACAATAATATATTGGATGCTTATTCGGAAGTGGAAGGTTCGGAATACATTACTGAGAGGCCGTTATACCTAATAATATTCGTTTAATTTCAAACCAAACTATAGGTTAGGTAGTAGGTACTCCCTACGTAGTAAATACAAATGGCCGAACTATAAGTGAAACTGAAGTTAGACTTAAGGAGTTTGCCCTTTGTAGTAATCCAATTCCCTGAGGCTTTGTGGTACTGGTGTCATCTACCATATTATCATTCTGTTCTGAGTACATGTAAGCATAATAAATATATGTTTCTGTATATATTCATATAAGATGTCCTAGATATACCTTGCTCTCGACTCTGTTAATTGTTAATTTGGCAAAATCAATACCACTCCAGCCGGGCTATTTGCAAAGCACTGCGTTGGCTTTTAATATTTAATAATCTGTTCTACCCTTATAGTAGCTTGGTAGCTGAATGTCTAGTGAGCGTTTATCTATCTAACATGTCCCAAACACACATAGGGTTGTCTTAAGGCTCTCTAGGAGAAAACTTGAGGACAACCATCTATCGACGCACAGGCGTCAACAGTGTTTGCCTCTACTTGTATTGATTACTTACTTACTTACTTACCTACACTGAGGTGTGCAATAAACAGTATTTGTATTGTATTGTATTCTATCTCTTGATTTAAGAGCATTATCATAGGTAATCGAATAAGCTTACCTTAAAGAACTTAACGGCCGCAAACATTCAAGTCATTATAGGTACCTACTAATAAAATAGGTGTACAAAGATTATTGCAATTATTCGAAATGGTACTTGAACTATTAATGTTTTCCCAAAAATTCCCAAACATGAGGAGACATCAAAAACCGTGAGTTACTCGATTTATGGTTATTTATAGTAATAACAAAACTATCGAAAGTGATAGTCTAATTAAACTTCTTTCTCAATCACAATACAGACATGAAATACGAGCTCAGATGAAATATTTACATTTTAAGATTGCAATGAAGGCGACCTTAACAAATTATGGATTGATCCCATTGTGAGCTCTTATATGGCCGAGTAGGCCAAACTTGCATTTGAATACTTTGATGCATGAGTGACAGTAGAGTTAGCTAGAGGACTTAGGACAGTTTAGGTCTCTTTTCTTAATTGGCGTTTTCGGTCTAAGCGTAGTGCAGATGCTAAACGACGTGTTTTCGTTTACCCTCGGCTAGAATATCTCAACCTGGATCTCAAAGTAAGATGTCAGTTTGACGGGCTGACTATTGGACAATCGCGGGTCACTCTTGGATAAGATTAGCCCAGGATCGGGTCGAGTGGCGTGTTCGAAGAGAGGCTTATGCTCAGCAGTGGGCGAAAACAGACTGAAAATGTGGATGATGATGTAAGATCTATTCAAGTGTAGATAAATATTTTAGCAGTATCATGACCAAATAATCAGGCTCATTGTACTTACACAACACGTTCCACAAACCTGACCCGTCCCGAAAGCATTGTTATATTATCAATCCATTCAAACCAACCTATTGTGCATGCGATGCAACAATGAAAGCATATAGAGAAATGTCAGCTGTGCAATTTGACTTACAATTCGTGAAGCAACATATGATAGCTAAGGTTACATTGCATCATTTCTGTAATATTTGTAATTACCCGTCATCTTAAATAGAATGACGCTTATCAAACTAATTGACGCGTCTTAAATGAAGACAGAATAATGAAATTGGCGTTAGTTAAGTTGCAAAAGCTTGATATGGCCTTAGTTAGCAATGAATGAGTAGAAAAAATAATTATGCCTATATAATAGACAGATGAAATATGAATGATGTTGATGAAACGTTTGATAAAAAATATTGTGATAATTAGCAAAGTACCATCGTATGATTATTGCTTCTTCGGAAATCTTAAAGACGATTTCTGTAATTTGAAATGAAATTCAACAGAATTGTTTGAGACTTGCACGATACAGAATACACTCGATCAGATGACTGACTTTTACTTGGAAAAGTTCTTCAAAAGCCGCGATTGTACGTAAATACTCATGCCTACAGGTTAACAAAAAAAAAGGAAAATATCGTATGTTTACCATCTATATGGGTATACGACGTAACTTATTTCCAGCTTATTTGACTTTTCCTCGTTGTGTGGTTCTAAAATGGTTGGCGAGAAGAATAATATAACGCAATATAAAAAAAAAACTGTCTTTTCTAATTCGCATAAGAAATAAATTGATAATATTAAATCACACCTCGCAGTTATAGTTAGTTTAGAAAACCACTTTAGGCTAGTTCGTAGGTGAGCCTGTCTACAAAGATGGTAGTTCCGTTGGTCTATGATCTCGGTCAGGGCATTAAATTGTGTGATTGATCCCGAGTCTTGGATGTTTATTATGTATTTAAGTATTTCTTTATTCATCCTTTATTTATCTGCATAAGTATGTATATTTTTCGCCGCTTAGTACCCATAGTACAAGCTTTGCTTACTTTGGAACTAGGTAGAGATTTGTGTAAGATTGTCAATAAATATTTATTTATTTATATGCTATTCGTACGGAAGCCCAAGGCAGGACGAACAAGGAAGCCCGAAAGAATCAAGTACCATTTAATTATTCTCCAGTGACGGCAATTTTAGCCTAGTGACGACCAATTTAGCCTAGTTGGTAGTAATCCTGCTTACGAAGCTGGAGGGCTGGGGTTCGAATTCTGGTCAGGGCATTTATTTATGTGATGAATACTATTATTTGTCCCTGCGCATTTAAGTATCTATTTATCTATATAAGTATATATATCGTCGACTAATCCCAAACTAAGCAAAGCTTGTACTATAAGTAGGTTACAAGCTTTGCTTAGTTTGGGACTAGGTCGATTTGTTCACAAACACAAATGAGGAAAATATCTAATGTTCACCACAATTATAACCCCAACAATATATAAAAGTTAATCTGATGCGTGTAATATTTGAGGAGCATGTAGCGAGAAACTTTCCTGTCGGCTTAAGTTACAGATATACACAAATAAATTAGAATTTCACTTTCCAAAGACATTTGGGTGAGGATTATATCGGAATGTAACGGAACCCCCGAGGCGGTAATAAACGCGAGGCGTGACCTTCACCTATAAATTATTACATATCGAATAGAAAATAACGTAGCACTTCTAGCAGCATTTATACCTAGAAAGAAGCAGAAATGAGAGACGGATACCGGTGCATACACATCCACGAGAACAAAATGCTTGAGAATTTTTGGATGCTGATGTAAAAAAAAAAAATTCGCAGTGACGACGTAGTGATTTTTTTTTTTTTTTTGAACCTGACTGTGGCTTTATAGGCCGGGCCCAATAAAGCGATAGGAGTGCGCGGTTGGAGAGTAGCCTGGGGAAAATCCAGGGGAAAACCTCCGGCACGACCACGCGTGTGGTTTGGAACACTGGAATACTCTAAGAGTTTGCGCTCCAGTGAGATTGGTTGAGCGGTTTCAACCGAATCTGAGGTGTGAGTGGAATCGAGCTACTGGGAGTTTTGTCGCTGGTTCACTAAACCTAGCCTAGCTGAGAAGAGTCCATCAAGAAACTCAGCTAGGCACAACGTAGTGATTTGAGAAGCCTAGTGGTAGGGCGCTGGTCCGGCAAACCAAAGGTTCGGGCTCGCTGCACGTGAGATCACGGTTCATTTTTTCTTTGTATTTGTTCTGTGTATGAAATATGGAGATTCGTTACAATTTTGTCTATTATGAATTATGAATAACAAGCCACTCGCGAAGCATATGTGGTTACATAAAATATGTGCCAGCTTTGTTTACTCGTCACCCTAATGCAGCGACAAACAGATCAATTATGGAATTGAAACCTCACAGCAGTAATTTCTGAAATGAACAGTAATGTCGAAGCTTATACACGGCTTGTTTTCATATATACAGAATTTTAGTTGGCTCAACTCACAGCTTGTTGATTTTTAAATATTTCTTTTTTATTATAAATCTGGTACAATGACATAATTAACTTGGACACTGAATTTAAGAGTACCAAGGATCTCTTAAGTGAAAAACCTCGAAAAGTGAGCAAAACTTACATTCCTGTGGGGTGAATTTCCAAAATGCAGATTCTCTACCGAGATAATACATAAGATGTGTCCCCAAATTAACGAGACTCTATCTGATCACAATAACAATGAACACAGCTTTACTAAAATTGGGAAATAATATAATAGTAAGTTATACGATATTGTTACTACCTACTTTGAAAGATAAAACTTGATATAAACAAACAAATACACAATCTCACAATCTACGTCCATTGTACAAAACACAACTATTACTCTCACGATTTTCGACCATTTCGCAATAGAGAGGTCGTTACGTGGAGACTGCATTCTGAATTCGAAAATCGAACGCTTATACTTTTAAAATATGCAAACAAATATTCCCGATGCGCCAGTGTCGAGGCGGGTAGAAAGGCGCTTGCAGTGCAAATAGTGGCGAGACTGGCCAGTTTCAAGAAAAATAAAAACAAACTGTTTTTTCATTCAAATCAACATAAATAAGATGAGAATAAGCAAAAAACTATCTTTAAAAATTAAAGAACTTAGAGGAAGGGTAAAGGCGAAGGAATATGGGCAAATGCTGCATCATTTCCTACTTTGCCTACCCGATAACTTTGACTACCCGAACAAAAATTAAGATTTTCTGTGAAATATCTTTTTTTTTAATGTAGAAAAATATGTAAGTATTTGTTTAAAACAATGGTACTACAGACATTGACAAATGAGTCAGTAAAAAGTCCTGTAAGGCTCTAATTTATTAAGATCCGTTAGACCGTATGGTAATTTATATCAAAAAATATACTGATATACCAAAATTAGATCAGTCATCTGACATGTAGTTTAAAGGATATTTATAAAATTCCCCTCATATGTTCCAAACGCCCCTTAAATTGTTTCATTATACGGCATGACACAGGAAGTGCAGCTTGTATATAAAGTCCTTTATTTTACAATAAAATAAAATAACAACGCGAGGGAGATGGTCGCTTTTGAAATAATGTAATCGGGTGAGATACATATTTGGGAGAATTATGGTACTTAGATGTGACATAATAACATGGTCGTACCTAATGGATAGACAGAAGTTGATAAGATATTTCTGTAATTATGCTGATGTTCACAGTCCTAACAGGGGCGTTTTGTTGTGATTAACCCTTTTGGCATATATTATCCTTGTGTATATCTGTTTGAATCGTGAAAAGATCGGTTTGATAGCGATTTTATCCTCTGGACTAGACTTGGTTGAACTCGCCGGGTTAATGGATTGAAAGTCAAACTAGCACCATACAAAAATATAGATACGATACATGTCTTCAAGGAATATACACGCAAGAGTCTGTACCTGACTATGTGACTTATGTGTACCTGAGTATTTATGTGTAGTAAAAATTGTCCTATACAAAACTGCTTATCCTGCCCCAATTAGAGGGTATCGTGCCGTCCCTTTCAGTCACATAGTGTAACACAAGAGTGAAAGGGACGACACGATACGAAGTTTGGATTTCGAAGTTCGGAGTATAGGCACAGAAAGCATTCAATATAAGGATGCAGTAAAGTTCTGTCTTTCGACTGATAGTTGACACTTACAGCTTACTGACAACAAATGCGGAAATAGCCTATTGTGCAAGATTTTACGGAAATCTAACATTATATACTTACCTAACGTGAATTTATTTGTTCCCAGGATCGGGAACACCTAAGAAAGTCCCGCGTGACCAGCCATAGAAAGTAAGTACACGTTATAGATATCGTGCTTCCGATAAATACAGGTGTTACGGCGCGTTATGTGGCTTACGTGACTCGATTGACCAAAATTGGTTCGCGGTTGCCGTCCAATTCGCTTCTCCACAACCACACGGTAATGAAATAACGCTCATTATTGTCTGACATTGTTAGTGCTGAGCGTGAGTTCTGGAGGTATGGTATTGTAAGTTATTGTGGATTGAGGAAGCGGTACAGAGCTGCGTATGTGTAAAGATCTGGTTATGGTCAGCTCTAACAAGAACTACTAGCGTATTTGTATTGGTCAATCGCGAGAATTGTTTTATTTTATATATTAAGAGGTTTAAGTGATATGATTGCCATCGATGGTAGGCCATGTTCTTCTATTGTCGTAATGTTTGTTTCCATTTTGTGACCACCAACTTCGCTAGAACGGAGTGTTCCAATCAAATGGTGATGAAAAAGTAGTTAGGAAACGATAAATCTATATACTTTGTTAAAAGCTAAATATATCTCCTCAAAACATCCTCACAAATCTCATAAAACTGCTAAACTGCTAAAAGTAAAAGTTATAAATAACAAAACAATCACAAATCACATTAGACCCTCTGTACTCGTATTTGTATACCCATCACGGAATTCATCGGAGCCCGAGTCTGATAAGAATATCTTATAAGGGCTTACATAACCCGGGATGGAGTTTACGCTTATTATTGAATATTTTCGCCGATGTTGAGATTAATTTCCTGTTCCTAAATCGTTAACTTTCTAGGAACGTTTAGGAATGTTCTTGGGTGGGCTAATGGGAGATTGGTTTATCTATCGCGGCTGAACTGCAGCGCCGTGACGCCGCGCGCAGTAAATTGCTTTAATAAACTATTTATGCTATTTTAAAGATTTTTAACTACATAAAGATGAAAATAAGAACCCAGTTTTATCTTTCCCTATAAACTTCATACCAATCGTACGTTTTTGACTTTACGTAATAAGTTGCTGATACAACAATACAATAGGTAGAAATATTCTTTTCACCTCACTAGTTCGGAAATAACTTTTTTATTATTTAAAAATAGATAGCAAAACTGCACTTTATTTACAAGAGCGCAAATAATATTTGAAATCCGACCGTGTTATATAATATGTCATTTTTCTACCCTTGTTATTTGTGTACTACTAAAAATAAAGGTTTCTTCTTTTCCTTTGCCTCTTCTCATTATTTGGGGTTGGCTCTCCTCGTTACTCATCATCATCAATATGCAGGGTCTTCAAGTCACGGGTCATAGTAGAGAGCCATGTGGCGGGTGGTCGGCCTCTAGCGCGCTTTTTTTCCGACAAGGCTAATGCTTGATTTACAGCATGTTCGGAGTCTTCGGTTTACGTGACCGTACCATCTCAGGCGAAATTTTTGAAACTTGACTGTAATCGGGGCGACTGTAATTTCGTACTTTATCAAGTCCAGTTACCCCGACGACCCACTTCAGCATCTTCATTTCGTTGGCGTGCCGTAGGTGTAGTTTTGTAGGTGTTTCGCATTGGTCGCCCAGCATTCTGCTTCATATAGCATTGCAGGCCTAACCGCTGTTTTGTATACCAGTCCTTTAGTTTTCACAGGCATTCTTGCATCACAAAGAACACCAGTGAGGAATCTCCATCTCATCCAGGCCATCTGTATCTTATGCATGACGTCTGCATCAATACTGACAGTTAATTTAGAGTCTAGATATTTAAATTGGTCCGATTTCGGAATGATTGCGTCGTCAATTAGTATGTTGTGCATGTTTGTAGTTCCACTAAAGTTGCATTCAAGATATTATTTTTTGTGTCTGCTTATGCGTAGGCCGTTGTTTTCTAGGGCTGGTTTCCAACAATTTAGGTTTTATTGAAGCTCTTGAGCTGATTTGTTAATGAGAACTATGCCATCTTTTCTTTTTTTGCACCCTTATGCACAGGGGTGCAAAGTTGTGTTACAACAAATAACTATTATTGTTTACCAAAAAGAAATAAAACAGGACTACTAGGAACAACTTCTAAAACGTAGACGTAGACAATCGGCGGTCTTATCGTCAATGAGTTATCTCTTCCAGACAACCTTTGGGTAGTGGAAATGTTCCAAAAATATCTAAAATCTGTTTTGACTATCAGTAATATATAGTATTCTATATTCATATAAATTGAAAGATTATTTCGTAAGACATTATTTCAAACTCGTGTACTTATTAATTGGTTAGAATAAAAACAAACTTAACCTGAACGCCTTCCAGTGTATTTCCTTTCACATGTGACTTAAGCAATAGACGGAATACACCGAAAATCACACATCCAAACAATGTTTACTAAAAGAGGGACGCGTTCATTTTTAAACAGATTTTACTCTACTCGATTACAATATTAATATTTATTTTCCATCTACTAGATATTAGTATGCTGAATTGATATAACCTTTACGTTTTATAAAATTAGGTTTTCGTGGAAGTTTGAGTCTACTGTAGCTTTCCTACAAATCATCAGGTAAACTGAATTCATACCAATCTCTTCATAATCAGATATGATTTTCTAAGAAGGATCCTTTTTTAAGATGTTGTACCTATACCCTAATATTATTATTTTCTCCTTTCAGCATCTCAGACAAGGTCATTTCATTCTTTATTTAATTATCGTTAATATGATTAGTAATACCTACTAATCACGCGCGCGCGATTGACGAGTTTCATTAATCACAAAGTATTCGATTACATAGTGAAACAGGATTATTTTCGTAAATATCATCAAATTCAGTGAAAAATACCAGCTGCGAAAAGAAAATTCATCTTTTAGAAAATCTGCATTTATAAATATGTACTTCTCTCCTAACTTCCTTAAAGCAATCTCAAGATTAATTTAATTAAAACGCCCTACTTAAGTCCTTGGTAAGTTATCTCAAGGTATAATGGTCTATTTTAGACTTAATTCAGTTTTCTTTAAATAAATCGTCTGGAAGCAGTCTACTTAAACGCTGGTTCGTGTATGGAAATATCGTGATAGCGTCATGTTCCTCTTGTGTTTTTATATTATTGAGAATCTATGATTGCGTGTCTAATAAGCGTGTCATCATTAGTACCATTAATAATGACCATATAGACGGTAACGATTGTTAAGAATGTTGGATTGTAATATACCAGCTTTCTTTCAATTTATGTTAAAAGAATATAGACAAATATAACATTGTATGTATCATGTGAGTGTCTGTCCTAAATCATTACAACCGTTAAAAACCTATTAATATTTTAATTATGGAGTGTGAGGTACACATAATACCTGCTCAGCGGAGTCTTTAAATAAATACAACTGATGCTTAATTACATACTAATACGTATTCATAAACGTTTATCAAAACTATAGAGCTAAAATACTGTTAAAATTCGTTAGTCTTTTATCTGTCCCTTTGACATTTGTGTTTATGAGACGAAGCCTTCGTTTTAACAAAAATCAAAACATGGGTCATTATTGTAGAAAAAAGTCTCGACAGCACGATTCAGGGTTTCACGTAGAAAGTACAACGCCGGGTACCTGGTAAATAGACCAACATTGGCATATCTGATGCGTCTACTTTACTACCTATGCTCGTTATTTTTATAACAATTTATTCTGTATACCTATCTACAAAACATTTTTTCCTACTTAAAAGTGGACTAGAAAATACACTAATTGAACGTGATGAAGTGAAACATGGAAATAAATAAAAAATGGGCAAGTAGGTAAATTTGATTATCACCTCGGCATACCATGGAGCCATTCGACTATTACAATGATTTTAACAGCGAAAGTTATCGTGTAACTGCTTTAAGTGTTTTCTTCTTTCATAAGTGAACGTGAATAACCTTACCGTATATGATTCATCAATAGAAATACACTGATCATCATTAATCAATCTGAACCTATTTATAGCGTTTCTGTACCTATGTAATCTATGGTTGACTAGTAGTGTATACTTATTCAAATTGTTTATGGTTAAATGAAGATAATCTGACAGTCTGTCTGTCTGTCAATCTTCTCATTCGACTTTTCGACGACACTCTTCCCTTGCTGAACTCAGTTCTGAGATTCGTAACAATTTATGCATTATATATCTAGGCGGACAGAGCTAAATGCGCCTTCTTAAGAATCACTTATCGGTTTGAAACATATCGAGCGATAATCGACCTTAAAGAAGCGTGTCGAACTTAAAGACCCTTTAAATTATATTTACTTAGGTAGGTACCTACATCTGAAACTCATGGGAGTCTTCTATATAAAACATTATTTTTAGGTAGGCATCGCACTACCGGGCAGGCTTGGTACATTGTGAACACCAGCCCTATAAGATCGATAATGGTTGTAACACGCTCGAAGCACGTCGATGCAATCAATAACGGTTATTAAACAGCCGCTTCGCGCGTCGCCCGATTGAGATAAACACGGCTCCCAGGGGGTCAATCACTAACTAACGTTTTCTAAAGTTTTGCATTCTCATTAGATATCTGATTAATATGAAACCGCAATGCGAAAAGATTGTGCGAAATGATCAAACGAAGACACTTTGCATGCAAACTTTTACGGTTTCAGAGGAGTAAAAAGCGCTTTGCCACCCTTTATTGATTTGGAAATTCGTAGTTAGATTCATTCGGACATTTAATACAAGTGCGGAAATTCCTTACGACGAACCTTAGTAACCTAGTTAACATCAGTAGTTATCCAAAACATTACAACATCACAAAGCACACGATGTAAGAATCTAGTGACTTTTTAGGGTTCCGTACCCGAAGGGTCCAAATGGGCCTCCATTTTTTATATTGCTATATCTCACGTGTCCGTCTGTCGCCTGTCACACATATTTTACGGCCAAACGGCTGGAGCTAGTCTTCAATTTTTACATTATAAGCATCTTGTCCTTGTCCCAAAGCCATACAAATTGTCAAAAAATATTTTTAAATGTCTTTCCCACAGCTAAAAGAGTATACACATAGCAACCAGTATACACATAGCAACTTTCTTGTTAGGCGAAAAATTCGGGATGGCACTAATTTTCTTACTGGCTCTAGGAATAATCAGTGGACCATCGAGTCCTAAGGGTTTGAAGCCCCTAAAATCCTCCAAGCAAAGTTCTCTATGGCATGAGTTTACTTCATCATCAGACCCTGCCAGTTCTGGAGAAAATGCACTCACACGCACTTTAGCAAGTGAAAAATGTTTACTGCAGCGCCCCCTGGTGAGTTATCATTGTAACTCCTAGCTAAAATTCGGCCCGACTAAACTACAAACCTATTGCAGAAAACCGTTTCTATCTCGGTCAAGCCGTTTCGAAAATATTGATGTGCACACACAAATAAACAAACAACATCTCATCCTAAACGCGTATACCTTCTCCGTTCCGTCATGGGTAAAAAACAGGGTATCGGAAATCGTCTTGTTATGCCTCAGGCTTAGCTTCAAATGAAAAAGTTAACATGTTCGGGAGAATTCTTGAAAATTTGTGAAGTTATAGATACCTTCTATCTCTGGTCGGGATTCTCGTGTTTTATTATTTTTAGGGTTTCGTACCGACAATGGCGAAAACGGAACCCTTATAGTTTCGTCATGTCTCTCCGGTCGTCCATTCGTACGTCACAGCCGATTTATTCGGAGACTGTAAGAACTACAATTATGAAATTTGGTAGGAAGGTGTATTCTATGAACCGCTACTTACAAAAACATTAAATTAGGAGGGCCTTTAAAAATGATATGGCGGTTTCAGAAAAACTTTTACATTTAAGTCAACCGTTGTTGAGATATTAGCTGCCAAAATCATAAAAAGCGTGTCACCCTCTCTAATTTCTAAACTATGAAGTTCAAAATTCTGAAAAAAATTGAGGTGGTGTGTATCAATAAATAGTGTCAACGATTTTTAGTTTGAATAAGATAGGTTTTACGGCTTTTGATTTTGATATAACACAAGATGTCAATCGCAATGTCATCAGAAAGCTACTTCATTTCATTAAATCTCATAAAACCAAGTAAGTGCGGGAAAAATGGTGTGAGAAGTAAATTGGCCGCGCTGAGGCTCACGAAAGCCGGGCTTTTGTTTCGAATGTGGGGCGCACAGATCAACTAATCAGAGCAAACAGTAAGTACTTCCATGCAACCAAGTGTAGTAAGTGTAGTAGCATAGTAAAATCCAACTGTAGAATTGTCGCGTTAAGTACTACGAACCTCAAAAGTGTACCAAAAGTTGCACTACTAATAAGATAATATTTTGTTTTTTTTTATGATATTGTTCAAATCGACGTGTCGCATCATAAACTACTGTAATAATCAAATCAATGTTTTTAAAATACTAAGCTTCTTATTTGTCATATAAAAACATCATGTTAATAGTTATATAATAGCTTATTATATAACTATTAACATGATGTTATTAAAATTAAGCTATAATTTTGTTAGCAAGAAAATATTCAGTTCAGAACTGAATATGTAATAAGTTGCTTCATCTCTTTGCCCACAAATGAAAACAATAGTGTAGCGGTACTATTTCTACACAGGAAATAAAGGAAATAAGAACGACAATCTCATGAGGTGTCAAACTTGTACGTATCTTACAGAAATAAGGTTTCATTTAATTAAAAATAGAGTGCAACTGAAAACTAAGTTCTGTGTTTATTTTTCTTGCTTGTTACGAGCAAACAGTGTGGTGTTGGACTTTAGAATAATAGGTACAACATTACTTTTATCTCACGAGCGCGGGCAAGCCATAGTTGTAGTTGTGACACATACGAACACATAGACAATTTGAACTCATAGCTCCTACGTTGACGCACACATAAGCAATGTGTATGTATAGCTCAACACACAACCATGGCTCACCATGGTCCACTGTAACTGCTCATTGCTATACCATATAATAATAATAATAATAATAAGACGTTTATTCAATGATTGTATACATTTACAGGTAACCAAGATAGGTACAATAAATCAAAGTATACAAAAACAATTGAAAGGGTAGGTGGCTCAGCTTGTGTCTGTACCAAGAGGCCACTAAAGACTCTTGTCTACAGACGCTGTTATTCTGCCACCCCCGTGCCATATCTCGGTGCAATAAGGTTCACGAATAATCAGTTAAATATATGTTCGTTTCCCACGGTTCAAAAACATCTGAGCAACCTTATGCCTTTAACAATAAAGTCGTGTGTACATATTTTTGATCACTTTTTCCGTGCACATATTTTCGAAATCGACTCTACCATTCCTTTAGTTGATTACGTTACGTGTCAAACTTGGGTTTGGTGAATGTAACTATGATTTTTACCGATGATGTCTTGGTACTGAAAGTGTTAATAAACACGAAATGTAATTCATTATTAGCCGATGCTTACTAACTTAAAAAAAATAAAAAGTAGATATAAATATTATATTGAATTATACATAGATATATAGTTATTGAATTCAATGGATAATTGAATAATGAATAAAGTAAATACAAATATATATAACTAATCCAATTTGTAAATAAATGTAATCTTAGCTTTTTCGATTGATATGAATTGTAAATGTAATTAATATGCAACGTAATGATATTACCTACTCGTATTGCATGAGGTAACATGGAAATGTCTGGGTAAGGTTTTTTTTATTTTTATTTTATTTTAGCAGGAGCTAAATGTGTTGAAATTTTTTGCTATAGGTATCTATAGCACAAATAAGCGAAGGCGCTTTACCCAGCCCTGCGACACCCATATTAATGTAGGAAAACTTTTGTGAAAAAAAAATCAGTTCATTAAGTTTCCTTATTATGAGGAAAATTAATTTAAATTGCTCAGTACATTTGCAAATTAGAGTAATAAGGTAAAAATTATCATAAAATTCATAAAACAAGAAACGGTGGTTGATGAGTGTCCTATTGTTACAGTATTAATCCCGAGTCCCGCTATTTTGATCTTAAACATTGTTCAGTCTTTTCTAAGTTTGAAGGCTTAGTTTCGATCCATGTTTTATTTGTGACTTATGATTTGTATAGTTGCGATTAACGGTACATAATACCTGTTCGTGCCGAGACTTGTATAGTGATGATCTCAAAAAATGCAATGAAATTTGAAAATTATAGGAAAACTCGAGATTAAATTCTTACATTTCAGTAATAAATGTACGCGTTGCAGCAGCCGGCGGCCGGCGTCATCTTTTGTTTCCGGCTCGCGGAGGCGGGCCCGCAGTCCGGCGCGTCTCGAAAGCAAAAGATCATAACTTTGCGGTTGGCATGAAAATCGATTATGGGCCGCTCGTTACGTTGCACCCGAAACGTGATACTTCGCAGCCAGTTATAACGAACATAACGTTAACATAACGAACTATTTTATTTCCAACAGGAAAGAAACCTAGGTCCTAATTGATGTGCGCCTCAGTGAAGCTGCTTGCCGTGCTCGTCATGGCGGCCTTACGAGTTTCTACCGCCTGCACAGCACCCAAAATATCAGTAGGCGAACCTGTTTTTCGCATCGAACCAATGAAACCATTTCTATGCGTGTGAAATTAACGCTTTTGAAACTGCCATGCCCTGGAAAACGGTATACGGTGCGGATATCATGCAAACCTGCTAGGTCTCGAATGCCTCGATTCGACATGTCAGACTTTGCCCAGATCTCGTATCTTAGACACTGAGCAACGCTGAACCCGCTATGTAAACCAAAACCAGTAGAATCCCTATCGTTAATATTATGCAAGCAGCAGATTCTGTTGAATTATATGGAAGATGAACTCGAACGACTGGGGAAGTCGAGAAAGTCATTGAGAGAAAAGGCCGCTCTCATCATAAAACTACAGCTGGCAAATAAAGGAGTGTAAAATATTTTTTCCTGAACAACAACGCTAAAATTAGTGTCTGTGTGTAATGACTGTATGCGACTAAATACAGTGCGTTTGAATCCGGTAAGGAAGAATGTAGAGGACGTGTAAGGTGTGTGTGCTTATAGGTTAGGTGAAATTTATAAAGCCGTGATACCAATAAAAGTGAGTTCATTCAGGTTTCTGAACAACTTTTACTTAGAGACCACAGTGACATCACTTTAATAAAAGCCCATTTACATGCAACAAGGACTTGCATGAGATTTTTGTTACATTGCATGTCTTGATCGAACTCTTCGTACATCGGTAGCCCGCTATCCCTCAATGTAAATCGTATGCAAGTATATTCATCATGTAAATGAGCCTTAACATTATTACATCTTCTTTATCTTTAAACCAATAATTGTTAGAAGTGGCACTGAAAATAAACTTACAGGGGGTAAACAGGACAGGCGTGACTATGAATGCCAAGTACACTTTGTTTTTTTTTACTTTAATATACAAGTATACTTTGTTTTTTTTTGCATTAATATCTGCCACAATAAAGCACCCAAATATCGAGTGTACATACTACAAACTGCGTTTTATGAACGGTTTTTGTTCAATACATGCACTAAATTCCGGATTATAGCGCTGTTTCCTATATTAACATACAGTATTTATTTAAAAGCGTCCAATTAACGTGTTTTTGGACACGCGTTCAATGTGTAAATAATTAAGCCTTTCGCATATAATTCTACATTAACGGTGTATGCTGTTACAGTAACATGGAAACGTTTTTACGTCTAATGAACATTGATGGCTCGCTCCGCTATGAGCTCGCGAATACGCTCAAAATTCCATGCAGTTCCATTTTTTATTATGATTGATGAAAGTTTTATGTGCAGTGTGTAATTCTCTTTTTATGATTAGGAATATGGTGTAGTTTTTAAATTTCACTAGCATATTCATTTTTTAAATATTTACGTAAACAGAATTGACAATAAATAACAATTAACTATCGAATGAGGCGAACAGCCGGGCATCCGGACTTACGAAAGCATTTTTGACTTACCTGAAACGAAGACGCTTCACTCGCCTCGCTCGCTCGGTCTCCTTGCTCTAAAGAGTACAGCAAAGGTAATTTCAATAGTAATCCGATAGGACTCTAACCCTCTTAGCACCTGGCGTCACTAATAATTAAATCAGTGCCCGCCGGTCGTTTGATTAAAACTTCCAAACTACTGCTTAATTTACATTATATGGATGACGAGTTTTCACTCCCAAGTTAAATTAGTTTATTTTATTCACAAATGGTTTTCTGTGTTTATTTCGAACAGCCAGTTCTTGCAATCAAATTTGACATCTCTCTATCTACCATTCTAGAAGTACCTATCAAATATTTATGAGCATTCGATATTTTCAGATAGCCAAGAGCGATTAAAATAGGAGCACTTTGTACCGGGGTTCCATACCAGTTGATGCGATGTTTTTACTGTCGAATTTAGTATTGTTGGTATTTTGATATAAAGAATGGACAGTCTTATGTCTTATAAATATCTAACAAACTTTACCGACGCATCAGAAATATCTAAAGTTCGTTTAATGATATTTGGTATCTTCCCCATATATCTGCACACGCCTAAAAAAGGCTATTAAAATATCACCAGACAAGCTCGTGAGAATCGGGTTCTACGGATGCCTGTACCACTAAGAAACGCCCTGAAACTACCCCACAATTTCCTCACGTTAGCTTGAACATATATTTAAGTTAGAGCGCGCATAAGCTTGCAATTTGCCGCCATTTGCTGCCTCATTAGTTCGGGATTACTCGATCGATATCTAATAACATCACGATGACATTAATCGGTAGATGCGGACACGGCTGTCGTTTTGAGGCGTAAGCGTAAACGTGCATTTACCGCTGCGTTGTAAAGTATGAATTCTTATGTGAAACGTCATACCGCTTGTGCGAGGTAAGCCGTGCACACACACGTCATCTGCGTGACATGTTCTATGAAGTTTACAAAGCATTGGAAGATTGGAACGCGCACGTACATACCTACGCTTTAATTATATTTACTCCCTAATGTGTCACCTAGTGTGTTGCCTATTACCCGATCACATCTAAACTTCTCTAAATCTAGACGGAACGACAGTGACAGGTACTCATAGGTGTAATAGCTCACCGCAACTGTGCCGTTTATATCTATACATATTATATGACTATGTTATAGGTGTTATGAGTCTTGCTACTCGTAGATATCGTAGTTTGTTAGTGACACTGTTTTTTCCGAATGGGAGATGTATTTGATATTTTTACTTTATATCGTGTATTTTAACTTTGTTAACATTACATTATTATTATTTTCCTTATTACGGCGGTCATGCTAACAATTATTGCAGTTTTGTCATTTATGTATGCAAATATATAATCACTGATTATGTAAGTGATGTACCGGGTAAAAAACAAGTAGTGTGGAATTATTCTGTCATACATTTAAGAAGTAACATAGCTATGTTATTGTATTATTTTTACTAAATGGGATATTACCCCGTATTGCGTATGTTTATATTTCTTTTCATCGAAGCTGCATCATCATCGGTAGAGAGAAGACTCACAGTGAAGGTAAAATAATTATGTCAGAACACTGTGGTTGTTTAAATCATGCTGAGGGTTCAAATATTTAAGTTTAGTTTTCAAAACTACTGAAATACTTATGAAACTTTTGAAAACTTATTAGTTTTGTTATAGTAGAAGAGCCGACGACACTGAACCTAGTTCGATAAGACTCCCAGATGAGATATATATTATAAGATGCGTCATTCCTGGGGGAACACGAAACGGCTATGCTGCCATGCAAAAAACCTGGTGGCCATAGTAAAAAAAAAATTTCAAAAAAAATAAAATTTCCGGTTTCTAGTACGATAAGTCTCCCAGGTTTCGTTTGTTCCTCGATACAGGGGAGGGGTAGGACTATACGATAATGCAGTGCTGCAAGCCCCCCTGACTGGCCTTGTCAGTGGCAGCAGCATGATAAGTGACGCCAATATTGAGGTATCTAGTATGATCGGTCTCCTGAAAAAAACAAGGTTCATCTGAAAGATCATCAATTTCTGTGTAAGAAAAACCACTGCTGCCTTTTCCTAATAGTGGAGAAGGTGGTGCTGCAGCGATTGAAGGAGCTCAGTACACTGAACCTAATTCGATAAGACTCCCAGGTGATATGTATATTATAAGATGCGTCATTCCTGGGGGAACACGAAACGGCTATGCTGCCATGCAAAAAACCTGGTGGCCATAGTAAAAACAAATTTAAAAAAAAAAATAAAATTCCCGGTTTCTAGTACGATAAGTCTCCCAGGTTTCGTTTGTTCCTCGATACAGGGGAGGGGTAGGACTATACGATAATGCAGTGCTGCAAGCCCCCCTGACTGGCCTTGTCAGTGGCAGCAGCATGATAAGTGACGCCAATATTGAGGTATCTAGTATGATCGGTCTCCTGAAAAAAACAAGGTTCATCTGAAAGATCATCAATTTCTGTGTAAGAAAAACCACTGCTGCCTTTTCCTAATAGTGGAGAAGGTGGTGCTGCAGCGATTGAAGGAGCTCAGTACACTGAACCTAATTCGATAAGACTCCCAGGTGATATGTATATTATAAGATGCGTCATTCCTGGGGGAACACGAAACGGCTATGCTGCCATGCAAAAAACCTGGTGGCCATAGTAAAAACAAATTTTCAAAAAAAATAAAATTCCCGGTTTCTAGTACGATAAGTCTCCCAGGTTTCGTTTGTTCCTCGATACAGGGGAGGGGTAGGGCTATACGATAATGCAGTGCTGCAAGCCCCCCTGACTGGCCTTGTCAGTGGCAGCAGCATGATAAGTGACGCCAATATTGAGGTATCTAGTATGATCAGTCTCCTGAAAAAAACAAGGCTCATCTGAAAGATCATCAATTTCTGTGTAAGAAAAACCACTGCTGCCTTTTCCTAATAGTGGAGAAGGTGGTGCTGCAGCGATTGAAGGAGCTCAGTACACTGAACCTAATTCGATAAGACTCCCAGGTGATATGTATATTATAAGATGCGTCATTCCTGGGGGAACACGAAACGGCTATGCTGCCATGCAAAAAACCTGGTGGCCATAGTAAAAAAAATTTTTCAAAAAAAATTAAATTCCCGGTTTCTAGTAGGTACGATAAGTCTCCCAGGTTTCGTTTGTTCCTCGATACAGGGGAGGGGTAGGACTATACGATAATGCAGTGCTGCAAGCCCCCCTGACTGGCCTTGTCAGTGGCAGCAGCACGATAAGTGACGCCAAATCTGAGGTATCTAGTACGGTCTCCTGAAAAAAACAAGGCTCATCTGAAAGATCATCAATTTCTGTATAAGAAAAACCACTGCTGCCTTTTCCCAATAGTGGAGAAGGTGGTTGCTGCTGTGATTGAAGATCGCCTTCAGCGCAGCTGGATTCGGTTTTTCAATTCAGTTTTGTCAGCAATCACCCGGTTCCTTTCGATTTGTACTGATTTAATACGCGTGCCACGTACACTTAAGAATAATTTTGCTTGTCGTTGATTGCATAAACAAATGATTTTGAAAAGTTATTCTCCATTATACCGAAATAAGAGCTCCATAGAGAATCCACAAAACACTTTTTATACACTAGTTGAGTAATTGATAAAATGTACAACCTTATGTGATTTGAAGACGAGATAAAAGCGGTAACTCAAAATGAAGCTTTTTAAATAAAAATCAAGTACACCTATTCAGTTTCCATCTGTGTTAATTAACTGTAAAATATAACTATTTCCATTATATCGAAATAAGCTCTATAAAGAACCCAGGAAAAACTTTTATACAGTAGCTGAATAACTGATTCATTTTGATTAACCGCTTTTATCTCGTCTTCAAATCACACAAGGTTGATGTACATTTTATCAATTATTCAGCTAGTGTATAAATAGTGTTTTGTGGATTCTCTATGGAGCTCTTATTTCGGTATAATGGAGAATAACTTTTCAAAATCATTTGTTTATGCAATCAACGACAAGCAAAATTATTCTTAAGTGTACATGGCACGCGTATTAAATCAGTACAAATCGAAAGGAACCGGGTGATTGCTGACAAAATTGAATTGAAAAACCTAATTCAGCTGCGCTGAAGGCGATCTTCAATCACAGCAGCAACCACCTTCTCCACTATTGGGAAAAGGCAGCAGTGGTTTTTCTTACACAGAAATTGATGATCTTTCAGATGAGCCTTGTTTTTTTCAGGAGACCGATCATACTAGATACCTCAATATTAGCGTCACTTATCATGCTGCTGCCACTGACAAGGCCAGTCAGGGGGGCTTGCAGCACTGCATTATCGTATAGTCCTACCCCTCCCCTGTATCGAGGAACAAACGAAACCTGGGAGACTTATCGTACTAGAAACCGGGAATTTTATTTTATTTGAAAATTTTTTTTTACTATGGCCACCAGGTTTTTTGCATGGCAGCATAGCCGTTTCGTGTTCCCCCAGAAATGACGCATCTTATAATATACATATCACCTGGGAGTCTTATCGAATTAGGTTCAGTGTACTGAGCTCCTTCAATTGCTGCAGCACCACCTTCTCCACTATTAGGAAAAGGCAGCAGTGGTTTTTCTTACACAGAAATTGATGATCTTTCAGATGAGCCTTGGTTTTTTCAGGAGACCGATCATACTAGATACCTCAATATTGGCGTCACTTATCATGCTGCTGCCACTGACAAGGCCAGTCAGGGGGGCTTGCAGCACTGCATTATCGTATAGTCCTACCCCTCCCCTGTATCGAGGAACAAACGAAACCTGGGAGACTTATCGTACTAGAAACCGGGAATTTTATTTTTTTTGAAAAATTTTTTTTACTATGGCCACCAGGTTTTTTGCATGGCAGCATAGCCGTTTCGTGTTCCCCCAGGAATGACGCATCTTATAATATATATCTCATCTGGGAGTCTTATCGAACTAGGTTCAGTGTCGTCGGCTCTTAAACTATTACAATGATTTCAACCTAATTAACTAATTACAATAAAAGACTGTTCGAACAATATTTGTCAATTTGGTCATCACATCTGCATTTAAATCCCATTTCAATCTGTTTTGCGAACTAATTTTGACACAGTCCGTTGCGCGTTAAACACACTGAAAATGTGATTCAGATGTGAAGCGACGAATGAAAATAGACCTCTCGTACTACATAATGTAATGTCATGTCCATTACAAAATTGCATTGCACTTTTACGAGAGTGCTTTGTGAGTGTATGGCATTCGTAAATGCAGTCTAGAGCACTAAAAGCTCACAGTTAATCTCTTTAGATAATCTTTATGTCCTTTACAACAGAGTCCTCTTTGCAATTGTATGCTGTTTACATTGTTCTTTTTCTTAAAAAAACACAAGTTTTATCTATATATAAATATGACCGGGAAAAAAACCATTACCTTAAAAAAGTAGTTCCATATTTCTGTTATTATTTTTCTACACTGTCTTTTCCGTTGTCACTTCATGTTTCACAATGTCGATTAGATATTGACATGTTATCAGAAAATAAGGACTTTTCTCCTCGTCCGTCACTGTCTACTTGAGTACATAATTATATCATTTCATTTTATACAGGGTGAAATGTTGGTATTATATCTCCATAAACATTATCGTAGCCCGGGGCTCGAGTGAGCCCGATCAAATCCTATTCACAATTTATTTCATCCCACCTCACCACTATATCTTAATGCTGGGATTAGTAATAATAACGCGTAATCGTAGGTTTTCGAAGGCGTTATCGAAACTTATCCTCACAAGAGCCGTAATACCTTGTCATGTTTAAACTGTCATATTAAGGTTCCAACCCGTGAGTGAAAGCGACAAAGTACCAAAGTGTCCTGCTATTTATTAATTCGACTGTATGGAATGTACAATTGATAGTCAAAATTTAAAACACTTTCTGATAACTGCTTGGCTTTGTGAACCAAGTGGTATCTATTTTAAATTAATAAGGAAAGTGACGAACACAATATAGTTACAAAAAATAAATTCAATTATTTAGTTGTATACCTAGTAATAATTAGTTAATACTAAGACGCTTCTTCTATATTATGCATGCGGTGTTTACCTGTAAGTGATTGTTACACATAACAAGTTGCTAATATACTTTGGATCATTGTAAACTTTGTGTAAACAATTGTTGGTGAACCATAATAAATAAATAAAAATAAAATAAAAATCATGAGCTTTATAGGCAAAATAAATGTGGGTCTGTATACATACTTATACATCTGCAAAAAAGGGTTGGGAGCTGCCTGTTCTTTCATATCTCGGGCTCTGATGCCTCTGATGGTGGATGCCTATGTTCAGCAGTTAATATAATAGACTACATACCTTACATTGGTTCGCCTAAGGACAGGACTCGGCGGGACCTTCTTTGTTTTGGTGATCGCCTAGACGCCTAGCAGCTTTTCAGCTTTGGCTGGTTGTCGGGTTGTCTGGGGGTGGTGTCCTCTATGGAGCCATCCGACAGAACGAATTTAGAGACGCGGGTACTCAAGACGCACGGGCGCCTTGAAGAAGTCTAATTTTGTCAATTGTGTAACTTTACATTTAATTGTTTTTGTCAGGATTGTGTGGAGTGTATCGCGCTGAATCGGCCCGGTACAGACATGTAGTGTGTGTGAGTGTGAGTGGTAGTGTACGCTCCGCGGAGGCCGCCCGCGGCACGGCGGGACGTGATAAGCATGCGGTATTTTGTATTTTGACGTAAACTTACTGACCTCACACAGATTGTCTCACTTTTCGGTATACTGTCAGCATTACATTTGCGCAGTAGTAATATCATGTACGGAAGCGTAGCAGTACAAACGTACTCGCTCTCCGTAACGACAAATGCAGAAGTAGCCTTAAACCAGTTCACCTGAGGCGAGGTGAGGTGAAGTTGTGAATAACAGCCCAGATCGTGTCGGATTTCACCTTCCCATCCTAGTCGGGTGCGTCGTGAGGGAGTCGGGCTACTTTTACTTTATTTATTGCCTCCTGGGGACGTATCATACAATAGAAATTTGAATAATGCAGAATAAAACGTGAAATATACTCTTTTATACATGCTGAGGATAAAATGTTTATATAAATCAGTGTAAGTGTGAGGTAATAGGCAGACGTAATCCAATTTATGATATTTTAAATCGAATCTAACTTCTACTACTGTTGGATATGATTTTTTAATTGGACACGGCTATACGCGAGAAAACAAAAATAACAGATGCACTTCAGTTTAGTCTGAGGCAGAAATGGAGATGGGCTGGACATGTTGTAAGATTGAGGGACAAGAGGTGGACTCTCCAAATCACCAGATGGCCAGGCCCCTTGGGCAAACGGAGTGTAGGCAGACAAAGGAAAAGATGGGCAGACGATATTAATAGAAAATGCAGGAAAAAACTGGATGACCACTGCAATGGACAAGAAAAAATGGAAAATGATGGAGGAGGCTTTACCCTTAAGGGGTCGCACTCAGCAATTAAGTCAACATAAGATAAAACTACAAAGAGAAAGTGTGATCAATAAAGCTAAATAAATAAATAAATTCACAAAACATGACCAGGATATTATTATATTACATTTATTCATCATCACATTCATCATTTTCAGCCTGAGCGTAGGCCTCTCTTTGAGTACGCCACTCATACCTTTCCAATGATGAGATTGATGAGCCATTGGAGAGGTATGAGTGGCGCTAATTAATACAAAAAATACCAAATTTTCATGACTGTAAATGGAGTAAAGATTATCTTATTATTATTACAATGAATTATTTTAAATTCTCATTTATTTTAAGATTTTTTCAATTATGAGGTGACTGCTGAGTGACTCTGCTTCAGCTTCGACAAAATGCTTTCGTATGTCCGGATTTCCTTTTGTTCTCGTCTACAGGTCGCAATTCTCAACCGATTCACGTGAAATTTCATGAGCAGGTTCGATAGTTATATAGTTTTTTTTGTAGAGACGGTTTTTGGAAATTTACAAAAACAATTTTTTTTATCAATGATTTTGTAAGTTTCTGCGGGCGAATTTCGGTTTGTTCTCCTCTACATGTCGCATTTCTCAACCGATTCTCGTGAAATTTTGTGAGCAGGTTGGATAAATATTCAAATTTTATTTGTCGAATAAGTTTTTGGAAATTAAAAAAAAAATCTGTTCTTCAACGGTTTGTTCTCCTCTACAGATCGCATTTCGCAAACGATTCTCGTGAAATTTTGTGAGCAGGTCCGGTAATTATATAGATTTTTTTTGTTGAGTCAGTTTTTAGAAATTTGCAAAAACAAATTTTATTTTAAAGTTTTTGTAACTTTCTGCGTCCGAATTTCGGTTTGTCCTCCTCTACAGGTCACATTTTTCAACCGCTCCTCGTGAAATTTTGTTAGCAGGTTCGATATTCATAATTGATCTTTTTTTATAATGTCAGATTTTGGAAATGAAACGAGGTCTACAGCTCACAGAGCCACTAGTATATAATGTCAGCTATTTATGCCGGCCTTGTTGTGGTTGTGATGCTGGTGACTGTACTGTACTTATAAAAACTAGGCAACTTCATTTCTAACAATAAATTAAAGCATAACACGTTTTCAATTACGGCTGAGCTAATACAGGCGGCACTTTTATACGAAGTAATATTACGCTCCGTTTTACGGTTTGACGCTACACGCCACGCTAGCGTGCATGTGTACGCTTCGCTACCCAATCAGCTGACGCTCGGGGCGCAGAGTATCGCTATTGTCCTTTAAATTGAAAATGTAACTGGCCGGTACCACTTCGATTAAAAAAAAAGTTTTCGATTCGCGCTTGGATATCGATACTTTATATATATTTGTGGGATCGAGGCGTAACGAAAGCCATTCTGAATATTTTAATAAATATATTTTTGTGAAAATAAAAGAAATAACACCACCTCGTCTTTAGCGTCTAGCTAACATTCATTCATTTTCTTACGCTCCATTTCACCCATCTCACATATTTGTAAGTAGGTTTGAAGATGTAATCGAAATTCTGAGACGCAGACATTTTGAATATTTAAAAGGAAATGGGCCCAGATGTCGGTTCTTTCGATTTGATAGGTATGTATGTCTGATATCTTATATTGTTATATTTCTTTTAATTTTATGGGAGATGTTACAGGTAGTTGGTAGGTATATGACACCCAGATAGTATTATATTTGATTGATTTAAGTTCTACAATTGCTACTGACTCACTCTTATTTCTAAATAGGTATTAATACCGTAATAACCAACGACAATATATAATAAGACAAAGAAATCTTACTTTTATCTGACAAATATGAAAACGGATAAAATAGGTAGTGATAAATATTTATATACTTGTATTATTCTACATTTATAGTACGCAAGCTCTCTCTCGTATGAAACCTTTTGCTATTACCGTGAACTGAATGTTTTTATGATACTTGTACGACTTACAATATTATTTAAATAACTGAGATGGCCGTTTTATACAGAATAATTTCTAAATTGTATATATTTTTCGCTTTAAATTATCTAGAGGTAAGTATAACAAATATTGATACCTATTCGATTTTTTTAAAACTGAAATTCCATTCCATTTCATACCGGGTGAAAAAATGTCAGTGTTTCTTTGTCAATACACCTTTAATTCCATTTTAGGTATACAAGAATAAACTGTCTCACGCTATCTACTAATGGAAGGTTAACTTAGAAGCGTTTTTAGTGACAAAACTTTGATTGTATCAAATCCAAGTCAATTGGTGACTAGTTATAGGCTGAGAATCCTACGTTTGAGTCTACGGCTATTGAATGGTGTAAGGCACCGCTTTGTCGTATGAAATAACTCAAATAATAATAATCGAACTTCACTTTAAGGAAATTGGTTTGATCCTCTTTGTAAGAATTGCACCGAGTAACAAGCTATGTAACTAGCAAAGTCTAAGTAGTCTTACATAAATTTACTGAGATTGAGAATTCGAGCTGAGCTTCAAAAGTGGTTTTATCCATTAAAATATTTAATAAACACAAGCAAACGGAGAACATTGCTCTGCTGCAATGCAGCAACTTTTCATCCGAAAGAGCCGCTCTTGTATAATTTGGCGGTTAAACTCGTTGATTTAGGAAATGCGTAAATAAACCTAATTAAAATAATTCAGTGTGTCATTTGCATGTGATTTAGATACTCGTAGGTGCGGGAAATACAATCCCGGAAATTATTATATGAAAGGATGAAACGGTGAAAGGAAATTGATGATGACCCTAATGAGAGTGAGACTAAGGGTGAGTTGCACTGTAATCATAAGCTGTGTTCGTTAAAATATAATTTTATGAAAAGTTTGACATGTTTCTATGGAATATTTAAGGCAAGACCCAGTCAGAGATCTCTCAAAAGCTTTTGAGCTTCCAGTTTGAAGATAAGTACTATATAATTACATGACACAAAAATTACTGTGAACTGAAAAAGAAACAAAATAACCGAACAAAATATTGAAAAATGCCTTGGTAACTCTGTCAAAAATCCTAAATATCATCGTAATAATAAATTTTAATGCTGCAGATTTCGTAATTTATCAACTACAGTGTTTTTTTTTCACAAGGGATAGTTTAATAATTTGCTAATAAAATAACCGGATAGATTTTTCATAAATGATCCAGTGTTCCATAAATCAATTAAATTGTACGAAATAGCTTTAGTAGAGAGCGGGATGGTTAATTGCAAACTAACGCGTGTTAGAGGGGATCATTTGCAATGGAATGGCCTTGCCTTAGCGTTGATTGGTATGCAATCGTAAGTTGGTGCACCCGCCCTAACATATTCTACGTAAGCGAAGCTAGGACAAGAGTTTAGTATGTAATAAATACCCAGCACTTTCTGGTGGGTTAGCATAACTTGCCGCCAAGTCATGTCACTCACGACTCAGCGATACATCTCTCTTTTAATATCAATTAGAAAGAGTAGGGTAGATTTTTCTCATCTCGAGTCGCCTCGTATCGTCAGTTGTGCTAACCCTGCTGGATTGCAGCCAAAACTCGCCCATAAACTGAATACAAGCGAACTTCACTCGGCATCGCCTAATGGACTTTTTTCAGGCGCTCTTAACTCTATTTAGACTCTATTTTTACCGCAACTGCAAAGGTTTTAATTAAATTCTATTTCCCGTTTTCCAATAAGGCGGTACTAGAATTTTAGTTCAGTATTTTCTGGCCATTTTTCGTAATTGTCGTTTGGATCGGTCCGATTCAGTATGAATTGACGTTTTCTTATTATTTCAGTGTTAGTGCCTAGTTGTGACATAACTAGGTTTTGCTACGATTAGATATAGGGAAATTACATTTTTTATGATTTCATTACAAATGTATAGTTTTCAGATTTTTCCCTGTACTTGTACCCTGACAAATTTCATAGTTCTAGGTCAACCCTATATATGATGATTCCCTGTCGATTCCTGTCAAAATATACTTTTTATGCGGGATAAACGGCCAATCTTTTTTTACGTTTATTTAGAAGTTTGTTTTTTTCATAGCTTCAAGGGACTATGTATCTGACTATATGGTTTTAATTTCAACTCAATACCTCTACGCATTCCTGAGATAAAAATGGTCTTGACAGACAGACAGGCAGACAGACAGACGGACAACAAAGTTTTTTTCCGTTTTTTCCTTTTGGGGCACGGAACCCTAAAAACGTGACCCGTTTGTGTCCAATTAGCTCGTCGCTGTTTTGTTTTTGCAACTGCCTTTAGTGAATCTGTTTGTGCAAGCCATAGTGACCAAATATGATGTGAAGTGAAGAATAAAAATATACACCCTAGATTTTTTTCTTTTTGGCCAGTAGAATCATATCGCATATTTGATTATAATCCCAGTCATCGTCCTTTTCTCATCGTCAGCTAAAGAGCTCAATCAACAAGACCTTAGCAGGGTAAGCATTGAGGTCGTATTAATGATGAACATGTCAAAGACCAAGCTCATGACCAACAGTGTCCGGAGGCATGTACAGGTGGATGGCGGGGTAATGGAATATGTCCATGAGTGCTTATACCTGGGCCAAATAGTCTCCTTCCAGGCCCGACAAGACAAAGAGGTTACTAGACTCACTGAAAACGCCTGGAGGAGCTATTGGTCCATGAAGGAGTACATGAAGGGAACCCTTCCAATATCTTTAAAACGGAAACTTATGGACATGTGCATTTTTCCAATCCTTACCTATGGAGCACAGACTTGGTCTTTGACAAAGGTTCAGAAATCTGCCCTCAAGGTTTGCCAGAGAGCCATGGAACGCAGTGTTTTGAGCGTGAAATTAACAGATCGCATTAGAAATACAATACTGCGTTCCAAAACCCAGATAGCTGACGTAGCTCACACCGCCGCTAAACTTAAATGGGACCGCATGCCGATGCCGGAAGACTTCTGGGCTAAAATCGCCACCAAGTGGGTCCCACAAAACCGAGCACGGCGTCGCGGCAGACCTCGTCAGAGATGGAGAAACTAACTTGACGTCAAGACGTCAAGTTAGTTTCTGATCCAAGGATCAGAAGTGGTGGGAGACTGCACAGGGCAGGGACGCATGGAAGGCAGGGAGGGAGGCCTTTGCCCAGCAGTGGGGCACTTGAGGCTCTATATAATAATAATCTTAATAATATAATTGCAGTAAAATCACTGAATAAATCAGTAAAGCAATTGGGATTGTATTATACGGGTGTCGCAACAATTTCATTAGTCCAAATATTGTAAAAATATAGTTATTATTGCATTTATTTTCAAGAGAAGCTAATTTCGGCAACATAAAGTCCATGGATGTAAGAATCGTATACCGACTTTGCACCGGCGCGAAATTATTGATACGAAACAGATGCTTTTAGTGTTCACGGGAAGAGGCCGGACTGCATGAACCTGGAAGTTGGGACGGCCACTAGTCTGGGATGCCACATGGGCGGACATCCTGGCGCCCTCCTATCTATCTTCCAGGGACATCTGTTAAGGCTGGAGCTGCCACCGACGCAGCTGAATACCTCAAGTGGCGCAAATATGCAGCCATTGACGGTGGCCGCCGTTTGGGGTAGAAACTTTAGGGCCGTGGGGACCTGCGGCTCATTGTACATTCAAGGAACTAGCGAAGCGACGGTTTCTAGTATGATAAGTCTTCCAAGTTTCGTTTGTTCCTCAATACAGGGGAGTGGTAGGACTATATGATAATGCAGTGCTGCAAGCCCCCTGACTAGCCTTATCAGCGGCAGCAGCATGATAAATGACGCCTCGTACTTAGATATCTAGAGTATGATCGGTCTCCTCAAAAAACCAAGGCTCAACTGAAAGATCGTCAATCACGACCACAAACCATGACCACGGATGTTGAGATATATTCGAAACGTCGGGCAAACCTTGAAAAAAGTAATTAAATTAGTATTGTACATACGCGATATCGTTTTCCAATGATAATGCATCAATTTCTGTGTTTTCAAACAGTGAAGAAATACTTGCTGCAGCTATTGAAGGTACCGATTTTCTATTAACGGATAATATTAAAGGTTAACGACGTAAATGACGCAATGTTTTACAATTTAATACCCAATTGATGATACCCAGATATTAAAAGTATCAATTATTGGATCAGTGCTGAGAGTCGGGATATCTCATTTACAGTAGGAAATGTTTATTAGATAAATATGACATTTTGCATAAGGTACACTTCTTCACAAGTTAAGTACCTACATAAATCATGACGCGTTTTATTCCATAGTTTCGTCCATAGTTTCTCTGAGATATTTATTTAAAATATCCGGATATATCCGCAAACAGCAGTTACCTTTTATTTTGTTTGCTTTTAGAATGGCGGTTTATTTTTCCCATATTTGCTTTCCTTCACGATGGTTAACAGACTCGAACTCAAAATCTCTGCAGCTTCGAATACTACTAAAAAAGTACTAGAAAATTTTGCAAACGGTTTAGAATAATTTATTTCGTGACTAAACTAAAACACATTTTCACGAGTTTCGGGTCAAATTCGCGAACCTTTAGAACGATATTGTGTAGTACAATACAAGTGTCACTTTCTCCACAAGCCCGATGAGTCAGCCCAGTCTGCCACTGCTTTATCTGGAGTAAGGTGAATATGCCACATACTGTTATAGTGACGTCCTATTTTTAACCGACTACAAAAAAATTATTGTATGTTTTTTGTGTGTATTTGTTACGCGATTCCTTTCCATTTATGAATAGATTTGGAAAAATATTTCTTTGTTTGCAACCATATGCTTCCAGATTGGTCTCGTTGTTTTCAAAGTTCACATCTGACGATGGCAACCATGAGGAATTGAGGGAACTCCCCAAAACTTCAAGGGAAACGTATAACGATTTCAGTATATTCGGTAACAAATCGAATATTTGCATTCAGAAGCATTTGGTAAACGGAAACTGATCAAGAAGACCACGGATGTGCATCGAAAACTTTCGATCATGATACTGAAGCGACTATGATGAAGCCAATTTAAATGGTCCTGACGTAACGTTACCATCAATCTGATCTGGTAATCCAAGCCGGAAGGTAGGCAACGGTACTCCGTAATAAAACGGTGTAGCTTAGCAGTGTTTGAGCTTATTGGATTTGTCATGAGATGCACTCTGGTAATGACTCACTAAAAAGTGTGACTGAAATGAAAAAATGATAAAAATTAAAACCGACTCCAAAAAATGGCTTTTCGATGTTTTCTGCTCTCGGAGTGGCATGGCGAAGGAGTTATCAAATTGAATCGGTTTTTTTTCAAATGAATGAATGTTATTATAAGCCAGAATTATTACATGACCCAGAAGTCAAACGCGTTCCTATTAAGTAAACACATATCAGCATCCTACTACCAAATACATACATTATGTGCTGTGCGGTCTGAATTGTCGATGAATAGAATAAACAAGACTCCACAGACAGTTGGCTCCACAAAGTTACTTTACCTACATAGCTAAGTTAGCGGGATTCATTTGAAGCTTCCGATAATAGTTTTAGAATGTTTCTTAGTTTAAAAGTAAGATTTGTGTTTTTACAAGCATTTATTTAACTTGTATGTTCGTATGTAAGTATATAAATAAACAAGTTGTAGTCAAGACTTGCAATCACATCTTTGTTCAGACACTTGCTGGTATCCGATTGAGCTGAAATTTGGCATTTAGCAATCGTTTTTGTTTACCTCTAAAGCTGGCTACGCGAAATACATAGCGAAGTGATAAACAACAGCTAATTTGATGGCTAAAATTATAGCCATATTAATAATTGAACTTAAAAAGCGTTCGATAGATAACTACCGATTTGAACTAACCTACTTAAGTTCTCCTTTTCAAAATTCATCATAATGTTTAAGTGGGCCACATGTACAGGCATTTCTTAACGCAAGTCATCGAAGAACCAATTCCATCAAAAATTGTTGAATATGTTTAAGTTGGAATTAGCATCCCATTTCTAATAAACGTATATCTAACAGTAACTACAAAAGTCAACCATATTACTTAGACCATAAGAATTTAACGAGTGTTCGAACTCGGATTGACTCCGGCAACTATGCAAACAAGTGATTATCATTTTTACTGCGAATAACGAGAACATTAGCCAGGCCATCGACCCGAGCAGTCGACTTTAAAAATATCTGAACAACTTTGAGACTTGTTCCCTTGACATAAGTTCCAAAATGTTTACATATTTATAGAGGAAACTGTACCGTTAGTGGCTTTCAGCTTGGGGTTAGTTCGTTTGTCTAGGGTTTTGAGCCTTTCTCAAAACTAGTTTATTACGCGCTAAGTGCTGTGACAAAGTTGCAATGTTGTGCTGTGACAAAGTTTCAATGTTGTGTTGTTTAAGTATGTCTTGAATGATCCTGGTATATTCTTTGAGTCATTTTATGGTTAAAAGAGTATAGTTATACAATCATAAATGCATGTGTATACGTCAAGGTATTATTGCATCCAGTGGAGTGCGCATTGTACAAAATTCAAGGCAGATAGTAGGCAATGTGGTGCCTCAGATTACAGAAAGTATTATTTTATGTACCTATAATGTCCCATCCTATTCTATATCAATAAGTCAAGTTAGGTAGATCTAGTCGATAATAGTGCTCAAAATAATAAAATTTTACGATTTCAAAAATAACATTCAATGTTTTTATCTTTTTTTAAAAGAGTTGTCAAAACTTAAAACACATGATCTATGTAAAACAATAAAACATGATCATATCATGATACAAAATCCCAAACGAAACGTAGCTTGCACTAATATGATTCATGTAACATCAAATCACGGTCCAAATTGATGCAAAAAACACCCCACTTCCCACGTGTTTGTGTGCGTGATGGCACGCGAACTTTGAATTCATCTCCAACACGATCTATCGGAGCGGCGAAGTTGCATCAGTCGGGATTATTACATGTGACGTTTTGTTTTGCCCCGACAGTGATTAATTAACCTTTGGCTTCATGCTAATAATGATGCGAACTTAGATTTACGTTCTATGCTGTAAACCTATATCACACACTATTTGGCCTCTTACATAAATCTCTCACGAGCAATCAAAATTATGATTGATTTGTTTGTAGCGAACGTCTCCATCGTAATATCATCCTTAATTTCTAACAAGTAAACATGGGTAACTCTCTTATTTTGCTGTTTACATCTTTTCATTAATTCTTATACTACCAGAAGACTGTGACCATTTTTAGGGTTCCGTGCCAAAATGGTAAAAAAGGCACCCTTATGGTTTGACTTTGTCTGTCTGTCTATCGCTAAACATCTCAAGAATAACACGTTATAAAGAAGGTTAACACAGATGCATAAAAAAAGTTTTTTTTTTAACATTTCGTTTTATTTTCTCTGAAAAATCACCGATTAAAGATGGTTCATAATTTCAAAGGCTAGTGATTATACCAAGTGAGGTGTCATATGAAAGGGCTTGAGTTAAACATTCTAAAACATTTTATTTACGTCACGTCATTTTCGATTTATGAAGGAAAATGAGGAAAAAAAACTGTTCCTCCCCCCTTATCTCCGAAGGTAACCAAGGAAAAATATAGAATTATTACATAACATTAATATCAATGTATATTTTAGGAAATATATAACTATAGCTCTATATGGTTTTTCATTTTTTATCATCAAAAAACATTTGTATACTAGATTTGTAATTTAATCAGCTTTGCATGTATTTATGATTTTTAAATTCCTACGTGATTATGCTGAAGGTACCTTCTTTCAAATAAAGAAAAAAAATGAAATCGGTTCACGTGATAAAGAACCACCATACATACTAACTTATTCAGTCTCTCAAATTCGTAACAAAATTCGCAGATAGAGGGCGCTGTACCCATGGCATTCAATTTCTACACCATGTTCTTGAGATTTTCCTGAATTAATTGGGTCGGGACCGATACACATCTATGTTCGGAACCCTCGGTGTGCGAGTCGGACTCGCACTTGACCGGTTTTCTAAATATCTTTGTCACAGATAACAAAACCGCGGCATTAGGTTTTAATTCTTTATACCGTGTATAAATAAATGATGGCATTAAAATTACAAATGCACGTTTTTATCGTTTAGCCGGCCATTCACTCTTATTAGTCGCTAACACGCGAACACATTAATTATTAAATAGCTCGGAACACGGCAAATGAGATTTTAAACCACTCATTTATCTAGCAAGAAAAACGGTAGAGAAAAATCGAGTAAACAGACGGATAATTAGGGATGCTAAAGTAGGATTAAGATTAACCTTCTAATAGTTGATGTCTTATTTCCTAATAGTAGACACTTATTATTCATTTTTGTGAATGAATTAAAAATTAAAGTGTCAAGCATGGGGTAAGTGTAAAGCACTCGGCCGTTTACATTAATTGCAGTCTCAAGGTCGTTTTTTTCAATAGTCAGGTAAAAATATTTACATAATTTACTACTTTGAGTCTTATTGTGGGTATGAAAAAGCAGGTTTTCGCATTATTTAGTTTTTATTTTTACGATCGTAGTTACAAATCGAGTGATTTTGCTTGTGATATAGTTCGAATGTCTGTGACTGTGGTATTACAAGAGCTAAATTATCTCTTAACCAAAACGACTTAAGTCAATCAAAATCGAAGAAAGCATTTCATCTCCTAACGTTCTAGTGATTACATGCATAATCGCGTGAAAAACAATAGGTTAGAGTTACTTAATATGACCCACAGCCTCTAAAGCGCTTGCGATATGAATATACCCCAAAACTTGCTGACCCATCGAGTCGTACAAATTTTAATGTTTAAAATAGGAGATTAAATAGATTGCGATTTATATAATATAAAATGTATGGAGTTGTTAGAGTGCTTAGTATAAAGTTACAACAATGACTTGTGATTTTAAACCCTATTATTACTAAAATGTTGGCAATCCTTGACATGTTGTTTAGTTTAAAATAATCGGTAAGTAGTTCATTGGCTATCAGAAAGAAGTATTTTTACCCTGAACAATTTATTTCAAAAACTATTTTTTTTTAAATTCCATTTTCAAAATCATTGCCAATTAGGTGTAGTTTAACCCCCTTCACGGAATAGGTCGAATTACTAAATATACGTTTGTAATTTAATCACCTTAGCATGTGTTTTTGTTTTATAAACTCTGTTTATGTGCTAAACAATTATCCTTGAAGAACCAACATACTTAATATGTTATTCAGACACTCAAATTAGTAACAAAATGCGCCGATAGATGGCGCAGTACCTACGGCGTTCAATTTGTATTTTGTACATCTTTTTCTGAATTAAATGAGGTCAGGACGGGTACATGATCTGTGTTCGGAACCCTTGGTGCGCGAGTTAGACTCGCACTTGACCGTTTTTAGGGCTCCGTAGCCAAAATGGCAAAAACGGAACCCTTATAGATTCGTCATGTCTGTCCGTCCGTCCGTCCGTGCGTATGTCACAGCCGATTTACTTGGAGACTATAAGCAATTATGAAATTTGGTAGGAAGGTGTATTCTATGAACCGCCACATAAAAGTGATGTGAAATTACCAAAAAAATATTAAATTAGAGGGGGCATACATGTAACCGGTGGATGTAAAAAAAATTTCAACGCATATAGTCGTGCGGGGTATCAATGGAAAGGCCGTTAAAAATAATATGGAGGTTTCTAAAAAATTTGTCCATTTAAGTCAACCGTCAACATCATAGAAAGTGTCCCCCCCCCCTCTAATTTCCAAATAATAAAGTTTAAAATTCTGAAAAAAATTGAGGTGGTGTGCATTAGTAAATACTTTCAACGATTTTTGGTTTGAATAATACAGGTTTTACGATTTTTGAGTTTTCGCTTAAAAACTGTCTTGCCCAAACAAAAGGTCGTAAGTGCCGTGAGTTCCCTATGAAAATACGACTTTTTTAGATTCAATGTATTGGAGAGTGATTTTAAATGTGGACTAGTAGGTGCTGGTACCGAACCCTTTATTGTGCGTGGTCTGACACGCACTTGGCCGGTTTTTTTAATTAGCATTATCCCCGGGGTCTGTGCAATGCAATTTCTCGCACAACATTTTGAAAAGCAGCTTTCTTAACTTTAATAATTATATCCGACGCTGCTTAACACTTGATTAAGTTAAAGTTCTTCCTTAATAAAGTTCCCATAACTTTGGGGCTTAACTAAATTTTCCTTGAGATAAAACTTCATTACTCGACCTTTTTCGAACTTCGTTCGGGAAATATGGATTTATTGTGATGCAAGCCTTCGTGCAGTGTATCAAATATTATCTATTAGGTATATTCTTAAGCCACTGAGCTACGGGTTTTTACAGAAACTATTAAAATACGTATCTTCTTTATACAATTGTATTGCTTGGTTTACAGTCTACACCTACGTCGGTGTCTGTAAGTATCAGTTATTAACAGAGATGACTACACTGACTATATATCATGGGCGATAATAACACGAAAGATTTAAACCGTGTATTTTTGACGACAGTACGAGTAAATAATGCCATATAGACATGGGTCCAATTATGTGTCATAATTAAATTATTATTTCAGTAGAAATTAAATCATATTAATACCGCTTCTTTGTGAACAAACCTTTACTTCAGAGAGCGAGCGAGTTTAATTAATCTCAAGTTGAGAAACAGAGAGTCATTTTAGTGATATCAATTCCAAACTATCAGCCAGTTATCAGTGAAGGTAAATAGTTTGCACTCTCGCCATTGAAAACAGAACAAAACTTTCGGTAGTCAAACTTTTTTAAAGATTAGATACCAAACTTGATTAAGTGAAACTGGCTAACAACCATGCAGTTCGTGCGTCTGCGTGTAAAGGTAGGTGGCTACGTCACGCCTTTAGGGTGTGTTAGAATTGAGATCTTTTAACTTTTGATTTGTTTTAAATAATTTGTTTTTTAAATTATGGGTTTTTGGACTATAATGTCATATAACTTTATACACTATAATTTGGCTCTAAAATCGTTTGTTTAAATCTAACGGGTTATTCACGCCCACGATGTATACTATCTAAAATCAAATATTAACTGCCTGCCTTTCGGAAGGAGATCTGTAAAGTTGTATATATAAAACCTTTACACTACATATTAACAACCCATTGCATAGCTATGCAAGGCAAGCCAATGCAGGAGCGCCAGACACGCAAGCCTCGCCAAGCAAGTAATTTGCTCTTGGCAAACAGGTGCCATTTTGTCTTATTTTCTGTTATATCCATATATGGACTAGACTATAACTAATAAAACTAGTGGCTCTGTGAGCTGTAGATCTCGTGAGTGAGTTTTTATCATTTCCAAAATCTGACATTATAAAAAAGATCAATTATGAATATCGAACTTGCTAACAAAATTTCGCGAGTAGCGGTTGAAAAATGCGATCTGTAGATGAGAACAAACCGAAATTCGGACGCAGAAACTTACAAAATTTTTGAAATAAAAATTGTTTTTAAAATTTCCAAAAACTGACTCGACAATAAAACTATTTAATTAGCGGACCTGCTCACAAAATTTCACGAGTATAATATTGGGTAATAAATTGCAAGCTATTTAGGATTCCCAAACCAAAAGTTCAAAAAACCTAACGATCCCAAATATATGAACACGACCTTAACAATACAGTCGTGTTTACATTACTGTTAAACACTTTGTCCACTCACGATTTTTTGACTCAACTGTATTTGTTTTTTGGCGAAAATTGGATAAATAATCTGTTTGTTTGTTTGAGACGTAACACATTTATTGTAATTTCAAATTAATTAGTATTAATTTAAATTCTATGAGCGGTTCCAGTATAATCGTTAAACTTTTTGAAGGATACTTCATCCATATCCACTTCACCAAGAGAAATTAGCTTTGAAGTTTGAATTTCAAATTAAGAAAGATCCCTTAGCATTTAATTGCTTCGCGTTTGTTAGGAGTTTTGTGATTAATGATTTTGCTATCCTTGAGACTTTCTCGAACATCTTTACATACGTGTAGTCTTTGATCTGTGCATATGTTAAATCGTGGTTGTATCCTCGAGAGGGATGGAGAGAACCCGAAAAAAAATTTCTGGCAATTATTGTAGGTTAAAAGAAGGATATTGGAGTGTGGCTTCCAGTCCAACACACTTTAACCCTGTTATCATAGTTGACACTTGGCGTCATAAGAAAGAAGATGGGAAGAAAGACTGTTAAGCGCCAATCGTGTTCTCTTACGAATGAGTTTTTTGATCTTGTGTAAGAAATATCATTTGATATTTACCGTTAGCGTTTCGGTGAACGAGCAAACACACAAACCTTGCACAAACTTTTCTTAAAAGCTATGCAATAATGTTCACGGAAATATTGCTTGCAGCCGGTGGTTCCCAGGAGTACCTTGGAATTGGAATATTGGCAAAGGAAATTATATTTCTGTAGTTCCAAGTCTCCTGTGTTGCGGTGATAACGCTCCATTTGCCAGCGAATTAGGGAATTTTGGCAGCAAAACAGCTCTTTACGACGGTACGAACTGCTAACTCAATTTAACAACTAGACTTAACCCGAAATAGGTATAAATGTTAAACGTCATTCGCAAAGTATTAGAAGTTATCTTTGTAAGATCTTCAAAGCATACAGTCTCACTGATAAACACCATTAACTAACTTTGCCTTTGAAGTCATTATAAGACTGTCAAAACTGGAGTGACTTTTAGTTGGAACAATGGAAGATTTTAGGGTGTTTCCACACTCCAAAGCGTAATCTTAATAATACTGTATGCGGTAATTAATACTTTACGGAGAGCTTAGTGACGTCGCTCAGATATCCTGAAGATGCTGGTGGACTTGGAGACGCAGCTTTATGATGGACAAAAAAATAATGATTGAATTCATCACCTTGTGATTGTCGAGACAATTTGGAAGGTTTGTAGAACGTATCTCTCGTCAGTATTCTGCCAGTGTCATATTGCGTGGGAACAAGGCGGTATGCATGCAGTACTGCATTTGTACTGCTCTATGCGATAATCATGTACCGCTCATTGAAATGTAATGTAAACTCTTAGTAAATAAGTTGTACAGATGGCCTCATAAGTACTTTGGTACTTTGTAGTCTTCACCTGTTGGAAATTTAGTATGACAGTTTAATGACTTTATAGCGACAAGGCACAGAGCTGTTAAGTAAGCCCCTTGTGAGGTCGACCGTACTAACTCATACACTGTTTGCCTATTACCGTACTGATACCGCACCGCCAAGTGAAGAAGTAGCCTTAGCTGAAACAATACGAAGCCTTTAGTAATCCTGGCTGCAAGGTTCGCGCAAAGTTCGTGAGTCTATTCCCTATACTGTTTTGGCTTATGAGACAGTTTCAAGTCGTTAGCACTCGGAGTCTCTGCTGCGTTATAATTTTGTTGAAATATCCGACGTTGCCGTGAATTATTATCGTTGAGAGGGTTAAGAAAGTTAGTATTTTATTAAACATAGGGAGTTGAGTTTGTGCTTATATCCAAATTTATAAATACAGTTATTCAGTCCTTCATAGAATAAACTGAATGAAGTGACTCTTGTTCCTACGGTTAATTGCCACAGAATGTAACTAGGTAAATTACATTTATTTCTGTCAAATAAAGAAATATTGATTCCTTAATGATACATCGTCAGCGTGGCTACTTATAGGCTTCTGTCGCCCATTTTCCATTATTATTTGACGTCTCTCTTCCTACGCCGCTCGCCGCGACCGACTTCAACTGAGCCTATAATTTTACTTGACACCTAAAAAAGCGCTACTGTGACTCAACATGTCATAGACTCGGCCACAAACTTGTATCATTACTTTCGACCCAGTTCTAGATTACATCATATCATGTCAGTGTCAATCACCGGTCGGAGGCTCCGCAATTATCTCACGATTACAGCGCATCGACTCCTGAGCATAACGGCTTGCGTCAGGTGATTGTGGGGACCCGTCCGACCGTGATGTGTGGTTACAACGTATACAAGTGTCAAGTTTGCCATTTGTTCATCCCAGACAAGTTTTCTGAGCCACATTCTTGAGTTCTTGCTGAACGTAAAATTTTAGAGTTATTTCGCATTGTTTTAAGTCATAGTTTAAAAAAAACTCAGTTATGAAAGTTAAACTTCATACACTTTTATCCCGGATCCTAATGAAGCAGATAATCTGGCATTTATTTCATGCCATAGCAATAATAACGATCTCCAGGTTTAAAATCATAAATTCATATTAAGTACAGGATGAAAAACTCACCTATTAAGAGCTGTATTAATATGCTTACATAATTTAACACACTAAGTTGATTGACCCATTTATCCCCAACTGGTCGGATGTCAGGTGTCCCACATATTTGTCGGCAAACAACTTGTCAAAATACAACGGAACTCGTCGCAGTTCACAGCGTGGGGTCAAATAAATGAGTCTTTGCACCAAATACCGGTGTCTTACAAAAAAAACGAGTTCTATCGCCGCCTGCGGCACCCGCTCGACGTAATGACACTGGAAAAAGAAGCGATGTAAAGGGAACAAAAAGAATTGTATGTTGAGTCAACAGAGCCGGCAAGAAACTAGTAGTTCTAGTTCTCGCGACAATGACCGGGCCACGACTGGTCCGACAGGTTTATTTACACTTTTTGTTTGCGATTGGCGATTATAATTGCCATGTTTTGTGTAAAATCATTTTTATGAGCTAACTTTCTTTTGTCGTTTTAACGTGAACCAAATTGTCTGCACTTTGAGTTTTTAACTTTAGCTTTATCGGAACGTACAATTTTGTTTGCGTGATCTGTTATTACCTGGTGGTCAAATTTATCTTACGTGACCAGCCCACTTTGTGCGTTCATAACTGTTCTTTTGTATCGAAACAAATCGTACCGTTTCTATTCACAATTCATCTCCTGTTTTAACTATTTCATCTCGATGCCTATCAATTCTGGCTTACATAAAACTTTGCGCAACCAATAACTGTAATGATGTCTATTGTATTGAAAGGAAATGATCTAGGTCTTTCATAATACTGTTTAACACCGTTGAGGGCTCTATGTCCAACTAGAGAATTGCTACAGTCACGTTTTAGCATTTCAGTGTAGTCGAGTAACGTAGCTGGTTTCGTTCTCCGCATTTTACATAAGCACGTACACTTATGAATAAGTTTCTTCAAAAGAACCTATGCAGGAAACAAGTGCAAGCGAAACCGCTCTGTTCCTGTCTGAGCTCTCAACGTTCATTTGTTATTCACTCTTGTGGCGTACCTAAAAGTATTCAATGGTTAATCTATATTTTATACCTTCTATATTTATGCGCTTTTACGATGTTCATTTTATTGCGAAGATGTTTAAGCATTATTTAAAGATAAAGAGAAAATCCGTTTTATGTTCAAATAACTACTTTATTTTATAAAACGCATAGCTTCTCTCTGTTTCTTATTATCGCACTGTGTTGTCCAAGTTTCAGCATCAAACCCTACCATTTAATATTTTCTTAACCCGGTACTGACTTTCGGGAATGATACCATCGGACAAATGTCTGTTCTGAATTTTTGTGTTTTTTCCATTATATAAAAACGGTAAATTGCAAATAATGCATTTTTTTCACCTGTCACTCCAGTTTCATCTTGAAGCAGCCCAAGGTCCTCCGATTGCAATGTACTCAATCGCAAATATTACTCCCAGTGACTGACAACGATCCAGTATTTGACCATTTTCGGTGTTGAATCAAAACAAAAGAGGCGATCAATAGGGATCAACGATTACGCATTACGCATTGGGAAATTTACTATATAAATATAACCATTGAAGAATCTTCCAAAAACTCCAAATACTGAAAATTACTAACACATTTTTTTGTATTCAGGTCTCCCGAGTGTATGGGCGATCGAGATGCGCGTGACATACTGTGTGCTGCTTGCAGCCGTCTGCGTTCTGGCTGATGAAAGCAGGTAAAGCCTTTTAATTCTTTTTTACTTTTTAGATTATATATACCTCAATATATGTAACACATAATTTTACCCAGTCCTAAAATCCTCTTAAAATCCCTCTTATCTTTTTCTACCATTCAATGAAATTCTTGAGATATCGAGTTTTTACATATTAAAATTGGTGCTAAAATTGCCTGTATATCCATTTCAGGGGCTCCAAGCGTCCGTATATCGCCGATGCTGTTGGAAACACTTTGCCACCGCCCTCAAATGGCCCAGCGACTGTTGGCAGTCCAGTTAACCTTTTAACCCCAGACCGCTATGAATTCTACACTTTCGACGATTCCGGAGAACTTGTGAAGCGACTCATGACATTACAGGAAATACAAGCCATAGTTGCTGCCGGCGAAGAAGCAGAAGGACTTGTTACGTTTGCCAATGACAACCAACCGACGATCGCATTCAATTTCAGTCAGCCACCTTATACTAAAGTTCACAGTGTGGTCACTAATGTGCAGAATGTGCTCAAAGCCCAAATGGAAGCTCATAAGAACAAACCACAGACTAACCCTACTTTGGATACACCCGATGTATCTGATTCTTGGAGTCTAATTTTACCGTCGATCTTTGGCAATACTGGAGCTGACATTGTCCCCGATAAAACATCTGGATCATTTACTACCCCAGAAACAGAAACTATCGAGTTTGATCGTGTCAACTTTGATGAAAATCTAAGCAAGGAAGGAAGTAATCCTATTGCGAGTTCTACTACCGTGCAACATGATGTAAAGCCGTCGATAACTGAAAGAATTTCTTCTACTACTGAACTAGTTAAAGACGTCTCGACGACAGCTAAACCTACCTCTAGAGCTACCACGACAACAACCACAACAACTACAACAACTAAAAAACCTACTACAACTACTACTACTACGACGCCTAAACCAACCACTACTACTACAACAACTAAAAAACCTACTACTACGACAACAACAACTACTACAACTGCTAAGCCTAAAATTACGACTACTACCACCAAAAAACCTAGTACAACCACTGTGACTAAACATCTTACAACTTCTACAACTAGACGTACTACTACTACTACTCCAAAACCAACAACAACGGTGCCAACTACGAAACTTACTACCACATCAAAAGCACCCGCCAAAACTACTGTATTACCTACAACGGCTAAACCGTCGTCTACAACGACGAGGCGACATATTCCTACTACGACCCTAAAAAGCACAGAAAGTCTTTCGATAAAAAATCAAGTCAGTTCCAGTGCAACATCAACAACAGAAAGAAGTAGTCCTGTATATGAGAAAATTAGTACGTTTGTTCCAGTTTCTACGGTAGCTTATATAACAGAAAGATCGACGGGTAAACCCACTCAAACAACTAAATTTACAAGTACTTTGGGAAGCACTACCAAAAAACCTTTAGCATCAACTACAAAGATATCATTCTCCACCACTGAAGCGGCCAAAGTACAACCAACTATTACTACCTACAAACCATCGACAAGCACATCTGCGCCAGTTTCATCTACTATTAAAAGCGAGGAACTTGAAAAAGATAATGAGAGTACTATAACCACTCAATCTGTGTCTCCTTCGACAGCTATTTCATCGACTGAATTTATGTCCATCGAAAATCAGCCACCAAAAATTGCTGATGAAAATATTACCGCCTCAGAAGATAGTAATGACATAACAGTTAACGAACCAGTTATTCCTTTGTTTGATGTTGCACAAAGTTTTAGCCAGATTGCTTCGGACCTTGGAAGTACAAATTATCAACCTATTCCAACAACAAGTAATTTGTTAGATTCTACTAATGTTATGAATATAGATTTAGAAAGCAAAGAAAGTTTAGAACTGGATATTCCGTCAGAATCTAAAATTGAAAATAAGAATGAAACTGCTGATGGCCAAAAAGAAATTGATAATTTTGTTAAAATATCGACGATTAATCCTCAACAACAAAGCAATAATAGTAATTCAACACTCAAAGAAACTCTGAATAAAATTAGCAACACTGTAGCTGAAAGCACTATTGTGCCAGAAATTATTACTACAACATCAACTGAAACATCTATGGATCCCATCCTATCAGAATCGATGGATGACTTGCTATCTCAAGTGGTCAATCAAGCTCCACAATCCATTGTTGGTAATAAAAACAAATTGAGTGACAAAAATGAAATTTTGACAACAGAAAACTCTTTAGAAACGACAACAGTTGCTATTATATCGAAAGTTGAAACTACTTCTCAAGATTCTGTCAAAGTTGATCCTTACTCAACAACAGAGCTGACACTGGTCGATAAATTTGAAGACAACAATGCCTCCATGAATGTATCAAAAAGTGAAGGAAACATTAAAGAAAACGGCACAGAAACGAAGAAAGAAACGATTGATAATGTTATAAAAACTGATTCATCAGTACAAAATAATTTTACAAAAGGTGTGTCGTCCTCCGAGAGCATCGACAAACAATCAAAGCCAGTTAAAACCCAAGGACTTCAAACATTAAGTGCTGATAAACAAGATAATGTTATCGCCGTTATAAACGCTCCAGAATCAACTACAAAAAAAGAAAGTGCACCGTTGGGTACAAAAACGACACCGCAACACGAGATTTTACATAAAACAAGCTCAGAAAACTTGAACAAACTAAACGTTAAAGTAAAAAACAACACTGAAGATATAGCAGCTTCACTGCCAAAGGCGGATGAATTCAAGAAGAAAATCCAAAAAGTCAACATCGACTACAAAGAAATTGCTAACGAAAGAAATAATTCCTGGAAACTTATTTCAACTGTTTCTCCTCCCAAAGCAAATGAAATCCCGAAAGATACATTTAAAACCGACAACAACTACTCAGACAGCCCAGATAAAAATATTGTTTTGGATGTATCAAAGGAAAATCAGGGATTGGAGGTGACTACTAAGGATTTAAGTGGAGATATCGCACAGTTTACTGAACTTTGTAACGAGTTGGCTTTCCGTTATTGGAATGCTATCGCAGAAACTATTCAAAATAAGAGAAGCTTTGTTTTATCTCCCTTCTCAATCACTTCAATGCTGGCGATGATGTTTATGGGAGCGAGAGGTGCAACTTCAGGAGAAATGAATGAAATACTGAAACTTGATGACATGGTCACTTTCAATCCTCATTTTACCTTGAAGAACATATCAGATTCTATAGAAACGACTCCCGAGGCTGGCGTAGCTATTTCTGCGTTTATTAGAGAACTGTATAGCGACCGTAATAAGGGTCAAATTCTTACGTTTTACAAGGAAAGAGCTCAGCATTTCTACAATGGTCATGTTGAAGAAGTAAATTTCAAATTGATAAGTGATATTATTAGAAGAAGGACGAATCTGTTGGTAAAACGGTACACTTGGGGAAAAATTATTGAGTACATGAAAGCTAATACGATCACCATGCAACCCCCTCTTGCTGCATTTTCGACAAATATTTTCCAGGTGTGTCTACAATTACTATTTTCTTCTTTTTTTTGGAGTATATTTTTAGGGTTCCGTAGTAAACAAGAAACCCTTATAGTTTCGCCATCTCCGTCCGTCCGTCCCCCGCTTTTCTCAGTAACCGTTAGTACTAGAAAGCTGTAATTTGGCATGAGTATACATATCAATGACGCCGACAAAATGATAGAATAAAATCATAAAAAAAAAATTTTTTAGAATACCTCCCCTACATGTAACGTGGTGGTGCAATTTTTTTTTCTTTCAAACCCTATCGTGTAGTATATGGTTGGATAGCTCTTTCAAAAATATTATAAGGTTTCTAAAAGCATTTTTTGATTCAAGAATCGGTTGGCGTGATATTAAGCTTTAGACATAGACATAGAAATATTTTATTATTAATTTAATTTAAAGTGATAATTTTTGCTATGGTCAAGTGTCCCCCCCCCCCCCTGCCAGCTAAACGGTGGCTACAAATCAGGGTAGTAGTGTATACGATGAATTTAAAAGGAAAACTAACACAGCTAAGTAGACATTACCAGTGACGCGATGGACAGGCAACTACGGAACCCTACACTGTGCGTGGCCCGACACGCAGTTGGCCGGTTTTTTCATGGCTAGTTACACTCTGCTTTTTCACTTTTTAAATACATTAATAAAACTCCAGGTTTAAATTTAAGCCACTATCTTATAAATCTTTTTTTAAACGACTGTTTGTTTCTTAAATAAATAAATTCTTAATTATATTTCTTAGAGCTTGTTAACACACATCAGCATGTGACATAATTATATTTTATTATATTTTTGGGACTTACCTAAAATACCTAGTTATTTTGTCTCAGTCCTCACTATTGACTGACGTCTCACGATTCAATTAAGAAGACAATTTTTTTAAACGTCAAGCTAAATTATTTTGCGCACATAGGTCCCACTTAGATACAGATCTATAAAGAAATAAATAAAATATTAACAAAAGTAATTCTCACTTTCAGACTGACTGCACGGGGTCGTCGGTAGAAGGAAGAGACGGTGAAATGTATTTCGTGGTCTCACCCAACGTGCGCCAGCGTCGCCTCGTTCCAGTGCCGGCTGTTCTTTACAAGAAAGGCTTCCTGGCAGGCTACGATCCAGTCCTCGATGCCACTGCGGCAGCCCTTGGCAATACCAACTCAATCATCAGCACACTCTTCCTTATGCCAGGCCAACAAGGAAATGTGGTCCACGCCGAAGACCTAGAACTACTCGAAAAACGATTGCTGGACTCCAACCCAAGCACACCGGCATGGAATCGCCTCCTTAGAACTTTGTTACCGCGAATTGGATTGGAATTGCAGATCCCGCGTTTCTCCCACAAATCAATTTTCAATGTGTCTTCCACTCTTAAAAAAATGGGTTTAAAGGATTTGTTCGACGCTGACCACGCTGATTTAGGAGGATTGAACGGGCCGTCTAAAGATCTTTACTTGTCTGATATGGTCCAATCGACGACGTTCGTGACTTGCGGCGAAGGTGTTATTGGTGAACAACATCATATAGAAGAGTATCCAGAGAGCATTGAGTTAGCCAGAAGGCGCAGGACGTCAAGATGGGCGGCGGGTTGGGATGAGCCAAGGGATTACCAACGCGCTTTCCATGACCCGCATGACGTTGGAGATGCCATGAATCTGCCGCTGCACTTGCGACCAAGGCAAGCTCGCCTGCCAGCGAGGAACGCGCAACCAGCCAGATTAAAGTTCGACCGACCATTCCTCTACTTCGTAAGGCATAATCCCTCTGGCATGATACTCTACGTTGGCCGATACAACCCACGGCTTTTGCCTTGAAGTCGTCAAAAAGACTGTTAGCTTAGTTTAAATATTAATTCCTCCAAGGAAAGTGATATGGAGATACTGACGTTTAGGGATTATGAAAGTTATGAGCATTTACGTGACAGTATTACTTATAAGTGCATTGGTATGCAGGTGGCTTGCCAATAAATAAGTACATGCATCGTTGTATGGCTCTGTGTACCTTTCTCCTGATTTCGTAATTAAATGTGTATAAAATAGTTGTAATTGATAAAGTTGAATGCCTGCATGATGGTGTTAAGCTATTTAGTGAATAGTTTGTCGAGAAGTCTCGTCAAAATTATAGTTTCGATTTTAGAATAAATAATAATGATGTTTTAATTACTGCTGCTCCTTTTATTTATTTCCATATTTTAAACCAATAATCACTTGACAGGTAATAATGAAGTAGGTATAAATAATAATCTTACCACGGATCTCCGTCATTAGTTATTGATAAAACTCATGGCATAATTCGAAGAATTTCTTTACTTCCAAACATTCAGCAGTTTCTATAATATTTGGACAGTTCTGAAAATAAATGTTTGAAGTTTTTTCAAGAGCATTGATAATACGTTAATCCGAACAATTTTATGTTACAATATGAAAAAGACACCCTTTACACGTCTCATAGTAATCAGTTATTAGAGCACGAGTAGCGAATGTTCCGATTTGTTTATATACAATACTCAAATACTTATAAAACATTCTAGATGCAAAAATATTTATTTGCCCTTACCCAAGATCCAGAAGTGCCAGCATCCTTAAAACATCAAGCTAAAAAATATTAATAAGTAGAAAACTCACCACATTAATATAATTTCTAAGACATGCATTAAAATCCTTGAACTCGCATACGGGTAACGGCAAGCTCATTCTGAAGTTTTGCTTGCATTCAATCTTAGCTCTCAGCATCACATCGGTGAACTCCGGATTAAGTTCCACCCAGCTGTTCAAATGTTCAAAGAATTTTGCAATGTCAAGTTTTGTTTGGTCTCTGTCTGATTTGAGGTCGTATTTGCTTAGCATGCATTCCCAATATCGGCACTGGAATAGTATTGTATGAGTTAAGACGGTAGTTTAAGTGATAGCAAAGTGACGATAAAACACTTATAATCCGCCAAATAAGTAGGAACAATTCGTATCATATTTCTGCAGACGAAATTATCAGATTAATTTTTGAAGCAACCATGACTACTATTAAAAGAATACTTAGGTAATGAAAACCAGCTCAGTTCAACGGACAACATATCTTTTACTGCAAATTATCTTTGATATTTTGCGTGTCAAGTAGTATAAGATAGTTTTAAATAAATGAGGTCAATAAATCTACTTATATGCGTAGTGTAAACGTGACCTCTATTGACTTCACTTTTAATAAAAGTAGTCATCTTGAAATTTTCCGAATCACTGAATGAACCTGCAAACCTGTTAAGAATAGTTGTTACTTTACTTGATTGCTTCGTCATTCCGTGCTTAAAACAGAGATGGCGCCACAGGTACTATACATGGACGATATTGTAGATACTTTTACGGGACATGTATCATATCTTACCTAAATAAATGGGAAATACCCCTTTAGATATAAAAATACATACGCCCACTTCGGAGAGTCTTTGTAAACCAGTTATATTGCCACGGTTCTCAAAATTCACCACAAATTTTGCGCCACAGCTCTTAGCCACGTCTCTATTGAAAAATGGAGGCAATATGCAACATTGGCGATACTGCGAAGAAAATAAAAGTTTACATAAGATGAATAGTATAGACGTCAAACGAATAGCAATGAAAAGAAAAGTAAGAGACGTTGTTACGTTACCAACCGGTAGAAATTAAGCAAGAACGATTTGATCCGAACAAACTAATGTACAATAAAAATGTAGGTAAGTCTGATATTAGACTAGAATAGCTGTTTCTTTTTTATTTAGTGTAAAATCAAACAATGCAACGCAATTACCATGTAAGGTTGTATGTTACAGTGTTCTGTCCATTCCGGGCCATCTAGAGGCTTTAGTTGGCAATACACCTAAAAACAAATTGTGAATATACATTCACCGACATCAAATTAACCTAAAAATTATATAGCTCTGGATTTACAACAAGTACCACAACACACGCCATTAAAAACTTACTCTGTTCGGAACCACTATAATGAAAAATAGTTTTATTGTATTTTCCATTGTTTGTTCATCGAATGAACTACGAGTAACCAAAACTAGGCTTTTGGACACAAGAAAGCTCCACGATCACTAACTGTAAAATGCAGAAATGAAAAACATTTGACCAATTTAAAAACAATTCGAAGTGTAATGAATGAAGACTTTGTTTATAAAACATAGGTGAAAGGAAAACTAGGGTCGAATCACCTATTAATAATCAAGAAATGTTACAAAATGACTCATTGCTTAAAGAATTTGTTTTAGTAAGTGAATGAATGAATTTACTTTGTGCTTTGGAAGACACGTTAAGCCAAGTTAGAGGCCTTCGGGTCGAGGGTTGAGAACTTCTAACAGTCAAGTTGCCAAATCACTTGATAAGCCTAACCCGAATAAGGTCTGGTTATCCTCTTGGGTTGGAAAGTCAAATGGCAATCGCATCTGTAAATATCTAAAATTTTGGGATTAGGCAGCGGGTACCCCGGGTACCTCTCAGAATACAACTGTAGTGGGATAACGCTAGGTGATGATGGAAGAATGAATGAAATTTGCCCATTATTCATTGGTAATAATATTAAATACTGTATGTATCCAGCGGGAGTTTAGATCAGAGCAGAAGTACGGTTAACTATGTAGCTACTGTATAAAATCACTGTATATTTTTCCCTATTAAAATGGATTGTCCTCACTGGTATGGACGTCCATGGATTTCTTTTCTAAATAATCATAGCAAAAAAGGTATCGTCTATGATGAGAGAAGGCGTCCAGAAGTGGGACGTATGTAGATAATGTAGACTGATGATGATGATAATGAACATCTATATAATATGTCGTGAAATGCGAATGAGACGTGTCCATTCCCGGCCTAAATCAATATAATTATTTTCCGGATACATAACCCCACCAGCCTAGCTAACATGATCGCGTATATATCGTATATGTATGTCCTTTACTCGCAACTATGTAAGTGCGAGAGGAACGAATGTTGTTCTTCCTTTATTATATCTAGGCAGGATATAATAAAGGAAGTAATAAGTAACTGGACTCCGACAATGAGAATGAGTATACATATAACATGAATTGCGTTTGCTTATATAAGTTATAGATCGTAGTATTTCACACGCAGCAGTGTTTTGTAAACAATGTCTTAAGGGTAGGTACTCTATCATACGATATCGTTTCTCACTGGAATTGAAATGGAAATTATGGTTTCATCATTATTGTCATATACAAGTTGTTAATTAAGCCGTCGTCTCCCGGTGAAAGAAATAAACAATAGCATTATTTTCCCGGGGATCCCAGGGACCGGTAGATGACGGGTTTAACTAAAACCGTCAAACACCCCAACAGATTTTTTTGGATACCCGTAATCCACATTAACAATATTTTTTGTTAGGTACATTGGATGAGTTTGTACATTTGCACTAGAATGGCTTTAAGGCAAGGCCATTCCAGTGCTAATGACTCCCTCTAACACGCGTAAGTTTGCAATTAACCATCTCGCTCTCTACGGAAGCTCTGCGCGTGATTTCGTAAATATTTAGTACATTTTAATTGATTTTTGGAACACTGGATCATTTATGAAAAATCTGTCCGGTTACTGCATTAGAAAAATGAAATAACTACCCTTTAAAAAAAAACATATCACTGACGTTGTTAATTACGAAATCTGCAACATGAAAGTTTATTTTTACGATGAGGTATAGGATTTTTTGACAGAGTTACCAACTCATTTTTAAATATTTTGTTGGGTTACTTCATTTCTTTGTTTCTTTTTCAGTCCACAGTATTTTTTATGTGGTGTAATTCTACATTAATTCTTCACAGAGGAAGCTCAAACTACAGTATTTTCATCAGAACTCTGAATGGGCCTTGCCTTAAGTAGCATACGAAACGATTGGTTTAAATAACGACTTCGTTCATTGTTCGCCACTTAATTTTTTTTGTCATTTAGTCACATAATCGAAAGCACTCAGTACTACTTTAGCTGCTTCTACCAGTATTGTTCTTTTATATACAATTATTCGAAAATATTTCATAGTTACCAATGGAAAGTACAATGAAATTGACTTTTGTTGTAGTGTGTTTAAAAGTAAGTTTTCAATCTATAAAGGTATGTACAATCTTATTTCATAATATCTATTATTTAATATTATATCATCAGGATTTGAAAAAAATAAGTTTGTTAACAAATACCTATTGTAAAGTGAAATCATCGCAATACATGTAATGCACGTAAGCATGCAGCAATTGTTCTTAACGCAAAATTTGCCAGTTTTTTTCCCAAATTTTTTCTAACTTCAATTACGCCAAAAGTGAAGAATTGTTTAAAATTATTACCTTTTTCAAGTCTCTAGATATTGGCTGCAGGTAATATTTTGGCTAAAGCACCTTTGGTTAATCTGCTTAGCCAAAATATCTACCGTCGAAAAAATAAACAATAGCATTGTTTTGTTATGTGCCCTGAGATATTCGTCACCGGGAGATAACGACTTAATCTAATTATAATGTATCGATTAATATTTAGCTAAACATGTGAAGGAAAGGGACAGTGCAATAAAACTTTGGTTTCTTGTGTCATTCCATATTTGTTATCACATTCCTAGAAAAGGAAAAACCGATAAGTTTTTAATGTATGTTTTATGAAGGTACTACGTATTTCAGGTAATTTCAGCACAACGGGTTCCAAAAATATTATCTCCACAATGCAGAGACAATGTACCAACTGTAAGAAATTTTACTTCTTTAATAAAATAAATCATTATCTTTCGAAACTTTTAAGTGTCATATTTTTTAAGATTTGGAGTATATTTATGAATTTATTATTCTAAGTCATAATTTCATGGTTTACTATTCATGTAGTGATATCTTATTATTATTCATTCCGCATGAATACTCTCTATTGCGCATACACCAGAGGTGTGCTAAGTTGTGTTTCCATATATTTTGACATTTAACTATTTTGACAGCTAAGAGCGCTTTAATAAAATGTAACAGGTTCACTAGCGCCACTCGTAAATAATTGTAATTATTTAAATTTAACTAAATAACTAAAAAAGGGGGCCGCTACGTACGTATAAATTTAAATATATAACTAAAAAAGGGGGCCGCTACGTACTGTAGTTTGTATTTAAGTACTTTTTGAATCCATCAAACTAGTTTTTACGTTGCTAGATTCGTCTCTCTATGAGCTCAAAATTAAAACGGCCGTTTTTTAATTTTGGACGCATAGATTGACGAATCCAGCAACGTAATAACTAGTTTGATAGATTCAAAAAGTACTTAAATACAAACTACAGTACGTAGCGGCCCCCTTTTTTAGTTATATATCGTTAAATTTAAATAATTACAATTATTTACGAGTGGCGCTAGTGGACCTATTATATTTTATTAAAGCGCTCCTAAGGATTGATTTTTTAATCACCAGATAAAATTATCCGTCGGTTAAAATTATCGCTGTCACTTTCTAATGTCATATGAAAGAAAAGGACAGAGCTAACATTCATCCAACATACTTTTATCTGGTTATTGAATAATCGGTTCTTAGTGTATGGGCAAGTCTTAATACTTTAAGTGTTATTTTCAAAATAGTTTTTTTTTTCAGGAACTGCCGTCCAATTGCTGTGATATTCCGGACTTGTTCGATGTTGAAACTCTAGAAGGATGCAGCGATAATAAACCAGCAAGAGATTTAGCGTTACGAGGATCACCTGAAGTAATTATCCAATACACCAATTTGTTGATATTATTTCGTAGCACTAATGTTTACAAACGGTCATTTTAACATTTTCTAGATCGTACGTGACTGATACCTTTTCAGCAAATAAGAAATGTATGTATGTCTGTCTTAAAGTATTTTCCTCTAAGATATATGCGTATACAGAGGGAGTGGCGACAAGGCAAACAACCGTTCTCGTCGGACACTAGTTTATTACTGAAGCGCGGGGTAGATCGACAAACATCACATTCCTCCAACATTATTTTTAGACCTACAACAAATAAGAAATCACTTAATACTGCTTACAATTAACTTTTTTTCTAGGGCTACCTTTAGTCGAACAGTCGATAGGGGTGCTTATTTAGGTGTCCGTATCGATGGATCAACCCTGTTCTGGGCAAGTCTCACAAACTTGAGGCTCCGGCATCCCTGGTTGGCTGGTCGGTCACCTCTGAACACTCATCACTCTCTTCCCCTTCCCTATTTCCAGTTTCCATGACCTCACTAGTCTCTAAAGTAGAGGATGGTCTGTTTGGTTTCTGTGACTGTTGAGCCTCTGAAAGAATGGGGACAGAGCATGTCATTGGTTGGTCTAACATAGAAGGCGGCGCCGGCGTCAAAGTACTAGGTGTGGTAGTTACCGAACCGGTTTTATTGCCTAAATATGCCGACTGTGAAAAATATGCCAATCCTGTGACTTGTGATCAAATACTACTAGATTCCCGGTAAATCCAGCCATCCTTGTTGCCAGTGAGATATATGCTTATATGCTGGAAGAAATCGCTCTTTAGCGATAAGACCGCCTGTTGTTTGCCTCTTCTCATTGTGTTTTTGTACTGTACTGTATCCTTTGATTAAGGTGTGCAATAAAGAGTATTTGTATTGTATTGTATTGTATAGGGAGTGGCGATAAGGCAAACAACCGTTCTCGTTGGACACTAGTTTATTACTGAAGCATGGGGTAGATCGACAAACATCACATTCTCACTTTAGCATTTACTACCACTTCGGCTGCGGCTGCTGCCCTCGTGTAGTTCCAGTGCGAAGATGGGGTGGGAAGGGCTCTACACAGGTCAGGTCCCACACCAGTGCCATATTCCACAGGATCATTAAGAAATTCCTTTAACCACCCACGTAGTCGTGTCGGAGGTTTTCCGCTGGATTTTACCCAAGCTACTCTCCAACCACTATTACCACCCCCACCTTTATTGGGCCCGGACTATAAAGCCAGTCAGGTTCAATAAAAAGACCGTCCATTTGTCATTGTATTGGATTCTTTATCATCGTGTATACACGGTGATGAGCGTGATGAACCTTTCTGAGTCTTAGATGTCTTCTATTTGTGGCGTTCCATAGCAAAAGGGTCCTTATGGCCTTTGCCATATATTTATATTTATGTAGGTACTTACTCATTTTTATCCATTAAATATCAATATATAATAATATAGGCTCAAATGGGACTGGGCGGGTCACGTCTGTCGCATGCATCCGGATAGGTGGGCTAATATAGCTACCAAGTGGTTGCCACAAGAGCGACGCAGACGAGGCCGGCCTAAACCGAGATGGCGTCGCGGGATGACTTAGACGCCTTTCTCGCCAACTGGCAGGAGGAGGCACTGATGCGGGAGCCATGGCATTCATGGGGAGAGGCCTTTGCCCAGCAGTGGGACACCCATGTAGGCTAAGAAAATATATGTATACATATATATATCGCCGTCTAGTACCTATTCAAAACACCAGCCTTAACTATTGACCTTATTATTAGTATAGATCATTGTATAAAATAGCTCCCTTATATTTATTTATTTTATTATGGGTCGTTTTTTCAATCACCAGATAAAATTATCCGTCAGTTAAAATTATCGCTGTCACTTTCTAATGTCATATGAAAGAAAAGGCCAGAGCTAACATTTATTTGACAGATACTTTTATCCGGGGTCTGAATAATCAGCCCTATATAGTCGTCTCCCGGCGAAAAAAATAAACAAAAGCATTCTTTTGTAATGAGCCCTGGGATCCCAGGGACTGATAGACGATGGGTTAGCGCAGTCTAAAACTAAACCTCGGTTTATTCTTAACAGTGTGCAGAAAGGACCTGTTTACTCAGGAACAACGATTTGCTGTTCGAAAATGACGAAATTGATATCGAGTCTGTTAGACAGTACCTCGAAGAGTGGGTGCAGAAGAGAAGGGAGTTCCAGAGCGCGGTCGAAACTACCAAGTATCGGTGAGCATGAAAGCGCGAGCGTTCTTCTATAGTCTCATTTACACACTTGCAAGAATCGCATACGAATTTAACTATATTGCAGGTTGCCAAGGTTGCAAGGCAGGAGCCACTGTTCTATGCGATTTTCAAGCTGGGGACCGCAGGTTCGAACCAAGGGCGGATCTAGGATTTTTATCTGGGGGGCACAAGGGGAAAATAATCAACAATGACTGTTAGAAATAAACTTTTAGTAATATGGAAACACAACCGTCTGGGACACGATCCCTCCCCCCCTCACCCTCAAATCCGTCCTTGGTTCGAACCCCGGCTCATACCACTAGGTGCTTCAGTAAAACTTATGAATCATACATACGGTATGATATTTAACAGTGAATTTTCGGTAAAGGACCAGTTTACCCACGGGGTTGGAAGCTGCCATCTGACGCAGTAGCTATGACACCCATTGATCGCCTCTACCATTATGACATTGCCATGTAGTGGGCCAGTGTCGAGTATTCGGACATTTGATAGTGCTACCTTCTTTTAAGGTCCATGGGGTCCCAGCGTGCAAAGTTATTTACTGAAATTGCGAAGCGTCTGGTAGCTAGACGTAAGTGGTGACCGCACAACGTATCAGTATTACGAATTACGATACAGCGAGGAAATGCCGCCAGCAATTTCGGTACAATGCCTCAGCCCTGTTTAGATAGAAATTTTTAATGTTATTTAAGTTACGTATTTTTGTTAAGTATTCTTGTATATCCTTAAGGTGTCTCAGTAAGCAGCGTCTGTTCGGACCCAATGAAATGTGCCCCGCTGACAAACTCCTTTTATGCATCAACTCAAGCTTCTTCAACGTAAGTTAATTGACTAAAACCGAATTCAAAGATATTAAAATAAGAACTTAACCTAAGATTAAACGTCAAATATGTTACTAATCTCGATCTAGTGAATGAATATATATGTAGTAGGTAATTGCATTTAAAACCAATGTTTTACGGCTAGAGAATTCAAATTAAGGATAGCACGTTATCTTGTTATTAGTCCGTTTGGGTGCATAGACTAGATACCTCGGAGGTGCGTGCAACCAGGCCTGACTAAACTATATCCCTGTTTGGTCAATTGGCGCATTAACAAGTAAACGGATTCAAGATTATTTATATTATAGGTATTTTAGATTATCCATGTTGAACTGATTTTCCTTTTTTTTTCAGAAATGTCCAGATTGGAGAAATACCGAATCATGTAGGAATTTACGAACTTATTTGCAATCCTGTTTTCCTTATTACGATTAATCCCTCGTACGCAGATTTGAAAAGGGCTACTCAAATGTGACCTTACGTTTTAAAATCAGGTCAAATACTCAGATCATTTAGCAGGCATCCTTGTTTAAAAGCGCATGATGGGGTGAAGATGGTCTCAATGACTACCAATAATGATGAACCTAACTAATTCAAATATTGATTTTTTTCGTAGAAAAGTCGCCACTTATTAATTTTGTGGGCATTTTTTAAATCCCGAGAAATATAGTTTATTATGAACTAAGAACTGGAATATTCTTTCTTGAACTTTGTTTTTTTTAAAGGTTGAAGTACATATTATTGAATAAAATTAATTATTGAATTAAAGGAACGACCGCCCCAAACTTCAATGTACCTGTTGTCATAATATGACATGACTATACGTCATATGATGATGACATGACTACACGTCATATGATGATGACATGACTATACGTCATATGATGATGACATGACTGTACGTCATATGATGATGACATGACTATACGTCATATCATATGACGTATCGTGTTGCTTCAGCACGACTGACACAAGACGGCGCGCGAGATAAACTACCCTTCTGCTTCTTCGTGAACTAATAAGAAAAAGACACTCAAGAATTTTATAAGGGAGTTTAAAGTAGTGTCACGTCTATGAACTATCATGACTATCATGAGTTTGAAAAAAAACCGGTCAAGTGAGAGTCTGAGTACCGGTTCTAACCCTATTAATTCAGGAAAATCTCAACAACACGATGTAGATGGGTACAGCGCCATCTATCGGCGAATTTTGTTACTTTGTGCGACTGAATGACTGGTGGTTTTTCAAGGATAATTCTTTATCACATGAACCGATTACTTTTTTTTTCTTTATTTGAAAGACCACCAGCATAATCGAGTAGGAATTTATAAAACAAAAATACATGCAAAATTGATGATAAAAAAACTATATAGAGCTATAGTTAGTTATATTTTTCCTGTAAAATACATATTAATATCAATGTTATGCAATAATTTCATATTTATTCTTGGTATTCAGAGATAAGTGGGGGGGAACGATACTTTTTTTACATTTTCCTTTTCAAATCAAAAATGACTCAACGTAAAAAAAAAAATTTCAGCATTTGCAACTCGAGCCCTTTCATATGATATCCCCACTTGACATATTCACTAGACTTTCAAATATTAAACCATTTTATTATCTGTCATTTTTCACAGAAAATAAAAATAAAATAATAAAAAAATATCTAGGTTTACCCTTCTTTATAACTGTTTCAAATTTCAAATCGATAGCATGAGTACTTGAGATATTTAGCAATGTGACAGACAGACAGACAAAGTGAAACCATAAGGGTTCCTTTTCTACCATTTTTGTACGGAACCCTAAAAATGCTTGTGCCACTTGCTAGTCAGACTGTCTCAATTAAAAAAATAATAATGAAGATAATGTGACAGCGCGAAAGTGTGAAGTAACTTGTAATGTTTGAGTAAGATTATTTTTTTAATTCTAGGCGGAGGTTGACGTTGAATAAATTTAAGCGTTGGTGTTATATAAAAAATGTGAAGTAGGAATTGGAAATGAAATAAAAATTACATTCTACTCTGGCTTTTATTAATATATGTACCCGTAATTTATACAAAGGAGCTCACGCATATATTGTGACCTTCGGACCAATTATCACCGAATGCATTAATCATTCATTCGGTTGCCCTTGCCCATTCACTTATCGCTCACCATCGTGATCTCGTCACTCACATCTCATCCTTCCTCTCCATATCGTTCGCCTCTCACGCAGTCAAGCCACCTTTTCCTTGGCCTACTGCGTCTCTTACAATCCTCCACATTCATACCTACCTTTCTTGGCACATGGCTTTCTTCCCTCCATATACCGACATGCCGATATCAGCGTATTATATTCACTTTTTTAAGACACGTTACATTCATTTTAAATATCTATCGATTGAAAATATCGACAGATACCTATGGCGATAGTACACTCGAGGTCAAAAATTTCGGCTCACCCTAAATTAAATAATCGCAATAGGTTTAACGAAATATTTTACATTATTTTTTTACATGATTATTCTTCGTAATAACCAACAGTATTCGCAATTCACGGGATCCTATTAAAAGAATATCAATCTCCAAAACTGACGATTTTTGCTATATCTCGCTCAACATCTCTCTTAACATTTTTTTAATGGTTATTAGGAGTCCGATTTAAATCTGGAAACGTTAATTTTTTTGACTTACATTTTTGCACGTTAAAAGTAAAATCAAATAAAGATCATGACACGATTAAAAAACTGAATAATTTTGCACTATTTTAGGAAATACGACGATATTTTACCGACCCGTATTCTTTGTCCGCGAGTATATAACGACTCCGTTCTAGCCATTTTGACTGCGGAATCCTAAATAGAAATGGTCTTTTCAGCTGTTATGATGATGATGATGTTGATGTCGTATCGTTTTACATAGTAAAAATGACAGTTAGATCTACTTAGCGAAGTTTAATACGTTACGTAGTCAGATAGCGAGTGTACGGTTGACCACAGGCTAATCACGTAACTTTATGTACTAACGGTAGATAGATTTTACTGTCAATTTTCGACCGTTCGAACGCCTGTCAAAAATTCGCACCAGGTAACTTTATGTACTAACGTTAGAAACACCGTTTCGTACCGTACCGTTCACAAGGTGAATGAGATTCGACGTTCTGTTATTGCAAAGGTGATCCAATGAACGAATGGTTGTTCCTTCCAATGTTTTGCACAAACTTGCTATCATAATAACCCAATTCAAAGCACTTTATCTAAAATTAAGGAAAAATGTGATCTTGATAAATGAACACGAGTTATTATATTTAAATCACAAATACTAAACATGCAACCGATAAACACAAAACGCATTATTACAGAGAGAGTATGACAGAAAGACAAATGTAAATGTGACGATGTAGAACCTTTGTAATATTTTAAATTATTTTCTTTTAATAAGTCTTTAAATAATATCGGTACAAATAAATATATCAATTTATGTTGTATCATTTAATAATATTTATTTTAAAGAACTAAATGCCATCTAGTATCGAATAGGAGAACTTGTTGACAGTTAATTCACTTGCATTCCATAATATTGACATCTAGTATGCAGTAGGAGAACTATCAGGCAGTAAAATAATGTTGACTATACACCGAAGCCTAGACCCGCACCGAATTATAAAATGAAAAGTGTGGTGAAATTGCATTATCATAACAATATTATTATTGCAATAATCTTATATCGGTATAGTCTTTCAAATCAGTCCAAAAAGGTTCAAATTTTAAGAATTGTAGGCATAACCTGCCTATTTTAGTTAACCGTTTAATCGCCATGCGTCATGTACGGCAGTGATCCCTACAAACAAACTCATTTTCCATAAGAGATTGTATATGAACTTTAGTGTAAAGCACGAAGGTCACTTTGACAACGTACGTGACACCACACCACACCACACCACCAGGTAAGCAGGTAACACCTATAGGCGTTTTTGTCATATCAAGAGGGTTAATCTACCTACGTCCCCAAACAGAAATGAAACGAGCATTTATATTTCCCAAATTTAATACATAATAGCTCTGGTCGTTCCTTGAATATCCACAATAGACAGACTGTTCTCTATAATTCAATCGGATCCGACATCAGTGTACACTAAGTAGGTACATGAAGGCAAAGGCGTCCACTATCGGCACGGCACGGCAAAGGGCTCCTCAGCCTCACACATTAGACTAGCGGGATAGACAATGCATGCCAAAGGTGTGCTTGGGAATGCCGAGAGGGATGCTCGGTATGCCTAAGGAGGTCTGGGCATGCTTAAGGACGGCTGTGCATGCCTAAGGATGCCTCGGCATGCCTAAGGACGCCTCGGCAACCCCGGCAATCCTAACCACATCTTGGCGTGCCCGAGGAGGAATCCCTTGCCGTCCCAATGCCGTGCCAATAATGGGTGCCGGGCCTAAGGATTTGACAAACTTCTGACAAATTGAAGGTCATACTGTAGGCTTGCCTAATTATTGCTTCATGACTTTACTTCGTAACAGTCCATGATGATCAACTAAAAATCATTCTTTGCTCGTGGTCCTACACCATTAGTCCTAATGATTGTACCACAGGTAATTTTCTTTGTCCTTGGTTCTATCAGTCTGACCATGGACAACATATTGTATAACTTTCCTTCAATTTATCAAAAGTAGTTGAGCAACTTGTGACTTAAAAATGCAATAAGTTCAATTACAATATTATGACGTTAAATAAAATGAACTATTTTTACGATACATTTCAAAGCAATAGAGGAAAGTTATCCAATATGTTCAACTGGTTAAACAGACAGTTTAGCATATTGGAGCAGAGGCCTAGCATTACCCGTATTCCATATATCTCTACCGCTACATTTACCCTGGTAGCTTACCGTTAGATTTCCCTCCTTCCACTTGGCGCCCAAGCCTATGATTCCATGGAATTGCAACGTAATGTTTTTGTCGCTATGCTCCCATGGTATTAATAATGTATTTTGATGCCGTTTGGCTGCCATAACATCCATTGATAACTAAATATTTTTCCGTCATGCTTCCATGCAACTGCCCTGTGGGATCCAGCGGTGGTACTTTTCCTCATCTCTCCCAAGCCACTGCCCAACGGGATCCAGGGATAACGTTATTCCTCCTGGTTCCCATACCGCCGATTTTTCCTCTTGGCTCCCATACTGCTGCTGTTTGGGACCCAGGAATTTGTTTTCCTTCTGGCTCCCATGCCGCCCACCAGGGTAGGCAGAGGTGACTAAATGCCAGATACTATATAAATTCGACTACTCCTACTACCGATATCTTTATATGGAAGTAAGGGAATGAATATATTCCTGGATGCCATTTAGCTGTGGCGTGGCTTGGGAGTGGGAGCCAAGGTATCTGGGATACCAGCAGGCAAATCACGTAACGTTATGTACTAACGGTAGATAGATTTTACTGTCAATTTTGAAGTATAAATGTATGAGCTGACAATTAAAATTTGACATTAAAATCTACCTAACGGTAGTACAAAAGTTACGTGATTACCCCGCTGGATGCAATAAGTTCCATCCTATCCTTACCTGTGATTTCTAACATCTCCCCCGGAGGGTCGCTACAAATGAAACTACTGACGTCCACCTACATCTGTTAAGGGTGGTCGTTATAAAAGCAGTACGTTTGACGACCATCCTTAAAAGAGGTGTAGGCACGACGACGAGCGAAGCTAGGAGGAGTGTTCGTAAAACTGTGCGATCCGACAGGTTGCAAATAAAATGGTCGTTAGAAAAGAGTGTTCGGTTCTGGCGCTTCGCCGGCCGCTACCGCGGCACGGTCGCTTTGCTTGTAATGTCGCAGTTGTACGAACACTTTTTCTAGCTGCGCTCGTTGTCCCACTGGCAAACAAGCCTAATACCCGAGGTTCCACCAACATGTCCCCCTTGTGGATCCACGGGTATTTTTTTTGACCCGTTGTCCTACCGCTCTAAACAGTGTTCTTCAGTAGGCCTACGGGCAATTTATTTTTACCATGGTCCCACTGCACTACGTATTCTACTCTAATGCAGCGAAGCGAGGAGTGTTTAAGCAGAACTATGACCCTACAGCGGTCGGCGAAGCGCCAGAACCGAACATTCGTTACAATTGGTTAGGTCAGAAATATTACTTGTTCGCAGTTCTACCTGACAAAATAGCTAGTTTTAATTAATGTTTACCGCTTAATGCAGTGGGACCGTGGTAAAAATGAATTGCCCGCAGACCCACTGGCGAATACTGTTTATAATGGGACGACAACGGGTCAAAAACAATTACCCACCAGGGGGACATGTAGATCCACCTGCGAACACTGTTTCGAACTGTAAGACGACGGGTCAAGAACGACGGTAGGACAACGGATAAAACAAATTACCTGTGGACCCACCAGAAGGCCTTCCTTAACCGTGGTACCATCAGATAGTAGGTACCATTGATGGTTCTATGGTTTTTTTTTGCTATGGTAGCATTAATGGGTACAACCGAAGTATTTTATTGCCGTGGTATCTGGTATAATTGATGGTAATACAGTAAAATAAATGTTTACTAGTACCATTGCATTGCAATTATAATGGTCAATGATCAGCCAGCCAGTGACAAAACTAATGAACTTTGACCTGCAATCGTTCAAAAACAACAAGTTCAATTGAATCTTATAATAGAAAATGAAATAAATTATGAATGGAGCTTTAGCTAGCACAAAATTACAAGAGGCTGAAAATGGCCTGAATGGCTTCGAGAAATGGATGGTAATAGCCGTATTGCTCGACTTGGCTAAAGTAAATAATAATAATGTTGTTTTCTATATTTCTATGCAGTTATTAAAATAAGATCTTTAAATTATATGTAACCATTATCTACATGACTGTTAATTAATTACCGAATTGTCTACTATCCAGTACCATTGACATAATGGAACGACGGCAAAACATTATTTACCGTAGTACCATTGATGGTACGTACAATCTGATGGTACCACGGTTAAGGAATGGTTGGTGGGACCACGGGTAATAGCCAAATAATATCCCTACCGGTAGAGAAGAAAGTAAAATGTCCACATTTCTCTAACAGGCGGGATGTGTCGGTAGAGACATATGGAATAAGGGTAAAGAACGACTATTTGCGGTAAAAAATACGTCGGAACCTTCATACCTTTAAAAGTATTTAAATCCTTTTTTATTAGGGATCTTTCTATAATAATAAAACAACACATAAATAGCATTTATTACTACCTAAATAAGCAAGAACCAAAAATAACGGGTACACTTTGTATCGATTTTTCTATGGAGAAAGTATATACCCATTACTATTGCTCTTGAATGTATAAAGTATCGTTACGTTCTGGGTCTGCCGTGATGATTTGAACGTTGCGAGGAAGACCGTAGCAAGTCATAATTTGTAGTAGAAAAACCTTCTGTTTGCAGTTTTCAAGCATTCCTGGAAAAAAAACTTGATCTGTAGAAGTTGCTTTTTAAACTGAATTGTACCTATTCATATACATCATTTTACAATCCGAAATTATTATAACAGTAATATGTAAACTGACATAAGTATAAGGTACGAAGAGCTAGTCAATAGAATAAAAATAAAGTTACTAGTTATTTACTGCAATTGCGAGGCATCTGGTTCACGTAACTGGTGACCGAAGACCTGGCGACTTCCTCGTACAACGTATCAGCATTGCCATATAGCGAGGAAATACCGCAAGCATCCTCGGTACGCCTCCCTCAAGGGCCTGTTTTAGATTGAAGATAGTTGTAATATTATTTCATATATTGTTGTTATGTATTACACTATGTATAAAAACTAGTGCCTACGCCAACTCTTGGGATTAGGTAGCGGACCCCGGGATTTAGGATGCAACTGTACCGGAATGACGCTAGGATGATGATGATGATGATTGTTGTTACGTATTCTTGTATGTATTTTCTTGTCACTGAATTATAAGAATACTACTATACATGACGACCTCGAGCGGTAAGTTCTAGTGTGGGAAGGCCACAAGCCAGATGGTCGGACGACATCAAGGCATATGTCCAGAAGTGGATGCAAATATGCTGCAAGAGAGAGAGAGAGAGAGAGAGAGAAAGAGATGCGACAAATCCTGTTAAAGATGTCTTCTTGCCGTCAGACATAAGCAGGCCATAAGCTTCAAAACACTTGATGATTGAGTACTACTTTCTTTCTAAGCTCAAGTCACAATTTACTCCCATTCTGCAGGCTTCTGAATAATATACATATAGATATCAATATCAATATATTATAGCTTAACCTTTATCTGACGTTGTTCTCTTGCAAACTTCTATAGTATTTCAGAGCTAAAAAAATTATTATGTTAGTCATATCCTGTAATATTATACGTTTAGGTCTGTACCTAATCCACGTAGCATATTATAGAATTACTTGTCTGTAACACTCAAACACATGATTTTATTTTTATTTTTGTTAAACATTTAAACTTTAATATTAAAATATAAATAAATAGTCAAATTTCGTTAAAATCTTTTGGAACCATATGATAAAACACAAATCATTTCATCACCCGAGCTAGTGTAGCCGAGCGGTGAGACACTTCACTTTCAATCTTAAACTATATGATATTTCGTTTAATATGTAACAATGGCGCTCCAGTGAAGGAAAACATAGTGAGGAAACCGATCAAATCCCAACAGAGTCTAGTTTTCCCTCTGGTTTGTAAGGTCAGATGGAATTCACTTTAGTAAAACTAGTTCCTAAGCCAACTCTGGAGATTAGGTGTCAAAGTGTACCCCAGGATCCTTAGGGCACAACCGGAAAGATGCTGTGAGGATAATGACCCCCGATTTGGTTAACATTTTGAGCAGCCTATAATACTGGAGAAGTATGCTACTCCTTGGAGAAGCCATAATAATAGTATATAATATAGCAAACCGGTGTGAAGTTAGCGGCCTCTGATAACCCAACCAAATTAAGAAGTCCAAATTTTAAGATCCTTTTAAACGGTGAAAACAGGCTTTAACCCCTGAAATATTTTAAATAATAATCGGTTACGTTAACCCATTCAGTAAGAATACGTCATAATAGGGCTAACATCTAAAATTACCAACATGAATGACAATAATAAAACGAAGTAATTTGCCTCCGTTCTCGTGCCAGTAAAATGATAATAAGACACTTTGAAACCTATAGTGCGGCAATCTATAGATCAAGAGCTAGTACATTCTGAAAGCTTTTCTAGAATGCTCATTATCTATAGATTGCCGAACGTTAGGTTTCAAAGTGTCTTATTGTCTAGAAATTGGTCAAAATGAGAGAAATTTGTGTGGAGGCGGTAGGCTGCTAACTTTCGTGTCAGTGGCTGGCATTGAAGGAATCTTGGTAAGTACATTCTGAAAGCTCTTTTAGAAAGCTCTTGATCTATAGATTGCCGCACAATAGGTTTCAAAGTGTCTTATTATCATTTTACTGGCACGAGAACGGAGGCAAGTTACTTCGTTTTATTATTGTCATTCATGTTGGTAATTTTAGATGTTAGCCCTATTTTGATGTATTCTTAGTGAATGTGTTAACGTAACCGATTATTATTTAAAATATTTCAGGGGTTAAAGCCTGTTTTCACCGTTAGAGGGGATCTTAAAATTTGGATTTCTTAATTTGGTTGGGTTATCATAGGCCGCTAACTTCACACCGGTATATAGCAATAACACATAATTACTAACACATGAGGCGTTGTGTTCCTGGCAACCAAGAATGCCAGAGCTTCAGAGGTGGAGCTGTATTGAGAGCGACGTACCGCCATATTTTAGCTGAAAAATAGTTAAACTGATGTTAAGCAGGACACATTACGAGGATATTGGTTGGGCAACACGTTTGTGCGATTCAATACATACTTACTTTCATACCTATTGGTTAAAAGAAAGTTTAACAAAAGCAAGGTTGGAATCTCCTTTTAAGTAATAAATGTACTTGTGTCAGGAGACTACGCTCGCCCAAAAACCATGTAAGGGGTATGTACAATAGATGCATACAAACCTCATGACCTTTTTATTTCAATAAAAATTATAATTATACAAACTCTTCGCATATTCAATATTTTGAGAGAAAATCTCTAATACCATGGACTGCAAGGCGAACAAACCAGTCCATCCAGCTACGTTAAGCTGTCGACTATCGACAGTATGTCAGGACCGCATCCTCATATATATTTCGAACACCTCTCACGACGTTCGTTCTTCGGATAGCCAGTAGATAAATATTATGACGGGAAAAGTTGAGGGCCAGAGGTCCCGAGGCAGACTACCCGCTAGACGGAATACCCAAATCACTGGTGGTATCCTGTAACTATATCTGCACGAGGCCATCCATAAGGTGGGTGACAGGAGCCTATGGAGGAGTCTGGTCAGCAAGAATTGGACATTATGTCCTCAGCATTGACGGAACGACTGATGATGATGATGATGATGTGCCGCATCCACGTTGTCCGGAAAACTAACTTAGCTAGCAGTCTACTATTAGGCATGGTTTTGGTCCGGCATAATGTGACAATGAAAAGGAACTGTCGATTTTTAAGAACCCTTTTTTACATGTTTTTGGTGTTCCTAAGAGAGGCACAAAATTAAAGAAATGTATTTGTACCTTCAGTTGTTCCTTTTCTGAATAACTATGAGAATTTCCGTATTTTAGCGGCGTCGGGACGCCGCTACGGGACTCTCGTTTAACATATTTTTCTAATATCACATTACTTTTATATATAGCGGTTCATAGAATACACTTTCTTACCAAATTTCATAATTATAGTGTGCTAACAGTTTCCGAGTAAATCGGCTGTGACATACGGACGGACGGACGGGCGGACGGATGGACGGACGGACGTACGGATGGACGGACGGATGGACGGACGGACGGACGGACGGACGGACGGACGGACGGACGGACGGACGGACGGACGAACAGACGGACAGACATGACGAAACTATAAGGGTTCCATTTTAAAAATGTCCTCGATTTACCATCTAATACTTTGTGTCAGTTTTGTGACGTGCCATATAAAACTATATGAGAAATGCGCCACAAAACGGAATCTTTTTGCACTTTGTATAAGGGTACTTTGTTTACTACGAAACCTTATAACTCAAATCGTTTTTTTTTTCTCTCTGACCCTGACTGTACCTTATAGGAGACCGCAGCCATAATAACATCACTGCTTGCTCTTTAGGTATACGATGTTGTGTTCCTGGTAGTGAGTATATAAAGTCACAAGAACTCCCGAGGATGCACTACTTTCAGAGTGCGTCACTTGTCTCTAGCTATCAACACAACAAATACTTATGTCAATAAAGGCTCGGCAACGACCTTGTGATTCTTCTGGAGTCCCAAGTGTTCATACTGTATTTTAGAGATTACTCAATAAAAAACTTACTTGCCTTGAGGTAAGGAGATCTTGTGGACCAGGCAGCAGGGTGGCGGTTATAGATTTTCATTTTATCCAATTATCATCATAACCATGTGTTGATCAAAGAAATAGTCATCTTTAACGTGTTGCCTAAAAATACGCAATTCACAATTGCTGCACTGAAAGAAGAAATTAGAGCATAGTAATGAACATCTTGAAATAGCATCTGAATTATCATGACCCTGGCTACAGATTATGTATATTATAGTAGCCGTAGAAACTAAAAATGCTACAGTTTATAATAAGGACATTCCTCATTTGACTCAGTATTATTATCAGTATCACCCACGCATCCATAGTCTCAAAAATCCGCAATTTCATAACACCAAAATACCCATTTACATATCCCCCCTGAATCCTAAACTTAATAAGGCTCGGCAACGTGCTTGTGATTCTTTAGGAGTCGATAGCGTCCATAGGCTATGGTGTCTGCTTAACCCACGCCAGCGACTTTTCGTGTGACGAATGCGTATCGGATGACGCAGTGAGTGAAGGCTCCTTACGAGGTGGCCTGACGACCTTAGAGTCAAAAGACCTGGGACGACACGCAACCGATCAGCAAGGCATTTTCCGGGAAAGGCCTATGACCAGCAATGGACGTCTATTCAGCTAATGATAATGAGTTATGCCATGATGTAACATGCACACTATTTATTAGTGATATGTAATAAAATGACTTACCCTTGGCGCGTTGTAGCAGATAAAGTCGTTACTTAAGTGAACTACCATAGCCAACTATTCGATACGAGCCATTATGAAAAAATGATTTTTATACGTGACATTCACCAAATAAGTGTTTAATATTGCTCTGGACTAAATATTACATAATAATTGTAAAATGTATTTATTTTGTTGTACTTATTTTTTCTAAAATGTTGACTGACACTACGTGTCAAATTATTATTTTTAAAAGTTAAAGTACCTATCCAGCCTCTTAATGCTAGAAGAAGATTACCGGATTTTACCGTTGCTATTGTATGAAACGAAATAGGTTCAACTTAGACATCTAGCGTCAAGTAGAATAAGTTATTGTATATACATTACTAGCTATTTCATTGAGAGGTGATTGAGAGAAACTCAGTCTTTATAATCTATCCATGCACACGTTGGGCAGCAGTTGTATTTTACAATAAATATCATATAAAATTATAATCATGACCAATAACGTGATATTAATCTTTTCACACATGGATTACATTATTGCATCTACAACATTATTCGAGATTAATGTATTTTCAGCTCAACTACGCAATCGGTACTGATGAAGTCCCTTGGCTTCTTGTTCTTGCCAAATTTATTGCTCTGCGCTAGCGTTATAGACTGCTTTGGGTGCGATATGTGCCTTGATAGTAATCTATCTACATCCCACAAGGTTTATAGATTTGCCCACGCGTCGCTACTCGTACCGTTTGAATAAGAAAGAGTAAGAGTATTAATGAAACTCCTTCTTCGTTCTATTTGCATAGTTAAAGAAGTATCATTTTAGAAGAATTTAATGAGCATAAGTCGATGCAATAGCATACACACAATTTCAATATAGTGTATTCGTATGTACCTGCTTACACCTAATGAATGACGAAACGTATTATTTACGTATTTAAATAATGTAAACCACAACGAAAAAATACAAAAATATATTAAGAAATAACATCATGTCTTTATACAACTTTCTTCTCTCTTCATGCGAGTAGGATTTTTTCTTGGCAGTAAATCCGCGCGGAATTAAAAACTCGCCAGCAACATCGACGGCTTCGCAATCTCGTTGTATCATCTAAAACATTTGACATTTGTGTATAACTCTTGTGTTACTTTACCTGCCTACCCGCGCGGATCCGCCGGAGTATTACTCTATTAGCTAGGGAAAGCAAGTAGAGGCGCGGGATATAATATATCTTATGTACATACCGAAGGTTCACATTACATGCTGGTTACAAAGGAAGAAAGAAATAGCATCCCAAGTGGACTTAATAAACTCATGTTTAAAGGATTCGGAGACTAGGTAGCTACGGGTCGGTAATTTATGTCGTCCTATTACTTTTCATAAATCGACAAGCATACATCGACACGCGGGGCACGTATATGAAAAAGTACATACTTATAAATTAACACTTCTATATTTCAGCGATGAATAATATGGCACGCTATTGCTTGGTTCATGTTACTTCATAGTTTTCCTCGTTTTATCTCTCCCTCTCTGCATCTTACAGTATCGCATCATCACCAAGAGATGGGGAATCTGGTTTACGTACATCCTGAAAAGAAGCACATAATAATACCAAATATATTAGTAAATACGAATGTGAGCAAATAATACCACATGACCATGACATTTGTTGTTACTTACTTTTCGTTTTATTTAAAGTGCTTAGGGATTTTTAAACTCGATCGTGTGTTTTAAAGACATTTCAAGGAAATTTGGGGCATTTTCACTAATTAATAAACCCAAATCATGACCAAAATCTTTGTTTAATTCATTGTTATGACATGACAGACACGATGACTGACGATGACTCTGTCACGCAGTAATTGACATATTTATACCGTACAATTTTACCGTCAAAAAGTTACGTGTTTCCAATCATTTGATCAATTTCTCACTTTAGTATGGGATTTCCATTCAATCGTTCATTCAATTATGTACTAGCGTCGGGTACAAAAAACATGACATTAGCTCAGCAATTTATACTTCAAAATTGACATTAAAATCTATCTAACGGTAGTACATAAAGTTACGTGATTACCCCGCAGTTTGATTTCTGGGCCTTTCGTACCTTGTCACAGTGACATTAAGTGATCTCTAGTCGCGTTTATATTTATTTTTACTATTACAAGTTACTTGAAGGCCTAGAAATCAAACTGGTTAACTGTACCTGGAAATATGTGCCATAATATTGTCTTTACCCATACTTAAACGAAAGTGTTTTTCTTTCGTAGCGTTAAGTGCTTTTGTATTTCTCGCATAATTAACAGTCAAGGAAATTCCTTTTACTTTTCAGGCTAGTAACTATTCAGTAATATATCTGGCTTAAACTAACTTTCTGTAATGCTTCGTAATAAATTTGGCACGTAATAAAGTTAGTACCATAAATCCCATAGGTGTGGCCCTTACTCTCGGACCAATTAAGGCAAAAGTATGGGTCAAAATTTTGTCTCACTCGATGTTAGCTTGATATATTGTGCTCTTTACTCGTACTGAACAATGACGTTATACAACAATGTTTTCTCTTCTCCTATTTGAAAGGCTTTTCTAGCCCGTTTAGAGGGAGAAAAACTCTTTTTTGCTCCCTCTTAATATTTTTTTAAATTCTTTCAATTCTGTGCTATCCTGGAATCTTCCGCTTCGTTCGGGATTCAACACGCTAGCCCACGATAAAATATTGCGTTTTGCTCCCTTGGAATACAATCCACTATTTCATACCTGCTATTCAGAAAAGAGTCATTGTTGTCCTCGAATCAGGAATCAAAGAAAAAGTAATATCTGCCACTCAATAAAAAACATATTTGTAAGACATTTAATGTTTTTAGCAGCGGGCCTCATAGGCAGTGTGAAAAGCAGTACACGATAGCAAAGTTATTTCCGTCTTGGGCGTAAACACTAGATCCCTCGCTACGCTCACGATTCTTTCGCTTCACTATACCGCCCTCGCCGTAAATAGATAGTTTTGCTCCCTTGAGACCCTAACTACTATTGTTCAACGATAACTAGAGTATTCAAAGGACAGAGACCTGGAAGGATATGGACTCCTCCTTTACTAGTTAATATTTTTTTTCAATACATAATTCAATGTTGATACAGTATGAATAATATTACTTCTAATAATATAAAATACTTATGCATGAAGCCAATCTTATAGTGAAAATCTTATTGAGAAAAATAGAGGCTATATTATCTAATTATCACGGCGCGGCGTCGTTAACGTGAAACGGCACGAATGAATATGAATCTCTGGTAGGACTTCTTTTCCTTTCAGTCATTTTCAAACAGAATCATAATTAAAGGGTAAAACGGGACCCTATTACTAAGATTTCACTGTTCGTCCGTGCGCCTGTCATCAGGCTGTAACTCATGAATCGTGATAGTTAGACAGTTGAAATTTTCACAGATGATGTATTTTTCTTGCCATTATAACAATAAAAACTAAAAAACAGAATAAAATAAATATTTAAGGGGGTTCACATAAAACAAACGTGTTTTTTTGCCGTTTTATACATAAGGTACGGAACCCTTCGTGCGCGAGTCCGACTGGCACTTGGCGTCGCACGTTTTTGAAGAAAAGGAAATTCGACTGTAGAGTCTTTTCCTGACGCCAAAAGGTTCAATCTTCAATGTTATTGTGTCTTAGGAGGATAAAATTTCGACGACCACTTTAGTTTAGTTGGTATTGGTAGTGACCATGCCTACAGATCTGGTGGTCCCGGGTCCAAATCCCGATCAGGGCATTTATTTGTGTGATGAGCACGAATAATTGTTTCTTAGTCTTGGATGTTTCCTATGAATTTAAGTACCTATATAAGTAGCTAATATCGTTGCCTGGTACCCATATAGTACAAGCTTCGCTTAGTTATATTATTAGGTCAATTTGTGTAAGTTTGTCCACAAATATTTATTATTTATTTATTTACTTAGAATCATGAATGGACTATTTTCAAGAGGAAGTAAATAATTGACCACACATTTTATGATCACTTTAGACTGTCTGTATCAAGTTTTGAATACCTATTTTAGTTTTTAAATATCATCTCGTATGGCGACGCGGCACCGTACCGTGAATCCGCTCAACGTGGCACGGCACGGCACCGTGTATCTGCACGACGCGGCGACGTGCCGCACTGCGTTTCACGTTAATGACGGCACGCCGTGGTAATGTGACCAGGACCATCTGTATCTGACCCTTGACGCGGTGACCGGATCTAGCAAGAGTTTCTTGAGGTGTTGGTCGAGACTCTTCGCTATTAGACCGTTCGTAGAGACGACTATCGGGACATTGATCGTTGAATAAACATCCATCGTGGCGATCACCTCTAAATGCTGATGGTGCTGGACAAATCCACGATCTTTTAATCCCAATTGCAAGTTGTCCAGGCTCTTCATGAACATTTTAATAACATTTTTTTTATTTAATTTTTATTAATTCTTACTGCTTGCTCTCTGTTCATGCCGATGCCACCAAAAATTACAACTCTCCTTATTATTAGGTGTGTTTTCATTCGTAAATAGCTCTTTAGCAGAGCGTTAAGGCAGCGTTTTATAAAGATCTGTTAGATCAAATGTTAGATTAAAGTTCGGCAACATAACAGTATATTTTTTGTCATTAATTACCGATTTAAGGAGTAGCAGATATTTATAAAAGCTAGTCGAAGAAGAAAATAATTACGATTTAGTCGAACTTATTTTTTTTATTCATAAATCCAAGTGATATAACGTTTAATCGTAATAAGGCATACACGTTTCCGCATATGCTCTTAAACTCCTGCAGCCTTCTGTGTTTTTCCATTCCGGACATTTCTGAAACAGTAAACATTATATTGAAATTGAACATTTTCGGTAAATGACTTGATTTTAAGTTGATACTTTAAGGATAACCCGAGAATATTGAGGCCGGGTTTTATATAGCTTCGTTAAACCACTGATCAAATTTTGGTAACCCATCCATTTGGATTTTTTTTGACATAACTTAGCATTTTTATGTGAAGGAAAACATCGCGAGGAAAATTGCATACGTCTGAGCATAATCGCTATAATATAATATAGATGATTATGAAACGTCAGTAAAGTAAAAATCTCACATGATTTGACAAAGGTGCTGTATTAAGCGTAATTGTACTGTACTATCAGCATCGCAGTTAACTGATCAATGGTGAAACTTATCTCATTGCAATAAGGTCAGTACTACAGTAATGAAGGCCTAAAATATTTTTTCAATTACTCGATCAACTTACATTGTAAATGTTAGATTCGATGCAGTATAGGAGCTTGTCGGCGGGGCACATTTCTACTGGTCCGTACAACCGCTTTCGACTGAGGCACCTAAAAATAAAATAAGTTAGCTATTACAATGACACGCACAATTTTTTTTAATAGAACAACAGTGGCAAACAAGCTTACGGTCCATCTGATGGTAAACGGCCACCACAGCCTATAGACGCCCGTAATTCTAAAGGAGTCAGGTGCGCGTGGCTACCCTTTATAAAATTAAAAAATATCCAGCACATTTTTACGGCACATTTTATTATGTATAATACTAGCGACCCGCCCCGGCTTCGCACAGGTGCACTATTTAATGAATGTTATGTTATTATACATATAAACCTTCATCTTCAATCACTCTATCTATTAAAAAAACCGCATCAAAATCCGTTGCGTAGTTTTAAAGATTTAAGCATACATAGGGATATAGGGATTAGGGACAGAGAAAGCAACTTTGTTTTATACTATGTAGTGATAGTGATGATGATATAAGGTAAACTTCCAATGTTTGACAGCACCCATTAGCCCGTCGGTCTACCGGTCCCTGGGATCCCAAGGCTCATTACAAAGGAATGCTATTGTTTATTGTTTTCGCCGGGAGACGACGGTTTAAATCTTATGTTTATAATAGAGCTGAACGACAGTTGTAAACTATTAGGTATTGAGGTGTAAATCATGGGGACGTTTACCTTACATATTAAATTACCACAACATAATACCAATAGCTATACACAATAGGGTAGTAGCATCTATAGTTCTCTATTATTATGACGTAAGAAGTGTCAAGTTTTGTGTCAGTGACGAGCACTAGCCTATATCTTACGTTTAAATCTATGAATATTGAAGATCCTACTGCTTTTAATGTTATACGTAGGTACTGTCTGACTGACCACTAGAAAACCACGGAAAATCTATATTATCTTGGTTTTTCACAGTTCCGCTGCCAAGATTCTAAAAGGACGAATGAAGGTTTATTGTCCTTTTTTACACAAATTAACAAACAGGCAAAAATCCTTCAGACTTTATTTCATTATCCTATCACTAGCTATGTTTTATCCATGACATCTTCATGGATTTAAATAAATAAATAAATAATAAATAAATAAATATTTATGGACAATCTTACACAAATCAAGGGTGCTAAGTGACGATATACATACTTATACAGATAAATATATACTTAAATACATAGAAAACATCCATGACTCAGGAACAAATATTTGTGTTCATCACACAAATAAATGCCCTGACCGGGATTCGAACCCGGGACCTCCAGCTTCGAAGGCAGGGTCACTACCAACTAGGCTAAAGCGGTCGTTAATTTAACGATGTAAACTACGGAAGATACAAAGAAAGAAAAAGTCATCATCGTCATCATCATCCTAGCGTTATCCCGCTACGGTTGCATCCTAAAGGATGCCCGGGGTCCGCTACCTAATCCCAAGAGTTGACGTAGGCACTAGTTTTAGAATTAGGCTTGTCAAGTGAGTGGGCAACTTGATTGTTAGAAGTTCTCGTACCGCCGGAAGGCCTATAACTTGGCTTAACGACTGCTATCATAGACAGCAGCCGGGATCAATGGCTTAACGTGCCTTCCAAAGAACGGGAGCGCTCAGTTTATAACCACCGCTGGGCCACGAGCGCTCCTCAAAGAAAAAAAAGAAAAAGAGAAAAAAAGAAAAAGTATTTCGCATAAATTTTTAGGGCAACTAGAGGGGAAGACTCGGTACTCACCTCTCCTTGACAGAGTCCACTGCGGGCTGAAACTCTTTCCGCTTCGACACCCACTTGTTAAGGTGGTGTATAACTGACTCTTTGTCAATGTCCTCGTTGTCAAACAGCAGATCATTGTTCCTGAGTAAACAAGTCCGTTCCGCACACTGGAGGAACAACACAGACACTTGGCTTTAGATCGCTTTACTGTACAGTCAAATTGAAAATATCGATTCGGACTAGGTGCCAAAATATGCGAACATGGCCATAATGACAACAGCGTATGAGCGTATTTTTGACTTTTTGGTAACACACGTACATATATTTATGACTTTGGCTACACGCTGCTATTTCATAGAACGAGAGATGCATCTTTGTTTTAGATATTAATATCAAACTTTTTCCGAGGTTTAAACAGACCACTAACGCAACCAACACTAAAACCCTGTTATTGAATTTACATGTGTCGGAAGGAATGTAGAGATGCTTACTTCAGGTGACCCACGCAAAGAGGGTTCCGTAATTCGCTGCGTTAAGTCGGTACATCCTGAATAGGTTTCTATTTCGAACAGGTCTGGGATGTCACAGCAGTTGTGCAAGTGTTCCTGTAAACCAAAAACGCTTTGTAGATTGTTTTATATTCCAAAACCAGTGAAACTACCATGAAACTATTAGATAGTTACAAAAATCGATAATCGTTTGTGGGATCGGAATCGGACCAGTAGCAGAAAAAAATTTTTTAGTTCTTCATTACTGTAATACTGAACTTAATTGCAATGAGACAGGGTCTACCAATGGTCAGTTAACTGTAATGATAATAGTACAGTACGATTACGCTTCTAAGACCTTTGTCAAATCATGTGAGATAATTACTTTACTGACGTTTCATAATCATCTGTATTATATTATAGCGATTATGCTCAGACTTTCTTTTTTGAACCTGACTATGGCTTTATAGGTCGGGCCCAATAAAGCGATAGGAGTGCGCGGTTGGAGAGTGGCCTGGGGAAAGGAAAATCCAGGGAAATCTCCGACACGGCCACGCAAGCGGTTTAAACACTGGAATACTCTAAGAGTTTGCGCTCCAGCGAGGTTGGTTGAGCGACTTCAACCAAATCTGAGGTGATGCTCAGACGTATGCAATTTTGCTGGCGATGTTTTCCTTCATCGCTCATCAGTTGCCTTGATTTCTAGTGCGAGAGAAATGGAGGCTATTGAAAAGATTTTAGCGGGAATTACTATTCTACGATGGTGGCAAACAAGCATAGTGGCCTACGGACGCTCGCGACAGGGGAACGATCACAACCGCCACTCTCAACACAGCCTTGGCCTTGGCCCTGGGTATTCTGGCGACAGACCACACAACCACATACCTACAGAGCAAGTGGTCGTGTTATTAGGATGACGTTTTAAATAAGGTAAAGGTACGGTCAACCAATTTGATTTCTGGGCCACTTCGTATCTTGTCACAGTGACATTAGTATGAGATCTCTAGCGGCTTTCATATTGATTTTCACTATGACAGGGTACGAAATGGCCCCGATATTAAATTAGTTGACTGTACTTACAAGATTGGTCTGCTCCAAATATGAGCGAGATGACATTCCGTTGCGCGCCACTTCTTTAAGGGTCGATTTTATAAAAAGCCGTTAGACCTTATGCGTCGTATGAAACTAAGGCCAAATTCTGTCAAACGAACGCAAGCAAAAAAATTACTAAGAGCTTTGACTATAACGTAGATTCTTGCTTGCGTTCATTTGACAGAATTAGGCCTTACAGTTCGTGACGTACTATATCAATATTTAATCTGCCATTTGATCTTTATAAAACCCGACTTACACCCATCTAGTCGTTCACCTATGCTTATCCTACTTCCTGCTAATTTTGTAAATGCGAAAGTTTGGATTTTTGTTACTCAATCACGATGGAGCGCTCGTGGCACAGGGGCGCCCGCGTACCGCGAGCGGTATGCGAGGTTAAGCAACGTCGGCCCAGGTCTTGGATGGGTGTGTGGATGCTGTGAGTGGTTATCAACTGAGCGCTTCCATGCTTTGGAAGGCATGTTTAGCCGTTGATTCCGGCTGCTGTCTATGATAGCAGTCGTTAAGTTAGAGGCCTTGATTGGCCGGGTGGCTTGAGAACTTCTAACAATCAAGTTTCCCACTCACTTGACAAGGGGGGGTCAAAGTTGCACCACCTGCGTAGGGAGTACCCACCCTTACCCTATATATGACCCCTGGATGGTGCTAAACGGTGCAACAAAACTGGCAACTGTACTGTCTTCTCGAATATCTCACGGTTCGAAATAATTGCCATACGATAAATAACGTAAAAACGGCTGGACGGATTATAATGAAAGTTCGTATACAAGCTATAAAGATTTTTACCCCGAAAATTATCCCTCGAAGGGAAGAAATAGGTAATGGAAGTTTACGCGGACGAAGTCGCGGACATAAGCTAATACTTACTATTTCTGTATATTGTTTGCATTGTGGTAAAAATGTTTTCGGAATTCTCTGTCCTGCGGGTAGCCGCAGTGCCGAAGTTACCTGAAATGGATTGAATTTAAAAGTAATCTTCACTTACTTCCAACCGCTTGGCGTTTGGCTTAAATTTAGGATCATGGACGTATATTTTTAAACATAATTTAGATTCAGGAAGCCTTCTACGAGGTAAATCTGCACACTGGTCTACGGCTCTACAGGTAATTATTTAATTACAGACGAGTTTAGAAGTTCCCGCAACCGTTGAGCATGAATAAAGAGATGTATGGATGTCATTGAATTAAAAGAAGTATGTACCTAAGGACAGTAGTATTGGTGTTCTTTGGTACCCCAATGTATGTATTAGGGGGTTATGGTTCATTAGCTAGGTAGGTATATTGTTTGCGATGACAAATACTCGTATTTTCCTCCTAGCAAAGTACGCAGTATAGTCAAATGCGAAATGTATCGATTTAATCTAAATACGCCCACTATTTCGCCCAGCGGATTAGCATCCAGCGTGGCAATGCGCGGCCAGCCTTCTGAGAACCCTACCGAGCACCGAAGACTTAGGGCAATTTTTTTATTTATAATGCTTTATATTATTGTGTTGTTTGTTTTTTGCTCGATTTTTTGTTGTGTATTAATAAAAGTAATCATAAATACGTAAACTTAATTCATCTACTAGGACATATTATTGACGAAGATACTCCCATATTTTTTGGCGGTACACTCATTTAAATGTTGAGAGCAGAAACATTATACTTAATTAAAGATTTCAACTCTCAACAAAATCAATAAAAATATCAAATAATTCGTATTCATTATAGAATTTCTGATTTACAGATCAAGATGTTTTTTGGTTCTCCATATATTAGCTGGTGTAGATAAGTAAAAATTATGCCTATAGATCCAGTTAGCTGACATACCGACTTATTGCAATGTTATTCTACTTACTCGTATTAGTTCAGACTACTGAAACTTACTTTTAAAAATAGAGTCACAAATATTAATTTCATTGTAGGTACTTTTCACTGGTAGTAAAATTCAGTTTTCTAAGCCTACTGAAGGCAGGTAAAATAGTGTTGGCTGATCGTTTACTTCTGTGAGTGCTATAAAATATACTGGAAAACAAACGAATTGAGTCACTATTTAAACCACTAGTTTTGTATTCTATTTAAGGCGATTCAAACGCGTTCGTATTTCCCGTTAACGACCTTAACTGAACTAGATATAGATTATAGACTTAAGCGTGACTGGAATAATTCTTTTCATTCGTTCGCTAATGATTCAGCCCGTAAGTAGAGTCGAGGAATAAAAAGATTCGCCAATTTTCGACTTTATTGTAATGAAATTGTCCCCTCCGGGCGAAAAAAATAAATAATAGCATTCTTTTCTTATTTGCCCGGAGATCCCGGCACCGGGAGATAAAGGTATAAGGTTGAAATAGTGCCGAACATTTCATTTTGCAATACAAGTTACCAAGTAACAGATGCAGCACGGGCAATATTCATTCTAGACGGAAATGAGTTCAAGTAAGGTAAACCTCCCTATGCTCGACACTGACCCAATACATTGCACTTTCCAACTTATGTTACGATGATAGAGGTAATTAATAGGTGTCATCTATTGGGCACTAAGGTGACGAGCATTGAGACGTTTACCCTGCAAGGTTTCAAATTATTTATTGAGTAAAAATATACCTCGATACTCATACTCATACTCATACTCATTTATTCGTAAAGCCAATTTACATGTCAAAAAATTTTAAGCAATATCAATATTACATTACAATATCAAATTATTATGTCACATTATGAAAAATACGATAGATTATAAAAAAATGATAATTAAAATAGCTCAATAGAGAAAATGAAAACTCATAATAATACATAACGTGGTCAAATCATTCAAATTTAATATATAATTTACAATTAATTTTACCGTTCGGTGTTGTCTATGAATTCCGTATACGTGTAGAACGGGCGCTCAACAAGCCAACGTTTCAGTCGACTCTTGAAACTGCATAGGCTCGGCGCCTCCGTTATGGTTTGGGGTAGTTTATTGTATAGTACTTGAACATAATATCTAGTATCCATAATTAGTATTTGATAAACTAGAGTTAAATTAAAATTGGTTGAAAGCATCCCCTTAATGCGTTGTTTAGTAAACACTGCACCGTGTAAAATACTACGATCTAATTACTTATATAAGCATATACAATCGACAGATCATGTAACATTGTCGGTGTTCTATTTCTTTATATTTCCTTTAACAACCATATCAAACATCAGAGATGTTTGCTAAAGTGCGCATAGATTGCTTTTATACGACCATGCGCAAGCGATGCACATCCCAGGTGCGCCGGGTGCGTGCCAGCCCTAACCCCATCCTGCGGTTGTAGGCTGAGGGTTTTGACTACAATATTTGAGGCACTGTGATGAAATGCATGTTTCTAGAAGTACTTACTATGTTTAACCCTCTTAAGTGCTTCTAGAAACATACTCGTAACTCTTTTTCTTTTCTATTATTGTATATAGTCTATAAGGTATATATGAATTATGGGCCCTGTTGCCTGACACAAATAAAAAATATACCCTAAACAAAGAGGATTAAAAAGGCAGCGGTCGGTAACCTTTTAGCAGCCAACCGTCTGTCGTGGTGGTCTAAGGCTGAACAGCCATAAATATAAGCTAATTCGTTAATCTATTGCAAAAGATCCTAAGTTATTTCGTACAAATAGCTAAAGCTAACTTAATAGTTAACACTAAAGTTCAATGTCAAATGAACTAATAAAAATTGTAATACGTCAAAAAATATTTGACGGTAGTTTACGGAACACACGGTATTTTAGCCTTTACAGAAGCTAGGCTTAGGTTGCAATTCAAAAGTTCGTGTTACGTGTTGTGACCATCCGAAATAAAAAGTGCTATTATTGCACTATTAATTTGATTGCTTAAAGTTTTATGGCTCCCAGCTGACGTGACCACCGGACAGACTGTAAGAAAATTGTCACCGGCCGCACGTGTCAATAATTTGTGAAAGTATTACCACATTGTCGGTTGTCAAGAAGGAGGCTCGCGGGCGCGGGACACAAGTAAGGGACCCACAGGCCGCCTGTTGCAGACCGCTGTACTAAATCATCATCGGTATTCGATATTTTTGTGTAAGGGTAGTGAAATTCTTTGGCTGAACTCCACTAGGAAAAAGTAGAATGAAAAAACACAATTCATAAAATAAAATATACGTATTATATTTACATGTCTAAATAATAGAAGTATCGGCTATTTTTAAATAAATAAAATACTAATGTGCACTCTATTTTGAAAATGTGTTTACTGGGGGAAAGGAGGTCTGCAATCATCCATGTGGGACCTTAAAGTCGTACATCCTTCAGAATCCTGCCACGTTGGACATTTCTGGAAAATAAATTACAGTTAAGTACTTTGGAAATATAACGAACCAGATCTGTGAAGTATATTTTTAATCTGAATTAAAATCACTTTAAACAACAACGCTTAAGGAACGACCACACCGGTGTTTAATGACGCATTTACGAGATGACGTCTCCTGCATCACGGAAAACAATCTGCATCGAAAACGAGGCGTTAGCAAAATATTGCCAGTGTGGTCGTTATTTATCTCTGTGTGTTGATTATAAAACAAGAAAAGTAGTAAATTAATGCCGCAGTGAGCGGGTCAGCAATAAAGACTTTAGATTGATGTTTAATTATTATTATTTACAATACTGCTCCGTAAAAATCGCCAGACGATTACACAACAACCCACTGTCTATTGCAAACGATTCGAAAGCTTGCAGAATAAATAACCAGTATTGAAACAAATTTATTTACAAGTAAGATTAATGATAGGCCGTTCCGCATTTTATTGTTTTTCGCTACAGCTTTCGCTATTCCATATTTTCTGCGTATTTGCCGAAATTTCGTATTGTTTTCTTAACGAAAACATTAAATATTCTTGCCGGAAATCGTAAATATTAAACTTCATTCATAATTTTCCTACCTACTTATTTTATTTTTAGTTTCTTCGGATATTAAAATAAAATGTTTTAAAAACAAAGTAGCAGCTAGTTAACGTTAGGTAGATGTATCTGTTACTTAAGTATGGAAAATGATTTTGTATTTCTATTATTATAAAACAATTGAGTCTCAAAAAAAATTAGGATATGTATAGGGTCTCTACTGTCAAACTAATACAGATAAAAACAAGCATACAGAGATGTATAAAGTAATGACAAACAAATATAAATAAATAGGAACAGAAATGGCCCGTATATCGACATTATTAAGCTTGTTCAAAAACGTTACTCAGTGGCCTATTTGATTGAATCCATAAAAATGTTTTTTCTTATGCGCGCTGATTTTTACACGATAACCTAACGTATCAGAACGCAAATACGAAACTGAATCTTACACGAAATCGAAAAGCCAATACATACCCGGAATCTCTAAAAATTCGGTTCAACTTACATCAAAGATGGTCGAGCTGACGCAAAATACGAGTTTGTTCGCTTCACAGATCTGCGGCGGTCCGAGGAGGTTCTTGCCAATACACCTTTCCTTAGCGACTTCTACTGCCGGTTGGAACTCTTCGTTCTTTTCCGCCCAGTTATCTAGGAACTTCTTGAGGGCTTCTTCATCGATTCCCTCATCTTCGAGAAGGAGATCATATTTTTTCAGCATGCATAATTGTTTTGAGCACTGAAACGGAAGAAAGGATTTTATCTTTATATTAGTCATTAGCCGGGTAAAAAATTAAACTTATGAATACCCGTTTGCGCCCGGCCAAAAAAAAAACTACGACATTGTTTTTTTATGTGCCGGAGATCTCCGCCATCTCCGGGCCTGGCAGATTATGGTTTAATGTAGTTTAATTGTTAATTATTCACCTCAATGTTACTTAACAAAAAAGCATGTCAGTGGGACCAATTTCCAGGAAAAAATGTAGGTATTGAAACGAGTATAATGTGATTCGTCTTGGTGTGATTAGCGCGATTCATGCACTTACCTACAATAATACGGATATCTTAACTTTTATGTGTCAGTCTATCAGAATTAGATTTATAGACATGATACAATAGCGATATTGTAGGGATGTCCAATTCTGCTAGATGAATACATTTTGTATATTGTTTACGAGTACACATTTAATAATACAACACTCAAGGTGTACTAAGGATATGGTAAAATTCGCGTGAATCCGCTGAATGCGGGAGACGCAGGACTGGTAATTGTTGCACCCTTTCAGGGAGACCTATGTCCAGCCTCCAACAAGATGGACCGATTAAGTGAAAGACTTGTCGTTCTCCAAACTCTACACAGTAGTAAGAGACGCGCTCGACAGAAACCGATGGAGGCAGATCATCCGCTCCAGATGCAATCTTGATGCTGACCACGATCCTCAGACATGAGAGACCGACCTGAGAGAGAGTTATCCAGCAGTGGAAGTCTTACGGGTGATATGATGACGATGATTTAATTATTAAAATAAGAAATAGCGTCAGCCAACTTAGAGGCCTTCGGGTGGCTTGGAAACTGTTAACAGTCAAGTTGCAGATCTAATCCTAACAAGGGCTAGTTACTCTTTGGGTTGGCAGGTCAGTAACAGTGCCTATGTCTACGCCAAGTTTTGAAATTAGGTAGCCAACAAGTGGCATCCTTCAGGATGCAAATGTAGTGGGAAAACGCTAGGAGGATGATGGTTAAATCAGGAAATATTAATTTACATCAGGAGGCCCACGTGGTTTCGGCGCAGGGTCACTGTCATCCAGCTTCTGGAAGCCGCACTCCGCGAAGTCTTCATCCGGAAAGAAGGGCGGGATCGGGCAGCATTCGTGAGGTTTGTCCTGCAATGGCACATTTATTAACTAAAGCGGTTAAATAAATAATGTCTCAGATCGCAGGTATTTGACGCCCGAGCCGAAGGCAAGGGCGATAAATATGCGATCTGATGCACACCACGGCTTATTGGTTGGTCCTTATTGTCAGGTTACCTGTGGGTGGGACGAGAAGATTTAAAGAGCACTATTGATAAATTGCAAAATTATCGCTGCATTTAACAACATTTTAAAGAGTGGGTAAAATATTTTGTCTGTATGTTGTAGAGCTGGTGCTTACCTACACTTTATTGAGCGCATTAAAGAGGATTTATATGGGTGTAGATGTATAGCTATACCCATGACCATGCCATGTTTAAAGCATCAGTATGTTATTTTGTTTTTTAAATGATATGAAATGATACTTACAACAGTTGGAGGTGGACCTAAACATTTTTGTGGGATGTTCGGCGGCAGGTTTGGTGGGAATTGGCCTTGTACGTAAATCAACTGAAAAATAGTTAAAAAATTATAAAAAGTAAAAAAAACCGTCTTGATTTACTTACCTATCAAAAGTAAAAGTTCTGCATTGCATTCATCGGATGCAACTCACGGAACGGTTTTTATATAGTATTCTTTGTACATAAACTCACACAAGTGCGTCCGAGGATGCGACGCAGAACTGGGGACGCTAACCTCAAAAGTCGCTTTAAAAACGATGGTAAGTAAATATTAAAGATTTCAAATTTGTTTATTACAGTATTTAGCTTTAACCCAATAATTAGTTTATTATACAGCGTGAAACAAAATGGTTCTAGTTAGTTAGTACGTGGCACCATCATTTTCCTTACACCATACCATGTATTTAGGTACCCAATCCAATACATATGTGTATATAATATATTCAAACAGATATGTAAAAACAACCTTATGCAATAGCATGAATATACAAGTGGTTTAAGCAAAAATGGATTTTCTGACATGGACATAAAAGCCGCCGTAAATTTGTGTTTCACTTTAACAATAATTTTCCCGCACCTGCAAAGCATTGAATGAAAAACATTGTTTTTTTTCATTGTTAGACAAGCGTTGTTAATACTATTTAGACTTGCATTTACACGTAATTCACTATTTATTTCCTGAATTGCAATGCATATTGTACGCAGAAACCGAAGTAAATCTGTATTAGGTGACTTTCCGACTGGCTCAGTGAAAAAAGTAAAGAAAATGGTCATACCAAACAACTTTTCCCATGGGACCAACGAAGAAATAGCGAAAAAATAAGAGTTAGTAAGAGTTAACCGTGGGTTGACTTCGAGTTAATTGAGTGTCTACATACGGAATTGTTGATCTAGTAATTGGTCTCATTGGAAGTTATTCAGTCACCAAAATTTTTTTCCATATAAGTATTTTTTTCCATATCTCGGTTAAGTTCCAGCATGGAAATGGATTGTCACTTTATGTGATATATCAGACGATGGCGGTTAAAGGGTTTATTAACATAATATTAACCTTTATTGTGCATGTACTTTGACTTTTAATAGTGCCATTGCGGCGTACCTACTTGCAGAATAAAGTTTATTTATTTCATTAATAACTATATTTAAAAAACACGTCACTTCAACAGATTTTTGAGTTAATTACATCACATATTTGACAAAAATTCGTCTTCGAACTCATAAGTAGCTGGATACTTTGGTACTTTGTCGTTTTCACCCGTCAGAAATGTTAGTATGACAGGTTAAACACGAAGTTAAAACGACAAGGTACAAAGGTGTGAAACCCCTTGTGAGTTCGACTATACCTACATCTGCATATATTAGAAATCAATCAATTAAAAAAAAGGATATAATAAAAATCGCTTTAAATACCTATATAATATGGCTACGTAAATATAGGGCAATTTACTTTTAAAAAAGTTTATTAGATATTAGGATAAGAATTGTTATAAAATGACTTACAAATAAATATAATAACCTGCTACTAATAGTAACAGCACGGTTAGTAATGCAAAAACTAGTACAGAATTAGTACATAGAGCTATTGGGTACCTATGCTAAGTGTTACGTACATTGAGGGTAACCGACCGAAAGGGATGTGCAATTGTTCAACTAGCTGGAAGCTTCTTTTGAGGTGCGCATAATGATTATCTTAACTGGGTAGTTATGCCTATTAACACAATGTCGGCATCTATCTATAATTAATTTTCCAGAAATTGATAATTAGACTACCGTCACCAACTCGACTCGCCTAGTAAAAAAGTTCTTGCACTAAATCGGCCCAAAGGTCAATCGAATACCAATCGATATAAAAAATGATTCCAGCGATAGACCGTTTACTAACGAATTAAAAACTAAACTATATACACAGGAGACGATTTTTTAAATCTCCTTTTCGCTAGCCCATATTAAAACAAATCTCTAAGAATAATAGTTATAAAGAAATAAAATGACGTGCATTTATTATGTATTGTTATAACAAAAATTATAATAGTCATGCTGCATGACATGACATAAAACTGACCTGTTAAATATTATTATTTTATTAATAAATTATTTAGTTCTCTTAATACACAACAAAAAACGAGCAAAAAAGTAACAACACAATAATATTTATAAAGCATTATAAATAAAAAAAATGCCCTAAGTTATTTAGTTGAATTGAATGTACACCGCTTTTTATTATGTCGAAACAAGAGGAATAAAAAGTGGATAGGGAAATCTTGTGAAAACATCACAGATTAGTTTAATATGGGCCCTACGTACACCATGGGTATAGAAACGATAGAAGAATGATACTATCATATTTTAATTTTATATTTGCTGCCTTAAACACATTGAATTCCAATTGATTTATAAGTGAACTCATGAAGTCTGACATGAAAGTGTTGAATGGCAGTACCTGTATGTTGAATGTATGGACTTTAGTATAAATTGAACTGCAAAGCAGATCAACTTTAAATTCAATTACTACAAAATAAGCGTTATAAAGTACTTAACATATTTCTTACTTCAGATAATCAGTTCCAAAATTTGCTAAGATATATTTACTGCCACATGTACTATGATAATATAGTACAAACTTATGCTAGTCGCCCCATAATTAAAAGCAGCATACCCAAAACACTCATTGCACTCGCAGTTATTACCTAATTCTGTTTACTCCTTTCGTGAATACCTAAACTTCTTCTGGTGTTGATGATTTCTCCTTCTAAAACACCTAAACTAAAATCGTGTTTTACTTACGTGGAACACAGCAAACAGCACACAGCGTAACATATTGGAGGGTAGTGACAGGACGGCGCGCGCGCAGCGTTTTATACCACCATCGGTCTAAGGTCAGCCATTGTGGCCAAGGTGTCGCCATAGAGGAAGCTGGATGGGTAATTTGTGTTTGTGGTAGTGCTTATTGCTTTTACTGATAACAAAGAGCGATATACTAATAATATATCGCTGGTTGTTATCAATTACATATAACTGGACAGGTAGATGGCAGCATATAAAAATAAAATATTCTAATATTAGTACCAATAAACAAAAAACCTATACTTTACTGAAAGGTTAAACTAGTTAATATAGTTTTAAACAACTCAAGAAAGTTTAAATTCAAACATATTAACACATTTTTGAAACATGTTTTGATTGGAATTTGGTACAAGTTCTTGACGTTGTATTTATAAGAAAAGTCAAAAATGTTATTGTTAAACCTGAAGTTAGTTCCTTATTTCGAGACTAGTGGCCTCAAATTTAAGTAGCAATGAATAGACTAACTAAGCTTACCCGATTCAGCAGTTTTCTGAAAATCATGCGGAATTTAAGTTAAACTAGGCATTCAGTGCTCAAAATTGAGGAGACTAGTTAGAAAATAAGGTACTAACTTATGCAAATAAGTACTCAGCATTTAGAATACTTTTCCTTTTTTGGATAATATCTGTTTGTGATGCTTCCTTACCAAAAATACTAAATACGCCAAAAAAAGCTGCAAATGGTGTTAAAAGCATGACAATCAATTATAATTATCATATTTCACTGATTGCAAATTTTAATTTCTCATCAGCTTGACAAACACAATATTTGATCCTTTTTTAACTGGTATGAATTGCATTGTGAAAATATATTAAATTAGTCAACTAGCCTTTCCAAGTCACGCCTCCGGCTTACGTTGGGTGACAGGAGTAGACAGTTTGACAAAGTGACGCACTAAATAAATATTAAGTTGTACATAGATGATTCTTAATGAATTACTAGAAAAATATTCTTTAGGAATAGTAAAAGAATATTTTTCTAGCAACGTGTCATAAAATTGCGCAAAGTAACGTCTGATTAGAATATTTGCATCAGAACTGTATCATCATTAACTATTATCACAGATCCTTTAGTAAAGCTAAACCAAGTTAAAAGGTCACCCCACTCCTACTAGACGTTTGTTTCAATCTGTATTTCTGTGTATTGCACGTATACAATGTAAGTTCCTACGTCAAGTGTGAGCTGAAACACACTAGAGGGGCGTTAAGTTTAATATTAGTTGAAACAGCTAATTGATTACGTAACATGTCCAACTTGCGTTCATCATCATCATTTTCAGCCCGTTTTCTCCCACCTGCAGAGCCTTAGCCTCTTCGAGTACGCCACCCGTCCCGGCCCTTTCTTAACCTGGCTGTGGATTTAGAGGCCGGGCCCAATAAGACGATATTAAGAGTGCGCGTTTGAAGAGTTGCCTGGGGATAATACATGGGAAGCCTCCGACACGACCACGCGGGCGGTTTAAACACTGGATTACTCTAAGAGTTTGCGCTCCAGCGAGATTGGTTGAGCGGCTTCAACCAAATCTGAGGTGTGAGCGTCCCGGTTCTGAGCTACTCTTACACAAGAGTGAGAGAAGAGAGAAACTTACGTTAGATAGATCCGTCGTCTTTAATATGGAAAAGAATAAATAGTTTATTTCTTTCGACAACCTAAAAAGGGCATTTCATTGCAATAAAAAAACTGAAAACTAAAAGCTACCTACAAATATACGGAAAATGACATTTATAGATTAACCGTAAAAGTTTTATCTTTTGTGGTCGAGGGTTTGTATTCAATATATTGCCTACACAACATCATTTTAGTATTCACCGGTAGCTTTTTTGGCGAATAGGTAAAACTAAGTTTTGAGTAAACCTACCATTTTAGATGTAAATTGAAAATATGATAAGTCATCAACTCACACTGGGCGAACGGGGGAACGATAAGCTCATTTCCCCTCGTTTATAGGCCCGGGATGAATATAAACAACTTATGACAAAATTTATACTCTATAGTCTATGTAAACACATTATCTTCATACCGACCTAATACATGTCACCTACATGGATTGTTTGTAGATAGGTACTAGAATTTCTGGGAATCATACAGTCCACTTGAGAATCTCTCCAGCTGCTAATCTGCCCACTTGAAAATCTGTCCAGCTGCTCTGGAGGGTAATTATGCAAGAAAGGTGCAGGCACGTATCCAGAGGGGGGATAGTTGGGATTTATCCCCCCCCGAAAATACTAAAATACTTAATATAAAATACTTATAAGTGTGTAAATAAACTACGGACGGTACTTCTTTAAGTTATTAAAAATTATAGTACAGTGATTACAGTGATTTTTACACAGTTCACATGGTTGTTTCAATGTTTGTCCCCCCCCCCCTTACTTGTCCATCGAAGTACTATTAGCAACAGACTTAAAAAGGACTTCCTTACTCACTTAAAAAGGACGTCCGAAACTCTAAGGCCAAATTCTGTTAAATGAAGCAGGCAGGAATCTACCTTATAGATTGGCACCCGGTGCGTTTCTGAGTATCCCCCCCACATACTTAGAATAAAACACCAACATATATAACCCAGATCATGGTCTAAGAAAACAAGGACTGACAATCCGGATTGTGACACGACCATACGTCACTGTCGACATGACGACACACTCACACTTACGTCCACGTCCGCATACCGTCTATAGGCTGATGACAAAGGTCGTGTCACACACACTACTAACGGCACAGTACATTATTGTATCATGGCCCAGGCAGATTCTCCTAATTCCCGAGTGTCTTACGAGGTGAGCGGCAAGGCCAAACGAGAGAAAAACCGTGCTAAGCGTAGGATCTTAGGCCCTTAGCGCGCTCTCTCGTTATCAATCAAATTAATCCATTAAATCGAAGTGGAGAGGAGCGGAGCACAAGAGCGAATTTGATTGGTCAATTCTGCATGTCTCCGCTCCGCTCCGTCTCAGTATAAAGGCTGCCTAAACCCATATGACTGTGTTATACCTAATTATCATCATCATCATCATTCAGCCGGAAGACATCCACTGCTGGATATAAGCCTCCCCCAAGGAGCGCCACAGCACACGGTCGCGAGCCACCCGCATCCAGCGACTCCCCGCTGCCTTGACCAAGTCATCAGTCCACCTAGTGGGAGGCCGTCCAACGCTCCGTCTTCCCGTGCGAGGCCGCCACTCGAGAACCTTTCTTCCCCAACGGTTATCGGTTCTACGAGCAATGTGGCCCGCTTACTTCCACTTCAACTTGCAGATTCTCTGAGCTATGTCGGTAACCCTCGTTCTTCTGCGGATCTCGGAGTTTCGGATCATGTCCCGCAGAGAAACTCCAAGCATAGCTCTCTCCATCGCACGCTGAGCAACTCTGAGCTTATTTAAGAGGCCCACATTCAGCGGCAACCTAATTATCATATTGCCCTAATAATCATTAAGAATCGTTCATTTAGTTTACTCAAATACGCATTTTATGTAATTAGGTGCAATAGATCGTTAGTTTCATCCTCGTTAACGTGACTCCGTGCAACACATTTCCCCTCAGCCCCATTCTAAAAAACAAAAACAAAAGGGCAGAACTTCGTAGCAAAGTAGATCATTTACGCCTATTATGTTCTAAGCAAGGTTACTCGTTAGGGCTGAGTGTCCGTCTAGTAACTGTAGTGCTTATAATTATGCGTCAAGCGCAGTCCCAGTGAGTTTTTCCGTGCAGATATTTTCACAATCATAATCAGTTTAGTAGTCGGGTACTACTTAGGGGGGTCATGCTTAGTTGAAAAAACAAAAGTCAGGTCAGGAGGGACCTCCTGTGGTCAATAGTTAACGGCTTATGTGCATGTGGGCTATGTTTTTATTACAGGGATTTATAGAAACAGAGACATCGTTTACTGGTCCAATCCAACATTAAGCTTTGTAGCCCTTAACTTTTGGTATGTCCGCAGAAAAGACGCGAACCTAAATCCGTGTATGACCCAGTCATTATTCTACCTATACCGATACCGTACCGTTACAGTTCTCTTTAAGTATTACGCCACCAATCATTTACCTGTTTTTGATTTCAATTTATTCCCTGAAAAGGTAAACACGTATGTAGCGTGACGTGATATAATTCTGTGATTTATTTATGTCACTGTATGTTTTCAATTGTATTTGATATTTGAAACGTGGCCGTATGTGACTGGTATACGGCCATATCTCAAATGTATTTATTATATGAAATATGATCGTATGTGACTGCTATACATATACAGTCATATCCCAAATTTATTTTACTTGTGAGACGCGTCTGAAATAGTGTTTGAACTCAAATATAGGTCCCGTTCTGGTAGTTATATCATCGGCAGTCAGTGGGTTTATTTTTAACCAATACTGTTTTGCATTTAGTTACAAAGTGCAAGTATTGTTGAACAATAGTTATTTACATAAGGATTTTCTCATTTTAGAAATAATATGCGACATAAAGAAATCTGCTTTTAGAAGGCAAAACCTTATCATCGAAACCTTAAATATCTTTAAATATTTATCTTTGTTTTATTGTCCCTTATGGAATTAATAATACAGATCGATTACTTATCAATACGTGCATACCTTAACAGGAAAGAAGGTTTTTTAATACTTACTTTTCTTATGTTAAGCAAAGCTGTTGAAACTCCTATAATAAATAAATAAATAAATTCAGGGCCACGTATATACACACCGGCGACATGCTGCGCGGCTAGCCGCGAGTGCTTGTCAAACGCATCGGATTTCCATACATTCTGACAGACGCGCGCTACGTGAGGCACCGCGCGAATTTTCGGCTATGCGTGAACGCACCCTAGGATATTTGGGTATTTATGCTAGGAGTTATATTTTAGATATTTTTTGTTTACAAACCTATTATGTATTTACGTCCTAAAACACTTTGGATTCTCAATTTCAGGCTTGAAAATACACATTTTTTGATAATAATTCAATTCGACTACTGCATGTGACCGAAAAATGATTTGAAAGATTCTGTTAAATATAACTTGATCAAGATTTAATAGTGAAATAACCTTTTCATTAATTTACTTTTCTAACTAAGGGATTTTGTTGCATTACCAAATATTAACAAAATTTTTAACATTTCTTTTTGATGACGATGATGATGAGATGCAATGAAGTCTATTAGTTAGACTGGAATTTGTTATTTTCTGAATTACCCGAGGACACTACCATAAATATACTACTCACTCATCATACATTTATGTGAATCTATAGTATGCAGTGTATCTATTCTTATCTTTTTGTAATAGTGTATCCAATAAAACACAGAATTACTGTCTATTTCATGCTAGCTAAATATAACCATGATGACTACAGTCACAGTGCATCGCCAAATGACAATAGTAAAACCAAAACCTTGACTAAACCGCCTTATTCTAAAACAATTAATTCGTCATCAGACTGAACACAATCCAATATCAAACCGTCGTAAGTACTGTCGACCGTCAAAAATATGTACGCAATCTCGCACCGTATTCGTTTGTAGCAAGGCGAAAACTGTGTACATACATCTGACGGTGCAGACTTCATACCCTGTTGCCTACTGCCGTCAGTTTGTGTGCGGATGCAGTGTCCACGGTCTGAGAATCAGTGTCGAGGCCTTGGACACGTTGACAATTACACGTTGACTGGCCAAGGGGGTCGACGAACGGAGATTATGCGGCTGAGATAATGGGTAATTAATTAATTGATGTGGGGATCATTTGCACTGACCTCGGTATGGCACTTTACGGCTGAGTAGTGTAGATAAACAAGGTCTGACAATCCGGATCGTGACACCAGTGACGTCACTATCGACGAAGCACTTGCACGTCCGTCCGCATACCATCGATAAGCTGATGCCGTGGGTTGTGCCACTCACACTACTAACCGATATACCGGATTGCCATACCTGGCGCAGTATATTATTGTATCATGGCTGTAAGGCATTGAAAGCCACTGTAACCGAGAAATGCTCACGTCTGGAACGATCTCCAAATTTTAAAGACGTTAATGTGTGGTTTCAATCTGGAGATCATGGGAATCCTGGCTCGTACAGTCAGTATCAGTTCTTACATGTACGTTCTCAAAGGTTCAATAATATCTTAGTAACCTTATTATATCTTTAATAATAAAGTCATGTTCACATATGTTTGAACACCTTGTCTGTGCACATATTTTTATAGTATATATAGTCCTCCTCATCGATTTGCCCTATTGTAAGCTCTAATATGTATTGTAGTCGACTGTACAACAAGGATATTAAGGTTTCAATTATCGTAGCGCCAGATAAAGTTTTCCTCACTTGTCTGTAATATTGCACTGATCAATTAGCTAAGGACAATATAAGGAAGGGAAATTTCAATGCCAGGATTACGGAATAACAGAATCAGCGACGTGGATACAAATATAATTTAATTGCAATTATAGGAAAATGGATGGAAAATTTTTTTAAAGGAAAATATCACCAATAAACAATTTGTGTTTCTAATTAAGTACTACCAATCAAACTGTCATCAAGTAATTGTTAGTAGGTACACATTTTTATATTTAATATTTATACCAATTAAATGAAATTTAATCGATTCAGTTATCCCGCAATGAATGTATTAATAGAAATGAAAGTGAAATTTAAAAAAATGTATTTAACTAATCAAATATACGAAAATAGCGCTTGTTATTCTAATTATTAAGTCTTAAACTTTTTCTGAACGCTTAGCATTTCCAAGCCGACTGCGGACATTTCTGAAAGGAAATAACATAAATTTATACACGGGTGTTATGATTGACGAAACTAATGTTCAATAAACTTATGCAGATAGATGCCTTTGCATATTTTGGAAGCTACAATACAATACAAAAACTCTTTATTGCCCACCTCAATTAAAGGACACAATACCTATACAGTACAAAATCACAATGAGTGGAGGCAAACAACAGGTGGTCAGGAAGCTAACTATTTTTTTAATCGTTACTTAATTGGTTTGTTGCTTTGTAAGTTTGTCCTTACGATCATATACTGCTACTGTGCATACATTTATATACATTTACATAGGAGGATTCTTTCTATTAACAGCTAGAGACATATAAACTCTCACTCTTTATACAGCGCATCCACGGGCGCTCTGGTGACCTTACTCACGACCAGTAACCCATCATCACATACCTATAACTACAAAGCAAATATTGGTGATATTATGACTAAGAAGGCTCAGGCCTGAAATATCTGTTTTCCTAAAATGTACAATTCTCAAAAAGTCTACGTACCCATAATAGTTGCATTCCTATTTTGTCAGCTTTATCGAAATGTATTCAATTTAGAATGTGTGCAGTCTTAGAAGGTCTTATATTCATAATGTTTACATATCTATAATTTCAGTATGTGCCTAAATCAGAATTACCATAATGTTCCCTTTTTAGGGTTCCGTACCAAAATGGTAAAAAAGGGTTCCCCTTATGGTTTCACTTTGTCTGTCTGTCTGTCTGTCTGTCTGTCACATCGCTAAATATCTCAAGAACTACGCTATCGATTTGAAATTTTGAATAGTTATAAAGAAAGCTTACCTACATACATTGAACATGACTTTTTAAATTTTTTTTTTTATTTTCTGTGAAAAATTACAGATAATAATAGGTGGTTCAAAATTTGAAATCTCGTTAATAAGTCGAGTGGGGTGTCATAGGAAAGGGCTTGGGTTGCACATTCCGAAAAATTTTTTTTTTTGTTTTATGAGGGAAAATGTAAAAAAATACCGTAATAAATAAAAAAAAAATTAAATCAGTTAACGTGATAAATAATTATCCTTGAAAAACTACCATACATACAAAGTTATTCAGTCGCTCAAATTTGTAACAAAAATCGCCGATAGATGGCGCTGTACACATGGCGTCCAATTTCCACACCATGTTCTTGAGATTATCCTGATTTAATAGGATTGGAACCGGTACACATCTGTAGACGAAGCCCTCGGTGCGCGAGTTCGACTCGCACTTGACCGGTTTTTTTTAAACAGGTTATCGTCTTATTATGTTTGTTTTCCCATATGCCTGTTTTATTTTTAAGTCAATATTCTAAACGTAAAAGGCTTAATGTATAAGAACAAAATATTTTTCGTTCTCAACCGGTTTCGTACCCGAACGAAGGGATTTTCGTATTTTAGTTTTGTACTAAAATCAATGCTAAAAAATGCGAAAGTAACTCGGCTTATCTGTCTGTTCCTCTTTCACGGCTAAACCGCTGAACCGATTTAGACGAAATTTGGAGACATTTTGGGTACAAGACTTTTCTGGAATGCCAATGTTGTAAGAAGGCGGATATTTTGAGGATGCATAAATTTTGAGAATAAGCACTTTCTGAAAAGCGAACATTATACAAAAACTGTCATTCTTGGAAACAGGCAAAGTTAAATAGCTGACATTTTGAGAAGCTGACGTTATGCTAAAGAAGTGCTGACATTCTGAAAAGCAGACATTTTGCGAAAAATACATTTTGGGAAAACGGATATTTCAGGCCTGACTTCCCCAGTTGGGCTGGTTCAAATACCAGCATGATGCGATTTCGCTGTGCGAGTCCCTAAATATTTGAGTAAATGTTTGTCCAATGGACAAGTATGTTAGGAACACAAGCGACAGTCCGTTCCACAGCCTGCGTCCGTCTGCAGGTCCATCAAGACAACCTACCTTCAACATAGCGACGCCAATGCAAGTGAACACACATAGGTCTTGCAAGAATAGTCTAAGTACCTACTGTCTCAACTCCTTGTCCACACAGTCGGTCATCGCCCTGTTCACGGCCCCAGTCCAACCGTATTAGCCCAAGACTACGTCTTTAAGTACATCGTGAGGTAGATCTCCTAGCTCGGATGTGAGGAAAACTGACTTCTCAAAGAGAACGTACCTTCATCATAGTGATGCCAGTGCAAGTGAACACATTATAGGTCTTGCAAGAGTAGTCCAAGTACTGTCTCCACTACTTATCCACACAGTCGGTCATCGCCCTGTTCATGGCCCTAGTCTAACTCTATTAGCCTGAAACTACTAACTTCTCAAAGAAAACGTACCTTCAACATAGTGATGCCAGTGCAAGTGAACAACATCATAAGCCTTGCAAGAGTAGTCCAAGTACTGCCTTAACTCCTTATCCACACAGTCAGTCATCGTCCTGTTCACGGCCTCAGTCCAGCCACTATTAGCCTTTGACTACCTCTTCAAGTGCATCCAGAGGTATATCTCCTTATTCGGATGTGAAGAAAACTAACTTCTCAAAGAAAACATACCTTCAACATAGCGATACCGGTGCAAGTGAACACATCATAGGCCTTGCAAGAGTAGTCCAAGTATTGCCTCAACTCCTTGTCCACACAGTCCGCAATAGCCTTGTTCACGGCATCAATCCAACCACTATTAGATTCCGACCACTTCTTCAAGTGTGCTCGATAGGCCTCCTTGTTTAAAGTATTTTTATCGATGAGGAAACCTGACTTCTCGAACACACATTGTACGTCGTTGCACTGAAAAACAGGTTTTTATTTCAAATACACTAAAAAGCAAATTATGAGTACACTTTGTGTTGAATTTCCATGCAGAGCTTACACTGTTTTTTTGTTCTTGAGTGTGTTTAGAGCAGTAATATTTAGTTGTCTATGTTGGATTTGCAGAGCCGTGATTCCATTTGTCTTCATTCACAGAAGGGGATATTCTTGGGATATTGCTTTTATTTCATAAAGGTACCTTGACATACAGCTGATTGATGACCCTGAACCCAGTGTCGGATTTAATAGCTAGATGTACTAGTACTTTTAGTTTGTTACAAAGATGTTTTCTATGTACTACCTATTCTAAGTTTATAACGTCCCGAATAAAGTTATTTTATCTCTTTCTTGTTGTCATTGTTGATATAGACCAACTACGTTCTACTTCGGGACACACATACACACACCACCCCCACACCAAATACACATATCCACACCACATTCACAAATCATTATGGACGAACTATAAGGATAAAAATGAAATACTAATGTCACTTGTTTTGGTCTGATATAGTTACAGGACTTGTGTGGCGTTTTGTTAAATGGTTATTATTACACGTAGCTTGTAGAAAAAGAATAGAATATTATAATATTTTTGCGAACTACGAGTATTTTCCTATTGAACCTCACGATGAAGATAATCAATTTTCGCAGTGACTAATGACTACAAAATTTATTGTAGTTAGTTATTCATCAGGGACCAGTCCCGGTTCCGCACGGGTAGTCCAGCATTTTAATTATAGTTCATTCCCTTTTTACCGCTCTAAGGAATTACTTTTCAAATGGCACTGTTTTTTTTCTTGTACTTAAGGAAACAGTAAATTAACAAAGTTTCAAGAACCTGACAAACAACAATACTTCATAGGTACAACACTCGGTTCCCATACACATATTAAACCCATTTTGACACATTTGCTGGCACACCGCCAAAACTGTATGGACGTGAACGCACATATGCGTTGCCGGCAGTGAATACCTTAAGGAATGAATTTAAAAAAATCTGAAATTAACTTTACATGTCTCCTATTCGGAAAGTTTGATGAGCCGGGTGGAAAATAAGATTCTACATTTCAAGTTCGAGCTAATCCTTTGCTAAATGTTTTAATATTAAATAGATAATTTTCCTTAAAATGTTACTTTTATTTCAGGTATTTAATACTTACCGGACCAGGTAATTTAGGATTTGAGCATTCTGCCAAAGGTTTATTGTCTCCCAGCTCCGGAATATCGCAACATGCTGACAAAGGTTTCTGAAAACAAGAAATATGCAGACATGGTTTTGAACTGGCTTTGAGTCGTGTTTTACTATTAAACTTCGACTTGTTTGTGGTATGAGTCTATTAATTTAGGAAACTCCATAACGCCTTGTTTTTATCTTTAAGGAAATGCATTTACGAGTACCTGCTAGTTAGGATGACTAGGGCGTTTATGACGGACTAACATCGGAAAACGCCTTGGGCCACCATCTCAAACCCCGAGTGTCGGATCCACCTTTTAGAGGGGGACGTCGCGGGATTGCTATCAGCATTCGACAGTATGCAAACTCCATAAAGACTGATGATGCTCTTGTAAGTGTAGTAAGGCTTTGCTAACATTAAAATTTCAGGCACCTAAATATATTTTATTCTTATATCTCAGAGTGGCGTGAGCATGGCACTGTCAAATGTGGCTAGCGCTTAACAAAGACGCCAGAATTTTAGTAAATTATTGGACTGTGCCGATTAAGAACAATCTGCTTGTACAAAATATATATTTAGATGGGTAGAGACAGTAACAGTCACATACATTGTAAGGTAAGTAGTCAAATATATCGTAAGGTAATCTATCGTACCGTATCGTCGTCTTTACTCCTGCGGGGTAATCACGTAACTTTTGTACTACCGTTAGATAGATTTTGATGTCAAATTTTAATTGTCAGCTCATACATTTATACTTCAAAATTGACAGTAAAATCTATCTACCGTTAGTACATAAAGTTACGTGATTCGCCAGCTGCTTACGGCAATAAAGACATACCACGATGTATTTAAATACTTAGGCTGTTACTTCTGAGTGTAGGTATTTCAAATACTAAAAAGAATGTAACGTTACCAATGTAGCGCCTTTCCGCCTTTGTTGGAGTAGGAGGTCAGCATTTATTACCTGGAATTGTCGATTGAACAGTCAAGAATAACTCAATAGTTACAGGTGAACTGTGTTCAGTTAAATTAACATTGGAGGGATCTTTTTAATAGATCTTATTTCCTTCTTTTACCGTTATTAGTTAAACTTGATATCATGCCACCGGGGCCTATTTTAGAATTACACTTGTTTTTGTTTTTTTTTATTAAGTTACTAATTTAGTTACTTATTTATTTAACTTATTTTCCTCTGTAATTATTATTATTTTTGTAACTAAATGTACTATATACTATTTTACGTTATCAATAAATAAATAAACCTTTTTTGGATTTAAAAAATGAACTTCTAATTTTTATCACATCACCAAAATTCTAATGATTTCTGAAATACTTTATGAAAAGCTGTTAAAAGCGAGCAAACATGAATAAAAAACATTTGTATAATTTCACATTATTTTAACTAATAAAAACTGGCAAAAATCTTTGAATTTGTTAACTCAACATTAAATCATGTTTTACTCAGTACAAATGTTCTGCAAACTCGCAAATTCTCGCGCAAATTACTCGCGAAATCTCTAGAGAACTGAAGTAAATAAATAACAAAATGTATCACCAACCGAACAAAACAAAAACAACGTGAATATTTTAAGCATTTTTGCACGTTTAGCACTACAGTTGTTGTGGAACTGTTGCGAACTGAACCGGAGAAACTTATCAAGCCATAACGACAAGTATTTTATAAACAAGCTAACTATCTACGGTCAAAGTTGAATTCTTGGACAAGACGTGTTGTGACACTTCATATTAACGAGAATTTTGAACTTCGGACGAGACAAATGTAAGGAAAATAACAAATAAAATGTGAGAAAATACATTATGTACAATGTAGGTATACTTAGGTATACTTCTTCTTAAAGTATGTCGTAATAGACACAAAAATGTTTTAATGGCCTGATTAAATTCTAGGTTAGGTTAGGTTTATTTTATAGTGCCACATCGGTGACAGGAAAAAGCATGATGGTAAGCGGTCACCGTAGCCTATGGTCGTTTGCATCTCCAGGGGTGTCACATGTTCCTTGCGATACCTAATTCATTATTATCACCTGCATGATCTGAATCTGATAGTTTGCCTATTGATACCGAACACTCAGTACCTAAAATAAAGAAATCAGTAAAAGGAATACATAAATATTGATTTATACTTAGAAATGCACGGTTTTCAAATATTAGTATTCGTTTTTTATTGCATATATGAAATTCAGCCTTTACAATTTGCGGATACAGTTGCATAATGAAACTTATACTGAACCCTATCTTTGCAGGTGTAGCTTATCTATATATACACGGTGCCCATGAGGAAAGGGAAAAAAAACCACGCATTCCTGACCAAATTTGAAGTTAAAAATGTCATATAAAGTACATTGGATTCGGCTTAGTTTTTGAGATATTTCCATGTTTATATAAAAAAGCTGCAATGAAATCTCCAGTACAAATCAACTTTGTTTGCGACGTTGCAAGACCGACATCTAAGTTAACTGCAAAAGTCAAATCCAGTTGAGTTATATCACTAACATTGTTTACGTTGTCACCCTGTATTTTTTTCACAATGTAAAAAATAAATTAATATGAATAGTCTGAGATGACCCTTGACCCCGCGGTAGGCCTAAGAAGTGATGGCTGGATATCGTGAAGGCCGACACGAGGAAGAATGAATTCACAAAAAAGGACGCTCATCAGGATCGTGAAAAGTGGAGAAAGGCAAGCAGGAAAGCGGACCCTGACAAGAGCCGGGATGACGATAGATAGAAGAAGAATCTAAGAGTTCACGAATCAGGCTAACAAGTGTTCGTTAAATTGTTAATCATTCGTTCGTGTATTGACTAATAAATGTGGAAAACACAATGGAAGTGATATTTGTTTACGAGATTTAATTCCTTTTTGAGAACTGAATAACACGTAGTAGTAAGTGTAATACTAGCTGTGTTTCATTTTGTAATTTATTTGCTTTTTTTTAAGTTTGCGATTCATTTCATCCTTAAATGATTAAACAAATTAATACACACAATTGATTTAATACTTATTTATTAAAAAGAAACCGACCTTGAATTTTACTTAACAACTTTACAATCTAGATATTATTTCATGATGAGCAGGCGGATTCCTACTAACTCCCATCCGCATTAGCAATGGGGGCTATCGTTTTTGTGCTCACCAGTTGGCGCCACTGTCGAGTAAGGTCCGGCTGTCAAAAATTGTTATTGATTATTGTAGACATGAGAACGAAGTTTACATTTAAATCATATTCAATACCTTAAAACCGTACCGTAAAAATATCGAACATACCGCGTTGTAGCGCGGTCCCGTTTTGTTCGGAAAAAAGGAGAAAATAAGTTTCCGAAAGACAAAACTGTCTCAAAGCCTTGACAATCATTGACCCTTAACTCATATTTGCCATAATCAAGCTCAGGTACTGCAAAATAGTCACCATATTGTTCCAATTAAATATTAACCCGCGTAGCGCAACCACAAAGAGTGACATATGCCATTTCGGAGACCCCACGCTACACTAGCGCCTTTAGCGGCGAATTCATATGCGATAGCCCTCATTGGCTATTTGACTACATTTTTTTGGTGCCATTCGAACTAATTTTTAGAGACGATCAAATGTTTTTATGGGACAATCTACAATTAGAGCAACACAAAAGACGAAAACGAGAGGTAAAGTACAGCATAGTTGATGAAAAATTTCCTTGTGCAACTGATTACCGCCCTAAAGGTGGAACACACGAACGGAGTTAATAGAGGCAGATAAAAGAAATGTAGGCGAAAAATTCAATGACGCTTTTTAAAAATTTGACATCAGACGTAGTCCATTATTATTAAGCTCGCAATAAAATGAGATAGGGTGGATATCAAATGGAGATAAATACGTAAAAATTGTCTTTTTTAGTTGGCAAAGCGTTTTCCTGATTTAATGAAACTCGATGTAACTAACTTGTTCCGACTCCAGTCCTTCTTTACTTACAAGTTAACTCTCACGGGATCGCCGACATTTTCTTCTCTGAATTCGTGTAATAAGACTCAATTTCTTTGGGGATAAAAGTATAATAAAAACTGCAAGTTATAACGCCGTTTCCACATTTCTGATTACTTTCCAGGAAATGTTACTAAATTAGGAAACCTAATCGTAGTTTGTAATAACTACGAGCGGGCTGAATAGACCGATAAACGCTAAATATGGCGCCAGTGGCTCTCATTCCGTAGAAACTTGTCAAACGCCCCATAAAATCATACATACACAAACTCATACCTTTATTCCCAAATGGGCTAGGCAGAGCACATTAAATTTAACTAGTGCCACATTTAGCAAATTGTAGGTTATAAGATGGAGAAAATGTGATATTGCAGTAATAGGTTTCTAGTCCATCACAACACCCCACAAACCGGTTCCCATAGTCGACTCTTGCGACAAGGACGGAAGGGGGACAAGAGGGAAGTGCTATTCTAACCCGGCACCACACGGGACATAAAATCAGATTACCAGGAACACTGCTTACGATTACAGACGGTTTGGTGAAGCCTCTGGGTGCAGCCCATCATAAAGGTTCCCGCAGCTACGTCTACGTTCCACAATAACATAATATATAGCCTATGCATAATATACAGCCGACGGTACTGGTTGAAAATCAGCGCTGTAGGTGTCTGACACATCAGCATAATGCTGAGCCAGTGTCCGTTTCATTGCCGCGGGGACACACATGTTATGTGGTTTGTTTACCTTCCGTTGTTTTTTTTTCTGTAATATGTGTGTCTTCTTTTAAGATATTTGTACATGTAACTGCTACTGTTATGTCATGCCTTGTGATGTTAAATAAAATATTTCTATGTCTATGTCTATGTTCTGTGTCTGTGAATAAATGTTTCTTTCTTTCTTATGTTATTCGCTATAAATACAGTTGAAAAAATTGTGATTTAGGTATTATAAGTTTGGCTACTTAGATAATATATAGAGCGGTAGAAAGAAGAAGAAAGAAGAAAAGAAAAGAATAATGGAAGAATATTAGAGATAATAGAAGTTTTGAATATTATCTCCAATTTCCAAACTTGTATCTGCTATTTCTAACAGTAGTGAGATATTGTGCGCGGCGTCACGTGATTGACCAAAATCATTAAAGTTCAGTAACGGCGACACGTGGTTGGCCTATTTTATTATAGTTCACTAACGGTGACACGTGATTGGTCTATTTCATGAGTTCACTTGAAGGGAGCTCTATAGCGAAAAGCATGTGATTTTAGTTTACTACGATCTACGATATCTTAATTCAAACATTAAATTCGACGAGTAGAAATACATTTTTATCCTTACGGGCTCCATCTGCATTTAAAAACAGAATAATATTTTATGACTTAATATTAAGGAAAGTGTCAATGTATTTTGAGTCCCTGGGGGCAGCGCGATAATGCTGTGCCTGTATCTACGCTATCCGATGATGCTATGTATTAGCTAACTTACATTTTTCCTCCATTTTTCTTTATTTAAAATAAAATAAAATTTAAACTGCATGCCTTAGGTAAGAAGACAAATGTAAGTAGTGCTTGCCTATAATTGGATAAGCGACTATCACGAACTGTAAAATAGAAATAAGAACATTGTATGTTGTATTATCTGTTGGCGTCATTAATAAATAAATAAATGACGATAATACAGGTACTATCCATTCCGTGCTACAGGAAATTTATTATTAGATTTTAGACGCGCGTACATTTAAAACTTTATTCTAACATAAAAACATGTCCTTGTTCCTTCTAACACAAGGATAGAATAGGATTCAGGAACGATGTAAAGTTTCGCAAGCCTTTTGGGCCGCCTGCTTTAATTTGTCTCCACCAAAGAAAACATTTACATAAAATAGGGATCCATTATCCTGTTGCGGTTGAGATATATTTTCTGTTCACTGGTTTACGCTCAAGATGAATTTAATGTTTATAATAAAAGGGATACTGGCCGTGGCCATCATCAATTAAGCCGAAGAACATAAAAATAAATAGTTTAGGTTAGGTTAGGGTAAGCATAAACGTACCGTAAAAAAACTTTATAGTTCAAACTAAAGAGAGCAAAGTTTAAAAAATGATTCGTGAGCTTACTAATCCTGCAATCATTTACTTTTTAAGATTTATTTATTTAAATAAGGTTAAATATTTGTATTACTCATAGTATTCCAATCAAAAACAAAAAAAGTGTAATGGTGATCATCAAAATTTTCGTAAATAAAATTTACCTTGTTGCCTTTGACCATATTTTAATAGGGTGCGTAGATTTTGCACAAAATGCGAATATCTTCCGGATGGAGTACATTTTCCAAGATAGCGGCGGTTCTACCAGGTCATGGCGTGGGGAATTTTGGGACAAGAAAACAACCCAAGTAACACAGTCATGTTGAATAAAGTTTGAATAAATGTCTATTCAGCTGTTATTTAGCCTGTATAACAGCAATGTAAAATCTGGGTAATAGCTTAGTAATACTGTGGTATGATACCCACCTTAATACAACTTTTACTAAGCTTAAAGATGTATTAAAGATCTAAAGAGAATATTATTCAAAATTTGGCTATATTAACAGCCTTTACTCATACATTATGGAGATTATAGCGGATAAGACGTGTAAAAATTTGCGAATTGCTATTACTCAAACTTTATTCAGCATGTTGTGTTACTTGGGAAGGCCATCAATTAACATTCGACTGGGAGTTCTTTTATGACGTACTTAGTGTGGCATTTGCACTTTAGTAACCGTCTCTTAAAACGAAAGTGCAAGGTTGCCCAATAAAATACTTACAATATTGCAACAACCCTCGCTGCTTTGAGGGTATGAAACGATATCGCCGTCTAGCACGTGGGGGATTATATTTCCAAATACTTGTCTGACATAATGCATACAAACATGACTTTTGTTGCTAAATCTCTGGAATCGGCGCCGATAATATAGAATTATTTAAAACGTGATGTGATTGGTACCCGTTCAAGATGAACGTGATATCTGAGACAATCGCATATTTTTGTAAACACATTTATTTTTTGTAATAATACTATTTCTGAATTTAACTACATTAACACTTTCACTTCAGACTTGAATTTCGAATATAGGTACCCCAGAAACTGATGTAGCGACCCGGTCCCGAATCTGAAAAAAGTTACGAAGCGCTCGCCAGGCGGGTTCCTGACAATAAATTGTCAAAAATATTTCAGAACAGAATGTAGGTATTCATCAAACGGAGTACTTTTGTTAACAAAACTTTTTTATTTATAATATACAGCAACTATCATTACAGATTGACCATAATGCAATTGTACCTTTACTAAGATTTACTTAATCTAATTAGAGTAATTGGACACTAAACACAAGCATGCATTCACAAATTCAGACATTGAAAAATAAAACATATCAATTTTGTCAGCAACTAAATTCTGTGTGTATTGCGCGACTGAGAGGCGCTTTACGAAGCAAGTCGGTTCTGCAGGTCGGCTCCCCCAGCAGCCGCGGCCGCCGCCGCCGCCCCGCGTACCCATCCGGCACACGTGAACTTAACTGCGACAATATTTCTGGGTTGCAGATGTTACCCCGCAAAACTCGGACAAGGTACCATGCCAATGATAGATCCCTACGCGTTTCTAATTTATTGTAGCCTACTGTACTAAAACTAATATACGTCGCTCATTAGCATTTTGCGCCAAATCCGTAAACAAGTGACTCAGCAGTGATCCAGTAAGAATAAGCAATCAAGTAGGTATTTACATGATTTGTGCCTCTCATTTGCTTCGATTTCTCCACTATCTGGTTTACGGCACATAAACTCTAACGATGAGGCTCAAGTGTTGAGCGATTAATTAAGGGTAAGAACGAAAATTTTGGCACATATTTAAAGCATTCAATTAGCCTATATTCATCATCATCATTTTCAGCCTGTAATCACGCGCTGCTGAGCATAGGCCTCTTTGCGAGTACGCCACTCGGTCCTGAGCTAGTCTTATCCAAACGTGACCCGCGAGCTTCCTAATATAGTCGACCTATCGAGCCGGTGGACGCCTAACGCACCTTTTACCACGAAGTGGCCACACTATTTTGGTCTACCTGCCATCACTCTGCCTGGCCCTTGCCAGTGTCCTGCCCAACTCGACTTGAGTTTGGTAATGCCATCTCCGACATCACGCACTTTCGTGCGGCGTCGGATCTCGGCATTCTTCACCCGGTCTTGCAGTCTAATGCCGAGCATGGCGTACTCCACGGCTCTCTGTGCTACTCAGATTTTGTGCACAGTCTTACTTAAAAAAAAAAAAAAAAATTAAAATTTGAACTGTTTATTTCAGTGAAAAAATATATTTAATTACATTTTTACTTGTAAGCGTCTATGTGTCGGCACCGTACGTCAGGCTAGGTAGGACACATTGGTTATAGGGGCGAGTTTTCAGGTATTGCGGAACATCGGTGGATTTAAAAAAAGTCGTCCAATTTATTGAAAGCAGCCCACCCCAGATGGACTCTCCTGGAGATATCCTTAGATTAGCTTTCTCTTTCAAAGGAAAGAATATACCCAAGGTACACGTATTGATTGACCGACTCCAGTTTCTCTGACTCAGAATTCGAGCCACCGGAGAATTTCCCCATGACTTTAGTCTTGGACATATTCATCCTCAGACCTACCTGTAGAGAAGCATGGTAAAGATCATGGATCATGCTTTGGAGATCATGCAGGGCTTCGGCAAACAAAACAATGCTATCAGCAAATCTTAAATGTGACAAGAAGACACCATTATTGTTAATATCAGTATTGTCCCACGCATGCAATTAGAAAATGGAAGGTAGATTTTCTGGCACAAAGTTACATTTTTCATCCACTCGTTTCCTATCACTTGGATCGCTCAATCGCCATAAATAGACGACACTTGTCGCCACACGCTGACATAAACGCTGTGCAAACATCCGCAAGTACCTTATTGACTAAATGGCTAAACACTTAATTGGACTGCGACCTAGAACCTGACACGTCAACACTGGGTCGTACGGTTTGAGAAAAGAATTGAGATTCTGGGTAAAGCGAGAAAAGATTTTCTCTGTCATAGTCTTCATGACATTGAAATGAAATTGAATTGAATTTGGCCTATAGCAAAGGTTTATTCACTTCTCCTTTTCGAAAAGCCCATATAGAGGGAGCAACCTCGTTTTTAATAAAAAAAACCCTCGCGAGGTCTACACAGCTCACAGAGCCACTAGTATAAAAATGGAATCCAGAGGGATAGGTGAGGCCTATGTGGCTATGGTATTTCAAGGAACGACTTTGCCTGTTAGTACTTGCGATTGCTCTGCAATACTGCACTTAACGATGACTCTGCAAAGAGTGGAAAATCTGAGAAGTAGCAATTTTTATGGCTCGGCACTCCATTAAAATTTTTGTGTACAAATAAGATTTCTTTTCAGGGACTCCATTCTTTAAGCGCCACTGATACACTGAGATTGGATTGAGATCTGCGTGTCGTGGACATTATAAGATTTTCCACATTATTGAACATGTCCAAATTTCAGAGGCGCATCAACGAACACGAATCACCTATTGTTAAAATCATGAAACATATATGACTAAAATTTTTAAAATAATATAAATACAAGTCTAATCTGATTTGAACACGTCAGTCCGGAATTGATTCCGAGAAGATCTACTGAGCACGCACGTTCTCCGAGATAAGACATTTTGTAATATTCGAAACAAAAACGTTTTTATTCTGACTGTCTAGTCAATCCATTTAGTTCGTCTCAATTTCAATGGCACAGCCATTAAAAGATCGCTTATACCACGAGGCATGATGGAATATTTCAGATAAAATATATTCCAGTCTAGTTCCCATGCTCACTTACAAGTTGAATTTATTTTCTTCAGCATTAGCAAGTTTTGAATTTATCCTACATTGGATCAGAAATGAAAATGAAACAATAAAATTGTTGATGACATAAGATGTATCCGATGATTTTTAGGGTTTCAGACCTCAAAAGGAAAAACAGGAACCGTCAAGTACAGGATAGTGTTCTTAAATGTGGACTAGCAGTAGTAGGTACGGAACCCATCGTTGTGCGTGGTCCGACAACGAACAGAATTACAATATTCTATGCTATGCTGACATTTAATTGACTCGAATTAATTATTAAAGTAAGTGCAACATTGTCAAATTGTAGTTCAATAAACACATTCCTTTATCAACTTGAACTTGAAAGGTATTCTTTAATTACATTATTTGCTGTGTAGATAAGAACAATCCAATTGACATTATTTATTTACTCAAAACACATGGAAGTTTACAGTTCATAACCAACACACTGACATGCTACAGCAAATTAAACATACCAAAAAAAACAAATACAGATTATACCAAATAGATTGCAACTACGTACACTTAACAGCTTATGACTTGCAATAAGATTTATACAGGGTTAAAAGCAATCACTTTGGTGGCCATTACACTGCCGTATGTATGTATATGCTGTTACGAATATGCGTTTATTTTTCTAGAATCTTTTCATATTTTTTGGGTAAATTACATCCTTATCTTATATTATTTATATCAATATCTACCTATCTTTATACATTCCTTTCTTGAAGAACCCCATACTGTAGTCCCTCGGGAAAACCTCGGCAGGGAGCTCATTCCACATGAAAGGAGGAATTTCCTCTGAAACCGTACCGTACGCGACCATTTCGGTTCTAAGGTGTGAGGATGAATGCCCTGCCGACGGCGAGCAGTGTGATGGTAGAAAGTGGCCGTGGGTATCATGTCGAACAGTTCTTCGGAGCACAAACCATTATACAAGCGATAGAACACGCACAAGGAGGCAAAGTTTCTCCTTAAACTTAACGGTTCAATATAATATGTATTGAACATTCATAATTCGAAATTATTAACTAAATTAACTAGGGATGTATGAGGTTTCAAAAGGTAGTTTTAATCTGCAATTAAAGTTAAAATAATTGCAATCTGCCATATCCAAAATACTTTAAAATGTATTTATTTATAAAACACCTTTTGGGACTATTATTAAATTATGCCTAATACAAAGTTATTTGATAGTAGGTATCTATTCTAACCCAACCTAACAGATAAATATCTGTCATAATAAGATGCAAAAATATCGGATACCACTTTGTTTCTAGAACTGCTAGGTCGTGTTAGATATTTATGCACGCGTGTCCGTAACAACGTTAATCATACTTTATGTTATTACATATGATTACAATTTTTATGCAAATTTCGGCTGAAAAGTTCCTACTAGGAAACTTATAGCAATAGCAACGCCCTGAAAATGAAACCCTGTCTGTCAGTGACACGGTTATGAAACTACGCGTGTGCTGAACATTTTGTCTGTCTGATCCATATTGTGTTATTACGTACATGTCGAAATATGGGGTAATGTATCCGTCAGAGTTTATGCAATCTTGTCGAAGGCATTCATTGCAAGGTTTGTTTGTAAGCAACTTTTTGCAGGCTTTTATGAAGATATACTGAAGTTACAGTGGCCGAGATGTAAGGCATAACTTTCAATTTGGAGGTCGTCGGGTCGAATCTCAGCTCATACCAATGGGTTTCTTTTAAAAACTTATAAACAAAATATATTTGATATTTTTCAGTAGTTTTTCTAAGATAGACTAGTAAAGTGCTATGTACTATCGATATTTTACTATGGTATTGAAACATGGACGCTGAATAAATCAATGAAGGCAAAATTGAGGCGTTCGAAACGTGGCTGCACAGGCGTATGCTGAGAGTTTCTTCGACGGCAAGAGTATCAATAATATCCTTAAATGAACACAGTAACATAGTAAGAGTGTTGGGGGAAAAGTAATTGAATGAAAAATTTACAATTACAATTACAAAATGTAATTTCATTTACCAATTGGAATTACAAGGAAATATTAATTTCACTTTCAATTAATAATTAAAATTACAAAATAATTAAATTACAGATTATGTTTTGTAAATATAATGTGTAATTAAGCGCAAACTCGTTGATATGTGTATCCTGTCCATCTTGACTTACGGTTCTCAAATTAACCTGGTCATTGACTGCGGCTCAGAAGTCCAAACTCAAGGTTTGCCAGCGGGCGATGGAGCACAGTATAATATTAGGTGTTCGCAGAACTGATTGGATCAGAAACACGGAACTGCGCTCCAAAATACGAGTTGTAGATGTAGGTGTCATGACCACCAACCTGAAATGAAAAACATCTCTGCCGTATGCATCCGGAAAGATGGGCGAAAATAAGTACGCAGTGGACCCCACAAGATGGCTACCGGAACAGAGGCAGACCAAAAAGAAGAGGCGGGACGACTTGGACGTGTTTTGCTTAACTTGGCGGGAGGAAACGAACAATAGGGCCGAATGGAGAAAAAGACGGGAAGCCTTTGTCTAGCAGTGAGACACTGAAATAGGCTAGTAAAAAAAAGTGTAATATTTTATTTTATTCGATTCCAAATTACTTTTATTTACGTTTACTAAAATACGTTTGATCATTTTTCATCAGATCATTAATAACCCAAGTTAGCTTAAAAGATATAAATGAGCTATTGAAATTAGATTTTAACCCTACAATCAATTGCTTTCTATTTTGTTTTGAAAACCTAATAATTCCATTTCTTTCGCCCTATACTAGCATGCTGAATATTTTTCTTTAGTGTCTCCTGTCTCCAAAAAAAAGCTCAACAAAAAGTAATTGAGTAATTGAATTACTAATACATTTCATTTTAATTACAAATTACCCCTGAACTACACATAATTGCAATTACGTATTTATAATTAAATTACTAGTAATTACGTAGTATAATTTGATTACACAATGAAATGCTTTATTGTATTGGTTACGGTATTCGCTTACCATCGCTGTTAGTGTTAGTGGCGTTGCTGTTAAAAAAACGGACCCAAACGTATTCATAAGCCTAAGCGTTGAGGTTATTAAGCATTTTCAACAATAGAATGTTTTATATTGCTCAGGGGGACTAGTATACCTTGCTGTCAAGTCAGCAATTCCTGTCTCACTCGCACTGTACAAATTAGAAAGAGGAATATATATTTACCAATTCCTTTCCAGTTTCACGTCACAGTGGCAGACCTGCTCGCCCCACAATTTTCATAAAAAGAGAATTCGGTGGAAATCGAGTACCCTACTCGTATTAAACTATTAACACCACGCAAGCAGTCCGTGCGAAATAAATTGTAGTAGAAGTTCTAAGTAAGTATGCACATTAAAATCTATCCCGTAATTACAAGATGCAAAACACTTCCATCAATTCACAAGCAGTGTAGGCACTTGTATTCAAAATACTATACTTCCGAACTAAAAAGTCTCCTAAGATTCAGAATGACTTGGTACATGTTACTTTTTAGAATTGTACATCGGAATAGTATTGTAATGTCCGTAATATCGTTTATTGGTAAGTTGCAACGGTTTGATGGGGCGATAAACATGGCGCCGCACTATTACAAAGTACTTAAATGTTTAATGCCGCGCTGAAAAACAGAACGTGCGGAACCTTGTCGCAGTGAAATGATGTTGTTAAAAAGGGTTACTTAGTTGATATTTTTTTTTAGTAGCCTATATAGTGTCCCACTGCTGGGCAAAGGCCTCCCCTCTTTTTCGCCACTCGTCTCGGTCGTGTGCCAGTTCCCGCCAATCCGTACAAAATGTATCAAGGTCGTCCCGCCATCTTCTTTTCGGATTTAGTTGATATAGGACCTTAAAAATACGTCATTATAGATAAGTGATTCACCAAAATCAAATCAATTTGACGATATTTCTTATTCAATCGCTTGATTTTATCACTGAAATACTAAGGAAACAATCTTCCATTCTGCGGAATAAAATGTAAATTCATATTCAATTGTCCTTTTCTTATGTATATTTTGAAAATGAGAGCAAGAAAAATGCTTTGATATATCCGACTGTTATCCTATACAGGTCGCATTTCTCAACCGATTCTCTATATTTTGAAATTTGTGGTGATAATTTGATTCAGTTTTTCGAAATCTCTTAAAATGATTGAGTCATGGGGCTTGAAAACGTAAATAGATATTAAGTTAAGTTCTATTTCCCATTTTGTAATATCTAGGTATCGTATATCTTACCGCCTTCTTTATGCTCACAGACCCACTACATTTACTCGTTTTAAGACCTGTGAACAACAATTAACCCATGATAATGAAAATTAGATTTAAGTAGTCAATCCAATTTCATCTAAATGTAATAGTGTAATTAGTAAAGGCATGGGTAAATAACAAAGCTTCATTAAGGATGTCGTCCCACTAAGAAAAATAAAGACCATGAAAACTTCCCTAAACTACCTACGAGTATTGGAGTGGATGGCAAAGTAAACACTAGCTTTCGTTGCTTAAAACCCTACCGTGACCTCTATGCGATTCATCATAACCTATCTTCATTCTCCTCACCACGTGCATGTAGTAACTTGACCCCCAAACTCGTTACAACGATGAGTAAGCATAGGTTAGATTTATCTTGGTTACCGTGAAGAGAGTTGTTAGTAACACCACGCCCGGCATTTTTCATTAAAGAAGGTTGTATCTGATATGAAGCTCGACGAGTTTCAACTCTTTAGTCAATGGTTCAAGACTCAGATTACGTATGTATAGATCACTAACGTGGTAAGATCTTATAGTCTTGGTTTCCATACACGTGGTGAAACATGTCCCGTGGAGACGTTATGTTGATAGTGAGGCATGTATTTGTCTCTAGCTGTGGGTACAAAGAACGGAACCAGTAAAGAGTTGTACGCCTCCATAAGCCACTGTGAAAGCTTTCCATAATTCAAGTAAACTCGTTTGCTACTGCCGTGAAATACAAAATAAAAATCGGCCAAGTGCGAGTCGGACTCGCGCACGAAGGGTTCGGTACCAATATCTACAAAAACCCCCTTGAATATTTATTTTATTCTGTTTTTTAGTATTTGTTGTCATATTTGCAATAGAAATACATCATCTGTGAAAATTTTAATTGTCTATCACGGTCCATCAGATACAGCCTGATGACAGATGGACGGACAGCGAAGTCTTAGTAGCGTCTCGTTTTACCCTTTGGATACGGAACCCTAAAAACAAAACATGTAGGTACAACATAAATATACGTACGCTTTTTTAGTCATCCGAGGCCCATGAAAGCTACGCCGCAGCATTTTCCGCCTTGTAGCGGAAACCGCATGTAGATATATGACCGATAGGTATCGGCATGGTTCTTGAATGGGTTAAATAATTATTAAAAAATATGAACCTAACCCCAGAGTACGATCGAAACAAGAATCACTTCTACAGTGAGGAGCAAACCGTCAAGAAATTCGCCAAACTCTTTAGTGAGGTATTTTAATAAAGGGTTGACGAGCACTGGTTATATGTTTTGGCGTTATTCAGTGCCCGAGTCTCATAAACTGTACGTGAACTACTAAACCTAACAAGATTGGAAAGAGGAGGAGGTTCAGATAGGAGTTGACAAACCGATAACATATGACTAGCAAGCGAAAGAGTACCTTTTGGCGGTGTTAATAACACGCTATTTTCGTATTGACGCAATTAGAAATCGCCCTTATTGACATCGAGCAAGACGGACGTTCTGCTCGAGAATGCCAGATATCTTTGTGTCAAGCATCAAATTCAAATCACGGTCGCCATCATAAAGAAATCAATCCTTAGTAAGTTAGGACTATTTCATCCTCCTGTATAACTTGCTTTTTTAAGATTATAAATTAGGTAAACGAAGAAGCATTGGTCGTAAAGTTGTAGACATACACACACACACACACACACACACACACACACACACACACACACACACACACACACACACACACACACACACACACACATTGAATTCGCATTATTGTCACGAAAGATCATAATAAGTGACACTTAGTGACTATGACGAATTAGTTTTTTTAAAACCGATATTGGCTTTTGGTAATCTCTGCATCTTTGGGTTTTATTGCACAACTTTTAGATGATTGAAAAGAAAAGCAGGTAATTTAAAAATTAATTGATGCTTTGTCATTATCAATTACAATTATATTATATTAATGATAATTATATACCAAATTTTTTAATTAAATTGGTACAATAAAATACTCGAAGAGGCAAATATTGCAAGAAGTCAGTTCGGATTTTAAAAAAGTAATTTTTCATTGTCACTTATGGTATGGTGGTATATTACTTAGTCATAAAATCGTATAAACACACACATCTAATTCGTGAAATACAACTCGATTCCCACCGGCTTGTCTAATATTCAGCCAGTCCAGTTCTTTCACTACGGCTCATGAAGAATAAGAAAGGCAAATTATTTCCGGCTTCCCTAAGAAAAATTTTGACGCGCCGCCACTTTAAGAGACACTTAGTACTTAACTATGATGAATTAGTTTTTTAAAACCTGAACCAGCTTCATGTAATCTCTGCCTCTTTGGGTTTTTATTGTACAACTTTTAGACGATTGAAAAGAAAAGTAATTTAAAAATTAATTAATGCCTTGTCATTATCAATTACAATTATATGAGTAAATATTTTTCAAATGATTTTTTTGAATGATAATTATATACCTATTTTTAAAATGAAATTAGTACAATTAAATACCCAAAGAGGCAAATATTGTAAGAAGTACAGTATGGGGTCCTTCAAGAAAGGAGTGTATAATTTTTTAAAGGGTCGGCAACGGGCATGTCGACACCCCAGGAGTTGCAAGCGTCCATAGGCTACGGTGACCGCTTACCATCAGGCGGGCCGTACGCTTGTTTGCCACCGACGTGGTATAAAAAAAAGTCAGTTCGGATTTTAAAAAAGTAATTTTTTATAATCACTTATTCAGATCTTTCGTGCGAATAATGCAAATTCAATGTGTGTATGCTACGACCACTGCTTCTTTGTTTATCTAATTTTTAATCTTAAAAAAGCAAGGTATAGGACTTGGTAATATCTTTAAAAGATTCAGTAAGTACTCACTTGTAACGTTATATTTATTTGATTTCCGACGTTTCTTCATTGGTTGGACAGGTCGATTGTTGTTACCGGTAACTGATAACTCATCAACATGAACGTAGACATGCGGTTTGCTGATGATCCCGGTTGTTTTCTACATACCATTGATAACCACGTCGGCTTGTAGTAGTTTCCAAGTCCTAAATAGCTATTAGATACCGCGTGGGCGCCATCTCAGTAATTCCAGTCCAATCAGCCTTTGTTTGCCCATCGTCTCCCTATAGTCGCTATTGTCATCCTCGAGAAACGAGTTACTAACGTTTCTCACAACGACGTCACTCAATTAATTTTGTATTAAGCAGTACCGCTGCTAACGCTAACTACACATTTAGAAAAATGAAGGAAATATTAATAAACTTGCACCGAGCAGGATTTGAAACTTTTTTCTAAATGTGACGTCACTCAATATTGAGCGAGTTATTTGTAAGACCGGGACAAAGATAGTTTAGTAAATAGATAGATAAACACTATTCATACCAATAAGATAGTACCCGGCATAACATGATTATAACAAGTAACAAAAAAAAGCGACTCGAGACTAATCCTGAACTTAAATTATTTAAAAAATCAACTTAACTAGAAGAACTACTAACTTAAAAGAACCATGTGTGTAGCAGAGAATAGGCGCAGGCGCAGCACAATGATATGGCGATAGAATAAGATGTATTTACTTTTTTGTGTTCTACGCAAACAAACCAATTTGTAGCATTTTGGACACCATTTAATTAATATTCTCATTCAGATACAGACAAATATAAACTGAGAAAGCTTCTCAAACATCCCCAGGTACCTAAACTTTGACCAGTTCAAGTCGTGCAAGTCAAAATCACGTAATCGACTTGTCAGACGGTAAGTAGCTTTTCAACACTGAACTTTGCCGTGCAGTTAGTGCATCGGTGCGATTTGAATCGGAATTTACCATTAAATCGTATGGATGATTTTATCAGGAGATGCGATATTGGGGTCGTAATAGATTTCCCCCTTATTTTAAACTAGTGGTTTTGTCAGCTGTCGAGAATGTTTTTTGTTTTAAACCCCCAATACTTCGCCATTTTGTAAGATAAATCTTAAAACTGACTCCACAAAAAATATCAATAAAATAAAAACGTACACATGCTATTTAATTGTGATAGTCCAAATCACCTTATGGCAGCTGGAACTTACGCCTTTATTGCCATTATTCGAATACAGTAGTCAATCGGTGCAACGTAAGCGCCTGCCGCCATAAGGTCCCTTTTGATTTGGACTATCACAGTTAGTGTTTGATTTAAATGTGGATAAATAGAAGAGTAGTTTCGTTTCGTTTTCGTGGCACTTCTGTGCCACGAATAAATGTTTTTTTCTTTCTTTCTTTCTTTAATTTTACAAGATACTTTCAATCATGTTCATAACCGCGTTTAGGCATTTACTGCGCGACGTGCCACACGTGCTTGTTAAACGCATTGGATTTCCGTACATTCTGACAGACTGACGCGCTGTGTTGAGAGTACGGCGCCGCATGCGTTTACGCCTGTGTGTGAATGCGACCTAAGAGGTGAATGATCCTAAGATTTTTTTATGTAACGACGGTGCCAAACAACCTTACGGCCTTCCTGATGGCAAGATAAGACCGTAGCCTATGGACGCTTGCGACTGAAGAAAAATCCTAAGCGCGTTACCGAGCCTCTATTGAATTCAGGATTCCTTGTGGTGATAGCTAGGTACTTTATTCTCAACACGGTGTATCCTTGAGAGCTCTGGCGACTTTACCAGTTTCAGCACCAGAAACTCAACGCCACATACCTAAAGAGCAAGTAGTGGTGTTATAATGGCTGCAATGAAGGTACTTCCCCAGTAGGTGTGCTCCTAATATGAGCGATATAATAGGGTTGTTAACTCAAAATTTGGCTACCCCAAAAGAAACAATGTAAAAAAATATGCTAAATGCTGAAATGACATGAAATTATTTATTCTTCAACTTAGGCATATTACATGCGCTTACGAATGTCAAAAAACTACCATCGGTGCCTTTACCATGAGTTTGCATGACCGTACTCGCTAGCGACTGCATAAACGATTTAGTATGCCGAATCTTAGTTCTATTGCGTAACCGCCAGAGGCGCTGTACTTTTGCCCATACAATTTTTTACGCAGTCGCTAGCGAGTACGGTCATGTAAACTCATGGTAAAGGCACGGTTCATAAAATAAACCTCTGCATTGATAAGAACCGGCGTAAGAAACTCGGGGAGGTGTCATTTTTTCAAAACAATACACAATGTATATAAAATATACATAAAGTAGCAGTATCATAGTAGGTACTACAGAATTACAATACTATAATACAAAACTTTTTTTTAAATATTTAGAGCAAAATATTTCTGTGTAAGATTACTTGTCCCTATCCATGATGTAATCGTTTATCTTCTAATATGCTATTGAAATAAGTGTTTGTTTCACGACAGATCTAAATTTAGAATCCGTAAGTTCAGTAAAGTGTCTTGGAATTTCTGCTGAATAGCCTATTCAAATATTTAAAAAAAACAACGAAGCTACAACCGTTTTAACGTTGTTGATCAGAGAGAGAAAGCGCGACAGACCAGTGACGTCAATAACCTTGAGCGCCATAGTAAATGACGATCGTTCCAATACAGAGGTGCATTTTACGGAAAAGGGACAGAATATACCCCCTTTTAAAACTTTGAAGACTTATAATAAATTTTTCGTCATTTAAGTTCAGATTCAGATGATTTCAAAAGAAAATTAGATCTTATTGATTTTTATTCAGTATCAACATCTCTATTTGAACGTTCCGCCGTTCTCTCTTGACATTAGTCACACCAAACATTTTCATGTGTTCAAAGTGAAGATATACAAATAAATGTATTTCATGTCTTTATCCCCTTGAAGTAAGCAAATATCCTGCGACATGCCTTCAACGACAGTAGTAATTTTCTCAAATACGAGTAGTAAAGCTACTTTTGCTTTGTAAACACTTTGCTTATGGAATATTAAGTAGGATTTTGATGCCATAAATAGTCGAAATAAACCTTTACTGAGATATTTTTACAAATACTACTAAAAACAGTTAAACTCACTTATTAATTGTCACCACTGGCGATATGTTTTCAACCTTTGAGGGTTTTTGGGGTGGCTAGTGCGCAGAGCAATACCACCTTTGAGGTGAACAGTCGCTTTTCGGTGAAGGAAAACATCGTGCGAAAACCAAGTCTAATCCCAAAAAGGTTTGGACTCTAGGTTAGAAGGTCAGACGACATTCGCTCTCGTAAAATTAGTTCCTACGTCAAATTTTGGGATTAGGTGGACTTTGGTTAGAACTTTAAAATTTGAACTTCGTATCGTGCCGTCCCTTTCACTCTCGTGTTATACACTATATGAGCGAAAGGGACGGCACGATGCGAAGTTCGAATTTCAAAGTTTGGAATAGGCCCTTTGATAAAACCGGGAATTCTGTTTCGTTGTCCACTTTGTACCTAACTGAAAATGTATTGACTGATGTGATACGTTAGCTAGATTTGTCTATAACATAGTAACCAGTTCGACAAGAGACGCTACAAATCACCTCATTACGAGCCGGCTAGCTCGTTTTTTCTACGATATTATTACGGCCTTTTTAGGAACAGCCAACATTTTTCCTTTAAAGGTGATATATTTTTCATGAGTACATTGCCTGTTCTTCATCATTTTATTTATAAAAGAAAGTTACTAAGAGAAGCGTATTTTTTTTCATTAAAGTGACCCGAAAATTAATGAAATTCGATCATTGATTGTAAAGTTCAATTCATACATTTTACCAGCATAGCGATCTTAAAGTTAGCGAAGCTTAAAAGTGACATTTTAAAGTGCTTGTTGTCTGTGGTTAGACATTTATTTTGTCGAAGGTTGTTTGGAAGATATTATTTCTATGGATAATAAGTTGGCTTACCTTAATTTTCCTACGAAATTCTTATTCAAATTACAATATTTTGCTTACAATGATATCTTTCTTGGACAACAGTCACACGGGAAAACAGCTACTATTCTATATTCAAACTTTGTAACCGCCAGTCTCTGTTTCGTAATTAGATCTGTATAATTTTTAACAACATTTAGAGTACCCACTTAGCTTTTTTTTGTTTCTTTTGTATTTACAATTTTTATCTTTTGTGCAATAAAGCATGATACATATATAGTCACTGAATGATACATATATAGCAATTGAATAAAACTCGTATGTGATTTGTTTTTTCGTTTATTTACACATTCAACTAATAAAAAACCATCATATGCTACACAAACTGTAATGTCGGTAATTCGACGGTATTAATTAAGTAATAATTACTTTAAAAATATTGTATCTAAACACACATCGTCACTACGTTGAAAAAAACTAGTACCTGATTTTTTTCATAACTTTTCCATCCAACTTTATGTACCTGCCGGTTTTGTAAAAATAATAACTGAGGAATCTTTGACTAAAAAGTTCAATGTAACATATTTAGACTGAAGTTTGGTCAAAAAGTATGCCACAATAAATTACTATACATATCTCTTAGACCCGGAAAGAGAGCCGGTGACCCATGTGTATATATTAGCACACGGCTTTCGTTCCATCATAATCAGGCCAATACCGCTGTAAAGGGTTGTAAAATAGGTATTTTACAGGTTAACTCTGTAACATACCTTGGTATCAAAGTAGATGAAAACTTTTCATGGTCCCATCATTCAGAATACGTTTGTGATAAACTAAGAATATTGCTTGGCAAGTTTTATAACTTAAATCTTAAAGTTCCATTGAATAAGTTAAAATATTTATAGAAATCACTAATAGAATCTATTATAGGATACGCTCTTATCTATTACGTATTAAGTTTTAAGACAAAATTAAAATAAAATAGAAAAATTGCAGTTAAGATTCCTAAAACTTCTAGTCAACAAAAAGACTAAAAATAAATATTAAACAGATTATAACAGACTATTATTACGGACTATTTAACTGGGAGAATCTTACATAATATTAAAGATTACATAAGATTATAACAGACTATTTAAGATAATATCTTAAATAGTCTGTTATAATCTTATGCAATCTTACATATTATGTAAGATTCTCCCAGTAAGCCTTAAACATAAATTCACCCCAGGAATCAATCACCATGGAAGTCGAGAACATGTGCCTATCTCATTATGACTCACTTACGGCATCAGGTCGGTAGCTGCGCGCAAGTACGATTTATCAAGGGTAACTAACTACTATGGCGATAGATGCCTGCGGGGACGCATACCCTACATTTTTAACTGCGTGCCAGCAGATATCAAACTGGAGGCCAAAAAAGCAATATTAAAAAGAAAATTGTTTAATTATTTCACAGATAGCATAGTAAACACTATATAGTAAATTATATATGTCATGAATTTATAAACATACATAGTAATAGTCATATATGTGAATTTAGTTGCCGAAGAAGCCCAGATCCTACAGTCAAACTGTGTAAACCGTTTTGTGGGACAGGTGCTAATTTTAAGATTACTTTTTTTTAATAATAATTAATAAATTATTAAAATACATTCATTGGCGCTACGCTTGTAGCCGATAACATGGTCTTCCCGCTGTGTAGCCAATGTGTTAAAATATATATTACACAGTCCGATGATTTTAAACTTCGCTTTGATGACATCTGGACTATTCTACCTCAAGGATTCAATGGTACTTCAGAACATCAAGCGATGCCTCAGTTATATACTGGAACCGTCCCTATTAAACAACGAAAGTACGATGATTTATATTCTCTGAAGCCGGTTTTGCCAAAAGACTTCTATTCCATTTAGGATAGTTTAATACATGTCTAGTTGATGAAAATTAATTCGAGCCGATGTTTTTACGAAGACTATGATAGCAGTTCGTTAAGCCAAGTTAGAGGCCTTCGGGCGGCTCGAGAACTTCTAACAGTCAAATTGCCCACTCACTTGACAAGCCTAATTCCAATAAGGTCTGTTTCTCCCTCGGGTTGGAAGGTCAGATGGCAGTCGCTTCCTTAAAAACTACTTCCTACGCCAAGTCTTGGGATTAGGTAGCGAACCCCGGGCATCCTTTAGGATGCAACTGTACCGGGATATCGCTAGGCTGATGATGATGAATGTTTTTACGAAGACACATTGTTATTTAAGTTAATTTCGTAGGTACATTGTTACTCTAAAAGAATCCCTCTAGTAAATTTAATACAAATAAAAATAGAAACATACATTTGATTTCATTTTGTACTATAATAATGCAAAATTATCGTAATTCAACAATTTTCAGTCACTAGAACAAAAATCTTGTATCTTACGAATAGCAGTAAATTTAATTAAAAATATTTGCGTGGGTTATTTAAACATTTGTAAAATTAATGATATGTAATCAAAATATCTCATGAAACTAACGTGAACTTATTTGATCAATCACAATAATTTATAGTATGTTTATTGTTCCTCCTAGAAACATGATGATTTTTAGATACGAGTTTTTTTCAAAGTAGTACAGGTAAAAGTATGGTTCTAAGCCGAATGAACTGACTGATGTTGGCGACAGTGCAAGGCAATTAAACTGCACACGACTATCTAGGAACCGCACAATATACTAAAATATCGCTTCATTATTTATTCCCAAGATGTAATTTATATTATTTAATGTAAAAACTGTATAGTCAAAACTTTGTTAAATTATTTTTAATTTAACATCAGTTAATGCAAACGCGTCAGTAAATATCCCAACAACCGAAAGTATATCCACAACGTAACGTTAACCTGTAAAACGTTCCAAAAACGATTAAGTCATAATTTTGATTTATTAAATTGAAGTGCAAAACGCGTTAGTGGAAACGCCGCCCAACGGCGAGGGGCGGCGCCAGTCCCTATATAAGGCTAGGGCGGCGGCAGCACAACACTTGTTGCCCTCTGTTCGCCGGCCGACGTAGGAGCTTCATCTATCAGGTAAGTGGCTTTTCCTTTTTCGAAAACGGTTTTGGTAAAATAGGTGACGGTGCTGAAAAACTAAGTACGTGAAGTGAGTTAAATATAAAAAAACGTGTTTTTACGTAGTGGGAAACTAGTTTTAATCTGAGCTGAAAGTAATAAAAAAGTTGTTTTCCTTTTTTAAAACAAGGTTTTTTTAAAGGAGGATATGGGAAAATATGCCAGAAACAACTTATTATGCTTATAATTTTTTTAAACTTTTATCTAAGTGAAAACTAAATATAATGTTAGTTAAAAGTTACAGGAAGTTAGGTTTTCCTTTTACGAGAACGAAGCTTTTGGGAAAATAGTCAAGTCCACGGAAAAACGTGTTGATATGTCATTTATTTATTTTTTTAAATTTTTTCTTGTTTATTAACTGAATAATAATGATTATCTGAGCTAAAATTTATAGAACAGTTAGTCGGCTAGTAAACAATGTAGCAATAGGGTAAAAGTATTAGATATGAATTTAGCCAAGTTTGAAGCAAGCGCGTAACAGGATTACGTGCGCACAAAAAGTTTACCAAGCATTTTAAGAGGCTTTTACCTCGGTTTTATTTAAACGGTTAAGAAGTAATTAAAAAAGGGTCCTTAAATAATGAAGGTAAGTCTTTATATAAGCTTATAGTCAAAGGGGGTTGTTTCATCTGTTAACTTCCCGGAACTCGTTGACACGGAAACTTTTCATTTGTAACAAGCCTTTGTAATTTCCGTTCATTCTTTTCAGTTCATGGAATTACGAATATTTTTAATTGTACTTTATAAACAGATTCTAATTGGTGCCACCAATGATAGATATACTAAGAAATTTAAGGAGGTGTTTCGTATTACGTGTTTTAAATGAGTGTCATAATGTAGACCTCATCCTCATCTTAAAAATCCGTCAGTATGCTGCACTGCTGTGGCCAATGATGATGATGACAATTTACAGTTAGGTGCAAATAAACCAGCAGGCGAATCACGTAACTTTATGTACTAACGGTAGATAGATTTTACTGTCAATTTTGAAGTGTAAATGTATGAGCTGACAATTAAAATTTGACATTAAAAACTACCTAACGGTAGTACAAAAGTTACGTGATTACCCCGCTGATCCCCCTGCATAGAAACTTCTAAGCAGTGGGGGTTATGTTTATCTACAGCTGACTGTAGCTATGGTATATGAAATTAGTAATGTCTATTATTAAATTATGTTTCTGTGTTAAGCCTAGCTTGGCGTGAAGTTTTCAACTGTTCTCATCAACTTCACTACTTAGGTACTTGGCCGCAACTTTATTAGAGCAACTTACACCCCGACACTCGTAAAACACTTAATCGCTTCGATTATTTCCGTAATTTACTGGGAAATGACGTCACGTTGCGGTTAATGTTATGTGGTATTCTTTTATTTTGTGTAGCATGCGTGACAAACCAAATTTGAGAAATATAAATATTCCATAATTTCAAAGATGTCAGATTATATAACAGTCTTAATTCTAAAGACATAGCTGCAACGGAAATTCTAACTTGTTAGTTTTATTTAGCATTCATTAGTATAAAACAATATGACCAAAGCAGTTACAGCTTGCAACTTCTCACTCAAAAGCAATAAGAATGGGTACAGTCAGAGCTGGGCATTAACTCGTTAATCCGTTAATCGTTAATTAACGAATTAACCATCCGAGTATCGGATTAACTTTTAAGTTAACTTGCAAAATTGTTAACGGACTCATTAACTTCCGCTCACTGTCCAAAGTTCCGTTAATCCGTTAACTAAGTACCTATTTTATCAAAGGAAGACCGCGTCGCAAATCAAAGGAACACCGCGCCGCGAAAAACAGGTTCTGACAAGTCCGTTCGATCGAAGCGGCGTAGGCGCTGAGTGAGACAGATGATGCAAGTGAGGCGCGTCAGGAGTTGACGATTAACGTTAACTTCCGTTAAATGGCCCCAAATGTAACGCTTTAACGTTTAACGAAGTTAACTTTTTTTAACGGATTATCGATTAACGAAGTTAACTATTTGGTTAACGATGCCCAGCTATGGGTACAGTTTGTATATAATTTCACTGCAAATTTTACAGTCAACATCGATAAATATACGGCCCTCGAACTAACTCGGCCATCTTAATTTCTAGCCTCTACAACAATGACTATTTCATTCATTTTAGTAGGATTATCGGAATGTAAAAAACCCACACCGAAATGAAGGCGATGCATAAATGTTAATTATATTTAGGACTAGCGACCCGCCCCGGCTTCGCACGGGTAGTCTAGTTTTATTAACGCTTGGATCTACTTAAAAATCACTATACACGAAATTTCTCTAGTACCTCACACCGAATACACTAGTCAAAGTCAAAGTTATTTATTATTCATTTTAGGTATATTACATGCACCATGGATGTCAAAAAAAATTACCACCAGTTCGTAAAATAAACCTCTGCCTTGAGAAGAACCGGCGTAAGCAACTCGGCGAGGTGTCATTTTTTCAAAACAATTTTACAATGTACCTATATAGAATTACAGTAGAAAACAAGTTTTGTTGAATATGTTTAGTACAAAATATTTTGGTCATACACAAATAAAATAAATAAATATTTAAATATTTTGTGGACAATCTTACGCCAATCGACCTAGTACCCAAACTAAGCAAAGCTTGCACTATGGGTACTAAGCGACGATATACATACTTATATAAGTAGATGAATATATACTTAAATACATAGAAAACATCCAAGACTCAGGAACAAATATTCGTGTTCATCACACAAATAAATGTCCTGACCGGGATTCGAACCCAGGACCTCCAGCTTCGTGACATGACTTGTGCAATACGCTAGAACTGCCAAACATCCCTGTACATGATGTAATCGTTTACTTTATAATATGCTTTTAAAATAAGTGTTTATTTCACGACAAATTTAAAAGTTAGAATCCGTAACTTCACTATTTAAATGTGTCTTGGAATTTTATCGTAGAACTTTATACCATTTTCCAATAACGATTTTTTCGCCTTTACTAGTCTGTAAAAAGTTATTTTGGGTTTTCCAGTGTTTCTGGCAGTTATTACTTGTCAGTGTTTTTTGGGAAATTGAGTAAATTCTTCTTAAGATACATAATTATTTAAAATACGTAAAGCGACGGCAGGGTTAAGATATCTATTTCTTTAAACATTTATCTCAATTACTCACGCGACCCCAAATTATAAATTGCTTGTATAGCCCTATATAAAAACAGTTTCGATATCTGCAGCTGATCCCCATATGAAAAGATAAGATTAAATCCTATAAGATGAGATATCTAGTTTTTCATTATGGGATAGAATGTTTATCCCCTATTTTACACCCTTAGGGGATGAAGTGTCAAAAACGCAGAAATTGCTTATTATATATTTTAACTGAGAGTATAACCGCCAAGTATGATCACATACTTTAAACAAATCAGGCTTCAAGTAGATTTTAACCTACTTTTCACCCTTTCAGAGGGTGAATTTTCAAAAACGCTGAACTTAGTTTTCTTATACTCGTACTTTAATGCTTAGTCTATTAGTTTTTTTCTTAAAGAAATTTTTTTCAGCATACAAAATAACTACCCCCTTTTTACCCCCTGAGGGGATGAATTTTGCCCATGTATTATTATTCTGATGTCTAAGCTACAAGTACTGGAAAGAAATCCGTTTAGTAGTTTATGACATTAAGTGGAATGTACATCCATCCATCCGCACAAACTCTCACGTTTATAATACCTATTATTATTAGGATAGTGCCTTTAAGTAAAATAATGGTACATAAATAAAATAACAGTAAATTTCGTAACAGTAATTTGGTGACAGTAATTTTATTATAGCCCTAAATAAACAATGAAATATACGAATTATTGATATTATTTTTATTGTAACTGCTGTATGCAATGGTTACGAATATAACAATTAGTTCCTTTGTAGATATGGTATGTTATTATGCGAAGTAAACCGCTGTATACACAGGTATGTGGCAGAATATTTTCACTACATTCCATAACTTCTTGTGACAAGGGGACAGCTATTAAAGCGTAGCGTAACCAGTTTAACGAATTATTTTCCTTCAGTATTTTTAATCTTTTTTTATAGAGTAGTTATTATGTAAATGTTAGCACAGTTTTTTCATAATAAGAAATAAATTAACATGATATTAGTTTTTATGAATGACTGAACAGCGATTGGCACGCCCACAAAATATAGACAAAACCCAGGCGAAACTAAAGTTAATAAAACGTACTTCGAAATAACTACGCATGTTTCATTTAACTTGTTTTGTGAAACAATTTCGAATTCTAAATAGAAAATAAATTGCTTAACATTTTAGTTAAATTCAAACTTAGCTCCGCTACTATTTCAGTTAGGCATGCAAAGCGGTTTTATGATGTGAAATATAAGCCTGCTAATAGTTGTACTAGTATTTATACCAGGCGCCTATCAAAGTTTTTAACTGACTTCAAACAAGAGAAAATCGACGTGTTTTTTATTATTAAGTTAATTTTGCGTGTATTGTGTTTGAATTGTTATTTAGTGCTTATTTATTACGTCCATAACGTCCATTGTTTCTTTAAAATCGTATGTGAAATTTTGTCATTTTTACATGACACATTACTAAACTTACGGATTCTAAGTCTGTCGTGAAACAGACACTTATTTCAAAAGCATATTATAAGATAAACGATTATATCATGGAGAGAGATGTTTGGCAGTGATAGCGTCCCGCACAAGTAATAGATTACTTAGTGCTAGAGCACAGAAATATTTTATCCTTAATATTAAAAAATATGTATGTATGTTTATATTGTAGCATTTTAATTCTGTAGTATTATGATACTGTTATTTTATATACATTGTTTAGAAAAAATGACACCTCGCCGAGTTTCTTACGCCGGTTCTTCTCGAGGCAGAGGTTTATTTTATGAACCGGTGGTAGTTTTTTGACATTCATAAGTGCATGTAACATGCCTAAATTGAAGAATAAATGATTTCATTTCATTTCATGCTATCATATTCTCTCTGATTAATATTCGATGGTTTCTTTATCATATTTTAACAAGAAGAGTAATATGGTGAAATAAATTTAAGTACTCGTATTTTACATATCATCATTGGACGTAGTGGATTGGAGTGGTCTCATCTTTGTCACAACTATAAACGGACGTCTGTAATGATATACATACTCTTAGGAAAAAAGATATTACAAAGAATATGCTGAATGAAATCAAAAACCGACTACGATGCAAAAAATAGGACCAAAAAATCTGAAATGTCAATTGTTAATATTTAGTGAATATACACACGACAGAATCGTGCCGCGCGTGAAGTGATGAACTTGACGTCCGGCACACGTGCAATATGACGTGCGGATGGACGCACATGACGCGGTTCACGTCACTAAAGAATTCTTATAATTATATGATAATGAATCGCAATTGAAAAAACTGTCATGAAAAACGGGAGTTATTGTAAACCAGTAAAACTTATTTTCTTCTGGCGTAACATAGCGGGGTCATGAAATATAAGATTAGTGATTATGGATCCATAATTATGTTATAGGCTACAGGGCCACACTAGCGTCAGAAACCTCATGTGCTGATAATATTTCTAAGAAATTAGACTCCAACGAGCGTCTTTAACTTTCAAGAAAAGGAGATAATTTTTTCTCAGGCTAAATATGACCCAGTCTTCATATTTAACGCCGCGTTATAGTATGTATATACCACTAGAATACGACAGTTTATATGCATATTCAAAACCACCCTAGGATTTATTTTTTCTTATAAAAGATTGTTTGCCAATCTTAACATTTTATGTATCACATAAAGACAGACAGACGGATTATAGCAACCATCTTATAGCTAACCTCTATCACAAGAATCGTTTTGGGTTGTCTCCGGGTGTTATCTGATTCCCTTACAGATTTCGCAGGCCAACAACCCTCCGTTGGCTATCTGCCACAAAACTTCGCCTGTGGGCAGAATGTTTTTAAATTTATAAGTAGAATTTTCTTACATTTCATATTTATTAATGTTGGAAAAAAGAAACAAAAATAGAAAGAAGCAGCCCAATTGGGGAAGTACCTCCACCTTGCAGAAGACTACAGTCATAATAACATCTACTATGCACTTATGACACGTATGTAGTGTTGTGTTCCTGGAGGTGAGCAAGGTTGCCAGAGCTCCCGAGGATGCACTGTGTTGAGAGCGAGGGACTTAAATTAGTCCCTTCTGCTTGACAGGAGTGAATTCTCAAACTTTATAAAGCGTCACGTGCAAGCGCAATGCGTACGTAACTCCTTCGGAGTTACGAGCGTCTATAGGCTGCGGTGGCCGCTTACCATCAGGTGGACCGTACGCTTGTTTGCCACCGGCGTTGTATAAAAAAAATAATTCGTTTAGTAGGTTGTAAGTACTCGTACTTATATCAAGTCAAAGCTTTTTCAAGAAATGAATACAGAACGTGTTGATGTTACATTAATATTGGTTTTTTCTTTTTTGGTTAAATAAATACGAGCACATTTTCGCTGTAATAATATTACCTACGTTATTTGTAAGATGCCGTGATTTGATTTCGCATTACTTGGAAAATATTTGTTACTTTATTTATGCCAAAATTCTGTAAAAACGTATTTTTAGGTAACGGCCAGGGACACAAATCTGTTACTTGTTACAAATAATAAGAATTATCTGATATGAAAATTTGAAATGTTTGATTTTTTTTATATTATTTATATTTTACTTTTTTCACATATATTGTAAAAACCTAGCTTAGAGGACTATGATAAATAAATAGGATAATAATTAAATGGTTCGGGATGTAGTATGTATGTAAATATTATGTAGTATCAAGTTTTAAAAGTTGTTTAATTTCTCCGTTCTCTTCAGTACCTTGATGGGATCAGTTCTTCGATTCGGAAAAAGGTATCGAGCTGAGAAACTGATTGAATCAAACACGGACCGTCCCGTGGGTCGAGTACAGAGGCTTCTCGGTTTACCTTTGTTACCTATTTTAAAGTAAGTAAGTACCTATTTCACGGTATCGCACTTTATGACATATGTACAAATATAAATGTAATTCGATTTGATTTGTGGAATTTTCTAGTATTTGATTTTCATTGCTTAGTCAAATACCTTAATAATAAATTATGGTCTGTATTTAGCCGACAGGATTCGAACCTGAGACCTCCCGGCACTCGCGGCCAGTCGCTCTAGCCAACTGAGCTATAGGTGCAATCGCTACCCAGTTCCAAATTCATCAACCTTTCCTTCGTATTAAGCAGTACCGCTGCTAACGTAAACTATTTTTTATACAAACGCCTTAAGGGAGGCGTACAGCGACATCTACCAGAACATGACATGTACGCCTCCCTTAAGGCGTTTGTGTAAAAAATAGAAGAGGCATGATGATGGGACACCTGATACGGCACGACAGCTTCGTCTTAAATATCTTTGAGAGCAAAATTAAGGGCAGGAGAGGGAAAGGAAGACCTAGACTTCCTTATTTGGATCAAGTGAGGGAGAAAGTTGCTGCCGAGTCGTATGAGGAAGTCAAGAGACTGGCGATAAACAGAGAAGAGTGGCGGTTACTCCAGCGACAAGAGCGTAGCTCTTAAATCTTGATGATGATGAGTCAAATACCTAAAGATATTTTCATTTTTTAATACATTCATTGACCTGCAACACGAATTCGTGTCATTTTCGTATGGTTGCCGGCATAGAGATGATAATGTGATCCACCATCTCGTTATTATCAATGCGCATTTTGTAAAAGCATACGCAGTACTTAATGCTTATCAATAAACGTACAAAGTCCCTTTTTTTTCACAAAAGAGGAAAATAACTGAAATTGTCTTCCCCAAAAAAAGTCATTGTAATTTAAAAGATAGGCCATTGCGAAAGGATATCTAAAGCGTACAATATTACTTTTTCCTTTTCCTTCAGCCATTAAAGCCTTTTTGTCGAATGAAGCGGGCATGAAAATAATCTCGTCATTACACGTTGCATAAATCGTGATTTTTAAGGTCCCTTAGTAAACAAGGAACCCTTATATTTTCGCCATGTCCGTCCATCCGCGGTTTATCTCAGTAACCGTTAGTACTAGAAAGCTACAATTTTGCATGAGTATACATATCAACTAACCCGATAAAACGATAGAATAAAACCTTAAAAAACTTTTCTTTAGGGTACCTCTCCTCCATATAACGTAGGGGTGTATTTTTTTTCCAAACCCCATCGTGGGGGATATCGTTGGATAACTCGTTCAATATTATAGGTTTCCTAGAACCATTTTTTGATTCAGGTATTCGTTTGCATTATATTAAGATTTAAATTGGGTGTTAGTGTTACACTTTAGGCCGTTTTTTTATGCCTTTATGCAGCAGCGTGGTGCTTTGTAAATTACTGTCACTTTTAACCGACTTTAAAAAAAGGACAAGGATCTCAATTCGTATGTTTTTCGATTGTATCTTTGGTTAAGTATTTGAAAGACTGACACCCCAACGATATATTTTTATTACCAGAAGAATTCATGACGAGATCCAGGACGTATCGACGGAATTCCTCAGATTTTATAAGCACACTTTTCGTGTCAAAAACAGCACACAGTAAAGTGAATAGACTTGTTATTTTTATAAGTTTTACCAGGTAAATCAAGTCAATTTACCGATCCAATTTTGAAGTAGTAGCAATTAACATACCCAAGTTATACATAGAGACTACTTTGTTCAAATCAATTAGGTAAATAGTTGTTTATCACTAGTTAGATTTTTCTCTAAAAAAATACGGGTCTTAAGTAAACCTTGGTTGTACTTGTAACATTGTAAGTTTATAGATCACGTTTGCTACCTGATGACTACTTGAGGTCTCAGTTTAACAACGTCCGTTCTTTTAACATTAAACTGTGTAAAAGGGACAAAGGTATTAAAGTCTTCAGACTATAAATTTCAAATACTGCGGAATTTAAATTGGTGTCTCTATGAATATAAACATGAATTTTGAATATTCATACAAGAGTGTCGTAAGTACTCAATTATTTATTAGGTTTTGCTATGTTTTTCAAGTATTCCAATAAGTACAACAGAATTAGTCGCAAGATCTAATTTTATTTGATAATAAATTGATATGAATAATTAACCAAATAAAAATTTGTGTTGATACTTGAGTGTTTGAATGATTACAAAAAATATAAACGGTCAATGAATAATTACATTTAAAAACAGTTCAGTAATATATAGCCTGAAAACAAATGTCAACGTATTTTATTACAATATCTCAAACTAATAAACATAGGTATATAGGTCTTATAATAAAGATATAAATAACCTAATAAAATCAAAAACTAAACTAAAATTAAAACTAATTATATTATTTCTAAAAAAAGGCCCCCGTGGCATCGTACCAAAAACGCTGGCAGCATTCCCTCGCTGTATGGCTATACTTATTATAGCCTGTTTAGAAAATATTTAACGTTTGTCATGATAGAGTTTTGGTGCCATTTTGTGACTTTGTACAGCAATGTTGCAATAATACCATCTACAATATGGCCAACTTTCTCGTATTTAATTCTAGTATGCATTACGGGTTTCGTTAATCTATCTACGGATAGTATTTACAGCAATTTTATCAGTTCCATTTTAACCCAACGTGGCGTGTATATTCATATTAATTTATTCATAATTTCAAATTATTACGTCAGCATAAATACAAATATAGTGACCGTTCTCGAAAGATAAGAGTGCATGTGTATTATGTAACTAGATACAGTAAGTGAGTAAATAAATGGTAATGCGAGTCGATGCACATAGCTATACGTTAAAATTTAGGTAAAGATTTTTGAGGAATTTATTAATACCGCAAACATGTATGTTTGCAGTAACAATCGCCACCTTGGATACTGAAAGTAATATCATACCGAAAATCTACAGCTTTTATTTTGTATGTATATTGGATTGAATTCTAATCGATACTCCGATTAACGATATGGGTCTAAACCTACAGATTCAGCTTTTGGTGCTATATACAACTTACTTACGAACATGCCTACATAAAATACATTTTCTAATTCGTATCGAATTTTATCTCTACACTTATCTTATCTTATCTTGTTTAGATGAGGGCCCTTGCCGATGCACTTCGACCCAGTGGGATCTTTTGTGCAATTGCCCCCTCCTTTATGCCTACTCCAAGCTGCTCTCCAGTATCTCTACACTACGTGTAGCTGGTTGATTAATCGAGAGGATGGACTTGTCCTGGCATCAAATATCCATACTAATATTATAGATGCGAAAGAGTGTGTCTGTCTTTCTGTCTGTGTATCTGTCTGTTACCTCTTCACGCATAAACCGCAGGACCGATTTAGATGAAATTTAGGTCCCGAGGAAGGACATAGGATACTTTTATCCCGGAAATTTTCCCTTTAGACTTTCTAGTTTCTTCTAATGTCTTTCCTAGGGGGTAAAAGTTTGTATGGAAGAGCGATGACCTGGTAAGTGCCTGATAGAATTAAATAGCAATTAAATTCTATCGCGATGAACGAGTTCTACACAGACGAAGTCGCGGGGAAAATGTAATTACCTATAAATGACGGCAGATCAATTCAGAAGATATTTTTGCACCTTTTTGGCACAGCTAACAAACCACACGCCGCAGGGACTGTATTTCCAATATTACATATTCTACAGGTTGATTTGTGGATCCCTTAGATAACTGAACCTCGGGATTACAAAAGGGATTTTCGTTTCTCCAATTCGTCATCAATACGCAAAAATATTTACCGTATATTTTTCACGGGGAATTTTTGGCACTTATTGGTATTATTGAGAGAAATGGCTAAAAGTTCTGCTTACCTCCATCATTTGGTTCGTGAAAGTAAATTTTAGACAAATACATAGACGTAATATACTGTTCGCGGTTTTGCAATGAAATTAAATGAAATGAAATGATTTATTCTTCAATTTAGGCATATTTCATGAACACATGTCATAAAACTACCGGTTCATAAAATAAACCTCTGCCTCGAGAAGAACCGGCGTAAGAAACTCGGCAATGCTACAATAACGAATTTTAGTTGAAGGCATAGCAGATATTTCGTATAGATGCAAATTTAGAGGCTTTCATACATTTAGGCAATACAAACAAAACATAAAATTTTATATTTTTATTGCTTATAAAAATAAGGAATATTTTGTTAGGTATATCATGTAAAAACTTAAACATCTTTTGCATGCCAATTAGCTGTGACGACTTTACAAAAGGAGTTTATTTTCTAAAAGAAATCGATAATAGTTCATAACTATATTTCTACTTTAAAGTAATTTCACGTATCGCTAGCTTTTCCGCCAGGTACCTTTGCTGTCCTCAGTAATATTGAGAACTCTCGTGGGAGCCAACTAATATTTGTTCGCGTCGTAATTTCCTTTTAAATAAACGATAGTTTTAGGTTGAGCTGGTTTCTAGTAAAGTAGTTATATTTATTATAGAACTATACTGTCATATTTCATTTCAGACCAAATGACAGGAGATTAGCGGAGCAACATATATGTAATAAACCCCGTCCGTTGTTACAGATACAGTTAGATCAGTATAGACGGTGTACTAAAACTGTTTCTCCCAGGTAGTATCTACCGATTGACTAAGAAATTTTGATTTCCTATTAGGCTGACGTCGGTCGTGCGCACTAAGGTACGAGAAAGCTGCGCGATGTTCCATAGATCATTGTATTTATTTACAAGCATATTAAATACATAAAAATGTACGTAAGCGTGTATATTTTATCATAGACCTGCACGTTATACAGCGGAATAGCAAAATAATATTGTTTCAGTAACAGTGCCTTCAATCATGGAATGATTTAATCAATTCATTATGACTACGAACTACGGAGTGCGCGCTCTAGGGAAGCATGTTTTCGGGTCTGGATTATTAATTAATTTTATAAATTGTAACTCACTGATATGATATAATAAACCTATACGCAATGACGTCACAGTTACCCTTTTTTCAGGAATACTGACACTGGTGGTGATTACTTCATGAATGATTAACAGCCTTTCTGATGCCATTATCTCAAAACATAGGTTGAATGACCTAGCTGTAAAGCCAACACGATGACCAGCAGATCTCTTATCATTATGTCGGAAAGGCAGTAGCTCGTCATCAATTAATGTCAGAAAAATAACTGAATTAGATGCTTTTATTCAGAACTTCATAGTCTGGTTTGGCATGGATGCTGAATAGATTATGTTAATATGACCGACTGACATATTCATGGATGGTTATTATAGGGAAAACAGTTTTCTAGAGAGAATATTGATTCGAATCTGTCCTACTTATGTACATTCTATGGTGCGTGTAGTGTTAGACCACTAAACATATTAGCTTAAAGGTACAGATAGAAAAATCTAATATTGTAACGATTTCATGCTTTTGTGTTGTATGATGCGATTTACTGCCTCACCTTTGTCGGCTCTCGGCGCTAATATAATTTGACCCCCAAATTCAAAATAAAATCAAAATCAAACATTTATTCTGCAAATAGGCCACAAGGGCACTTTTACATGTCAAAATATTAATTTATAATTTAAGATAGTCTGACTTATAAGTAATACAAAGTTTATCTTCACTGATTTATAAACAGCTCTAATTGGAGGTCAGATGTATGTTTGTCTGAAGTGGACCGTCCTTCTGCATGCGTTACGCATTTCAGTTTAAATTCAATGTATTTCGCGTGTTGGTTCTCGTACAAATGCGATAGTTTATGAAACACTTTGTAATCAAATTAGAATCAAAAATGTATTCTCTAGATTGACCTTTAGTAGCCGTCTACACGTATCGCGTGTTGCGCCATTTTAAGCACGGGACGTCACGCCAAATTACAAAATGCAAATTAATAACTTTATGCAAAAAAAAATAAGTCACGCATACTTAACCTATGAACTTATTTCGACATACTAACCTAAATTAGTTTCTCTAAAAAACCTATTTCGCATAATCAGGAAATGCATATTGAGACAAATCGCACTAACCTAAAATTTACATAATAATAATTAAAAAATATATGTATTTTATTATGTTTTCAACAGCTGTCATTCCAGTAAAAATTATTTCATACTTATTAAAAAATTTAAAGTTGACTACATACACAAGTTATACATATGGGTGAGGGCCAAATTTTTGGCACATAGTTAAGGCATTTAATACGCCTACATTTTAATTTATTCCATTGTGACACGAAAATTACCGGTAAAATTTATATGGGTAACTTTCGTGTCACAACGGAACCATTTAAAATGTAGCCGTATAAAATCCGACCAGAAATATATGGCCGTTGTTAAGAGGGCGCTATTATTCTGATTTATATGGTAACAGACTAAGGCCGGGTTTTATAAAGATCCGTTAGACCAAATGTCAGATCAAATTTCAGTAACTCAGTACATTCTTTGACATAACAAACCGAGATAAGGTCTAACGGGTCTTTATAAAACCGAGCCTAAATGACATTTTGACTTGTTTACCTGACAGTAAAGTTCTGATGTTAATTTTGAAATATTTTCTAGCGAAATAGTTTCGAATCGATCGTCTTTTCCCAGAATATATTTATGTACATTGTTAATAATATTTCGCTCTTGACTAGGAATCGCTTTGGGCATTTTTTGCTATTTATCATTTAATTCTCAACACTACTATTATTGAAATTTATAAACATATATATTAAAGGCATAACGACAAATAGTCGAGAAATAGTCATTAACGAACTTCCGTTTTTAACTAATTTTAATATTCCTTAACCAGAATAATTATTTTTCCTATCGAAACACAAGTGTCCGTTCAACTCAGAAGGTCATTCCCACGAATTTGATATCGCAAGAAAACAAAAGAAAATAGCGAAGATTCCCGAGCGGTCGTAGTGGATACACAGAGTACATAAATAGTGTGTAATAGCGCCCTGCGTGCACATAAAGCGTGGTTTACACCTAGTTTTAATGTTAATTACACACACATTCCTTTTTAGGGAGGTGTGAATGAGTTTTTTGGGTAGGTAGATGGCATTTTTGTCGCTGGCTTATCTAGAGAGTCTGAAGGTAAAAAGGATTTTGTTTGTAAGTCAACTAGGGTTCAAGTACGACGCTTTTATTTGTACATTTTCTTTAATATACTTAAGTAACGGAATCTAATTTTTTTCCTTATTAACAAAAAAAATGTTTTTGATCAAAAAACACAGAATAATAATTTGTATCCTTTCATCAAAATGAAGCAATACGCGTGCAAATTGCAAAACATTAATCGGATTGTATCGTAACTTGCAGCATTTATCAGTGAAAAAGCACTTTAATTTCGTAATTCGCGCTAAAGACCAATTAAAAGGTATGAACCTGCCTGTATATGAATGCATGATTAAATTTCGAACAATCGGTTGGCCGTAGTAATAATATTTAAATGTAGGTTAATGAAATTATAATGATTTTAGTCGTAGTAGGTAGTACGTGCAAAGAAACGTAAAAACCATATATACACTTATGTTTCCCCCCAGTGAGATAACGACTTATTTACGTAAATTGCCACCTATTGCCAATTCTCACTGAAATAAAATCTTATGATATTTACAGCGTACATTTTGCGGATCTTTAAGGCATAAAATATCGTAAGTCCTAAGTGTTTCCTTTTATTATATTAGAGTGTTTTCTCCAGAATACAACGGAACTTGACATTAACCCGTAGCACACGTAGCGATCGTTGACCGCGGATGGGTTAACAAAGTAAGGCGACTTCCTTACGTGGCGGAGAGTGATCAGTGTGTGCTATTATGTTCTATGACGTAAGCCTACTGACTTCGCACAATTTTTTTTCGCTCGACGCTCATATGATACAATACAGTACAATACAAATTATAGTACAGTACAATATTAATTATATAACATAAAGCTTAGAGGCAAACAACAGGCGGTCTTATCTTTAAATAATCACAAGATATGATCAAGCGGAATTCGCTATTTGACTAAAAAAGGGTGTCATTCGAACCAGTTTTTAGAGACGATCAAAAGTTTTTACGGGATCAACAACAATTAGAGCAACACAAAAGATGAAAACGAGAGGTAGTACAGCATATCTGACGAGCACTGAAAATGCTCTATACTGATAGGCAGTGAAATTCATATTTCACTGCCTATCAGTATGGGGCATTTTCAGTGCTCCTGCTCAGCCATTTGCAGTTGCACTGTCATCAGTGTAATAGCCTCGTAATCCCGTTGTAAGGAAAAACAAGTATGTTACCATTTAGTCATGAAATATTGCGTTTAAGAACATAGTTGCCATAAAATTTCTTTTTTATTGAGACATGAAAATTCTATTGTTAACTTCAATTTACATTTGGACTATTTAAAACAAAACAACACATTCTCACCCAGAGGATGCCTAGTCACTGGTGACTTAAAAAGGTATCCCGTTTAAATGTAATTATAGTTTTATGTTTTATGAAAAACAACCATCTATGGTCACAAGTAGATAACTCTCTCAATAGTCTTGTTTTTGTTTATCGCTAATATTCATAGAGAATTACTTGTTTACTTTCCGTTTACGTGAACAAAAGTACAGAAGGAAACTTTAAGTATTGAAATATATGCAGACTGAAAATCGATAATTTAAGCTCTTGTTTTTAATTGTTTGAGTCATTTCAATCTACAACGTTGGTTTCCTTGCCTTGTGCCAAAATTTATTATTTATAATAAATAGCCGTAAAACATCGGTTTAAGTAAAAGTTGACATAAATGTTACTCAGAGAATCCCTTTAGGTTACAGGAAAGGGCTCGCAATTCACAATTAGAGAGAGTATTACCGACCTCTTATTGACATCTTAATGCGTCGCCGATCCCATGGCCTTAACTGGATACACCAATCCTTATGACGCAATGTTTGTAACGTAACGTATATGACAGTGAAGAATGGTTGATTAGTTATCAGAGATCAAGCACAAATAACATTTTTATGTGATTGATGATTCTGACAATTGAAACTGATTGAATTGTTTGTTTATATTTGCAATATAGTCAGGGGATGTTCCTAATACTATAGCCTATTTGTGATTTTCTTTTATTGTATTTTATTAGGTACATAAGAATCAATAGAAAAACAACACAAAAAATAACTAACTAGGTAACTAAACCTAACTTAAAATATGCGAACCTAACCTATTTGAACATACTCGTACCTATTTCGCTTGAATTGTGGTTATCTACGGTTGCCTGAGAAAAACATTTATCTCGACCAACACCAACGTCGCATAATCCCAAATATGATAGCGTATTTTTTAATTTTCCGCCGAACGTTTTTCCGCAGCAAAAAATGTTTGCTAGCCTAGTGACGAAAACACGCAATTCATTCTAGCCAAATGTAGATAATTATTTAACAACCTACACCTACTTATAACAAACCTGTTATTCTATATTGCTCATGCAATATTAATTATATATACAAACGATTAAACAGTTGAAAATGATAAGTACGAGTCCTTCAAGCTTTTCAACATCAAAGTATAGTATTTTTATATCACGAATTCGCCATGGTTGTGTGTTGAGATATACATGCACTTTGTGCGAGTTAAATAAAAGCTTGTAAAATAGTTAACTAAATCGCTTCTACATATTTTTAACAGCTACAATATGTGAAGTTTATGTTATAGTCAACAAGGAATATACTTTCTGTGTACAAGTTTAAGAAAACAAGCACTCAAACTTACATACTTTGCGGAACTTTTTCTTTCGGGGAACAATCTCGTGGCAAAAAGGGTTATTTTAATGAGGGTTGTGAAAATAACCGGATTTGTTTACGGAGAGAAATGACGTCATTCCAAATTTTAAGACGAACTTGTTTATTTTTTTCAACATTCTATCATGAAAATTTCTGTTGAGTTTCCTTCTTGACATTTCTACACGCATACATACATTGCATACCTACACACATACATTGTGTATGTGTGCGTATAAGAGTTTCGTATATTATCGTTATCAACTTAATAGCCGAAACATTTAAAGTTTATTTGCCTAGTAAAGTCGACACTTCTGTATAGTTACCGGTAATTTATTAACAATCAATATTATTTATTTACATTTTTAATATTACACTACTTACATAAATTAAACTTAATTATAATAAATTTAATCGATATAATTTAATTACTTATTTAATAACTGACAATGTAGAACTTTAGTGTTTTATGAATAAAAGAAAATGAATGTACACCGATGTAAACAAAGGCTAGACGCATGAAATTATTGGATTTATAGCTAAAATAAATCAATAATTTTCAGTCAGTCTCAGATGCAAAATGATAAGTAACTAATATAGAACCTTTAGATATTTTTAACACTGTCTAGTTACATTTCTTTAATGTTTTTCGATCCTGTGCTTTGAGTGTACATAGTATTTGAGGAATACGTTAAATTATTTTTCGAAAAAATAAATTACATTTTCTTTCTGTAAAACGTCCTTCTTCAATATTAAAAGTACTTCCCCTCCATGTGACATAGCCATGGGACACCTTATATATCGATAATATAATGAATGTACAGTTTTTTTAATTAAAAATAGTAACTTAGTTGTCTCTGCGTAGATTAAGATAGTAGGTAACTAGCTCGCTTAAGATTGCTACTTATATACTTAAGGATATAATAGACTCATGGATCCCACAGTCAAACTGTGCAAACAGTTTTGCGGGACGTTGTATTTAATTTTAAGTCATGTCATTTGCTTTACTGAATAAAATAAAATAAAAAGACATGCCGAATTTGATATCACTGTCCGTTATGAATTAGATGTCACCTTGCCATAAAAATGAATCACGACTCACGTTGACTTAAATATCACTTTCCAAATTACGCAGCGCATTCAGTAAAGCGGTGAACCGCAAATTTAATTTTGTGCGAGATGCGATAACGACATGGGGTAGAATCCTTAAGCCATGCTGCTCAAGGTCGAAAGTAAATATTCTATTTTATTACCCGAGAGAGGGAAGTGAGTGAGAGTTTCCGTTTCAACTTCGACAAAAATGCGTTCGGTGTCCACTCGCTGTTCTCCTCTACAGGCCGCATTTCTCAACCCATTCCCGTTAAATTTGCTTAGCAGAATCGATAATTATAGATATTTTTTAAGTCAGTTTTTGGAATTAAAAAAGTCAAGGGCGGTGGCTGCGCTACCATGTACCGCTGCGCTGCCTCGTCATGACAAATTAGTGTAACTCTAGACACCATTTTTTAAGAAATTGACTTTGAAGTTTAGATTCGTTTTTTATGTTTATATCAAATTATTTTAGTACAAAGTTGTGCATTTATAGTTGATATTTTAATGCCTCTTTTTCGGCATACAATCATTATTATTAGATTTATTTCGATTACAACAGTTTTTCATGACAAATCTGTCATACAAATCTTATCATAGCAATATAATGTACATGTAGTTAAATCACATTGCCCATATTTTGTAACGATTTTCTTTAAATCGACTGTATTTTAAATATAGTTAAAATAGCTCTCCAAAATCGTCTAAAAAAATATGACGTAACTAATGAATTATACTGTAGATACATCAAATATTAAGCAAAAACATTTAAAAGTCAAAGTCAAAGGTGTTTATTTGTTAAACATAGGTTACAATGTAGATGTTGTATACATTTAAAAAAAACTGGTATCACTATGTTTTGCCTTCTGGCGTAAAAATGATTCCACAAACTACAATTGAATATTAAATAAAATGACAATCATGTTTTTAAAAAAAAGGGTACAAAATCAATAAAATAAGGCATATTAATGGACATTTCAAGAGAATATTAATTACAATCAAATTTAAATGAGATCAGTTTACAATATAAACACTTAATAAAACAAATAACCTAATTAAAACTAAAATTACAAATAAAAAAATTGACCCAAATCGCTGTCAATTGGTAGGGTGCCCAGAAGGCTGGCTGTATTTCCTCGCTGCACGGCAATACTTATTCGCTGAGCGAAATAGAAGCCAGCCCTCTGGTCACCAGAAGCCTCTATTGGGCGCTTCGACAGAACTTTATATAGTCGACGCGCGCTTGGCCCCCACGGCCCCAAAGTTTCGACGCCAAACGCCGCAAACATGTAGCCACTTCCTAGGGCGACATATTTGCGGCACTTGTGGTTTTCGGTCGCAGATGCCGCATCACCAGTAGCGATTTTGGTGCTTGGAATATGGGACGGTGCCAGGGTATCAACGCAAGTAGCATCCCACACTAGCGGCCGACCCATACTCCATGGCACCAGTGTCATTCCGTCGGGCCTTTTGCCGTCGTCTCTGGCCAAACCGCTTGGCTCTAGGACTGCCGGCAGTTTGGCGCTAACAAGGGCAGTGCTCCGGACGCATGAAAGTCCGTGGTGGCCTAGGCTGTCGACCATGCCACCGCAATGACAGCGATGTGGCTGGTTTGTTGGAGCCCCTAAACGTAGACTAGCTGCCAGGCGGGAGGTAGTGCTGTCCAGAAAAGTACCAATATTTTGAGAGGGTAGAGCTTGGAGCCATAGACCTGACTCCCACTCTGCAGTAGCGAGGAGACGAGCTCGGTTTGTCGAGCTAGTTGACGTATCCAAGAGATTTTTCCGTACTAGTTGACAGAGTGGCTTGTCCCAACGCCTCTGCGAGCAGGGATTGTCAGGCGGGTCCGTATTAGGGCAGGTTAAAGACCAAACGTTCTTGGCCTCGGAGCAGTGTGCAGCCTCTAAGGACCCGATGGAGCGAGCTAGAATTTTTCCTATTAGGCTTTGTGCACCATGCACTGAGGACAAGAACGCAGGTAGAGCGAGCGACACAGGAAATTTTGCGGATACCCAGGCCACCCAACCTAATAGGTAGGCTAGCCTGGGTCCAGGTTCTTCCGTCAAAAGAAATGTTGAAGATGGATGTGAGTGTTTCTACTACTACTATTTAAATTATATGTCAATACTAAAATAATACAATTATATTATGTCATATCAGAAGTCAGAAAATCAGAAACGGAATAAAAACATTTGTCAATTAATAACGTTGCTAACTTATTTTTAAATGTATATCGGTAATTTATTTATTCTGTCTGACAATTTATTATAATTTTTTGTTGCTGGGCAGAGTATATTTTTACGTTTAAGCGCAGTGTAAGCGCGTTCGGTATAGAGATTCTGGCATTATCGGATACTTCTGGGAAAAACCTCAGAGACCGTCCTAAACTTGGTAAGATTCGTTTTGGCAAATACAGCTGCTTCATATATGTATAAGTAAGTTTAAGGTATAGATGAGTTATATGTTTTTTAGTTAGTCTTATAGTTTAAAGTGAAGTATCATATCATAATATGTTAGGGTCCTTACCAGAGATCGGAATTTCGGTAGCATTTTTGAGCCTTCGTTTACCAATTTTCAATGTATGGTAAGTTATAGATAATAATATTAGATTTCTTTCTCGGCTTCTAGTCGCTCTCCCCCGACCGACCCCGGATTCTTATTCTTCGTTCAAATTCGCACCTGAATGTAATGAACCACTTGACGTGTCGCTCCTTCCTATTTTTTTTTGGACAATCTTACACAAATAACCTAGTCCCAAACTAAGCAAGGCTTGTACTATGGGTACCAAGTGACGATATACATATATAGATAAATAGATACTTAAATACATAAAAAACATCCAAGACTCAGAACAAAATATTCGTGTTCATCACACAAATACATGCCCTGACCGGGATTCGAACCCGGGACCTCCAGCTTCGAAGGCAGGGTCACTACCAACTAGGCTAAAGCGGTCGTCACATATATTATTGCAAGATACAGCTGGTAGTCACAGCTGTTTCAAGCATTGAGTAACGTCCATCTCAGGTATATAGTTATTAGCCAGGACATCATTGTGAAATTTTTGAGTTACCTAAAAGTTTTCTTGTTTATAAAAACAAGAAACTTATTTATGTTTCTTTTTAATGGTAAGGTATTATCAAATAAATACCGTAGAACTGTGTAGCTGCTAACTGATGTATCTATAGTTACCTCAATTTGTCAGGACACGGCGTCCAGGGGGCTATTTCTCGAAGCTTCAAGTTCCAATTTACAAGTCGAAGTCTCCTTCTATTAAAAGGTGTTGAAAAGTGACTTCCACTTGCAACTTTTAGCTTCGAGAACTAGGCCCCTGGCAGCGTGTGTTTGAATGTTCACTGTAGGTTTCAACGGAAGCCGAGCGCTAGTTACCAATGCCAGCTACATGCTGAGTTGGGACCTTTTCATGGCATATTTTGTTGTTTTTCTATTTATTACAATCTATGAAGATCAGAAATAGAAAAACATTTATTGATGACACAGTAACATGTCATAAATAAATGTTTTTCTATTTCTGTTTTATTAATGAATGTTAGGATTATCATAGTGTAACTGGCCACCCGCAGGCTGCTGTAGTGTGTGATAGGCTTTAATTAACATACTAAAAGCAATATCATATACCAGCTGCCAATATTTTAATCATTTTCCAACTCCGTTGCAGTCGAGTGAGCCGACAGATTGCTCCCATTTCGCTAATTAGATAACTTGGCCGCTCGCTACCTTGCGCATTTTAACCGCGTTAGGCTCGGCCATCTTAATATAGAGGGGAAATGAAAAATAGCCGCCAAGTTTATTATGCTATATATGTTGCATTGGTATTGAAATGTGTTTGATAAAACATTTTTCATTGATGTTTTTACATTAATAATTGTAATTTTATCATGAAATCCTATTTTGTAGAATATTTCTTGGAGATGAAAATTTCGAATACAATTATGTAAAGTAAATGCCCTACTTTTAAGCAATCATGTACATATAACCAGATATTAAAGAATATGGTAGGTATATCTTATATAATGCTCATTTTACGTCCTTAAGATATATGTAGATTGTCGAAGTAATTAAATAAGAGTACAATAAATATAAGTACGAACAAATCCTCCGTACATTCGTAGGAAACACTGCCATAGCTACTAGTCTAAATTGAATACTCTAGTAAATTAAGTGGACTCCTTCTTTATGGGATTCATAAAAAGCTAATGAACAACATCCACTTATTGAAGACATTCTATGCATACTAGGTTTCGTTAGGTCAGTGACATTGATTTTAGAAATAAGCTAGTAAAATACTGAATTAGAGTGTACTAGATTTTTACATACAGGTAAAAATGAAAACATTTTTATACCAGCGATGCCCCACGTCGTGATAATTGAAGATTAAAAAAACCGACTGTAACGTATGTCTTCTTTACGCTAACTGATAAAGAATAGAAAATTATAGTAAATAAAAAAAACAATAACTAATCTTTAACATTACTGGTTATATATACCGCAGGGCGACAAGTGACACAGACTGTAAATTGGCAGAAAAACCCGTACTTACGTTATACGGCCGATTAATTACTACTAATAGTAAATATTACCACTCTGATTAATTAACTAATATCACTGATTTGGTTTTGTTTCCAATTTAAACACATTTACTAACTAATGTCATTGATTACTTGCTATTGACACGCAAATCTTTATTAATGGAATGTATGATTCTCTAATAAGAATACTAAACAAGGGTGGGTTGCACCAAACCGTCTGTAATCGTAAGCGGTGTTCGTTAAAATCTGATTGTATGGAAAGTTTGACAAGTTTCTATGGGATGACAGCTGCCGGTGCCATATTTGACGATGACCGGCCTGTGATCGTATGTTGGTGCAACCGACCCCAACTGTGACTTACTAGGTACATAGCAGAAAGAAAATTCATCTCTTTACTCCTACGCCCGAATAACACTTTGTATTGTAGATGTGTGGTCCTGTACCTCTTGTATATTTTTATTAAGTTACATACTTATACGTTCAACATCGCCCCACAAAACTGTAGTAACAGTTTGACTGTGGGATCGGCAGTCTCTTGTTAAGGCATTAATTAGCCATACAAATTGAGACTAAACGCAAACGCGTTCGTTTGTGTTCATATTTCGAAAAAATATACTCACGATAAAAAATAACGGGTACACTTTGTATTGAATTTCCATAGAAAGTGTACCCGCTATTTTTGCTCGTGAGTATAGATACTAGAGGTTCTGGTAGTGAGAAGGGTCGCCTGAGCTCCCGAAAATGTTGAAAGTGAAGGAGGGACCTGCACTTGTCTCTGTCAATCGAATTCTCAAATTAATAAAGGATCGGCAACTAGCTTGTGATTCTGGAGTCACAGTGCTTACCAAATGCTAGGCAGTATGCGTGTATTGCCAGTGTCGAAGTATAAAAGTAAATAAGAAATACACGAAAAAAACAATCCAACTTTCTACCAATGAAAATCTGTTCATTCGATACTTCCATATTTGCTAAGGGTAAGCGTAAAATAATGGTAGCCATTGTTTACCTATCAGAGTGGGTCGCACAGCCATTACTGAATTTACTCAACGCAAAAGTAGCCTAGTGTGTTAAGTATAAATTTACGAATATATATGTTGAGATTTTCCACGCGTTCTATGACAAAATCAAAATCAAAATCAAAACATTTATTCTGCAAATAGGCCTCAAGGGCACTTTTACAAGTCAAAATCTATCTAGGTACATCAAATAAAAATAATAAAATAATCAAAGTATCATTAATTAAATGTAGTGTTACATGTCAAAAATAAGACTAAGAAACTAATAGAAATCGAGATTTGTTAGAGATGTATAAGGTCTCTAAGCGTCAAGATAAAAGGTAATAAAGTAGGTACACTAATCATAATAAAATATTTTGAGCTATATCTCAATGAAATAAAGTCATTAATTCATTGTCAATAGACATATTTTTTCGATAATGATGACCCCACTTGAGAATAATGAGACTTGTGACATTCACTGAAAGATAGAAAACGGTGTATTTTTATACTAATTAATGCACCTGAGATTTAAAATATGTATCCAAATATCATTAAATCATAAAAGACATTAGTTTTTTTAGATTTAATGAAAATATAATGCCATGATATTCGGTTAGGTATTCACCTAACTGAATATCATGATATAAGAGTAACTTTTCGTTGTTTTACAACATTTTTTAACCTGTCAGTTTTTAATTACATATCTAATGCTTATACCTTAAACTTAGAATGTTCCATTAATCTGCATATTATTATCGATGCCTTAATTTCCAAGACATAGACAACGACGTGACGTCACAGCGAACAATCTGCCCATACCATATTTACACTCAAGTATGTAACTAATATCCACGCCCATGCTTGACGTGTGACGTCATTATATTGAGATGAATTTATTACCCCAGTTATTGGACCCGGATATAAAATATCTGCGATATAGCTACCTTTGTCTTACTTCTACATACTCGGATAAGAGTGAAAGAGAGCAAAATTTTACGGAATATAATAGTAGTTGCGGAGAAGCAAGAATTTTCCTAATAAAAGCCAGAGATATCAACAGCCAGCCGGGAAAGGATTAAGATTTTATTATATTGCGTATGTTATAATTTGTAGTGACATTTATGTTTCTTTGTGACATGTTAGAAATCTGTATTACATGCTACTTCCCGTGTTGGGAATAAAAGTGTATGTAGTTAATGTAAGTATGACATACCCTGTTGAGTTTCTTTTGAGGCGAAGATTACTTCTTTTGACAGCCGTCGTCTCTCAGCAAAAAAAACTAACATTTTTTTGTAATGAGCCCTGGGATCCCAGGGACTGGTAGACGACAGGACAAAGTGGCAGTGGCTAAGGTATACATAAGGCAGAATAGTTCCTGAAAATGACCGTAGGTACCAGCATTATTTGCGTATATCAATATGAAATTTTCGTATGTTTATTTCTAATAAAAAGTTTTACCCTTACCCTAAGCAGTTAAAGTTATATTTGTCTATTCAGTAAACGGGTATTTGATTGTGTATTGACGCTTATCTTGTTTCCGTAAATGTGTAAATAGTAGCTCAGGTTTTGAGAAAGCAAATTTACATAAGCAATCGAGATCAAACGACAACGAACTATAGGTACATAGCTAAATTGTCGACTTTTTTCACTAAAAATCACAACTAGTTTTTCACTCAAACGAAATCAAAGCAAAATCACAGCGAAACTTTTGAACACTCGTAATGAGGGCTTGGATGTATCTAACTTATTTTACTTACTTATAAATTGTGTTACTACAGATTTGGGACAACGCAATTGTATTAGTGGTCCTAAACTAACACGTGCTTTATACAAACTTTGTAGACTGTTTTTAGTAAAAATTCTATTTTCGTGGAAGTAAATAAAATCCTTGCAGATAATCCGAAATCAAGTGAGCGGATACAAATGTAGTGTTTTTCTATTTACAAAATTGTATAGGCACTCAAGTACCGTACACAAATGTTCCATTTAAATCGAATAGTAAATAATCAACTGTAGGTAAACAAGAGAATCGTACAAAACAAAAGAATATTTCTTTCAACGCGACCGATTTGTATAGGAATTAATCTTTGATACTTGGAAATAGAAAAAAATAATGAACAATGGAAATGAATGTCCATCGACAGTTTTTTCCCGCGTAAAATGTATAGGCTTCTTAATTTGCATTAGAAGAAAACGAAAAGAGGGCTTTGAAAAAATTGCTACGTAAATTAATTATTTACTTTAATCAGAGCGCCTGTAATAAGTTTCGCAAATGAACCGTAAGAATTTAGAATTTTAACACGTGAGAGATACAAGTAATGAATTTTTAAGTACCTGAGCTATATTCTTGGAATGAAAAGTTTCGTGCATTTGCGTAGGTACTATTCGGATTACCTACGTATCTACCGACAACAAGCATTGCAATACAAATAATACAATAACAGATGTTTTTTGTTGTTCACCAATAAAAATAAAACAATTACACAACATTATCTACTTACCAAAAGCACCTAACGATTGTGAGTGCAAAATGACACGTTTTCATAGTTCTTAAGTACTTTCTGTATTTTTTTCATTACGTTTTGCTTTGTACATTCGCAATAACTGTGTATCACATTGTGTTTCCCAGAGTTATTAGAAATATTTATTATTTCATTTAAAATAAAAGAGCATGTTGTGAACGCCCCTTATTATTAACTCGGTCAAATAATTGATTTTAAATAGTACGGGCAGGATGATTGTAAATAGTAAGGGGACCTACTTACTATTACAGACTGACGTTAAGTATGATGCCGGCAGCTGTCTTCCCATACAAACTTGACTAACTTGCAAAACAATGAGATTTTAAGGCAAGGCGCATTCAGTGATTTGCCGGAAATACTGAAGTTTGAGCTTCCAGTGTGAAGAAGTTAAATGTAGAATGACACTACACAAAAAATATTGTGGACTAAAAAGGAACAAAATAAACGAACACAATAATAAAAAAATGCTTTGGTAACTGTCAAACAATCATAAATATCATCTTAAAAATAGTCTTTCATGCTGCAGATTACATAATTATCAACGACAGTGATAATTTTTTTGTACAAAAGGGATAGCTTTTTATTGTTCTAACAAAATAACTGGATAAAAATCAATGTACTAAATATTCACGAAATTACACGGAGAGAGCAGGATGGTTAATTGCAAACTCACGCGTGTTAGAAGTGGTCTTTTGCAATAGAATGGCCTTGTCTTAACGAACAATGCAATCCACCTTAACTGGTATTCGTTCAAATCTTATGCATGGAAAGTTTTATTCTCTATGGGATGAAGAGCGCCGACGTCATATTTTAACTTTGATCGGCCTTTATTCGTATATGCTACCCACCCCTTACTGCAGGCAGGTGAAGGCAGGTGAATAGCCATATCTCATACAATCGCTTGCGCGTCAGTATGCAGCTTTCATGGGTAGTGAGAAACGAACGGAAATGGGATTCGATTCAAACAGTCTCTACAAAGCACATAGGTATGCCTCTTGGCTCATGCTGGGTGTGAAAAATATAGGTATTATTTGTCTTATATATCAATGTACTTAATTGAAGTTGTTTTGGAATAATAACACTAAAATATAAGGGGAGGTTGGGAAATATTAATTAACTAGGCTTGATGGAATTAATGTACCTACAACACAAAAAACGACGTTTATTTTGTTTAGTTTCTCCTACGCGTGATTAATATTGATTAGTATTTATTGTAGCCTTCCGCAGCTTGTTTACACGATTTCCGCACGAATTTTATATTTTAATAGTTAGCAAGTTTATTTATATTATATAGAGACTCGTACCTGCAGGCAAACTGTTAAAACAGTTTTGCAAGAAAATGCATATAGGTTAAGTGTGCTGCACATTTATTCATAAAAAATGCAAGGTATTGGAATATCTTCGTATGTGTTCATATTTTCACACAATTAATTCCTTCTATAACTTTACCATGACAACCGTAGATTCTGTTTAAACGCGAAAGACTATTTCTATGCATGGGTACCTAATTCATTTAATTTGTTGCGTCTTATTTCTCGACGCCGAACAATAACAATACCGCATTATGAAATTATTTCTTTATTAACTTTTTCATTTCGGTACACTTTTCAATTCAATCCAATTCTTTATTGCTAATATGAATCTTAATAGCTTGATTGCAGTCAAACCGGCAAAGTTTTATCAAATATCAAAACCGACCATATCAAATATAAAATCACGAAGACGAGTGAATTTGACAAAATTAGACTTTAAAGTCATAGTAATAGGAACCACTTCACTCGCCTTCGTGAATTTCAATATTTATAGCTACCTATTATTATGATTAATGTTCGGAGTTTCGGTGGCAAATTTCACAGAGGTAAATGGAGTCGCCTAACTATTTTTTTTTATTAAACGAATAACGATTAAATGATTAATTTTACATAATACTCCTTATAAATTATCTTGCGAGAATTACCTACTTATACTACGATAACACAGGACTACTAATAACACAAGTATGTAGGTAAACATTGTTTAATAAATTTATTTATTTTTACTATTACATACGTACAAACATGTCACCTAAACAGTCGGGACAGTATGCAAATGTAATGCTTGTACCTGCCGCCAATTATACAATTCGGTATCATAAACATCATACTCCCTATGTCCACATCTGGAGCAAACTTCGGTCAAAGCCAACCTTTCTTCGTCTAGGTCTATATATTTTGATGGTAAATATAATTCCTTGAATAAGGTTTTTGGCAAATTCAAATCATATACCCATCCGCGAAAAATCACAAAACAATAAAGAAAAAATAAAGAGAAAAAGAGTCTTATCAAAGACGGTACGTATAAAAAAGTCATATGAATAAAAACTTACTTTTTTAACAAAGTCAAATTCATTCGTTTCATCTAGATAATTTTCTATGTTGAGATATAATATTTTACAGATTTTTAAATATTTTTTAGCAACACTCTTTAAGGTAATATTTTTCAATGACTCTGGTGATGAATGATTTGGTCGCGCGATAATGTGATAAAATATGAGATAAAGCATCCGTCATTTTCTATCGAGTAGTATCAGAAAGTGACAGATCTTGTCATTTAACATGACAAGATAAAGCATCAGTCATTTAACATGGCAAGATAAAGCATCTGTCGACCATCATAGATCCCCTGTTTATTAAATTACCTCTTGAGCTAAAGACAATCATAACAGCAACATATTTAAGTGTAAACTAAAGTCTTTCTTGTTGAAGAAGTGTTATTATTCAATAGAGGAATTCAGTAATCAGGGCCGAAATTAATTTTAATATTTAATTACTATGATTTTTTTTTCTTTTTTTTATCTAATTTTTTTGACACACCTAGTTCAGTTTTAATGTTTTTGAAATTTTAAGTTCTTTATTATTATTATCTGGTAGAGAATGCCTCATGGCATTAAGTCCGCCCTTTGTACTTATATTCTTTTTGTGCAATAAAGTTTAAATAAATAAATAAATAAATTATTGTTACATAAACTTTCTTAATTGACAATTTATTACAATAAACTTAGTTATTGTTCCCATTTTAAGATTGACATGTAATTTTGTAATTTTTGTATATTGTTAAATGAAATAAATTTAAATTATATTTCAATGGGATGAAGTTACCGTCGCCATATTTAACGTTGATCGGTCTGTAATCGTAAGTTAGTGGAATCCGCCCTTAACCTAAATTAGGCTATATTCTAACTTAACTGCTATAAAAACTGGAATTGATAATCGTTTAAAAATAGGTGACTTGAAAACTATTATCCTTGTTTAAGGCCGTTATAAAACGCCAGGTGCCTTATAGTCATGAAACTCATCTTATAAGATAATAACTATAAAATAGCGATGATTAAAATATGATAGGATTTCTGAACCGGAAAATATTTAAGGGGCATTGCTTGACAGCGCCTCAGGCCAAATCTTATATTAGAGATGACTCATGTAAAATTCGTAACATAGTGTGGCTATATGGAAATAAAACCATCAAATTATCATAATAAATGATTTGTACATCTTCTGATTTATTCATATTTAAAGGACTAAACTTCATAATTAAATATTACTTTTGTCCCGCTTAATGAGCCTTAAGTGGCCGGAATGTTGAAAGCTCATATATTACAATATTGGTAGTACAATGTTACAATTATCGATGTTTTTATCGATATATACCGTCACAATTTTTTTTTCTACTCCTGACAACATCTTATCTGTCAGTTTACTTCACCTAATTGTGAATTTCAGTCTTTTTTAGTTGCTGCAACCCTTTCTAACGGGGCTTCCCCGTAATGTTATGGTTTTCCCATTCAAAACAAATATCATGTCAGTTGAAGAGGATGTAAAAGAGTTTTGTAGATATAGTATGTATTTCAGCCATGTCTTAATCTTAATATGGGATAGCTATTTTGTAGTGATATGTAATTGTAACAAATATTTCCTTTGCATTAAAAAACACGTTAATATTATGCATCAGGACTAGATTAACTGTGAAGCCAAGTGTTCGCAATACAACACAATGGTTGGTAAGAGCTGATGCATGTCGGCTCGGTTATCGAGTATGTCACAAGTGCATTAAGTGGACAAATCGGTACAAGGCACTTTAAGTCATCAAACAATGTGGATAAAGTCTAAAATGAAACGCCCATGCTCCAAATCCTTTAAGCTGGATGAGATTTTTATTTTATTGTTCGATCAAGGAATTCAAGGCTATTTTGAAATTTCACTTGCGTAGACAATGTTCTATTAGGCTATTTCAGTTGCGTTGTGTAAGGTTATCTTAGAATACTTCTGATAAATACGATGATGAAGTAACTAGCTTTTATGTTGATCTAAATATTTATGTATGTATTACCTTCCATGATTAAGCTAATTTAAAACATTTAGTTTTAGTCCCTAGAAAAGGCATCGAACAGAAGAGGTTCAACTCCATTTATAGGGAGAAACTTGAACAGCATAAATTCCTTTGAATTATTTTTGAAGATTTTTAAGTAGGTCTATTTTGGATACTTTAGTATAAAACGTATTGAGTTTAATTCAAACATTTCTATCGCCTTTTCACCACATCGGCAACGAAGTGGACTCGTAAAACTGCCAGAGTGCATTCTAACCACAACGTCAACACGCGGTGTTATTGCAATGAGTTTGGTCGGGAAGTTACAGTGTAGTTTTATGGACAGAGTCAATGAAAAACATAAGAGAATTGAACCGCTTAGTCATTCCTTTAATCTATGAGTGGGTGTGCATTAACAAACGGAAACCTGACACTAAAATGCCTTGATGTACATAATTTGCCATTATTTAGGTAGATCGTAATCCTAATCCGACCCTAATATCATAATAATATATATTATAAACGTGAAAGTTTGTGCGGATGGATGTACATTCCTCTTAATCTCAAAAACGGCTGGACGGATTTGGCTGAAATTTGGAACGTGAGTAGCTTATACCCTGGATTAACAAATAGGCTACCTTTATCCGCGTGTAACACAGCGAAGCGCTGCTAGTAATAAATATTTATGCATTGACATTATGATCCTTCGAACCGGGTTTCAGCGAAACGAGGTAAACTTATAACACCCCTCTAGTCCGTTACGCGTCGGGGGTTAAAAATCACACAAACTACGACAAAAATGTGTCGAAATACAAGTCTCAAACATAATTTAAACATTAATAAATAAGGAAAACAAAAGGGATTACCATTATCAGTACCTCGTATGCATTTTCCTGTATCTTTTATCTAGTGCATGTCTTTTAAACAAATACAATTTTTACTGAAAATCATTTCACTAAAGTTATATTGACGTACCCTCTGCGATCAAAATCCTCTCAGGTAATTTTTTTTCTATATAGTTTTTTCAACAGCCACTAAATTCAATGATCATAGTCTAATTCAATCCCATTAGGTTATATTGAATCAGCAGTTTCTTATCTGCGAAAAACAGGGCGCAAATTTTTTACAAAATCTGTACGCATTAAGAGATTGCAGGTTTGCAGGTTTAATTCAATAATGTGTAGTGTGTAAATCAAATAAGAGTATTTAGATTCAATGTTGTAGTTTAACTACCTCGTAAGTGTTTTGGTGCCAAACTGTTAACTTATGTGTGAATAAATGATTATTATTATTATTATTAATATTATAAGCTCTAAGAAGTATAATTATATAGTTTTTGGAATGAAAAACATAACCATACAAAATAATTCAGCCCGCAATGTACAAAACATTTGAGTTGATATCTTACATATAATTAATTACTGTAATCTCGTAATATTCGCTGTTCGGTAACTTTTCAAAAATGAATTGCTGGATTTAAATAAAACTTTACAAAGTATAACTTTAAAACAACACCATATTGACTTACACTACTAAACCGTATACCCGGTTTACTTTTTTGCTCGGATTGAATTTAAAAGGTATATTTAAGTGGAAGTATTTTTTGATTAATTAATCGAATGTGGTATAAATTGTTTTTAATGGTATAAAAGACGATTCGATCGAAGAAAGATGTCCTTTTTATATGTATTTTCCCACCTGTTCCCGCATAAAGGAATAGTTATGTATATTATGCATGAGATCCAATATAATTCTTTATTGGAGTATAATGTGCAATGTCTTACTTGGGTCTTACCCCTTTTAATATATAGCGCGCCTCAGCGTTACCTGTCTCGCTCAAACTTTGCAAATTTGTAAGAGGAGAATCTACACTCCTCTTTGTCTACTCACTACTTTCTAGCTCCGCAAAACCAGTTTGTGACGTCAACACACAGCCTATAATCCACCGACTGAACGAACACTGTGAGAATACTTATCGCCAATCCATCACAGCTGATTGATTGACTGGGCGCACCTGCTCTGAACAAGCAGGCTGCAGTTTTTGCCAAAACCTTTGATAGATTGTTGGGTAATTTCAACAGATCTTTGCTTAGCATTTCCACGTATGCGCGTCTTACATATTTATTTCGAAAAGAAACACAAATGAGCCGATATTTCTATAGCTTTTACCTGTAGCTTCGTTCGTGGGAATTGTCATATCCAATTATATACCTTTATGAAATGAGTCACAGATTAAATAGTAGTTATGCAACTGTTACATAATAGGAGACATTAAAATACGATTGTGGTTTGGTATCGAAAAACTGATCTTTACGTATGGCTTTTCAATACATTACAGACGATTTACTATATGGGTGTAGATAAAATCTTGTATGCGCAAGTCCAACTCATAAACTATGTCTGATCCAAAGATTAAAATCAGTAAAAGCTTTTTTGAGATAACGAGTAGTAAGGCCAGGGCTACGTATAAGCCAGTCGAGGAAGCAAAACCTCGAAATGTTGGTAACTTTGATGAAATTTGGTACGAATGTTCGTTGATGGCATTGTTTTCGTCTCCCAAAAATCCACAGGCCAGGACCGTCTAGAGCCGCCGCTATCTTGGAAAATGTACTCCATCCGGAAGATATTAGCATTTTGTGCGATATCTACGCAGTATTAAAATATGGTTAAGGGCAACATTGAAACTTAGTAAATTCTGCACTAACTTATAGTACATAACTGTGACGAGAAAACATTATTAGTGGACTAAAATGCATCCATATGTGAAATTTTCCGTTAATGTCTCTCCAGGGGAGAATATTTGAATTTGAGCATTGGAAGAATTTCAAATCTACTTAGATTTACATAATAGCATATGAGCTATGTTAATATTAACATTTTAGCCAACTAGGGCTAAACCAAAAAGAAGGGTAATTGTTTAAATAGATCGTTAAGTACTGATATTTTGCTACCATCTCCAAAGTCATGATGCTTGATGGATTCCGACAATTGAAGTGGTGTTCGATTTATCCTAATATTAAGTTTAAGAAAATTCAACATGGCGGGCGTGAGAGGGAAGTCTGATAACTTTGCTTCTAGCACTTATAATATCAGGCGGATTTCAATAAACGTGACAACAGTAGAGAGCTCAGGACTTAACCAAGGCAAAACTGTAAAACTTAAAGATTATCATATTAACATAATTCATTATCTCCCACTTTCATTTCCCTGAATGAAAAAAAAAAGAAGTAAAATAAATGTTAAAATTAACGCCTCTCTCACGTATGCTTGGTAACCGTAATATTGCGACGAATCTTACAACTGAAGTATGCTTCCTTCGTTATTCATCATCATATCAGCCGAAAAACGTCCACTGCTGGACATAGGCCTCTATAAAGGAGAGCCACAATGACCGGCCCTGCACCACCTACCTATACCCCGCACCCCCAATACCCCCATGCTTCCTTAAAGAAGATTTATTAGTGCAATAATGTTAACTTATTAGGTACAATTACTAAGGAGAGTGCCGAAATGAGAGCCATTCTAGTAACAAATTATTTACCATTTCCATTTACATTTTCTAAAAATCTAAAATAAGAGTAGATTTATATTGATACACAACAAATCTTCCAAGTTTCAGGCCTGGTTGAGCGATACGATAGGCTTTATGGCATTTCCATAGTCGACAAGTGTCATAGAAAACAATGGGACTAACAGCTTAAGATACCTCCTAAAACAACGTCATTGTTTATTTGTTTTGTCGGGCGACAACGGCTTATATCCACTCAAAGCGGCCAGAACTTTGCTTAATCTGCGCAATCGTTCAGGAACTAAGTTATGTGCGCTTCATTGAAATGCCAACTGTGAGAGTGAAAACTTGAAGTTTACCAAAAAAATCAAAATCAAAATCAAAACATTTATTCTGCAAATAGGCCTCAAGGGCACTTTTACAAGTCAAAATCTATCTAGGTACATCAAATAAAAATAATACAATAACAAAGTATCATTAATTAAATGTAGTGTTACATGTCAAAAATAAGACTAAGAAATTAATAACAATCGAGATTTGTTAGTACTAAAAGTTAACGGATTTTTAGCGTTTCTATAGACGCCTGAATGTTAGAACTTGTCAAGAATGATGTCATAGACAACAACTGGTATCAACAATCCATTCTTCTCAAAGCACAGAAGCGATCAGTTAATTACCGTACTCAAAGCGGTCAAAGTTTAGCTTAACTCGTACAATCGGTGCAATTATATACACAGGAACCACTAGCTCAGCGGTCGACAACAGGCAGCGAGCCTCCTTATTGGCTACCGACAATATTGTACCTTTTATCTAGTGGAGTAACAAATTCTTAACACGGTGCGGCCCGCGACAATTTCGCCAGCTAATATTAAGTGGCCCTTGGCAGCTAAAAGGTGGCTGCATGGTTGTTGCATGGTTGAGGGCTCCATTGAAATGATAGCCGCAAATATGAAATAATATTGCTATGTAGGATATATTGCGAATAAACTTGTTAAAACTCGTAATACGGCAGTTAGGCAACTTGGAGTTATATAAAGTTTGAATATCTGAACGCTGAGCAAGTTCTGCGTCGGTTTAAATTCAAGCTCAAAGCAGGTTGAAAATGTATTCTTACCGACAATGACATACTTACACTACTTATACTTATACTTAAAGTGTTCTCCACATTCTGGCATACGTTTATTCCATGTGGCTGTTGTGGGCGTTAAATTGTTTCACGGTACTTAAGTTTCCCGATCCATCCTAAAACAATATCGTTTTTGCATCAATAAAGTTTTGAGGCACAATTATCTTATCAATCATCCAACTTTTTTCATCTACTTACGTGAATATATATTCGGTATGAGTTGACTAAGTACACTTAAGAAAGAGTTATCATTATTATAACCGCCGATAGTGATTAATAAATTACGTAAATTTTGAAATTTTTAACAATGTATTTAGATTAAGCACTAGTAATTAGTTTAGCCCTCTCATGTTTGCTATCGAGCGCTCGTGGCCTTGCGGCGACCGCGTACCGCGAGCGGTATGCGAGGTTAAGCAACGTCGGTCCATGTCAGTTCTTGAATGGGTGACATTGATCCCGGCTGTTGTCTATGATAGCACCCGTTAAGCCAAGTTAGAGGCCTTCGGGCGTATTAAGAATTTCTAGCAGTCAAGTAGCCCACTCACTTGACAAGGGGGTTGAAGTCGCACCACGTCCGTGGATAGTACCCACTGCTACCCTACACGCGACCCCTGGGTGGTGCCAAACTATGTAAAAAATCTGGCACCAAAATTTCCCTACGGTAAATAAATGTTTGCTATGCCCTTGAAGGGCGTCACATGCACCATCTTTATTATTGTTTCCACCACCTGTAATCTTTAATGTGACACGCAATAAAGTATTCTATTCTAATATAAATGGACTGATTGTGCACTGCAACCATTTTATTATCCAACACATTATATGGGGTGACTCCTGAATCGTGGACAGATTTTTTTTCTTACTCTGTACCTTTAGTACTATAAAACACTTGTGCGTAATTTATTTTGTTACAATGAATACAATTTTAACTTTAAACTTGAGTTCAACGATCTTACAGCATGTTATTAAGGTTTTCAATTTAACATATTTGTATTTGCTGACTGGAGAAAATAAAAAATAATAAAACATTCAACTCACACACACAAATACTACCTATAGTATTTAAAAATACGGTGGTATTTTTACTATTGGTGGTATATTTACGTAAGTAATTATTTTTTATAGAAAGTTCATCTTGATGATGATAGTACAAGAGTCGAGTTCAGACGAAGCGGCATGTGGGATTGGCTTGACTCTGCCAAGTTCGCTCGGCAAGCTCGCAAAACAAAATACGAATTTTATCTCTCTGATTCATCTAAAATTATCTACAAACCACTCTATTGTCATTGTTAGCATGTTATTCTGCGTATGTAGTTTCCACCCGCAGGTCTATTATTGTACGTCGCTTCCAATCCAATAATATTTCAATGTGTTCCGGTCGTTCGTTTTCACACGTAAGCCGAGTTATGGAATCAGAGTAAGCGCTAAACTTATTGAAACTCCATTGATATATGAAAGAGATGAACCGAATGGTGGGTCTGACCGTACATTTACTTTTGTTTCGCAAAGCTTGTACACTCGACGCGAGTGGATCGCTCATTAACTCTGCTTTACTCGACAATTTAACTAAAACAGCTTTAGACGCATACTCAGTGCAAACAAATTAATGTCTTATTCTTGAGAACAAAGGGCCTGTAATCGATTGCTGTGGCTGAGCAGTTTAAACATTTCAGTTTGAATTTGTCCATTTGCACATTGTTACTGGCTGTTAAGAAAAAGAAATTCAATGTGCTGGTTGTAGACGCGATATATTTATTTAACAAAAGTTGATCCGTAACAACAATAATTACCTATATTGAGATTCTTCTTTTGTTTATAATATAATTGTTTCTATGGATGAATATCATAATAGATACAAATTGTAGGGCTAGTTCGGTATACAACATGGAGTTAACTTGCAATTTAGACGGTTGGTGCAGTTTGTTAACTGCTATAATTTGCTCTTGAATAAACGAATTTTAGGCTCAATTATCTAGAACTTTCTAACATACTTAATGGTCTTTCTTTGAAAAAACAATTACACTTAAATATAATATTTATTATAATACACATATTTAATACACATATTTATATATGTATATTTTTTACATACCAAACTAAAAGTATTTAACGTGCTTTTTTTTGAGCTATTATAGATTTACGTCCAATGAAGTAAATCCAACAATGGAAGTAAGTGGCCATGCAAGAAGTTTTAAGTAGTCGTTCAATAACTAGATTATACTGAATCGCTGTATTCAAGAAAAAGCCATACAAGGACATTTTTAGGATAATCCTCGGGCTATTCACAACACATTGTTTATCTCATGTCAGGTAAACCAGTGTAAGGGGTGGATCATGTCAAAATTTATAACATGTTGTGGCTATATGGATAGAAAACCGTCAAATTATCACAATAAATAGTAAATTAGACAAATTAATTAACAACATAAAAATATATGGGACTAAAGATTCGCAAAACGTTGTTTTTTCTTTATTGGAAGTTACCAATAGAACTCTCATGTTGCAATAAAGAATAAATTGTATGGCAACTATGTACATAAACGCAATATTTCACGAGAAAAACGGCAAATTTCCCTTTTTTCTATACAACGGTAGTACGAGGCTGTGAATCAGTATGGAGCGTTTTCAGTGCTCGTTAGCTATGCTGTACCTTGCCTCTTATTAAATTTTCGTCTTTTGTTTTGCTCTAACTGTAGTTGATCCCATACAAACATACGATAGTCCCTAAAAACTGGTTCGAATTTCATGTTTTTTTGTCATCATACCTATTACGCATTTGTCGGTGCAGTCAATAAAATGTCAGCTGTCAGTGTCAGCTGTCAAGTCAATACAGATTCTTTACTGCGTAGATACATTTCAAGGAGAGCTTCTTGATTAGGTCGAGAAGAGCGGAAGCGGGCGGTACTGTAATAACGCATCCATACCGCCCCGCCTCCACACAATATGTTACTATACTACTGCGTAACAGAATACCGACAGTAAATTGACAAGTGAGGAAATTTAGACGACCTCAGTAAGATCTCGGTAAAGTACAAAATACCGCAGACATATTCTGCCCCACCAAGTCAGGAAGTAGCCTAGAGGTTGCATGTATATTCAAAAGTGAATAGCGGCAAGATCGCTTTTGTGAGAATTTGTAAATAATCTCGTATACAACGGGATTGCGGGGAAATTCGCGCGACTTCGGCTGTGCTATTCACAATTTGTTTCACCTCACCTCAATCACCACTGGTACATCTTGACGTTGGGATATAATAACTGAGCGTAATATATCTCATATATCTGGCTTACATTGAATGATCTGAGGTGAGCATTTCAAACAGCTCGCGTAATATAATGTTGCTGGAATATTCCTTTTGTTAAGCTAAACCTGTTGTGTCGAAGAAAACTGAGTTATGTTAAAGCCGCAGAAGGGTTGGATTATACGGCTATACGCATCGCTGAGTTATAATAGTGGACAAAATATGCAAGACTCGGAATAGATATAATACAATTATTACATTCAGTGTAGATACTTATGAGTACTTATGTATGCTTAGGTATGCTGAGGTAAACAACAGAAATAAAATCCTAATTTTAGCTTTTCCATTGAGGATGAAAATAAATATAAATAAAGACAAGGGTCTTTATTTATATTTATTAAATCTTTGAAATCAATTATTTTGTTCCCTAGATCAGATATTATAAGCCTTCATAAAATCTTAAAATTTTCTAACAGAGGCCTCTAAACAAGAATATCCTTGAAATCATTTTATAACATAATAACAAAGGGTGACCAACAACGCGTCAAACGGGGAACTGTTTTTAGAACGAGGGTGGCAATGCATTGTCTTCGACACGTTATCGAGAAAACGTCTCGTTATGGACTGAATAGATGGACATAGCTTTAAAGAGCTGTAGCTTTAGTCCATTTAGTCCGATAAAATGTACATCATTTTGCTTTAGAGTCGGGTAGAGATTAGAGATACAACACATGCAAAAATAAATTAATCTCTTATAGAATTGAAAGTGTATAATGCTTACATTTTATCAAACACAACCTACTATTACTTTTTTAATACTATGAAACATAATAATCGAAACAAAGAACTGCTTTAATTACAAACATATATGGGACTAAATTAAACTTACCTAACTTCTATGCAATCGATTTTTATCGCATTTTTAACATAATTTCGGTTATTCTTTAGTCTATTCAGCATTTATTTGTCAGTATCAATGTTAATAATACAATTACAAAACATATTTAATAAATTTTGTTTCATACCCACGGTCTACCTACCTTTAAAAAAGTAAAGGAAATGAAATCATAATTCGTTAACTCTAATGGTTAAGCTTGTAACTACTCCCACTTCCAATACTTTCTTACTCTCCAACTCTAGGTAAACCCACAGTTGTAAACGACCATTCCCACTTATCGCACTAGTTTACTCCGCTTCTAACCATCCAATAAACACTTTATCACCACGCAACAGTTTGCCGATTTTACAACCGACTATCGGCACTGATTAAAAGTAATAAGTGGAACAAATGTATTCCAGGTTCCGTTTGGAATTTTCTTATATAAGTTAATTAAAATGGCACTTGGGAGCTTTTTATGACTTAACTATTACAATTTTAATACCAGAAAACTACCTCTATTATATTTATATCTGCAAGATATATTCAAAATTGAAAACTCCTATAAATAAAAATAAATTAGTGATTACTTCACCAAGTAACCTTTTTCCATTTGTGTCCATCTTATACTGAACCTTAACCAGTAATTGCAATGTCATGACACTATGACAAACAACACATTGAAGCATCGCAATCAATGTCAATTTAGTTAATAAATACTTATTTAAGCATCACATTTAATTGGCAATTCGTGAACCTTATTTCAACGAGATAAGGTCTACCAATGGTCAGAAATGTAATGCCGATGGTTCAATAAAATCACAAGCCTATAAAGGTTGTTCAATCCTTTGGAAGTCACCCTAGTAACGTTTCTCTTATCCAGAGCGTATGTACGGTAGGTTAAATGATAAAGAAGTTTATTCGTGAAATAAAACATATCTGCTCATGGTAGTAAAATGCCATAACTTCCGAAAAATCCAATATAAGAAAGATATTGTGTGGAATGTGACGCTAATAGCCCAATAATAGCAATTCCTCTGACATAAGTGAGTGGCTGTATAGCATTCATGAGACAGGCGCTTTGCTTTTTTCGTAATAACGTAAATTTGCCGTTTCATATTGAAATACATTCGTACGTTATTGTCCCAGAAGTACTGATCATCTGAATTCTATAGGATCAAATGTAGTTTCATCATCACCATCAACTGAAAAACGTTCACTGACATAAGCCTCCTCCAGAATGCCACAACGATCGGTCACGGGCTATCCGTATACAGCGGACTCCTGCGCCCTTTAACAGGTCATCAGGTCACTTAGTGGGGAGTCGTCCGGTACGTGGTCGCCACTCAAGGACTTGCTGGAGCCACGGGTCAGAGGGAAAACTATTTTACTTTTTTGAAAAGCTGCTGTTATTTTCCTCAGAAAAACACTCGGTGGTAAGCGGCGGGGTTTGAATCCACAACGACCAAAAGATCGAAAGTAGTAGCTAACCGCTCGGCTGCAGTGCCTCTACCCGCTAAACTAATGTAGCCATTTCAATTAGACAACCGCATCAAATGAAATCATAAATCAAAATCACGATACATTTCACCTTTACCAAACAGTAGCGATAATTAGTATCAGTTATCAATCGTCACAGGCCAATGCGCGCGATAGCTCCTGTACATAGTAACTTATCTATTTCTATCCAAAGCTTGTCTAGCTGTACAATATAGATGCAGGCTATACCCATGTATACATACTATATATCTCACTATAGAGTCTTTAAGATTGAATAGGATCGTATCTATACATATTTGAAATACGTACCTACTGAAACTGGAACCGAGACGGTTACAGCAAGCCAAGAAAGGGTGTAGGTACCACTTTCTTGGACTCCATTATTTGTCCATTAAGGCTCAAAACCAGTAGACCACTTTTACGGCTGATTGTATAAATTCATGACATGTTATAGCCAAAAAGAAAACGTTTACGACTTATAAGTAATTTATTAATCCTACAACCATTACGTCAGGAACTGTACACCAATCCTGACACATTAATGTCAGTAACAGTTAACTATTCAAAATCGAATGTGAGTTAATTTCATTACGAGTAGATTATTTATCACTCATTGGTTCGGTTTTTTAATTGAGATTAGTTGATGCTAAAATTAATTGCTTCGTGAGCGCTTAAAGGTACAAAAGCATTAAATTTTAACGATAGTTCACAAATTAACGCCAACTAGGTTTTGATTTGATGGTGATAAATTGGGAATCAACACCAGATCAGGAAACATTTACAAAATAAGATAAAAGCCGTACCTGGGAAGCATTAAACTATAAGTTATATATGGAGACATATTATATTGATACTTAGTTATATATTTCTCATATATGCAAAAAACTACCTCCAGTAATTATTCTTTATTTTATTATTTTACTCATGTTTTATATCCTTTTAGAATTTCTATCATACTATTTTAAAAAAATGCAACATATCTCAACTGCTCATCATATTAAATAATTTTGATGTTGGCTTAATTAAAACAAAACTCGTAATACAAAATGGTGCAAATTTGAAGGTATTTAAACGAAAATTGGATTTATGCGAATCTTATTTAGAAAACTACGGACTCCAATACCCCGCGGCCGTGTCTTTTGGCATTTGCCTGAATGTTATTCGGACCTTATTAGCCTAGTTGGTAGTGACCCTGCCTACGAAGCTGGAGGTCCCGGGTTCGAATCCCGGTCAGGGCATTTATTTGTGTGATGAACACGAATATTTGTTTCTGAGTCTTGGATGTTTTCTATGTATTTAAGTATATATTTATCTATACAAGTATATATATCGTCGCCTAGTACCCATAGTACAAGCTTTGCTTAGTTTGGGACTAGGTCGATTTGTGTAAGATTGTCCACAAATATTTTATTTATTTTAATTATCAGAATGTTATACGATGATAATTACACGTCTGTTTTTGCCCCGTTTTTTTTTTCGCCGAGATAAGAAATATTCCCGAAAATAAAGCCCATAGGAAGCTAAAAACAGGGTTAGGATGAAATCGCGTATTGCGTTGACGTAATCTGTTCAGAGCATAGTGAATATAATATTGGGTGTTTTTTTTACAATTAAATACAAAATACTCGTTTCAGCTTGAATAAAACATATCATACTATATTAACATATACAAAAGCTTTTCTCACTTTCCATACACGCATGTAGTTTCGAGTAACGTGACACTCAAGTACCAGACAATCAAATAAGATCACGAACACTTCTATACAAAATTTCCTTGAAATTCGTCTTAAAATGGCTTTACCCACGTAAAGTTAACACCAAGGAAGCAATGGAGCTAGAAATAAAAAAGTACCTTAATCTCGCTTAAGCTGGATATCCCAAGTTTTCCCACGGACCGAATACTTACAGGAAAATTATTTAGAATATTTGTGTTTCGTAGCTCTGGCCACTTGTTAGTGGTTCCGAAGTTGCTCAGAATTTCCCGAGGGGTCTCAATTTGACATTCAAATGTTTTAAATGGCGATACAGCTATGAATTTATAAGAAGTCATTGTAAGATAGCGGAACAATAATGGACGATTTTCTAGCTGTTAAAATGGTCGGTACCATTTAAGTGCCTATTACTTGAAATTAAGCCGTTTTTAGACGTTTTGAACTGTCCAAGTAATATTATTGACTAACTCCATCCACCTCTTACTTAATTCAATTAGTTTTGTATGATAACGATAAGTCTTATAATTCAAAAGAGTTAATACAGTAAAAGCGGGTGCAGCGGCGGAAATGTTAAAGCGTAATAAATATAGAGGCCTGGGCAAAGAGTAAAATTTTGTACATTTTGGTGTCGAAACTCTTATACATCAAACAACATTTGGCAATTTCGGTCAAACTAAAAATGTTGTTTTTATATGCCCAACCTAATGTAGTCGACCCATCATCGTTGAAAAGTGATTTTCCTCTCTAAATTTTATTTTCCTCTCTAAATATTACATTATATACTACAAAAATTTATACTTGGGAAAGTTTCGACATTTGGATGTTTACATGTTTGTTAAGTACTTAACTATGCAAAAATAGCTGAACGGATATATGTTGAAACTCGGAATACAACAATTTTATAGCCTGGATTAACATATGTATATCATAATATTATCCCGAAAATTGTCCTCGAAGGGATGAAATAGGTAGTGAAAGTTTACGCGGACAAAGTCGTGGGTAAAAGTTAATAATTTCTTTTTCGATCGGTATATTTTTTACCTGTAGAGACGTCGTTCTTAAAACCTTGTGGAACTAGGTTCCTACGTCAAATAGACACAAAGGCTGAATATACTGTAAAATCCTAGAAATCTATCTAAGTTTTACACCTTAATGCATCGAAGTTCAACAATTAAGCACGCATTAATATGCAGAACAAAGTAGAAATTTTCTGCTTACCGGCCGGCAAATAACTTCGAAACTAAGCTCAGGATCAAGTTGCTATAAAATGGATATAAGTTGCTTTTATTTTTAGTGCTTTTTGTATATTTGGCTGCTGGATATTTTTATATGAAATATTTATTTATTTATCGTTGGCAGTTACTTCGAACCGTGAGATATTCGGGAAGACAGTAAGGTTGCTAGTAATAAAAAAAAGAACTTTCAGTATTATGTCATGACGAGTTGATGGTACCAGATATTGTAACTAATATCATTTACATAAAGCATTTCAGTTAAAATGAATATAAACATTACAAAATATCATTTTAAAAGATCTTTGATTTGGTGAATGGACTATTACATCTATATTTACGTTTCCTTATTAAATTGGTCGGAATAAGTTGAAATTCGTTCATATAATTAATCCTGTGTGTAGTAAAATTAGTTATAATTAGTTCTGTGTGTTTTTAATTCTACCTATATCTCTTTTCTAGTAATTTATGTCATGAACATGCTTTGTACTGGAGAATTGACTCCGTGCCAATATTTATAGATACCTCTATAATCCTCTTTGAGCGTTAACCGACTTTTATAGTCATCCACCTTGAAAATAGCTCTATCAGCGTAGTTCTATGAAAACACCTTTAGCTGTTAAATTGTTAAATTGAAACTAGGTGCGTGCCGGCCAGTGATATTCTTTGTGTACTGTATTGGACGCTAATCGGATTTAAACACAATGGAAATATACGAAAATGACAATTGGCATTTCGACTTCGGAGAATTAAGTAGGAAGAGTCAGTGATTGCTAAATTGGAATGGTTCAGTTTCAATTTATTTTTGTTTTATTTCAACTATGACAAATGACGCAACACAAAACGCTAGGAGCGATGAATTTCCAATTTGGAATTTCAATGTTTATTTTGGCAAAACGTCTCTAATTGTTCACTTTCATGATTGAACATGTTCACATTATATTTATCAGAATTTCACCTAAGACAACATTTATTGAAACAATAAAATACAAAAACTATATATATTTCTTTTAGTAAGCACCATCAATACGAATAATTGGAAACGAATTTCACCAGAACAACAATTATTGAAACAATAAAATACAAAAACTATATATATTTCTTTTAGTAAGCACCATCAATACGAATAATTGGAAACGATCGAGCGCGGTCGATAACAAAACTGGCAACCGACGAAACGTGAGATCTTCGAGAAAACAGTACTTTTCTCGAAAATCTCACGAAGAAGTAATTGGCATACGATAAATAAATATTAATGATTTGATGCTTAGTGAGTTGATTAATTTCAGTAAGCTGTACAAACCAATTTCTACTAGGATAAATTACTTTGTTCCAGTTGTAAAGTTCGATCTCTTAACACAGTTTGGGTCTGTACAGTCACTATCACTGTACATATCCTGGTGTTTAACAATCTGAATATACACTCTAATACCTTGGCAATATGACTCATGTTTAGATATTGTGAGCACCTTGCTTGCTCCAATATTTTTGATGGCGACTGTACTTCTATCTCACGTTCTTATGCTAAAACACACGATGGCACTCAAACCCAAGTCTTTTTTACATTTGTGTGAGCAACAGGCTATGAAGATGTAAATTAGTCCTCAGATGTCTGAGTTGGTTAAGTGGTTGCTAACTTAACACTTCTGTACATACGTTGTTGTCTATTAAAGCAAGAAACAAACCGAACCGGCCTAAGCCCGGCGGCACTTTATACTTAAACTAGTGCCACTTGGGATGGCATAGAGATAGCGCTAAGACGTTAAAATAACTCGTACATTTTAAACCATCGAGCGTGAGAAACATCCTTCATTTTTTAAATTACCTACATAATTTTAACCGAGATATTTAAGGCAATTGTTATGTACTTTAATTAGCTATAAGACCGCCTGTTGTCTACCTCTGCTTACATCTTGCCATATTATGTTCTGACTGTTTTGTATTATATTGTAATTAATCTTCACAATACGCTGCTTTAATCGTTTTCTCATTAAATAGGCTTGCAAATAGAAGTGACTAAAACGTTTGCTTCTGCCGTGGGCCGTATTTGCCACGCCAACTATTTTCCTTTGTGTAGCTAAATATTTTGTACCTATTTATAACTGCTGATAAATGTGCTCAAAATTATCTCAACAATTTTGGATAATATTAGCAGCTACATAAGGTACATTGGTGTCGAATATTAACTTCAATGTTTAGTAGTAGTGAGTAAAACTCTTTGTTATAAACAATTACAAAAGTGAAAAATTCAAAAGGAAATGATATGTCTAAAGATTTGTAAAATAAACCTCTGCCTGAGAAACGAAGAAAAAAGAACTGGCGTAAGAAACTCGACGAGGTGTCATTTTTTCAACCTATATAAAATTACAGTATCACAATACTATAGAATTACAAACCCATAGTACAAGGATAGGGTAGGAGCAACGTCTGGGCAAGCGCAACTTTAGTGGCAAAGGGTAGGAAATACGAACCCGTCGGAGAGATCCTACTGCAGCAAACAACTTCACTTGAGGCACCCAAGATAAGGCACGGTCCATGATTACTCCAAGTTAAATAACACATTTCATAGTCCGAACAGTATTGTATGTGGGATTGGTACATTTTGATGGCTGTGTTTTGTTTGTAGCAGCCAGCATCATACATACACATACATGTATGATGTGGTTTGAATTGGATTTGGAATGGCGAATGTTAAAGTGTTGACGTATGATTCAGTGTGAAAGTTGAGCTGAAGAAACATTATATTTTAGTTTGTTCGGTTAATAAAATATGTTTCTACAAAGAAGATTTACTTATTATTTCTGCCCATATACGAAAACTCTATGTATACTATTCTGTGCTTTAAGTTACGGCTATTCAGACAAATTGCGTCTAGCTTGTCGGAATCTGGTTTGACTCAATTTGCCGATTCCGTTGTTAATTGTCTTGCTAACGAACTCGACAACCAAGCAATGTTGAGGGCGCTACGTAAACGCTTCGTTTCTAGTTTCGTAGCTTTGTCATCAAAAATATAATTGAGTAAATAAACTGTTGTTTATTGTAATGAAACAATGGGAATAGCCGGATATGATGTCAATAGGGAAACGGCCAAGCCAAATAATTTGACTAAGTTGTAGAGATTGTGAAGTTATAGTTAGGGAGGCGAGGTAGCTAAATGGCGTAATTCAACGGCGCCGTCGAGACCTATCAAAATCGAAAGATAAAATAATTTCGAAAAGAAAAGCTCGTATGGTAAAAACCATTTTAGCGGTGGGTTTGGCGTGTACGGTTTTTCAAAAACGTTAAAAAAAACAGTTACTTGGGCATTCTCGAGCGCGTCAGATATTCATACTACGTATGCCCCAAGTGCCTCTGATAACAACGGTATACTAATCTGCCGGTTTGCGTGGTGGGGGTAGGAATATAAACTGGTCAAAAATGCAAAAAAAAAAAATTTACTCGAGCGCCTCAGATTTTCGGAAGGGGTGTTAAGTAGGCCCCAAGGAAGCTCCCTTTAAAAAAACTGACGATTTCGGCGTGACGATAAGTTACGATGAATTTTTGAAAATGCAAAAAAATAAAGTTTTTTTGAAATACTCGAGCGCGTCAAATTTTCATAGGGGAGGTTTATCTCGGTATCCTGAAAGCATATTTTCTTAATCTGACAAAAATGTTGGTGAGTTCTCTTAATCTGACCGAAAAAGGTTTTTTGGTTTCTTTTTTTTCCTTTGTTTCTCCTTGATAAAACGGGGAATTTAAGAATGACAATAAAGCGATAGATACTCCAACCAACGTAAATGTAGATGAAATGTAGTACGAATTGTATTATTTATTGTATAAAAAAATTAAATGATACAAAAATTGTATTAAAATTGTATTGTTATGTATGACCTTTACATTTTTGCTCAATACAATTCATCTTCTTCTTCTTCACTGGAACTTTCATATTGTGGCTCCTCATCAACAATTCTTTAAAGGAAAAATACTGGTAGGACGGCATATTTCCGCGAAGCGCTCAGTCTGTATTAGTTTATGGCAAATTCCTCTTTTTTGCTTCAATTCTTCACTTCGTTTTGCTTACGGTACGTCCAAAAAACAATTTGAGGATCAACAGGCTATTGAATAATATACATACATGAAACTGTACATGTTAATAATACTTTTGTATACAGATACACGTAACTTTTTCCGAATCCACGAAAATTGTCGAGAAGCTTTAGAAAAAAAAAAATTTGAGATATAATAAAAGTCACATAATTTAATCATCGTTATTTCATATCAATTTTTTTAACACCCTCAGTTTTCGAGATATACTCAAAAAACCGGGAGTTTGAGTTTTTATGATGCTTCAAGTCAAAAAGTTTTAACTTTGGACAAAAATGTAAAGAGACCTTTTTTGTGTAAAATAAAATTACCTTTTTTGTTTATTTAAACTTTTTTTTTGTAAAATGTATCGTGCGCGACTTATATGCCGCGACGCGCTTTTCGGAAGACGAAATGGCTCCTCCACACTTCCGGTCATGCGGAAACCGGCAGATTTTGTATTTTTAGTAAGTTTTACATTATATTCTTCAAAATAAAAAATAAAAAAATCGCGCTCGAGAATGCCGGATTAACGTTTTTTTTTTACAAGTTCGCGACCCTATAACTCGGCGGCGTCAAGGACTTATCGTCAGATTAGTTAAATTTAGTCTTAAAACACTAAAATCAACCCCCAATATCTTAATCTGACGCGCTCGAGTATTTCAGACTATCGATTTTTTTTTACTAATCTGATCGTCTATCCTAGGCGCGCGTCACTACATATAGAGCTAAATACTTTACAAGGTTGTTCTATTAGGTCTATGGTAACTCTCATATCTTAAACTGCCACGCTCGAGTATTACCGAAAATTCCCCTATTCGCCTCCCTAACTATTAGTTCTTATAGAGTTAGGGCGTGTTAGAAGCTTGGCTCTACATACGGCAGACTTAGAACTTAGAACTGAAAGATGAAACTATTGACGAAAAATCTAAAAGTCGCATGAGAAACTTTTTATTGGAAAATAAAAATTATTTTATAAAACTGTATTATGACATAACTAGATAGATTTATTGCATTTGATTTTTATTGACATCAAAATTTTACCTAATATTTTCTTCGTTTGGATTATGTATTTTTAAGATTATTGACGATTTGCAAGGTAATTGTTAAAATTATTGACAAATCTCAATTTATTTAATTATTATTGAAACAATACAACTCATTACAAAATCCCTAATAAATTATTATAACAAAAATAACAATTCAGTCATATAACCTTCTCCTCGTCGTCCCGGTGCAAAAGTGCCCATAACTCTAGCAGCATTTTCGCTCTGGATAGCGATGGAGAGCGTTTGCACCAGAAACGACTCGAAGCAGGAGTCTTTTCCATTTTGCCTAAGTCAACGGCCTATTTCGCGAACAAACTCTTTTGCGTACTGCAATAGCCCGCCGCTTCAACCGCCAAGGGGACGAAAATGTAGCCAGATCCCTGGGGAGCATATTTCCGCCTCTTTATTTCTGCCTGAGATTCGGCCGCCGCGTCGACTGCACGTGTAGTGCGGCTGATATGGGAGACAGAAAAGGTGCTGACACACGTAGCGTCCCACACCAAACACCGCCCCCTTTCTCACGGCACCAACGTCAGGCCATCAGACCGTTTGCCATCCAAGCAGCAGAGGCCCGGCGGTTTCAGCACAGCACGCTAGTTGACATAATAATATGAGCCCTCTGAACAATATATTAATTTGTATATCATTGACATGTATTCATCATCATCATCATATCAGCCGAAAGGCGTCCACTGCTGGACTTAGGCCTCCCCCAAAGAGTGCCATAATGACCGGTCCTGCGCCACCCACATCCAGCAGACCCCGCGACCTTTACCAGGTCATCAGTCCACCTTGTGGACCTGGTGTGACACCTGGTGTTGTGTCCGCCTTGACATGTATTGGTAAACATTTTTATGATTTTTATGATAATTCAAATGTATCTACGTAATTTGTAATTGTTTCAAAACTGACGCTCACAATATAAATTCCTCAAAATTGACTACGTGTAATTTTAAGTGACATTGTTTATTGTGAAATAAATAAATTTAAATTTATGATCTGATAACTTTTTGACAGTGCGAGCGATACGAGTATGGTCTCGTCTTGGCACCATTGTACATGAATTAAATGTATGATTGAATTTAATGGAATCATAAATATTTGTACGCCTGTATGTAGGTGGAATACACTGGAAAATGGAATTTATTATTACCACCACGATTATTTTACTGTATTCTGGCAAATAAATGATATTGATTGATTGAAAATGTTTTTGGTGGAATATATTTTACACAAATAAGTATATTACTGACCTTGACACTTCCATGAAACTAAGCAGATATTGTAGTGTTAACAATGGTTTGTAAGCGGTAAGTTAATTCAGTAACATCTCGACCAATACCCGGAGGAGAGGAAGGGACCCTTCCTAACGTAATAGCAATAGTTATCTAGCAGTTAGAAGTTAGCTTAATAGATATTTCGGTACTTACGCGTAATTTGAGCTCAGTGTCGGAAATTATAAATATCAGTAGGTTATTTATAAGGGCTTTAAGGTACTAAAAACCTATTTTTTAGAAAATATATACGTTAGTGTATTGAAATAATTCAGTTTGGTAACACAGCAACATACGGTTGGGCCTTTAGTTAGTCACAAAAGGTACCTACAAGTCCAAGATTTAGATACTAACCAAGTTTGCGTTATAAACATTATTTATTGATAATCATATTAGAATACTAAATGCTATTCGCTAATACTTTATTCAGGAACTCTTAAATTTATTTTTATCGTACGGAAATTTTGTTGCCAGTAATTGTTGCACCATTTAGCATCAAGCCGCCCGGAGGTCTCTAAATTGGCTTAACCACTGCTATCATAGACAGCAGCCGGGATCACCGGCTGGAGTGCTTAGTTAGTAACCACTCAAAGTGGTCACCCATCCAAAAACTGTCCCCGGCCCATGTTACTTAACCTCGCATATCGCAAGGGGCACGCGGGCGCCGCTGAGCCACGAGTGCTCCAGTCTTCAATAACATAGATCTACATAGGTACTCGACTGCATATCAAATAAACCTTGTCATGAATTACGTACATGCAATTGTTGGACCAAACATTTGGACATTGTCCACGTCGACCACTCGAACACTACTCCATGCAGTATGCATGCACCATGCAGTGCTTGTTGACCATCCAATATGCACTACACTATGACAACCCTCTAAACAAGGGCATGTGTTATGCGCTTGTCTCATTGCACAGATACTTGACTGACACCCAGATTTACCTTTGTAATAGGTAACGAAATGGAATGGCGACAGTGGGATCACTATGTAAGCTGCTCGTTGCTTTTTTGTATCTCTAATCACAATCAAAAATTTATGAAGCAAATAGGCCACAAGGGCACTTTTTCATGTCAAAATACTAATTTACAATTCAGGAAGAAATAACAATTTCAAAGTTACAAATATAAGAAAGTTAATATCATATAGTGCAAATAAACTTTCAAAGTTTTCTGTAACAAATATTACAATATCAGTAAAGTTAGAGATGAGAAATTAATATAGGTCATATCCCAGAGATGTACATGGTCTCTGAGCTGCCAGATACAAGTAACCTATTCAAGGCCAATGACGACACATGCGTCATGCCTATTCGTGTGATTTCCGCTACAAAGCGGAAAAACGATGCTACGCGCTACGGCGTAGCACACGTAGCGATCGTTGGCCTCGAATGGGTTAATAGTCACTATTCTAATGTCCTTAAACAGTGTACATGGTCTCAAAGCGTCAAAATTAAAATAATGAGGTTTACAAAACACTGATTAATATTTTTAGGGACTAAAAGTCACTGCCAATAAAAACTAATCCAGAAAAGGATGATGTCTCTCGTCAATCCCCAATTAAATACATTAGTATTTATTGACGTAGTTACTAAGTCCTTGCAAGCATGAACGGACCGGGCTCCACAAACACTTTTTAGTTTAAAATTTTGGAGCCAACACTTGCCAAGTTAAAGTAATTTGAACACGCGATTATGACATTTATTAATTTGAAACAACTATTTATCACAAAACTTAGATATGACAAAAAGAAAAGAAAAATCGCCTGTTCTCCTGGAATGTTTTCGAACGTATACCTAACCATTAGTTTTGTTATAGTGACTTGTAATTACCTCTCGTAGCGCAACACATTATATTTAACTTCTAAAACACAAAATAAGATAATTACGGCTTCGAATCTAAAAAGGAAATGTCCTTATTCTTTTAGCATTCCGTACAACACCGATAACCGAGACAAAGCACACGTCGCAAACAGGTTGCTCCGAAAAGATAGCGCCTTGCAGACTATTGTACGTCCCGCGTATTCAAGTGCATTTATTTATATTTTACTTGAGGGTACTTAAATAGCAAGATAAATATGTACATTTAAAAAACCCGAGTGTTCAAATAAACCCATTTGACTCGTAGGATGAATTATTGACCGATCTAATATTGTGTGTTTGAAATTGTATAGCTATAAAGCAATTTTATGTACTTTACCAACTTTATTGGGTATATAGGGTTTAGTTTGTATTGTGTAAAATGAGTCTCTTTAAACGATTCTAAGAAAAAGATAAAAACATTAACATAATCTTGACATAGTAATTGATAGAAAAATCGTACATCTTTTGAAAATTTCAGCATACTCAACATACCGTAAATAACTATTGCAGAAAAATTACTTGTATCAGACTCCCGTAAAAAAAGATAAAGGAATTTAAAACGCTTTCCAAATTTCGCTAAAAATTGCGACGAGTTAAACAAACGCAAAAGCATTATTAATCATTGTCCAAGCTTTGATATTAAATTTCTTTTACTTCTTTTTTCACCGCGGGACGGTTCCCGATAACTTTTTGAATTCTTGCTGAGAAGTTAGAAAGACGAAGTTTTTTACCCACGTTCTACCTTGTATTCATGTCATAAAGATAATTATTATATGGCTAACGAAATCTGTTAATTGAAATCTGAAATTAATTCTATCAATCGCAATTAAGTTTTTATTTATGTACGTTTCTTTGTTGACGGATTAACAAAAAAGGAAATGCCACCCATGCCTATAAATTAAACTTATTATTTTACTTTTAATCTCTGTATAATTTACACAACAGAATTATGGCGGATACTATGTTTTGTTTGCTAAACGTTTCCTTAGGTATCTTCTGGAAATTCATAAAAAAATTAATTATTTAAGGACACTGAAAGTTAAGGCCTGCTTTTGGTATGTGATGTACATTTGCTTGTATTTAATTATGGTACAACTAAAGTCCCTAATACGAGTAGTGCGATTGGGTTTGTGAGTGACAATTACCTATCATGAGACGGGACGCCAATTTTCCTTACTTAAAACGTAATTTGTATTATTAACGCAAAGTTATTATCAACTGCTGATGAAACTTATCTAATGTCAGGTGTTAAGGGGGAAATTACACAACTTTGTCAGTTCATAACCTCAGTTTTGCAACAATAAAGTAATAAAGGTGGAACTTCTGTTTTTCGTGACTTGGAAGGAGTGCAATAAGTATGAAGTAATCGTACTAACAATACAGCAGACTAAATTTCTAATCATGCTATAGATACAATCATAACATACTAGTCTGCAGTCTAAATAACTTGACGCATGTCCACTTGGATACCCTAAAACAATGATAGAGTAAAACTTATGTTAAAATAAACGCTCCTCTCCTAGTACTTGCTTCAATGCGTGAGTTTCTTGTGTTGTGCGCTTTATAGCAGCTGTGAGCGGAAAGGTTGGCCTTTCCGCTCTTTTTTTGTAATTTTCAATAATTGTTGTGGTGTCATTATTTTTAATGCAGCCATTAGAGTCGCTTTGGGCATTAGATTAGAGCTGAGTGAGTCCAGGTGGCCTTTCATTTTGCAAAGGGAAAAGAAAGAGTTAAAATTTAGGTCGAGATACCTTGGATATAAATTATTTTCCAGTCTTTTTATATATATTTTGATCCACCAAATCAAATGACTACGTGTTTTTAGGATATATTGTGGAAATAATTATTCTAATTGAATTAGTCACTTCACACCTTATGGCTTTATTAATAAAATTGATATGGATTTAGAAACTTTGCGAGGGCATAAAAAAAATCAAAAAAGGTTTCCAAAAATGTGATAAAGGGTTTATCACATTTTTGGAAACAAGGAAAGGATTAAAAAAAAAATAACGTCCTACATAATCAAAAATAAATACGTACAATGCAACATATCACCCGGAATAACCTGCTAGGTACTATCTAATACCTACCTTAGCTTAGCCGTCATATTTCAGAAAACCGTTTTATGATTTTCAGACAAAATACTACCTTCAGGAATTGAGATAGGTTTTGGTTTTGTATGCGCATGTATAAACCTACAACTTGAAACCCATAACTTAAAATTAAAACCCACGTTTTGAATAAATACGAACTGAAACAGTTAATTTTCTGTAAGAGTGAGCATTTATCCATGGTGGACCAATTACAAAAGAACACTTCTAAATCGCAAGGGGATTACATTTTTGAAACCAATTCCAATATTTCTAAAACGAAGTTAGAAATTTATCTTAAATAATAACGTTTTTCTCAATTCCCTATAGTTTTTTGTGCCCAGATGTAATATTCATAGCTTTCGAATAAAATATTGTGGTACCTAACATAACCTAGTTTTTCATTACGATTTATATCTAATTATTAGTTATTAGCCTAGGAAGTTCTTAGGATCAGTGAGCATGTTATATTTGTAGAATTGTCTAAATACTTAATTATCGAAGTAACGTTACTGGACATCCAGTAGATATTATATAAACCGAGTTACTTTAATGTACGAAGGCTGACTTTGATCCAAACGATTGTTTCCTGACTTTTTATTTCTGTACTTATGTTCTGTGGAAATGACTATTTTGATATACTGTTTACTTATTTAAATCTATTAAACAAGAGAAAGTGATGTTTTATACAGTTTTCTAAATGGCCAAAACAGTCCCAATTTTTTTGTCTCTTTTGTAACCCCGATTTACAGTAACTGTTTTTTCTCACAAATGCAGGGTTGTTCAAATATATATTTAGCATCCCAATTAACAAAACATATTTTCAACTCTAACAATTGCCTGCATTCATAGGACATGTCCAGCTGATACGTTGCGGTTAAGGTGAGGACTTTTACCGGGTGTTCAAAAGCATAAAGTGAAACTGCCCGTTTTCCAATTAGCCGGTATTATCAAATTAATCGGGCGGGAAATTGTGAGATAACGTTGTGTAAACATTATTCCGAGGACTGTTACGTGTCTAAATAACGGATATGGTTTATTATTAAAATGTCGGTAGCTAAAATAGGTAGGTTTGACTAATTGAAAGCAAGGGACAACATAGTCCCACAGACACGGTTTGTTTAGGTCTGTAATTTTATAAATTTAACGTTTTATTTTGATAATATAATACGTTTTTTCAATATAATAAACACATTTTTACATTTTTGAGATAACATAATTATATTGTAATTAGGGATGCGCCCAAATAATTAAAAAAAATTGTTTGACAATTCATCATGGCGAATTAGACGTACGAATATGTTGACCCAAAGAAAGTGTTTGTAGCTTCTGTAGTGCTATATGGTATCAAACTTCAAATATAATACTTAATACCATTTATCAAGCAGGTTTATAGATGGGAAAATGAGAAAGTAACCAAAAAATAAAAATAAATATCCAAAATCTTATAGGCAAAGGCAAATCTTTAGAAGAAAAAAAATAGAATGTCCTGTGCCTTTACCATGAGTTTCCATGACCGTACTCGCTAGCGACTGCTTAAAAATTGTATGGGCAAAAGTACAGCGCCTCTGGCGCTTACACAATAAAACTAAAAATCGGCATACTAAATCGTTTACGCAGTCGCTAGTGAGTACGGTCATGCAAACTCATGGTAAAGGCACAGAATAATGTAAAGGTTTTGGGATAAAAATTATTCCGACGATTCTGTTATATGTGCCGAAATAAAAGACATTCCTTCTTATTTAAATGTGTTATTGAAGTATGTTTTCACTCCGGCCTTCGCTGAAGTCATAGAAAATTATCAATGGAGCGTATATATTTCACACCTCATAACTTCATTGTTTGTCAAGTAGGTACGGCAGAGTCAAGTTCAATGGCATTGCCCGCATGTTCAAAACTTCATACATAATGTGATCGCCCCTAACACTGAAGACAATTTAAGCAGGCTTTCAATATTAAACTGTCTTCGTGACGACACAAGCTCTGGTCTTCACCTTGAGCCCAAGGTCATGGCCCATACATTTCGCATTCTGAATGCAATGCTTTTTGTTCTACAATTAACCCTATCCACCCTCATGATTCGAAAAATGCAGATCTTTTTCAACACAAATTTAGAATAAAGGAAAAATTGAAATATTTTTAGGCACCGAGCAGGAAAAATATAGTTTTTCAACACAGTTGAAATTTGTTAAATCAGTCTTTCGGAACTTTAAACCGGCCAAGTGCTAGTCGGACTCGCGCACGAATGGTTCCGTACCTATAATTTCAACTTTCTAACTATTCATCGGTTTACGAGATACACTCTAGTGACAGACGGACGGACAGCGGAGTCTTAGTAATAGGGTCCTGTTTTACCCTTTGGGTACAGAACCCTAAAAAAGCTTCGGAGCACAGAAAAGTTAGTGCGAAACAAAATTAAATTAGAATCCTAAACACATGTCTCAGATTGGTTCCCAGCTATGCAAAAATAACGTCTGATTACTCTGGGGCCCTATATCGAATGAATGAGCCGATTTGTTTGCGGTTCGTTTATGTTCAAGTAAATTTATGCTTGTGTTTTGCTATTTATTTGCGGCCAACCATTTTCTATATATCTAAATTCTATATGGAATCAGCACATACGAAGGTGAAGGTCAAAAGTATATTATCACACGCAATTGGGTCACCCAACACCAGACAACTTTATTGTAATTTTTCATACAGTTTGTGTCAGAGCTGATACTTTCACGATGACTTGAGTCGTGTGGTTTGAAAATCTCTCAAAGAAAATAATGTTTGTCATATCACAGAAATTCTGGGTTTTGTGGGTTACCAAATAATAATGAGTTCTTTATCAAACCCCACTACTACGCTATTTTTACACGTGTGTGTATAAGGATGGGGCTTTACGTCTCGTGAATCATCCTAATATACAAAACTAATGTTTAATTGGGATATTCATTAATTTCCACAAATAAACACGAGGATTTCACACTTTCAGAGTTCATAGGTCATTTCAAAACTCATAAAAGCGGTCATTTCAAAATTTATAACGCTCAAACGTCGAAGTCTTGTAAGGCCCCTTTGGGGAGGTGCTCGTTTTACGATGGAATGAAACAAAGCTATGCAAATTCCGCCTACACTTTGAGGATTCCTAATGGTCTTAAAGAAATTCCTGTTGAGAAGCAAGACACCTAAAAGTAAGTTTTAATAACTTATTTCTTCAATCTCTTAATTTAGTGTCTGTTGGCGGCTCGACAGTCGTAGTCAATACTTTTTTATACGACAATGGCATTAAACATACGGCCGGCTGAATTATTCGGTTCTAGACAAGGGCCTGAAACGCTTTAATAGAGAAATATAGCCTTATTGCGATTTCTATAAGAGGAAATAGAAAAGAGTGCCATTTTTGTCTCTATCACCGACCGAGCATTTAGTCATGGTCGGATTTTTGCACAGACACACTTCCATAAAGCGACGCATTGGACATGCAAACCGGTCAAATTGCGTAGTATTTATATGAATATTCTTTCTCTTACCCCTGGTCGCTCGGTGGCGCATCTATAACTACTTGTATATACTATATCTATGATTCTAGTGGTATTACAGGCTTGTTGCTGACCCCTTATATATTAGAAGATTTGTAGCGTTGACAGCCTTAAAGACACTCGGTTTGATCAAAGTCACCCCTCGAAACAAGGTAACCTCGGTTCGAAACCGACGTACCGTAACCGTAGTACGTTCCACCAAACTAGAGACATTATTATACGCAATTAGTATACGATGTCACTCTTCTATTAATTCATAGAGGGCCAGTTATACTGCACAGTCTGCATACGGTGCAACCGAACATTTAACCCGTGGAATGTTATGATGTCAGAGATAATATATGCATTAAAAATTCAATTCTATGTATATACATATCGAGTGCACTTTTAAAAAAATCTTATGGACTAATTAGGCCATAGGACGTTACGCGGTATCGAAGTTCGTGCCAGACATATTACGTGCTCATCAGAGAAAGTTTTAGGGATCGCCGTAGTCGGATAGCTACAACAAGGAGGACTTTTTTTGCAAAAATAACCAAAATGAATAACTTAGACGACACCGAAAATATCGAACTGAATATATATAGACAGAAGATTGGATAACTATTACTCATCAATGTCACGAGTTGCATAAAGTTCATAACTAGTTGAAAGTTAACGCTCTTATATTACTCGTAATAAAAAAAACAAGCAATATTAAAGTTGAACTGTTTTAACATTTTTAATAATAACTTCCACACTACACATGCTTCGCACTTTGCGTCGCAATATTTTGAATGTACTGGTTTAAAAGCTTTATGCTGATTGCGCAGGAAGGATTTTCTCCATTCGCTGCCTTTACCATGAGTTTGCATGATCGTAGCTACTGCGTAAACGATTTACCCCCTTATTCATAAACGTCTGTCAAACCTATATTAGTTAACTAGCCGCTAAAGTTCGTTTCTCCTTATCTGTCACTTTGACATTGACGTTTGTGAGAATGAGACAAAGAACTTTTTAGTTAGCAGAGGTTTGTTAAGTTTTATGAATACGGGGGTTAGTATGCCGATTCTTAGTTCTATTGCGTAACCGCCAGAGGCGCTGTACTTTTGCCTATACAATTTTTTACGCAGTCGCTAGCGAGTACGGTCATGTAAAATAATGGTAAAGGCACTGGATCTGTTAAAATCTTTCTGGAGATAACAGGTTATTTAGGGTGCTCGTTGTTTTCATTACATAAAAGGGGAAAATTAAATTGATATTAGGGGAACTGAAAATGCGTAATTAACGTATTGAGACTCGACGCGAATTGTATTAGTTAATGCAATCGCTCTCTCATCCATTTGATTATGTGAAAAGATAATTTCAGTTTTGCCTCGTATATAAGTTTATAACTTCGTATCTTTGGGTCTCTGTCGGGATTTATTACAAGTGTTACATATAGATAATGAGTAAACTGAAATCAGTAATATGTAGCTTTTTTAGCTTCACAAATATGTGACTAGAAATATCTGTAAAATTCGATAATGCAACTAATACTTACTCAAAGTAATCAATGGGTCATTGTCAGTTGTAAAAACGAAAGTTGTCCACCCGGTGGTCAATAGTTAACGGCTTATATACATATAAGTTATGTTTATATTACATGGATGTATAGTTATGGAAACACCGTTTATGCGGGTTACTAGACCAATCCAAAATTAAGCTTTGTGGCCCTTAACTTTTGATATGTCCACCGAAAAGACGCAACCTTAATCTGACAATGACCCCAATAAGAAACGAAAAGAACAAGCCTTATTTCCATCTCACCCTCGAGTGGCTGTAAGAGGCTATTCTCTTCGTCTTTTAATTTCTATTTGTAAAAGAAACAACTGTCTACCATCAATGTGACCGCACAAACTTAATTTTGCCGCCGACACTAGCGCCACTGTAATAGAAAATGACTTCAGTTATAACTGACGTTGTTAGTTTTTCATTTGTCCACTGGTAAATTTAAGTTGGTATAAGTACGTGTACTGCGTTTGTAATGAATTCTTCTTTTAGAAAATTGTAAGAAAACGCTCAAAACTAATTAACACTGTGAACAGCTGTTTTTCTTAAATTTACAACTTTTAAACAATTTTCTAATTTAGACTTATACATATTTTAGTTTAGAACGACTAATTGGTAGAAATACTAGTAGTAAAGTCTTGAAACGTCCGCTACCTAATCCCATGATTTGGCGTAGGCACTAGTTTTTACGGAAGCAACTGCCATCTGACCTTCCAAACCGATGGAAAACCAGACCTTATTGGAATTCAGGTTGTCAAGTGAGTGAACAACTTGACTGTTAGAACTTCTCAAGCCGCCCGACGGCCTCTAACTTGGCTTAACGACTGCTATCATAGACAGCAGCCCGGATCAACGGCGTTACGCGCCTTCCAAATGCAGAGGGGGCGCTCAGTTAATAACCACTCAAAGCGGTCACCCATCCAATATCTGACCTAGACCGACGTTGCTTAACCTCGCGGTACGAGGGCGCCGCTAGGCCACGAGCGCTCCTTGTCCTTGGTGCCGAGTCCGGTAGTATACTATATGTATACTGTAACTATCTACATATACATATTAAGCCCCGACTGGATTGCTGGGCTTTTCATAAAAATTCTACCTTGACCTTATTTCTCCCGTCTAGACCCTCAAGTCGTAGCTTTTTATCAGTTTGTATAATTGTTGCAATTAACGGTCCCGCAGACTTTCCTGGGAATTAACCGATTTTGTATTTGTCTGTTTCTAGAATTTGTTAGTGTTGTGTGGCCAATTCCTTTGTAGAAATTATTATAAGCTAACTTTGTTTCTTAAACCGTCTCTATGAGCTCAAAATTAAAACGGCCATTTTAACTTTGGACGCATAGATTGACGAATCCAGCAACGTAATAACTAGTTTGATGGATTCAAAAAGTACTTAAATACAAACTACAGTACCTAGCGGCCCCCTTTTTTAGTTATATATCGTTAAATTTAAATAATTACAATTATTTACGAGTGGCGCTAGTGGACCTGTTACATTTTATTAAAGCGCTCTTAATACGTGCTGAATCACCCCAGTTACCGTTTTCGTCCCTCTACACTAACGTCCTTAAAGCTAAGATTCTCAAAATATACGACTAGAACTGATCATTTAATCTTCGAGATTGAACAGAAGTTACCCAACGGGCCAATAATACAGGCGATTAACCTTAACATCCTCAAGAAAATATTCGAGGCACTATTGATGTATCCTCAAGGCCTAGTAGTAGGGATGTTAACAACAAATAAGAAAATCAATAATTTCGAATTTTCTCGAAACAGGATCAAATTATTAACCAAATGGCGAAAAAAGTAACTCAATTGGCTATTTGACTACAATTTTTTATGGTGTCATTCGAACCAGTTTTTAGAGATGATCAAATGTTTGTATGGGACCAACTACAATTAGAGCAACACAAAAGACGAAAACGAGAGGTAAAGTACAGGAGAGCTGACGAGCACTGAAAACGCTCTATACTGATAGGCAGTGAAATGTGACGTCACGGTGTAATGGCGTCTTAATCCCGTTGAAGGAAAAAACGAGTAATTTGCCATTTTAGACGCGAAATATTGCGTTGAAGGACATAGTTGTTGTACAATTTCTTTTTTATTGAAACATGAGAATTCTATAGGTAATTTTCAATTTACATTTGGACTATAAAAAAAAAACTACATTTTGAGAATATTTGAAGTCCAATATACTTTTATGATTTTAATTAGTTTGTCTAATTTACTAGTTATTGTGATAATTTTATGGTTTTCTATCTATATAACCACACTATGGAATAATTTTTAACATGTGTCAAATACCCAATTTGTGTCTTCAAAGATTTAAGAAGGGCCATACTCCGCACCTTTTCCGCAAAACGCACCTTTGAATTGGAACGATTGTCATTTACTATGGCGCTCGTGGTCACTGACGTTACTGATCTATTGCGCTTCCTCTCATTACCCAGTAACTTTAAAACTGTTGTAGCTTCGTTATTTTTTGAGATTGTTATATAGGATTTTACCATTTGTCATATTTTTTTGCCTTGTTTCTTTTGGAGTAGGTAGTCTTATGGAGTAGTCAAATTTTGAATCAACATCCCTATTAGGTACTTCACGCTGTCAAAATTCAATTTATTTTAAAATAAAAAACTGACGAGAATGAAATAAGTACAGAGTTTTTGGTAAGTACCTGACTCTTACCTTAGTGAAACGTCTGTCTGTTTTTCTTATTTTAATTGCTGTGTCAAGTTTGCTTTATCTCTGTGAAAAGGGCTACTTCATAACCCGTAATTAAAATGAAATTTTAAACCGAGACTAAATTCCCTTAATAAAGTTACTAATTCATGACCTCAGTAATTCCTGGCTGGGTAAATGGAACTAAAGTTAGTGGTAATAAACAACAATTTAATCACGTACCGAGACGGACTTTGCGAACTATAATTATTTTGGCCCCGCGAGATTTACGGATCGATTTTAGTTCAGAAAACTGCAAGACTATTTTATTGGAACATACCTATTTTAAGTATCTATCAGCAATATTTGATAGTGCTGCAAACTTTAGCAATCATTACGATAAGCGCACGTAATTTTATATGCGATATTCGATTTTAAAAAAAAGTACATGTTTTTTTCCTACCTATTTGAAACCAAAATCCTAGACAATATTGTTGTTAATTTAATGTTCGATTCACTAGCGTTACACAAGCGTGTACTAAACATTTCAAAATATTAATGCGTTATTATTACCTACCTATTTTTTTTTCATTATCATATTTAAAAGGTTTTTATATCATAAAGTTTAAACGGTATAAAAAACAGAAATTAGCTCAATAAATAATAATTAAAAAAACGAAGTCAAAAAATCGAATTACCTAGGTGGTAGCTTAGAATAATAGCTTGGCCTAAATATTTTGAGAGGACCCTTCTTCGTTAGTTATTTTGAGGTTCCCTCGCCATACTCGTGGTTTTGTGGAGTACGATGGCTATCTTACGTTACTAGAACTGATAATAATTATACCAGAATTTAAAGATAGCTAGAGGACTAAGCGTTCTAAAATAATTAGAACCCCGCTCTTTACATTTTATAAATGTTGAAACTGTAACTACAGTGTAACGATGCGTAGAGAGGTAGGGCACAGCAAAATGTCATCTTGCTCGAATTTGGAGCAGCCCAACTGGGGAAGTATCTCCACCAGAAGCACATAGGTCGTTGCAGAAGACCACAGCCATAATAACATTATTTACTATACAGGTATGTAGTGTTGTGTTTCTGGAGATGAGCAAGGTTGCCAGAACTCCCAAGGATGCACTGTGTCAATAGGAGCAAGGGACCTAAATTTGTCCCTTTTGCTGTCAACACAGTGAATCCTCAAATTTTATAAACGGTCGGCAACACGCACGTGACTCTTTTGGAGATGCGGGCGTCTATAGGCTGCGGTGTCCGCTTACCATCAGGTGAACCGTACGCTTATTTGCCAATGGCATTGTATTTAAAAAAAGGAATACAACTTTTCCCAGGACTGTCAGGTACAAAGATATCCCGCACACAACGATACAAAGTGAACGCGTCGCTTTGTCAGTTGACACCACTTTATAAATGCCATCAGTTTGTTATGCCTTGAAAGGATATTGTTGGATAAATACGAGAGTACGGGTAATACAGTTGCAATGGTGACATTTGTTTTTAAAAATTGTGTCTTTGAATTATTCTTTCTTATTTCTTACTATTTGCTACATACCGTAAACCGGGGTTACTTTCAAATTGAGAGACGACTTTAAAAAAATAGTTTTTATGCCGAGTTTTCCTTTTTTGTTAGTTAACCTTGGGTTAGGTTATACCTTCGTTAATTTCCTACCTATTTACTAAACTGAGTCAAAATAGAAATACTTAGTGATAAATATATAGTTTTGTGTCACACCTGGCCATAAAGTGGCAATTACCGCACGCTCCGCGCGCGGAAAATCCCATTTCCTGGCCAGGGGGTGACATAAAATTTTGTACTTACCTCGGGCGGTAATTAAGGAAGCCTCAGATCGCATAATTATCGCCCTTGCCTTCGGCTTGGGCGTCAAATACCTGCGATCTGAGACATTCTTTGTTTTACCGCCCTTGGTAAGTAATGTACTATTATATGTACCAAAGTAGCTCCGTCTTTTCTTAAAGTAACCCCAGTTTACGGTACTAAAATTATACAAGATTCTTAAAAAAACGAATTGCTTGATTGCTAGCCAGACAGGCGCTAGAATTTACAAATTGCGAAAACATATCGACCTACTCAGCAGTGAATAGATGTGGGCTGATTTGATGACACCGAATGCTTATTATTTATTAAAACAATATTCCCTTGCTTGCTCTGTTTGTTAAGAGGGCTTTGTTTATCGCACAATACCCGTGGGAAGTATTCTTCAAACGTAAACAAAGAAATGCGTATTAAACCAGCTATACACCTTGATAGAACGGCGGTAAGAATAGGAGGAATAGTTTTACTCTTGCACCTATCATCTATCTCACTTGCGCATATTCGGTAAAGTATTGTTTATCCCAGCAGGGGAAATTCGAATGTCGATTACGTATGACGGATGTAAAGCTATTGTGCCATTCTTATTTTTCATTTACATAATACACGGACACTTTTTTTCCCGTCATCTACCGGTCCCTGGGATCCCGTGGATCATAACAAATGAATGCTATTGTTTATTTTTTTCCCCGGAAGACGACGGCTTAATATAGATTTTGTAATACTTGTCCGTCACTTCAAATTTCTGTATTGTGACTACTAAGTAAGAGGTTTAATTAGAGTATCACTTGTGATTGTTTTGGTAATTAACGAACCATAGCTAATATCCATAAACCGAGTAACCCGTAAGTTCTTGTATGTCTCACCATTTATATGTAAATATGTTTTTTATCACAGCAATATGTTAATTTTTAAGTATTTATACCTATGAATTCTTAATATTAGGTGCAGGTACTATTTCAAAATCCTATTTCTGTACACTAATTCAATATGTATCATAGATGTTTTTTGTTATAGAAAACTGGCCATGGAAAAGTAGAATGCCTCCTACATTTCCAAAATGGATAAAGTTCGAAAATACTATAATATCTACTTTAGGTCAAGCCTCGAAATATGATCAGACCAAAAATCGGCTAGCATTTTCAGAAGTAGTAAAAGAAAAGCCTTACGTAAACGGCATCTCATTGAATGCCCCAGTAATGCAATATGGTACTATCTATGGTGGTGGTTCATCTTATTAGCTCCTAGCTCCCAATGACCTTTGATCTGTAACTTTCAGTTTTAAAATAAATCGTAAAAAAATATTCAGTTATTTTTTTCCACATTTGGCTCTTGCAAATGTTGATAAAGGATTGAAGAACCGATAACCGTTTGTACCATAAATATGTCTATAATTTTGGCGGAGCAGTATCAACTCAAAACTTGTCAAAAATCTATGAATAACGCTTGGAGCCTCTTAAAGGATATCCTAAGTCAAACATAACTAACCCATTATCTTACAGCTCATTCATGATGTTTAATGGCTGCACAATAAACGTATTACTTAGGTACTTACGCGATAAAAAGCTTTTTGTCGTAAACTTACTAGTATTTAATAAGGTTTACCTCTGTTAATAGTATCCCCCAAAAACTCTAAACTAGCAAAGTTTGAGACACACTGGCGTAAAGCTCGTTTATTTTTTACAAGATCTAAAAAGCTCGTTTATTGTTCTATAACTATATACTCGTAAATATTGTCAAAGATAGCAAACTTTTGTATCGAAACCACTCTCTTTATGTGTTTGCATGAAGTGTTGATCCCTGCTTATAAATATTTTCACGTGCGTAAGGTGCTGATCTTAGTTACCTATTGATGAGTTTTTAATTAATTTTCAAGAGGCATCAGTGTATGTAATTTCTCTTTGAAAGTAATTATAAATGAATATCCTATAAGCAAACTCAATTCTCTGGCACGAGTATTTTAAGACGAGAGTGATCTTAAAACTCTTGTGTGACAGTAGGTTAAAGTTTGAGCATCTTTGTAATATTTTTGTTCAAAACCGGTTGGCACACTTTGTGTAGGAGTATATCAAAACTCTTCTAACGTAACTTCGAACTTAATCATGTATAGGTTATACTTATACTTATTAAAATTGCCCAAGTTGTGACAAAGTAACCAATTCAAAAAGCAACTTTGTAGTCAAAGCTAGACGAATCAAAATTCAATAAAATATGATTATGAAGTCGGATATTTCAAATAATTTCAATTATAACTACCGTCGTACCGAAAACTTGTAACCTAGTTTCAGGCTATTTTTCTCAACTGGGAAACAATGACACAATTTTAAATAAATAAATAAATAAAATTTTAAGAAGCAATGAAACGTCCCATAGCCTTTTTTACTCGATTTTGAGTAAAAACGGTATAATTTTCGGTAAGGCGTTATATCTACTTACAATCCATAAAACTATAGTCCCGGAAAATGACATCGGATACCTACTCCATATAACAGTCTAAAAATACCTAATTATCTTACATACATTGTGTAGTCGTATTGGGTAAACGGTGAAAATAAACCTTCATAATTCTGCAATAAAACAAAAAGATATATACTTACATACATTATTTTCAATCCCGAAATAATTCAATTTATGTCCATAATTTATCTTACCAGAAGCATAAAGGAGTCATAAATATACGAGTAATAGATTACTTGTTGTTTTCTATAAATGAAATCGAATTATTTCGTGTAAGTATGTCGTTTGTCGCAACAGTGACAATTTAGGGCTAGTATTCACGAAAACTCCCCACTCGCCTATCCAGTCTACCTTGAGCCGTTTCCATACCAACGATACGTTGTCAAAAGTCAGACTTATACTGGACCATAATGTAAGATGTTATGAATGGCAAGGCAGGATTATAATTGGTACCGCAGCGAGTGAAAACGAGAAAATTGTTTTATTTGTTCTTGAAAATTGAATTAAATTATTTTGTGTCACAGATTTGTTGCCTAAGTTATTAACTTATAAATTTGATTTAACACTTGTTGGACACATTAGTAATAGGTACCTACTTTATGGTTCCCTTGTTACAACGAGTAATTAGAAAGGTAGGTCACAGTGCAATGTCATTTGGTTTATTTCGTTCATATTAGAAGCAGTCCCAAATGAGCAAGAACAATAACCACTACCTACTTTGTAAGCATGTCGTGGTGTGTGGGTAAGTGCGCCAAAGTTTTTGAGGATATACTGTGTTGAGTTCAACATTTTTTGTGTTTAGTCGTCAACCCAATCAATCCATTTAATCAATAAAGGGTCGGCAAGACGCTTATGCGTTTCCACGACTGCATTAAGGCCACATTAGGTCATCCGCAAACATATCAGTGGCTGGTCGCCTAATGAGAGCGTATTCCCTTCTGAAAGGCCGGCAACGCACTTGCGACTCCTCTGGTGTTGCAGGTGTTTATGGGCGACGGTAATTGCTTACCATCAGGAGATCCGTCTGCTCGTTTACCCCCTATAAGAAAAAAAATGAACCAAAGCTCAAAAATAAAAAAGTTTAGTTTCCAGGAGTCGCAATAGTCCTGATAAGGATTAATAATAACATTTATCACTAGATGTCGCTGTACCATCCACAAACTAACTAACGGCATGTTCTTATAAACTATACACCTAAGATGTTATTCAATACTGTAATATAGTATACTGTATTGCAGGTGTATATACCTCTCAATTTCACATGCCATTTATGGTAAATTTTAGTGATACTAAGACTACTTCTAAGATCTCATTGTACCTGAAATTATGTGAAATAAATTATTTGATATTTGAATATTCATTATTTTTAAGTACTAACATTTGTCGCTAGATGTCACTGTGCCATCCGCAAATTAGCGAACGACATTTTTTAGTCGGTTTAATATATTCAAATCGTAAATTCTTATTTATGCATGAACTTTTTGAATATACCCAAGGTGTTGAAACTTATAATGAAGTTTTAATTCATGTAAACAACACCGAAGCTGGTCAAGTCCATCCATAACCTCGACATAATTATGATTTGTAGGTACCGTCACGGTTTAAAAAACAACTGTATCTAGAGTTGTAGCTTTCAACCGTTTTTGTTTGTAACACCTACTTTGCTTCATTTCGTTTTGTAGAAGAATAGTACATTAAGTACTACAAATGCCGGGAAGTAAGGGGTTGCCGGTCGAGTACATATAGATAGTACGGATACTACGGATAGTTACGAGGTTGGCAACCCCTTTTCACGCTGAGGTATGTATAGTGCTTTTCTCAAACATGCAATGAAATAAATTAAGAAACTTCAATTTCTACTGAAACTAAAAGTAAATAAGACAAATATACATTTCTTCATCGCTGTTGTTGCAGGCGTCGGAACTCATATTTAAATAGGTAATAAATTCAACAACGCATAAATCCAATTACAGAATGACAAAAATTTCAATTTTGCCTCCAAAATGATTTAAAAATACCTTCACAGTTTGAGTAAACATGTTTGACTGCAAATATTTAGATGAAATATTATAAATCTGTATTTTTGTAGTTAAATTTGCAATTAAAATTACTCGACTGTTTTAATAATGTGTTATTTATTATGTTCATGTCGATTTTATATAAATAAAACAGCAAAATATAGCAAAAATCGTTTTTTTTGTAAATAATAGTAGTGGCAGAATGTCATGACGAACCAAAAAGCAAATAATTGCTTATGGCTGAACGCCGGGATGCTGTGTCACTAATAAATGTGAAATGGAAATTAAAAAAGACCATCTTGCAGGCCTAGGCTAACTTTGTATGAAATTCCTTTAAAGGCCTCTCGACGAGTCGCACCCGAAACGTGACACTTCGCAGCCTATTTTGAGAAAATGTTCTTGTCTGGGCTACGGTTACAATTTTTTTTTATACCACGTCGGTGGCAAACAAGCTGACAGCCCACCTGATGGTAAGTGGTTACCGTCGCCTATAGACGCTTGCAACACCAGAGGCGTTACTCGAGAGTTGCCGACCCATAAGAAACCTTTTCACGCCTTTTTACAATACACGTGTATTATTGTAACTTTTTTAAAGTAGCGTCCAAACTTTGTTACCGAACAGCATTGCCTGATTCTCAGTTTTGCAACTTCAGATCGTTAGGACTCGGCAATGTGCACGGCAACTTTTCAGTACCGGTGAACATATTTGTTACAGAATACGACTTCACAATGCATATGCTATTCACAACGTAGTAGCTTCGACTCTCGTCAATTCAACACAGGCGCCTAGTGTTACTTAGGGTCGGTTGCACCATCATACGATCACAGGCCGGTCATCGTCAAATATGGCGCCGGCAGCTGTCATCCCATAGAAACTTGTCAAACTTTCCATACAATCAAATGGTGCAACCCCTTAGACTAGAGATACATAGCAAATGTGTAGAAAGAATCAGATATGAAACTAACACTGATTTGCATGAGGTTAGTTATGAATTCAGCACAGTTTGTGTGTGAGTTTGTGATTTGGTCAAAGTTGCTTCGAGATGCAAACGTTCGCGCAATTTGGGGTTGTTTTGAAACGAGTATGTTACAAATTGTATGCAGTAGGTATATATACTAAATATAATGTCGGCAATGTTGTCGGTTACGATTTATTTTTGGAAAGATAGTTGGGATGACTGATTGAGTCAAATAAGCAACAATACAATATAATACAAATAATCTTTATCGCACACCTCAATTAACGACCACAGTATAGTACAAAATCACAATAGCTCAACTTATACAGAAAGTCAAAAACGTTCTGTTAGTATAGATATTGTAGGGAAATGGTTACAAGTGACGTCACGACTTTCCTATATTATTGAAATTTATATGTTAAAAAAAATTAAATAGCAAAAATAAGAAACGTGATGTTTCGGAGTGCTGTTTTAGGGTTCCTTACCCTAAGGGTCCAAACGGAACCCTATTGCTGTCACTAACCCGTCCGTCCGTCCATTGTCTGTCACAAAATTCAACATGATTTCCCTCTGTAATAGAAGACATTTTTTGAACATAATTTTCTTTTTCAAAATTTTAAAAAACGTAATTAATTGCCCAAAACTTGCTGCAAAATATAATGTTTCATGTACCGCATCGCTCCTTACGTCCACGTAATTTGTTTTATGTGAGTTTCGCACGTACTAATTATTCTAGACATACATTTTCCAAACGAATATTAAAAAACTACAATGAGTATTTCTGTGACATCGATCCATTTATGCACTCCCTTGATGTTCTAAACGAACGTACGAGATCCAAATTGTTATCGATTAATAATACTTAGTGTTCTACCCACTTACTTTGCTACTCGCCCTCGCTAAGACGCTGTTGTATATTTTTGCTTAATGTTTGTATACATATTTGTAACTTACCTCTATCTTTTTATGTATGACAGTATGTGTTCTGAACAATAAATATAAATTTTAAAAAATTTGTACCGAAGATTTTTTAACTTCTCATTGACCTATGAACTTTGATATTTGATATATTATCACCAAATATTACGTACCTATACTTCATCAACAAATATTAATATATTGATAAATCCGATTTTATTTGAAATTTCCTTATTTTTCCTATTAAACCAACTTAATTTTGCGATTGGTTTGGAAACCTAAATGTGCGAAGTCCGACACTCACTTACCGGTTTTTAATAGGTAGTTTAACTAAAATTATAAACTAACTTTTTTTTATACAACGCCGGTGGCAAACAAGCTTACGGTCCTGACTTACTAGCTAGCCACTATGCGGCTAGCCTAAATGCCCCGAAGATTTTGGGATGTGTCACTTTTAGATTGCGATGGTTTCTATTATTATCTTATCTAGATGAGAGCCCTTGCGAATGCACACTTTGACCCAATGGGATATTTTGTGATCCCCCCTCCTTTATACCAAGCTGCTCTCCAACATAGTCTAATAAAAAAATCTAATCTGTTAATCACGGTGGAAATATAATAAATAATCGGACAGTACCTACAATAATTAGTAACCAACCGTAGGCGTAACATGGGGCGGAAACGATAACTGAAATCTGCGAGTCGATTATTAGCAATCGATATTAGATAGGTATCGATGCAATTAGTCGTGTGGAGTGCGTGTTGACATGGTTGGGCGGCCACTTTGATAAGGCGCGCGTTCTTTCTGAGGGAGTAGCAACAAGAGGCCTGTCAATATGCGGGATGGTTTCGGTGTAGTGGGACGGTGCCTGTGAATCCATGTGAGTTTTTTTGTTCAATTTTAATATATTTACCCTATTCAGGGTCTAAGTAACATCTTACTGAGAATTTACCCAGCTGTCAGATATCTTAAAAGAAAATCAAGTAGTGTTTTTTTGCGAACTCAAAACACAATCTTTGTAATACGCACAACAGTGACACTTTCCTGTAACATGCTAAGAGGATCTTTTACCACGAAAATTTCTAATGCTCCGGAGGATTTTCTGAAGCCTATGAGTTTCGGCTACCATGTCACTTAAGGCTCAGTATACTCTTTGGAAGTCGAAAAAATATCATAGAGACTTTCTCACATACGTATTCTCACGTATCAATGCTGCTACGGTTAAAATATTTCGAATCTTATAGGACTGTAATGATTATTTTAAATTACTTACTTTACTAACTTTAATTCAAGCAGTGACTGCAACGACAACATTTGAAATTGAACTGATATTAGGACTATTTTTACGTGATTTTGAACTAGAAACGGGAAACCACGTTAATTACATAAATGAAAAAAGTAATGTCCCAATTTTTGACCACTTAATACCCAATAGTTAACACCACCTCTATTGTTCTATATTGAAAGTGCCAAGCATACAAGCACACTTTTACAATTAACAATTTCTGAGACTAACTAAAGTATTTGTACCTTTCCTTTTGAAGCCCTTTTATTAATAAGAAAAAGAACCTGCTTAATAGACATTTCAACTGACAAAACATCAGCCAAAACAACCTAATCTATCAATACCCGAACGCCTTCAAACAAATACGATACATACAAAAATACGCCACGCTTCATTGGAGGATGACGCTTACTGGTACCAAACAAGACTTGTCGCGACTGTCACATTTACGGAAACGTCTTTCAATGTAACCTTTTCATGTTTCTCGCACTGGCATATTCGATTTCTTTTTTAAACGCCGTATCGTTTACTTTGGGTTTTTTTTATCCGGAAATAAGGAAAACCTTGTTGTAATGCATTTGTCTATGCTTTGCTTATGATTGTTGTGTTTGAGCTGTGGGGCTTATATAGAATGTAAGTGACAGCTGTACAAAAACTAACGCCCCTGAGGCTGCCACTTCTCCATTAACTAACTACAAAATCTGACACCCCTTGCTCAGATTTCAGAACCGAAAAATTTTGGAATCGTTTTTCGAAAAAGTCAATAAGGTTTTTGAGAGTAGGTTAGGATGTATCCTTTCCTGCATATTTCAATTTTCACTGTCTGATTTTTCTCTGGAGTACGTCAATGTGCATGTACTTTCGCTCTTCGTGTGGGATTTGTTGTGCATTAAGGCTTGATTAATAATAAGAATCATTCATTTCAGTCACCTGTGACCCATATTACAAATACCTTTAAGATTAATATTGTAGTGTATTACGGTCACTATATAATCATAATTTAATAACGGGAATGCATATAGTATTGTTGTATTTTGCTGTGACAAAAAAATTCAACATAAACAATAACTAATAGCATATAAAGTCTTTGTGGTTATAAGCTGAACATCTTAAAATAAATCTCAAATCCCATTAGATATGATATCACACAGCATTTTATTAAATCCGCAGGCAGTCCTATCAATACAATGTCCGGTCCTTTTGGAAAGCGTTCATGGGGATACAGATCCAACACGAAGAGGCCTCTTTGAGATACGATAATGTATTGGGATGTGTACACCTAGCGGATACTATCTCTGTCTGCACTATTGAAGAGATATAGCCAGAAACAGCACCCGCTACGTGCAAGGGCTATTGCGAAAAGTAGGGAAACTACACCGGTTTTATGGGAAGGAACTTGAGGGACTGGTTACTGGGATATTGATGAGACGACGGGACGTCTGCCATATAAAATGTCTCATGACTAATTACGGCAGACGGTGACTCGCCGCTCACTAGGTGGGGCGTCCTATTAGAAGCTACCAGATGGCAGCGAGGGTAGCAACACTGGTGTAAGCAGCTCAGGGTGTAGAGAGGTGCGGCTCTGATTTCACCATCGCGGGGTTTACCCCCGTGAGCGGGTTTCCTCGTTATTACGCCATTACGTGCAATTCACTTCCACCCTGCGAGCATATAGCTCTGGCACCCCACTCTGACCGCCCGGTTAAGGCAAGCCAGAGATGAGAGTCCTGCGGCCCCTGCTGGGGTTCACTCCGCCGGCCAACAAAGGCAAGCGGAGAGAGGGGCCTGACCGACTCTCGGAGGCAAGGGACCCAAGGGACGCCACTTCCTATTCAGCTCGGCACAAAGTGCCCTGGGGGTTTATTATTATTATTTGTTCGTACGGTTATACACCGTGAAATCACTCGACGGTCCCATCGGAAGACCAGCGCTGGGGATTGCCCGCATTATGCTGAGATGGTACCGTTTCGAGATAACACAACTTTTTAGTTTTTTGTTTATTTTCTATTTTGCTGTCTTTATCTCGAATAAATATTTCCTATTTCTATACGCAATACAGTGACAAAATATGCGAACATGACTTTAATGACAATAAGAGCGCACAGATTAATTTGTCGCTTGGGAAGTTGTATACATATTATAATTACGGCTTTGACTGTACATGTATACTACATTTAAGATACGTTAACCGTGCATTACACGCAGTGGCGAGAGGGGTAGACTTATGAAATAAAAACGTCACGCATGAGGCACGTCACTGCGTACCGTTACCCTATCTTGAACAGCGGTGTGGGCGAACCTTTATTTGAAGTAAAAACTGAAATATAATAATCGGATCACTCACGTCTCACCATCGAGTCGGAATCTGAAAATTTAAAATTACTAAAAACCGTTTCTTTTTGCCATTTTGGTTATAATGTTCATTAACCATTCAAAAACTACATTTTTATGGGATAGTGCATTTTGAAAAAAAAAAAGATAAAAAAAGATATGTATTTAACATATATACAAAAACTAGGAACATATATACATTATTATAAAACAGGGCATATTACACGCGTGATCGTGTCGGACGACGTTTTCCCCTGCATTTTCCCTAGGCTACTCTCCAACCGCGCACTCCTGTCGCTTTATTGGGCCCGACCTATAAAGCCACAGTCAGGTTAAAAAAAAAAGCGTCGCGCATCCTGTGTGGTGTCGCACCCGTTCTAGTCTGAGAATACAGGTGTCCCATAATTCGTGTAGTCAGATTAAAAAAAGAGACAGTTTATCTAATAGAACAAATCTCTTTAGTTTATTTAACCATAACCTGTAACTAAAAATCTTAAAAATACCCTACATTTTCACTACTATTTGGGTGTCAATGTATCATAGTACAATATTTATACCATCATAAAACCTTCTGTCCTAAAAGCCGGAGTTAAACCTCCAATCCGCTTCTGGAATTCATCCATTTGCGAGAGGCGTCCACGCAACCCTTCCCGTTTTAAACGACGTAACAAGTAGATATTTTCTTATAAACTACATCATTTTGTCCAAGCCAGTTAGTAAAGATGATGCATGTTTTATAGAATATGTGGTCGCTAGGGAAACCGAGATGTGTTTTGGTAAATATGGCATCTGTGATCTATGTGGTGAAGCCGCTGTGGCCGAGCGGTAAAGCACTTTCAATGTAGAGATTGTATATTCAAAAACCGGCTCGTACCACGGGATTAAAATAAAACTTAAGTACGAAATATCGTTTGGTGTTTATGGCAAGGCTCATTCAGAGATTTGACGAAAACAGTGAAGGTCAGAAACCGCCTGCTTTATGGCATCATGTTTCTAAAGGGCCCGAAGAAATCCGAACATTTTGTGGTTAGGGTTTCAAGTCACCGTTTAACTTGAGTTTTCCCGGGTTCGAATCCCGGTCAGGGCATGTATTTGTGTGATGAACACAAATATTTGTTTCTGAGTCATGGATGTTTTCTATGTATTTAAGTATCTATTTATCTATATAAGTATGTATATCGTCACTTAGTACCCATAGTACAAGCTTTGCTTAGTTTGGGACTAGGTTGATTTGTGTAAAATTGTCCCCAAATATTTATTTTATTTTATTTTATTTATTTTCTTTTCAGATTTATTGCAGTGTGGTTAGAGTCCTGCAATGTTATTTTATTTTATAATCTGTTAATGGTATGTTATCTTAATTGACCGGGTGTGTGAAAGCAAAAATGCTTTGGATCGTATGTCGAGTCTCCTCTATAGTACCTCTAGTTTTTTAAAACAAAACACAAACGAACTCATTTGAGTTTAGTCTCAATATGTATGGCAACGGGAAGAGCGCCTCTGGTGGTAACTATTTTTTGCCATACGAGTTGAGACTAAACGTAAACGCGTTCGTTTGTGTTTTGTTTCGAAAAAACTTATACTACAGGTACTTTCGCAGCCGATACTCATGAAATTTGGTGAGCAGTGTACAGTCGCAAACTGGATATAGGAACCCTAGGACGGGTTTGGTTATAGTTTACCCTGGACGGGCAGGTAAATAAGGTATGTTCCCTAGGACGGGAATGAAGGTAAGTTCCCTAGGACGGGATTTAATCCAGTGTGCGACTGCACAGACTGCGTAAAGTTACTAGAACAGGGGTGGGCTTAAGGCAAGGGAGCCTACCATCCTACGTCCCTAATTCCCTAAGTCCCTAACCTATCCACACTTACTACCTTTACACACACAGCTACTCTTACAGGGATATCTGTTGCCGACCTCGACCTAAGACAACAGATGGATTCCTACGGGAAGGAAATAGGGTTAGCGGAGGTTGTGGTTTTCTCACAGCCGATCAAGCAGGCTCACTTGACCGATTAAGGCTTGAAGGTGTCTTCGCCACTGTGAGAGGATTCCTGACATGGGTGGTGGACCCTACACTCCCTGAGAGAGCGTAGGGCTATAGGTAAATAAAGACCAACGGACAATTGGTAACTGGGGTTTATTACAATTTCTTATTCTATTATATACAAGTTTTGCTTATGGCACACTATTACATTTTATCTTAGTATACTATAGGTGTAATGTGCAAGGAAGGTAATAAAAAAGGTGCAGTGCAGGTAATATTTATTGATCTTTTGGACTTAATAATGTGCGGAATCTTAGGATAACTTAATCTAGGGCGATGTTTCGTAACACACGTGTATCTCATGACGCCTTTAGAGGCGGGTTATTCTGTTCTCTGAACATATTGGCGTCTCTCGGCCAGGCGTGGGCGTTACAGGGGCTGTATTGGGCGTAGCTCTGTCATCTCAAAGCTGCCTCCGTGTTGCTCTGCGGTGCTTTGGCTGGGCCGCTGGCGTGCGGGCTTCGGCGGAGCCCGTCTGGGGGGCGCCGGGCTGACGGGGCACGGCGGTGCGGGGACCGAGTGGGACCGGCGGGCGGCTGCCTTGGCTTGAACCCACTTGATGATCCGTGGACAAAGGTAAAATATTAATAAAATAATAATAAATGTTGTTGCTGATGAGACGAGACTGACTGCTATCGAATGAGACTGGATCTGCTGCCAAATTGTGTTGTCTAATTCTGTTTTAAGAGCAATTTCGTTATTTACTAAGTGTTTAAATAAGTCTCTGGAACTGTCAAGTACTTCCTCATCTCTGGCCAGATTTTGAACTAGTCTTGTGGTTGTGTTTGTATTCATGGAGAAATTTGCTTTCTTGGAGTATGTGGCTAATACACTCACTGTGTTCATGCGTCTGGCGGCTAGTATATTATTTCTGGTTTTTATTATGCAATTTTCCGATATGTGAATGACTGCGTTAGTTTCTATGGTTATTTCTTCCCTTTCGCCGTCACAAATAATTGATGTTTTGATCTTCTTGTTTGTAATGATAAGCCAAGTATTTGGCATGTAAAGTTGTTTCCAAATCGTGGATGTGACGTTAAGGAGTCGGGTGTTGCATTCTATAGCTTCGGTTTTCTTAAATAATAAGTCATTGACACAGTTTTTGTTTGATTGCATGTTCTTTACGGAAGTTGGGTAGCAGATGTAATCGTTATTTCTCTTAAGGCATGACTGGAATTCTTCTTTGTCGAGTTCAAAATAGTTTTCATTGTTGTAATCGATTCCAATTATATTGTGATATATTTCTATGCTGTATAGGTTTCCTTCTTGATCCTTCTTTGGAACGGGTGTCACATGGATCAGAGAATATTTTGCAATATCTTGAATTGCGAAGTAACCATACACTTGTATGTGTGTTTGGTTTTCTGTGCTTTTCGTGTAGATTAATTGATTTTGAACTATTTTTAATTTGGTAGGCAGTTTCGTGTTTGCATTGGTTATAATCTGCTTTATATCTTTAACTTTCAACACATTGTAAATTGTGCCTTGATGCAGGGATACTTCTAATAGCCCTGAGTAATGTTCCAATATTTCGGTTATGTAGTTAACTGCCAGTTGGTACATTTGCAATATATGGATATGCAACCAGTTGTGATCTATTCTCTTGTACCAAACGTTTACTTTATTAATATAGTCGACGGCTTGATTTAGATTCGTCTGGAATCTTTGGAGTTTTTTGTTAATTCTTTCTTCTGTTTGGTTGACTGTGGCTATTGTGGAAATCATGAACTTGGTCTGATGATTTGCCGCTTCTATGAGTTTATTCTGGTTTGTTCTCAACGTGTCGATGTCGTTGTAAACTTCATCATTTACGCCGAATATGGATGTTAGTAACTGTCCAAATAATCCTCTTTTCTTTCTAACGTATCCTATTTCCATTATAACTTCTTGGGCTTTTTCTAACTTTGTTTGTTCTTCGTATAAATGTTGATATAACTGCATACAATGGATGTCCGTGTTATCTCTTTTTGTCTGTTCACAAAACTGTTGAAATTGGGATACTATGCCTTGTACATTTTTCACATCATGTGCTATGGACTCCTTTTCATAATTAGCCTGTATTCGAAATATCCCACGATCTATGGTTGCAGTTCCAATGTGTTCCACATATATTCCTTCCTCTATATTTTTTAAAGTATAATTTGCATATGTTGTTGTGAACAAGCTCAATAAAATGCCGAATAATAACATCCAATTAATTAATCCAATTGATGTTCCTTTTCGCCTACGTTTGTTTTCATTATTGTTGGCTCGTGCCGAGCGGATCAGGTTGCAGGTTACTCTAGACGGCGCACTGTCTGGCGTAGTTTTAATATTATTTGCTCTTTCAGCATTACTCGGCGGCGGCTCGCGCCTGTTCATTGTTATTGTATCATGTTCCTCAATCGGTAAGGGAATGACTGAGTGAATTGCTCTTTTCAGGCAGGTGCCCGACGGCCTTTGTAATGTCAGCACTCTATTTATACCATCGCTTCCTACATGTGTTTCTTTTATTTTTGCAAGTGGCCATTTACTAGGCGATACGTTTTCGTCTTTTATTAATACCACAGTTCCGTTTTTTAAATTGGTTTGGTTAAATTTCCATTTATACCTATGTTGTAATTGATGCAAATAATCTTGTGTCCAACTTTTCCAGAAGTCTTTTTTCATCTTTTGAATCAATTTCCACCTACTTTGGAGGTCCATATGAGTGTCCGCTACTGGGTCAGGAATGCCCACTGATTCTCGTGATATCAGGAAGTGGCTAGGGGTTAGAATTACGTTGTCGTTTACGTTATCATTTTGTGCGCATAACGGTCTGGAATTTAAGCAGGCCTCTATCTGGCATAGGAGTGTTGATAATTCTTCGTAAGTCAACGTGGAATCTCCTATTACTCTTTTTAAATGGTGCTTCATAGATTTGACTCCAGCTTCCCAAATCCCTCCGAAATGGGGCGCTAGGGGTGGTATAAAATGCCACTGTGTTCCCAGGTTTGTTACCGCGTTCTGGAATTGCGGTGACTGTGTTATTTGTAATAGTTCAGTGTGCAGGAACTTGGCTGCTCCTACAAAGTTTTTTGCATTGTCACTGTAGACATGGTCCGCATGACCTCTTCTTGACCTGAATCTGGCGAACGCAGCTATAAAGCTTTCAGTTGTCAAATCTCCCACTAATTCAAGATGTATGGCTTTTGTAGCGAGACATACGAATACTGCTATGTATCCTTTGGTGGATCTGTTTCCTCTTCCTTTCGTTGCCCTTACTTGCACGGGTCCAGCATAATCAATGCCTGTATGGCTGAACGTTGGTGATGGAGTTACTCTTGGTGCTGGTAACTGTCCCATTTTCTGACATGGTGTGATGGCTTTATAGCGTATACATCTAACGCATTTATTTATGCAAGCTTTGACCATTCTTTTAACACCAATTATCCAGTATTTCTGCTGGACATAGGCTAATGTTAGCTTGTTTCCGCCATGTAATGTTCTTTCATGTGCATCTCGGATAATTAGAACCGATACATGGTGGTTGTATGGTAATATTGCGGGATGTTTCTGGGCATATGGTAATTGTGAGTGTTCAAGTCGCCCACCTACACGCATGATCCCGTTTTCATCAATGAATGGGTCCAAGTTTGATAGTTTGTTACTTCTTTTTAAGGGTTGTTTGTTTTTCAGGCACATGTACTCCTCGGGCATGGTTTCAACTTGAACTTTTTTGATTATTATGCGGCTGGTTTCTACTATTTCTTGGTACGATAGGTGCTCGTTTTTAACGTCTTTTCGGGTCCATCTATGGCAATATGAGAGTACTCGTAGCATTCTTTGCCATTCGGAAAATCGATCCCATATTTTTTCTTCAGTGGTCGCGTCGTTTACGACTATATGGTGGCTCATTTCTATCTCCTTACATACTTCTGGTAAAGTTTTCGTGAATGGTATCTTTTTATCTTGGAGCCAACTTGGTCCTTGCCACCATAAGTGATGGTTTTCTAATTTGGTTGGTTCGATCCCCCGGGACAATACATCCGCAGGGTTATCTGATGTTTTTACGTGATACCATTGTTCTTTTGGTATAAGTTTCTGGATTTCTGTCACCCTATTTGCGACAAACGTCTGCCATCTCCCGGCTTCTCCTTTTATCCATCCTAATGTTATCATTGAGTCGGTCCAACAGTAACAGGTTATATCTTTGCAATCTAATGCATTTTTAATTTTATCCATCAATTTCGCTAATAAGTGCGCGGAGGCTAGTTCTAGCCTGGGTATTGTTGTTTTTTGGTTTTTTGGCGCTACTTTACTCTTTGCTTGTAACAATGTCACATAATATTGTCCATTGACCTCGATTCTACTGTATACTACTCCGCCGTACGCCGATTCACATGCGTCAGCATACCCGTGCAGTTCTATTTTTGTACTTGTATATTTTGTCCATCTTGGTATTTTTATCGTTTCGACAGCTTTTATTTGTTGTTGGAATTCGACCCATTTCTTTTTGGAACCTTCGTCTACCGGTTGGTCCCATTCTGACCCATTTGTCCAGAGCTCCTGGATTAATGTCTTCATTGTCACAATAATCGGTGCTAGCCACCCCATGGGGTCAAATATTTTTGAAATCTCGGATAATATAAACCTTTTAGTTGGGTTTTCATTGGTTGTAATCTTGATTTTAAACTGGAATGTGTCGTGTAGAGGCGACCACATAACTCCGAGTGATTTCCTTGTTTCATGTTGGGGTAACTTGACCATGTCTTCCCTCAAGTTTTCTGGAATATTACCTAAAATTTCTTCACTATTCGAGGACCATTTCCGTAGGTTAAATCCTCCTGATTTAAACATGTTTATTAACTGGTTTTGCAGAACTTTAGCCTCTTCCTCACTTTTCTCACCAGATAAGAGGTCATCCACAAAAAAATCTTGAAGGGCGGTTTTGCTGGCTAGCGGATAGTTTGCCTGTTCGTCCAATGCTAACTGCTGTAGCGTTCTAACAGCTAAATATGGCGCTGATGAAGTTCCATATGTTACAGTAGTAAGCTCGTATTCCTCGATCGGGTCCTTGGGTGATTCTCTCCAAAGGATTCTTTGATACGTTAAATCCTTTTCATTTACTCTTATGAATCGGTACATTTTCTCTATATCCGCCATCCAGGCTATCTTATGCTTTCGCCAGCGTAATAAAATATTTGTCAAATCTTCTTGTAACCTCGGACCCTTATACATGTTTTCATTAAGGCTCATTTCCCTTTTTCTTTTGGCACTGGCATCAAAAACTACCCTTAACTTCGTCGTTAAAACATCATCCCGGACCACTGGTTGGTGGGGTATATAGAAGACCCCTTTCCCGTGGTCTGTTTTCTTCACTTTCCTCATGTGACCCATGTCTTTATATTCAGACATAAATTCTAGGTATTGTTTTCGTAGTGGTTCATTGTTTTCAAACGTCCTTTCTAACTGAAACAATCTAGCCGCAGCCCTTTTACGTGAGTCTGCGTATGTTATTTCTCGGTTCTTAATGGGAATGCGAACGGTGTAGGTACCGTCTTTATTTCTTTGCGTGGTTTTTTGGTAAATTTCTTCACATATTCTATCTTCTTCTTTTAACTCCACCTTCTCTTGAATCTCTTCGAGCTCCCAAAATTTTGTCAACTGCTTGATTTCTTCGGTACACACAGTCATACTCGTTATTTCCATGTGTTTAGTTTCGTTGCTTAATTGCCATCCGGAAAAAATCCACCCGAATTCCGTATCCTGCGCTATCATGTTGTCTTGTATTTTTTCTAAACCCCCTAGCAGTAGCTTACTATACTCCTGAGCCCCTAGTATGATATCAATTGGACCTCTCTTATAATACGTTGGATCAGCTATAAGCCGGTTTCCTATCTTATCGGAACTTATTTGTGGTATTTCGTGTTTTGGAAGTGCAGAAGTCAGTTTTGGTAACACAAAAAGTGTCACTGGCAGCCTAAATTCACTTGGAAAGCGTGGTTTTAATGTTATGGTAATAGTACATCTCGATGTCTTGGGCTTTTCATCGCCAATACCTTTTATCTCGGTTTGAACCTTTTCTCTTGGATAAGATAATATTTGCGCAGTTTCCTCCGTACAAAACGATGCCTCTGAGCCTTGATCACACAAAACTCTTAACAACTGAGTCCCTCCATGGTATGTAGAGGTTTCCACTAGGGCCGTCGCTAAAATTGTAGTTTTCTTGCCCCCTGGGCTTGGCTCCATTGACGATACATGAGAGTTTATTTTATTAGGCAATTTTTCCTTCTGGGGCATCCCTCTATTACCAAGTTTATAATTATTCGTATTAGTCATTGCTGGTCTATTATATTTGTTATTGTAATTGATATCCATATGAAGCATTGAGTGGTGATATTTCCCGCATACGCTGCATACTGAGTTGCTGTAACATTTGTCCGTTGCGTAATGGCTAATGCAATTTAGACATATCTTTTTGTTTTTTGCTGCATTTGTGCGATCTTGTACATTCAATGCTTTAAATTGCATACATTGGTAAATACCGTGATCGTGTTTGTTGCAATACCAGCAACCCGGGATCGACACTTTCCCTGGACTATATTCAGGCTTGTACGTACTGACACGATTCTGGTGCGGATAATTTTTATTGGTACTGTTAGTGGATTCTAGGCATTTAAATCTTTTTGACATGAACTCCATCATGCTGGTAAAACTTTGTTGTTTATTCGGTTCACTCAGAGATAACTCATACATATTATTCGTTTCTGAATCCCACTTTCTTGAAATGATGCGAGTCAGCATTGGATCCCAAGTCGCGGTATCCACTCCTTGGTTCCTTAAGCCCGCTATACTTTCACTTATCAAGTCGTACATGTTTTTCAACTTCATTGTGTCAACCCGGTCTATTTTTGGCAAATCTAATATCTTGTCTATAAACTTGGAAATGATTAGTCGCTCGTTCTCATATCTTTTTGTCAGCAATTCCCATGCTGCATTATAATTCAACTCGCTAATACACAAATGCTGAATCATACGTGCTGGCTCACCGCGTACGTGCGTTTTCAAATATTGCATTTTTTCTGCGCTAGTTAATGTGGCCTCGTTATGAACCATATTCTTAAATAAATCATGGAATGAATACCATGACTCATAGTCTCCGGTAAATATTGGGATCGTCATTTTTGGCAGATTTTTCCCAGCCTTGGTACTGGTGGAACTTGGTTTTATGGAGGTCTCATTTATTTTGCTAAGTAACTGGTATGTTACGTTCTCATACTCTTCCTGGACTCCTTCAAATTTCTTGGTAGTAAAATATGAGTCAGCTAGGGTTGTACCTTCTATAAGCAACTCAGCATGTGAACCTTCTATGGTGTCCCATTGCTTTTGGATGCTTTCTAATGTGGCTTGCAACATAAAACTGGATTCTTCTCTGGTTAGTAACTGCCTGGCTACAGCTAACTTTCTTTCTAACTGAAACACTCGGAACTTATGGATTCCAAGTTTAGGGTTTGCTTCTTCTGTTTCTAACTCCTTCATGGCAGAGGCAGAGGTAGACGGCTTGACTAGGGTTTGTCCGTCCTCTTGCAACTTTTTCTCGTAATAGCTTAGGTGGGTTATTGCTTCCTTGAAAAGGTCCATGATACCACCAAAGTGGTCGGTGGTAAGGTAATCATGGTTAAGCAACTTTTCTTCGTTTTTCAATTGCTCGTGGTTTTCTTCTACTGCCCTTATCAAGTCTCTTAAGGTAGTCTTCCTGTCCGCGATGTATTTCAACGTCTTCCTACTCGCGGCATCTTTTTTTATGTTGGTTAATATGGTTTTAATTTGGTTTCCTAGTTTCTCCTGGCTTTCGATAAGGTTGTTGAGCTTGACAGTGTCCATGTTGTCAGTTTGTCGGTCGGTTCCTAATCGTTTATTCCTATCTGGGAGGGTACGTTAAAGAGGCGTGGGAAATGGAAACCCACGTTCCTAACTAGTTTGGGAGGACTTTTTTTTTTTTTTTTTTAAATCCGGTACTAATCCGGACCCGGTACTAATCCGGCTCGAAGGACCAAATGTACAGTCGCAAACTGGATATAGGAACCCTAGGACGGGTTTGGTTATAGTTTACCCTGGACGGGCAGGTAAATAAGGTATGTTCCCTAGGACGGGAATGAAGGTAAGTTCCCTAGGACGGGATTTAATCCAGTGTGCGACTGCACAGACTGCGTAAAGTTACTAGAACAGGGGTGGGCTTAAGGCAAGGGAGCCTACCATCCTACGTCCCTAATTCCCTAAGTCCCTAACCTATCCACACTTACTACCTTTACACACACAGCTACTCTTACAGGGATATCTGTTGCCGACCTCGACCTAAGACAACAGATGGATTCCTACGGGAAGGAAATAGGGTTAGCGGAGGTTGTGGTTTTCTCACAGCCGATCAAGCAGGCTCACTTGACCGATTAAGGCTTGAAGGTGTCTTCGCCACTGTGAGAGGATTCCTGACATGGGTGGTGGACCCTACACTCCCTGAGAGAGCGTAGGGCTATAGGTAAATAAAGACCAACGGACAATTGGTAACTGGGGTTTATTACAATTTCTTATTCTATTATATACAAGTTTTGCTTATGGCACACTATTACATTTTATCTTAGTATACTATAGGTGTAATGTGCAAGGAAGGTAATAAAAAAGGTGCAGTGCAGGTAATATTTACTGATCTTTTGGACTTAATAATGTGCGGAATCTTAGGATAACTTAATCTAGGGCGATGTTTCGTAACACACGTGTATCTCATGACGCCTTTAGAGGCGGGTTATTCTGTTCTCTGAACAAGCAGGTTAAAAACTATATAGACTATATTAACCGATCCAGCTCATGGAAAATTAAAAAAGATATACTCGCGAGGTCTATATAGCTCTTACATCCTCTAGAACAAAAGAGCACTTGTTCTTTTGTTATTTCAATTTATTGATTTCCTCGTATCTGTACAAGGCATCGAGTTTCACAAACACTTTTGCATTTCATCGCAGATTTATGCAGGTTTCCTTCACCGAAGAGCTAATAGCAAATACTAACTCAATATAAGTACAATTCGCAATCGCTTTGCATATATAATTTTTAAAAGACTAATGTAGGTCGTCGGTTCGAATTCTAATTACACTCGAGGCCAAAAATTTCGGGTCACACTTAATTAAATAATCGCAATAGGATTTTTTAAGTATTTCACGCTAGTTTTATTTTCATAATTCTATTCTTTTTTTTTTCATAACATTAAACTATTAGAAATTTCCGGGATCCTCTCATAAAACTTAAAAAAGTCAATAATGAAGATTTTTGCGATATCTCGCTCCGTTAACGTTGTTTTTTTATGGGTTTTGAAACCTGTTTTTTTTATATCAGTCCAGATGTAAAATTAAATAAAGATCATGACAGGATCATACAGGATAAAAAACTATACAACCTTGCACAATTTTAGGAAATATGATGGTACCTAAGTATTTTACCGTCATTTTTTTTTAGTATATACTAGTTTAGTGAAAGCCGAATCTTCTTTGTCGCATCATCCTGAGGGTTTATTCTTCTACGATATTATCGTTTTTCATACTATTTACTCCCTAAACCGCTATGTTTTCAACCTTCCGTATAGAAAATTTCGTTGGAGATTTCCCGAAGTCTTTGACTGTTAAAAAAGGCAAAGAAATGTATTAAATAAACGACTAGAAACTCACAATGTGGAAAGTGTAGCTTTCTCACAAAAGTAAAATACAGTTTAGCAGTTACAGCGGTTGCTCGCCTCACGTTCTGCATTGCCCCGCAATTGCTGGAACTTTCTAATGTTGATCCTCTGCGAAATCGTTCTGTAATGCTGCAGTTTACGCTCTACTGTTATATTGAGCAAATTGTACTAGTTTTCGTATAGGGACTGGAACACATTGATACGAGTTTTATTCAAATTAACGTCGACTGCTGATAAAATAAAAATAAATATTTTCATTTTAATGGAATAGAGAAGGTGAAGGACGAAGAAGGGGAAGGGCACATACTTTTTTTCACAGTACTACCCGTCAAAATGTCAACTAACAGCCTAACAACGGGTCTGTCGTGCGTATAGGTAGTTTAAGAGTTCCTTCATATATAGTCAGGGAAATGAATAGGTTCTTCACTTTTCAACATTATTTCTACACTGTGAAGGTCCAAATTTGACCTTTACATTCCGCGACTATACTTCCTATCCGTCATCATCAAAAGGCCTACCGCAAACCAAAAACGAAGTATCTCCATCTCTGTCGCGGTTACTAATTTGAATGACAGGGAGAGTAGGGTATACTAACTTTGTTCGCTCTGGCAAGCTAATAATTTGCACCATTACCCATACAAGTTGTTGCAGGAATCGGTGCAAATTATATTTCGCCAACTATACCTATATAATACCTATTAATCCATCACCCAGGCATTTGGCATGTCTACGCAAGAACGATGATCATTCAAATAAGTTTTCCATAAGTCAAAATCGCGTTCCGAAAGTGAATCCTCGGTAATCCAGTTGGATTAGGTACAACAACAATGTCATTGATTGATGGCACATAGATTACCGTAACGAGTACTCGATAAGAAACGTTATTCGATCACTTTCAATTGTAAAAATATGGTATTTTTTAATATAATGTATTAAATGTAGGGCTTCATCCTACCACAGAGGAAACAAAATGGTGTTTTTACTGAGCCCGGTAATTACCGTCCACATGTTATTGTTATGATGTATTTTTCGTTTTTGTTTTTGATATGGACAGAGTATCTAAGAAAATAACATTAAATATATAAAAAACATCACAAAGTCTTCATCATTTAGTGAATGATATAGAAAAAGCTGCTAAAACTTAATAAATAACCTCAAAATTTTAATTTTTAACTTCAATAGTGGCTAAGTTCCTGTCGCTAGTTCCAATGTGAGCTATCTTGGACATATTTTTATTTCTTGACTAATAAGTTACAGCGTAACCAGAAATTAAATACTGATTTTATAAAACTACGGCTAGCCACGACTTCATCCTTTCTAAAAATAAAAAATAATCCGATTTTGTGAATGTAGTTAGTTCGTTAGTACTTATACTGTCACGTAGGTGAGGACTGCGGAAGAACGGCGGGACATGTTTTAGCATAAGTATAATATTTAGTTTATGGCTGGGAGAGTGACACAGGTTTTACCTTAAATATGCATGTTCCCTGGAGAATTTGAAAAATACCCTTGCGACGCGAGCATAAAAGCTAATAGCTAAATCCAATACACAGAATTGAACCTTTTTTAGTAAATAGAAAGTCCTACTAAAAATATAAAAACGTCGATGGTCAGTTCAAATAAGCTATAAGCACGCAGAATATTATACCTCTACACTTCCAAGTTTTCTTGCAAGTATTTTTTTATTTGCAGGCCTAGTTAAGAGTGTGTATGACTTTGCAGGGTAGTTGCGTAATTTTTCGAATGAGCGTTAGGGAACCAACTGCCATTTTCACCTATAAAACTATCAATTTATATCGAGCATGTGATAAGTTACCGATTACCCTACTTTTGTATTCTTCAAAAGAAACCGAACCACCATCAACTCCACCACCACACTATGATCAGAAAAATTCTAGCAGGATATAAAATTCCAAGTAGATTTTTAATATTTAGTTCCTAAGAGTATTCATATTTTACAATGAATTGAAGTCAACTTACTGAAAGCACAAAATAGCAGGTAAATATTTGCATGCATTTCGTAGGCTCTTAATGCAATTCTGGTCCGCAACGTTCTGCTATTCGGATTGTCTCCCTTGTACAGCAAATGAACATTACGAAACCAATTTCAAAGCACGTTTCATTGGTTGGAAATTCTTTCAGAGAAAATAGATTGCATTTTAGACGGTTTAATATTTAGGTACCTGTATTGTTTTCGATATGAACCGAATGAGATTTAATTTTGTATTAGGCAGTACCGCTGCTAACGTAAACTACAAGTTTAGAAACTAGAAATAAAGGAAAAATTGATCGCTAGTGCCGGAAGGTCGCAGGTTCAAATCCTGCTAGGTGCCTAAATTTTTCATTTTTTCCTTTATTTCTAAATTCGAATGAGATATTCTTTAAATAGTAAAGTACAGATTATTAAATTATAAAAAGATACCCAATGTTTATAATTTAAGACGAAGAGCATATTTATTGAAGACAAACCAATGTTAATCCGGAAACGTAAATGATGAAAATGTTTTAATAATTAAGTATTTGAAGCAGACAGACGTTTTTGAAATTGAGTGAGATTTAGATATCATTTTCACATCTTATAAATGAATCCTGCGATAAATCTTTGATGATCAATTAGAACACTTCGCCTAGTCATATGAATTAATAAGGTATATAAGTACTTTTAGCCTGCATTTAGGTTTCGTCACCTACATCGTTATTCACATTAAAAAATAGGTAAAAATTGTCGTAGCTCTCATTCAATAGAACTTCATTAGCTTTTGTTAATTAAAATGATAAAAAACATTTCAAAAATCTCCTGTCTGTCTTTAATATGACGAATGAAAGGGACGATAAATTATATCGAATTCTAAGCTTACGGTAACCAACCCTTGTAGTTTCGTTTCGACAGATGATTATGTGTTAAGAGCCAGCATGAAACATTCAAGGAATATTACATAGAAATGGCCGCGTCGTTTGTGGGTACCTGCAGTCAATCCAAAGGCATTACTGCCTAAGTGCACCGCAATCAAATTATCCAACTGCTCTGAGAAATGGTTTGTGCGACAAACAGATTCAGGGACGTGTAAAATGTTCCAATCTTCATTTCGGAACATGGGGGGGTTAGGATAACACATTCAAAGTCATCCATCTACGAGTGATTTCTGCTACAAAGGCGGAAATATGCTGCTACACTACTTAGTACATGTAGCAATGCTTAACCTCAAATGGTTTTAACCATAAGTTTTATACGAGAATGTAAAAACAAAGCGAAAACTCATGAAATACAAAAAGAAAGAAGATGAAGTAAAATATTTCAAATTATAAATTCACGGGAAAGTGGTTACTTTTCTCAAATTATTCGCAGTTTATTACTGCAGCGCAGCATTTGTGTAGACTGTCATATACTTAGTTTCGATATCTACCTTTTTCTAATGCATTACATACATTATTCTCATTCCAGAATGGTCCGAGCAAGCTACGTTCTGGCAAGCTGTGCGCTGGTCGCCCTCCTAATCGCTGTGCCTGCGGCATCTTACCCCAGGTAGTGGTACTTAGTCTTTCACTTAATTTAAACTTGTATCCTACCTGTTTGTTAGTCTTTGAAGTTTTTAATATATTCAGCATTACTGTAACAAAATAAAATCCTGGTCAAGGCACCAAACTGTAAGTTAACTCTTAAACTATAATATCAGCAAATACCTCCAGAAAAAACCTACGCACCGTAGTTTCTTCAGTGCACTAAAACCCTGTGTTGACATTGTAAGCAGTTTGTTTTATTGCATTTTACGCTGCTATAGTTCTTAAAGCAGTTTTCTCCAATTAGATACATTTTTACATAGTTGCAGGTAAATAATTGCATACATTTCGACTCAACCACTCGAGTGTAAATAATAAGTTTTACTCTATAGGTTTATATCTGTCTTTTATAGTCAAAACAACTACTACCGCAATGATGGCCCCTACGACCCTGAGGAGATCATGGATATGTTGAACCGTCTGGGGAACCTCATCCAGATCGAACGCAAAATGGAGAAGTAAGTCTCATTCTATTCCTTACCATAAACACTATATATCACCTAATTTGGTCGGATTAACATGGATTATTTCATGTCCAGATGTAGGGCGCCAATCGTATAATTCAGCAGATCAAGATGCTCAGAAATGTTTCCATATGTTTTTTTATCTATTAAAGTATAAATATATATTATATGGCAGCTGAACCTGGACAGATTATGTGACTCGTGACCGCTGCATATTTAAATAATCATTAATCGTCATCTTGAATTACCTAATTTCTATCAAATTTAATGTAAGCTTATTAAGTGCTGTAGGTATACATAGGTAGGTAGAAAGAAAGACATTTGTTATGAATAAATACAAATTCTTTATTTTATACCTGAAGTATAAAATAAAGATAGTTCTTTTTTAATATTTAACATTGGCTTTTCTGAATTCGGCAAATTCGGTTCTTGAAATGGATTGATAAAATTCTTATTTGATACCTACCTATATACTTATATACCTAACACAGACACAAAAACTTAGTATGTTCACAATTTATTCGGTTATGTTTTGCATGACTTACTCGTCATGTGTTTTCAAAATGTTTTGCATCAAAATTTATTTTTCTTTAAATTTGTATTTTAACAGATATTCCAACACTAGAAATTGATATTTACAATTATAGAAAGGTTATTTAAATCAAGAAAAAATAGATTGGTATTTAGTAATCACCCTTTGGTTGGGTGGTTCTGTCTTATGACATCCACAATCAACAAAAAAAACAGTTATACCAATTCCAAACAGATACCTTCTCTGAGCCTGAAGTAAATAGCAATGAAATGTAACTATGTCTTATGCTCGTAGCAAAGCTACTAACGATAAATTAGAGATTACTTTGAAGAGATAAAAGAATATAACAAATTAAAAGAACAAAACAAAACTACACTCAAGACCAAATAAAACGTCTACACTTTGTATGGAAATTCGATACAAAGTGTATTCGTTTTATATGCTCTCGAGTGTATTCTAAACTTGATTTAATTAATCATTACTCATGTAATTTTCATGTTTTGATCTGTTTTCATCTGTCCACAGCTTTAAAGACGGCATTACTAGGTACGTCTTGAAGCACCATAATGTGTATGAATGTTGTATTATGGACATTAATTGCATGATTGCATGCCATTAGTTAAATATTTATTACGCTAATATTAATATGTTTTTCATATTGTGACTGTTTTCATCTGTTCACAGCTTTAAAGACGACATTACTAGGTACGTCTTAAAGTGCCATAAAGTGTGTGAATATCGTATTATCAATAAAAGTGTATGATCGATATTATTTTCTGAATTAAATGTTTTATTTTTATTCATACCTCCCAGTGCATGATTTCTATTTTATTTGGCATGGCTGCATGATTGCGAATTTGTAAATAAAAGAAATGAGAAAAACACTGGCCATGCAGTCTTAATACATACTAATTTAAGAAGCATGCATAAACAGGGTAGTTGACTCAAAATATTCTTAATCCAAATTATGATTCAAATTACTCAAAAAATAACAAAGCTACAACCGTTCCTATTCCAATGTTTCTAGTAAGAGAAAGAACCCTTTCTTTCTCCGTAACGACACGAACCTCTAGCGCCATAGTAAATGAGGACCGTTCCATACAAAAATGCGTTTTGCAGGAAAGGGACAGAATATGCCCCCTCTTAAATTTTCGAAGATTTTTGGGTTAGGTACCTACTTGTTTCACCATTTCGAGAGAATTCGATCTTATTGATTTTCTTACTTAGTGTCAATATCCCTATTACTAGCATGTGATAAGCTATTTCATAAAAGTAAAAAAAATCTCATTCACATCACACAACAGACACAAATCGCACAAATCATAAACATGTTAATATTAATTCAGAAACTGATGTTAATGACCAGCATTTCATTGACTAGATTTATTATTAATTATATTTTGGCTAGGCAAATGGCTGAATATTTTAATAATTGACCAAGTGAAACGAAAGTCTGCTTCAGCTTCGACAAAAATGCTTTCGTATGTCCGGATTTCCGTTTGTTCTCGTCTACAGGTCGCAATTCTCAACCAATTCTCGTGAAATTTCGTGAGCAGGTTCAATAGTTATATAGAATTTTTTTGTTGAGACTGTTTTTTGGAAATTTCCAAAAACATTTTTTTTATCAATGTTTTTGTAAGTTTCTGCGGGCGAATTTCGGTTTGTTCTCCTCTACAGGTCGCATTTCTCAACTGCTTCTCGTGAAATTTTGTTAGCAGGTTCGATATCCATAATTGATTTTTTTATAATGTCAGATTTTGGAAATGATAAAAAAAACTCAGTCACGAGGTCTACAACTCACAGAGCTACTAGCTATAATTAGGGAATAAACAATGTCGTAAAATAAACATTACCAGACACATTTATTTGTATACTCAACACGAAAACTTTCTGTAAAGGGTTTTAAAACTCTGCTTTTGTGCGGTATTTGTGTTTCCCTGTACCTACTCTTGTTTTCGTGAACTATGCCGAAACATTTAACATTGCAAATGTCGCTGCCAGAAGTTGTATATGCAAATAAAGCCTCGAAATAATTCTAGCAAAGCTTTCGCTGATATTTTATTTAGATTTTTTGTACGACTTTAAAATGGTTCGTGGAGTAAGTGTAGGTAGGGTCGCTAGGCCAGTTACGCGGCCTGCGTCAGTTTGCGGCCTTCTGAAGAACAAAGTTATTTCAATTAAAGATATTTACATTTTTACATGCCCTAAAGAAATAGTGAGTCGTATCCGTTTTAATTAGTAGCTATTGAAAATTGAAGAAAATATCCTTTCAGTGGTGAATAAATGCTTTTTATTTTGGCTTTTTAAAGGCCGGCGACGCACTTGCGACTCCTCTGGTGTTGCAGTTGTCTATGGGCGACGGTAATCGCTTACCATCAAGCAATCCGAGTACTTGTTTGCCCCCTATAACATAAAAAAAAACAAATGAAAATTATTAGTGAAGTAATTCAGGTACCACACTCGTACTCAATGAATTATTCAAATGAATTATTAAATAATATTATAATATTATTATTATTATTTTGAATGAATTATTGCTCAAAGGTTAACTGGAAGAGATCCCTTACAGGGATAAGTTCGCCTTTGTACATGATTGATCTGTTTTTTTTCTGTATAATTTATTTTACTTGTCTTGTGTACAATAAAGTATTTACATACATACATACATTATTTAACATTGTAGAAAGTCTGCTCGATAAGCCTTCATTTGTTTCTTAGCATTTTTATTTAGCTTAACTGATATATTATTATTATTATTATTGGGAGCCTGTACTGTCCCACTGCTGGGCAAAGGCCTCCCCCCCTCCGTTTCCACTGTTGACGATCCTGAGCCTCACTGCTATGCTAAGCCAAAAATATGATAATCAATGTTTCTAGTTTTAATAAGTTAGACTAGTTCTAGAAATATACCTTTGTTTTGAAAGCTGTTCATAGTTTTAGGGTTGAGCTTATTTTCACAGTGGTGCCACCTTGAAATATTAAGTAATGTCCTTAACTTTTATTATTTTCCAGTGAGAAACGCGCCATAGACCTCGGCCTCAGCCGCGGGTACTCCGGTGCAATGCAGGCCAAGCATCTCCTCGGCCTCGCGGCAGCCAACTACGAGGGAGGCCCAGGCAGGAGGCGGCGAGACGCCCACTAGAGGCCTACACCGCTGCTGACAGACCTCTTGTGACGCGCTTGTCTGTTGTTCGGTTGTTCTTTAGTTTATTACTCTCTATTTATTACAATAATCATATTTTTATTGTTTAAAAAGTGTTTAAATTTATATATTATTTAGTTGCCTTGTTTTGATAATTTTTATGTTTCTATTGTTCTAGTCTTCTGTATCCATATTATAACTTAAAGGCAGTGTTTTTACTTTAAATTTTGAATTACTGTAATTCCTACATTGCATATTCTGTAATAATTACCATCAAACACTGTTTATATTTTGTACAAATTAATTATATTTAATGTTATTTTATGGGTGTCACAATAATGGTACCAAATGTCATGTTACCACATGTTATGACATCCTTAATAGTGCATATTGTTTATTAAGTATGTTTGTAATATATAAGTCACAAGAGGTCCAACTACATCCGAAATTGAAATTCCTATATCTATAAAACAGTATATATCACGTAACCTAGACCTCTCCATAACTTTTTCATTGTAAAATGGCTGGTGAAACATAAAAATCGTCTTTGTAGATAACACTTTACTACCTTTAGTGATGCTGAAATCCTCTATCTATAGGTACTTAATGCGAAAATATGACGCAATAAATGCACAAAGCTTTGTATGTTTGTAGACATTTACCGAACGTACAGACATTTCATCCCATCAATTTTTCTTTGATATTATTATTCCCACCATTATTATAAACCTATCGAGCGTAACATCCAATAATGTAGAAACAGAATAAAAATGCTTCATTGTTTTCGCATGTTGAACGTACAAACAAAATAACGTTTGGTTCATTACCTAAAGAGCCCTGTAGTGAATGGAAGAAGACATAATGATCTCAATATTAAGGTACTTTTTACATTCCGTTCACAATCCTATAAATCCAGTATTGATATAAATCTAGTCATTACGAATTGTAAGAATTAATATTACGTCTAATCACAAATTAGTCTTGATAATTATAAGCTGACCAGCAGGCTAATCACGTAACTTTATGTACTACCGTTAGATAGATTTTAATGTCAATTTTGAAGTATAAATGTATGAGCTGACAATTAAAATTTGACATTAAAATCTGCCTAACGGTAGTAAATAAGTTACGTGATTACCCCGCTGGTCTCACATAAACATGTAATCTGTAATTTTATCTTCTGAATGTACGTGGCAAATTAACTATTAAATAGTTAGATAGATGAATAAAATAAGTGATAAAATACCTCCTGTCTAGAGTTTATTGTTAAAAATAAAGAGATATTCATATTAACGTTGCTGTGTTTGCATTATTCTTTGACAAAATTATACGCATTGAAATATTAAGCTATATAACAATATCATTGATGAAATCAACGGTGTTTTTTTTTCTACCCTCAAAAAGCATAATACTCTTCAGCAGAGTTAGTTTAGCAAAGTTTAAAAAGGCGATGAAAACATGCAAGACATTACAAGCAAAGCAAGTGGGACTTTATGACCCCCTTATTCATAATCGTTAATTAAACCTGTTTTAGTCTACTTATTCTCAGAGATATTGTAAAAGTACCTTTTTGACACTTATGAATTGACATTTGCAGTGATGTGATGTGTTAAGATGAATCGTTTGTCATAATAAGCGATAATCAATGAAATGTGAATGATTATTCGAATCGACTTGATTGCAATTTTTTTATACTTCCATTTTATATTTCATCATTGGAGCGGATCTAGGGTTAGGACTGGGGCCTGTTAAGCGGCAATTACACTTCGTCGTTCGCCTAATGCGGTCGCCGAATTCATTTTAAACTACTTAAGCCAACAAACGTCGTCTTCACGTTAGTCTGTCCGCCTACCTATAAGCGCTGGCAGCTTTCGATCGCCGAATGCGGCCGACTAACCTGTTCTTTACACTTTTGCGGTCGCCGCATGCTGCAACGACGAAGTGTTATTGCCGGTTTACCTGTTACCTATTACACACATTATCACAAAACTGGGATGTCAATTGACTTTATTATGGTTATAAATTTAATTCATTTGATCGATTTCATCAACTTACGGAAATATCATCTAACGCGTAACGAATGATTTAGTCACTACACTAAATTTAATAAATATATAGACCGTAACTGTGGTAAAATATCATCATAAATTGCTACTAATCAGTAATATCAAAAAATGACCAATCATTTGATTGCTCCTATAAGGCCGGGTTTTATAAAGATCCGTTAGACCAAATGTCAGATCAAATTTCAGTAACTCAGTACATTTTTTGACATAACAAACCGACATAAGGACAAACGGATCTTTATAAAACCGAGCCTTAAACGCGTATTTTAACTTTCTAGTTACTCATTAAGCTCTAATATCTTTAAGTACTCGATTTTATTTACTATTTCAGTGTGTAATGCGCATGTACATTATATGGGTGTTATGATGTGTCAAAAATGAGCAATAAAATATCTCCGGGATATTCGTTTGTTCTTTGACATTTATGTTTGTGAGAACGGGACTAAACACATTTTAGTTAGCAAAGGTTTGTTAAGTTTGGGAATAAGGAGTAAAATTCTTACGCCTTAAGTTTTCATTCAGTTCTGTCCGCTGTAACTTAACGTTTCGGGGATAGCAAAATATTTTGTACCTATCTGCTATTAGCTAATAATTACTAACCTCTTGACCGCTACAGTAAATTCCGTAAATGGTGTCTCACATGCCAAATTATTCGTAGCAAAAGACAGAAAATGAATCTTACATGATTGTACATTGGTTGCCTTTACATTGTATGTGATATTGTCTATACACGACAGTGGCGTTGTATTAGCCACGGCGGCGCTTGTCATTTATACGTGTCTGTGGCGGTCGAGAGGTTAACACAGTTAAAATTACAAATTATATTTTTGAGATGGTGTCTGTTTGAGTATTGTTCCCTGAATTAAGAATAAACTTACAACTCTACTCAATACCTACTTATATTTGACAAAACAAGAAACGTAACAAACATAAAAACCCAACGAACTTGTCACAACCAAATCATGTTCCGCTGTTGAAGTGAAATAGGTACGAGCGTTTGCTGTTAGATGTCACTTTTGACAAATAGGAAATAAGAAAAAAGCGATGTGGCTAAAGCGAATCTATTGGCATATTGTTAGCGATTTCGGCGAGTAACCGGAATCGAGACATATGATTATTGTTTTACAATTTAAACAATTAAGTTATTTTTTTTTAGTTTTTATTTTTAATTTTTAAGAGAGAAACTGGAAAAGCGCACAGTAAGACCACAAAACTACTACTAACTGCCAAATTGTGACGTTCAGAAACCATTTTCAAATTATATCGATTACCGATTGCCTCAAATGGTACTGGTTACTGCACTAAAGTTTTAAAAAAACACGCAGAATGTAACGTTTGCGTAAGTTGCATTTTTGACTGGCAATAAGTACCTACGTAGAAACGTCAGCATTTGTACTCCATCGTCGCAATTCTCAACCGATTCTCGTGAAATTTTGTGAGGGGTTCGATAATTAGAATTACCTACATAGTTTTTTTGTCGAGGAGGTTACAAAGTTTCCAAAATCATTTTTCTTTAAAGTAAATATAAAAACCACACTCGCGAGATCTACAACCTACAGCTCACAGAGCCACTGGTTTTTTTTTGCACAACTTTAATGCCATAATTTTTTGACCACATATTATTAATAAAAGCGCCATCTAGAAATGAGGTTTAACACCTCTATAGTAGCAGACTTGCAGAGAAGCTTAAGATTTAGTATTTTAATTTGGTTATGTTCATAACAATAATACAATAGGTAGCGAATAATATCTGAAATAATGTACAAAATTTACTTCAGAATTATTGCATGTGCGCTTTCTCTTATCTTATAAAGAATACGCTTCGCGATATAGCGACATCTATGATAGTATCTTTCAACTATGTACGAAATTACTGCGATTCAAACGTTGCGCCACATCGCTGTTGCAAATGACACATACGTCCACTAGATGACGCTCTATTAGAACGTAGTTATGATTGGGGTACGGTAAAAACTAAAGTTTATATATAACAAAATAAAATAATGGTTTGTATAAATAAGCAATTGAGTGATAATATTATAAACTAATAGGCACAAATAGGAACAATCATACGAATATTGCCGTAAAAGAAAACATTTATGCTAAACAATGCCTAGAATACAATTAGTTGTTTAAGTATATATTTAGCAGTAGATTTCTTACATTTGAATATTATACTAGTTTTATCATAATGGTATTAACATTCCGTGAGTCACCGACTGTACTGGCTGAAAATCGGCGCTGTAGGTGTCTGACACCTCAGCATAATGCTGAGCCAGTGTCCGTTTCACTGCCGCATGGACACACATGTTATGTGGTTTCTTTTTCTTCTGTTGTTGTTTTGTAATATGTGTGTCTTCTGTGTCGGTAAATAAATGTTTCTTTCTTTCTTTTATTACGAATTTCAGAACTTGTACCGAAATTTCAGATCTGCCACCAATATCCCGTATGGTCTAGTGGCTAGGATACCTGGCTTTCACCCAGGAGGCTCGGGTTCGATTCCCGGTACGGGAAAGCTTTTGTTTTTTTTATTACTATTCAGCTACTAATTGGGTGTGTACTTATGATCAATGAATACATGATTTTTTGCTACATGCAGGTATATGGCCGATTTAGTGACAGGTTTCCCGTTTCCACTGTAGTTCAGTGAAATTAGCTGAAAATTTGGCAAAATTAATGGAGAACCTTTATCTATCAGGATATGTAGGTTATAGGACAAAGTTCAATTTTATCTACTCTCCCCCCCCCTCCGGGGCGAGCGTCACCCCCCCCCCCCCCCCCACCCGTGAAAGTGTCCCGGAGCGCGGTATTTTCCATTTTAAAAGAAAACCGTACACGATCATACGATACATAAAAAGTGTACAGGAACGAAATAATCCTTGATAAATTAGCTATAAACCTCTACTACATACAAAAGCGATATCACTCATAGTTTCAGCGCAATCTGCCACCAAATACGAACGTTTTCAAAAAATTATCGATATTTTTTGCTGTAACTTTAGTTTTCTCAAAAACTTCACACATTACCGCCAAAATATGTATGACTAAAGTAAAGAATAGAATATTCTCTTTATAAAAAGGTATAATTCATTTCTAAGCACTTTCATTTACCGTTGCTGTGCTATTTTTTAAATTTAATTCATTCGGCCATACAGCGAAATATAAATATTCATAGTAGTTCAACGGTGGTACTAAAATACCATATTCTTCTTATATGTTTTCCTGTAATCTGTAGGTATAGGACTATTTTCTGTATTTTTTATATATTTTTATGGCCAGTACTTTAGGAGATAAGAGGGGGGCGGAGAAATGGTCAATTTTCGCCTATTTTCTTAAATAACTTCAAAAATGTTTATTTTAAAATTATGAAAAAAATATATTTGATATCCTTATAATGAACCCTTTCATTTGATATGTCACACAATATAGTTCGCAATATATATATTTTTTGTGTATTATGTACACCCCACAAGTACCTCCCATGTTTAAAAATTTATTTATTTACGTAACACATCCGTATTTGGGACACCGATTTACATATGTGTGCCAAATTTCAACTCAATCAGTCCAGTAGTTTTGGAGAAAATTGACTGTGATAAACGGACGGATATACACAGTCGAATTAGTCGAGTCCGTTTATTACAGTCAATTTTCTCCAAAACTACTGGACTGATTGAGTTGAAATTTGGCACACATATGTAAATCGGTGCCCCAAATACGGATGTGTTACGTAAATAAATAAATTTTTAAACATGGGAGGTACTTGTGGGGTGTACATAATATACAAAAAAAATATATATTGCGAACTATATTGTGTGACATATCAAATGAAAGGGTTCATTATAAGGATATCAAATATATTTTTTTCATAATTTTAAAATAAACATTTTTGAAGTTATTTAAGAAAATAGGCGAAAATTGACCATTTCTCCGCCCCCCTCTTATCTCCTAAAGTACTGGCCATAAAAATATATAAAAAATACAGAAAATAGTCCTATACCTACAGATTACAGGAAAACATATAAGAAGAATATGGTATTTTAGTACCACCGTTGAACTACTATGAATATTTATATTTCGCTGTATGGCCGAATGAATTAAATTTAAAAAATAGCACAGCAACGGTAAATGAAAGTGCTTAGAAATGAATTATACCTTTTTATAAAGAGAATATTCTATTCTTTACTTTAGTCATACATATTTTGGCGGTAATGTGTGAAGTTTTTGAGAAAACTAAAGTTACAGCAAAAAATATCGATAATTTTTTGAAAACGTTCGTATTTGGTGGCAGATTGCGCTGAAACTATGAGTGATATCGCTTTTGTATGTAGTAGAGGTTTATAGCTAATTTATCAAGGATTATTTCGTTCCTGTACACTTTTTATGTATCGTGTACGGTTTTCTTTTAAAATGGAAAATACCGCGCTCCGGGACACTTTCACGGGTGGGGGGGGGTGACGCTCGCCCCGGAGGGGGGGGAGAGTAGATAAAATTGAACTTTGTCCTATAACCTACATATCCTGATAGATAAAAGTTCTCCATTAATTTTGCCAAATTTTCCATACATTTGAATCTAATTTTCTTGAGCTACTGGCGATGTTTAATTTTCCCTCTATATCATTGGGCGATTTCGTAACTTACCGAACCTGCTTTTAAATTACATATATTATTTTATCAATAATAATATTACCTCCAAACCAATAATGCCATTCAAACCAATAAAGTGATTGAACCTCCAATTCTCGGGTTGGCTTGGAACAACATTTAAAAAAAGTGGAAATAGTAAAAGCACTGTAAAAATTGGGCCTTATCTATACCTTACAGAAGAAGACGAACATATTTTTAATATTTCCATAGAAAAACAAATCAAAATCACTTTGAAAGTCCGGTGGGGCAGTATTTATAGGTAACCACACCTACAAGCTGAGGTGAGAGTAGGCAGGGGTGAAATTGTGCACACACTCGACTGACCAGCTTTTTACAATGACCGAGCCTTTGGGTATTTATAAGCCCGGTAGGGTTGAAAATTCATTTTAACACACACGCCCGATTTTCTCAAATAATGGTAACATGTTCATAATATTTGGACGCGAGCGGAGTCTGCTATACAAGTGGAGGTATTTAGCATGTAGTTATAATAAGCAGCCATGCAATCATAATACGCTTTTTTTTCAGTCCCATGTATTATTTGGTTTAGCAATCTGGGGTGGTTGTGTGGACATACAGCGATTATTTTTATTACAAAAAAAGTGCGTGCGTATTTTACAGGGAATAAAATTTAGTCGTGAGTCGTGCAGGCAATCTTTCAAGCAACTAGGTTTGCTTACTTTGACATCGCTCTATATTATGGAGCTCTGCAAACTCATTCGGCGACTACCAGACAAGTTCCCACCGCAGAACTTTAAAAGCGACAGACTCAATCATATATTTTTGAATGAGATCATGGTCCCAGCTGATAATTCAACAATGTTCCGTAGATGCCATTTGTATGTTGCGGCAAAGGTGTACAATACTTTACCAAGCGAAATTAAAGCACTATCGACTGCAAAGTTTTTAAAAGTTTTTAAAAAATACCTCATTGAACTATGTCCTTATAGTTTAAATGAGTATTATAACCAATTATAAATAAAGCCTTTAAAATTGTGTTTATCTCTAAAAATTCATTTTGTAATTGAGTGCAATTATTTCGCACAAAACTGTAAAAATACATATAATATAATATTTAGATTCGTTTGTAGTTCGTAAATATGTTGCTACACCCTACTAGGGTCCATGTCTGTCTGTAGGTACTGCCTAGCTTATAAGAACACCTTGTAAATACCATGGTTGCAACAAATGAAGGAAATAAAAAATAAAAAAATAAAAGTCGTCTAGAAATTGTAAAAAGAATGTTATCCTTTAACTTCTTATTAATGCCTTGTACAACATTTAATTACTATTTTGAAAATAAAACTGAACTAGAAAGAAAAATAAAGGTAAGTACGCATATCTGTTTTGTTCGCAGTCGGGGGACCTAATATTTTGGTATTGTACGGAGTAGGTCCCCCGAATGCAAACATAATAGATTTTCGTACCCTAAGTTCTTTATTCTGAAACTTGTTATTTTCTTTTTAGTTCAGTTTTATCCAGTGCAGTCGAGTTTTTAATTATCATTCTATTTTTGATTTTCATTTTAAAGTACCTAATGCTTTAAAATTATGTTTTAAATTCATACGGTATATATATTTTTGAAATCGTCTTTTCAAATACTTCATTTTGATACCCCACTTTGTAAGATGGAGAACATTTTTTTTCTTATAAATACACAAATTGGAGTACATAGTCCTACATATTGTTTTTATTGCAATATCCTATGTTACTCGGTTTGACGTAAAGATTCCAACGATACCTCACACATCTAAATCGGTAAAGGCGTTGAGAAGTTCTGAGGGAACAAATAATCTCACATAAATATACGTGTAACATACATGAACTCTGAAAATATTACACTCCTTTTTTGGACAGTTGTGTAATAAGGCCCTTTTGCTACTTTAGATTTGCTCTGAACACAAGCGATATATACGTATTGACGAATCTTTCAGACTAAGATTTGATATCCCGTTTTGTTCTGACGATATGTGTTTTTATTCAAATTTCGCTTGCTCCAATAACAAAATTTCAATTTGCAAGTCATATTATGCTACCACCACTTGCAGAAAAACTTGGGAAATACGGACGACTAAACTACTAAATGCAGTTTTCTCATTTTGTATTCAGTCGACGGTCGTGTGGTTGGAAAATTTAAACGTTATAAATTACTACGTGAAAAGAACTAGACCCCCCTCTTGTTCTTTTCACGTAGTAATTTATAAGGGGTCTCGGCATATACTTGTTGGTGGTCACTGAAGGTCCCCACCAGGGGGGGCAAACAAATAATAAGTAAAAAAAATATTTTGTGGACAATCTTACACAAATCGACCTAGTCCCAAACTAAGCAAAGCTTGTACTATGGGTACTAGGCGACGATATACATACTTATATAGAGAAATATATACTTAAATAAATAGAAAACAGGGATTTGGGTCGACGGCTGAGGGAGAGGGGTTGCGATCCTCGGTCCGGTTCGTTCTTGGCTCACAAACAGCTCAACAGATCTCTTTGGCCATTCAGCGTGGCAACGCCGCCGGGGTTATGGGAACTTTCGAGCCATCTACGATCCGGGGCGGTATGTTAAGTTAATTTGACGAAGCATGTTGCGAATTTCATTTTTGGTTTGATAGTACATTAGTTGGTTAATTTATGGAATAAATGAATAGAAAACATCCAAGACACAGGAACAAATATTTGTGCTCATCACACAAATAAATGCCCTGACCGGGATTCAAACCCGGGACCTCCAGCTTCGTAGGCAGGGTCACTACCAAACTACCAACTAGGCTAAAGCGGTCGTCGAGGGGTAAAACCATGTAAAAAATGGGTCACATATTACGGGTACGTTCTCCTACCGTAGATGCTATATACGCTAATACGAGAAAGTACTTAATCTATTATTACTCCATTGGGATAACTTCCACAATGGGGTAATTTTGATACAAACACATATATTTTCCCTGCAAAGGCGTGTCGTCAGATGCTGCTACAGTAATAAGTCCTTTTAGTTTAGTAGATATTTGCCAGTTTCAAAATTACCCCATTGTCGAAGATATCCCAATGCAAATTATTTTTCTAAATAGATTGTAAAATTGTGAGTCAAATTACACATAATGTGGCATTAACATGGACTACCACGTCAATGAGAATATAATAGTACTATAGGTACATTAATTTTACTATGAGATATATATTTTAGCGTCGCAAAACACAGGAGGTCGGTCATCAACTCAATAGAATGTAATAATGCAATGTCACGATTCTAGTTCAAAACATTGTAATATTTGTAAAACAACCTGTCTCGCTTTTACTACACTATTATTACTACTACTACCTATTTCAATTCAACGATCCCGCTGTCGTAACTTTGCGATCACTGATTAGGGGCCGCACGGTCCGGCGTCCTAGGCACACACTTACGGACCCGGACGAAGTAATCACTGACACATATAGTACCTATTCGTCCCCGTACCGCCGCACACCGGGTAGAGTCAGTCCGACCCAGGTTGAGCCTAGCTAAGTTTCTTGCTGGACTCTTCTCAGCTAGGCTAGGTTTAGTGAACCACCAACAAAACTCTCAGTAGCTCGATTGCACTCACACCTCAGATTTGGTTGAAACCGCTCAACCAATGTCACTGGAGCGCAAACTCTTAGAGTATTCCAGTGTTCCAAACTACACGCGTTTTTCCCCTGGATTTTCCCCAGGCTAATCTCCAACTATCGCTTTATTGGGCTCGGCCACAGTCAGGTTAAAAAAAACAGCGATATGCCTCCGTAAGCGCGTGGGCGCGAAAATTACGGTGCATCGGTGCAGAGGGCAACGACCCCCCAGCCCCTTCGCCTATTAATAGAATGCTATTCAGATCAACCTTACATAATACAAGTAAAATAAAATAAAAATCGAGTTCATGAAATGTATGTTGATTTTAATAATAAAATCGTGTTTACATATTTTTGTCACTATGCCCTTGCACATATTTTGGTGACTATAACTGTCAACTCTACTAACTACAAACAATAAGAGACGGTCGTTATCTGTCGGTAGGTACTCGACCGATACGGTGACGTCACCGCCAAACATTTTACGACTTATTTGCCCAAGTTGAATTAGATTAGGGCAAAGTTATTGCCAAGTTACTGTCAGGTATTTATAGCAGGAGATCGATTCAACATACGTTAGGTTGGTATTCTGCTGTACATTCAAATCAACATGGAATGTGTAAACACTTAGTTTCCAATTCACCTTTAGGTCATACCCTACCAGAGGGGTGATCAAGTAACGTATTCGAGCCATGAAATATATAAGACTGGAGCAGGCAATACACACATACAAAGATGTGCGAAAGAAATACAAGCATAGACACCAACACGCGTGGGAACGAGATACAATGTTTCATCTCCTGTCCCTCATCGCGTATTATTTGTCACCGGCGTGTTTCATCGAAACTTCATCAATGTATTCAAGCCCATTGGTTTAATTTAAATTTGGTGCCAATGTATATACAGCACGACTAATTATGAGATGTCGGAATTGTGCTACGACCATATCAGTCTTCTGATACATCTCAATTTAGTCAGCCTCTCATAAGTCCGTCCCCCTTGGTGATGCGCTAATCCTCCTATCTAATCCTCTTTCTACGATTCGAGCGTACGTAAGGTAGATCTAAATGCCTTTTTAGGGTTCCGTAGCCAAAATGGCAAAAACGGAACCCTTATAGATTCGTCATGTCTGTCCGTCCGTCCGTCCGTATGTCACAGACGATTTACTCGGAGACTATAAGCACTACAATTATGAAATTTGGTAGGATGGTGTATTCTATGAACCGCTACATAAAAATGATGTGAAATTACAATAAAATATAAAATGGGGGGGGGGGCACTCCATACATGTAACCGGTGGATGAAAAAAAAAATTTCAATGCACATAGTCGTGTGGGGTATCGCTGGATAGGCCTTTAAAAATGATATGGAGGTATAAGAAAGAAATAAAGAAAGAAAGAAAGAAACATTTATTCACAGACACACATATTACAAAAGAAAAAAAACACAACAACAGAAGAAAACAAACCACAACATGTGTGTCCCCGCGGCAGTGAAACGGACACTGGCTCAGCATTATGCTGAGGTGTCAGACACCTACAGCGCTGATTTTCAGCCAGTGCCGTCAGTGACTAAAAACTTGTCCATTTAAGTCAACCGTTGGTGAGATATAAGCTGTCAAAGTCATAGAAAGTGTGTCCCCCCCCCCTCTAATTTCCAAACTATAAAGTTTCAAATTCTGAAAAAAATTGAGGTGGTGTGGATTAGTAAATACTTTCAACGATTTTTGGTTTGAACAATGTAGGTTTTACAGTTATTGAGTTTTCGCTTAAGAACTGTCTTGCTCAGACAAAAGGTCGTAAATGCCGTGAGTTCCCTATAAAGATACGACTTTTTTAGATTCAATGTATTAGATAGTGATTTTAAATGTGGACTAGTAGGTGTTGGTACGGAACCCTTCATTGTGCGTGGTCCTGGTCCTACACGCACTTGTTTAATTGACAATATAATTGTTCAGTGTGGCTCCGTAGCTGTTACTACAAAGAAATGCAGTACAGATGGAAAAAATGCGACGTGAAAAAGTAGTCTTCATGGCACTTTCGTCCTTTTTTTGAGAAACTGAGTTATTCGGCAGTAACTCAAAAACCGTATCATATCAACTATGTTGAAAGTATTTATTAAGCGTCACTTCTGTAATTTTTTTCATATCCGTTGATCATACGGTATAAAAGATAAAAGTTAAAACACAATTTCTGCTTTATAATATTCTTGGAATCCTGATAGTTAAAAAAACTGTCGAAATATATGCCACACATTAATGCAAAATTTCAGCATCTGTTACTACATGCAGCCGTATGCGTAGGGGCTCGTGAAATAAATATTTCTAGGTAGAAATATTTATTTTTGTTAATGTAAGTTGTATTTATATTGGTCGAATCCAGACGGTGTATTTGGTCACCCGATTCAGATTAGAGAAACGCAAGTGTGTCCTGAATAGGGATCGGATACCGGTATTTTTTCCATAGAAAAATACCGGTATTATTACGGTCACCGGTTCATTATTTCGTTTCTAATGGGGCAATCTAATAATACGACGTTGTTACTTAAATACATGATTCAGCCCTACGTAAAGAGCAAAAAATAATCCAAAATATTGGGCTAATTCAGGGTTTTTTTTAAATACCAGTATCGGTCCGTGGTCCTGAATCCATTCCCTGAATATTGATCATGACAAGTTACGTCATGTTTTGTGTATACAACAATTCGAATTACCTAATTTGGTATTCAGGCAGAATACCTTGGAATGTATTGACAATGAAATTAGACAGAAATACTATTACGGACAGAAATATTATTACATTCAATAATTTATAGAGGGTTTGTGAACTCGACAAGGTGAACTCTTAAAGGTGTGTTTTCACTGGACTTTCAATGCGATTAACCAATCCAATTTCGGCTCGATTATTCGTGAGTTCAGTGACGCCCTCAAAGGTGCTCTCAATCCTATCTTCAACTTTCAATTTATCTAATTCAACATCGGAAAGTTATCTTTGGTGTGCTATTTATTTATTTATCGTATGGCAATTTTGTTGCACCGTTTAGGACCACCTAATAGTCACGTGTAGGGTAGCGGTGGGTACTCCCTATGGATGTGGTGCAACTTCGTCCCCCCTTGTCAAGTGTGTGAGCAACTTCACTGTTAGAAGTTCTCAAGCCGCCTGGAGGCCTCTAACTTGGCTTAACGACTGCTATTATAGACAGCAGCCGGGATCAACGGCTTAACGTGCCTTCCAAAGCCCGGGAGCGCTCAGTTAATAGCCACTCAAAGGGTCACTCATCCAAGAACTGACCTGGGCCGACGTGGCTTAACCTCGCATACCGCATGCGGTACGCGGGCGCCGCTGGGCCACGAGCGCACCGGTTTGCTATCAAACAATATAATATGACTTACAATGCAACCATCAGCCAACTAAAAATCTGTGTAAGCTATATAATATATTCACAATAAAATAGAACAACCGCATGTAAATCCGGATACTCAATAGCGTGCTGTAACTGTATTATAACCGAACGATTACAGTAACCAGTGTCCGCGAAAACTGCTATCCACAAGCCGATGAATGCCACTGTCTCAGTTAAGTATACATTTGAACTCGTTACAGTATCAGTTCGGTCACGATTCAACCGAACGATTACAGTAACCAGTGTCCGCGAAAACTGCTATCCACAAGCCGATGAATGCCACTGTCTCAGTTAAGTACACATTTGAACTCGTTATAGTATCAGTTCGGTCACGATTCAACCGAACGATTACAGTAACCAGTGTCCGCGAAAACTGCTATCCACAAGCCGATAAATGCCACTGTCTCAGTTAAGTATACATTTGAACTCGTTACAGTATCAGTTCGGTCACGATTCAACCGAACGATTACAGTAACCAGTGTCCGCGAAAACTGCTATCCACAAGCCGATGAATGCCACTGTCTTAGTTAAGTACACATTTGAACTCGTTATAGTATCAGTTCGGTCACGATTCAACCGAACTATTACAGTAACCAGTGTCCGCGAAAACTGCTATCGACAAGCCAATGAATGCCACTGTCTCAGTTATCACATTTGAACTCGTTACAGTATCAGTTCGATCACGATTCATCATCAAATTTAAGAGTTATCCTCTTGTAGGTGGAGTTTTTTTTTCACTTCTCTCTCTCGTACGCCATTCTTTTGACTCCCTGATACGAGACGACAACATTTTCTTTTATTTGATTCATATAACCACGCCTTAGTCTTCCCCTGCCTCACCTCTTTCTATCTTTCCACACAAAATGGTCTTGAAGAAGCTGTCGTGCCGTATCAAATGTCCAATCAATTTCCCTGTTTTATGTTAATAGTGTTTAGTATCGTACTTTTCTCTTTCACTCTTCGTAATACCTCCTCGTCCGTTACTCTCTTGGTCCAACTGATTCCTTCCATTCGTCTCCAGCACCACATCTCGAACGCTTCCAGTCTATCACGGTCTCTTCGAGTCATTATGGTTACAGTTCGCTAACTAATGTGTAACCGGTTTTAGTGGGCGAATATCTGAAAATTTGAAACGCTCGTTTCTAACGTTTTGAATAGAACCGGGGGTTACATTTTAGGTATTCTGAGATAGATGATAACTCTTTTTCACTTAATGCGACGACAATGATGAATATTCGCTCTGTTACTAATCTAGTCGGTACTAAGACTCGGTTAGCTTAGCTAAGTGACTTTCGTTCTAGACCCCTACTATGCTCAATTTATTTGTTTTCCTTGATTATTGTTGCGAACGCAACTCTTATTTAATTTTATACATATATAATAACTTAGTATGCAGTAGCAAAACGCGCCCGTCGGGCACGGTTAGTATAAGAGCGGCTCTTTTAAAGCCACCAATAGCAACGCTTCACATACGCTTTATCCCTACCATTGTAACATACGTTAACTCAAATTATCAAATCTTGCTCGTCATTACCTATTCTTTGTTCTCACATACAACCACTTCTGCACAAACCTTTTTTGGCCAAGCTATTTTGTGTAAATCAGCACCTATTGAAATTATACAGTCAACTTTACATCGAAGTTTTATTTGAGTCGTCGAGTTCCATCATCACCGGCACCGGCGTCTATAATTATGATATACTTAACCACCACCACCACCATAATACAGCTGATATACCCACAAACATATCAACCGTGGTATGTTTGTGGGGAATATGGCTAATGACGGTACAGTTTTGAAAAACAGTTAAAAAACAACAAAAAACGCTGAATCCGCTCAAAGTACTAATCTAGTCGGTATTTAAGACTCGATTAATTTCGTTCTAGACCCGAGGGACGCTTTATTTATTAGTTTTCCTCGCCAGTCCGTTTATTTACCACAATACAGCTGATACATCAATTAGAGTCGAAGTAATTTGCTCCGACCATGGACGTGAGCTGTCTCTAGAGGATCAAGGTACGGTTAGGGTATACGCGGAGCGACTACGGATTTTTATTAATAGTCAAATGAACAACTTTTTATGGAATTACCAAAAATCTCGGTTGTTGAGAGGTTAGTGGGGAATATGGTCATAAATACTGGGCCATACTGCATCCTTTTCTCATCCTTATGTATTTAAAAGTTTTTGAAATAGGTCGATCTTTAATGTTTTCTAAGTATTTTCGTAAGTTTTGTTTATTTGTAACGTAAATAATATATTTTTATTGATCTTTAATACCGTATTTGTTAAATTTATGTAAATATAAATCATAATGTATCTACTAACCCTAGATCGAAATACAACACTAGCCCGCAATTTTGATAAACTATGACTAGATTAGCTGTGACATATTAAAGTCTTGTGTCTAAGTTAAGTTCTCGAAACTCATCCAACACTTTTGATATTTTCAATCTTAGTTTGGATTAATAGAAGTGAGCGACAGACCTATTGGGTGTCGATGTGTTAATAATTGGGCCGTTCGCCTTACACTGAGATGTAAAAAAAATGATTAGCCCGCTTACGCATACCCGCTTCGCTCAACCCCTGGCGTACACAGGAATGTTTACACAATACAGGCGAAACACGCACCGAATTAAATGCCCAGTGGTTCAACACGATTAAACCCGCTTTTATTCTCACACTTATTGAGAGCGCATTTATATTCTAGGAACGAGGTTCTAGAGATGATTGTACCGTGTCTTTTCGGTGAGGAAAACATTGCGAGGTATCCGGTTTAATCCCAACAAGGTCTAGTGTTCAAGGCCTCTGGGTTGGAAGGTCAGACGGCAGGAGCTGTAGTAAAATAACTAGTTGCTACGCCAAATCGGGGGGTTAGGTGTTAAAGCGGACCCTGGACTGCCTAATGCAGAACCGGGAAAACGCAAGGAGGATCTCCGTAGGGCGACTGGTGCCCCGTGGTACCAAACGAACCTTAGTCTGCACGGCGACATGGGGATTAGCACTATGTACAGGCGCGGATCCAGGATTTTGTTCAGGGGGGGGCACTTTCGAATTTTCCGAAAATAAAACTGACTTTTCATAACTGTTTATATTGTCAGAACATATTTCCTACGGCAGGACATAGGCAATTGCCCTCCCCTGACACAGGATTCAGGGGGGGGCAATTGCCCCTGTTGCCCCCCCCCCCCCTGTATCCGCGCCTGACTATGTATGGTTTCTTTAAGCAGACTGCCATACGTTATTTTGACATCGCTCCCCGTCATAGGAATCCATTAGTTAGGAAGGCCTACGTTCCCATCCCTCCCCTATGTCGTAACTCGGCGATCACTGATTAGAGGCCGCACGTTCCAGTGTCCTGGGCACCCACTCCCGTATCCGGCGACGTAATCACAGCGTCCATCGAAAGATGGAACGCTGCGCTTACGGCGTCCAACTCAGACACGAGTGACACTACGCGTACACTTAGGCGTTCCCGATGGTGGAGACGTCCATCGCGCGATCGCGATAACACTGACACATATTGTCCCTATTCGTTCCGGTACCGCCGCATACCGGTTAGAGTCAGTCCGACTTAGGTCGGACCTAGCTGGATTTCTTGCTGGAGTGCATAAGGTCTAAATCTATGCAGCATTTTACGAGCTGGTAGGTGGCCCTCGAAAGGATCTTTTTCTCTGGAACTACATTGGCGTAAATTTTAAGCCATGGTATTTTTGTTTGGCGTTGAATATGTATTTGGTATATATTTACGTTTTCATGAGTTATGAGTGAACAACTTACCTATAACTATGCTATGACAAGAAATAATTTCCGGGCAATGCTTAGCATGCCTATTCAGTTAATTTCAACACAAATTCAGTTAACAAACTTCAAGTTTCGAAAGGTTTAAGTCCGCCATTACCAAAAAGAACTTCAGTGGACTGCCCAGATGAATTTTATTACAAAATGTACTGGAAATAACTTAATTAATTTGTCGACGCTTACTTAAGAGCTCTTCAATTACGTAAGCTTGATCGCTTTAGTCGACGAAACATTAGGGTCCGACTGTTTGGTTAAGTGGACGAACATTTTATAATTGTTGTTTCATCCGGCTTCATCAGGCAGGGGTCGATTTTACTTAGAAGAGAGAAGTCAGATCATCATCATCATTCTCAGCTTACAGTCGTCCCCTGCTAGATATAGCCCTTCCCTAATTCGCGCCACCACACCCGGTCCTCAGCTCGCCGTATCATGTTAATGATGAACAGAAGAGAAGCCATATGAACAGCACAGTGCACGCTGCCCTTCCTCTGCCTTCTTAATGGTATCAGTCGCTATAAGTGTTAGTACTTTTATTTTATTTTCTTTATTGGCGAAAAAAACAGCTACAGGCCGATGTAGTAAATAGGACAAATCAGTATAAATGAAGTATGTACAGTCTGTATCCTAAGACAATTCCCACTAGGATTTCGCACATATTAGTTAAGAGGACATTGTAAAAAAAGTAAGTAATCCTTAATTAAATCTTGACAATATAAGATATACACTATTAACACACAAAGGACACATTATTAAGGGACTAATGCTATTACGTTATTCTTGCACTAATTAAGTGAAGGCTGGATGCTACACGTCCAACACAAACCCGATCTTGCTATCTAGGTCAACATCTTGAAGGTGCCCTAACTGGGGCCCTCTTATTGTTGAAATATTAGTGCTTGATAATGTCTAATTGGTACTGAATTTTGAGACTACATGTCATTATATCCCAGCTTGACTTGACTAAGTCGTCATAACTTATAATCACTGTGATGATGAGAAACGTAGTCAGCATCAGAAGTATCCACGTATATGAAGGGTTCAAAAGTCTCTAACTAAATATACATAAAAAATACTTTTAAAAAAGCAATTCTTGCGGCTATATTTATTTATCTGGTAATGAAATGGCTTTAACGATAACGATCAAATTTGCTTTTCGGGGGTGAACAAACCGAAAAACACCGAGCAAAGCTCGGTCTCCGAGGTACTTGTAATGGAATAAGAGCTGGTGACCGCTTCAGAGAATATGCGTACCTACTTCTCTTACTGACTGAGACAAAGTAAATAAGTCTCTTTAACTCGTAATTTGCTTAAACTTAGTTCACTAATCACCAGCAAAATTTGTTTTTCGACTAATTCTCTCTAAATTAAAGTTAGAACAACTGTGGGGAGAATTATGGCCCTAACTTATGCCGTAAGTCAGTTTAATAATGTAATCATCATTTTGCTGCAGGTTCTAATTTAACTCATAATGAAGTTACATAGAGTTGTGAAAAGTGAAGGTTCTGACCTTGGCCACAAGGTACGGAACCAGACGTTACTAAAATGGTCCTTGATACCTAATTATATTTTATAATAAGCGGTAACCGCTAACGAAATTATAATTCCCATATAAATGAAAACTGAAAATTTTACAGTTAACTAATTTACAATGTAATATAGAGTAACGCACTGTTTAGGCCTATGTGCACTCGTATGAGACTCTTACGTTTATGGGTACTGTAATTTTTATCACTGAAAATTAATAAAATACGCATCAGCTCTAACGCTATGCAGTACAGTAGACTCTCGACTACAAAGTGTATTCATACTTTTGGACCTCCTGCTAGTTTTCTTAATCATTTCCTCACTGCTGAGGATTCATGTTAATCTTGTCCACTAGTCGCCGCCATCGATGACGCACCGACGCCCGATGGAGTGCCGCACTCGCAGTCATATTCAGTTGCTGGGATATCTGGTCTGGCCATCGAATGGAACTTCAGCCTCGTGGTCTTTTATCCTCTAACTTTCCTGTCACCATTAGTCTCTCCAGGTTATCCGCACCCCTATGCGCGATATGGTTGAAGACGTCGAGCATTCTCCATCTTGAGCTCTTTTAGAGACGTTGGTATCCACTGTATTCTCAATAGGTGCCGCCAGTACCAAATTTCAAAAGCATCAACTCTTTGCCTATCAGCGGGTTTGAATGTCCATCTCTGCACCATATAGTGCAATTGAGAAAGCCAGAGAGCGTACTAGACGGTTTATTTTGGTTCTGTAGGTAATGTTCATATTTTTCCATACTTTGCTCAACTGAATCATTGATGTCTTAATTGGCCATTCCGATTCATCGACGTAACTCGGTTTCACAGCGGCCTCTACGTAATTACGGAGCCCAGGTATTGGAACTAGCCAACAGTCACGTACTCCTATGCGTTGGATATTTGATAATCGATTTATCACCATGATTCACATGATCTATCATTTGGACCTTAATACACTTGAATAAGGTGCAAAAGGGTTACATCTTTTTTTAGTCCATGGTACGTAGCTCTTCCCACTAAATGAAACACGAGTAACTATAATGAAGCTATCACGATAGAAACCGGTGGAGTTTAAAATGACAACGATCTCAAAGTTACAGAGCTAGAGGATTCTCGATTAAAAGAATTCTGAAAATAAAAGGAATTTGCTTCTTCAAAGCACGTCAGAATCAGTACTGTGCTTCAATTTGACGTTGTCTTTTAATAATGAGTACTAGCCTTTTCCGCTACTTCATTTACGTATAATTTGTTATTCGCACTCCAATATACGCACTTCCATCAAATATCCACGGGATAATATCGTTGGCATCTGACGTTTTCGGAGACCTAAACATACTTATTTACTACCCTAATATTTAAATCTCAGAAAAAAATGATGTTTCCGTGGGTGGAGGAAATTCTCATTGGATACTGCCGGCCCAGTCCGGGCATCATGCCTGACTTGACTGGGAAAGTTAACATCCAGTACCGGGGCTTCCAAATAGGTATAAACTATACATTCTATATCGGAACTCCATCCGCGTTTTCGGAAAGACGGACGGAGCAGCAAGAACAGCTAGTTTTATATAAATCGGTTCTGAACCAAATCAATTTTGTATGAAAGAGTAACATAAATTATAAATTTCAAATTGAAGGGAAAAATTTAAATATGTATGTTTCGAGCAAGATTTGTACTTGTGATATCCTGGCATACGCGGAACAATTATATTCATTCTCACATGCCGCATGATAGTTCCGATAGCTCAGTTGGTTTTAAACTATTGCTTACAGTAATAATAAAAGTGTTTGACTTTCTGCCGCATTTATTCTACTTACTACAACACAAGATCGCATCCCTAAAATGCATCTATAACTATCTAGAAACCCCTTTTCTAGCGGCTATCATGGCCTATTTCTATAGCTTAAAGGCACACTCAACTGACAATTCACTCAAATAGAATTTAAGTTTAATCTCATTCAATACCTTTGAATCGAGGAACGTGAACACTTTGTTGTTACAAGTAGTAAGTTAAAGGAAAAATCGAGGTTGTTACGACCCTTTATTTTAAGTATGTACGGTGAAAGTATTTGTTCTAGAGCAAACAAAACACGATCAATGCTCTGTTGGGAGCAATCTATTTGACAAGAGGACAGTGGTCGCTCCATTCTGAGATTGTTTCCTATAGATATATAATATATGTAGGTATTACAACGGTCGTTTCCTATAATAAATTGATCTCACAGATTTCAATTATAAGAGCTTTCAATAAGGGTGAGAGGCTCAAGAAGACACATATAAGGCCATTTGAATGTGAAGACGGAGCAGGAATCCTATGAAGATCGGATCAAACTCATGGGCAAGAAATAATTACAGTGAAGACAGCTACCTCACGGTTGCAGCAAAGAGTAATTAATAATTATATATTGAAAAAAATGTTATTTTAGTGTACACAATGAAGGTTCAGTTTTAACAATCTATCCTTAGCCAAATCTTTTTCTTCATTTTTTCATCTGTATGTTTTATTGATACCACGACGGTGGCAACACAACACAAGATGTGTTTCAAACCTCTCCAACTCACTTCAGAAGCTAGTTACAAGGTTGGATAGAAAGTTGAGTTGCGAATAAACATCTATCGAATTCTCGGTAGTTATGGTTTCTCGTCACGTGCGAGTTTCAGACAACTGAAGTAATGTCGGTATTCTGAAAGATACTAACCTTAACAGTGTTTTGTCTAAAATATATTTAAAATGCGTCATAGAATGGTCATAGGTACATTTTTTTTAATATGTTTTAGCCAAAGATTAAAATTAAGGAAGGCCCATTCAGAGATCTGATGAAAATACTGATATTTGAGCTTCCAGTGTGAAGAAGTCATGTAGAATTACACTACACAAAAATTACTGTGGACTGAAAATGAAACAAAATAGCCGAACAAAATATGGAAATATGCCTTGGTAACTCTGTCAAAAAATGCGGCTGATTTCGTAAATATCAACGACCGTGATGTTTTTTTATTTTACAAAAAGGATAACATTTTTGTTGTTCTAACAAAATAACCAGACAGATTTTTCATAAGTGATCCAGCGTTCCAAAAATTTTAGAGAGGGTCCATTTGCTATGGAATAGCCTTGCCTTAATTATGATTATGATAAGTAATTGATTCGGTTAAAAAGTGTCACGTTGTCTTGGAACTTGACAAACTTCAACATTTTGACTATTATCGCTTACTATCTCAGACGGTTTTCGAATTGTTTTCATTGGAAAAGTTGAAAAATGGAAACTCTATAAGCAGCGTTTCTGAATAACACGCCACAAATTTTAGTACACGTTTCTCTACTCCGAGTAAGTAGTGATTAGTTACTTCATTATTCTGATGGGAACTCGTCGGCCGATTCATAATTATTTAACAAACACCCTTCAGGCGGGGAACAAAATTACACCTAAGTATTCGCCTTTATACTGGTACATCACAACAAACAATATAACTACATCAATTGTTGTGATGTATAAAGGTGTATTGGTGAAATTTTGTTTTTTTGTTTGGTGAATTTGCTCGAAAGATACATACCTACTATACCTACATCGAATCTCAATCGAGCAAATTTTGTACTTCTATCTATTTCACGTAGTTTTTCCGTTTTTCTTAAATAAATGGGTTGATGATTAATCATTTTAATCAAGCATTGTTACTGTACATGCTTATTTGGATGAATATTTTTTCTCATAGGAGAAGTGAAAAGAAGAATGTTGCAAGGCATCATAATTAATTTAAGATTCCATGTTAGAGCCCCTAGCTACGCTCAGGATTCTATTTTGGTATAATTCGCTTCTTTCGGGATTAAACACGCTAGCCCTCGATGAAATATTGCATTTGCTCCCTTGTAATACAATCTACTATTTCAGGCGTTTAACCGCTTAGTAATTTTCTACCTTTTTACAAACTTCTACAAACACCTACACAGTTAGTAATGTCTTCATAAAGTTATCAAATAGTCTTTTGAAGGAGTTAGGTACCTATTACAAAAGAGGGTTAATTATTGCACGTTTGCGCACCACAGATTTGAGTATAATGTGTTGGAAATATTGTGCGGCTGAATGGATCGGCTCTGTTCCTCAGCCTAGTGGGTATATCTCCCAAAAAAACTACTTTGCGAAGCAAAAACATGATTTTCTCTCTTCTTCGTCGCATCCTTGTGACTGAGAGTCGTGACTACATGAGGCCGTCAGTTTGCGCACTATTTATTGCTCTCCAGGTCGCACGGTTCTCGGCCATCCGGATAGACCTCTGCAAGTTCCCTTTACAGATTTCCTTCACAGTATCGATCCAACGGGTTGGCGATCTTCCTCGATTTCTTTTTCGACTTTTTTACGATTTTATAATAGCTACATTACTTTGGCGAACGTATTTTAAATGCAAATTAAGTTAGTTTCAAATGTTCTTTAGCAGTATGTTGCATCCTGCATCCATCCTCGCATTTGAAGCCCTATGGTCAGTGGTAGGTACTACCACCACACGTGCTCTGTAGGTCTTTATGATGAGGCTGTATAAGGATACACCACCGCATTTTCTTCCAATATTCTCAGCATCCCTGAATGTGCTGAATTCCTGCATTTTCCAATATTACGCGACGCTTCAGAAAATAGAGAAGAAACTCGGAATTACTTTATTGAAAAATGTGACGTTCATGAAAAGAAGGTGAGAAATAACGTATACTTATAGGGATAGTCAGAAATGTCAGCATTATATTATTTACTAGCGACCGGCCCCGGCTTCGCACGGGTGCAATGCTGATGCATGTATTATACATATAAACCTTCCCCTTGAGTCACTCTATCTATTAAAAAACGCATCAAAATCCGTTGCGTAGTTTTAAAGATTTAAAAATAAATAAAATAAATAAATAAATAAATATTAGAGGACAATCTTACACAAATCGAACTAGCCCCAGAGTAAGCTCGAGAGGCTTGTGTTATGGGTACTAGACGACGATATATTTAATAGATATAAATACTTAAATACATAGAAGACATCCAAGACTCAGAAACAAATATTCATGCTCATCACACAAATATTTGCCCTGACCGGGATTCGAACCCAGGACCGTCAGCTTCACAGGCAGGTGCACTACCCACTAAGCTAAACCATTATGTACTTTGTAGCCGCCAAAGTAGTAACCAAATATATCTCAACACATCTTTATTACGACATTTATGTTCGTGTGCACTTTCGGTGCAAAAGTTATTCGAGTTATTTAGTTTTCTTCACCGTATATGCTCCCACTGTTTGCATGCTCCTCTTTGCTTTTTACATTCAGTATTTGTTATTTATGTTCTACTTATAGTTGGAAATGTTGCGTATTGGTAGGTCTGCGTTAGAAAAATTACATTTCTATATTTTATTTAGGGTGCGGGAGGTAATACATAACTTCGCCATTAAGAAAATGGAAGCTGGTCGTAACTTCCCTAGAGCGAAAAGCGGGATAACGTAGGCAGAAATATTATTTGCCTTATTATTACAGGCTTCCACATCGAGACCTGCGCCCACGTGACTGCGGGTTAATGTATGCCTTTCAGAATATTTCAGTTCCGGTTTAAAACAGATGCTCGTTTTTAAATAACTAACCTTTAATGCTAACTAACCTAACCTAAAGTTTAATTAAAAAAACCGGTCAAGTTCGAGTCGTACTCGCGCACCGAGGGTTCCGTATACAGATGTGTACCGGCTCCAACCCTATTAAATCAGGAAAATCTCAACAACATGGTGTGGAAATTGGACGCCGTGGGTACAGCGCCATCTATCGGCGACTTTTGTTACAAATATAGCGACTGAATAACTTTGTATGTATGGTATTTTTTCAAGGATAATTCTTTATCATGTAAACCGATTTCAATTTCTTTTTCTTTATTTGAAAGAAGGTACCTACTTTCAGCATAATCTCAAAGGAATTTATAAAACAAAAATACAAGCAAAGGTGATTAAATTACAAACTTAGTATAGAAATGTTTTTTGACGATAAAAAAAAGAAAAACTAGATAGAGCTACAGTTATATTTTTCCTCAATTTTCCTTTTTATCAATGCTATGTAATAATTTTATATATTTTCCTTGGTAAACTTCGGAGGTAAGGGGGGAAACGGTATTTTTTTACATTTTCCCTCATAAAACAAAAATGATTCAAAGTAAAAAAAAAGTTGTTTCAGAATGTGCAACTTCTATGACTATAAGCCCTATCAAATGACACCCCACTCGACATATTAAATAGACTTTCAAATTTTGAACCACCTGAAATTTAAAAATCTGTCATTTTCCACACAAAAAAAAATTAAAAAATATTTTATGTACGTAAGTAGGTAAGCCTTCTTTATTAAACTATTTATTTATTTAAACTTTATTGCACAAAAAGAATATAAGTACAAAGGACGGACTTAATGCCATGAGGCATTACTAACAAACAAACTATTCCAAATTTCAAATCGATAGCATAAGTAGTTCTTGAGATATTTAGCGATGTGACAGACAGACAGACAGACAAAGTGAAACCATAAGGGTTCCTTTTTTACCATTTTGGTACGGAACCCTAAAAATAGGATTCTTCGTTGTTTCAAGTCGCATACCAATTTTATGAAAAGGTAACCATATATTATTTTGTAGACGAGTCTCGGAAAAGTTTATTTTTCTATTACATTTCTTACAATCATGCCAGAGGAGTTATCAGCGCGTTATCGAGCCCGTGTTTATCGCTGCAGATAAATCGTGCGAAATGGAACGAGAGGACGGCAGTTTTGGAGTTTAATCTATATTGGCACAGCGATAACTAATTTTATACAATATAACCTCAATTGTTTAATGGGCGTCACTTTTACCCTTGATGGGGGTTCTCTCTGTCCTGTCTTCTCAGGCAACACGAAACCTATGCAAAAAGTGAGTCAGAGTAAACTTCAGTTACCTCCACTTAAAATAGCTACAACCTGTACCTACTTTTTAAAGACTCCCGAACTCGTGACCTTAAGTTATGCTGTACAAAGTCAAAAATGCAAGCAGATAAATTACATTTCTTTGTCTGGTAAATTAAACAGAAACGAAAGACTAATTAAGTATTTAAACACCAAAAATTACTTGATTAGAACGCTCGAATGGAACCGTAGCCTAATTGCCTTCCCTTTCCGATTTCTCGCTTCTGAATACAATTGTTGTGCAAGTTTCTGTCACGATTTCAAAAATCCTCTCTTGCCTGATTCGCTTTCATGACATTCTTCATACATGCTCGTCGATTTCAGGCACTTTTGGCCTTGCCTTTTCTTCATTACATGTTAAGCACTTGAAAAATATAGTTGAAATAATGTAAAATGTCCTATTATTTTTAAATCTGTCATTCGATTTTTTATCTTCATGCTTGGACTGTTAAGTCGCTGTTTGAAAGAACTAATTTGATAAAACTTTGCCAATTCAAAGGATTTTAAGTATACGAATGGCAACGGTAGCATAGTGTCTTGTACCAATGAGTTTTTTGTACGAAAATAATTTGATATTTACCATTAATTGTTCGGTAAAAGAAAACGACATGAGGAAACCTGCATACGTCTGCAAATAAATTCATATGTGTATTTGAAGTCTCCAACCTGCACTGCGCCAGCGTGGGGACTACTGCCCGTTGCCTCTCATCTATTAGAAGAGGCCTGTGCCCAACCATTATACTCTGAATACAAGTCTATAGTAGATCCAATGATCAAACTTTCGTCGTCGAACCAATATTGTGATGAATCAAATCAAATCAATTAAATCAAAGAAGAGTTTGACCGTCCAGGTGATTGGTATTGATATGGCATTTTAACTAATCGATTCAGTAGAAATGAAACAACCCCACACTTACGACCTGGCAATCGAAGCTTGATCGACTGCTCAGTGTAAAAATGTCTTTAAAATCGTATTAAACGTATGTCTCTTACAACCTACTCGCTCTAAAACTTGTAGTCTGTCTATGTATAGATATTTATGATAAAGTTACAGTAGAATGGCCGCGTGTCTGACGAGACAATGGGGCTATTCCACTCTCGCCCTATAAATCTGACCTGTCCAAATAGATTCTTACTATGATCATGGTAAACTTTCAAAAACTCTCTTCTTGTTTTTCGTCAACATGGATTTCAATTTTGCTGCGTTTGGTCAAGGTATATATTCAATGTGGAAGGATAAGCGAGATACGAGCGCGAGAAGGTGAGCTGGTAATGTCTTGAATTCGATACCACAGCGATAATTGGATTGGATGGAGTATCGCTTCTACATTGACTATTTTATTGCCAATTTCATGAACATGGGTTTTATTTAGTCTTGAGGGTGAATTTATTGGTGTTGATTTTTTTTTCGTTTTATAAATTGCATACAAATGTTTACACACGTAAAAGCTTGAAACTATCGGCGTCTCAACTAGGATGGACTATAGAGTTACACAAATCCATACCCATACTAATATTATAAATGCGAAAGTTTGTCCGTCTGTCTGACAGTTCTCTCTTCACGCTTAAACTGATTAACCGATTTAAATGAATTTGGTATAGAGATAGTTTGAGTCCCGGGGAAGGACATAGGATACTTTTTTATCCCGGAAATCATCCCGTAAGGGGGTGGAAGTTTGTATGGAAAAGTGATGAGTAGGTAAGCGCCTGATATGAAAACTAGCACTAAATTCTATCGCGATTAAAGAGTTCTACGCAGACGAAGTCGCGGGTAAAATCTAGTACAGAAGTTTTAGTTTGACGCTCTCCTTTCTATTTCTAAAAATGAGTATTATTATTTTTATTTTTACTAGCTTTTGCCCGCGACTTCAACCGCGTAAACTTACACTCCCTATTTCATCCCTTCGAGGGATAATTTTCGAGATAAAAAGTATCCCATAAGTTATTCTAGGTTATAAACTTGTTTTATACCAAGTTAAGTCATAATCCGTTCAGCCGTTTATGCGTGAGATAGTAACAAACATCTAAATTTTCTCATTTATTAGAGAATTCTATTGGTAACTTTCAAGTTAAATTTGGACTATTAAAAAGAAAAGCATTTTTGCGAGTCTTTAAAGACCCATCTTTTCATTATTTTGATTAATTTGTCTAATTTACTATTGATTGCGATTTTTTGATGATTTTCTATCTATATTCTTCACTATAGAACAAATTTTAACATGTGTAAAATACCCAATAGCAATTAGTTGCCTAAGGCAATATTGATTTGTACTAGAAGCCGGGAAAAAGCTAATCGTACGAACAGTTTATTTCTCAGTTAGGACCGGAACACACCGGTGGCGGGAGCCCGTTCTCTTCGGTTATACGTCTCCACATGCATTATATACAATCATCATTACAGTTTTGTGAACCTTACTGCACCAATATAAGGTCTAACAATGATCAGTTAACTGTACTTAACCATGACATGTGTCCAATATGATAGCCACGTCATGACAACATCCGAAATAGGGAGACATATAATAAATAATGCAAGTTATAATTGATTCATCTATCCTCTTTCTCTCTCTGAACCAAAATTTGTATGTACTTTTTTTAGCTTGCTCGCATGTACATTAACTAGAAAGTAGAAATAGGTATATTTAAAAAAGAACTTTGCCATAAAACATATTATTAGGAATGTAGAATTGTTTTTCTTACGCAACGTCATATTTTTGCCGTCGACGTAAACATTTCTCGATGAAGCCGGACAAATTACCAACTGACAACTAATCCCAACCCACGTTCCAGAAATAAAATTATTTCATGTTTACCAAAGCGTAACATAAATAAAACGGTAAAAATAGACGTTTATTTATACTTACGTTTGACGCGATACGATTTCCTGCATTTTACCGGCGGATTATCTTTATAACCTAGGTGTACTGTGAAAAGTATCATGCATTTTTTACGGTTATTTATTTACTTATTTATCATACCTATGGCATTTATTTCGAACCGTGAGATCTTCCAAAAAATATGCCAAATGCTGAAACTCTATTCAAATATCTCAAAAAATAACGAAGATATAACATTTTTAATTTGGTTGGTTAGAGAGAGAAGGCGCTACAGATCAGTGACGTCATTGACCACGAGCGCCAGAGTAAATGACGATCGTTCCGATACAAAGGTGCGTTTTGCGGAAAAGAGACTGAGTATGCCCCCTCTTAAAACTTTGAAGACTTATAATCAAGTAATTATTTATCCTTTTTAGTTACTTTTTTCGCCATTTTATTAAGAATTTTATCTTTCGAGAAAATTCGAACTTAATCGTTTTCAGATTTGGTGTCAACGTCCCTATTTGTATTTATAGAAACTAGCCAGCTCCTCTCCTCTGAGTTAGTAAAGCTAGGGCCTACGCTTAGTCTTGAAATTAGATGCTACGGCGGACCCCCGGAAAGCGCCAGGAAGACACTACATACCTATTTCCTTGTCCCAGACAAAAAGATGTTTATCATTTCCGTAATTATTTCGTTTACATAATGCAAGGAAATGCTTCCCGTTTTGCTACATTATATTCGATGCATGATTGCTACAAACTGCCTTAATAAGCAAAGTCCAAATTATGAAACTATTCTACTTTACATAAAAATCGGAATAATAATCGGAGTATGTTGATGAGCTCTCGCTTACTTCACTTATTAAGTCAATAATTGCTCATTCGTCATGTATGATTTTTAACATTCCCCCCGCTCCCTCTGTTTTATTGTAAAATTATTTGTAGTTATTGACCGAGTAAACGAAGGTCTCTGCTTCAGCTTCGACAAAAATGCTTTCATATGTCCGGATTCCCGGATTTCCGTTTGTTCTCGTCTACAGGTCGCATTTCTCAACCGATTCTCGTGAAATTTTGTGAGCAGGTTGGATAAATGTACAGATTTTTTTTTATCTAATAAGTTTTTGGAAATTAAAAAATATATATCATAAATATTTATATTGTTCAACGGTTTGTTCTCCTCTACAGGTCGCATTTCGCAAACGATTCTCGTGAAATTTTGTGAGCAGGTCCGGTAATTATATAGATTTTTTTTGTCGAGTCAGTTTTTTTCGAAATTTTCAATAACAATTTTTATTTCAAAGATTTTGTAAGTTTCTGTGTCCGAATTTCGATTCTTCTCTACAGGTCGCATTTTTCAACCGCTTCTCGTGAAATTTTGTTGACAGGTTCGATATTCATAATTGATCTTTTTTATAATGTCAGATTTTGGAAATGATAAAAGAACTCACTCACGAGGTCTACAGCTCGCAGAGCCACTAGTTAAATAATCTCTTAACAGCTGTCACATACCACGTATTTTGCTGAGAAAAGTGACCACAAACTAGCAAGTTTTGGTGTCTACGCCATTATTACATAGTGAAGCGTCAATGATATACCTTCTTATATTTCAATTTATTTCCTAAAAACGGCTGAGTAATACATTCTTAGCTCTAGCTTCAGGCAGAGCCTTTGTGACTCGTTTCCCTAAGTCTTCATCGATTAATGTTAACAACTTCAGTACCCTCTGTAGTACTGGCGGCGTCACAGTAGCTAGTGATTCCGCTGCATTTTTAGCCAGTCGTTGCCTGTGTCCTTCATCAGCCACGTAATGATTGTAAAAGTTTGCAGCTGGTTGAAAATCTACTGCGTTGCTTTCGTATTCCACTAGTCGTTCATATGGTCGGTCTTCGTCAACATAAGGCATAGGGCCGTTGAACGAGTTAGGATAGTAGTTTGGTGCGTCACGCATGTTCTCTTTAACTGGCGGTTGACCGTCCCTTAAATACGTTTTGACATATTTAGGACAGTTAACTTCAATTTTATCATGGTTAGCTCCTAATCTATAACCAGCCGTATCACGATAAAACAAATGTCGGCCTCTGAACAATTGGTCTTGAGGTCCAGGTATACCCGGAACTAAAGTATGGGGATCGAATGCTACTTGCTCTATGTCTTTGAAAAAGTTTTCTGGATTCTTGTTCAAAACCATTCAACCAATAGGGACAGTGTGGTAACTTCCTTTCGACCATAATCGTGTCACATCAAATGGATTGAAACTGTTCTTTTTAATGTCATCCCGAGTCATAACATCCATTTGCAATTTCCAAGCTGGATACATCTTATTTTCAATAGCATTGTATAAGTCTCTACTGAAATAATCAAGATCGCGACCTTGTATTTCTTTTGCTTCATCACTAGACAAATTTTCAAGGCCTTGTTCAGTACTGAAGTTAAATCTGACATAATAATTCTCTCCGTGCTTATTGTTGAGAACGAATGTATGAATTGGGTAACCATTCATATGCCTGTATCCGTTTGGTATTCCATAATCTGACAGAAGCCACAAGAAAGCATGCAACGTTTCTAGTCTCAGAGAAAGAAAATCCCAGCGCATATTGTTGTCTATAAGATTAGTTCGCGGATTCCTCTTAAAAATGTGGACGAAAGAAGGAAACAACACAATGTCTCTGAAAAAGAACACTGGTATATGTAACCCGACTATATCTAGATTCCCTTCTTTGGTGTACATTTTGACAGCAAAGCCCCTCGACTGTCTAGCTAAGTCCGTGCCTCCAAGATTTTCGTATAAAGGTGAAAATCTCGCAATAAGCGGAGTCTTTTTACCGATTCCATTGAACACATCGGCTTTGGTATATTTAGAGACATTGTTAGTAACTTCGAAATAGCCGAAAGCACCAGCGCCCTTAGCATGGACGACTCGTTCAGGAATTCGCTCCCTGTCTAAGTGAACCAAACTGTCGAGGTAGTATCTATTAGAAAGAAGGTCAGAATTTATGGAGTTAGTGTCGCGGATCTCCACTGGAATTCCTCTGCTCGTGGTTAGTACTCCAATATTCTCCTGAAACGAAGACTAATTTTAGAATTAGAATTATGATTTGAAACGGGATATATACCATGTATATTTGTATTTTTGAGTTCCCGATATTTCGGCACTGTTGCAAGCGCCATTATCAAGGATTAACTGACGTGCTGCGAGTTTTTGTTGTGGTCTACCCACACACCATAGCGATCTACCCTCTTCCTGGTTCGCTTTTTTCGCACAGTGTCACCGTCACTACCACCGTCCGCCTTGTCACTTGAAACTTGATTACGGTCACGACACACCACACTCACAGTATCAATACGCGAGACAAATATACATGGTAAATATCCCGTTTCAAATCGTAATTCTAATGCAAATGACCATGTAAGCTTGAAATCTTATAATTTTAGAATGTCAAAAAATATACTCAGTGTGCCGCGGAGCGACGAGCTGGCGTTGTTAGATTAAATTCAATCGAAAGCACAGAATAAGTAATAGTACATCGAAAGGTATGAACCGGCGCTCTTCGCCCTCATGTTCGCTGTCGACTAGCATGGATATTAAAATAAAATCATAGTCAAATTAGCTACTCTATCGAAACGAGTGAATTTCGAATTGTACGTAGTAGGTAATTTCAATGAACACCTAAGTTGATCAATTATTTTATAGCAAGTAGCTAGTCTACCTACACTGTCGACTATCTAAAAACATTTACAACATGTTACCAGACAGCATCTCGAAAGCACAGTCTCCCGTCTCTTAAAATTAAATTTAAAAAATGGCTAATAAATCAATATTTTTACACTACTAAAGAATTTTAAAATATAAAATGCGTAATGATAAAAATAGCGATTATATGTATTGTAATGTTCTAATGTAATGTAAATGTAATGTAATATAATTTTCCAATGTAATCAATTAATAAATATAATCTATAATGACTGACTTGTAATACCTTATCACTATACAGTATAAAAAAAACAAAGACGCTTTCTCTGTTCCTATATCCCTATGTATGCTTAAATCTTTAAAACTACGCAACGAATTTCAATGCGGTTTTTTTTAATAGATAGAGTGATTGAAGAGGAAGGTTTATATGTATAATAACATCCATTAATTAGTGCACCCGTGCGAAGCCGGGGCGGGTCGCTAGTTACCAATAAATAATGTCTATGTTTAATAAGAAATCCGTCTATTTTTTATCTCTTTCTTCACAACTTGGTTTTACAATTATATGTTGTACCTGAGATGACGATTACGTATGGCACTTCATTGTAATCAATAAGTAAAGCGATTCTGAATCCGATTTCTTTAATTTGTATCATGACCTATGTGTCACCTTGTATATTATGCAAACATATGCTGTGGCAGCAGCAACCCGAAAGCATACTTAAAAAATCCATTAGGTACATTAACAGGTACCTACGGCTAACCGCGATGGCCGCAAACCACGTCTGCTTCTGAGATACTGAACTTGCATCAAAATAGCCTCTAGCAAACACATCCAACATAGCACAGCGTAAAACGTACACTATAGTTCAATCGACGAGAAAGCCCCCACTGAATGAATAAGATGGCGTATTGCCTGCTATAACTTGCGCAATTTATAATACAGCAATATACCGAATTTTGTCTTGATATAGCTCAATCACGTCTACTGGTTAATTAACCAGTTAACGTGTCCAATTTTTGTAACGATCACGTCATAACAGTGTTAAATCACTATTTTAACTTACAAAGTATCGTCTATCAAATATGATGACCTGTGTAACCTAGTTTATTGTCTTGCATTAAAGACGCTCATTAACATCATTAAAGTATTTTACTTATTTCGACATTATATTTAATCCTGCATCCTGTAACATACATACATATTTGACATTTTAACAGAGCGGGCGTACAGACCCGTATAGTTCTGATAGCTCGGTTAATACTCAGACAACGGTTTTTTTAGACCAAACCGGTTCCGGACCGATTACGGAATATTTCAGGTTGATCTACATATAAATATCATTTTCCATTAAGTTCGACACGTTACATAATCAACTAGCAACTTCCTTGCCATCCGCCAACGAGCCATGTTGTGACAATTATTATTGTTCAGTAAATTATAGGTTATCACCAACCTTATGTTGCAATTTAAAATTGTATAACTGTCTTGATGCAGGATCCAGCGTTGTATTTTTATATTCCAAACTAATCGCACTTTTTACAGCGATATAAAATAAAATCACTATTAAATTTAAACCCATGTTAAGTCTGATGTAGGTAAAGTAATATAATAAACACGTGCGTATCGGCAAGAATGGAAGAACGATTCAAGTTTTCAGTATTCCTTGTTGTTAAATTGTTAATCTTAAAGGAAGTCTAGGATATCCCTCATTGATTGATCATTGGGTAAATCAAGCGGAAAACAGTAATTGGAAGCCTTATGTTTTTGTTCTCCGGATTAAAAAAGGTACTGATCTTCAGTTTTGCATTTTGTAGGCGCGGTATCATAAAATTGTCAGCTGTCTGTGTTAATTGTCAGAGGCAAAATACGAGAGTGCTATGAAAAAAGTAGACTTATCAAAATAATATTCAATATAATGATATTAGTCTTTTCGTTATTTCTTCTTTTAGCACCATCTAAATCTCGAAATAAATATTTTGGTTGCAATAACTTTGCCAATTTAGACTTACGTAGGGAGTTTGGTAACTGTGATTTTGCGTCAAAAGAATTCTATCATAATATCCAACGACATTGCGTAAGAGCTATTTCAACGCTATTCCGCAGTTATTTAGATACAGAATACTTGAATATTTTCTGAGACAAGAATATTATTCCACCAAGGCGTTTGTAAGCAATATCCCTGGGAAAGTCGTTTATGATGCCGTAAAAGGGACCGATGGAGCGTCAAGAAATCCCTGTTTTCTAGCCTATTTAGTGTTGCTATATTTAGATATTGCGAGTTTAAATACAATAAATAAATTAACCTCCATTTGGGTTTAACCTAATAGGTTAGCAGGCTCTACATTTTCTGTTTTATAGTGGAGAATGGTTCTGCGGCGAAATTGGTCAATTTATGATAGGTCGCGTGCCTCGGCTGTTTTGAAAAATTTAAGGCAACTGTATAGTCTAATTTTTTGTCTTGTTTACTCGCTAGTGATATCTCGATATCCCGTGCTATTCGCCCACTTACGTATCAACTTGCGAAATTTGAATAAAAGATGAAGAAAAACAAATGTAAATGTTAAACGATTTGTACATGTTTGACAAATAAAATATTTTGTATTTGATTTAGGTACTTACCAATTTGAAAGAAACGCGAATAAATCAGTTGTGGTTTAGATGTTGTAGCAAATAAGTTTAAAAGGAACTTTCTTCTAGATTACTTTGACATAGTATTTATCATTTTGCAAGTATTTCAGATTTATAATAAGACAATAATATACTTTTTTTTCATAATTATATGATGGCTCTTTTAAAATTCTAAGCCTCAAAGAGTTTAAAAAACACACTCATTGTGGGCTGTTGACTTCACACAGACAGCGGGTTGGGTCGGCGACGGGCCCGCTGTGCAATATCCTGATGCAGACATTTAAGTTAAGATGTCGCAGGATACAGACACAGACGACAAATTATTGAGACTGCCTAATTCAAAAAATGGAATTAGGAAAACTATACATTTTACACGACAGATCTCATTTGCAATAAAATACAAAGCAAATAAAACGTGCGCACGCACCCGCCCGCGCACGCTCGCTGTGTGTTTTCTTGTTAGCTAATGTAGTGTTGGCATGCGCACCCGCGCACGCACGCGGCCGCTGCCTGTGTGAAGGCGTGCATTTAAAACTAAGCGAGTAAACGCACCCGACCTGCCCCCGCTCTGAGTGTCTTTTAATCTTTACGATTTCCAAAACGACCATCTACATAACTTTACTACACATATATGAATTCACGCCTGTAATCCCAAAAGGGGTAGGCAGAGCACATGACATTTAATCTGGCGTTACTACCCCTTCTTAAAGCAGAGACATTTATTTTGAGAGTGATGCTTTTACAACTAACTATCTTGCTGCTACGCAAGTAGATAATTAAAAACGTACCTAATACGCGTATAATACTGAAAAGGAATGAACGGAAATAATGGTATAATATCGTTTAATCTCTTGAAGTTCCAGCTGCAGCAGGGTGATTACTTGACTTCTCGAAGTTTGAAGATATGAAATGTCCTTTTTGAGGCTCATGATAATTGATATGTCCTAATGTTCATACGAAAAGTAGCACATTACCCCGCTGGACTTATTATAAATTGACTGAGGAAAAAATGGGAACTTTATACCATTTCATTTGTTAAGCGGCAATCTAAAGCTACCTGGAATTGTCGAAGTTCTCTCCACTTGTCATCGTTAATCTTCAATTTGAACTACTTAGTTACTTAACTTTTCCGACAGGTTACTTTGAAGGTTGAAGGTATAATATTTATGGGACTGTTTGTACCCATATCTTACCCTTGGAGAAGGACGTAGATATATCGATTAAAACTTGCACGATTCACACATTATTATTAGTAAACGGGGCTTATTAGGGTGCAATTGTAATTTATTTCAGTGAATTCTCAAATTTCATAAAGGGTCGGCAACGCGTACGTGACTCCTTTGGAGTTGCGGGCGTCTATAGGCTGCGGTGGCCGCTTACCATCAGGTGGACCGTAAGCTTGTTTGCCACCGGCGTTGTATAAAAAAAATACGTTTTTTGAGGTTTACGAAGAGAGGAGAACAAATAACTACTGGGTAGTAATGAATCAGCAAGAGTAAGTTTTCTAAGTATAAAAGAAAATCTGATCCTAGGAACAGGTACACATACATAAACTCAAGCCTGTATTTCCCAAAGGGGTACTTTTCTCTTCCCAAGCATTCACCTATTTACCTATACATGCATATACATAGAAAATATACGAAGCCAGAGATTAGGCTCAGAGAGCTTTCTTCAATTTTGTAAACGTTAAGCATTTAACTTTTGCGAACCGTAAGGGCGAACTCAATGCAGCACAGTAACTCAAGACTAAATTCCGGTGGTGGGCTTAAGAATCGAGCGTGCTTCTTCTCGCGCGGTCTTACAGCCCAAAGGCATAAAACCTGTTCATAGCCTTACTACCAGTGGTTTGATATGATATCAAATGCGAACTCACCTTCATATCAAAATAACTATGTATAATCTTTCATGTATGTAAGTATTTCACCTATTTTAACTGTCCCTTAATGATAAATTTTGGTAGAAAAAGATTTAAGGTGCTGATCTGTCGATACAGAAAACAACTAAAGATGTGCAACCCATTATCGAACAATTATTACGGGTTCAGGGGTCACTTTTTGCAAACAATTACAAATTCAATTATTCGTAAATGAAGACTTTTTTGAACCTGACTGGTTTTGTAGGCCAGGCCCAATAAAGTGAAGAGTGCGCGGATGGAGAGTAGCCTGGGGAAAATCCACAATGGAATACCTACCTACTCTAAGAGTTTGCGCTCCAGTGAAATTGATTGAGCAGCTTCAACCGAATCTGAGGTGTAAGTGGAATCGAGCTACGGGGAGTTTTGTCGCTGGTTCACTAAACCAGGCCTAGTTGAGAAGAGTTCAGCAAGAAACTTAGCTAGGCCTGACCTGTGTCGGACTGACTCTATATAGTATGCGGCGGAACCGGGAAGAATAGGGACTATATGTGTCTGTGTTGTCGAGATCGCGCGGTCTCCGCCTGCGGGAAGACCTAAGCTGTCATGTACAAGGTGGACGCCATGATTACGTCGTCCAGGTCCGTGAGTACGTGCCTAGGACGCCGGACGATACGGGCCCTAATCAGTGATCGCCGAGTTACGGCATAGGGGGATGGCAACGTAGGCGATAGCCTGTCTCTCTAACGGATTCCTATGACGGGGAGCGTTGTCAAAATAACATCTGAGAGTCGGCTTAAAGAAACCATACCTACATGGTGGTAATTTCCACGTCGTGGTTGGCTTTGGTATACGGAAATATCAACGTGTCTCCAAAACCTAGTCAAATTTTGTAACACATTTATTGTACCTGACCACTCTAACAACTTTCTAGTTGACCCCTGATGACATATCAATTATAGGTAGACGGAGTTCAAGGCACTGGTTTGTAAATGTTGACAGCGACTATCTAACATAATTAAATCTCTCATTTCAAACAGTAACTATGGGTTGAGAGAATTTTGATTATTTGTCGCTAGCCACCTAAGCACTTTTTACCCCCCATTTTTTTTACATATTATCTGATCATTGCACAATTTTTGGGGTTCTTTTACTTTGCTTTCAAGTATATGCTTACCAATACTCAAGCCTTTAAATCACGAATTGAAGGACTTCTCATTCAAAGTTCAACCCCTCTTTTCACCCCCTTTCATACCCAAAACGTATGATTTTTATAGTCTATACCTGGCCGAAGATCACATAAACTTATTAGTTAAGGTTGTACTAAAATCTATTTGCTAGTTTTCACCTGATGCCTAGACAAATAAACAGACAGACAAAAAGATAAACAGACAAACAGACACAAATTCTAAAAACCGTTGAAATGTATTCTGTTATCGATTCTAAGACCCCTCAATCGATTTACCCCGAAATTGATAAATATATAAAAAAAAATCGTTTAAAGTTATGTATTCGACAGATAGATAGATGGTAATAAATACGAAATGCCGCTATATCTCAAACATGCTTAAAGTCACGCCTGTATTTCACAAAATATCAATCTTATTATACCTCTTCTACTGATTGTGGGATTGCAGACTTTGGAGATGGAGATACAAACGTTTCTTAAGATAAATGCCTTATATACCCCCTTATCTTTGCACATTACTTTAATTAAATGGGAATTGATAGCGTGTATGATGAAAATAGACACGACGCATTTGAAACGCTATCTTAATTAAGCAATCTAATCACGGGCGGGTAATCAGAGATATCTCTAATTCTTTAAAATGCCGTTCTGCTCAGACGAGGAAACAATAAGGATGATTTTCTGATATATGATTCTTGACTATATGATTGCTTCTCTGACAAGAGCCGGAACATGTTGCGTAATTTTTTTTAAATAGAAAAAAATTCAAAGTTATGTCTTTTTTCTCCATTTTTTACTCAGCCTACTAAAACAAAGCATTATTAAATTACGTATTTAAATTAATATGATGGTATTTTACCTCATCTAAACTCTATCAAGAGGAAATAAAATAAAACTTCACACAGTCAGATATTTTATCGACATCCCGTTTTATCGTGTGCAAAAGACATAACCGAGTCTTTTACACAGAATCGAGGAATCGCGTAAAATAAAATTAAAACCCATACTTTTAATACTATAAATATGCGAAAGTATGTTAGTCTGTCTCTTTACCTCTTCCCGCTTAAACCGTTGAACTGATTGAGATGAAATTTGGCACAAAAGTAGATTGAGATCCTGGGAAGAACATGGGATACTTTTTGTCCCGGAAATGATCCTTTAAGGGGGAATTTCGTATGGAAGAGCGATAACTAGGTAAACGTACAAAGCCGGTGGCAAACAAGCGTACGGTCCACCTGATGGTAAACGGCCACCGCAGCCTATAGACGCCCGCAACTTCAAAGGAGTCACGTGCGCGTTGCCGACCCTTTATAAGATTTGAGGATGCACTTTGTTGACAACAGATGGAACACATTTAGGTCCCTTGCTCTCAACACAGTGCATCCTCGGGAGTTCTGGCAACCTTGCTCACCTCCAGGAACACAACACTACATACTTGTATAGTAAATAATGTTATAATGGCTATGGTCTTCTGCAAGGCGGTGTGGGGGTGGTCGTCTGAAATAAATGAATAGATAGCAATTAAATTCTAAAGCGAAATAGTTCTACGCGGACAAACTAGCAGGTAACAGTGGGAAATATTTCCGAATTATCCTAACACCGACCGATTTAACCCTTTTCATGCAGATGGCCTACTTCGTAATTGAGGTCTCAACGGCGACATATCTGCCTGTCAAATCGATCGGCCGCTCATATATCATCGAAGTACACATAGAACAATCAATAGACTCCATACCTAAATGTCTCGGTTCTATTTGAAGATTCAGTTCAATCCGACGCAAGTGAAATCCAACTTTAAAGTTGGATTGTTAAAGTTTCAATTTGTTTGGAGAGTTCCAGTATTGACCTGAGTTGGGAACTTGGGAGCGGAAATAGGTCAGGCGAGGTCGCCGATTCTTTTTGATTAATTATTTGGTGTTTAATTTAGGTATAGTGACATAAATCTGCATTTAGGCTTTGAAAGATCACCTACGTCAGAGAATCACTGTTAAGTCGACGCAGACGCGTCGTTGTTATGAATGTTATGATATACCTACATTACCTACTAGAATACATATAGGAGTAAATTATGTTGTTGAATATTTTAGAAATACTTTTTCCAGAATTGATTCCTGTACAGTTGATATAGATGTATTTTTTCTTAGATTACATTTAGATAACTAGATCTATCTATGTCACACGAACGAACTTCGTGAATTTCTCTGGTATGGGTATGTTATGATAAGGGATAAAAGTCATGTGACAAGAAGGGTATTACCTATGCGTGTGGAGGGATGTAAGAGAAGGATTAGGACAAGGAAAAGGTGAATGGACTTCGTGAGAGACGATATGAAGAGGAAGGATGTGTTATGACGGGCGATAGAAAGCTACTTATGGAAGAAAAATAGAAGCTTGTAAAAATAATGCGAATAATGGTAGCCTCTGCCCGCCTAGGAGAGATTTCATCTTCGTTGAATCCAATTCTTACTGACTACTGGATTCCACGAAGATGAAATCTTAAAATCGTCATCCTGGTGAAATTACGATATTTTTTAATTTCAACGGCTTCACGTACTTTTCTGCTATGACATTCTGTTGACAGGACTTTCGGTTTATAGAATAGAATAGAATAGAAATGTATTTATTTAGCTTAGCACACATTATTAAAAAGTATACAATCTAATTGTAAAACAACTTGTACATCTTATGTGCTAAATAGGACACCCACTCAGCATGTTGTCACGGAAACCGTGACGCTGGTTTTCAGTGAGTGCTCCAAAACTAGGAATAAAATAAACTAAACAATAAATAACCAAAACTTTTATAATTTTAATCTAAAAACTCTAAAAGTGGACTTAACACTAGCGGGTGACATCACAAGTCCAATCGTTTCTAAGCTGGCAATACTAAACTAAACTAATAAGCAAGCTATAATACGGTGAACAGAATTTTTCTTACAACCTCACGTCGCGGCATACCTCAATTTACAAAATCACTGGCAGATATAATATTCAAGAATAATAAAAACCAGCTGCAACCTTTAAAGAAAAACGGTAAGTGTCTACCCACACTTTTAAATTAAAAATCAAATTAGTCACCAATATGTACATATAAAAGATGTGCTCGAAGTTTTGATTTAAAACCCTGTATTGATTTTATGGAGCTCAATCCAGTGGTTTGGTCCTGAATCCATTAAATGCTCGGCTACCTTTTCTCCAATAATTGATACCGTGCTTCACTTATTTCCAATAAATTAAAATTAAAGTTGTCAATTATTTTGTGTAAAGGAACTTTTGCCTTACTTTCTCAACAAAATTAACATCTAAGAAAGTAACTTTGTTTTTAAAATTGTTACCATAAAAGGCTTGATTAAATATTCCCTTCTAATAATAGTGAATTTAACAAACAGCTTATTCGATTATTAATTTCAAGTAGTAGGTAACTGCTTTATTATATGTTATATCATGATTGTCAATTTTAAGTCTTATCTGGTAAAGAATAAAGTATACCGTATACATTTGTTTGTTCGAGGGTAATTTTTACATAGGTATTAACAATTCAAATACACTTTTGATGATGATTAATGATTTAGTGAAATCAATGGGGTTGTACACAGTATGAAATTCAACGAAATATATAAACTACTAGCTTTTGCTCTCAACTTCGTTCGCCTAGAACTCGTTCATCACGATATAATTTTATTACATTTTTTTAAATATCAGGCGCTTACCTAGTATTAATGGCTCTTTCTAACAAACTTCCACCCTCATTACGGGATGATTTCCGGGATTAAAAGTAGCCTATATCCTTCTTCATGATTCAAACTATCTCCATACCAAATTTCATCTAAATCGGTTAAGCGGTTTAAGCTTCAAAAGGTAACAGACAGACTTTCGCATTTGTAATATTAGGTATAGGTGGATAAGGAACAAATTAAAGCCTTTTCTTGCATCTTGCATTACACTAAGTAACAAGTTAATTTATAAAATTTTCGAACTCGTGTTTAACATTTACATCATAATCAACTGTCACTTTTGTAAGTCTCGAATGACAGAATAGATGCTTTTCCAGCGTGTTTCCCCTTACATGTGAATATTATACATACGCAATGCATAGGTACATAGACACTGTAATAGTTACATTAACACACTGCAAAACTTTACGTTACACAATTTCCTCTACATAGCATACGGGGAAACGCATGTTATCGGCTGCGCATCTACTTCTGCTGTTGCAGGCTGCTGGTAACGGTTCCATGCACTTATATTTTGACGAGTTCAACGGTGCTTCGTTATTTAACACACTGTATACATATTTACGCAGTTGAAAATTAAACTCGGCGGTATTTTCAAGCTATTTCAGAATTGGTATTGAATAACTTTAAGGTCCGTTTGGAACCAGTATTTAGAAAGTATGAAAAGAACTACAATTAGAGACTAAGTTTTTTTTATACAACGCCGGTGGCAACCAAGCTTACGGTCCACCTGATGGTAAGCGGCCACCGCAGCCTATAGACGCCCGCAACTCCATAGGAGTCACGTACGCGTTGCCGACCTTTTATAAAATTTGAGGATACACTGTGTTGACAACCGAAGGGACAAATTTAGGTCGCTCGCTCTCAACACAGTGCATCCTCGGGAGCTCTGGCAACCTTGCTCACCTCCAGGAACACAACATTACATACTTGTATAGTAGATAATGTTATTATGGCTGTGGCCTTCTGCAAGGCGGAGGTACTTCCCCAGTTGGGCTGCTCCAAATTTGAGCAAGATGACATTTTGCTATGCCCTACCTCTCTTAAATGCAAAAACCTTTGGATTTTGGAAGTGTCATTATTATGACTGAATATTTTATGACAATTCCAATTTGTTGGTTTGACGGCTTACTCTCCATATTATAAATCTTAACATAAGGCAACTACTCAGTTGAGTTGATGCAATTACTTCTTTCTGTTGTATTTTGTACGTTCCTTCGTACGCAGCATTTATAACTTCTATCCTTAACTTGAAACAATAATCGCTGATAATACTGAAGACCCTGCAGAATATTTAAAATCGGTTAATTGTCGTTTAGCATTTGACTTTTATACAATTTAAAAGACACTAATTGATTATCTTGACAGGGCCTCCCTTCTAATTCGATTATCTCAAGCAATCAACTCGATCGATGAATTTATCAAAGGAACATTTCTAATGTCCTTATACAGTTAATAATAGTAGATTGTGTCTCAAGGGACTAAAATAATAATATATTTATGGCGAGGGAGATATATTGAATCCTGAGTGAAAGAATCTACAATAGAATCCTGAGCGTGGTGAGGGATTTTAAACTAGAATCTAGAGCGTAGCGAGGGATTTTAGTGTTTACGCCCAAGACGGAAATAATTTGGTACCGTGTGACACATACTACTTTTCACACCTTCTGTGAGGAAAAAATTGCCCTAAAATGAGGGAAGAAAAGTACGACTTTGATCCTTCTTTTGAGGGCAAGGGCAACAATTACTTCTTTCTTATTAGCACGTGTGAAAAGACTTTTTAGGACCCCAGGAATCCTACAGGATGGAAATGTACTAGGATAATGCTAGGATTATGATAAATTCTGTTTAGGGTACCATACCAAACGGTACACAAGGAACCCTTATGGTGAACCTCTGCTAGTTTGTTAAATTAAATTCGCTAAATTAAGTACCTATATGACCTAGTTATTCGTAAAACTTATCAAATATATTTTTTTCCACAGACAAAATTCAGTAAGTGTAACAAATAAAAGTAAAACGAATTCTAACAGCGTTTTAGCGTAAATAGGTTTGATAAATGTACATAAACATGAATCTTGATCTTTAAAATAGTAAAGTATAACTAAAGTTTATAAAACTAAACGTGTCCTCTCGTCGCGCATAAGAGCAGCTTAAAGCGATAGTTAAGATTTATATCTCGTCTTTTTGCTTAACTTAGCAATTACATTCAGACATAGGAGGGTAAAATCGGTAAATACAAGACGATTTTCACACCTCAACTGATCGTAAAGTTTTGTCTTTTAAAATAATTTATCAAGCATAATATGATTATAATAGTGATCTTTTCAGGCGTAGTTTTCTATGAATTTCAAATTTATTTAAATATGTTTTATTCGGTAATTGTTTTTAGGGTTCTTTGGTTCCAAAACTACTAGTATTACATGGTTAGCGCTGAGATATTTCAATATAGAGAATGAAGCGACTATGACAAAGTCAATTTAAATGGTCCTGAAGTAATGTCACGATCAACCTGATCTGTTAATCGAAGCCGGAAGATAGGCAACGGAACTCCGGAAGAAAAAAAGTGTAGCTTAGCCGTGTTTGTGTTTATTCCATTTGTCATGAGATGCACTCTGGTAATGATTCACTAAAAAGTGTGAAATGAATAAAAGCCTTAATATAAATAAAAACCGACTCAAAAAAAACTACATAATAATTGCCTAACTTCTAATAGGTCAATATGAGACTATTATGCTTCTTATTGTAATTTTTGTAGTCGGTGCCACTTCGTCAACTTTAGGCAATTGCCTAAAGTTGACGAAATGGCACCGACTATACATCTTTGGATGGCACCGACTTCAAAAATTGCAAGTTCGGCAATTCCTTTATACTTTTTGTTTTTTTTTTTGGCGTCGCTTTTTATTTGTTATTACTGTTTATATCATTAACGACGGACTACTTTGAACCTAGCCCTTTTTAAGGCACGAGTGACTAGGCATACTTCTGGGTGAGCTCACTTCACGGTCGGCCTCATATTTGCCCCCTGACTAGACACTGGCCAAGAGCCATCCCATTTTAAAAAAGATGGTCAAGTGCGAGTCCGACTCGCTCACCGAGGGTTCCGAACACAGATCGTGTACCCGTCCCGACCCCATTTAATTCAGGAAAATTCTTAATAGCGCGATGTACAAAACACAAATTGAACGAAATGGGGACAGCGCCATCTATCGGCGCATTTTGTTCCTAATTTGAGCGCTTGAATATCGAAGTAAGTATGTTGGTTTTTCAAGGATAATCCTTCAGCACATGGAACCGAGTTTACACAATAAAAATACATGAAAAGGTTAAATACTAACATCCGGTCTATTACTTGATGGGGGTTATATGAGACCCAATTTGCAATGATTTACGATGATGATGATGATGATGATATAGGATGGTATTTTACCTCATCTAAACTCTGTCAAGAGGAAATTTAATAAAACTGTAAACAGTCAAACATTTATCGAGATTTGTATAAAAAAGCCATTCCCGAAGATTCTTGCATCGCGTTTTGTCGTGCGCGAAAGACATAAGCGTATCTCTTTCACGGGGGGTGTGACTGGCCGAATCGAGGTATCCCCTTAATCTCCTATTTTAAACATTAAAGTTTTGGCTTATATTTATATCGCAAGCGCTTTAGAGGCTATGGGTCAGTACGAGTATATTAAGTAACTCTAATCTATTGTTTTTCATTCGATTATGCATGTAATTGCTAGAACGTTAGGGGCTGAAATGATTTGTTTTTGATTGACATAAGTCGTTTTGCTTTGGAGATCATGAGAGCTCTTGTAATACCGAGTCGATATTCGAACTAAATTAGAAACGAAATCACTCGATTTGTAACTACGATCGTAAAGATAAAAATTATATAATGCGGAAACCTGCTTTAGTATTAAATTGTGTAAAATTATGTTCATTGGCTTCAACTTCACCTAATGTGATCAGTATAATATAATGACACGCCAATGCCAATAACGTTGTCAAATATCGTAATATTGACAACTGTCTATAGAGTCTCCTCACCATACGACCTTATTATATCATGACTCTGAGATTCGTGACAAATATGTGCATATTCGTAGGTCAGCATTATACTGGTTCTACTGAGACGAATTTTGCGTAGGTACGTCAGCAGACATTGTAAATATCTACATGACACTGGTCTTGTTTATAGGTTCAACTCCCACGCCAAATTCATCGATTTGAGGGATGATTTAAGGGATAAAAAGCATCCTACATGTTTATCCATGCTAAAAACTCTACGTATACAAAGTTTCGTCATAATTCGGTCAGCAGTTTTTGCGTGATTGAGCAATAAACATCCAAAGATCGAAACATCATAACTTTCGTATGTACAATATTAAGTAGGATATTTTATTTAATTTCATTACAAATATTATAGTTTTCAGATACCCTATAAATTTCGATTCCCTTGAGAATGTCGAAATATAAGTTTTTTGCGGCATAAACGGCCGTATCCTTTTTTAAGTTAACTTAGAAGTTTGGTTTTTCACGAAGTTCAAAGTTTTAATTTCAACTCGATATCTCTACGGTTTCCCGAGATAAAGGGTCTTGACAGACAGGCAGACAGACAGACAGAAACATAAAATTAAATACAATAAAGTAACCCTATACCAACAACCACCATTTTTACGATTTGACACAGAAAGTGGAAGCAATTCAATTCAACAAACGAAACTGAGAGTGGGTGAACATTTAACGGTTCATACGTCATTGGTATACTTCGGTTTAACTATACAATTTATAAATAGATACTAGACTATTTGTAACCCACGTGTATGTTGTCAATAATAGGGTTGCTGCACATTATATTTTATGCAACTCTTAATACGTATCAAAAGAATCATTGAATAATTACAATGATATACTTATTTTACCTAACATATTTTGGTCACAAATGTTTACATGATTTGAATACAATTTTATTTATATTTTTTTATCTAGGACCACATATTAAACACAAGTTAGTATATAACAGATGCTGCGCGATCCTATGGGAAGAGCGTAAAATTGGCGCGTAGATATATCTCTCACTTTATCGCTCTCGAGGGCCAGAGTGACGTCATTTGATGCTATATATTTTTTTCATTTGATGCTGTCCTAGAACACTGATGTACCCGTCTATACGCCCATGGGACTTACTTGAGGGAACAAGGCGCGGAGGGCGAACGTCTGAGGTCCTAACGCGAACCGAAAATCCCTCCCTCTTCATAGCTCGTGCAGCATCTGTTATACAGTAAATTGATTTTCACCTGTGCGGCCGTACTCCAAACCTGCCAACCCTACTAAGCCAGGATGTACATTCTTAACTTTACTGCATTCTGTACATAAACAAATGTAAGATTGGTTACAAAGTACAAGCGGTTCGTGTTTCGAAAGACTTTTACGACATCTAAAAGTCTATTGGAAATCCAGAAGTTTCAGAAACGCTTTAGTGTTTTTCGAATAGGTTAGTAAAAAGAAAATCTACAGTTTCTAAAGGAAATATTATGTAAGCTTATGCTCTTTTAAAAATTAAGTCTTAAAACCCTAACGAAGAAGGCGAACTTATTGTTGTGATTGTGCAGTCCGTATGGTTGTTTTCTACAACAGTGATATAGAAAAGAATAGAGTAACCCATTGTTAAAATGAACGCCCGTCTTCACCAGCTTCAAAATAAGCAGGAGGTTCTCAATTCGATTGTTTTTTTTCAGTAATAAATCAAACATTTGCATTCAGAAAGTAGCATTTGGTGAACGGAAACTAATGAAGACGGCCACGGATGGTCATCCAAAACTCCTAGTGTTTCATGGGTGGCATTAAAATATTTCCATCAAAACACTGAAGCGACTATGACGAAGTCAATTTAAATGATCCTGTTGTAATTTCACTGTCAACCTGATCTGGTAATTGAAGCCGGAAGGTAGAACGGTGTAGCTTAGCCGTGTTTGATCTTATTGGAATCGTTATGAGATGCACTCTGGTAATGATTCACTAAAAAGTGTGACATAAGTAAAAAATGTAATAAAAAAATAAAACAGGCTCCAAAAAACTCTAAAAAGTAAAAAATAATTGTCTTACTTCTAATATAAGGCTTTCGCTTCGTCTTGAACAATGTAGACGGACCTATTTTTCATAGTAAATATTATTTCAATATATGTTTCCATATATTTGAGTGGCAATACTGGAGGGGCGTCCATTATCTACCTCTTTTGTATTATAAAATTGCCTTTTGATTCATTATACATAAATATATATTTCTTTTATCATTGCTATCCAAAAACATCAAAGAATCGACTGTAAATTTAATAAAAACGTATTATCATAAGAAAAAAGAAATTTTTAGAAGAAGCCCATTATGCTGCTTCAGCGAAGAAACGATTCCGGGCTAATTTACATTTAAACCAGTTTAAAGTAAGTACCTGTTGGTTTTTTAATATAAGTTCAATTCGGAAGAAATTTATTTTACACGAAAATCATAATATCAATAAGTACAAGCAATATTAACAAAAATTAAGCCTAGGCAAAAACAGTAAAATTTAAAGATAAAAAAAATGTCCCTATTCGCCATCAGTGGGACAACGACGTACTTAATTCTAAATTACTATTTACCTTGCTTAAGCATCGTGGCTCGGCCCGAGACACACTTGGCCACTTTTTATCGGATACATGGCATAATATAAATTTCCACTCAAATAAGAACATACCTCTTAACCCTAAGTATAATTTTACCTACACTCACTAGCAAAAATAGCGAGTACACTTTGTATTGAATTTCTATAGAAAGTGTACCCGTTATTTTTGCTCGTGAGTATATTCAATCAACTCTGGTCGTCTGTCGTTGCTGCATTTTCCATTCCAATCTATCGACATAGGGCCAGGCCCTCTTGATATTAATAATGATGATGATTAGCTCTGTGCTTTTCTCGAAAATAATCCGTTAAGTCAAAGAAAGCACATTATTACCTCGTCCAACGGTACGTTTGACCCCGCTTATTGCTTCTCGAGCTAGATGTTTAAACTTTTTAACAATCCTCCTGAACCTTCGCGGTTTGCTGAAAGGGATTTATGGGGCAATTTAAACTTTCCGGCGACGAAGTTTTTTTGACGGAAAAGTGGCCAGACTCGCCTGTTAGATATAAAGTGGTTTATATAGAGTTTTGTAATATTTAAGGTTTTTTGTGTACTTGGGAATTAAGGATAATAAGAAGTTGTAATAGAGTTTTTGACTCAAAATTAGAGTAGAGTAGTGCTCTAAAAGCACCGAAGCTACAACCGTTTTAATGTTGGTGGTTAGAAAGAGAAAGCGCGAAAGATCAGTGACGTCACTCATCTCGAGCGCCAAAGTAAATGACGATCGTTCGAATACAAAGGTGCGTTTTGCGGAAAAGGGACAGAGTATGACCGAGTCTATTTTCGAGAAATTTCGAACTAAGAAAATGTCTCAATTCCTAATTTGTAAGGGTACCCTAAACTAATCACCTATGACCGTACAATGTCATATTGTCGTATTGTTGCTGTATATTGTCGCTTCAGCCCCCGCCTTAATCTTCTAACCTATCCGCGTTACAGTCGATTTTGCCCCAACAGGTCTTTCTGAGCTTTTATAAAAAAAATAACCTCGAAGATTAATCTTCTAACCTATCCGCTTTAGAGTCAATTTTGTTCAACTTTCTGGGCTTTTTTTTCCAAATAAGAAATGAAACATTATTTGGTAATACATTTTTAGGTTAAATGAAAAATAATGTAAATCATTAGTAGCAAAAAAAGTTGTATGATTGTTAACACTATGAATTTAAATGTCAAGAAATAAAAACACTTATGAATAAAAAAAATATGAAAAGAAATTGCAGTATGAGAGAAATTATGAAAATTAACACTATTAATTTCGACAATACGGATAAATAATACTTATGATTAAAAAAGTTATGAAGATTAGGATGTTAAAATTGTATAAATATTGGCGTTATGAGTTCGAATGGTTAGGAGTTATGATAGTTAGCAATGAAATATGATTTATGAAATTGATTATTATGGAGTAAAATTGTATGAAAAACATTTTCGGACTTCGAATAGGACGTCAAAAATTATATGAGCAGAAGCGCACCCCTTTTTATCATTCATGTCAGACCGGGTCCGTCCATCGTCACAATTTTGGAAGTTTTTCTCATATTTTTTAATTATAATGCTTTATTTAACCTGCCTATCAATGGGAGAGAGCTTCCCTTCCATCAAAACTAGCAACTAGCAATGTATAACATAAAAAATGCATTTAAATGGGGATGGCGGATGTCTAACACAGGCGTCTTATTGCTCCACTGCATATACTTCAACTCTTCTTAAACTTCAAATCACAAACTACACCGACCATACTTGAAATTCGGAAACTATGCATAATACAATTTACAGTAACTTATACCTTTTTTGATTCGGGAAGCGCGACCTGGGTAGGGGCTATCGAGCTTTTACAATGTAGTTATAAGTATAGTGTAATGGAGGTTAGAATTTATGAGCTTGCAGGTCAAAGTCAAAGGCATAACATTGAATACGAAAATAGTTTAGTAATGATAGCATACCAGCGGAGTAGGTGTCTATTAGACTTGTCCAAATAAAAAACATATATTGTCCTCTCTGAAAAACTGAAATAAAATATATGCGGTCGGTGCCAAAATATAGAGCAGCTTCTAGATAATATAACTGTCAACACGAATCCTCAAATCGACAAAGGGTCGGTAACGAGCTTGTGAATGTTCTAGTGTCGCAGACGTCAATAGGCTACGGTGTCTGTTTGGCATCAGGCAGACTGACAAGATCTGACCAAGCTGTGATTATCTAACACTAAGCGGCAGAGGGGGTTTAATTTTTCCATACTTACCAAAAATTACATTAGATCAACCGTGTACGTAACTACGTTGGAAACTGTTACGTAACCACCCCGCAGGTCTGCCAGTCTAGCAGTGCCATCGCCCCTTGTCTAATAAAACTAGTGAAGGCGGAGTATTATTTATGCGATTGAAGTTGTGTGGGAGACCCCACTGACGCAAAATAAATGTCATGCAACACAGGTACGAATATAATACTCAGACAGAGAAAACTTATAAATTGTATTGTAATTGTAGTAGTACAATATATGTAGTTATAGGATATAAGATAGAATAAGTTAAGTAGCTTTGTTTGAAACTGAGCGCGTCTCTCGCCATCAAACGTAACAGTTTAGCGAGTACAACATTTCAGTGCTAAAATTGTTTCTTTGTGAATGATGAAGATAAATATGCCAGTACTTGACAAGTTCGTCTGGCAGGTGACCTCATAGCGGCGTCCACCCCCAGACAGATATGATAGCCAGCTACAGCCAAAAGGCTGCAGGATCAAGCCAATAAAAACTCCGTGTGAATTAAGCTATAACCGAAATGTATTATTGTAAAATTTAGACAATGTCCCTCTAAACAGCAACGTACAAAAATAAATGGATTTATCATGAAAAGGGTAATTCGTCCCAAAATGAAAGCGCTACAGATAAAATGTGTGTCCTATTCCTAAATTTAGTATACAGTTAAAGCCAACCTAAGCCCATACAGCCAAGAGCGATAAGTAGATTTAAAATTACCTATTTGAATTGGCGTAGTTGTATCAAAGAATCCATTCAAAAAACAACTTTATCGTTAAAGTTAGAACATTAAAAATCCATTAACAGTTTCATATGAATTCGGCCACAAAAAGAAATTCAACTGATAGCAACAGTCCCATGTAAATACGAGTATATCTCTATAAAAATACAATAAAGTAACGGATAGGGAAAAGGCCTCGTTTAGGGAAATAGGATTTCCCTCGGGACGTTGTGACGTCATTTCGACGCGAATGGGTGGATTTTAATGCGATATTTTATATGAAAGCAAACGAGATTACCAAGGGTTCATCATCGGCCTATATAGTCAGCCAAGAAAGTGTTATACCAGTTTTGTAAAGTTTCTGTGACATCTAAGTAGTCATCGCTAAGGTTGACTTCAAATTGAAACTTGATACATGGCATGACGTTAATATAATAAATGATCAAGAGAGCAATGGGAACTGTCATATGTTAATTGGAAGGAGAAATCGACCTAGTTGTTTCATGACGTTCATATTAACGTCCAGCCTTAGGGTGGTGGACTACATTTTTGGCCGACTATGCAACGACGGTGGCAAGCTTATAGCTAGGGAATGCAATCCCGCACAACGATTTCGATCCCGGTATTTTAGATTCTCAATCCCGTGGGATCCCGGCATTTGCGGTATCCCGCATAGTTCAGAAATAATATCAGAAATAGTTATAATTTTATATCCGGTTATGTTATTTTCATAAATCACACGCTCCCGTGTAATAGGAGTCACGTTTATGTCTTAATCTCACTAGAGAAAGAGACGCAACACTTTTACGAATGGAGTTTTTGGGCATTTCGATGAAACGAATCCAACGAAAATTTTGCTTTCTGACTGACAGTGACGACAAAGTTCACAACATTCACTTCACTTTTACTTAGCTTTCTTCCAAAGAAATGTTCGGCTGAATATTTTTTAATTAACCTGGAGGAATAACATTCTTGTGACTAGTAATAATTATGAGCATGACAAGTGTCCGTAATAATAAAACTAACTTTCTCTTCAATCCCGCAATCCCGCACGGGATCCCGCAAAATTTTGGTGCGGGATTTCGGTATTTCGGGATCCCGGTATCCTGGTAATTGGGGATCACGGTATATAAAAATCACAAGCGCAATGCTGAGCCTTCGTTATGTTGGCAACTAGCGAGATAATGCGCCTCCAGTATTTTAAATATAAAACTACCGTGAGTTTCAGTCATACTGAAATATAATAAACGGGTCTCTCACGTCTTGGTTTGAAAAGTATCGAGCGATATTCGACTTTAAAGTCGCAAAGTGACGCGTTTATTATATTCAATGCCCTCCAGTATGATTCTGCTCGCATCTGACAGGTACTACAGTGTTAAAAGTTTCTGTGTATTATGCATTGTATGCAGAAAGAAATGTTGTGTACAAGGAGATGGCGTTCATTTAAAAATTGGTTTTGGTTTACAACCAGAGCAATATTCGTAATATATTGTAACTGAATTGTTACTAAGGCCGGGTTTTATAAAGATCCGTTAGACCAAATGTCAGATCAAATTTCAGTAACTCAGTACATTTTTTGAGATAACAAACCGACATAAGGTCTAACGGATATTTATAAAGCCGAGCCTAAATATACTCACGAGCAAAAATAACGGGTACACTTTCTTCGGAAATTCAATACAAAGTGTACCTGTTATTTTTGCTCGTGAGTGTAGTTCACATCATACTTAACCGCTATTTAATAACTTAAAGATCCACCTATAAACGCAATAAGTATCCACATCTTTACATCGTAAGTCGTTACGTTTTTACGTTCCGTCTCAGATAGCAAATTTATGTCGCGTTCACTGAAAAGCCTATCGTTAAACGAAATGTGTAACTTAATTGCGATGGTCTTCTGTTATGTTATAACTTTGTATCATTCAACTTTGTGTCATAATGAATTATCTCCTATCTCTTTCAATAAAGAATCTGCTAATATTATAACGTGCATACACACCTACACCGTGTCATGAACTTAATCCCAAAATAGATCCTAACAATAAAAAGTAAGCGCACTCCTGAGACACTTGAAAAAGTTCCGGGAGGGACAACGCACCTATAAGGTGCCGTAAAGTGGCCGGCAGCTAATTCCGCAAGTGTAACCTCAGTCGGGCGCGGAGGCTGACCTTGAAACGTCCTGAACATGGATCAAGGGCGCTGGAAAGTTTCCGGGAATTTTGGTGGAATCTAAATATTCGGTCTACCAAATTAGGTGCTTGTGCGTTTCACAATTGGAATCTAAATATTCGGTCTACCAAATTAGGTGCTTGTGCATTTCACAGTTGGAATCTAAATATTCGGTCTACCAAATTAGGTGCTTGTTCATTTCACAATTGGAATCTAAATATTCGGTCTACCAAATTAGGTGCTTGTGCATTTCACAATTGGAATCTAAATATTCGGTCTACCAAATTAGGTGCTTGTGCATTTCACAATTGGAATCTAAATATTCGGTCTACCAAATTAGGTGCTTGTGCATTTCAGAATCATATTAGTATGGATGTATAGATCGATGTCAAAAACGTGAAGCTTTTCAGTCTTAACAGCGTGATGACGAAATGACGAGCGTGATCGGACAGAATTTTGTTGTTGTGCTAATGGGTGCGACCAAACAACTTGGTGTGTTGGTTTTTGAGGGATATATTCAAATGACTTCAGTTTTTTTGTGAACATTTTTATACAACGGCGGTGGCACACTAACTTAGGACTTGTCTGATGTTAAGCAGACACCGCAACCTATGGATGCTTGCAACTCCAGGTGAACTAAAAAACGCTCTTCTTGAAGTTGTGTTGGCAGCTAGAAACATTACATATGCAAGTCCCTAACTCTTCAACAGCGCATCTTCGGGAGCTCTGGCGACCAAGAACTAACGCCACATCGATACCAAAAGAGTAAATAGTGGTGTTATTATGGCTGCGTTCTTCTGTAAGGTACTTAAAAGATTTGTTAAAACGGGTCTAACGCGATATTTATGCATTTAATTTTTAACTGACGTTTCGACGCGGGTTGCACCGGTCATGTTCGCGGCAGAACTGTCGTCTCAGCAAGTTTTCAACGGAGATATGGGTACACAAAAAGATTATAAAAATGTGAAGGGTAAGTCCGAAAAAAGTTTTCTACCCGTCCACTATGTTTCTAATTGTATAAGGCATGGCACACAATACTCACAATACCCGCTCCAGATCCGAAGATTTATCCCGAGATTACAGGTTTTTTATTACTGGCCCCCAAGCTTCCGATAAATAAATAAATAAATAAATATTAGAGGACAATCTTACACAAATCGAACTAGCCCCACAGTAAGCTCAAGAAGGCTTGTGTTATGGGTACTAGACGACGATATATACATTGAAACAGTCCTCCCTATTGCATCTTTTAAGTATATGTGCAAAACGCGAGAGTTTAAAATGTTTCTGTAAGGTATTTTTCCAGTTATGCTACTCCAAATCTGAGCGACGTTCCTAACCTAACCTACCCTACAATTTCAAGTATTTCCACTGAACGAGACGACGTTCCGCTAAACCCCACCTAACCTAGGCTAGTTTACCTTGAAGCATTTCCAGAAGCTTGCGATTCGTGAGCTGGAATGACGTCATATCGCGGGGGCGGAAGGTTCGCTCGCCTCCTGTATAAAACGAACAGTTGACGTAACGTAGAAATATATATGTCGTAATGCTCCAGACCATTTGTAACACGTGATGTTAAAAGATTGGGATTCTTCTAGTTTCTTTTTTATAGAACGACGGTAGCAAACAAGCAGTTGGACTATGGTACAAATATTAACCTGCCCGATGATAAGCAGAGTTCATATAACCTATAGCACGAGTGAATGGGTCATTGCCAGATTTAGGTTCGCGTATTTTCGGCGGACATATCAAAAGTTAAGGGCTACAAAGCTTAATTTTGGATTGGTCTAGTAACCCGCATACGGTGTTTCCGTAGCTATAAATCCATGTAATAAAAACATAACCTATATGTACATAAGCCGTTAACTATTGACCACCGGGTGGAGAACTTTTGGTTTTACAGCTGACAATGATCCGAATAGGTACCTTCTGGGTGAGCTCACTTCACCGTCGGCCTCATCTTTGCCCCCTGGCTTGATGCTGGCACAAAATTTTATTTAGGAAGCAAATAAAGATTAATATTTTTTTTATCCCGACTGTGGCTTTATAGGCCGGGCCCAATTTAATACCACATTCGTGAAAAATGTTTTATACATACATTCCCAATGTAATAATAGAGTTTCCTCAATTAGTCTTGAAAAATGAGCGCACCAGAAAACATCTGCTTTGAGAGCCTTTGGAGAAAAATTAGACAATCGCGAAAAGGGCCAAGTAAATGGCGGCTTTAACTCTGCGGAAAATTACTGGCATTCGACTAGAGCCCAAATAACGAGGCTGTCTTATCTATAATTAATCAAGTTACTAGAATATTAAAGTTGTGTCAGCGGAGTAATTGCATAATTTTTCAGTGGGTTCGAATTCTGCGACGTACCACTGTGATTTTTTCCTACTTACTTAACTACATAAGTTTTTTTAAATCATTTGATATTTAACTTTAGCATTTCGGTGAAAAATTGAAACAAGAAAAATTGGAAGACGGGAGTCGCTTTTAGAAAAATAGGTAGAAATGGCTGGCCAAGACCAAGCCCATTGGCGAAAGTAAAAGGACAAATTTCCCTTTTTTTCCATACAACGGTAGTACGAAGCCACGCAGGCGTTACATCACAGCTGCGTGTCAATCAGTATGGAGCGTTTTCAGTGCTCGTTAGCTGTGTTGTACTATGCCCCTCATTGTTGGTCCCATACAAACATTTGATCGTCTCTAAAAACGAGTTCAAATGGCATGAAAAAAAATATTTTTCATCATGCCTATTTCCTAGCCTATAGGTGAAAGGTCACCTTTCAACACGTAATTGGTAAATTCCTAGAATTCGTGATATTACCTAGCCCGACATTGTACAGGGAGGGAAAATTGATGGACCTTGGGAACCTTTTGCTGGCCGCCTCGTGCACAAAAGGAAATTTGGCTTTTATTAGTGATATGTCGAATATTATATGTCTCTAACATGTAAACCCTGGAGGGTCCACGTACAAATAAATAAACATCTTCTTGGAAATCTTCATATTATTTACAACTTCAATTAAGGTCGTCTTTCATACTGAATCATACGTCAACTCATTCGCCATTCCAAAACAATCCAAACTCCATTCGAACGTTCCTTATTCATCATCAAACAGCCAGCACCATACATAGCCATCAAAAAGTACCAATCCTTCATGTTATGTTAAGAAATTAATCTGATACTCACGGTAAAATAGCTACTGTAATTTACTTATTATATGAAGATATACCTTTATATAAGGTCTTATGCAGATAAATTGAAAATTGGTTTAAAATGGCTGCCGGTTTACAATAAATTACCTCCTTAACTTGGGCGGGTAATCGTTTGTCTGACGTAATTGGGCACAACTGTCATATAAAATAGGTTGTGCTCGACAAAAAAAGAGAAACTATGACAGGGACAACAAATAATATGTAACTCTCTGTCCGTCTTATACAAAGTTGTATATGACCGTCTCGCTTGGTAGTGGTATTATTATTTGCTTGACGAGTCTGTAAGTCTGTGTTATCAGTTTTCGTTATACTGACGCTTACACTCTGTGTCCGTTAATTACATGGATTTTTTTGAGAAATGGAAATGTATCAATCAAAATGTAATAAAAATTTATTATGATTTTTCGCCTCGCCTAACTCCAATTTGATGAAAATATGAACCTAACCATTAGTTTTAACAAAAAAGCGGTCAAATGCAAGTCGGTCTCGCGCACCGAGGGTTCCGTCCACACTTTCGTTACTACTCGTCACAAACTAATTATAATTCTGAAAAATCTTTAACAGCGGATATTTTATATTATTTACTTGCGTGCCCATACAACTTATTACGTAAGTTGGTTTTGCAGTGATAATTCCTCATCTCGTGAACCGAATTCGACAGTTCTTTTCTATTTGAAAAAACTGCATACATTGGTGGCAAAATTACAAAATACCATTTTTTCTTTACACCGCTTTTTCTACAGCTATTCCAGGTTAAATATCAATAGCTTAAGTAGTGAGATATTAGCGATGTGACAGGCAGACACACAGAGTCGCACCATAAAGATTCCATTTGTGCCTTTTTTAAAACGGAACCCAAAAAACACCAACAGCATTGTGCCGAGCAATAAAGCTCATAATCTTCAGCATTTTAATATTATGCCTAAACGTTCGGATTAAGTTCACGTAAATATGGAAGGTGAATGACCGACTATGTTTTATTTTACGACGAGCGCTGAATTTTAATGATAATTATAAGTAGCTTTTGCCTACTATTTCGTGTGTAGACTGCCGTATTATTCGCTTACATTTCTTACATAGGCAGCATCTGACGAAGTATGTCCGCCTTACAGAAGACTACAGTCATAATAACGCCTCTACTAAAGCTCGGTTGCACCGACATACGATCACAGGCCGGTCATCGCCAAATATGGCACCGGCAGTTGTCATCCCATAGAAACTCGTCAAATTTTCCATACAGTCAGATTTTAACGAGCATCGCTTACAATTATCAGATTTTAACGAATACAGACGGTTTCGTGCAACCCACCATTACTCTGTAGTTATGCGGTGCGCACTGTATTAGAGAGTGAAGGAACCATGAGGGAACTGAACCACTACTATTGGCTGTCAATGCAAAGAATCCTCAAATCGAAACAGTGCATCCTCGGGAGTTCTGAGGACCTTATTCCCCACCAAGAACAGAACACCAGATTGAAAGAAGTGGGATTATTATGGCTACGGTTTTCTCTAAGCTGGAACTACTTCCACAGTTGGGTTGCTCCAAAGTATAAGCGAGATAACCTTACCAGCGCCCGTGTGGTTGCCGGGTAAGAATTGCGCCACCCCATCTCTTCCCGTGGGTTTCGTAGGAGGCGAATAAGGGAAAATCGGAGGGTGGGCAGCAGCATCCTTCGATCATTACCACCATCAAACTGCGGTCGCCAACCCGCTTGCCAAGCGTGGCGACTATGGCAAATCCCCCCCAAGGGAAAAATAAATTGGGGGAGGCCTATGTTCAGCAGTGGACGTCTTTCGGCTGAAATGATGATGATGAACCTTACCAGGTTACACAACACTACATACTGAGCAAGTACGTAATGGTGTCATATTACCCGTGTAAAGTTCTCGTAACGAGCTGGTAATATTACCGATGATGGCGAAGTTTGACGGATATGATCGAGCGACCTATTCGTCACTCAAGTAATAATTGCCTACACGTGGCGTAAGGATAATTTTGGATAGCTCTCACCAATAAAGGTTTTAAGAAATATTTCTTTTTTATTGGTAATGTAATATTTCTTAATGTTGTTTAATGCCTACAGTATCGTTATTCGTTTTAGATTACGTATTTTGTCTATATCTATACGTATTATCCAAGCGTGATCTGAGCTCAAGAGGCAGTAAAATTTTAAAAATATAATGTATTTGATTACACATATGCTCATTATAATACTAAACAAGTACAGTAACAACATACGTTTCATAATACATAATAAAGATAACTAGTGTTTCTCAATTCACAGGTCTCTAGTCCTTCGAATAGAGTTCAATTTCATGATACTCTGAATCCTCCCGCAAGTGTGACCAACCCTAAACGAGACCGATAAACAATTGTGTCGCCTGTCTAGACTTGGTCCAATTATAGCTGTCCTTATTACCCAATGCACGGTACAGGATAATGTAATACAGTACTTATTTTACCTACATTACCAGTGGTTCTGTGAGCTGCCCCGTATTATGGTTGCAGTTATTATAGAACGAGATAAAGCATCTGTCACTTTCTATAGTGTGGTATTAGAAGAAAGTCATAGATCCTTCATTTTTTCATCTATCACGCGAAACACGTGACCTTCATCAACCCTTAGATTACGCAAGCGTTTTTTAAGTTTTAGAATAAAGGAAAAATTTAAAAATTTAGGCACCGAGCAGGATTCGAACCTGCGACCTCCCGGCACTCGCGGCCAGTCGCTCTAGCCAACTGAGCTATAGGTGCAATCGCCACCCAGTCCCATTCTCAATATGATTTGAGACGTTAGTGCCGTTAATGAACCATGAGTCTTCTGGTAGATGTCGCTGTACGCCTCCCTTAAGGCCATTGTATAAAATATAGTTTTTTAAGTTATTAAACTCCATGGCTCCGCCATTTTTTTAATTTATAACTAACCCGACAACTAATCCATATCATTATCGAACCTGCTCACAAAACTTCACCAGAGTCGGTTGATGTATGCGACATCGAACATTGGGAACAGCCTGAAAGCCGCCTGCCGAACATACTAAAGTATTTTTGCCCGAGCTGAAACGGAAACCTCCAATCGCTTCGCTCACTCGGTCAATAATGTGGCTATATTAATATCCCAATGTAATCCCAATGTAATAGTAAATTAGACATATTAATTAATATTATAAAAATAAATGGGATTCGAAAAAATGTTTTTTGTTTATTGGCCAAATGTAAATTGAAAGTTACCAATAGAATGTTTCATGGGAAATGTTTCAATAAAAAGAAATTGTATTGCAATTTGCAACTATGTACATAGACGCAATATTTCATGGCACCCTTTTTTCATACAACTGTACGTCACGCCTGCGTGTGTACCAGTACCTAAGGAGCATTTTGAGTGCTCGTCAGCTATGCTGTACTTTGCCTCTCATTTTCGTCTTTTGTGTTACTCTAATTGCAGTTAGGCCTATATAAACATTTGATCATGGATTTCTGTCTCACTAAAACTGTGAAAATTAGAAAGAGGTGGGTAGATTTTGTCTCTACTCGCGTCGAGTCGCAGCAGTAGTTAGCCCCACTGAAGTACATAACAAAACGGTGTGTCTATGCCACAAAGACAAGGAAAATCTTTTCTCACTTGATCTGTACCGTGTCAAAAAGTACAATACCGTTTATAACGATTCAATATGATAGAAAACGACATCTAGAAGATGGTGTTGTCTCAGAAACCTGTCCACATTTCGACAGAGAACGCATTGAACATGAATTTATCTGCAGCACATATAACATAAAACCATTCGAGATAGTCAAGCTGAAGACAGCTAGTCACCAAAGAAGTGGCTTATAAGTCGGAGCCCATAAAGCGATAGGAGTGGGCGGTTGTAGAGTGCTTCGGTAGCTTCGAAATCTTCGCAGTCTCCATCGTGGGGTGCGAACTCGGTCCCCTGCTGCCCTTACTCCTCCACTCCCTGTTCAGACGAAGACCCTATTTCGTCCTGATTTTAGACTGTACTCCCTCCCCCGCTTGCTACTCCCATGACAGTGTCCCCAAGCCCTCTCGGCCATTAAAAAAGCAATAAATGTCTGTTGAGATACTCGTATCTCACCTCCCTGAACTCTCCCCACTCACCATTTAGAACAACAATATCGCAGAATCCTGAATGACAGTTTAAACTGAAACATTGTTGTCAGAGCCCATATACTCATTCGAAACCTAAATTCAATTATTTAAATAATACTCGAAATTTAACCAGCCAGTCAGACCGCAACACATAATAACAAACCCCCTCCCTACAATATTTTAGTCCTAATATTACGTTAATAGGGGTTAAATTTTTCAATTTTTAGGCGAAGCGTGCCACACACGCCGTCGTTAACAACCTAGGTTTCGCCGGAAGATCAGCGCCAGCTCCCTGAGTCGGCATTACGCTGAGGCGAAACCTTTTTGTGGCGATTCCATGTTCTTTTAATTACATTTATTTATCTATATTATATGTTTGTATCGTCACGAATAAATGTTTTTCTTTCTTTCTTTCTTAATAATTTATTATTATAATAATTACGCCAATAGACTACATAACCATAAGACTGATACTTTTCCTAGAATTACTATGAATATTACGTCCACTTTAATAAGTTATTATAATGTAATTCGTGTTTATTAGTATTATTTAATATATATATATTATAAGCAGCTTATAAAAAAAACACTAAGTTTCCACAATGGGGGAGGAAGGGTTTAATCCGTAGGCGACGGCACCATTCCCAGTCGAGTCGGATATGCGGTCAGGTACCATAGGCAGTATACTATGACTGCCATGACTATTCCCTCCCTCGCCTCGACGCAAAAAAAACGGTGCAATACCTCACCTATAACTTACAACCTTTACAACGCTTAAAAATCTGAGATGGCTGGTGCATTTGGTAATGACAAATATATTAAATGAAACGAACAAGAGAATTTACTATTTAATAAATCATTTTTGCTTTATTTCTCACTGATCCTCATAATTACCGTAATGAATGAAACAAAATAAACCTTCCTTTGATTTTTTCCTAGGTTACTCTCCAATCGCGAACTCCTACCCCATTCAGGTTCAAAAAAAAATTCGACGATTCGCCGCGTTCGTCCATACCTCCGGTTTTCTCCAATATCTAGTTAGGTAAACGTCCCAGTGCTCGACACGTTAATGCCCAATATATGACACCTATTGATCAGCTCTGCCATCATGATATAAGATTAAGAGTCGTGTTGGGTCAGGGTCGAGCACAAGGACGTTTACCTCATTTAGTAGTATATTTTCGGATGCTACTACAAGGTGAAGGACACAAATCAATATCGAGAATAATTTACTACACTTTATAGAGGCCTATGTTTGAGGAACTAAAATGTAGCTTACGCCCTTTTTGGTGAAAGGGTGAGCGCGTAAGTCACGCCTACGCTCAGCCTCCGACTTTATTTGACGTTTATTTATACATTCTCGTTACGCTATAGCTTTGCGTAACTTATGGAGCTTCGGTTAGGTAAAGCCCGTCCAGAAATATATGACCATTGTCGAGAGGGCGCTATTATTCTCATTTATATGGCAACAGGTCAGTAATGTTCAAATTTTGAACCACCTGTTTGTTATCTGTCATTTTTCACAGAAATTAAAGAATTATTACCATTTTGGTAAGGAACCCTAAAAAGGACCGCAGTATAAATGAATTCTAATTTTTAACATTGTACTGGATGAGATCAAATCGCAACCTGATGATGAGTTATTTAAGATCAAGTTAAAAAACCTATTAATAGAAAATTGTTACTACTCGATGGACGAATTCCTTGATGACAAAAATTAAACAAGTTATTATACGTAAATTGAAACAAAATGTAGGCACTTAGTCTTAGATTAACATTATACATAAAATAACAGTAATATATATTATATAATTAATTGTGAAGTAAATAATTGATTCACCTAATTTATTTGACATATACAGTCGCCATAAAATATATCTGTACTCTTCAGGGTGCTCAAAAATATCTGAACATGCACTTTAACGCCTTGACAATAGAGCCGTGTTCAGATATTTGTGAGCACCTCGTTCGCTCCGATATATCTGATGGCGACTGTACCATAATTGTAAATGTAATAATCGAGAGGTTTTAAATCTAGATTTAATATTATGACTATTGTGTGCCCTTACAGAGTGTCATGAAATGACTTAAATTAGAAATGTAACATCTTATTGTGTATGCATGACATTACAATGAATAAATAAATAAATTAAATATTCAACACTGCCAACAGTAACAACCTATGATTAAAATTATTGCCAGTGTAAGAAATGTGTTCCAATGAAATTGCAACATGGCCAACGGTCATACATTTCTGATCGCGCTTTAATTATAGCAGATGAAGGGTTGGAATTCATTGTCTTTAATTTTTTTAGAATAATAAATAATCGTAATGGTTTGGAAAGGTTTTTGTGTCAGTTTTACTTCAACGCTGCCTAACCCAGGGCATCAAAACTCCTACTTGGATTGCCACAGAAGTAACCTAGTTTAATATTCTTAGCTCAAAAAACACAAACAAGATAACATTAAAAATAAAGTACGATATATCAATACTATATGCAAAAGATCGATTTTTTATATTCATTTGTACCTAATCGTTTTATCTACTTAGGTGTTTATAATTCTCGTATTTATCCTACGTTATAACACACCCATCATTGAGCTTACGAGATATGGGACTACATATATCACGCCAGTTGTGCAAACTTTATATAAGTCTCACAACGTAACAGAACAGAACTTATTAATAAAGTGAAGGAAAGTTCCACTCTTAAGACAAAGAACGTCCAAGATTTTCAAGTGCCTCCAGCGGTCAGATATGAAAAGCTGTCTCGAGAACTATTTACGAAACAAAGCTCAGACAAATATATGAAATGAAAAAGACTCGAATTTTCTCGCTACTTTTTACTCCTTAAAGTATGTTGTTGTCTACTGTCCAGGTAATGTAAGATACGCCACTATTATATTTTTTTAGCTCAGTTGTAAGTCCTGCTGAAAAACCAGCATGACATCTCTTACCGTGGCGTAACGTAAAATATGTATATATATATATATATATAATTATTAGAATTAAAAATTTTTTTTAGGTTACCTCCCCTACATGTAAAGTGGTGGTGCAATTTTTTTTTCTTCCAAACCCCATCGTGTGTGGTATTGTTGGATAGCTCTTAAATATTATAAGGTTTCTAAAAACATTTTTTGATTCAAGAATCGGTTGGCGTGATATTAAGCTTTGAAGTGATAATTTTTGCTATGGTCACGTGTGCCCCCCCCCCCCTGCCAGCTAAACGGTGGCTACTAGGCATGTGAAAAAAATCATGGTATTAGTATATACGATTAATTTAAAAGGAAAACTATTACAGCTAAGTAGACATTACCGTAAAGGGCAAAAATATGTATACAACGCAACATATCGTAAAAGTACATCATCAGTACTAAGATCAGTAAAAACCCTTCTACGGGTCCGTAATTCCGCATATGAACGGTGACGTGATGGACGGGCAACTACGGAACCCTACATTATGCGTGGCCCGACACGCACTTGGCCGGTTTTGTTATTTAGCATTTAATCTTCAACACTACTCATTTAATATTGAAATAAACACCGACTGTGACACTGACAAGTCTGACAACCTATCGTAAAAATGTTCATGTTTAGGCCCACATAATTTTAAAGGTTTGAAACTGTTTGACAATAAAAACTAGAATGTTACAACACAGTTTAGAAACAGTGAGCTAAATTAATTGTGAAGGATCAATGAATCTTCTAATTAATAAAAGCTCGGCAACGCGCTTGCAACTCCTCTGACGACGTAGGCGTAAGTAAATTAAAGTGCATGCTTAGGTACCATGAGGTAGGCAGTATGCTTGTTTGCCACCCGTTGTGGTATCAAGAATGTGAAGAGAAATACCCACTTAAAATACCTTAAAAAATGAGTGGATATTCATTTTAACTGTCGATTAAAATGAAATTAATATAAAATAAGCAATATTATTTAAGGAATAAAACATTGGGTCGTTTAAGTGAACTCTTATTTAGCTAGGTAGTATGGGCGAAATCTTATACAGCCCTTCTCTTTTTACTTAATAAATCACAAAAACTTCTCCTTCGAAATTTTATTTTCAGAATATCACAAGCGTATCGCGCTGAAATTCGGTCACAAACTGTTTCGACCCACCTCAATACCGTCTAAAGTCTAATTTAACCTGGTCCCTAGATTAATAACAACTGTATGTGATCAGGGCTCAGACTTAACAGGCTCGCTCGCGTGAATTAGTATTGAGACTTAATGCTGGCCGATATTTTATAAAACTGTTGTTGGATTATGAATCTTTTAGCATGTAAAATTACGATGCTTTTTGTACGTACTACTTTGATACAAATCGGCCAACTGAAATAATCTTATGAGTAAGCCCAGCTCTTAATCTCCCATCTGTTGTTCGACCTTGAACTCTGGTGACGTCAGCGCCCACCCCCTGTACCATGAACAACGTTACCAGAATAAAAAGACAGGCCCGATATTTCGTTGTAATGATCAAATATTTTTGTGTCAAATTGTTAACGTTGGCCTTTATTTTCTAAAAATAACAACGTGACATCGTGAGCTACGGTTACGCTGAATATTTTTGTTTTTATTCTTGTTACGCGCAATGTAGGGTTCCGTTTGCCTACTAGTTATATAAATAAATAAATAAATATTAGAGGACAATCTTACACAAATCGAACTAGCCCCACAGTAAGCTCAAGAAGGCTTGTGTTATGGGTACTAGACGACGATATATTTAATAGATATAAATACTTAAATACATAGAAAACATCCAAGACTCAGAAACAAATATTCATGCTCATCACACAAATATTTGCCCTGACCGGGATTCGAACCCAGGACCGTCAGCTTCACAGGCAGGTGCACTACCCACTAGGCTAAACCGGTCGTATATTATGCGGATTTAAAAATACTAATCTCAGACCATTGAACTCAATATTGACTAGTGGTTGTGAGCTGAAGACCTCGCGAGTGTGTTTTTTAATTCCAATAACTGACTACATAAATTCGAATCTATAGAATTATCGAATCTGCATCGGTTGAGAAATGCGTCCGTAGAAGAGAACAAACAGAAATTCGCAAGCATAAACTTATAAAATCATTGAAAAAAAAATTATTTCAAAAATTTCCAAAAATTGACTCTGCAAAAATATACTGATCCTGTTCACATAAATTCATCAACCGTCAAATCATTTGACGGTTGAGGCGAACAACCGAAAATATTTGGAACTCCCAAAATCTGTAATTTCGACATCTGGACATACGAAAGCATTTTTAATCTGAATCAGAGACCTTCGTCTTTTTCTTACTCGGCCGATAACGTGACGTCCTCCGTCTCCCCTTAATAATATTTGATCTTCGAACATAAGGAAAAAAACCGGTCAAATGAGAATCCGACTTGCGCACCGAGGGTTCCGTAGACAAATGTGTACCGGTTCCAACCACATTAAATTTAGGAAAATCTCAACAACATGGTGTAGAAATTGAATGCCATTGGTACAGCGCCATCTACCGGCGAATTTTGTTACAAATTTGAGCGACTGAATAACTTAGTAAGTATGGTGCTTTTTCAAGGATAATTCTTTATCACGTTAACCAATTGCAATTCTTTTTTTTTTTATTTAAAAAAATGTACCTTCAGTATAATTGCGTAGCAATTTTCTAATACAAAAATACTTGCAAGGTGATTATATTACAAACAGTATAAAAATGTTTTATGACGAAAAAAAAACTGGATAGAGCTACAGTCATATTCTTTCTGTAAAATATACATTGATTCAATGATATGTAACAATTTCATATTTTTTCCTGGGTAAATATCGGAGATAAGGGGGAACGGTATTTCTTTTTACATATTCCCTCATAATCGAAAATGACTCAACGTAAAAAAAAGTGCAACTCAAGCCCTTTCATATGACACCCCACTTGACATATTCACTTAGCCTTTCAAATTTTGAACCACCTGTTATCTATAATTTTTCACAGAAAATAAAATCAATATTAAAAAAAAAAACATTTTTTGTGCATGCATCTAAGGTTACCCTTCTTTAAACTGTTCCAAATTTCAAATCGATAGTATAAGTAGTTCTTGAGATACTTAGCGATGTGACAGAGACAGACAGACAAAGTGAAAACATAAGGCTCGGTTTTATAAAGATCCGTTTTATGTCGGCTTGTTATGTCAAAAAATGTACTGAGTTACTGAAATTTGATCTGACATTTGGTCTAACGGATCTTTACAAAACCCTGCCTAAGGGTTCCTTTTTACCACTTTGGTATTTAACCCTAAAAAGTATAAACAAAACAAATGAATTTCGTAAACACAATTAACCTAATTCCGACATCTAGAAAGTAAATGAATTAAGGGATTCAACCTTCCTCTCTAACATATAATATTATGTGTTCCAGTCGTGATATATTATGTTACACCTGGTGGGGGGGCACCCCCCTCTGTTAGTATTCGGAAGGCGCACGCCGTAAGCCAAATACAACACTTGGAGTAAACAGAACAGACGCATTATTTGACAGTGCTGCTAAGAATTGAGACTTTACCACATGTTAAGATTTATTAAATGATGAATTTATTATAAAGGAATACATCAATATTATTATGTTAAAATGTATGGTGTTACTCTATGGACAGTAAGCCATCAAAATATCACAATAAGTTGTAAAAAGTTTAAAAAAAATACGTAAATCATAAAAATTCACAAGTTGTAAAAAATTACATAATTTTATCAAAATCATAAAAATGTATATAGGTAATTTCAAAAATTATGTTAAAGTTAAACTATAACGACTAGGAGAAGGGCGTCCATTTTAAAACTGGACATGCTCTAGCAATCTTTTTATATGCAAAATTACAACTTTTAAAAGGCACAGACGCTATATAAGCCGAAGTCTTTTATTTTAATGGCAAGATAATAACACTCTCACCAAGAAAATGCCAGTCCCAGGTATCTGTTTCGGCCTTCAGAACATCTTCGATAAAATCTTCAATAAGCCCTTACGTTACGTGACTAAAATATCGAATTCGAATGTCGAATTCCAGCTCGTATATAAAACACTGATAACAGCGTAACATATGGAGCGCTCGTGGCCTAGCGGCGCCCGCGTATCGCGTGCGGTATGCGAGGTTAAGCAACGTCGGCCCAGGTCAGTTATTGGATGGGGGACCACTTTGAGTGGTTATTAAGTAGTAAGTGGCTGCTATCTATGATAGCAGTCGTTAAGCCAAGTTAGAGGCCTTCGGGCGGCTTGAGAACTTCTAACAGTCAAGTTGCCCACTCACTTGAAAAGCCTAATTCCAATAAGGTCTGGTTTCCCCTCGAGTTGGAAGGTCAGATGGCAGTCGCTTCCGTAAAAACTAGTGCCAAATCTTGGGATCAGGTAGCGGACCCCGGGCATCCTTTAGGATGCTACTGTACCGGGATAACGCTCGGATGATGATGATGAACAGCGTAACATATGCTTGTTTGACTGGGTGTAACTGAAGATGATAGATATACTTACGAAAGTGGGTTGATCTTTGGAAGATTTATGCTTATGATGAATGGCAACCTAAACTTCTCATAAAGACAGTGATAGTACTATTACCTATTCTATGACACTGACCAAAACTAGCCGTTTTACCTTTTCACAAGTAATTAAATAAAGAGTCGGATTTATTCAATGACTTGAGAATTGCTACGTTTAGCAATTGAAAGAACTTTAAGGATAAAGCCATGTTTTATATTAAATTTAAGAAATAAAACCACCCTTAGTTACCCAAAACCATATTTCCCTTTCTACCTTTTCTGGAATATCTTTTTTAAGATTTCAACCACAAGGTTGTATTTCTATTGCAGCAGATAAGTGAAGATTATGGTTGGTAAAATACTCTATAGAAGTGAGGCCGAATAAATGAAAATGTAAATTTTCAGCCTACTATGGCCGTTTAGCCTTAATAATGCTGTAATTCTGTAAAAATTGGCAATCTCTGCGAATGGTGTTAAGTACTTAAATCGGATCTAACGGCATATGACACTTCTGTCGCTATTCGGATATCACAGTAATTTTTTGTTGCTTTAAATAGTAATAAATGATAATTTATATTTGTACAATACGATACAAAATACTCTTTATTGCACCCCTCATTAGTAGACACAGTATAAAATCACAATAAATAGACGCTAACAAGAGGCGATCTTATCGCTAACGAGCGATTTCATCGAGACAACACATATTTATGTATTAAATGTTTGTTCGACGAGATAGAGTATTGTTTAATAGGGTCTTGTTTGGTTGACGAAATTATGAGACAAAAAATGTTTATAAGGGCAGACATGAGGCAAATCGGTCTAGATATAGAGAATACTACATTACGCATTAAATTACATTTAATGCAATTACTTGTAATGCATTACGCTCGTAATTGAATTAAATTTAATTTGAATTACCTGGTAACTTTTAATTGAAATTACATAAATTCGTAATTGCATTACGCAATTACATTGTGTAAACTATTTATTACTTACGCAAACAGGATCAAATTTACCCGCGTGGAATAGTTAAGGAAAATATTCAGTCTAGTTTAACATAATTATTGAATAAACATTTACCAAAATACAATTTAAATTACTAGTAAGCATTTAAAGGAAGTACTTAGGTATAAGTATTTTTTTAGTCTTACATTTTCTTAGTAATATGATTTTAACAAGTTTAAGTGTAAATCTTCGAATGGTAATATAATCATATCCGGGAGGTACAGTCAACTGCAAAAGTGTACAAATATGTGTCAGTCCTAAACAAAAGGGACCTTACGGCGGAAAATGAGTTATATACGGGTAGAGAATGCCATACGACATTAAGTCCGCCTTTTGTACGATAAGGTTTCTTTTGTGCAATAAAGATTAAATAAATAAATAAATACAAGAATCAACCCACCTAAAAATACCGCCATAAGGTTCCTTTTGTTTTGGACTGACACAAATAGCATCCAAAGTTGAGTTTAAAGACTAAAACACGTACTAAAAAACTTACACAAGTATGTTAAAAAATAGTTGATCATTTTGAGGATAAGTTCCTTAAAATTGAGTTGCAAACTTAGGCCTTAATATATTAAATTAAAACACAAACCCACAAACAAGTATAGCATACTATATAAAAACGATGAAAATGTTTTACTAAGTGAGTGTAATTTGTAATGCATGAAGTAATGCATTACGAATTAAAATTACAAAATGTAATTTCTAATTGCATTGCGAATTACATTTTGTAATGCAGTGAAATTTTAATGCAATTAGAAATTACATTTCCGTAACTTCAATTCGTAATTCAAATTACATTTTGTAAATGCAATACATAATTCGTAATGCAATTACTTTTTGCCGAGATCTAGATTAGGTTCTGAAATCTGGAAAAAAGTATTTATTTAAAACTAATACATTCCGAGTTCACAGATCAGGACGAACCACTAATGACAAGGTAAACGTCCCAGTGGCTGACACAGACCGAATACTAGACACTTCCAATCTTAAATCATGACAGGTGAACGTAAAATGTCAACTATTGTAGATTAAGGTAACATGCATTAAAACGCTTACCTTATTATTGTAAAAAAGGAGAATAAACTTCCTAACTACAGAAGTTAGGTAATTATAATTATTGTATACAATGTTTAACTTCAATTAATTGACACTATTTTCTGCAGATAAACAACTTACTTACTTATTAAAACATTATGCCTCCAAGGTCATAGGAGCAAAATGGAGAAAGTAGGGAACTGCCAAAGGTCACGAAGTCAATGGCGAATGAGCGCAGAGGCCCTCAAGTTCCAGAAAGCTCTTAACGAGAGCCTTGCAACTTGCAACTAAAAGCTTTCGCACTAAATATCATATTTCGAGCTGCTGAGCTTTGACGGGCACAGTTTATCAAACCATCATCATTTTATAAGCTGCTTAGGGATATTGACCCCAATTAAGAAAATCAATAAGGTCGAATTTACAATATCGCGCCGACCCGGGGCGGAGATGGCCAGAACAGCATCAAAAACGGTATCGTAATGTTTTTTTTTTGAACCTGACTGTAGCGTTATATTAGGCCGGGCCCAATAAAGCAATAGGAGTGCGCGGTTGGAGAGTAGCCTGAATCTGAGGTGTGAGTGGAATCGAGCTACTGGGAGTTTTGTCGCTAGTTCACTAAACCTAGCCTAGCTGAGAAGAGTCCAGCAAAAACTCAGCTAGGCCCGACCTGGATAGGACTGACTCTACCCCGTGTGCGGCGGTACCGGGACGAATAGGGACTATATGTGTCAATGTTGTCGCGATCGCGCGGTGGACGTCCCCGCCGGCGGGAATGCGGAATACCTAAGTGTACACGTCGTGTCAGAGTTGGACGCTGTAAGCGCAGCGTTGCAGCTTTCGATGGACGCTGTGATTACGCCGTGTGGGTCCGTAAGTGTGTGCCTAGGACGCCGGACCGTGCGGCCCCTAATCAGTGATCGCCGAGTTACGACAGAGGGGGAGGGATGGGATCGTAATGTCCATCACCGCCCATATATATAAGTATTATACAGGCACATGCTCAAAAAGACTTCAACGAGCCACGAACTCGAGCTCCTGCACTTTCAATGCAATGGTGACACATGAAAGAGGATTTAATATATGGCTGTAGATGAAGTATTGTATGCAACGTTGTATAAGAGAAAACTCTGGTAGCGTTTTTATTTACTATGTTCGCTTTTGGCTCACATCGCATTTTCTCACGCCACTCGCATTTTTTGGCATCTGTTATACAACTTTTGCATAATATAGATACGAGTAATGTGATCTTTCGCCACGCGCATCCAGCGGACTCTGCGACCTTTACCAGGTCATCATGGGGGTTTGCTTTATAAAAGGACAACTTCACAATAAACCTCCAAGTTCAATAACTAGCTTTGACGGCACTCGAGGGTGGATTTGAAAATACAAAAGATTTTGTGATTGAGTGACGATTATGTTATAAGCAATTGTTATTTTTATTTTTTGTCCACGTCATGAATAAACGTTTTCTATTCTATTCAGAAATTATATTAAATTGGAATTTCTATTCTAATTTAATGTAATCTCGAGACGATTTACAGTGTCACTCTTATAACCTTTTTTTTTATACAACGCTGGTGGCAAACAAGCGTACGGTCCACCTGATGGTAAGCAGCCACCGCAGCCTATAGGCGCCCACAACTCCAAGGGAGTCACGTACGCGTTGCCGACCCTTTATGAAATTTGAGAATTCACTGTGTTGACAGCAGAAGGGACAAATTTAGGCTTTCCGTTAATCCGATTATTTGAGCAGCAATAAATGGAGTCAGGAAATAATTTTGACATGATATAGGTTATAATAAGAACGCTATTTTCTCGAAATACGTTACCATACATTTTTACGAAGTAGCGGATCTCTGCGTCTGCTAATGACGATCGTTTTCAATCGAAGTTAACAATACCGCCGCTCACGAATGTTTCTTGGTAGGTAATGGTTTGTTGGGATGTTAACACAAAATAAGAAAATCAATTAGTACGAATTATCTCGAAAAAGGATCAAATTCATAATGAAATGGCGAAATAGGTTATTCAAAAGAATTTATAATTACACTAGCTTTTACCCGCGGCTTCGCCCGCGTAATAAAAGTAATTTTTAACCGTCTATAAAAACGGAGGTTCTCAGTTTGATCCGTATGTTTGTATGTATGTATGTAGATACGTATGGATGTCATTTCCGTAATCGGTACCCCGTGGAACCATAAAGACGACACCTATATAATTTTTTAAGATAAATTAATTTCCGCCATCTTGGATTTGAAAATGGATGTCATTTTTGTAATTTGCACCCCGAGGGGAACTTCGAACATGACACCCATATTGATTTTTAAGAAAAATAAATGTCCGCCATCTTTAATTTGAAAATGAATGTCATTTTCGTAATCGGCACCCAGAGGAACCTCGAAAATGACACCCATATTGATTTTTAAGAAAAATAAATGTCCGCCATTTTGGATTTGAAAATTGATGTCATTTTTGTAATTTGCACCCCGAGGAACCTCGAAAATGACACCCATATTGATTTTTAAGAAAAATAAATGTCCGCCATCTTTAATTTGAAAATGAATGTCATTTTCGTAATCGGCACCCCGAGGAATCTCGAAAATGACACCCATATCGATTTTTAAGAAAAGGACAAATTTGCTCCCCGCTCAAACTTGGAACCCTCTTTTCACCCCTTAAAGGGAGCAATTCCGAAAAACGCTGAAACATGTTTTGTTGTAAAGAGTCTATATATGAAGATATAAATCTCTCACTTCAAAAAAGATTTGGTCTCCGTACAAACTTGGAACCCCCTTTTGAACCCTTTAGGGGAGCAATTTCAAAAAACGCTTAAATATGTTTTGTTGTATTTAAACATAGAGTCTATGTACGAAGTTTTAAATCTCTCACTTCAAAAAAGATTTGCTCTCCGTACAAACTTGGAACCCCCTTTTGAACCCGTTAGGGGAGCAATTTCGAAAAACGCTTATATATGTTTTGTTGTATTTAAACAGAGAGTCTTTATACGAAGTTTCAAATATCTCACTTTAAAAAAGATTTTCTCCCCGTACAAACTTTGAACCCCCTTTTCACCCCTTTAGTGGAGCAATTTAGAAAAACGCTGAAATACGCCATTAATATATTTAAACACAGACTCTATATACAAAATTTCATGTCTCCTACTTTAATAAATACGGTTTTTCATACAAACTTTGGACTCCCGTTTCACCCCTTTAGGAGGTGACTATTGAAAAATTCTTTCTTAGTGCACCCCTAAACCTTATAAAGAACCTACGTGCCAAATTTGGAATCTCTAGAACCAGCGGTTTGGGCTGTGCGTTGATATGTCAGTCAGTCAGTCAGTCAGTCAGTCAGTCAGTCAGTCAGTTTCTTCTTTTATATATTTACCTCGAAAATGACACCCATATTGATTTTTAAGAAAATAAATGTCCGCCATCTTGGATTTGAAAATGGATGTCGTTTTTGTAATTTGCACCCCTAGGAACCTCAAAGATTACACCCATTTTGATTTTTAAGAAAAATAAATCTCAGCCATCTTTGATTTGAAAATGCATGCCATTTTCGTAATCGGCACCACGAGGAACCTCGAAGAGGACACCCATATCGATTTTTAAGAAAAATAAATGTCCGCCATCTTGGATTTGAAAATGGATATCATTTTTGTAATCGGCACCACGAGGAACCTCGAAGATGACACCCATATTGATTTTTAAGAAAAATAAATGTCCGCCATCTTTAATTTGAAAATTAATGTCATTTTCGTAATCGGCACCCCAAAAAACCTCGAAAATGACACCCATATCGATTTTTAAGAAAAGGAAAAATTTGCTCCCCGCTCAAACTTGGAACCCTCTTTTCACCCCTTAAAGGGAACAATTTCGAAAAACGCTGAAACATGTTTTGTTGTATTTAAACAAAGAGTCTATATACGAAGTTTTAAATCTCTCATTTAAAAAAATATTTGCTCTCCGTACAAACTTGGAACCCTCTTTTGAACCCTTTAGGGGAGCAATTTCAAAAAACGCTTAAATATGTTTTGTTGTATTTAAACATAGAGTCTATGTACGAAGTTTTAAATCTCTCACTTCAAAAAAGATTTGCACTCCGTACAAACTTGGAACCCCCTTTTGAACCCTTTAGGGGAGCAATTTCGAAAAACGCTTAAATATGTTTTGTTGTATTTAAACATAGAGTCTATGTACGAAGTTTTAAATCTCTCACTTCAAAAAAGATTTGCTCCCCGTACATACTTGAAACCCCCTTTTCACCCTTTTAGGGGAGCAATTTCGAAACATGCTTATATATGTTTTGTTGTATTTAAACAAAGAGTCTATATACGAAGTTTCAAATATCTCACTTTAAAAAAGATTTTCTCCCCGTACAAACTTTGAACCCCCTTTTCACCCCTTTAGTGGAGCAATTTAGAAAAACGCTGAAATACGCCATTAATATATTTAAACACAGACTCTATATACAAAGTTTCATGGCTCTCACTTTAATAAATACGGATTTTCATACAAATTTTGGACCCCCGTTTCAACCCTTTAGGGGGTGAATTTTGAAAAATCCTTTCTTAGTGCACACCTAGACCTTATAAGGAACCTACGTGCCAATTTGGAATCTTTAGAACCAGCGGTTTGGGCTGTGCGTTGATAGATCAGTCAGTCAGTCAGTCAGTCAGTTTCTTCTTTTATATATTTAGATAGTTCGTCTTCAAAGTTTTAAGGGGGGGGGGGATAAACTGTCCCTTTTCCGCAAAACGCGACATTGTATTGAAAGAAAGAATGTTAAATATATGTTTGCATAGGCACACGATCGAACGATCGTCATTTACTATGGCGCTCGAAATCAGTGACGTCACTGATCTGTCGCGCTTTCTAACTAGCAACATTAAGAGTCCTTATAAGTTTGAATTTTCATCATTTTCATGAAATCTTAGTCGATAGATGGCGTTAGCGCTCGGCACACGAGCGCACTGCTCTACAGCACACTACAGCGCGTATGTGTGCGTTTCAACCGGGACGCAAACAATCATGATCGTTTTGACAAATTCCAAGTTGAAGGTTTTACAGTTACAGTTTTTTAATGTAATTAAAAATGTAATTGATGTCTTGAAACGGTTGTAATTTCGTTATTTGAGGGGTATTTGAATAGCATTTTAACCATTTGGAATATTTTTTTGCCTTGTCTCTTTTGGCGCAGTCTTTTCGAGTAGTTTTTTGAGTCAACAACCCTATTATGTGATAAAGTTGAGATAAGGTAAACGTCCTTATGCCCGCCCTATAGTTGACACCACCTCCATTAATTACCTCTATCATCATTATATAAGACCGAAAGTGTATTGGGTCAGTGTCAAGCACTGGAACCTTTCTTTACCCTTAAACTGTCAAAAATCGAAAATCATTGTTTTGTGTCAAATAAGGTAAATGTCTCAATACGTGACACTTTCAACCATAGAATTAAATATTCACTAGTGTCAAGTTCGCGAGTTATCGAATGTATGAAAACTCAACTTCGCATATCTCTTTACTTCGTACTTCTCTTCTCTTCGTATATTCACTCTAAGAGATCTCGCGTTAAGTGTAGAATTATGGATATGAGTAGCTATGTTTCATTTTAATGTACAAGTGGCTATATGACCTAAAACCTACTCGAAAGTGGCAAAAACACTTATCGAAATTGCCGTTCATCGTATTTTACACTAAACTAATTTTTCACTTCTCATGCTCGAAAAGTGCGTCATATTAGACTTGTCAAGCGGGGCTAAAGTAGTACATTTAACCCCTAGGGAAAATATGAATACATATTTATGATTTACAAAACATTTGAATTTGACCAATCAAAATACTTCACCTATTAAATCCACCAATCACAGAACACTAATTTAACTCTTAAAAAAATATTTAGTATTGGGTATTAACCAACCAGAATACAGCTTTACTAAAATCGACCAATCTGGAAAGATAATTAATTTTTCTAAAGAGACTAAAGATTAAGTTTGTAGTAGTCCCTATTTCACAATAATTTTAAAAAGTGGTTAAATCGTTCGAGCAACACTTTGAAGCGCAGTCAGTTTAGCTTTTTTCGCGCGTGAATGTTGCGCGCGAACTGCAGTGTCTATGTTTTGTGTGTCAAAGGAGTATAGAAAAAAAAACATGCTGCAAAAGTATATATCTTCGCCGTGGAATTTATTGTTAATTTTGGGTGGGTTAACCTTTGTTTATTTATTTTCTCGCAATCGAAGTGAAAAGTAGAGTGTATAACTCTGGTCTAAAAGCCATATTACCCCTCGAACTATTTTCCCTCACTTCGTTCGGGAAAATAACTATCTCGTGGTAATATGGCTCATTTTAGACCCTTGTCATACAATCTACTATTAGTACCCTTTTACAAACTACGTACACCTGACACTAGTATTTTGGTACAGTTACGAAATGTTACCAAAGGGTTGCGTAACTCGATTTAGCTCGATACCTAACAACAGTCATAAAAGGTTCAAGTTCCACCCTGAATGTTACTGTACAATCGAGTCGACGAAATATAATGTTTGTCACATTTGGACTCCATGTCAATAGAAATAGAGTTCAAAAGTCACAAGCATTCAGTCTCCTGTAAAATGTACGTACATAGACACACGTTCGGAAGAACATGGAAACGGGTAAAGGGTTCCGAATATAAAAATTCCGTTGGATTTCTTTTGAATATCGAACGTCTTGTCGTCACATCTTTTGTTTACTATTGATTGAGGACTTTTTTGGTAGGTACCTCAGATTCGGTTGCAGCCGATCAACCAATCTCACTAGAGCGCAAACTCTAGAGTATTTCAGTGTTTAAACCGCCCACGTGGTCGTGTAGGAGGTTTCCTTTGGATTTTCCCCAGGCTAATAGTTCTCCAACCGCCCACTCCTAACACTTTATTGGGCCGGCCTACAAAGCCGCAGATAGGTTAAAAAAAGTAGACTTTTGTTTGTTATGCCATAATAAGGGATAGGCAATATTGTTTGGTGAAATTAAAGGCATTTTAGTTATTCTATTATGGGTCATTGTCAGATTTAGGTTCGCGTCTCTTCGGTGGACATATCAAAAGTTAAGGACCACAAAGCTTAATTTAGGATTGGTTTGGTAACCCCGCATAAACGGTGTTTCTGTAACTATAAATCTATGTAACAAAAACATAACTTATATGCACATAAGCCGTTATTGACCACCGGGTAGACAACTTTTGTTTTTACGACTGACAATGACCCTTATGCAAACAGTACATAACTTTGTAAGATGCGAGTTATTACAAAGTAATAATAATAATAAAGTTAAAGTTTACCATTTTACAATTACAAAGTTGTATTATATATTTTATATGCACATTTTGTAACATAATTCAGACGCATGAATTACGTAACGTTTTCAAATGTGCGTAAAGTTGATCTTAAAGACATTTTCCATAATTAAAGTTACAGATCAACTAGTTGGCCTAATTGTTTACTATTACAAATGTAATAGTAAAAACACCAAGTATTTTTTTCGTTTTCATTGAAATATGAACTCAGTTGTAATAAACTAAATGTAGGTAATCCCAACTTTGGATTTTGTGTACATTTTCGACATCATGCACCAAGTTATCTCTCGACATCGGAACTCTAAAAATGGTAAATGTACGATATCTAAGTGTTCGGCAAACTCCTCTGACATAAAAAGGATATTAAGTACGTGTACATAAGCGTTCTTTATTGCCTAGTCACTGAGTCTTATCACGTTGTGGTAAGGATCGTTTTTCTTTGCTATATGCTGAGAATAAAAAGCCTTTTCGCTAATATTTTTTATGAAACGGAACGATGAGGGACGATTATAAAGTAATGTGAATTAAGTGTGTTGAAATGAATTATTTGTTAAATTCCATAGCTTAACCTTATAAGTACCTATTTGTAGGTAATATTTATAGTTAGAAATCGACACTAAGAGGCAAACATATTTGGATAACATCAAACTTAAACGTATGCAATTTCTTTAAAGATTTTAAAATACGTAAGTTAAATAATAAGATGTCGTTTGACCCTAGAAAATTGTGAGGACAGTAGTCATATGTATTTTTCTACAAACTTCATACCAACCGAGTCTTAATAATTCATACTAAGTTGCTTTGTATTTTTTTTATACAACGCCGGTGGCAAACGTACGATCCACCTGATGGTAAGCGGCCACCACAGCCTATAGACGCCCGCAACTCCAAACGCAGACCCTTTTTAAAATTTGAGGATGCATTGTGTTGACAGCAGAAGGGACAAAAGGTCACTCGCCCTCAACACAGTGCATCCTCGGGAGCTCTGGCAACCTTGCTCACCTCTAGGAACACAACACTACACTATGTTTGTTTATCATTAAAATACCATATTGAAGGCCCGACCGCCTGCTTCCATATAGTTTGGTATTGCTCGCGCTCTGTTGTTTCTCCAGTCTCCATCACATACATCGGAACGGACAAGACGCTCACAGATATTTGAGCACAACCTCTTTTCAGGACGATAGTCCAAGTTCAGATATATTTGAACACGATCACCAGATTGCGAGCAGCGTGACTTAGCACTCTGTTACAGGATCCGCTTCTTTGTCATATATGCCTATGCCATTCTTCAGAGACTTGATTGCAACATCTCAATAGAGACCTTTTTTTCTCATTTTATGAAAAATTCCTTCAGGCAAAAATAATGACCAAATCTTTAGTCAAAACGTCAGCATTAAGTCGTAAAAAGGTAGTTAAGAAGCAAAACACGTGAACCCTTTGATATACTTGTGAACCTTTTGATATACGTCTTTATCAGAATTTTGTCAAGCCTGAAAATGACGAAGTTGCTTTCTAAAGAAAGTTCTGCTCCCAACCACTCCCAACCGTAAAAGCTTTCACGTGAAGAAGTATCAGTGAATTTATTGCCTCTTAAATTATTTTACGGTTCGGTTTTTATATATAAAACAATGTATTATGTTAGGTTGTGATGTATGTAAACTATTTATTGTGATCCAGACAAAATAAAAGTATCGACAGGGTGTAACAAAAGTCGTGAGGATACCGAATATACGGATCCTCACTACTTTTATTACACCCTGTATAGACAAAATGAGTTACATACTTAGGTTACGTATCTATAATCAGTATACAGTCTTCTACCACTTTTTGGCTGACTAAACAAGAAACTATCTGCAATAATAAAAATAATTATAACTTCACTGTTTTCTTATGATATTGTATGAAGACCATAATTTTAATGAAATATAAGTATCTACATTGTTTATTTCTAAATAAAAACACTGGGTTAATGGAGATCTGATACGCTAATAACTTTCATTCTAAGGGAATAGGAATGTTGACTCAAAATTTGACAATTTTTGATAAGACTACTCCAAAAGAATCAAGGCAAAAAAATGTCAAATGGTTTTTTTTTATTATTTATTCATATTAAAAGAGAAAAAATTACAAAACATATTTAGTAGTCGCGCACAGAAACCTGTTTAAGGTTTATGCGTGACGCGAATGTATCGCACCGCTCACAACAATAACATTAATAATGAAAATCCTATTCAAATATCTAAGAAAGTAGTAACGAAGCTACAACCTTTTTCATGTTGCTGGTTAGAGAGAGAAAGCGCGACACATCAGTGACGTCTTTGACGACGAGCGCCATAGTGAATACAAAGGTGCGTTTTGCGTAAAAGGGACAGAGTATGCCCCCTCTTAAAACTTTGAAGATTTATAATTATGTAATTATTTGAGTTACGTTTTTGCCATTTCATTAAGAATTTGATCCTTTTTCGAGAAAATTCGTACATATTGATTTTCTTATATCAATACCAATTATCATTACCAAGAAACATTCGTGAGCGGCGGTATTGTTAACTTCGATTGAAGATTATAAAGTTAGCAGAAGCAGAGATCCGCAACTTCGTAGAAATGTATGGTAACGTATTTTGAGAACAGCGTTCTTATTATAAACCTATTTTGTTAAAATTATTTTCTGACTTCAATTATTGCTGCTCAAAAAATCTGATTAACGAAAAGCTTATAAGAGTGACACTGTAAATCCCTTCTTCATTAAAAACACACGTCGCATATCTCGAGACTTACCCATTACATTAAATTACAAAATCTTAACTAGATTGTATTCCCAAATCCACCCTCGAGTGCCGTCAAAGCTGGTTATTGAACTTGGCGGTTTATTGTGAAGTTGTCCTTTTATAAAGCAGACCCCATGATGACCTGGTAAAGATCGCAGGAGTCCGCTGGATGCCCGTGGCGAAGGACCACACATCTATAATAGTATTTTATACAACAGTTGTATAACAGAGGATAAAATCCGGCGGGGACGTCCACCGCGCGGTCGCAACAACACTGACACATATTATAGTGTCTATTCGTCCCGGTACCGCTGCACACCGGGTATAGTCAGTCCGACCCAGGTCGTTCCTAGCTGAATTTCTTGCTGGACTCTTCTCAGCTAGGCTAGGTTTAGTGAACCAGCGACAAAACTCCGGTAGCTCGATTCCACTCACACCTCAGATTCGGTTGAAACCGCTCAACCAATATTATCTTACTGGAGCGCAAACTCTTAGAGTATTCCAGAATAGAAAAAAAAGGTCAATGTGAGTGTCGTGGGTTACGATGTGAGCCGAAAGCGAACATCGTATATAAAGACGCCACGAGCGTTTTTTAACTTATACAACGTTGCATATACTTCATCTACATCCATATATTAAATCCTTTTTCATGTGTTCAGGCACCATTGCTTTGAAAGTGCAGGAGCTCGAGTTCGTGAGCTCGTTGAAGTTCTTTTGAGCACGAGCCTGTATCGTACTTGAGATGGACATTACGAGACCGTTTTTTATGCTGTTTTGGCCATTCTGCCCCGGGCCGGCGCGATATTGTAAAGCTGGTCCTTACATACACTTTTTGAGCACATAAAAGAGGATTTACTACATGGGTCATAAATAGTAGATTGTGTCTCAAGGAAGCGAAATGATATGTTTACGGAGAGGGCGGCATCTTGAATTCTGAGTGAAGCGAAAGATTTTACAATACAATCCTGAGCGTAGCGAGGGATTCTAAAGTAGAATCTTGAGCGTAGTGAGGGATTCAAGTGTTTACGCCCAAGACGGAAATAATTTTGCTACCATGTGACACATACTGCTTTTCACACCGTCTATGAGGCCCGCTGCTAAAAACATGAAATATCTTACAAATTATTTTAATACAGAGTGTCACATACTGCTTTGCACACCTTCTATGAGGAAAAGAGTCATTGTTGCCCTCAAATGAGGGAAGAAAAGTTTAGTACATCTTTGATCCCTCATTCGAAGGCAACAATAACTTTTTTCTAAATAGCAGGTGTGAAAAGGTATATTTAAGCTTGAGTATTCGTAAATAATGACGTCCTCCCTTAAGGCCGAGTTTTACGGAGCTGGCGTTTGACGTCTAGATCTTCGAGACGGGCACTTTCAAAATCCTTACCATCCTTACTGACAGCAGTTCGCCAGTCCGGTCTTCGAGTAGCAAGATCTTCCCACGACTCACATGATATGCTGGTGGCAGACAAGTGGCGTTTTAGGACATCCTTATAAAGTAGATACTGACCACCATCAGCTTTACGTTTACAGACCTACCGGTGTCATGAAAACTTGCAGTATTTAGTATCTAAGATCTACTTGCGTGTCAAAGATTGGGACGTCTACCTTATATCATTTTAAGCCATCAGCTCTGACGACATAGTTCTTCAAATTCAATATCTCGTTGAATCGATAAGATCGCTTATAGTAAGTATTAAATGAGGAGCGGAGATATCTCGCTCAAGATTGCCGGAGCATCGTTTCTGACGTGAAGAGGATTATCAAAGGACAATCTTATGACCGCCTAAAATAGCATAATGATCAGATTGAAGATATAATTATGAAGACCGAATTATATACCTTCATTTAGCTTTGAAGAACTCTGTGTTGTTGTTCTATTCTTTTAGTGAACAAGTTACAATACTTTGTATTGCAGCGTATGTATTTTGATACAGTACTTTTATCACGAGCGCTGGTTAGCTATAGTTGTTAGTTACTTTTTGACACATACTAACGCATAGACGATAACGATATAACGCATGCATGTATGTACAGTATATATCTTGTTCGTGAGATAAAAATACTGTACATATCACTACATAGTATAAAACAAAGTCGCTTTCTCTGTCCCTATGTACCTATATCCCTATATCCCTATGTATGCTTAAATCTTTAAAACTACGCAACGGATTTTGGTGTGGTTTTTTTTTAATAGATAGAGTGACTCAAGGGGAAGGTTTATATGTATAATACATGCATCAGCATTGCACCCGTGCGAAGCCGGGGCGGGTCGCTAGTTATACATAAACGTAAACGTAAGTTGTTGCCGAAATAATAATAGGGGGTTACAATATGTTGGAAACATAATATAACAACTCTAGTTGACCAATTGAAACGAAGGTCTACGTTTCAGCTTGGGCTAAAATTCTTTCTTATGTTCGCCGGGTTTCCGGACTTCCGGCTCTTCTCATCTACCTACTGATATTGATAGATACGGAATTGTTTGTCGAGTCAGTTTTTTAGATGTTTCTCAAAACGGCGGGGGTAAAAAAGCTCGCTAAGTCTAGGTACATATCATAGTCTGTGTATTAATGTGTTTGCGTGTGCTTCGCCGCGTGCCCAGCATTGCCTCGTAAACAGGGACCGATACTGGTATTTTTTAAAAACCCTGAATTAGCCCAATATTTTCGATTATTTTTTGCTCTTTACGTAGGGCTGAATAATGTATTTACGTAACAACGTCGTATTATTAGATTGTCCCATTAAAAACGAAATAATGAACCAGTGACCGTAATAATACCGATATTTTTCTATGGAGAAAATACCGGTATCCGATCCCTGCTCGTAAACGCCACTTTAACCCCCTGCTACCAAAACCTGATCAGGTATTCTAAACTACGGCGATATTAAGACACTAAATTGCTAGATTAAAATGGTACATTGTAGAACGAGAGCGTATAAAGTAACGTGCCATTTAACTGGAGTTATTTGTAATTCGCGTCATGAGGTGTTATGGAACGGCTGGAGCTCTAGTGTGAAATGGATTTTACCACTCAATTACACAATCTTGTTTGTACTTCAAACAGTCGTTCCATCTAATTTGTATGTCGATAAAATGAGAGTGCACTGAGATAAACGTCCCAGCTCTCGGCACTGAATAAATACTTAATACTTTCATTATTATGTCACAATATTAGAAGTGCACAGCAGGTGTCAACTATGGGGTATAGAAATATCAAACATTGGAACGTTTACCTTAGTTTTTGCTAATCAATCATTAGCCGGCCGATTTTCGCATTGAACCGATTCGTGCCTAGGCCCGTGCGTAGGTCATGTAGAACAACGAAAACATAGAAACTAATAATATAATCTAACCCTTTATTCGAAAAGTTAACTACTTACCTGATGAGTTGATCACCCTGCGTTGTGCTTCCAGTGACTGACATATGAAATTCCTCTGTAGAGCCTTCCTAAATTATTAAAATGGCCGGCGCCATTCGAAGTTTGTTCACAAGTTTCGAAGAAATCAAGCGTAAGTGTTAGCGTGAACGTTCCATGAAAAAGAAATATGAAAAGTTCTCTCTTGGTTGTATTTATTTGCTCAAAATGAGTCATGTTCTGTTTTTTATCAAAAAAAAATTTTTCGAAACATTGAATAATCGTAATTAAGCTTGTTATCGTAAGTGTATATTTACGATAACAAGCTTAATTACGATTATCAGCGGTGTGAAACAACCGACCCTTGCTGTTGAGATGTATTTGTCAAATCTTTGCTACAATCTTAACAAGTTTTTAATCTCGCATCGTACCGGATAACCCATCAATTGTGCTTAATCGATTAGTAGATGCGATCTAAATGGACGGAGCAAGGTCATTCATTAGTTTAACGCTACTCCGATCCTAGATAAACATGTCCAGGTAAATACCTAGCTTAGCTGAAATGTCGCTTGAATACAATGACTGGGTTTTACAAGGTTGTCCTTTAAGAATTCAGCTAGTAAAATATGGTAATTATTTCTAATATCAATTTTTGAGTTCATTATTTGACACTTACAGCAAACTAATGCTAGTTTCGATAAAAGTTAGTTCCATTATTGTTATTACTGTGCTACTGTCATTATTATCGCACTTGTACGTCGCTAGTAAAGTGAAAGTAATTTTTACTCACGATACATGTTATAGTTTGTTTTGTTATTACGTATTGACCTACAGTCAATACGTAATGAGACCCTGCAAACGCAGCGCTCTGCTTATTATTATATTATTACGATGTCCCGGGGTCTCTACTCACTTTTATATTACAAATTAAACTAATTAAAGTCTTTGTACTTAGTCACAATTATTTTTATTTTTCACAGTCGTAAAAACGTATGTATCCACATTCATTCGCGCTTAAGTTCTAAGTTCTCTAAATAAAACCCCAACAGGTGGCGCTCATCGTCGCTAACTAATCCGGCCAACAGAAATACCTACTTAAATATGTAAGAACAACTGGTTTAAAATATGTTATTAAATAAATAAACTAAGTTTTATATATGTTAAATTAATTGAGAATTATTGATAGCAATTCAACAGTTGTTAACTAACTTGAAACAAAATAAGTACACTGTCTACAAACAAATTATGCTTTTCTTTGTCATTCGTACACTCTGTCTGTAGATATTACTTAAGTAAATTACGTTTGAATATTTCTCTAGTTTAAGTGAATTGTATTCTTTTTGGAAAAATAAATTCTTAAACCGTGTAACGTTAATTTTTGCTTTTACAAAGTATCTGGTGAATTTGGGTCATCGTTAATATCTGGTAAGATATGAACAATAATAAAATCTAAGTAAATCTAAATTGCAACCCTATGTTACTAACTAGCTTCATCTGCTCGGACCTAAATTAAAAAAAATTGAAAAAGCCTGTATTCCCCATTACCATGAAATTAGAGAATTAACAATTTATGAAGTGTTAAGTACATATTAAATATTATTAGGGGACCTTCCATTTCTGGACGAAGGCCTCCTCCATCCTCTCCCAATAAGAGGCCCCTCTTATTGGGAGAGGATTCGCGAACTGAAAACGAACGAAGTTCGATTATCTTCCTCTCCGTCGCACTTGCTGATTCGTGCGATAGAGGGGGAGATATTCGAACTTCGTTCGTTTTCGGTTCGCGGTAGCCCCACAGTCCAGTTTCGTACTTGGCGGACCCAAAGGTTTCCGGCCACAGACACAATGTCGTCTCTCCACCGGCGCGTCCGTGGCGCTAGTGTGCAATGTCACCTCTCCACCGGCGCGTCCGTGGCGCTAGTGTGCAATGTTGTCTCTCCACCGGCGTGTCCGTGGCGCTAGTGTGCAATGTCACCTCTCCACCGGCGCGTCCGCGGCGCTAGTGTGCAATGTCACCTCTCCACAACAACATTGCACACCAGCGCCACGGACGCGCCGCCGTGGCGCTGGTGTGCAATGTTGTCTCTCCACCGGCTTTACTTCGGCTCCGTATAAAAATATTATCAAAATGTGTTAAATCAAATGCAAGTCTATAAGTACTACCAGAAATTATTGGGACAGTTTTAAATACAGACTCAATAATTTAATAAAGGTAATTCAAATTAGTTAAACGTATAAACAGGCTAAATTAACCATGAAAATGTTTACAGTTCATTATAATCACGTAATAAAAATAGCAATTCAGTGAACGATAAAAAGGAAAGACGCCATCACGAGCTCCTTATCAAACATTGTTTAATAAGAGCCATAAAAAAGCAGTCAATTGTCTTTACTCCGTTTTATTTCAACTTTCGTTAACATTTGCTTTGCTCGAAAGAGATAAAAAAAAATAGGGACAGCTTCGGTAATAACCGGCTTTTGGATTACTTTTAACACCTTTTTAGGGTTCTTTAATATGGATCAATACTATCAACAATTCTGAATTCTTATTCTGAAGAAGGAACCCAAAAAATTACATACTGAAAAATACAACAGTTTTTGAACGCAATTACGCGATCGTCAAATAAGAAAGTCCAATAGGATTAAGAAAACTATAAATACTTCCTTATGTTTTTACATCAATTAATACACTAATTGGGACGTCAGTGTGATTGACAGGTCACTCGCTCATCACTCACTATAAGCGGACATTGTTGTGACGTCACACGTGTCTCACGTTCGTGCCGACCCATTAAAAATGTACACACTGCTTTCTTGAAGAACCCCGTACTGTAGTCTCTCGGGAAAACCTCGACAGGAGCTCATTGCATAACCGGAGCGTCCGAGGGAGATCTCCTCTGAAGCCGTACCGTATAAGGAGTGAGGATAATACATGTATCGATAGAGTGTGTCCGGACCGAAGCTGCGAGAGCAGCTTGGTCCGATTCGAAACTGTTTGACACAGGATGTGTAAATAGTTTTTTGTCGCTTCCTATTTCGGACGAAGCCGAGTTTTTATACAATTTAGTAGAAGTAGGTTTAAAATCTAGAGTTTAAGTTTCTTTTTAGTTTTTTGTACATATTCTGCTGCCTCTACGGGGCGGTATATTCGCCTGGCGACAAGCCCCTTTTTTCCTTAAATAAAAAAAAAAGGTGTGAGGATGAAATTGAATAACGTAAACGTGCCAGTACTCCCAGTGATAGACATTTAACCAATACTTGCCACTTTCAATCGTATATGTTCTAATAATAGAGCTCGTGGCCCAGCGGCGCCCGCGTACCGCGCTGTATGTGAGGTTAAGCGACGTCGGCCGGGGTCAGCTCTTGGATGGGTGACCGCTTTTAGTGGTTAATTACTGAGCGCTTCCGTGTTTTGGAAGGCTCGTTAAGTTGTTGATCCCGGTTGCTGTCTATGCAAGCAGTTGTTAAGCCGAGTTAGAGGCCTTCGGACGGCTTAAGCATTTCTAACAGTTAAGTTGTCCACTCACTTGACAAGCCTAATTCCATTGTAAGTCTAGTTTCCCCCTTTGATTGCAAGGTCAGATAATGGCAGTCGCTTCCGTAAAAACTAGTGCCAACACCGAATTTTGGGATTAGGTAGCGGCCCCGGACATCATTCAGGATGCAACTGTAATGGGACAACTATTTGTATCACCATTAGAATACTGAATTTAACAAAAACTGCTTTTACTAGACCAGCAGGCGAATCACGTAACTTTATGTACTAACGGTAGATAGATTTTACTGTAAATTTTGAAGTATTTAAAATTTGACATTAAAATCTACCTAACGGTAGTAAAAAAGTTACGTGATTACCTGCAGTTGGGAAATACACAAAATTATAACTAATAATGTTCTAAAAACACTATTATTTTTCCGCTGAAAATGGAACCAGCTGGTGAACGACAGTTTAACCATTGCGATTTCTGTCGCTTAACAAATGGGTAAAGCTTAACGCTACGAAAGAAGCGTTTTTCACTAGCTTACCCGATAAATGTCCGTTGTCAAACTGCCAAAGCGTATTTTTATTGCGATTTCTTGATAGGCGTGATCAAAGTGTTTGTCCAATAAAATTCTTGCTAACGATTATGACAACGCGTAAACAAAATATTGCGTAACTTTATAGGTTATTTTATTATGACTCTTTTATTAGCCGATTGTAACGAACCCTAGGGTTAATAAATAAAAAAAATATATATTTTTTTGTCATTCTTACACAAATCAACCTAGTCCCAAACTAAGAAAAGCTTGTACTATGGGTACCAAGTGACGATATACATACTTACATAGTTAAATAGATACTTAAATACATAGAAAACATCCAAGACTCAGGAACAAATATTCGTGTTCATCACACAAATACATGCCCAATACAATAAATAATTATTCTATTCTATTCTATTCTATTCTATTCTATTCTATTCTATTCCCTGACCGGGATTCGAACCCGGGACCTCCAGCTTCGAAGGCAGGGTCACTACCAACTAGGCTAAAGCGTTATGGAATAGAATAACATAGAATTATACATTTATTCCCAGCAAAAATCAACAAAACATGGACAGAGATCAGCTAATAAAAAGATAGTATATATCTTCTTCTTCTTCAGTTGCCATGTCCTAACGGACTTCGACGACCACCATTGCCATTTGTCTTTTATTCTTAGCCATTCTAGCTAGAGTGACTGCGTTCTTTATTTTAGTCCATTTCTCTATGTTGTCAAGTTGATCCTTCTTCCCCTTCCCCTCTTTCCATTTATTTTCCCTTCCAGTATTAATTCCTTGTAATATATATGTGCGACGAAAAGGTTCCATCTCAGCATGGTACTGGCATTTGTTTAGCAGTCTATTTCTACCTGCGACCTCCCAGCACTCGCGGCCAGTCGCTCTAGACAACTGAGCTATAGGTGCAATCGCCACCCAGACCACAAATTCATCAACCGTTCCTTCAAAAAAAACAGTCTATTTCTGTTGTATTTTATTACATTTCAGTTCCCAATTGAATCTTCCCGCGACAATTTATGTCGGACGTAAACATGGTCATGCGTATAAATTTTCGCTTCGCTATCGCGGGTGAGGCATTTAGGTTCCGATGTAATGATGTCAACTTATCCTTTCACCTATGTAAGTAATTTTAAAGTCGTGCTACAGAAACAAGTTATGTTTTTTTTATACAACGCCGGTGGCAAACTAGCGTACGGTGCACCTGATGGTAAGCGGCCACCGCAGCCTATAGACGCAACCCTTTACAAGATTTGAGGATGCACTGTGTTGACAGCAGAAGGAACACATTTAGGTCCCTCGCTCTCAACACAGTGCATCCTCGGGAGCTCTGGCAATCTTGCTCACCTCCAGGAACACAACACTACATACTTGTATAGTAAATAATGTTATTATGGCTGTGGTCTTCTGCAAGGCGGAGGTACTTCCCCAGTTGGGCTGCTCCAAATTCGAGCAAGATGACATTTTCAAAGCGCGCCTCAAAACAACTTAAAACAGAGCACTTACAACTTATAACAAGCCCGCAAACATTAAGATGTGCTCGAGTAATTTTGCCACACGGTGACACCTGTGACGAGTCAATTGTTAATGGTTCTGTCGTCAGACTAAGGGTCGGTTGCACCAACATAAGATCACAGGCCGGTCATGCCACCACCTATCAGAAACAGTAAATCCGTAGCATCCTTTAAAATCAATATTAAAACATATCTAATCAACTCACAAATTGCTAATGTATAAGCGGACACTCCATATATACTAAGTACCATATATGACAATGTAGTATCATCTACATATTTTAGTTTAACCAAATCTGTAGCTAATTTCCAAATATTTGAAATCATTGACCAGCGATCTCTCCTGCTTCTCCATCATTAAGTTAAGCTGGGTAGTTTAGTTAAGATGTGTTATTAGTTAAGTTTATCTTTGTATCTCTCTTAGGGTGCCCTGAAAACCAGCGCCTTAGCATATATTGCTATTGGCATATGCTGAGTGGTATCCTTTTTGGTGTTCATAACTCATACTTAATTTAGTGTCTATTTCATCTTATTTCATTTTTGTGTATTGTGTAATGATTTAACACCAAATAAATATTTCTTTCTTTCTTTCTTCTTTCAAATATGACGCCGGCAACTGTCATCTCGGAGAAACTTGTCAAACTTTCCATACAATCAAGAACGAACACCGCTAACGATTACATATGGTTTGGTGCAACCCACTCTAAGGCTCAAGTACCGATTTGCCGTTGCCAATCACTATTCCCATTCCCAGATATATTGCCACTGGTAATTTTGTCCGGAACATTGTCCGTTGTACCTACCAGAAAGAGTGATATCTTTATTTTTAGGGTTCCGTACCAAAATGGTAAAAAAGGAACCCTTAAGGTTTCACTTTGTCTGTCTGTCTGTCTGTCACATCGCTAATTATCTCAAGAACTACTTATGCTATGCGATTTGAAATTTAGAATAGTTATAAAGAAGTTTAACCTAGATGCATGAAACATGTTTTTTTTTATTCTTTTTTCTGCGAAAAAGTCTAGTGAATATGTTTAGTGGGGTGTCATATGAAAGAGCTTGAGTTACACATTCTGAAACATTTTTTTTACGTGAAATCATTGTTGACGGAAAATGTAAAAATAAGGGGTTCCTCCATTAGCTAAGACTTGAACCTCCGGAGATCCCTGCCTCTAGTTACCCGTCCCCTCTCCTACGCCGCACGACGCTCAGGAACCGTCTAAGCTACACATCGGGCCACATTACTACATATATTAATATTTGCGTGTCTACTAATAAGTAAGTATTTTCCATTTAACGAAAACAAAGTTACATAAAAGAGCTCACAAGCGCTTTGAATTCCGGACAATTCCCAGCTCGAGCTAGGGTATACACACGTTTATTAATAGGCAGGACCAGTCTTTTGATCATCCTTTCATGTTAGGGTGACATAAAAATTCTAAGCTAAAATTAAACTAATGTTTATTATTAACGCGATGTAGTGACGTAACTGGGCAGCAAAGCTACAGGTTTGTACTACATGTACTAATTGTATTATATACTATAGCTAAAATACGAATCCACCGTCCAGTTAAGTGGATAAGAGCTATTGATGGGGTGGATGGATATCCGCCATGAATCGTCCATCAACCCTTTGCGAGAACAGAACAAAATAGATTCATAGAGGTTTCTAGTTTTTTACGAGTTTTTAAAGTCAAAATTTATGAGGCAACTGAACTTGTCTACAGGAATCTAAATAATCTACAGATATAGGCCTATTTTTACTACGAGTAGGTATTGATGAAGCATAATCTCATAACTTAACAATATCTGCAATTCATTACAACAACTGGCATAGACGTAGCTATAGTTAATGACTAGTAATATTTCACTCTCGTTTCATATCACGTCTCTATTAGTTGTGATAGATTGCTTCGTTTGTAATGCGCATAAATCCCCCAGTTGTCGCCAAAATAATGTACCTTTATTAAATAATGAAATCGTGTCGACCCTGTTTGTGCTGAAATTGTTTAAATGAAAATGAGTTTGTATTATTCATGAGGATTCTGGGCGCGTGATAATCGGCGCTTCTAAATGGTAACATTCCGCGTTGTGACAAAATGGCGGACACATTTTTTATTTTATTTTTATTAGAAATAGGGCCCCGAGACTACGGTAGCAGACCCCGCTTTCACCGATGATAATTGTCATCTGACAATAGCAACTCGCTATACATTTCTGGGTCTACAAGTAAAGATGCTGGCTGCACTGTTAATAAATGATGTTGATTTTTTTTTATTAAAAAAAAAATAATAATAACAATCTGGTGACATAATCCGTCCCGTATCGTTTATGGTGTAAAAGTACTAAGAAATATAAAGGATTAAAATAAATGACAATGACTATTTAGGAGCCTTTGGATAATAAGAAGCTAAAGAATAAAATAAAATAAATCAATAACATCAAGCACCTTCCAAGGTCAAACGTTAATTAATCACCAGCGACCCATAATGGCCGCGTGTGATTAGGAATGTGGCAACATCAATTTCAGATGCAAAGAACGACCTTGACACGACATATATGGCCTATAGTTCACGGCGATTAAGTATATGGCTCCAAATCGTTCTTTTTTAAAAGCGAAGGTAGCGAACTAGCTCACGTGCCTGATGATAAGCGGACACCGTAGCCTATGGATGCTTGCAACTCCTGAATAATCACAATCGCGTTGCCAAGAATTACATAGTCGTGTTTAGATACATATGTAGATCCCTCCGTCTCAACACTGCGCATCTTCTGCTTTACTAATAAAGTCGGTTTGCACCCAACTAACGATTACCGACCGATCAACGTTAAATATGGCGCCGGCAGCTGTCATCCCATAGAAACTTCTGAAACTTTCCATGCAATCAGATTTTTTTATACCACGTCGGTGCCAAACAAGCGTGCGACGCCAGATGGTAAGCGGTCACCGCAGTCTATGGACGCTTGCAATTCCAGGGGTGTCACAAGCGCGTTTCCAACTGCATAAATATTTTAACACTCCTGTCTTAAAGAAGCTCATACTGTAGTCCCTCGGGAAAACCTCGGGAGGGAGCTCATTCGATAACCGGAGCGTCCGAGGGAGGAAATTCCTCTGAAACCGTACCGTACGCGACCATTTCAGTTCTGCCGACGGCAAGCGGTGCGATGGTAGAAAGCGGCCTTGGGCATCATGCCGAACAGTTCTTCGGAGCACAACCCATTATACAAGCGATATAACACACACAAGGAGGCAAAGTTTCTCCATAAACTTAACGGTTCAATATCGCTTGTGAGTTTGGGATCGTCTACAATCCGCACAGCACGTCTCTGAAGCGATTTAAACGAACACAGCTTACGATTACAGACCGTTCGGTGCAACCGGCCCTTAGAGAGGTACATCTATCTCGTTCAAGACGGCGTACTGGAATACAACCACCTCTACCTAAAGAGCAAACTCGTGATGTTAATCGATACCTGCTTCAGCCAAGTTGGTCCCTATGCTAGAGGTCCTGGGTTTGAATCCCGATTATCGTCCTTTTTTTCTTTATCGTGGAGAAAACCTGCAATCCAGGTACCCAGACCGGGGGATGGCTGGGTTATGTGGTATTTCTGCCAACTAAAAACTCCCCGGTGACCGCCATCTGCGGGGAACTCCAGGATCTCAATACTGAACGCACTAGAACCCCCCTCACGCGATCTCGCTCGGTTTTTAGAGCGATCCACGCCACCCTGATAGTAAGCGATTACCGTCGCCCATAGACACCTGCAACACCAGAGGAGTCGCAAGTGCGTTGCCGGCCTTTAAGAAGGGAATACGCTCTTTTTCTTCTTTTTTTGTTCTTTCAGGGGAAATTTACATCTTGCTGTGATTGCTTTTGAAATTACAATTGAAATCTTAATAGTTACTTGGAAGCAGCGCGTGGGAGGAAATGAGAGTACATATCCTCATTTGTCAATTCAATAAATTTCAATAAATGAGTATGAGTATCACATCTCTCATTCAGTAATTGTACGTATTTATAACCAGGCGTCCGAATGGATGAAAAATGATATTAAAATATATATAACGGTAGTACATAAGGTTACGTGATTAGGCTACTTCAATAAAGAAACATTTCCTTTTGAACAAGCGATCGAAGCTAGTGAGGTTCTCCGAGCCTATGAAGACAATCCGGCGTTTGTATGTATGTATGTATAAATGTTTGTTGGACTATAACTCGAGTATCGTTGATAGGGATGTAGTAAAATTAGGTAGGCTGATTAAAGTAATTAATGCAAAAGGATTTATTAAGTTCAAATTGACCAAATCTGTCAAAGTATTACCGAAATATAGAGCCACTATGAATTTCTTTTTACTATTTAGTGTTACAAAAATATGTATACACTATTGAACCTTAACCCATTGCAATAAGAGTAAAAATTGTATACATATATTTGTATTAGACCAATATCTAAGCCAGTTTACACAGACTGAAATATAAACGTTAATGAGACAAGCCCTTGTAATCTGGGGCGCATACAGACAGCTTTGAAAAAGCTCTGTAAAGCATGCGACACAGTAAAAGTATTCTGCCTAAAACAGTTAGTTCATTTACTACAACGACAGCGACGATGTTAGTAAATTTTACATAGCTTAGTGACAGCTGTCATCAACAGGTGTCACCGTGCTGAAACTATTTTACCGAAGCACTATTGAGCCGAAAGTTAACATTGCTGACACCCTTTCGACGCGTAATACCACATACGCTTACTATATGTTTTATTAGATATTCTGATATACATTTTCATACTCTTTTTCTTTTTTTTCTTTTCTTTGCACCTTTTATAAAATATCTGTTTAGCCCAATGGTTGGCTGGTAGAGAATGCCATTTGGCATTAAGCCCGCCATTTGTACAATTTGTGTATTTTGTGCAATAATGTTTAAATAAATAAATACGCGAAACGCTAACCCGGGGTTTCACGATTTAAGTGTTACTGTATTTCCCGGTGAGGTGAGACATGAGTTCACGTCGGCAGGCCTGTTCCTCTTGCCGCTTCGCCTAAACTCAACTCTGGCGCATCTCCGTGGTGTCGAGATAACCTATCGCGTTGGGAAAGAAAGAGAACGTGCTATGCGGCGAGCGCGTGCGAGCGGAATGCCATGATTAGCTATCTATAATATAGAAAGAAAACCATCTGTAACTGAGTATTATTAATTATTCAGTGGCGTCACAATTTTTTTGGTGAAAGAGCACCTTTATACAATGTGTTGTGTTGTGGCATACTAAAATATTTCGCATCTGTCAAAATTCATCGTTGAAAGTAATGAGATTCGGTGTGGGAAAGATACAAACGTGAAACTACAAAATTTAACGTCGCTCTAAATTTCTACCAAACTACATGTCTCTGGTCATATCGTAATTATATATAAAAAGATTTTCATTAATTATTATTGCTGATAACAGTAAATAAGTAATGTAGTAAACTAGACCGTTTAAAATACGAATCAGTATTTCATACCTTCGTATCTTAGTGTTATTTTTATGCAAAGTTACTGGACTGGTCATAATATTTAAACTGCGCAAGAGTTGGCTATGTAACGGAAACATAATGTATCTCTAATCTACGAGAAGCTTTCATAATAAAAAAATCCGCTGAAATGTGAGCTTCAATTAATTTGGCTCACTTTTATCTTTGTATTGTTTATATGCATTCGATGCTTTTGAAAAAAACAAAAAAGAACCAAACGAGCCAAAGTTCATAAGTAGTTCGTTTCTTTTGTCATTATGTGCGTATAATATGGATATATGGTATAAGACCATTAATATTGCCATTGCCGTCAATAAATTTACGTCACTTCGCGTTCGTGTTACGAATAGATAACAATCCTGCATCAAAAATTAAGCCTTATTGAGTTATCATAGAGCATACATAACATCGTATATAACTATTATGTCGTGTTTTCCAATTAGAGCATCACACCGGCGGCTTTTAAAAGTAAGAGATGCAAATAAATACGGATTTATGTTAAATTGATTCTAATGCAGATATGTTAAGGTGCAAACTGAGTTGAAAGTGTATTGACTTACTGCATTTTTCTGTTGAAGGTGAGATACGTGACCCATTTCGAGAACGTTTAGCGATATAACCTACTCGTATGAGTATGCGTATGTTTTTTGGGTTAAATGAATTTAAATCCATGAAGGTTAGAGAAATTGTTGACTATTCTGTAGTAAAAAATGCATTATAATTGGGCACAGGCATTACCTTTGTCGAAGAATTAAAAAAAAAGTACAAGTTTGGTGCTGTGGCAAGCTACGTTTTTCTTTAGAGTCAGTTCCTGAACCGCCCGTATACCTCAATCCTGTTAAGTAATGCCCAAAAAGTAATGTTATGGAAGTTAACACATAATCGCAACTTTGCATAAACAAAAACAACCATCAGTTTTTAGTAATAACGAATTGACGTCATATGGGAACACAAACCTTGTGACGTCATAACCGATTCAAAATGAGATGACATACATATAAATAAATAAATATTTGTGGACAATCTTAAACAAATCAACCGGGGTAACAAGTGACGATATACATACTAGTATAGATAAATAGATACTTAAATACGTCCAAGACTCAGGAACAAATATTCGTGATCATCACAAAAACACATGCCCTGACCGGGATTCGAACCCAGGAGCTCCAGCTTCGAAGGCAGGATCACTACCAACCAGGCTAAAGCGGTCGTCACAAAATGAAGAGCACACATTACACAAGAGGCTTTCCCATTCGCACGCATTTTAAGTAAATTTATTTCCACAGTCAATTACTAGGCGTGTGTGACCGCTTTGAGTGGTTATTAACTGAGCGCTCCCGTGCTTTGTAAGGCACGTTAAGCCGTTGATCCCGGCTGATGTCTATGATAGCAGTCGTTAAGCCAAATTAGAGGCCTTCGGGCGGCTCGACAACTTCTAACAGTCAAGTTGCCCACTCACTTGACAAGCCTAATTCCAGTAAGGTCTGGTTTTGCCTCGGGTTGGAAGGTCAGATGGCAGACGCTTCCGTAAAAACTAGTGCCTACGCCAACTTTTGGGATTAGGTAACGAACCCCGGGTATTCTTTAGGAGGCAACTGTTCCGGGATAAGGCTAGGATGATGATGATGATTATGATGAGTCAATTACGAGGCGTGAAACCCAAATTAACTGTCGAAAATTCATTTACAACTGTAATCATGTCATTGCAAATTAAACTGTAATTTTACGACTAAAGGTCTTCTGAATTCCACTGTAACGAAACATAAGACTAAAGACTTTTTCAAAGTGATTTTCAAATCTTGTGATTTGAATTTAAATAAACAACGCTTCTTAAATCACTAAGCTGTTTAAATAAAAGCTGATGCTTTGTTAAGCTGTTTGTACACGGGAATAAGAATTTTAAATTTATTGCGTGCCAACTTGTAAAATGCATACTTTTTACTGGCCATTTATGGAAGCCTTAAAGATTTCAGAAAAAATAAGAACTTACGCTCGCGATAATACAGCGAAACCTATCGTTATGAATTTATAGGTCGATAATGGGATTTGTAAAGCAAAATTACTGGTGAGTTTTTTACGCTTAGAAATTTATTTGGATTTTTCTTACAATTTTCAAACTTTTTCGCGTAGTTTGAGACAAGCACTACATGCCTTTTAAAACTGTTATCCCCGACGCAGCTACGACACGGCGCTATTCAATATTCACAGGCTGGGCCAGTGCACTCAAATTCGTTTTTAATTGCATTTGACGCGCGAACGGATTAAAAACTCCGACAGACATGTTCTGCACCAAACCGCGTTGGAATGCAATTACGACTGTCCCATTTAGGGCAAAGTTCTTGAAGTTTCTAATTTGACAAATATAACTCCCATGATAATCTTTCTTTCCCGATTATTAAACGCTTATTAAATAGGTATATTCAGAAAGAAAAAAAGAAAGAAAGAAACATTTATTCACAGACACAGAAGACTTGTAATATGTGTTACAAAAAAAAAACAACAACAGAGGAAAACACACCACAACATGTGTGTCCCCGCGGCAGTGAAACGGACACTGGGTCAGCATTATGCTGAGGTGTCAAGACACCTACAGCGCTGATTTTCAGCCAGTACCGTCGGTGACTCACGGACCGATATTCGATTAGTAACGTTGAATAAAGTTTTGTTATATTTTTAATTTTTTGTCTCAAAAATGTATACGTATAAAAAACAGTGAGCTACCGACACGGAACGCTTTCATTTACTTAGGCCGGGTTTTATAAAGATCCGTTAGACCAAATGTCAGATCAAATTTCAGTAACTCAGTACATTTTTTGACTTAACAAACCGACATAAGGTCTAACGGATCTTTATAAAACCGAGCCTTACAGTGTAGGTAGGTAGGTACAGTCGAGTGCCTAAATATATGAGCGTTCTAGGGCCTGTACTCCGTAGTTCGTATTTCTGAACTTCGTATCGTGCCGTTCCTTTCACTCTCGTATACACTATATGAGTGAAAGAGACGGCACGATACGAAGTTCGGATTTCGACGTGCCGAGTAGACCCTCAGGTTCAAAAATATCCGTCCAACCTTAGGCCCTTAACAATAAAGTCGTGTTTACATATTTTTGATCACCTTGCCCGTGCACATTTTCGAACTCGGCCATGGCTTGAGTCACGTCATGGGTGACAAAGTGAACGCTAAGAGCGAGCGACGTAGACGTTAGTTATTCCACTCTATCGCTAATAGTGATGTACTCTATGAAATAAATAGTAACCCGAAAATAAAGGTATTGCTGAAAAAAAATAGGGGTACCTATCACTTTCGCTACTAAGGATACTGTATTCCACTGTCATCAAGTCAGTTTACATACATTTAATTCCGAACCTTTTAAATCAATACAGTCAATGGTATCTCATCTAGTTGGTGTAAATGTACCATTGACTGTATTGATAGATAGTCATTACTATCTAATATTAACATAATCCCTTAATAGACAGCTAGTTGATTAGACAAGTGAAATTATGGCGTCTGCTGATAAACGCATTTAAATTTTTCTTTGTGCGGTGATTAGGCATAACTTATGCTTCTATTTCCGCTCTAAAACACAGACCTTGAATTGTTATTTATCGCACTAAAAGAATAGATAACCTTTCCATTATATACCTATTCAATATAAGGAGTATTTGCAAAAAAGGTTTTCATATAGTTTCCTTATCTGTTTTTTTCACTCGACGCCTCACCACCTCACGTTACAAATCGACTAAAACCATCTTATATCTGCAGACCGATAAATGCAGAATTATTATTCGGTCTTTAAAAGTGTAAGAAATACTTGTAAGTAGCCCTTATTTCAGCTGCAAGAGGAAGTTGGTGGTGAAACCCTTTTCAGCCGGAGTGGCGATAATTTGTCAATATGAAAAGGATATGACTTCGTGTTCTTTCACTCGCCAACTCCGATGGTTCTGGGAAATCTGTAGGCTATTTTTAACCCATGTTAAAAAGGATTACGCGTGTCAAACAGTCAAAGTCCTTGTTATTCAAATGGCTGGATATTTTATTTACATATTATTACTTATTTGGTAAGTAGCGGACCGCGGGAAATCTTCAGGTTGCAACTTTACCTACTGGAATACTACCGGGAACTGTACCTATTGAGTGCCTTAAGCTCGCCTCATACCTCCACTTATGTTGTTGTTTGGTTTTGGCGTAGTCTTTCAAGGCTAATGTAACTGTTCTCTGCGAGAATTCCACGAACGTTTCCGGACTAATGAAATAGTTTTCTGATCCTATTCTTGCAAACTCATCTGCTTTTTCGTTTCCGATGAAGTCCTCATGCCCCGGCATCCATATTAGTTGAATTTTTTATCTCCCAAGCTTATTTAAAGCTTGGACGCCATTGTAAACAAGCCTGGAGTCCGCTTTCGGCACTATAAGCGCCTTTTCTAATTTAATATTTTTAGGTGACCTCTTTTAATTTTGTTGTATTTGTTTATTCCATTATTTTTTTAATTGATTTTGGATCAATGTAGGTAAGTATTTAATATATATCCACCCTCATATTAATATAAATTATTTTCATGTAATAACAATCGATACACAATTAGCAATATAAATGCGAATATGTTTTATAATGTAATTGTATGTGGAGATAAAAAAACGAACCTAAACTAAACTTAAGGGTCGCTTGACTGCCACTATTCGTTCCTCTATACTTATTTTCCTGTGAACAAGCAAGGCCTGGAAAACAGTCGCGAATTGCCCCATGCTTACACTACTACTATACTAATTTGCATGAATGCCTGCTCCTGTACCGGATCCCATTTTTGATCCGTCTGTGTACCAGATTTTATCTTTGCCACCAGAACTTGGTGGCCCAAGACTTTCAGCCCACTCAGCCCTTGAGGGAACTTTTGTAATGATGTTCCTATGGAACACATACTTGGGTTGCATTTTGTCGCATCCCATATTTATTATTCTGCCTAGAATACTATCTGTTTCCATTATTGTGTGTTTAATCTTAGGCTTGCTGTCGCTCCACCGAGTCCTGTTTACTAATAATAATGTTTTCATAAGAGATGTCTGGCAATAAAAACAAAATAAAAATATCTTGAATTATTACGAAGTAAATGAATAACTGTCGAAATAAAGCATTGGTGAACAAAATTATATGTATATGCCAAATTTCGAAGCACATTTCAGTGTATTATAGTTTCGTTAGCTTTTTACTTCCTTACGTCACGATCTGTTTAGAAAACAAATAGTTGTCGTGTGTTTTCTTTTACACCGACAGCTGTCAGTACCCATCATTTATGAAGGAGAAAAATTCAATTTATTTAATTGCTGTAACCCTCACTATATATTAAACATTTCACGTATGACGTAATATCTGTTTTATAACTAAAACACTACCATTGTTGACAATTTCTTGATGCCAATAACTTACATCCTAATGGTTTCGGTATCGCCATGTCACCTCACTACGCATGATTGCCGTCTCACTGCGCTGATTATTTTAATGCTGATTCCATTTTGTTTGCTTTAACATGGCGTAAACGCGTTAAAATGTCAACAACCAAACACAGTAAGTGCAAACATAATATGTACCAATCTTAAATGGTTAATACAGAAACAAAATAATAGTCTATCGTTATTAGATCTACATCTAATATTGAAGTAATAGTCACTCTGTTTGGAACTAAGATGAAGTTTCATGAGACATTTTAGTAAGTTGTATGCAGTGCATACTATGCACCCCATTTTTAAAAAATTGTGACCTTATGTATTAATGTTCTTCCACTTTGAAATTTGTTTTTGTAAGAAAATGACGAAACACATTTTAATTAACAGAGGTTTGCTAAATTTTATATAGGTATAAGTAAGTTAGTTTTGCTACTGCTGGAATAGAAAGTAAAAACCATAATTACCTTTAATTAGGTAACTAACCTTATACTGAAACCGCCAACTTGGATGGTAACCGAAAAATGATGATACCTATATTTGACATAACTGACATGACAAGTCAAATAAAAAGATCATATTCAAATATATAATCTCTAAGATAAAAACCGTAACATGTAGATAAGAACCTCAATAGATGACGCCACTTTGATATACAAACAACAAACCTAAATAATTCAAGTTTACCTACAACATTCCTAAGTATATCCATTTAATTTCTAGGCCGAATAGTTCATGAAATGTTGATATTACATTCGTACAGAGAACAAACCAGAGAACAAGAAATGTGTTTCACGTACCTATTTTCCAGTCAAAAAGTAACTTTGCCGGAAGGAAATAAAGTTCTGTTTACGATGTCAAAATCGATGAAACGTCGAAGTATTTTTTATGTTTGCCCAATTTTGTAGAATGCCAGCACGCGAGCAATCAATCTTGTAACTACTTAAATCATAATAGTATGTGACCTTAGTAGTAGAGTAACCTTGTCGCCTGAAAGTTCGGGGTGATTTAAGTCAAATCCGGTAGTTCAGATTTGTTGCAGACTTGTTTAACCCCTGGTCACCGATCCCTGGGATCAAAGCGCATTACAAATGAATGCTACTGTTTTTTTTTTCGTCGGCAGACGACGGCTTTGATGTTGGCCCAATAGATAATCCAAGTTTGTGACCTCGAGCGCCGAATGCAATTTACTCAAAAATCTAAAAAACCGGTTCCCTACCCCTAAAGGACTAGTTGCTGATCGTACCTTCTTAGGACGTTTTTAAAGTAGATTAAAATTTGCTACAATTGAGACTACAATTCTCTGTAGACCCCAATAGTTTCCGACATAAAACCTTTCGAAAATTGATAAGTTCGAAAAAATGATAAACTTTGAAAGGCTCTCGGAAACTATTGGGTCTACAGAGACAATTCTTCTTGTGAAAAACCATAAACAGAATTATTTCACTTTTAACTGATATTTACAGCCGTGTGAAGGTTAAACTGTAGCCATTTCTATAACCCCAATGTTCACTAGGGCGGAATAAGTGTCGCGACGATACATCAGAAAGGCTGTTCTATTCACATAGAGCGCGCGAGAGAGAACTTGAAGCGGTTATAAAAATGTCAAGCCTCTTCCTACTAACGATCATATTCCTGGGTAGCCAAGGTTTGTCCTTCTTATCACATATACGGTTTTACTCCTAATTCTACTTATTAATGGAATGTGTACACAATAACAGAAATAATAATATTGCGTAAGTAACTAACTAGCTCGGTCTTTTCGAGACACAAAAGCAATGGACATGTTAGGGTCGCTAGGCCAGTTAAGCGGCCTGCGTCAGTTTGCGGCCTCCTGAAGAACGAAGTTTTTTCAATTAAAGATATTTAAATTTTTACATGCCCTAAATACATAGTGAGTCGTATGCGTTTTAATTAGTAGCTATTGAATAGGAAAATATCCTTTCAGTTCATCACCTCATCCAAGTAGCCGCAAACTGGCGCATCAATTTAACAGGCCGTAAACCCACCTACCGACCTTATTTTTAAAGCCATTTCTATTAAAATAGGTTTGACAGACATTTCTACAAGAGGGCATTATGCAATGATGTTTATCTAAATATTTAACATTTCAATTGTAATTGTGTGATTGACGACTGTGTCGAGGAATATTGAAAACCTTTACAGGTTCAGATTTCTAAGAACTTATTTACGCATACTCTATGACAGTTCCCTATAGTTTGTGCCATAGAGTCCACTTTCCACTTTATTTCATGTAACGCTTCTTAGCAAAGAAAATACCAAGAGACTGCACAAAATAATCGAACATTACTTTAATGACAAGGTCATAAGAGCGTTCAAGTATTTTTGTCGCTTTGGGAGCATTCATATGCCTTTGACTGCACCATATCAACGGATAATATCATAATACTATGCTGCATTTATTTCCTTTGACATCAAATTTTAATTAGAATCCGTCGAGGAAAGATATTTTCCATGTAATTGTCATTTTTTGTTTGATTGTAAAAGTCTATTAAACAAGTCTTCGGACGATAAAAAACTCAAAAGTTTCTTAAAGTTCAATTACTTACATAAAAGGGTGTCAGATTAATCTCATATTTCATTATAAAACACTCCCTTCACAACGCAACAAAGACTTCTTAATTAACACTTTAAGAAAGCGAAGTAAATATTGTCCTATATATAGTACATACATAGTAACCAGATGGAACAAAAGCTACGGGTGGCCATGAGCGCGTCCGGACTGGAATTGTATCCGCAGTTTCTAAAACCAATTTAATAAAAGCTAGGTGAGAAGTGTTGACTCTTCGCTGGCATATTTTTATGTCCTTTTTAAAATACATTTTATATATCAGTTACAAATCTACTTATACTTTCCTAACGACGGATTTGACAAACTAATTTTAAACTAAGGTTAAACTTCTTTCTTTAGGCCGGGTTTTATAAAGATCCGTTATACCAAATGTCAGATCAAATTTCAGTAACTCAGTACATTTTTTGACATAACAAACCGACATAAGGTCTAAGGCTATTTAATTTATAAATACCTAACCTCCACTGTGGTTCAGTCGTTTTAACGCTCAAATAATTACAGGGCTTATAGGGACATTTAAATAAGTGTATAATAAATGTTATGTGGTACTCACGAGCAAACAGTACGCAAGTAGATCGAAAAATAGCTCGAGATTCTTTTTTAACCATGCCAAAAAAAAGGTAAGTAACGTTCCAGTCCTACCCCTAAATTCTTTGTTAAATGTATGGTTACCTTATGTACACTGGTTAGAGCACACCTACGTTCTACAATTTCTGCACACAGGGTGAGACGTGGCCCATATTTCGCGCGCTATTTCTGCCTTTATTACGCTCAATGTAAAAGAATTGTGCTTCTTAAAGGACCTTGAGGTTGAACAAAGGTAGATAGAGGAAAATTGGGGTAAATTCTATGTTGGTAAATAGAAATCGATTATATTGTACTGTTAGCAGCAGATATGCTACGCATGGTTGCTTAAAAATATATCTACACCCAAACAAAGCTATTGACGACCTCTGTAGCCTAGTTGGTAGTGACCCTGCCTACGAAGCTGGAGGTCCAGGGTTCAATTCCTGGTCAGGGCATTTATTTATGTGATGAACACAAATATTTGTGCCTGTGTCTTGGATTTTTTCTATGTATTTAAGTATATTTTTGTCTAAAGAAGTATGTATATCGACGCTTAGTACCCATAGTACAAGCTTTGATTAGTGCTTAATTTGGCACTAGGACGATTTTGTGTAAGATTGTCCATAAAATTTTATTTATTTATTATATGGCATACCATGAGGCATCCATATGAGCTTCAAATATTTGCATATTTGAGACATAAGATTTCAATTCAACTACTTCAGCAAGTAAATGTTCCACTCGTACTTCATGGATTCACACTTGAAATTTAATTTAAGTGCCATTTTCGGCAATTGCAGGTTTTGAGATTGCAGTGGAAGGTTGCTAGCTCGTCGCCCATAACACACTTAAGGCCAGTTCTTGTAGTCGACTCATATGACAGCCACGAGAAGAAAGGGGTTTGCGCTATTGTACCTAACTCAATATTTATAACGCTAATCATTCTCAACTGTGTTTGTATCGTCGACGACAAATATATGTATACACTTTTGCACCTTATTGCTTTGTAATAAGGCCAAAAATGTTTACATATTGTTGACGTCGACTATAACATTCAACTGAACCCTTCGCAATCAAAATAAATCACGTTTCGAACAAAGTACTCGCCCGGCTTTCAAAGATGAAAGACGTATCAGAGCATTCACATGAATGGAGTCGGTAGACCTAACCTTCTTTTCCTCCTAAACACTTATACATTTCATCGAAATTAAAGCCTTACGACTTAAAAGTTAAGGTTTTATGTATTCCATTGCAACTTATGGAGATACGAGGTTACTATATTTTTTTTAGTATTGGAAACCGACGTATTCAGCTTAAGGCTTTTACACTCGGCACTAATGCTTTCCCAAGGGTCTGGAAAGATGCAATATGCAGTTATTCCTTTGGAATTTCGTGAGATGTATTTGAATAATTAAAGAGACATAAATTAAGTCGTTTTTGGCAAGAGTTGAGCTAACGTTTGTGCTAATTTAAAGGCCTAAAGCAGCAAATAGGTATATGTTTTAGAGACAGGAAAGTTGTCTTCAATAACGAGACTAAGAAGCCCTGAACACAGTCTCCTATGCAAATGTACACTTAAATTCAATGGCGTTTTATAATGCCATAATATTGCCGGTTTATAGTTCATAGAGGTCGTATAAGTTTGTTATACGGCTTCTATAGGACATTTCTTGTAAGTAACAAGTGAGCAACGAGCAGCGAGTGGCCGTCGCCGGCGAAATCAAATTGACCTCCTAGCGAAGCAATGGAGTAGTTCATTAAGGCAAGGCCCATTCAGAGTTCTAACGAAAATACTGAAGTTTGAGCTTCCAGTGTGAAGAAGTAATGTAGAATTACGCTACACAAAAAATATTGTGAAGTGAAAAAGAAACAAAATAAACAAAAAAAAAGTATTAACATGCCTTGGTAACCCTGTCAAAAAATCCTAAATATCATCGTAAAAATAAACTTTAATGCTATTAAATATAGCTATTTTTTATTATTTTCTCATTGCACTCACATTTGCTAGTTTCTGTTTGGTCCTATGGTCGACTTGTAGAGAATGCCTCATAGCATTAAGTCCGCCATTTGTACTTATATTATTTTGTACAATAAAGTTTAAATAAATAAATGCTACACATTTCATAATTACACAGTGATCTTTTCTTTACAAAGAAGATAGTTTTATAAATAATTGTAACAAAACAACTGGATGGATTTTTCGTATGTGATCCAGTATCCCAAAAATCAATTAAAATGTACTAAATATTTACGAAACTACGCGCAGAGCTTCCGTAGGTTCCGTAGAGAGCAGGCCTTTACCATGAGTTTGAATGACCGTACTCGCTAGCGACTGCGTAAACGAATTCTTAGTTCTGTTGCGTAACCGCCAGAGGCGCTGTACTTTTACCCATACAAATTTTTACGCAGTCGCTAGCGAGTACGGTCATGTAAACTCATGGTAAAGGCACAGGATGGTGAATTGCAAACTCACGCGTGTTAGAGGGGGTCATTTGCAATGGAACGGCCTTGCCTTAAGCTGGGTAATAGGTACACACGTCAACACAGTTAACTGAACATTCATGATCCTTATTACAATGCTCATAAAGTGCACGGATGTTATGTTAACTGTGTTGGCGATGATACGACAGAATAAATAGGTAATAGGACTTACAAACTTACATACAGAAGGTTCACAGTCTAACAAACTCTGTTATACAAGTGACCTTTCGTCTAACTCTAGTTAGGGTTGTCATGATTACGAGTCATCGTCGTGGTACATTCAGCCAAAGTAATTAGTCGACCACTTTTAATCTTATCTTATCTTATCTTTTTTAGATGTGGGCCCTTGCAGATGCACTTCGACCCAGTGGGATCTTTTGTGCAATTAGCCCCCTCTTTTATGCCTACTCCAAGCTGCTCTCCAACATCTCCACAAACCAGATGAAGGAGTTCAGCGGGAGTACTCTGAATTCCTTTGGTTGGGGATAACCATCGTCCAAGTCATTCATTCTCTGTCTGGCAAGGGCGTGACATTCACACAATAAGTGTTCCATAGTCTCGTCATTCTCGCCACACATCCGACATAGAATTATGTCGTCTGCTAGTCCCATCTTGGCCAAGATTCCTTTGACCCCGAAGTGACCCGTAAACACTCCAGTTACTTTTGAATCTTATAATATATTTATAATAGAGCCGAAAATTGACGAAATTGATTTTCTTGGTTTATACTGTACAACGCCGGCTTGGATGCGATGAGTGTGACGTCTTAAGAACTCAATCAACTCAACTCAATGATTTTGACACCCCTCAAATTTTTTGTGGCACTTAAAATGTGAACGCTCATGTGTGAATTGGACTTAAACAACGCGGCGCCTAATTTTAATAGTTAGTGCGTTCCAATTGCCGGTGTCAGAGGTCGGAGCAGCCGGGTACACACAAAATGGGCCATTCTACTTTTTCATGTACATAATTTTCAGACATTTTTTTTTAAGAGGCTTTATAAGTTTTTAAATGTTTTGATTTCAAATTATGACAAAAGTATTGATAATATCAATAAAGTGTTTAAAGAATACGATAATTTTATTAAAGTTCTAGATAGTAACATAGCCATTTTTTGATTAAATTGGGGTGTAGTAGAATTTAACAGGAAAAAAACAAGTTTTTAGCTGGAAAACGGTCGATTTGGATTGATGTTTGAAACGATATTTCTTAATGAAAAATCCAAAAAATACATTTAAAGTTTATGACATAAGGTCGCCATAGTCCTGTTTTAGATAGTAACATTGAGAAAATGTCAAGATACGTGTCAATTCAAACAGAAAATGGGGGTAAATACATGAGCGTTTTTTAACTGATAAGGACCCTTAATGCATATTTTGGAATACTTGGCTCTCACTTCATATTTTTGTAATTTAAAAAGAGGTTTAATTGCAGTATCACTTCCGATAGTTTTTGTAATTAACGAACCACAGCTAATATCCATAAATCGAGTAACTCAGTGATCCTTGGATGTCTCACCATTTGTATGAAAAAATTATTTTTACCACTGTGTTACCCGCCTTTTATAGCAATATGTTAATAGTTAAGTAATTTTTACCTATTAATTCCTTATATTAGGTTCAGGTACTATTTCGCAATTCTATTTTTGTACACTAATTCAATACATACCATAGATTTTTTTTTGTAATAGAAAACTGGTCGTGATAAGTAGAATGACCCAAATGATACTGGCGCATCGCGCACCAACCAGGAAGCAGTCATTTAAATGTACGAGCGTAGTAAAAAG